>JAMGZD010000003.1:2579837-3869756 GCA_024713855.1 Morchella sp. 2016-41
AAGACCGGGTGTTTGGCATAATCCCTCCCTTTCGCGTTGTTTCCCTCCTGATTCTCTTCCCAGTCAGTCATCACCCGAGGTATGGCCGACTGGGTGCAAAACAAAACAAAACGGTGAAAGGAAAGAAATGCAGCCAGACCCCCCACCAATCTAAGAGAAAAGAAACCCTACCCCTAAGGAAAAAGAAGAGAAACAGCAAAAAGGTAGAGATCTATACTCTCCAAAACCCCCATGAAAATATTTTCTTTTCTGGTTAAGAAACAGTACACGAACTTTAAAAAGAAAAGGGAAAAAAGATAAACATCGAAAACGAGCTAATAGTAATAGACAATTTGTGGTGTGTCGATTTCTCTTGCAGAGCAAGAAAAAAAAAGGGGTGGACGGAGAGGGGAAAAAGCAAGTGGCCTGTGACGCGGTTGACAAACAAGTGTGGGGGGCTTGATTCGTTTTCCATCCTGCAATCCAACATGCCAGAGGGAGAAAAAAGGAAAGAATAAACCGTGACCCTCGGAAGGAGACAGTCGTCGCACATCATGTCGTAAAATTTATTTATCGAAAAGCATAGTATTTATATATACGGGAATTGCTGCTTGACAATAACAACCCCGATTGATGGATGATATTTATTGGTTGTGGTTGTAGGACGATTGAGCTGAAGCGACATCCGGGTCCGCATCAGCATCAGCATCCGGTTCCTCATTTGTAGGTGGAATGGGTGCTTGGCGGGCCTGACCTGGGAAGATCTGTTGTGGACCTTGTCCAGGATATGGCGCCTGTTGATATGCGTTATAGATCGTGGACTGCTGGTATTGCTGCATTGGATCCATAGTCGCTGTTGGTGCTGCGGGGTAGTGAACGCTCGGTACAGGAGGCTGTTGGTAGGCAATGGGTGGGAGTTGACGAGGAGCCATCCCACCAGCGGTATATTGCGCACTTGAAGCAGGTGCGGCAGCACCAGGAGTTACCTGAGCAACCTCGGTCGCTGGTCCGCCCTCGGTGCTTCGCTGACGTTCTGCCTCTTCCTGGGCCTTCCTTGTGGCCTCTTCCTCCTTCTTACGCGCCTTCCATTCCTTGCGGATTTCCTTGAATTCTATTCACGTGATCACGTTAATAACTGCTAAGGATTTAAAACAGAACGCGTCAAAAGGCGCATCCGAGTGCAGTAACACAAAGGCACCACCAAGACGAGCCAATCAAACAATCCATATTATCAGGCGGTAGGCCGAAGTGCGCGAGGGTAAAATAAAACAGATGAAAACAGGGAAATAAAAATACCTTCTGGGGTGCGTTTAACACCGTGGCTCTGCATTGTCACATGCGCATTGAGATGGTTCAATGTTCCATATGCCTTTTCACACCCATTGTACCCACACTTGTACATGCGCTCAATTTCTTCATACCGCCTACGAGGCCGCTTATGCTGCTGTGCACCAGGGATGGGCACAAAGGAGTATACCTGGGAAAGAGGGTGTTGCGCATTCTGGTCAGAGATGCGCTTACGGCCAGCTTGTTTTACATTGCGATTGACTGGTGTGCCGCCAGGAGAAAGCGATGACACACTTGCAGTAGGCGAACCATGGGGATTGTATTGGGTGCCATTCATATAATGTTGCCCTGTAGGTGGGCCCCATTCAGGACGCCAATTGCCATGACCGCCGTTAGAGTATGTTTCCGACATTGGATGGGGGTTTTGTGGAGGGTAATGCGCGTATTGTTGGTTTGTCGGGGGTGCGTAGTGTGGGCTCGGGGCAGGAACGCTAGGGTCTTGAAGCAAACAAGGTCAGTACAGTTTCCAGACTGGGTCACTAGTATCGGAAGGAATGTCAACTACCTCCGGCAGTAGAACTTGACGGGTGGTAACGAGGCGCCTCGGAATACCGATGACCACCTAAATTGTAGTCGGGTGGGAAAGTAGGCGTCCTTGAAGAAGAACTGACAGTGCCTCCGTACTCTGAGGAGGGGGTGGCAGATGACGAGTATGTGGAGGAAGCCGACCTTACTTCCTGAGAAGGGGTCTGGTAGTTTGATGCAGGCTGGTCTGCCGATTGAGGCTCCGCTTGCTGTTGATTGCTGTATGAAGAGTAGGACGCTGAGGATGGCAAACCTGATTGTTGATAATCAGATGGCCCTCTATCCATAGAATGATTATATCCGTAGTGCTGGGAGTGAGCGTGAGAGCCGTTGTGATGGTTGACCGGGGCAGTAGAGAAGGCAAGGGACATGCTATTCTGGGTGAAGTGTCCTTGGGTGGAAGGATGGATGCGGGAGGATCTCCAAAGCCTAAGATCAAAATTTTACAATTGATCTAGTCGACTGACGTCTAGGTAAGGTTGGTGCAACAATAGTCGGTGCAACGATGGGAGTACTACTATTGAGTTTGAGTGTGAGTGCGATTGCAAATGACTAGGTAAGTAGCAAGTATATGTAAGTAGTGGTTGGGTGACGGTTTGTTGGGGCGGAAGAGAGAGTAACGGACTGGTGGGTTTTCGTGGGGAGGGGGTACGCACAAGTGTACAAGTGACAAGTGAGGGTAAAGGGCAAAACGGTGGACAAGAAGTGTGTAGGGGGGGAAGGGATAATGGAAGATTGAGGGGGGGGTTAGGTTAGAGTGGAGGGGTGCAGAGATGGGATGGATGAGATGTAGGTAGGCTTACACTTGGACGAACGAAGCGGATTTTAGGGGTGCAAGAAGACCCGGTAAGGATTGAAGGTGGTATGGTATGAGTGACGGTTTCTAAGTGGGATGGGATGGGAATGGGAAGGCTTCGGGTTTAGAAGGGAAGGTGACCGTTGGAAATTTTGTTTCGCGTCTTTGAAGGTTAAAAATTGCTGATTAAAAAAAAAAAAAAGAGGCAACACTACCGCCCTCTAACTTTCTTTCCGACACACACGCACACTACGACACGCACAATCTTGGGCTCTAGCGACTCAGTGGTCTAGCGGTAGTGGTGACGGAATTTGACTAAGTGGAGTCACTTGTGGGGATGGGCCCGGTGGTAAACGGCCGGCGGAAGTGACGGAGGGGGGGAGGGAAAGGGAGAGAAAGGGAGAGAGGGAGAAAGGGAGAGGAGGAGGAGGAGGGGGAGGGGGGGGGGGGAGGAAGAGGAGAAAGAGAGCGAGGGAGGGAGAGAAAGGGTTCGAGGAGAGGTGAAGAAAGTTGAAGAGAGAGAGGAGAGAGGCCCCTCGTCGTCTCTACAAGATCTCCAGCAAGAGGCTGCCAGTAGTAGGAAGTACAATTCAAAGAAGCTCAGATCAACTGCGTGAGGAGCAGTCAGTGTGGGTTTTGGGATATTTCTGCCCAGGCAAGAGATAGTAAAGTGTGGCATACATGTACACATAACTAGGATGGTTGGACTCAACGCAACTCGAGCTGCATGAATCCAAATCCTGGACTGGGGGTCACGCATTGTGGGCGGCGATTTCCACTTCTATGATGTGCCACTAGAGTAAAGCAACGGCCTGCATCAGATTCTTTTGTCTATTGTGGAACAAAGAGCAAGAAAAAAAGCAAAAACCATAAAGCAAAAAAAAAAAAAAAAAATTGCGTTCAAAGGAAGAGGCAGAAAAAGTGCAAGGCCTTTTTGTCTTGAGGGTGGGCTACATGAATTTTTCACAAAAAAACAATTACATAAGGCGTACTAGGTTCAATTAATTTTGATCTCAAGCAACATATAAAAATGCCCATCTTTGCCCAATGCCCATTACTTTTCTGAATCTTCTGAGGGGAACAGATGCGACGACACTCCTCAGTCAACTGGACGGGATCAACTCAACACGCAAGGGTTGCAACGCTTTGATGTGATGTGAGTGTGTCGTGTGTGCGTGCCGGTAACCCTCGAGGAAGAGGAAGAAAAGAAGAAAAGAAAAAAAAAACCTGTGAGATGACGACAATAAGTCTGTCGCCGGAGGGTGCTTTAAAAGCATGGTAAGGTCGCGAATAAAAATTGGTTTTAGAGACGATAAACCAGGACAATCCATTATGAAATGCGAACAATAAATAAATAACGGTTACAGCATAACATGCGACGATGCACACGTTTTTGGGGTGGGGAGATTGAAAAGTGATATTTGAGGTTATAATAACCTGTGACGATGCATACTTCCATGTTAGGCAGGGTTAACACTGGGATTTTTGCTGCCTGCTTCTTGCGTCTCTGGAAAAATGTAACAGAAGATTTCAGAGGTCGAGGGGTCTGGTGCCGTGGAACCGAGAACCAGCGCGCTGGTTACGCTTTCCTGCCTCATCACCACCACCGCCTCTGTCGCTTGTTGTTCTGGTTTTCACAACTGGAAGGTGGCTAGGCTGCCCACCACACGCAGGGGATACGCTGCAAGGACAAGTATTAAGATCTCAAGGGATCAGAGTACCAAAACGAGAACTTCGGAGATTTATTCGTAGTCCCCGGAACAGCAGCTCTTCCATTCCTTCTCCGGTTCTTTCCCTACCTATCACATGAGGTATTCCGTCTGAACAATTCGATTGGCGACAGCAATTTTTCTCGGAAAAAATTCAGCGGTCAACGGCCGTAGGTAAAAAAGATCACGCGGAATTAATAAGGCTCGGATTTTAAATTGTGTGAAGCTGGTGGATAACTTTTTTTCCGTGGAAAACTCGAGAAAGTGGGTAAGCAGTGGCGGGCGAATGGATGCTGCTCACGTGAACGAGTGTGGCGCATGCAAGCAAACCCCACCCACTGTAAACTTTAAGTGACGATGATGGAACGGTACATACATAAAAATGGCAAAAAAATAAAAGTAATATGACTTCCTGAAAGACATGACAGCTCCATGCAGGAAACACAGCTGCGCAGTACCCTTAGTAGCAACGATACCCGGCGTAGACGGAAGGAGGGTGTGGGCGTATATCTATGAAAACGCGAGAAAAAAACGACCCAGAGCCGTGGCTTCGGACGATGGAACTTTGAGTCGAAACATTCTATTGAACATTCCACAAGGCGTTACCTGCGTGCTTGCATCTAGGTATCCCATTTCCTGGGCGACTATGAATTTACGATTGGAAGGGAAGGGGGATTTGCAGTAGGTAGGTTGTTGTCCCTAGGAAGATGGCATTGTTCGTTTCAACGAAAAAGCGGGGGCAGCCAGCAGCAGCCCTGAGGGGTGGAGGTTGCGGTGGTGGACTGGTGGTGATGGGTGGCTGGGAAGGAATGCTGGGCTTTGATTGCGTTACGCGGCGATAGCCCGATTCGTAGAATTCGATAATCGATCCATTGGCTGTTCTCTGCTGTTCTAGCTAGACCTGATGGGCGGCTAGAGGTATCGTCCCATGGGAAAAGTGGGGACAAAAAGAAAAAGGAAGAAGAGCAGTCAAGCCACACTTCTGTCCGTGTACTGAGCGAGCAAGCGCAAATCAACCCCATCCACCCAGACAGCCTGCAGGTAGACAGACAGCCATCCACGCGGGTCGGAAGGGTGTGGCCCTATTCAGGGAACACCCAAAGAAAGAAAGAAGAGTCCGGCCAGGCCGGTCTGATTGCCGATTACCTGGACCGAGTATGACGCCGTAGAGTCATGGGGGTGATGGACAGAGAAATAGAGAGAGGAGGGGGTAGAGAGAAGGTACAGTACATACATACAAGCATCCGCACGGGGCGCAATTCCTGTATGATGAGTGAGGTGTGCAGGATATCCTGTGTCGTCCTGCCTGCCTCTGTCTGTGTGTTCGCGCACGTGTATGATGATTTAGACCAGACATACAGCATCCTACTCTAGACTTTCTCGCGTCAATTGAGGATCGTTGAATTAAGGTCTCAACCAGCATCCTTAGAAACCTCGTGGCTCTCAACCATACATGTAGCTTTGAGCCCCAATTGAGCCCGGTTTATGTAGAGTACATACAAACATAGAAGTGAAAGTCGTAAAAGTAGAGTAAAGTTCAGGGTCTGGCCGAATGTCAATCAACGCCGGCGGAGGTTTTTTCTGGACCCTTTGTTGGCGGCTTGCCGCTTCGAGCTACTGCGTATCAGGCACTTTGCCGGCATAGCGGCAAAATAAAGTTTCAATGATTTTTCGACCGGAATACCATTAATTGGATGAATATGCCCGATCGATTGCTTCACGCCTCTTGGCGATAGTCAGAAGCAGTACATGTAGTTGTAAATTATTGCAAGTTCTCATCCCTCTCATACTGAGTCTCCGTCATATTGTCAGCGAGTCCATGGAGCAAGAAATGCCCGGCATCGTGAGGAGTAGGTACGCCTCATATGATCATCCAGACAGGTTCAAAATATTAGGTAAGTATAGCCACCGATATCATCCCCGGGCGAAGAAATTGTACCAATTGATCGTCTCAATCCTAGCATGCTTCGATACATCAAGTTGCTACATAATACCCGTTCTTCCATCCCTTCCCCCTGACTATCAATTGATAGGATATGAAAAAGAAAAAGAAAAATTAATAAAATAGAAATGAGAGGAAATAGATGCACTATGCCATCGTGTGTTGTATGGTTCCTCCTTACCTAAGGGGTGTTCGTCTCGTTCTTCGATTTGTGAGGTGTGCAATGTGTGAAGTCGGCGTTCTACGCGTCCTGCACCTTTGGAAACCACATGTATCATATTCGACGTGGTTACGCACGAAAGTGACCTCATTGCCCACTTCAGCCTTTGCCTCGGGATTCCCACAAGCAAACCGCATTCCGAATAAAAAACTATTCCCCTCACCTGGGTGTGGCGAGACCCACCCTGCTGCACAAGACTCAGGTTCAAGTTTTTCCGCTCCGCCCTCCGAAACAAAATTTGGAACGGGGATGTCGAGGAGAAGCTTCAGGCAAATGGGCCGTAAAAGGATATCCTAGTTCAGCGGATGTTGCCAGGACAAGAAAACCTACCAATTTCGGCCTTCGACTACTGAGACAATAATCGTATCAGGACTACTACATGTATTTATATATAATTATAGAGATCAATCTAAACTGGCTAGGTGGTAATGAGTACCTATTATTTTACAAATTCTAATGCATTGTGGCTATTATTGGACGCAAGGGACAAGTAACGCACATAAGCCATATTTTTTTTGGCAGGTCTGAATTTATTACTACTGAGTGCAATAAGAAAAGTAACTATAGTTTTCATCGTCCCCCACCACATTTTGTCATCAATTGAATCTTGTATCGTTCTCTGAATGGCCATGCCAAACAGATTTCAAAACATGTCAAAAATGAACGTTATTGAATATCAAGTGAACGATTGAAACGAAACCCCTTTTATGTGAGCAAACCAATCTATGGAAAAAAAAGAATAAGAACCCCCAAGCGAAGAAATCTAGGCCTGCCGAAAAAAATTATTATACTAGAAACTGTGGATTAGAAACGGCTGCGACCTAAGGGCGCACTGTTAGACGATGAGGACCCTGCATACCAGTTAGCAACCGGGCTAGTGGTGTACGGGTATTTAGTGACAAAGCTTACCATCATTTCTACCGCCGCCGCCGCGGGGACCGCCACGGCCCCTGGAGGCACCATAGCGCCCGCCGCCGCCGAAACCACCTGAGCGGGCCATATCAGCGAGCTCTGGAGGGATCTGCTGCTTAGCTTCCCTCAATACAGTGAGAAGATCTTTAGCCTGCTTGGCATCATTTGTAGTGAAGAAAGTAATAGCAGTTCCCTTGGCACTGTTTAAAAATTAGCGCTGTTCTATTGATAGACGAAACTTATGGATTCTTGACTTACCCTCCACGACCAGTTCGACCAATACGATGAACATAATCTTCTGAGTTATTGGGGTAACTATGCAATTGTTAGATATTGTAGTCTTCGAAGCCATATTAAGAGAAACTTACTCAA
The DNA here is from genome assembly GCA_024713855.1 of Morchella sp. 2016-41. Lineage (NCBI taxonomy): Eukaryota > Fungi > Ascomycota > Pezizomycetes > Pezizales > Morchellaceae > Morchella > Morchella sp. 2016-41. Next base: position 2,587,640 of record JAMGZD010000003.1, read on the forward strand.
AGTTAATAACGTGCGTGATGTTACGAACATCTTTTGAACAAAAGTTAGCATCCAACACATATCTTAACACTTTACCAGAACCCTTTTTGGTTTGCGTGACGCGCCATTCTGCGTCTCACTCAATATCTATCACGGCCCTCGGTATCTTGTTCATCATTGCAACAATGCAAGCTCCTGCGGCGTACTGTCTAAACCTCGGGAAAAGCGCAGCAACTAATAGCCCAGACAACATTACCTTCACCCAATTTCAATGAGCGGTGTAATGAAGACTTTCATGAGATTCCAAAATTGCTGCACCCCGAGATCAAAGTTCTCATAGGTGAAAACCAACAGACGCCAGAATATAGGCAAGATATACGAGTAGGTCCGGCGAAGCGTTGAGAAAAGAGCATCTGTTCGCAAGCACGCAAGAGGGGAGGCAGAAAGAAGGGAGGATGTTTGTTATAATCATACCAATGCCACGACTAGCCACGTCAGTAGCAACCATAATAGGACTTTTTCCAGTCTTGAACTCGTTCAAAACCCAATCACGCTCATTCTGCTGCTTATCACCATGGATAGCCAAACAGGGCCATCCGTCTTGTCGAAGGAACTATAACGCCATTAATATCAATTTTCATAAACTTTCTCAATATTTGAAAGTAATACTAACCCTAGTGATCTCATCTGCTGTGCGCTTGGTACCTGTGAAAATAAGGCATTTGCTGTTCTTATCATCCATGACTTTCTCGAGGTGTTTAATGAGTCTAGCAATTTCAAAGCGTATTAGCAATGACTCCAATATCCTTGGATAAAAAGGTTTCTCACCTATCACGCTTATCGTAATCCATCATAATTTCCACAATCTGCTGGATATTGTGATTGGCTGAGAGCTCAAGGGAACCAATGTTGACTTGAATGAAGTCGTTCTGGAAGTCGGATGCGAGTTGACGGACTTCCTTAGGCCAGGTTGCAGACCACATGCAAGTTTGACGATCCGGACGAATTTGGCTAAGAATCTTGCGAATTTGAGGCTCGAAACCCATGTCAAGCATGCGATCGGCCTCATCAAGAACCAAGTAGGTAACACGACGAAGGTTAGTTTTACCACTCTCCAACATGTCGATCAAACGTCCAGGTGTGGCGATCAAGACCTCAACTCCACGGGCGAGGTCTCGAACCTGGGGGCCTTTAGGAACGCCTCCATAAACACAAGTGTTTCTAATACGGGAAGATTTTCCAAATTTGGCGACCTCTTGCTGAATCTGAACCGCCAACTCACGAGTTGGGGCCAGAACAAGAACAATGGGGCCATCACCAGGAGCAAGGAGTGGCTGAGCGTTGATGTGAACAATAGCAGGGAGACAATAAGTCAAAGTTTTACCGGAACCGGTTTCGGCAATACCGACAACATCGCGCCCTGAAAGTGCCATTGGCCAACCCTGCGATTGGATAGCGGTAGGTGCTGAAAATCCTTGAGCTTTGACCTCGTTCATGACATAGCCTAAAATATCACTTGTAAGTGCTTTTTCTTTATACTTATGCAGCCTGAAATTAGAGCAATACATACTAGGAAATCCAGCCTCATCAAAAGTTATAACCGGTTTAGGGACATCACGCCCTTGCACGCGCATCTGCTTCTCAGCTCTAAAGGCTTCGATTTCTGCAGAAGTGCGTCCAGTGACCGCGGGATCTTCCTTGTAGAAGGACTTTTCAAATTTGGGCAGAGTTGACGGATCTATTAGAACGTTGTTAGTTATTTCCGCGTCAAAAAAATCTGAAAATAGTACTCACCCCATGATTGGGTCTTGAGCCCGGCTCCAAGGTTGCTCATTCGGTCTCCACCGGCACCACCGCCGTATCCACCGCCTCCACCACCACCAGAATACCCGCCTCCGCCACCTCCATATCCGCCACCTCCTCCGCGAGAGCCACCGTAACCGCCACCCCTGTAATTATGTTAGCATGGTGTTCAACGATACTAGTAAATAGTGTTTATTTTTTTTTTAAAGCCAACAGCAAAAGGCCTCCAGAGAATCGAAAAAGAAACTTCGTGACAGAGGCCTGCGTTAAGGGCAAAACTCACCCGTTGGAGTAGGAAGGGTAAGAGGAGTAAGAATTGTTATACCCATTTGATCCACCGTGTCCACCTCCGTAACCGCCTCCGCCTCCAGCGCTGCCTCTGTAAGCATCGTACGACATGATTTACTGTGTCGAGGTGTTTGAGGTTTGTTCAAATGTTGAGAATATTCTAACCGATCACAGGAATGCGTCGAGTAGTAGGCTTTTACGTATTGTGATCTTTCGTGAAGAGAAAGATAACACTCGTAGAGTGATGGAGTGTATTTGCTAATCTGACGCGTGAACGTTCGATAAGAGCAAGGGAGTGAGAGGTTGGGGGGTTGATGAAAGAGGGAGAAAGGGGATGTTGTGAACGAAGAATAAAAAGGAAGCGCGGTGGACCTTGTATGAAAAATCTCTGCGCCAAGTAGTTGCTGAGTAACCCTGCCTCTTTCGCGCGCTGGCGTTCAATTTCTCTGCCAAGACATCTAGACCTCTGGTTTTGCCAAGCCTACGAGGCTATGTATGAATGTTCTGGAAATGAGCTTGAGCATGTGCCTGCATGTTTCCCTGAAATCAAATTCTCTTCAATTCGTTGATTGAAGATGCGATAACGCAGGTGCACTTCTACGCAGATTACTTAGTACATGTGCGTATTTGAGTACTAACACTGGGATAAGGGTGGCCTTAACTCTGGATACTACAGGTTCTAAATTTTAGTTTGACAATTTTGCAATTTTTCATTTCGTTCTGTCAGATGCAGTACATACATGTAAATGTGCCTACTCGTTTTGGCACTGTTGACAGCTGGGAAACATACATGTAAGTACATGTATGTAAGATCTACTACATTCAGTCTTGCGGAGATTATGTTTATCTTCCTTATCGTTGTACCGCGCGGGGTATTTAGTCGCCGTGATTGGGATATAACTTCATATTATACAGTCCTTTTGGGGGCAACGACAAAACTGGTTCTACGAGGATTAAAGATCTTTGTCAGTCGAGAGAGTGGCGCTCAGGCTGATATTCAATCACTTGGTTGGCTGAAATCTGTGTTTTCGTCGTCGTTGCCCCAATGTTGACTGTGCTCTAAATACTCAAAACTATGTAGCTTTATTTGTTTATTGCTAAGAAAAACGGCGGGTGAGTGGTCACGGCGACTAAACGGCCTCGCGCGGTACCTCAGAATACCTACATGTATGTACATGTTCTTTACTAGAGCATGTACATACATGTAGTATGCAAAAAGAAAAGTAAGTGACTGCGATAGAGACACTTGGACAATTTCTAGCTGTTTTAGACGAAGACTTACAATGGTTTAGCCAATAAGAGTGTACTTTCTGTCCGTGTACTAGTAGCTAAAACTCTCTAATCTGATAGAACCAACCATGTATGTACTTACCATACCAAGACGGATATGTACCTACATGTCGTTATTTGAAGTATGGTGTGAATATTCAAGGTTCATTAGTTGCGCTAATACCAGCCAAGCTTTTTGTTGCTTGTAATTACATGTAGGTACATACATACAGTACATGTTCTAGAGCCTCATAGGCCGATTGCTAGTTGACGCAAGTTTATGTTTATTGCAACGTAGCCAACTTGACATTTCTACGTTTCCCTCATATACAATACAATCGTTAATCATGACTGATATAACTCCCATCTTCAATGAGTGTCTATCAAAGCATCCGGCAGTAGCTCTTATCTCAACATCTCAGAAGCCTAATCCCCCAACCGATGAATTTCTTAAGGAAGCTTTTCGAATCGTAACTCACCTATAACCCTAGCTCTATCTTCCCACTGACCGGTTGGAAACCAGGAATCACATATATCCTCGCTGAAGACCTACCTCCTCTCTATACGGCAGTCCTATCTTTCTACTGCCACAGCATCCGCTCGTCCAAACCTTCCACGCACCATCTCCACGTCATCCATATCTAGTAATAGTGCCAATACACTCACGGATGCCCAGCGCGATTCAATCGATGCGGAAACAAAACGTGTGGTCCAGGAGCTCTTGACTCTTATCGACCGACTAGAATCGACCGAAACACTCCGCGCTCAAACTGCGGATGCACTTCTACGGCGCCGTTTCACAACTGGTCTTCGAGGACTATTCCGTGATGAGAGTATTGAGCAAAAGTATGAAGAAGGGAAACTGGAGACACTCAAGCAACATAGAGAAGGGGTACTATGGTTTTTGAAGACGAAGCTGGCGAAAGCGAGTGAGATTCAGCGGGGACAGCAGGAGATTAGGTTACAGCGGCAGGTTGAGAAGGGCAAGAGTATGCTTAATAAGGCACCCCCACAACAGCTCGCATCAAATTTCGGGTCAACTTCGAATTTAGGTGGGGGTAGAAATGCCGTGATAATGGAAGAAGAGGAGAAAAAGAGTATTGAAGCGCAACTCACACCAGAGCAACTGCAGCTTTTTGAGAAAGAGAACGACGAATTAATCAAACACTATGAGGATGCATTGGGTCAAGTTAGGTATGTATAAATCTATATAGGCAAAAAAATTATAATCCTAGTAACTATTGCTTATATGTCTATAGAACTGCCGAAAAATCTCTTATTGAGATTTCTTCACTCCAAACACAACTAGCTACGAACCTGGCGACCCAGAACGCCTATATCGATAATCTAGTTCAAGATGCGATGCAAACCACTGAGAACGTCGAGCGCGGTAATAAAGAGCTCAAAAAGGCTGGTGAGAAAATTACAATTGCTAGGACGGCTTTCTGGGGAGCCGTAGTCTTCTCGGGTGTTGTCTTTGTGTGGGACTGGTTTATCTGAATTGCTTTCTTAAATTAGGACGTTGAGCTACGGCGTTTGTTTTTAGCTATACGGGGTAGAGAGTGGAAGATGCACATTTTGAATTCCAAAGATTGAGCTCTGAGCCTAGGTAATTGATAATAGTTATTAGAGCCAGCAGGCCTGGTACACCAAGACCTCCGAGAATCATAGAAGACTACGTTACAGTGAGAAAAATATGTAATTCGTAAAATAAGCTGGAAAGTAATAAATCAACGCATTGGCATAACAATCATTCAGGTCATTACCAACACTGACATCCAGGAATCACCCTGAACTAGTGTTAGTTTGGGATAGCGGGGGGCACAGCCATAACGCCTCTGCCGAAGAAGTCACTGATGGTGCCAAATTTGTCCCGAGATTCTTGCAGTGACATCTTGAAATAGTCGTGTCTATCCGACGTTTCATCTTGTGCTGTATTCGAAATTAGTATTGGTCATGGGGGGACGTTAAGATTGGTTTAGATTGATTTTACCTTTGCGGAGTGTCCGAATGGTCTGATTTGAAGAAGCACATGTCAAGCATTCAACATTGTCATCAACTTGGTTGAGGCATCTGCAATTTTTTTTTTCTTTTAGTAAATGATATCTCAGTTTTGAGAGTAAGGACCGAGCAAACCTTTGATGGAAGGAATGCTTGCACAAAAAGTGTACAGTAGGAAGATCCAACTGTAGGTTACAGGCTTGGCATCTCTGTGCCTGAAATACGCTAGGTTTTGTGCCCAAGTCTTCAATTTCTGCTTTTTTTCTTTCTGTTTCCACCTTGTAGGTCTCGATCATTTTCCGATTCTAGTATAAATGTTCAGTAATAGCTCAAGAAGGGCTCTAGTTAGAAGACTTCTCACGCTTTGAATCTCCCTTTTCTCTCGCTCAATAGTATCTCCTAGATACCGTTTCACCATACCAACCGTAGCAACCGCATTTGTGCTCAATGTTTGTACAACTTCCAGGGGCTTCATTAAGCCCTGCTCATCAATGACTTTCAACACTCTCTGTAGTTCAGCTTCACCGACTTCTCCGAGCACTTTAGGGCTGCTGGTAAAATACGATAATGCGGCGAGATACAGCTGAGGCTCTTCGGCACCATATTTCTTGAGCGCGCGAACGGCACCGGCCGTGTCTCCGGCCGAGCAACAGGATCTGAATATATCAAATCGCAGGCCTTGTTTTTCTCGGACGAGCACAGTTCCATCGCGGAAGTCCGATAAATGGGAGATTAGAAGGACATTGGAGGTATCAATCAATGTCTTGTAGTGACTGTTAGTGAGCAATGACCTGAAACAAACCCTGTAAGGTAGTAATTAAAGACTGACCTCTTTACTCTCAATAATTTTCTTTGCCTTGGCCTCCCATTTTTCTTTCTCTTCTTTCTTCTCTTCCTCGTTTGCCCTTTGCAAATATATTTCAAAAAGTGTAGTATATATATCTGTTCGGTCACCTTCGTTCATTGTTCCATAACCTCCCGTTTCTATCTCAAGAACTCTCTCCAAAAACTGAACAAACTCTTTTGGATGTTCCACAAATGAGGAAAATGCCGTCCGAGGTTTTGGTATGTTATAGGCCTTTGGCAATACAAGTGGTACTGTTGTTCCTTCGCTAGTCGTAGATTCTGGAACGTTCTTAGGAGATGGTCCCGGGTTGGCTACATTTGTGGGGGTATTAGTTGCCGTACTTCCCACCCCTCCACCCATATAGGGCAATTGTTGTAGCAAAGTAGCGTTGAGGTAGCTTTGTATCCCCGATTCGTGTTTACCATGCTGCGTTTGAATTTCTGATGTGACTTTGTTTCCCGGAAAGTACCTTCCAGTATAGTATTCCACAAAGAAATCTGTTGTACGTTCTGGGGTCTCTTTTAGAAAAGTTCGTGCATATTTCATTAAGCTCGCATATGCCTGTGAGTCAATCAGCACAGCACGAGTTTGATTAGTGAGGGAGAATTAAGTGTACCATCTCGGGGTCCAATCCTTGGATGTATGACAATGCTTCTGAAATCCTATTCAAGTTCTCTACCATAACTCCAACGACAACTTCGTGGTCACCCTGTTTTTGCGCTAGGTACACGGCTTGTTCGTAATAACCCGCTTGTCTGCACATTGCAATTGCTGTATCAACATCAAACATTAGCCCCTCGCCTGAAGTTTGCTTGATAAATTTCTCTAGCTTGTCTATATCCTTTAGTTTGGCATAGCAATTCAATAAGAGTGTTGTATGGTCAGATGTCGCGATCTTGTGCATATGGAGCTCTTCGAGATATTCGATCAAATTGTGTATCCTTTGAGTATCGAGGAATTTGCGGATGACTGTGCTTATTCCCTCTTCGTTTGAGGGACCAAGGGCCTTGATGTACCATTGCATTGATCCATCCCAGTCTCCCTTCCCGTACAGGTAATCTGCATACTTTCTATAGATTGCCCGTAACTTCGGCTCCCCAACCCCGGCTTTTTGTGCAAGGTTGATAGCGAGGATATATAAGTTTCTGGAATAAAGAATATCCAACTTGTCTTGCAAGCTGACCTCGTGGTATCGATACAGTTTCCCATCAAAAGTCAAAACGAATAAGTCGCCCCACGAATTAAAAACGTTCCGAACACTAGAAACCAATCGTTCAGAATGTGCCACAAATTTCAACTCCGTATCCAAGAGAGTAAACTTTGTGACATCAAAAGGGTCGTCTGCCGCTGCTGGAGCGCCTCTTCCCACGAGCCTTTTCAAAGTATTAGAAACGCCCCCCGTTCGAGCTGCCGTCGACGGCTGTGAGGCTGGCGGCGAAACAAGCGAGATATAGTTTTTGAATACATTCACCATTTCCTTTGGACCTTCATAGGCATAGCAAGCCCCGCGACCGTTCGGGCCATAGAAGTAGATCGCATCATCTCTAGCAATAACTATGTCGTTTCCTTCCCCGGAAAGCCCTCTATCGCCAGAGGAGAAGTCAACCGCAGGGGTCATGCATCCGGGACCACATCCCTGAGATTCCAGTACCCTGGCAGGCTGACCTGTGCCTTTTCCAGCCGTAATCAACGTCAAAACACGACCTATTGTGGAAACATAGAGTGTGTCTCCGCCGTCAGCCGCCGGGTGATGCCTATACGGGTTATACCCAGGGTGGGGTGCCGCAGTTGGTGAAGTAACAGGAGGTGAAAAGCACAAGTTAGTGATTGGTTCCTCGGACTCAAAGATCATTCTTTGCTTTGTCCCACGATCGTGGATTAGGTCGCCGCGGATCAGAGTGATTGATCCATTAGCAAACCCAACGGCGACAAGCGATAGTGAAGGGGTGGTAGCAAAAGCAGAGATCTGCTTGGGTTAGCTCATTCTTAGTATTAGGATGGCTTGTAAACTAACAGGGAATTGTCTCCTCCCATTGTTGATGGTCACTGTTGTCTGGCATCGTGGAAACCCTGTCTTCTTTTCGGGTTTGTCCAACGCCCACACCTTTAAAACAGGCTCATTACTTAGATCTTCGCTCACTGTAACCAATAGGGACGTCCCTTCTACTTGTTTGATATGTCTGATACTCCCTGAGTGGTCATAATCGTTCTCATGTGTATGAAACGAGCGAACAATCTTGAATGTAGAGTTACAGACGTGAACATGGCCTGTGGAAGTGCCAATAAATATACTATCGGAACCGGAAGCTATAGCAGTTATGTCTGTACCCTACTAAGTGTCAGATTCAGAGAGGCCTTTGATAGCTGGATAAAGCTTGTTGGGAGAGATCGGACCTCAAAGAGTGGTCGTGAAGGCGTCTTGTCGACTTCATCAGGTGCCTTAACGGGGGTGACGGTAAAGAAGTTGAAGGATTTCCACTACATGTATGGGTTAGCAATAGCTGGAGCTTTTACAAGTAAGAAATAGTATACCGAAGTCAATGCCATGACAGGAGCCGGTGATGGTCGCGGTATTGATTGTTGAGCTTGAGGATCTGCCGTGACGTTGAGGAGCTACCGAGCCTCGTGTCTTGGCGCTGCATGTTGGCAGGACCCCGTCAGAATTAGTAGGTTATATTTATTGTCAGTCAAAGTCAATGGTTTGTAAGGGGTTCCAAAAATTACAGGTAGATTCTCTTGAATACTAAGACTGTGTTATAATACTACTATGACATAACGGTATATATCTTTACGGTATATGCTCTGTTATTCGTATGTATGTATGATCTATTTTGTTAGAACCTCCTTGTAGGCACTAGCACTTTGTATTTACAAGTAACTGAAATATATGATACATGTATGTAATAGCTATCTTTTGTAACAGGTATATGTATTTGCTCGTACATGTATGGAGGCGTAGGCGCAAGCAAAAAGCGGTTATTAGTCTGATATCACGTGATGTCAACGTGAAACGCCAAGGAATGAGATGTTCGAGTGATAAGTCGTGAGTCGTAGGCCTGCACACTACATGTATGTACATGTATGTGCAGTGGTACGTCAACAGAACTCGGAAGTTTGGATTTGCCCACCCATGTTTTCTCGTCATAGCAAAGTACAGATACTCCAGCGCTGCTATAAGCGAGATACTTAATACCTAATGTAATAGACTCCGAACCCGTGATTGTGGTATATATGAAGAAAGGAATAAGTGTGGCATGACTTCATATCTCTAATAACTAGCTAATATACATGTAGTTATTATAGTTCTTCCGAATCCTTTTTCCAGAAGTAATTTTTCCATCTCCAGCTTATTGGTGGTGAAATCGTAGGCCCCACGCCTATCAGAGAACGCTCAGAGGGAGGTAGCGAATCTACATAACTATATGATCATACCACCCAGGGTATTAGCATATCATCAGTGTTTCTTTTTGCTAAGAGGAAGCCTTACCGAATCCAAGTGTTTGTCAATACCATTTGCTTAACTGCGATCTCCGCTCTATCAAAGACACGAATATCAAAACTCATTGGCGGTACGCTTAGGACCGAATTTTTCCGCGGGGGTGTTGGTGGTCTCTCGTCGTTGTATCCGGGCTTCTCGGGCTCTCGCGAACCTTGAATTCTCCGAAATCCCCTGTTTTCAGGCGTTCTTCTTGGGTCCGTGGGAATCTCGTCTGCAAACGGAGCTATTGTCTTTGAAACTGCAGGGAACTTGTACATGGAGAGACACCTCTGAGATCTATAGTCAGATTCACCGAAGACTCTGCTTAAGGGAAGGTAGACATCTTCTTCAATGTTCAACGGAAAAGCAGAGGACTCTCTGTGAATAAGAGCGTTAAATATATGCTCCGCAGTATCGTAGAGTGATCGAAGAATCGGTGGTGTCAACTCCCCGCGACCGGCTTCAATCTCCGACAACTTCCACCTCTCTTTCCAGCTCTCAACGCGCTTGAGAAAAATGATGTTTTCCCCAGTGAAGTCCTTGGTTGCAGCAAATTCCTCCAGGCGGTCAATGTCATGATGTAATGCCCGCTCTAATGCTGCTATGCTATACTTGCTGAATTTTGTATGGCCGGGCTCTTCGCGTGCTTTTCTCTGACGCTTCTCAAACTCCCATATCTCAACAATTGGAAAAAATAATATTACAAACTCCATCGCCCCGAGTCCGGGCACGAACCTGACCCTTGTAAACAGAGGTATCGGGCTAATAGGAAGGGAGGAAAGAAACCTACCATAGGTTAGGAGGCCAGTGGGAATTCACAATATAGAAATTCGGCATAAACCAAGTCGAAAGCCATAATGGCAGAGCAGGCAGACTATGGATAAACCAACAGAGATTATCAAAAATTGCTCACCACTACCACAGTAACAATTAAGAAGCAATAAAAGGAGGGGATCATCTGATCCGATAAAGCATTCCTTCTTAATCTTAAACTAGAACATCTAGAGATAACTAACCTGAAGAGTATGGCCAAAGTTGTCTGTAGCCGCCACCTATGTGTGTCCTGAATTTTTCTAATTTTGTAGAGGATAAAGGGGCCGTAGCCATATGTCCACACCGCCTGCCAGATACCTGAGTAAAACCTACATGTATATATACCCGTTAATAATGGCTTCTTAATAGTGTAATTCCCAATGAACTGCGCCCATGTCTGGCGCTTCAGGAGGCATTGAAAATAGACGTGAAATATATAATACATACCATTCCCATCCAGCTCTACATTGAAAGCGAGAAACCTGTTTCCCCACAAGTCCAAATCCTGAATGGAAACGTCTAGAGATAAGAAAAATAGTCAAAGCCACAATGATCTTTTCAGTGTTGTATGTAGTTAGCATAGTACATTAATTGATGGTGGATATTCTGCTGGTTTTGGATCTTTACCTGTAGGGCAGTACCAATAGCAATAACCATGTAAGTTTTTCTTAATATGCAGACATTCCGCCACCTATGCCAGAATCGGAGGAGGATATTGTTCGGGGGGCACGTTTCCTCATGTTTCGAGATGTTTGCGGACCCGAGATCTTTAGAGCGCAGCCAAACGAGGTGCTTCTGTCCCCAAAACAGGCTGAAGAGCTGCATGTTCTGTGCCTGAAAAAGAGCGATTCCAAGCCTAACGCGTATACATTGTTAACGTCCAGTTCTGAGAGGTCCAGTTTTGAGAATCGGGGGGCCAATTTCAACTTACGGAAGACATATGTTCATGACCCAAAACTCAAGACCGCAGGGCAAAACACCGTTCGAGGGATACATAAGAATGTCGAAACTCAATTGTATATGCAGCATGACCAATGCTGCACACACCAAGGGAACGTTTTTCAAACGAATGAACGGAAGGTGGCGATGGGTAAGAAAGATTACCAGACCAACACCAAACAACAAAGTCCAGAGCGCGAACGCTGCGATGTATATCATTCCTACATTGTCTAGTCGTAAGTGACCATAATTAGGAGGCTCTAGTATTATGTCCATGGCCATGACCGAAGTAACGTCGAGTATGTTCAAATCACCCTCAAGGATCCCGTCCAAGAGTGAAATGAAACAAGAATATATAAAAGAACAAAGTCAAATAAACAAATGAGTGAAGGAAGAACCGGCTGGCGGTATAGTGAAGGTAAACGGCCTGGCCGTGGAAAATAGGTTTAACACCACTCCAACGTCTTCATCAGCTACTTGACAAGACTTGAGCTATGAGAATAATTGTGGGCGAAGAGCAAAGACCGGGAGGAAATGCATCTGACTACCTATATCCTACGGCGCGCATCTACCCATTTCCTTGGGACAAAACACACCAGGGAACAGGACTCAGAAGCAACGAGCGCCTATAGGAGAAAAGAGGAACTTGACACACGTCAAAAAGCGGAGGGTTTAGAAAGGTTCGCGAGCCAGGGGAAAAAATAAAACATTGAAACCTAGCATCACCCATAAGTACTCCCGTTCATTTATCTGGCGAGGATCCTTGATACAGGATTCAACTTTGGTTCGTATTGATTATCTTCCGGCCCCACAACTTCGCTTCGATAGATCATTGCGAGACAGACCGCCCATCCACCCTACGTTTCAGATACATTAATATGGCCATCGGGTGATCTGCATTAAGAAGGGCGCAGTGCCACACCGTACGTACATGTATGTATAAGAGTAGAATCAACCAGAGCCGAATATTCACGCATACATGGAAACGTAGTGACACGTTGTAATACAGAATTGAGAAATGGGTTAGGGTTGTAACTAATTTCAAAACGAGTACGTCACCCTTTCTCCTATTACTTTGATATATTGGAGGAAACATCTCACTCTTATAACGCTTGAGGTGCTAGTCTTAGCTGTAGTTCAAAATGTCACAATCGTACAATTCCATCCGAACCACCCTGATAACTCTCTAGAGCTGGAGCCTTAATGGTAAGTGAAAGAAAGATATCATTTATAAGAATTTGTGTGGGTTAATTCATGCGACAATTTTCCCCAATACTTCTCCATGGTGCCCTGGCTTGATATTCCCCTATGCCTGTATTGTGTTTTTCTCGGCCTATTTGCCTACAGTTTCTGGTATAATTATTGCGAGTTGTTGCGAAAGCCAGAGCTAAAAGAGTGGATTTGTTGATCTGTGTTTGCAGGAAAAACTTTTTAAGGGTCAATAAGACCATCAGGTCATGGAGAACCTATTTCCGCAACAATTTTACTAGAAAACGTGCATCTAGCTCGACGAGAGTAAGTTCGGGATGCTTCATAGTATACGATATATATGTTCCTAGAATTACCAAGTAAATATCGCTTGTACTATATACCAGATCAGCTAGAGGGAGCATTTGAAAGAAAAAACGAATTACATTCCCCAAGCGTTACAGACCCGTTGGTGTACGAAAATATTTTAATGGTAATATTAGTAGATTCATTTGAGGGCCTGTTATTTTTCGAGATCTGAAGGTCTTGTGATAAAGCTTCGGTGAAAAAGATAATTCCTCTTTGGGTGAAGGAGGGAAACATAAGATCTCATGACTGTGGATATGAGGAAAGGTATCAAATAAGGGTATCAGGGGAAAGTGTGTATGAGGAAAGGCATTAGGGAACAGTATATACATGTATTCAACGATTACCGTAGTGTTGCGCTAGCTAGTAGTTAGTACATGTACATGTACATGTAGTTATATAAATACCAGGTACCAGCTCTTAATGTGAATATATAGTCGATTCTTGGTATAAGCATACGGTCGGGACCGAAAATATGTATCCTAAGGCAAGTATTACTCTAAGAAATATATACATAATGAGGGACAAGTAAAATAGCATATTTCGAGATCACCGACTGCTATTCTCATAACAAGATCGACTGCGTATCTGTGTTGTTTTATTCGGTTCCTCTCACAAGCTGCTAGTATACTTTGTAGTTTAGTGCGGGAGATAGTCCATACGTGGCCGGCTAGCCAGAGACCTTAATTGCAATTGGCTATTGCAAGAACACCAAATTAAAGTGATCATCTATATATTAGACCCTTTGCGCAGATAGAGCTGGCTCTAAATTCTACTTGTGTGATTGGTTGATAAGAGGATCGACGCCAATCAGGTTACCAGAATTTGGAGCTGGAGTCTTTTGCGCAAAGGGTCTATTCATTCGATTCTAGATGTGTCTAATCGGTTGGAGAAGGATCAAGCGGTTGGGAATTCGAGAGCCTCAATGAATTTTTTCGGTATCGCTCGATCTTATACAAGCGCCCCCATAACATATCATGCATACGTACACGCACACTTGAGGTTGAGTTTTCTCCCATTGGCAGAGCGATCGCGCGATAGCTGCAGCTAGCCGAGATTGACGCCGCATCCGTCTGTTTGTATTGCCGCCCGCTGTAGCTGCTCTACTAGTACTCTGCCTAGCTTCTCTGCCTAGCTTCTCTGCCTACAGCTTCTCTACCTGCACCGCCCAACTGCTGGTTTCGTCACGCGACATCACTCGGAGCTAGCGCAGGGGAAAACCCCCCATCCAATAGAGGATCATTTTTTGGAACTTCTTTTTTTTCTTTTCGGATGATGCAACTATGCTCCCGCCGCAGCACGAAGGTGGCTGCGTGCGATGATGTAATGTGCTTCTGGGGTGGTGAGAGTAGCTGGAGAGCAGTTGTCTTGCCCGTGTCTGTGTACGTCTCCTGCAGCCACGAGTGCAATAATACCGACAATGGGGATTATGCTCACAGGTCAAGTGGCCTACTATCAAACATTGGCAATCCCAGCCGCTTATGGGCGAGGCTTACAAACCCATGTTTGCTACTCTGTCTAGTCCTCATGTAGGAAACATGTCTCCAGTGGGTAGTTGTCGGTATGACTCTATCCGTGGCCAGCGCCGCAGTCTTGCATTCCTGTGCGGTTAAATAAGGGTTTTGTGGGAATATTAGGAGGTGTTGGAGCGTGCTAGTGGGTGTAGTAGAGCAGAGCCGCAGCTTGGTACCTTTTCAAAATTAGCTTGGAGAGACCTGCATATGATATATAACGCGATACGCCCCCCCCCCCCCCTCTCTCCTTTACGAAGGTTGTTTCCTTAATCTATACTTTCCCTACTGCCAGACCCGAGTATATCCATCCATCGGACTCGAATATTACCCACGAGTCGACTCTATATATTAGAACCTACCACATGCAATCCCCTGTGCTACTCCGAGCCCTCGCCGGCCGCCGCTGCATCTCCAAACCCCTCCTCCAGCTCCCCCGAAGAACCCCACTCATACCCACAAATGTACGCCCACGGCTACAAACACAAGCACAAAAAAGAACCTACTTCTCCCTGACCCCAAGCACCTCCCATATGCCCACCATAACGCCCACCGTGCGCTCAACACTCATGCATGCGGGTACGTCGCAGCTCGTTGGCGCGACAGTCATACTGGCGCTGCTCTACACGTCCGCATACGCGCTCGGCTTGGCATCCTGGCCGTTTGCCAGCCCCTCGCTGCCACCAACGTCGACGCCCATGCTCGATGAGCGGCTCGGGGAGCTGGCGCTCCCGCCGGAGATGGATCTGGGGAATGACGCGCTGTTTGCGCTTATGGCGAGGTGTCGGCCAGTGAGGTATGTTGTGCACATACGGGAGGCGCGGGAGGGGGCTGAGAGAGCGAGGGCGATGGTGGGGGAGTTGGAGGAGGTGTTGGAGGGGACGGAGTGTGCGTGTAGGAGTGTGGAGGGGGGGGAGTTGAGGAAGAGGGTGAGGGGTGAGCTGAGGGAGGCGAGGAGGATAGAGAGGGAGGTGAGGGAGAGGTGGGTGAAGTTGTGGTTGCTGGATTTGAGTGAGGGGGCGGCGAGGAGGAGGGGCCGGAATAGGTGGGCGGGGGTGAGGAGGTGGATGGGGTGGGATTTGGAGGGGGAATTGGAAGTGTTGGTGAAGGTGGGATTGCTGAGAGTTTAGTGCGACTATTGTTTTTTCTTCTTCCTTTTTTTCTCTTTTTTCTTTTTTTTCTTTTGTTATCATTCCCATTGTTTCCTGTGCTGTTTGAGTGCATTTGCATTTGCATGTCGGTATTGGAGTTTGTTTATATGTTGTTTATGTTTCATGCCGTTGATTGGTTGGTTGCTGAAGTTGAGTAGGTACATGTATTTGCTATGTATGTACATCCTAGTAGCGGTAGTAGTAGTACCTACATGTAAGTACATGTAGTGCTAGCTAGATTAGTAGTAGACTTCTTATCAATAGGAAATACTATTGATCCTGACCGATTAGATTTTATTTTTTGCATAGAACTTAGCCATACGGTCATGTCTGTTCTAGTTTTGGGAGAGGGTTCTGAAGCACTCATACAGGCACCTGCACCTAATCCTCCAATACTACATGTATGAGCGGGGGGAGACAACTCGATTGTGCTGAGATGAATCGAATCAATCTCCTCTGCAGCCAGTTAATTTCCCACCCATTGTGTCGTCATCATCGAGACTCCGAGCTATGTTGCTAGCCGGTGCTTGGTGGTGAGCGTTGAAGCGGCTAACCAAGACAAGATCGGTGTTGACCGGTGCACGCGACATCACTCGGCGTGGACCAGGTTACGGTTCTGCGGACAGGTCTGGCTGGTATGGCACCTACTGTGCGTCCATGTCTTTGCATACCTGCACATGTAGCTACATGTACTCTACATAGTATGGAGAGTGCACGATAGAAGGCACTGTCCTCCATCAGCATTCTATCCATTCTCTCCATTCTCTCCGCTCTCTCCGCTCCATTCCATCCCATTCAATCCATCCACCAATACAGCCCGTCTCGTGCTTAAGATCATATTCCCTCACTCTCCCTCCCATCACCCATACCGGTGCTCACTTACTGAAATGCAATCATAACTCAATTCACAGCAGAAGTGAGAGAAGCAGCAGCAGCAAAGCGGATCAGGAGCAAGAAGCACATATACCCACTTACCTCACCCACGCTCACTCGTCACTGCTTGTGGCAACCTCCCTGTTGTGGCACCCCCCAGCACACCCGCACCCGCACCCATCAACTCACGCCCACCACTTCCACCTCCCACACCCATCACAACCACTACGTGACCCATCGCCAACCCCCCCAACCCCCCACGCGCGCGCCCACAACCATGGCCACGCCCAAACCTCCCTCCCCGCACGCCGACGACGACGACGCGCTCATCAACGGGATCCTCAACGGCGACGCGCTCGCTGGTGACGTCCCCGGCGACTTCAGTTTCGGCGACACCGTCGGCAAGGTAGCCGACGCCGTCGACTACGAGGACATCAGTGATGACGACCTCCTCCCCGAGGAAGAAGAGCCCGCCAACATCTCTGCCAAAACCACGGCCGCCAATGACACCCAGCTGACCGAGGAGGATACAGAGGGTGATGAGCTCTTTGACCTGATGAATGAGGGCGAAGCTCCGTCGGCAGCTCTCGGCGATGAGCTTGATGATCTATTTGGTGACATGGACGCACTGGAGGAATCTGGCGGGGTCGGCGGGGGGGAGCTCGACATGGACATAAGCCTAGATTTCGCCGGTGTTGATGTTACGGACGGTGGCAGCGGCAGCGGCGGTGGTGCTGGCACTTCCGGGCAGCTATACGACGATGAGGCGGCGAAATCGGGGGCTGCGCTCTTCAAGGATATCGACTTTGGGATGAGCCCCGGGGAGATGATGGAGTCAGCACGAACCGAACAAGAGCTCGTGAAGCAGTACTTCCCTGACTTTGAGCCCCACAAGATCCTCAGCTTCAACTCCCTCTTCAAGAGCAAGCCCGCTACCCTCAGCACCGTTCTCCCAAAGGCGCCTAAGGTCTGCGTCCCCACAAAGATCAACCTCGAGATGGCGCCGGACGACTCCGTGATGTTCTCCAAGGGCGCGGCGGGCATCAAGGGGTATGTCGAGCGGGATGATGACGAACGACGGGCAAGGATCATTATCATACCGCCGCAGATCGAGGAGATAGAGACAGATGATGAAGAGGAGGAGGAGGAGAAGCCGGACCCAGAAGAGGTAAAGAAGGATGCGTCGTTTGAGCGCGATTTGGTCCTGGCCTGCGACGACTGGGACAGCAAGATTGAGGCTATTCTGGCAACGCCGCCGCCATCGCCGGCGGCGATGCCGAAGCGGGATTTGGACGACGAAGATGCGGAAATCGATGTGGTCGAGGTCCGGAATGAGAAGAACCGGCCGGAGAAGGTTTGTGGTGTCCTGTTGGCCCGGTGAGAGGGATTTTGTTTCGTATGCTAAACCTCTGTGTAGAGGGTCAAGATCGACCAGTTCCTGGACCAATTACCGGACTCGTGGCTGGACGAGGATGCAATTTTTAATGGGAATCTCACGTCCATCTCAGCAAAGGTTACATTGGACCTGAACGATCCATATCTTCTGGTGGATATCCGCCAGCCCAATGAAATCCGGCGAACACGGAAGATTGGTGGTGAGTTCAAGCGAAGGGTCAACAAGGACCTTACCCAGAGATACAATATCAGCAACGACGAGGCCTACGATCTGCTGAAAGAGAACCACCAGAACAAGGTCAGAAGTACTATCGGGCAGCTCAATATCGAGCACAGCATGCCCGCATTGAGATTACAATCACCATACGCAAGTCAAATCCCTGCTCAAACCCACATTTTGATCATTACTAATATTGGCTCTATAGTACAAAACCAAGCTCTCCATCAAAGAAGCTCGCTCCTTCCACCGTCCCAGCCTCCATTTTCATGTCAATCAGGAAATGCGCTTCTCCAAGATCAAGAGCCGCAAAAAAAAAACCTGGCGCGGCAAAGACATTCAAACGGTTCTTGCCACAACCAAAGACATCTCGCTCATGGACAATTGCAACTTCATTCTCCTCGAGTACTCAGAGGAATATCCCACCGTTATGTCAAACTTTGGGATGGGCAGCCGTCTCATCAACTACTACCGCCGAAAGGGCCCCGACGACGAGTCACGGCCAAAATACGATATTGGTGAGACTCAGGTACTAATGAGCCAAGACAGGTCTCCGTTCTGGAACTTTGGAACTGTTGACCCGGGAGAGACGGTTCCGACGCTGTACAATCGCATGAGCCGTGCCCCGATCTTTAAGCAGACACCAAAGAGCACTGACTTCCTTGTCATCCGGAACACGCATGATAACCAGAGCCATTACTTCCTCCGCACAATCCCACATATATATGTAGTCGGGCAGCTCCTTCCTGTCACTGACGTTCCAGGTCCGCACTCCCGTAAAGTCACAACCGCGGCCAAAAACAGGCTGAAGATGGTCTGCTACCGTGTTGTGAAGCGGAAAGAAGGTAAAGCCATTGCAGTAAAAGATATATCCGCACATTTCCCGGAAAACAACGATCTACAAAACAGGCAGAAGATTAAGGAATTCATGGGATACCAGAAGAGCAGCGGTCTTTGGGAAATGAAGCCTGGCGAAGTTGTCCCCGATGAACCCGCTATCCGTGCCATGGTAAAGCCCGAGGACCTCTGTCTCCTTGAGGCCATGCAAGTCGGTGTCCGTAACCTCGCCGATGCTGGCTATGCAAAAACTGTTGAGGACGAAGAAGATGATGACAAAGACGGTATGAGTCTCGAGACCCAGCTCACCCCCTGGGTCTCTACAAAGAACTTCATCAACGCCACGCAAGGTAAAGCAATGCTGCAGCTCCATGGTGAAGGTGACCCTAGTGGCCGTGGTGAGGCATTCTCATTCGTCAGGACCAGCATGAAGGGAGGTTTCAAGGCCGTTGGTGAGAGTGTCGAGGAAAAGATGGACAAAGCCCGCCTCAAGGAGCTCGGCGGGCACTCCTACAACGTTGCCCGTCAGCAACGTCAGTATGAGGAAGCAATTGACCAGATCTGGCGCTCACAGCACAGGAGTTTATCGTCTACCGAGCCTCCAGACCTTGAAATCGAGGACGCCCAGCGTGACGAGCACGTCGACGACCTCTTCGAAGAAGGAATGACGCCCCGCAGCCAGGTTGTCACCCCTGGCGGCCCAAGTCCATGGCTTAACCCCGACGACGAGACAATGAGTCAGTTCTCCCGCTTCAGTGCCACCAACCAGCGGAATAAGGTGCTCAAAATTGTCCGCCACGTCCGTAACGATAAAGGCGAGATCGAGAAAAAAGTCGAGCTAGTCACCGATCCCAAGGTGATCCGACAATATCTCCAGCGGCGGCGGGATCTTGAGGCTGAGAAGACCCAGTATGTACCCAAACGGAAGCAGACGAGGAAAAAAGCGGCCCAAAGGAAGAAGAAAGTTACTGACCCCGCACTGTAGAGTCGAGAACATCGTCCCTACTGGCAACGACGAGGAAGATCAGAGGAATAAAAAGAGGCTGCTGATTGAGCTTCAGAGATTACAAAGGAATAAGGAAAGGAGAGAGGCGAGGGAAAGACAGGGAAAGAAGGGGAGCTTTAGTACTGGTGATGTCATGTCACCGGAAGCCACAACACCTGGCTCCCCGATGACTATGATGCCAGTTCCGGGAAAGACTGCTACAACGAGGAAGTGTGCGAATTGTGGACAGGCAGGGCATATTCGTAAGAGATTATCTGTCACCTTTGTTATAGTTATCAACGAGCCAAATGCTAATAGATGATTTAGGTACAAACAAGAAACTATGTCCCAAGCTGAATGGGACCTGGGCGGAGCTGGGGATGAGCCCGCCTGCACCTGCAGGCACGCCTACAGGATCTTAACTCGATATTTTGAGGAAAGCCGTTTTACTAATTTAAGGGTAGACAGCTATTCACAGCTGCTATGGGGTTTGGGGTATTTGTTTCTTCTTATTTTTTTATTTTTTCGCTGCGGTATTATTGTAGTCACTTTGTCTCTGCTTCAAATTGTTACTCTTGTTTCTTTCAATGGGTCGTACGGCGTCGATTGGGGGCAGAATGTTCTCGCGTGTTATTTTTTCTTTTTTCCCCTCCTCTTTTGCTTCCAAGTGTACCTTTACCTCCGACCTGTGTTTGGGGTTTTCTTCGCGGTCACTTTTTACTTACTCGACTTATTCCCTTATATTGTTAGCAATAGGCTGGCGATTTACTTACGGTTTTTCTTCTTTTTTCTTTCTTTTTTTTTCTTTAGATTTTTCTGTACATTAACATGGATAAAATAAATAGGAATAATGGCCAGTTCATCATAGTGCTGGACATTGGTTATAAGATTGGTGCATCCACACTGAAAATGAGACTGCTCATTCGACAAATTTGTGGGGAAGCGAACGTGCTAGAGAGATGTTATCCGGGGACCCTAGTTTCGGCATTATGGAGTTGGATGGGAGTGGATCAGGGTAAAGAACCTATATAAGGTTACCCCATCATTAATGTACAGAGTCTGGTAGAATTAATGCGAAAGTCAGCGCTAAAGGTGTGGATTTCTTGGTCTGTGCTCACAGTAGAAATTCCTTCAAGAGCCAATAGGACTATCGGGTCACAGAAACCCACTTTCGCAATAATGTTACCACCCTCTGTAGGACTGGGGGTTGGAAGGTATGAGGCCAAAACCTCTTTGGAAGCTGCACCTACGGCTTTTGGGCCTTGTTTTGTATCGATTATAGGGCAATAACTGACCAATGTGTGCCATAATTACGTCTGATTCGGTTGTAGGGTCGGATTGAATCGAGGTATAGTTTATTTGGGACACAAGTCATACTCTTTGGACCCCACTGGCCGTGGCCAGTCTATCAAATTGATTATGATATCATCAATAATGACTCAATGTAGGTGGATTTTTTTTCTTTTTCTTGAAGAAGCTGTTTTATAGATCTATAACCAGCCCCGTGAGCTGCCATGGTCGATTGAAAACTGGCCAGTTTGTCGAAGGGGATCGGCTCAATCGACCTTTTATGAAAAGATACATGAGCGTTTGAGTGATGGCTGGTGACGACCAATAAGGTCTGTTTCCGCGAATTGCGTGACCCATGCGTTCCCCACAACGGCGCGGTGATACTACGCGCTGTGGACTTGCCAGAATAAGGTTTAGCGAGCTGTTCATGGAGTGGGTTAGGTTTACTAGTAACCAACAGGAAATGCTCAGAATCTGATGCAGCACAGGCCCGACGTATTGGCACCAGCTGTTTGAGATATTAGCGTAATTGTTATCACACATGGTTAATTTGTTGCTGCTTTTGTGTCACCGCAACAGGCTCCAGAGATCGTTTCCCTTCTCACTTACTATGAATTAGGTACAACGGTAGGAATGATCTATGGAAAAACAGTTATATGGTGCACGGATATTTCGCCATATAATTTCACCCCCCTGTTTTTCCATAGATCATTCCGGTCGCTGTATATGTTCATGATCGTGCCTGAAACTTTGATTAGAGGGTTTTGGCAACACCCCCCACATTTTAAAATTTTGAGCTGGAACTTATGGGCTCATGTTGGGCTATGCACACCAAAAACCGGTCGCCAAGAACTAAATATTTAGACTCAGGAATTGGGTGCCAAAACGCCATTGACCCCGATAGTCAATATTTCTGAATCAGCATCTAGTGAGCTCCAGCTTGCAGCTGGTACCTTGCATCACTCGTACTCTGCCGAATTTCTCTTCATCGTAAGTACAAGGCTCTGGCATTAAGTAAGCAAACTACATGGGGTGCTGACAGTTGAGGACCCGTTCATTCATTCAATGCCAGAGTCTTAAAGTTGTATAGGCCCCTATGTGTGACAGCATCTAAAACTGAGTTCGTGTCATGTTTCGATCTTGTTAATATTGATATGTGATTTTGGGTTAGGTTTTTTAGTTCCTATCAGAATTAACTAGCACCGTAGAACAGCCAATAATATAGAGAGAAATGCCTTTTGGCCCCCATGCCTACCCTTTCGTTTGGGCCAACGTTTCTTCTAGCTCGGCGGGTATGCAAACTTCCTGCAAGAGGTCATTGGATTATTCTGCCCAGAAGGATGAAGATCGGGGTTCGGTCTGACAGTGTTATTTTTTTTCTGTGTTCAAATCGTGCGCATGATCATGATGTCGCGGCCTCATCCCAAAAAGTGGTTATGCATATATGGTGCAGGGCCTATAATTGGGAGAGAGCAAAGATCTAGAACGATGCATGTTTAAGGTGTCGTTTTATAAGGGTCCGTATTACAAGGATCCATACTCACATGTACTCGCTCTCAACCATAAGAACCTGAAAATGCAGGTGCCGATGACAAGACAATTCTCCATACAAATTATCCCTGTCTCCGTCACTCGCATTTTCAGATTCTTATGGTTGATAGCGAGTACTCCCCATTTTACAAGCCTGGCCTTGAAAATTGGGTTCTTTACATTACTCCTGCCACCTCCGTATCAAGTGAGCCATATATTCTTCGCCTTTGGTCCTTGAAATAGGTATTCTCATTCATCAGGAGTTCCATATACCACTCAAACTTCTACTATTGCTGCTAACTTCCCCACCGGGTTCAAAATTTACCCCGCTAGTATTGAAAATAACCATGCAAAACCCGGGCGTCCTTTCTTAGTTTGGAAACCGCCTAAAGATGGTTAATTTTTCTAAAATAGGCGATTTGGGGCGGTACAGCTCATTGCTTTGATTTGGAAACCTACCGGAATAGCGACTATATCAACCCAACGACCAGCCAGTTGAACTAAGGGAAGGGGAAAGCGAATATATAATGTAAGAAAGTTCTTATACTATTAGTTAGTTGCCGTGGCCCAGTAGAGTTGGAACCCGATAGAGTCCGTATTAATGCACATTGTCGTTAGTCATGGGTCGGGCTTTCCCCCTCTTCGTTTACCACGGCACAATCCGTCCTGCAGCCTCTGGCAAAATTATTTCATGGTTAGTATTGGGGATGTACATCGCCTTTATGAATTGAAGCACTCTATCGGTAGAGCTTGGCAATAACCGTCAAATCGAATCATATCATGAGTTACATATCTGCCTGCATAATTAGTATCTCATGATCGGCGGATGAAGTCATTATCATACCAGATAGAATGTCTTTAGACCGTGGTATTGTATTTAGCCTTGGCTTGTCATTGAACATCTCTATCCCTTGGACGGATGAAACTTGTCAAATTCGCGACCACCCTCTCTGATCTATTACTGGCCTAGTGTGGTAATTATTGGAAATTCTTATTGTTGCTCTTTACCATAAAAAGCAATACAATTCCTTTACTAAGTGGTGCACGGTCCAGGTCGCGAATTTGACAACTTTCATCCGTCTAAGGGATACTTGTATTGCCGTAGTAGCTTATTGTTGTTGTAGTTTAGTGATTAGCTAACACAGTATAATTCGTGCCCAGACATTTGTATTACACTGGGCGGGATGTGCAGCTGCGCAGGCACTGCGCAGGTCAGGTTAGTGGAGTAATAACCCGCACGTGAAGGCTGGGCATAACAAAGACCGTATTGGTACAGTACCAGAAGGTTGGTACCGTACCAGGTGCGTCATATTATCTACGCCGAAATAGCCGTAGATAACGCCTGGCGCGCGTGTCGATTGGTAGGAAACCTGCATTTTCCGGTACTCTACTATTTGCCTGCCCCGAGTAAGATCTAGTCTAGAGTAGAGTACATAGATCCAATCTAGATCTCACACACAGCCAATTCGGTGGCTTGCACCACCAATACGGGACGTGCTCGTCCTAACGCACGAACCACCACCGCCACCAGAACCTAAGCAGTTCCAACTGCTCAAGCCTGGTGGCGGTGGTGGTTCATGCGGTGTTGGCATAATTACATATAGATCTACTTTTGATACAGGCCAACCACCCTTGCAACTTTTTTTCTGTCACCAGCGCCCTTTATAATAATACTCCTAGCCAATTATAATCCACGTAGACACCGCTTCTTCCTTCTTATGCACCTCTCTCGCAAGCACTAAACATTCTAGGACTTGATATTTGAATGTTGGGTGTATGCACTTTTATCCCTCCCGCCTAGGACGGCGGGGCGCTCTATGCGATGGCGTTGACGGGATCGGATAAGCAAGGTCTGCCTAACAGGGTGAAAATCTCGATGGTATATATAGGAAGTCAAATGGTCTTTGTGTAAAATTGTCCACTATTCAGAGAATCGTCGTGGGACCTCCCTGTGACCCGGGGAAATGTGGGTTTGGCTTTATGTGTGCGAAATAAATTGGGTTTTCTTCCGGATCCCCGGGTGTGTTTTGGGGAGAAGTTTTCAAGATTTTTCTTTTTATAACGAAAGGCCGTGAAGAAATGGCCGAGCTTGGGATGTTTCGAGGAGACATTGACGAAGTGTATTATAAAGGGTGCCGATAACAGAGAAAAAGGTGTAAGGGTGGCTTGATATGTGTATCTCAGGGGGATTTCATCTAATTATGGGGGATATCAAGAATATACTTTTGAGGGGGCCGTTGGAACCTTTAATACCCATCAATCCCTGGAACCTATAGATCTTAATCACTCTCCAAGCACTCTCGGCAGGGAGAAAGGCTGATGGTAACAGATAGTTCTTCAGACGAAGTATCGAACAAGATGGTACAAATCCAATACTATGGAAGCAGTTTACTATGGAAGCAGCTAGCCCCCTGCCCGATGAATGACTCTAGCTGAGCTGGCAGGTTAGAGAAGCGGGGCAGGCCCAATCGATATAGTGCCGCTGCCATCACCAAGTGCAAATCATGCGTTTGGTACCCTTTAAGTGTTTCCACCAAATCTAGGGGTGTTCGTTGGGATGTGAGGGTGGGCTTGTGCATCCCTAGCGCAACGTTCTTCAAAGTTAGCCACATGAAACGTGGAATAGCATCCCGATATCTGAGTGTATTATCTATCGCCAGGAATGCTGACTAAATGTACCAAGTCCTGTACGTTTCGTTTTATCTTCAGGCGCCAGTATCATCAAATATCTGAATACGAGGTGGATGCGACATATGTAAGACACCACGTTAAGTAGCGAGGACCAGAATGGGGCCAAAGGGGTTTAAAGTAAGTTTTGATGACCAATAAAGCAAATGGGGGCGGGGGGAGGGGGCATTTTTCTTCGGGTTTAATTGCTCCAACTACACTTTGTTTGAACGTCTTGGTTAAATTTCGGTTCTCGTTAGCTATGCAATAGGACCCTGCTGCGCTACCCGAGACAATCCTAGCGAATAATAAGTAATCGTCTCGCGTTGAAGCGTTCTAGCGGTGACCATTCTTTTCGATTAGAGGCATATCATAACATGGCTTCATAGTTTATCACTCGGCGGTACCGAATCAAAAACTTGATCTTGGGGAATAAGTGTGAGTAGAGGAAATATTGTGACACGTCACCCATGTCGGATGGAGAGCCTAACCACAGTGCATTAAGTTCACTAGAGCAGACACTGTGGGGGTGGGCAGACACTTTCTGTCATAGCACACAGAGCACAGTTGAAAGGGGGAATTAGATAGGCTGTGAAGGTGTTTCCCTGTTTCTCATTGTCATTTACGCCGAAAAAACTTTGAAAATTCAGCTCTAGGCTTAACTGTGCTATTTCCATAGACCGCCTATTATTATTTTTCGACAGTCCGCTTTT
The DNA here is from genome assembly GCA_024713855.1 of Morchella sp. 2016-41. NCBI lineage: Eukaryota > Fungi > Ascomycota > Pezizomycetes > Pezizales > Morchellaceae > Morchella > Morchella sp. 2016-41. The sequence continues at coordinate 2,613,780 of JAMGZD010000003.1, forward strand.
ATTTTCTTCTTTTCGAGTGATCGTGCTGTGGTAGGATCGAATTGTTTAGTGTGTGTGTGTGCTTGAGAAACATTAGCGTTGATTCCTGGTCATCATGACTCTTCTTAGAGGGCCATACTCTCGACGACCTCTGATGTTGTTTCAGGATTTCCCGTTAATCGGTGCTTTAGGGAATACCTTTCCTGCTCCGTATTTTTTTGAGCAACAACATCAATTACACTAGTGTTTGGAATCAATGTCAGGGGCCTATGCGACGTCTTGAATGGGGGGCCCCAGGGGCTTCAAACTAACAGGTGGCCCGAAACCTCTAGAATCAGTGTGGCCACTTTTTCCCTTTGAGTAAAATTTCTGGGTGTCACAATCGATGCTCGTTGTCCCCATTGAAGAATTGTACATACCATAGGAACCGATTACTTGTGAGAAATACTAACTGATTTTACACGAAACACAAAACACGCTTCTGACTGTTATCTACCCCATAACTAAGATCTGGTCGTTCAATCACTATCGCCAAGTCCGATCCATTCACCTTCGTTGTTCCAATTTTCCATCTCCACGTCTTTCTCTTCCTTCTCGTCATCGGATTCTCCCTTTTCTGCTATCATCTTTTTATCCGGAGACCCTAATGAGGCTTTCCTGGGTACGGGCGCTGATAAGAGGAACTCAAGCGTGTAAACATTTTCATCGGCACTAGAGGGGGAAAGTCAGTCGATGAACCAGGCGAGAGGACAGGATGAAATCAACAAACTCACAGCCTTGCCAGTTCACTCTGGATTCTCTGCACACTTTTCGCCACACTCCTCATTTCAGTCTCGAACTCTCCTCTCCGTTCTTTAATCACCCTGCCGTGCTTACTCAAAACTGCCTCTAACCATAGCAGTGCAAATTCAACATGCGGCGTTTCCTCCGCCATCTCAGCAACGAATCGCAGCAGTCTAGCCAGGTAAACTACTGGGACCTCTCGAACTACCAGCTTAATATCCTCAGGAGGGATAGTCTCGTATACACGGTGGATTAGGTATCTCTCATTGAGTCTGAAAGACATCACCAACGCCTTTACATAGTCCTTTTCAGCAAGTGTAGCTGCTGGGGTTACATCGACGTCGAGATCAAAGGGATCGAAAATGGCTACATTATCAAGAGAGTATACTAATAGGCCTTCTGTTGAGGCTGCAGCGAAGGATCTACCTGTGGGAGAAAACGCGACGTCTGCAATACGTATCTCGGGCCGCACCTTGCGTTGTGACAAATCACCACGAGAAGCACCAGGGAGAGTACGGTCGATACGGTCCTCGAGATCAGAAGCTTCACCTTGATCATCGATGAGATCTAATGGGCCAGCTTCTGTCAAGTTCTTTGAGTTGAGGAATTCCTGGGTACCGTCGATGGACAAGTTGACCGAGACAGTGAATTTTCGAACCAGGCTACCAGAAGCGATGTCGTAGAGACAAATATACTTGCTGTTTCCAGCGGCAAGAATGCATGTTCCATCAGCAGAGTAGCAAAGTGTGTTGAAATGCTTTGTACCAGCAGCATTGGCAGCGGTAGTACGGTCCGTTACTTTTCTTCCTCCAGAGATATCCTTCCGCCCATCGATATGACCAACTTGCTCGGCGTTCTCAACATCCCAAAATGTGAGCTGTCCGTCAAGAGTACTAACTGCAATCTTCTGGGCGTCAGGTCGGAAAGAAACTTTAAGTACATCGGTCTGCTGCTGTAACGGCTCACTTGTCTGGGTTCGAGAGAAAATATTCCAGATTCTTACGGTTCTATCCCAGGAACCGGAGACAAGATTTTGCCCGTTTGGTGCGAATGAAAGTGTTGAGACTGGGCCTTCGTGCCCAGAAAGCTGTTCGAGGAGTTGCCCAGTTTGTACACTCCAGAGATGGATATCAAAACTATCCAAACTTCCAGCACAGATAACCTCTCCGGAAGGATCGACTGCAAGACTTGAGAACTGGAGTCTGCTCGGGGCAGTGAATGTTCGGAAGTTTCTGTATCGAATTAGGTCCCATGCTCGAACACTGCCATCAAGAGAGGCAGTAAAAAGAACGTTTCCACGCTTGGCAAATTCGCAGGCTGTAACGCCAGATGTATGTTCTGTGAATGTGACAATGCAGAACCCTGATTGTGCGTCCCAGACCTTGATCTTTCCATCATCGGCGGTGGTGATGATCCGCCGCCCATCCGGTGAGTACACCAATGAGTTCATTGCGTCGAAGTGGCCTTGCTGTTTGAGAATATATGATTCTGATTGCCATTCCCATACAAGTAGTTGACCTAACCTCGAGGCCCCAAAGGCGAGCCATTCACCGGTTTTGTTGACAGTTACAAAGTCAATCCCTTGTTGGGAGATACTCAAGGTGTGAATCATATTGAAGTCTGGCATTTCATATAATCCAAAAATACCCGAATCAAATCCGACTACCAGTAAATTTGAGTCCTGATGAAATGTAGCACACTTGACCTTTGCGTGATTTTGCTGGAAATAGTGTTTCTGCGTGATCATCCACCTCTCTGGACTCTCTTTTACCTCCTCCATGTCTTCGTCCCCGTCTTCCCTTGCTGGTGGCTGTTTCCACTTCCATTCAAACAATGCACCGTCCTTGCCTACTGTATAGATCGTTTCTTGATCCTTAGAGAAGTAAGAGCCAATGACTGCATCTTTATGTCCCGCCAAACTAGTCGGTAAGAATCCCTCTATTGGATTTAACGAGAACACCTTTGCCGTCAAATCTTTTGACGCAGTTAGAAGAAACCTCGAGTCACTAGACCAGGTAATGCTGCTCACGACATCGTAATGCCCTACATATTCTCTGTGTTTAATGAACGGCGCGAACTCCCGTTCTTCATCGACATTGGGTGTACGCCAGACTTGGATTTTGCGCCCCACGGCGACAGCAAAATGTTTACCATCTGGTGAGAATTTCAGGTCGGTAACTTTAGATTTGAAATTAAAATAGTGTAGGGTGGTACGACGGATGAAATTTGTGAGGATCGCCCTGCCATCTACAATTGCGTTAGAAACTGTATTAGAATCAGGATCATTTGCGAGAGACCTTCATCAACCGTAAGCAATAATGTTCCCTGAGGCGAAAGAGCTAATCTTGCGATGTTGTGCCGGTGCTCGAAACTAAAGGTGAAGGACTTATTGCTGCGAACCCAGAAATCAGTAACATTCTTCCAACGCACGCATACGTAATCAATAGGCGCACTTGACGAGGTCAAAACATGAAACCCTATTTCCTACTGGTGAAAGCAGAGAGTTTCCATCTGGTGTGAAGACGAGATTTCCGCGGCAGTAAACTGTGCCGAGTAAATTTGCAAACTGGGGGATTCTTTTAGCAACCAATTGGAAAGATAAAAAGCTCAAGTGGGAGAAACTTACATGGAAGCCGACCTTCATTTTTGGTAGCAATGGGTAAAGCGGTTGATTGGGTGTTTCTGGCACTGAGCTTCGGAACTTTTTTTTTGAGGCTCTGTTGAAGTTTTCGATAAGTAGGGTAACCGTCGGTAGTAGTCTCATTCCCATACTGTTTTTGTACATGTATATATACATGTAGATACATGTACATGAGTCTGTTAGTTACATGTATATTATAATTAACCCTGACCCACTTTCGAGGATGCTAAGCTGTGAGATCGTATTTAATCTTTAATCTTGGGCCTTGATCATTAACTCTGGTAATTGTCACAAGTCACTCAAAAAACATAGGAAATTGGTACATGTAGTATCTGACCGACTCATTGCGATGACCTCTGGCGTGCATCATGAGATGTCACTAAGCGCTAACAATCGGAGACATTGCTACATGTATGTACAGATATGCATTGTTTAGCTGATATAGCCCTTCTGAGCCTAACTAGGAAATTGGTGTGATCATGGTACATGCATGTACATGTACATATGATGTAGTTATAGTGTCGCTGCGCCTATATCTATTACGAGTGAATGTTTCTCTATATATGGAGCGAAATGAAAGTATCATTGGAAAAGGGGATTACTGGCTAGGTAGGCTATAAATGAAACGCCTGAAATAATTTATGAAATAATTCGCTGAGGATTTATATTCCAGTCATAAATTTCCAATATCAAATATATCTACCAAGCATTTGATCTGAATTGTCAAAAGCACCATGAGAACTGGAGAATCACAAATAAAATCGTTACTTGTGCTTCAGGATTAATCGACTTATAAAGAAACGCCTAAATAACCTTGAAAGAGCCTAAAATTATGTGGTATGCTCATCAAGAGCCCACTCTGATTACAAAATAGGTATCTCGTAAAGCCTTCTTAGGAAAGAAAAAAGAAATGCCTTTATGTGTACCCAAAATATTACCATGAAACCACTTGTTTATAACGCCGTCCAATCCATTAGTGAGTTGCTGGCTTTAAGCCGTAGGTGTATCATGAAAAACGATTAAGATAAAGCGTGGATCCAAAAAGCTAGTCAGCTCAGGCACAGTGATTTAAGGACGCGTTGATAATTACCTGGTACGATAACCAACTCATGTCTCTTCGTTCTGACCCTCAAAAGTTTCAAGTCGTCCTAGGGGCAAATCAGCAAGTGTTTCTTTCGCATCTGCTATGTTTATAGACATACCTCATCATCCATACCACTGACCATGTCCTCGGCGCTCTTAACAAACTTCCAAACCATCCCCGCATACTCTCCGACGAGAGATTCTGAATTCCTGTTGGCGGCAATCGAGCCGGAGGAGCGAATGATGGAGCCTGAAGACCGATCAAGAATAATAAGTGACTGCACAGACTGCTTTTGAGATATGCGAGCCAGGAGAGACGTCAGTTCGTCCTCGGTAAGTGAGGGACCTAGAGAAGACATTTAAGATCCGAGCTATTGTTAGAGCTCGTGGAGATTTAGTTATTGAGCGTTCTCGATGGATGTGTAGCTTTCTATAATTTAGGGAGCAATGTCGTTGCTGCAACCCTGCCAAGCACCCTGCACGTGTCACTACACCCCACCTATCTGTAGCTCCCCGCCCCATAACCAACAACTCCTAGTATTCAACCCTTTATTTTTCAAAAACAAGCTCAATGTCTTCCACGGACCCATTTGATTCAGCCCTGTAGGTTATCACTAAACCTCGGTCACCGAACCATAACTTGCTGATGACTACCTAGCGATCTCCTCCGCCGTCTTAACCCTAAACACACGGCCAACAATGTCAACGCATTGATAAATCTGGTTCCTGACCTCACCGAAGAGCTTCTTTCTTCCGTCGATCAACCACTTCAAGTTCAGCGTTGCAAAAAGACTGGGCGGGACTATCTCCTCTGTGATTACAACCGTGATGGAGATTCATACAGGTCCCCATGGAGCAATGAGTTTGATCCACCTTTGACCGATGGAACTCTTCCTAGTGAAAAGGTCCGAAAGATGGAAGTCGCTGCTAACGATGCCTTCGATATCTACCGTGAGCTGTAAGCTATATTCGAAAGAATTGTTTGGTCTAGGTGAAGCTGACAGGGGCGGCATAGATACTACGAGGGTGGTGTCTCAAGCGTTTACTTCTGGAATTTGGATGATGGCTTTGCTGGTGTTGTTCTTTTGAAAAAATGTAATTTGCGATCTTGGACTACACCTCAAACGTTGCTCAAGCTAATACGGGCACAGCCGTTTCCCCATCCAACAAGTCCACCGGTTCCTGGGATTCTATTCACGTTTTTGAGGCAACCGACAGAGCTCGGACAGCCCAATATAAGCTCACCTCTACCGTCATTCTAAATATGATAAACGGCGATGAATCCTTGGGCGAGATGGATCTTTCCGGTAACATGACTCGACAGATCGAACAGAACTTGCCGGTCGATGACGATTCCTCGCACATCGCTAATATTGGCAAGTTGGTAGAGGATATGGAGCTGAAGATGAGAAACTTGCTCCAGGAAGTTTACTTTGGGAAGGCAAAAGATGTTGTCGGTGACCTTAGGAGTATGCATATCTTCTTTCCAGTATTGCTAGTTTTGGAAATAGCTAATATGGGCCTATTGTAGGTATTAACTCCTTGACAGAAGCACAGAGGGACAGATCCGTACACCAAGAGATGATTACCTCTATGGGAAAGCGGTAAGGAGTAATGGCGTTATAGAAAGCGATACACACCGGCATAGTGCAAATATACATTTTTATTGAACCAGGGGGGAACAGAATCAACTATTAGAAGCTGTTCGGCCACCCGTGATCTAAGACTAATAATCTTCCTTTCCTTAAATCCGGGGCTCTCCAACCCCATTTCTATGCTTTTATCGCTTTATTGCATCCGGGATAGCGGTTTTTATCCGGTCGGTCAGTACCAGTACCGTGTTTGCACCTTTCTATTCGATCATACAGCATCACTCGAATTCATAGAAGCTTAAGAAATACATGTAGTTGGCTCATTGGGTCTGGACTGAATATTTCACGGACTAGTCTATCCCCCCTATAATACAATATCCGTGCCTCGAGACACAGTACCTAAAAATGCGAAGAAACATAAACATTCTTACTTCCTTGTACGTCGTTTATTTCTTCTTTGATTTCCCTTTAGTGGTGAAAGGTACCCCCATCGACATGAGAAGTAATTTTGCGTCCCGATCGGTTTTTGCAGAGGTGTGGACAGTCACATGCAAACCTGGAACCATTTTGGGGGGGTACATATCATAATTTACTGCACCCAGTCAGAAATTCGATCATCGTTCGATGGCCTAAACACTATAGAAATGGAATTCCTACCTTCAATCTCGGGAAAAAGAGCAACTGCCTCAGGTGTGAAACCAAAACTGATGTTTCCCGTTGAGTCTCCAGACTTCATCGACACGCCATCGTAATCCTTTATCCTTGGCAACACCACATCGATTAAGGAGCTCATAAATCTATACGCCAACGGCCCCTTAACAGTGCTCGTGACCGCACACGCTTTTTGCGCACGCAACTCAAAAGCAGCAATGTTAACCTTGGAGTAATGGACGCTTGCCCTTGCACCAGTGATACTCTGCACTACCATACCAGCTGCGTGAAGGAATGCCGAATCCTTCAACGCATCACGTACCATAGTATGCACCGTGATACCAGTCAGCTTTGGCAGATTGCGGTGCGTGCGAGGCCTAGGCGCTGGATAGAGCGCCGTCCTTCCAGGCGGCGGGCGGGTCCCACGTCCAGCATGGTACGGGGATGAATCGTCCCACTCTCGGTGGCGGAAGGAGTAGTCGCGGGGCTGGTATCCCTTTGGCAAGTGAACATATGTCATTGTCAAGAGATCCGGGGCTAGAGTTGTATAGTAATGGTCCTGGAGACCTGTGATACCCCCATATCAGGCAATCTTAATTATCCCAATCCCAATTCCAATTGTGCGCTTTTAGACTGTGAACGGAATAGGACCTACGCTCAGAAGTAAATGGCCCAGGCACGAACAGCCTCGAGTTGGGCGCCGACGGCTTAGGAGGCTGTACGGGTGAGAACGGCCCCCTGTAGAATCGCGGCGGACGGAATTGATACCGCGCCCTCTTCCTTCCGGCGGTCTTGGACGGAGACGACGCAGACACCTTGAGTGCCGCTGGAAGAGGAAGTGCGGTATTGGCGGTCGAGGTGAACTGCCGACTGCAAGCAGGAAGAACTACCCGTCGGCTCAGGGGGCTTCCCCACGAGAGCAATGAGGTTCCGGGAACTCGGAGGGCCATTATTGGTTACGTGGAGATTGGTGGGGTTGGATAGCTGTGGTGTTGTAGAGAGAAAAATCGCGAATAGCGGATTGTGGGGTGGTGATTATATAATCCTCACGAGATATCACTCGACCGATTGGCGACGTCGCTTTATCCCATGGACGGACGAAAGTAGTCAAATTCGCGATCTGGACCGTGCACCACTTAGTAACAGAGCCAATCAAGAACTTTGAACAGTTACCACGGAAGGCTAGTGGTAGCCTAGGGTGGTAGGTCGGGAATTTGACCACTTTCATCCGCCCAAGGGATACTTGCTGGGAAATCTTTCCCTCGGACCCTCGGTATCGACACATGGCCATTATACATGGCCTCTGCAAGGGCTGCTCGCAACGTTTTCAAGATGTCGCAATTGTGGCTACATGTATTTACGACATCACATCTCTGCTGAACCGGAGATGCCTTCGGGACATGCATCAAGCGCAGCAAATAACAGATACGGTAGAATTTGTGAGTGCAGGTTACCGCTTTGACCCCATCGGGAGCGATATAATTTATGCAGGCTTAAGAGATTGGATTCCTCGCCATATGCATACCTAGAAAGATTTTATACAATTGGTCAATTTTTCGGGAACGAATCGGAAAGGTACAAAAAAGATGTTCGATAGACAGGGTTATTGATTAACCAAAAGAGAAGCGATATGTACTTTCTTGGTTGATTGGTTGATAAACACATGCTCGCTATTGCGCTTATTTCGCCATTGACTTCAAACTACTTGTAGAATACATGCGTACATGTACAGCCACCCATCAAAAGTGTTTGTGATTCACATCAAGTTGATCGTGCATGAAGTAGCTTACCAGATTTTACGGAACTAAAATTTATCTATATAATTGTACCCAGAGAGTGACAGAGAATAAAATACCATGAATGTCTAATGCTGAGTTTGGCCACCATTAACTGTTGCTGTGTTGAGGTTTTGAACATTATAATGGGTACTTTGATTCCTGGATTGAGCCGGACATGCCGCGTTAAATCCGAATTGCGAACACTTTTGATGAGTGGCTGTATGTAGTACATGTTTGAAGAAGATTAGAGTAGTGAGAGATAATTTTCTCCTACGGTTTACTCATAGACGCAAGAGCTCTCGGGGTCGTACATACTTTGCTGTCGAGTGAATGTAGCACGGCGCTTCGTGCCGGTGTATCGATAGAGGCACTATATTAGAGAGCCCTAGCCTTGTCTATGGTACTAGAGATAAGATCAGCGTGAACTCGTGGCCTAATGACGAGGACGAGACGAGACAAGACAAGATTACATATTTTGGACTGTCTTGTCATGTCCTGTCTCATCCTATCTAGGTAGTCGTGAATGTCTCGAGACAAATCCCAAGAATGATATAAGCTAATATAAGCTCAGTCTAAATTTGAGATATATTAATATGGCTTTCACTGTTTCTTTTTTTCTTTTTAATTCATTAATTACATGCAGACCGTAGTCTATGGTAATATCGTACTAGCCCCAGAACTGCCCGTTCTCCTCATCCACCTCACACAAATAATTATATAACGTAAAGCGAAAGAAAACAACAATAAAACGTAAATATAACTTAATGCCTTGCCTGGTACTCATATATCAATTTGCTCTTCCATTTCTTTGTCCCTTAGTCCTCCCAACCCTAGTGTCGCTTCCCCTTCTACTTCGCCTTTGTCCTCGCCCTTTTCTCCACTTAATTCTATACCTCAACTTTGTAAATTTCACTCTAGATTTCTAGCGCGGTTTCAATTATTGTCTTTTGACTTTTCACTGTTGATTGGCGTCTAAAATTAAGCGAAGGGCCAAAATCCTTTATTGGAAAAAATGGTAAAGTGGGTTAAAGGCACTTGCCCCCTTTTATACAGGCAAGCCATCAATCATTAGCGTCGTAGTGCACAGTCAAAATACCACCCCTCCCAAAAAAAAGAAATAGAAGAGAAAAAAAGGGAAAGAAGGAAACTAAGAGGTGGGAACACAAAGAGGCATACATACCAGCTCTGGTATCGGATTTAATTTGCGAAACTTGGCTCATTATTCTGATGGAGGGTTTAATTAAAACGTTTAATCGCTATGGGATACACTGAAACTGACGGCGGGGGTCATTCTCGGTTAATTTGAGCTTTGATAATAACTACATGTAGTTATATATAGTAGAAGAACATGAAATATGGGAGAGTAAATCATTGTATCCGTGGTTTTGAACTTCCTGCTCCATACTCCTCTATCTTAGAGCCCACTTGGGTGCACTGCTGTGGTTTATTCAATAAATTAAACCCACTGTTCTATTTTCGGTACTTTTGTGATTCTGAAATGGTCCTATTCTATATATTCAGTAGCATATGCCACAATAACTATATTATCGAATAAATACAAATTTGAAGAATTCACACCCAGAAAACCACAGCTGTTACAGGCAACTGGATGGGCCTTTGTACTATTCTTCATGTATGATTGATAAGAGTGTGATAGCGTAACGGAGGGCAGTCTCTTAGCATGACCGGTTTTGTGGGGTCGCGGGCTGAACTTTAGATTCAAAAAGCTGATATACTAGGGCACGTATCATACACCTTTAATTTGTCCATGGCCATTGTAGATATACTACGTTTATAGTAATTGGGGCACATGTGCACACATGTAGAGCGTGACGGCACTAAGTGGCGATACACAATATAAAATAGGGATTTTACTAAACGATCTCAAACCCCCTGCAGTCTATTCTCTTAACTGACTGACCAGTTTTAAAAGTCTCAAACCCATGAGTGGACAACCCAACGGTGGGAAATATTCTAATCATGCGATATCACTCGTTCTTGGCGCTTCGCCTCACGGGCTGGTTTTGTTCTTTTTTCGTTAAATTCATTAATTACATACAGTCAGTACGCGTGTCGATGGTGTAGTAATATCTGTATCGTGTGCACATACAATTGACGCTTCGGAAAAACAAGTTGAGACTCGATGTCACTACATGTAGATATATGTGTGTAGCTAGCTAGGAGTGGTGGTGTGTTGTCATCGATGGCCCCACAGTGTATGAATTTCTGGGTCATATTGGGTGCTCCGCCATTGCTGATGTAGCTTTACCGCTGCTAGGGTTAAATTACAGACATACATATGTTGTTCTCCCTTGCCTAGATGCGGGGAAGTTAGATGGATGTCCAGTGCATGTAAGGTGGTCATAGTAACGATGTCCATGACGGCTTAGCCTGGCCTTTATTTGTGCAAGAGGGTGGGCCTTCGTCCTCTTTCGTTGTAGAAACATGCGTCATGTTGTCTATTGAGACTTCCTACAGCGTCTATGCAATTGGACAGGTGAATGTGTTTGGTGGTTAATTGGGCCTAGTCGTCGAAGATGGTATCAGGGACATGAGAATCATAAACTCTCACTCGTCTATCTGACAGCTCGGGAAACCATATGCGTCGTGCATTACACCATTTTTAGAGGTTAATTCACATTACAGACTCGAAATCTTTGCCAATCGGCTGATTACTCTATGATGATCTTCGAGTCATATCCTGGCCCACAATCGTCTCCAGACCCCGATATATAGCAGAAATTATTGGACCCAAACTCTGCCAAAAGTATATCAATCTCAAAGCTGCCAACATATCACATACAGCAGCCAAAGTAGTCTCAAACCCGGGATTTTCTTCCCTTCAAGTTACAGTTATATATACACACCCACGCCAACCAAGCAGCCAACACCTACTTCCTCTGCCTCTGTGTCGGCCTAACACGCCTCGTATACTCCCTAACCACATTCGCCACAGACCCAAAGTCGTGTTTTGGCTGCCTCATGTAGTACAACTTCGCCCTTCTCGCCCTCTTGGCTTTCCTCTGCACCAAATCGATATCCTCGATCGCGGGGCTATACAGCTTGAACCACATCTCCACACCCACCCTCGTCAAGTGGTCCCTGAGCAGAAACGCGCTGTCGACGCCGCGCCGACGGATGTTGAGAAGCACGCCAGAGAAGGGGTCGCCGTTGCGGCGCCGTACCTGAAGGATGTCGCCGGGGCGGATGCTGTCCTTGTTGTGGCGCGAGAACATCTTTTGGCGTGTGCCATTGGGGTCGAGCGTCTGCAGGGCCTGGGTGGTCAGGGCCTGCAGCGGGTTCTTGGGGGGGCCTTTGATGGGCGGGTGGATCTTTATGCGTCGCTTTTCGGGCTTGGGGGCTGTGGGTGTGTTAGTGATGGTGGTGAGTGTATGTGTATGCGTATGTGTATGTGTATGTGTGTGTGTGGGGGCGGGAGGGGGGGGGGGGGGACGTGCCAACGATGAAGTTCCGGGTGAAGGTTGTGGGGAGGAGCGTGGGCTTGAGGGTGGAGACCTTGAGGGACTGGGTGAGTGACGTCCAGCACGAGGCCATTGAGCGCAGGGATGACGGGCCGGACATCATAGCTGCGGGGGGTCTCTCCTGGGGGAAGCTCTGCTCTGCTATGCTCTATGCTGTGGGCGGGCAGACAGGCAGAAGTGGTGATGTCTTTGGGCGTTTGTCGGTTTGGTGTTGCAGTTGGGCCGCGCAGGGGAAAACATTTGGCGGGGTGCCAAGACCACAAACGAACCTCAGCTAAAAATTCGCCCTCGCCCCGCCAGAGACCGAGTGTGCAGCAGAAACAGACGGCGAGAATCCTCAGACTGACCGAGTCGAGTGTAAAAACCCTGCAGGAATATATACACTGAACAAGAGGACACAATGGCCGCCGTGCAGACTCTCCTCCGCCGGAGCCTCGGCTTCAGAAACAGCCTGCAATTACTATCAACCCAGTTGGGCAGCCCTCTGCGGACTTTCACTACCACCCGATCTGCCCAGCGAGATACCCGTAGCCCCCCCTCTCTCATGTTCCTATACTATTCCAGAAATAAACTAACATCCGCCTAGGACCTGTGCCCAAATTCCCCCCAACATCCAATGAAAAGCTCGACGAACTTCTGCGGGACCTCCGCCAGAACTACTTCATCCCCGTCCACCTCCCCCAGAACTACCGCCGTCTCGTCACTCGCCCCGGAAACCATGCCCGCCTCATCTCAGACCCCCTCAATATCGAGCTCGACGGTGAGCCCTACACGTTAACCCCAACGCCCTCCAACCTCGGCGCCCCCGTCAAGAAATTCAAGCTGGCCCTCGACCTCATGTCCACGAAGTCCGATTATGCCATCATCCCCGAGCTCATCCGTGGCTACTGCCAGGCAAACGGCGTCCTCAGCAGCACCTTCCTCCACCGCATGATCCGCCACCTGATCCGCGTCGGCCGCGTCGACGTCCTCATGGACGTTGCGCGCTCCGCCGACAAAACCAGCTTTCGCTTCCAGCGTAGGCTGGCTCGCGACTTCATGATGGCGCTTAGGGAGCGCCACATGAAGTCAGATCAATCGGGTGTCATGGAGGGCCTCAGGGACGGCACGGCGCTGCTACACATTGTGGGAAGGAGGGAGCTGACGCTGGAGCCGGAGTCGGCGACGAGGTATAGTGATGATCCGATTGTGCTGGGAGGCCTCCTTTGGATGCGCTCGGATGCGGCGCTGCAGTTTAAGACTGAGGAGTGGCTGAAGAAGGATACGAGTGAGATTGCGCAGAAGTTGAAGGCGGCGTGGGGACAGGCGGATTTTGAGCCCAGGCTGGTGGAATATGAGGATAGAGAGTCGAATACGCAGATTAAAATGTCGTATTATAACGCCATGCAAATGATTAAGGGCTACAATGTCGTGCTGGAGGCGCTACTACAGACGAAGAGTGTGCTGGCTGGGTCGGAGCTCACGCCGTGGCTGGAGGCCGAGAGTGAAAGGCTGGCGGTGCTGGTCACGAAATTAAGCGCGTATCTGAAAAAGCATAAGCCGATAGTGTTCCCAAAGCTGAAGGAGGCGCAGAATAAGGTTGCAGAGGAAGAGAAGAAAGATGAAGAGGCTTTGTAGTGGTTGTATCTAGGCTGATTCGGAACCTTTGTAAAAACATTCATTTTAGATCTCAATAACAAAAAAAGCAGGATCATGTACATATAGCAATTGAGTGTAGTATCTTCCTCTATTGGGATATACAGCGTACTCTATATTTATTCTGGCTCTTGTAGGCATTGTGGTAGGTGGTGGGTGGTAATGATTGGTCGAGCATATACTAGCAAGGGCCGAGCATGTAAGGGTCAAGCATCGAAAGTCCTTTTTTATTATTCCGAAACACCTAATACCGAGTATTAAACAGGCAAACCCAATTTTGATGCCACAGTTCACCAAGGCTCCCTTCAATTCCCTATACCGCACTTGTGCATGAAATACAATTAGAAAACCCGTCTTCAATCCCCCCCAATCCCTCCTCAATCCAGGCCACCAGCAACACGCCAAGCCCCACCACCCCACCACACCCCTCTCACAACCAACCCAACCAACCCAGCATCCACCACCACCACTACATACATCATACATACCCACAACAATGGTACCCCCCTACTCCAATCTAATCTAGCGAGAAGCCAAACTAACACACTGCTGCGCAGCTCCCACTATCACTCCTCAACACGGCGCAGGGCCACCCGATGCTCGTCGAGCTCAAGAACGGCGAGACGCTGAACGGCCATCTCGTCAACTGCGACACGTGGATGAATCTGACACTGAAGGAGGTGGTGCAGACTAGCCCTGTATGTTATTTCATGCTTGCTTCTTCTCTTCTCTTCTCTTCTCTACACTACTCTCTGGCGCCTGGTCTGGGGGGTGGGCGTGGCTATGGGTATGGTTATGGATGGGTGCTAATGCAGCGAGGGTGTGTGCACAGGAAGGCGACAAGTTCTTCCGCCTGGCTGAGTGCTATGTTCGCGGAAATAACGTATATCTCCCCCCTCCCTCCCCCCTCCCGCCTTTCTCTTACTCCTCCGCATAGACCTGACGTGGCGGCAGATTAAATACCTTCGTGTCCCCGACGAGATAATCGACCTCGTCAAAGAAACGCAAGCGCAGAACACGCGCGACAACCACGGGCCGCGCGGCGGCGGGAGTGGCGGACAGGGTGGTGGCCGCGGCGGGTATCCGACGAGGGGGAACTACCGCGGTGGTGGAAGGGGCGGTGGAAGGGGTGGAAGGGGCGGGAGGGGTGGGGGGCAGCAGCAGTAGGAGGACTGAGGTGGGGAGGAGGGGGGGGGGTAGTTTTTTTTCTCGGTTTTTTTTTTTTTTTCCTTAATGAGATTAATGGGTTTATTTTGTGTGCCCTGGTACGGGAAGGGGAGGATGACTACGGGGAAGGGGGGAGGGGAGGGTGGTCGTGGGAATGAGAAGATGTCTGGTGTTCTACTGCGGAGAAATTCATTGTTATACATGCTGGTGTGCGCTCTGTATTCTACTGCTACCAATGCCTCGTTATGTTGACTTTATTTTTTGCTCTTGCTCTTACTCTCACGCTGCCTGGGAATGTGGTGGAAGGTGGAAATGATAAATTGCGAAATAACTACACCTGAGTGATAAAACATGATTCCGTCCCGGCACACCAACCAACCAACAGTCCAACCTCCAGCTCCAGCCCCATTATCTCCCTCCCTCCTCCCCACTGCATTACCAGCAAAACCGCCACCACTAACTGCACTCACACAGGCAAGCAACAACAAAAAAAAAGTCATCATCAACTCTACATACACATCAAATTCATATCCTCATTAGGTCCACACTCCACCACCACCACCACTACTACTACAACTACTACTAATACTGCTACTTGTCACTACTTTCCCGGCCTAAGCTGCTTCAGCAGCCGCTCAATCTCCAGCGCATGCACACCCGTGGCCTTTGTACGCAGCACCTCGAGCGCGTTGACGTCCTTGGCGCGGAAGGCCTCCTCGCCAGCCTTGACGACGTGCCCGCAGCGCACCCACATGTCCATGCGGTCGGCGGGCGCGAGGTTGGTGCACTTCGGGATGAAGTTTGCGGCGGCCTTGGTGTTTCCTGCGGAGAGACACTCGTTGAAGAAAGGCTTTTTTTTTGCACCAAGTTAGTATCAGTATGTTTCCTCTGTGGTACTTCTTTTATGGTAGTGGTAATGGTGGTAGTAGCAGTAGTAGTAGTAGCAGTAGGAGTAGAAGGAAAGGAGGGGAGAGAAAGAGACAAACCTCCCACCCAATCGGGCTCTTCTTCGTCCGCCCCCACTCCTCAATCTCGCCCCAGTCCCGCTTCGCAACCAGTGCCCGCAGCTTCAGCCACCAGAAGCGCTTCTCGGGGATCTTGAACTCGCTCTTGACCTTGTTGGCCCGGCTGTTGTACCCCATGCGGATGAGGCGGAACACCGTCTCGTTGACGCTCTCGCCCGCAAAGCGCTCGCCCGCCAGGTCTGAGTCCTTCTCAAACGCCTCCTGCATGTGCAATAGCCGCGCCGACTCGTCGAGGCTGCGCGACTCGAGCGCGTGCTCCTTGGAGTCGGCGAGGAGCTTGGCCGCGAGCTTGGTCTTGTCGATCTTGGCGGCGAGGTCCTTCTGCGCGAGGGCGTCGCGCAGCACAACGTGCGCGCCGTCGCTGCGCCGGTCGTCGGCGTAGTAGAAGTCCTTGAGAAGCTCGGGGTCCGTCTCGCGCGCGGAGGATTCGATGAGCGACGCCGCGACGGGCCGGTCGTTAACGAGGCGGAAGAATGCGGCGAGCTGGAGCTTCTTCTTGAGAATGAGAAGCACGTAGAAGACGAGGTCGGTATCGCCGCTCTCGATGGCCTTGTCGAGTGCGATCTCGTCCTCGGCCATGCTCAGCAGGAGGGGCACCTGGCGGCCGGCGCGCGGCTCGTGGTTAAGGAGCTGGGTGGCGAGGCGGCCGCGGCCTTCGTCGTAGGCGGTGCGCGCGATCTCTTCGAAGGAGATGCCGCGCAGGCCGGTGAGCTTGGCGACGACAGTGCGGCAGATAAGGTCCTCGTCATCCTGGCTGTGGCGTACCTTCTGGCAGGCCCAGTGGATGTGGATCTTGTCGGTGGGGAGGCGGAGGTATTCGGAGATGCGCAGGGCGAGAAGGTGCTGCTGCCGCGAGGTCAGGCGGGTGATTAGTTTGTCGGGCGTAAGGCGCTGGTATCTGTGAGTGTCAGTATATATGGCTTGGAGATATTATATTGTGATAGCGGGGAGAGGGAGCATACTGTTCATATGTAATGGGCATCCCGACGTCGTAGAAGCGGACGGCATTGAGCACCCGTAGCGTCTCGCACATCTCCACAAACTCGTCAGAGCTGTACAGCTCCAGTACGCTCTTCCCAAAGCTTGCGGCTTTCAGCAATTGCTTCTGCCAGTGCTGCGAGAACTCGTGCCCAGCAGCCTTCACACAGGCATCGACAGCCTCCGGCAGCTGCGAGCGGATCAGCTGGATGTTGTCGTCTGCCTTGGGTGACTTCCGCTCAATCTGGTCCACCGCATCCAGCAGTATCGATGCTGGCGATGTCGCCCCAATCTTGAAGATCTCCTCCGTGACATCTGCCGCCGCCCATTAGCACAGTCCGAAACCTATCTCCAGGAGTGAGAGCGAGGGGGGGGGGGCGGCCTCACCAGGCACCTTCTGCAAGAACTCGCACTTCTCTGTCGAGATCAATCGGATGCCGTCAATCTCCGGTATCAAGTGCACCCACCCATCGTAGTAATGCCGCAGCGCCGCCCCCTGCGGCCCAATCATGTGCACCTCGTCCGCCCACGCCAGCACCACCGAGTCGTTCCCGCACCACTCCATCGCGCGCGGCAGCTGGCCCGCACCCATCTCCGTATCGTACTCGCTCAGCTTGTCCTGGAAGTCGGCCTTGATAACCCAGACCTTTCCCTCGCCCGTGCACAGCGCCACATACTTTCCGTTTGGCGAGACGGCGATGTGCACAAAGGGCCCGTTCTGCAGCAGCTGGTCCTGCACCTCGGTCGCGTCGACGATGAGGATGGTGGCGCCCGTGGAGATGAACACCTCGACGTGCCGCGAGAGCGTGTAGGAGGGCGGCACGAGCTCCCAGGAGTGGATGCGCGAGTCGGCGGGGATGTGCGGCGTGGGGTCGGCGAGCAGGCGTGGGCGCGGCTCATCGTAGCGCGAGACGGAGATGAGGCGGTTGTTTGAGAGGAGGGCGACGAAGCCGGTGGACCAGAAGCGGCACTCGACGACGCCGATGGTCTCTGCATCCTAAAGGGGGAGGGATTAGTCTGTGGTATATAGAGAGTATCGCGAGAGTAGATAGCTAGAGAGAGTAGGCAGCTAGAAAGAGAGAGAGTGTGTGTGTATAAGAGAGATGGAGCTCTACTCACATTCCCGAGCGTAAACTGCGTAAAGTCGCCCTGCAGATCGTAGTAGCACCGCACCGTCCCGTCCTCCGTGATGACAAGCAACTTCTCGTCCTCCGACCAGCCCAGCCCACGGATCGAGCCTTTATCCCACTGTGGATTCCGTCAGCCTGATGCCCACATCCACGTTCATTCCTTTGGGGGGCTATACTGGTATGCGCCGGATCAGTGCCCCTGCAGAACTGTAGATATCAATCCCGCTCTTTGCCTGCGCTGGCCCACGGTACGTCTGTAGCTTGTTCTCGTCGCGGTACAGCGCTGTTTTGGGAAGCTCTGTTAGCACCTCTCTATCTCTCTCTTGACCACCCTCTCTGCACCCGCTCTCTCTCTCTCTCTCTCTCTCTCTCTCTCTCTCTCTCTCTTTACAGATAGCCCGGAGTACAAGGCAACTCACCGAGAGCTCCCCCATATGGCGCACCGGCAACAATGTAGTCCGAGAGATCAAAGTCTGCGTCCCACAGTGACGAGTACTGCAGGATCTTGCGGTAGTATTTGTCTTCCACCTGCTCCCAGCCGGCGGTTGCGGAGTCTGTGGTCATTGGGGGTGTGCTGTTGGTGGGTGTCGGCAGGTGTGGGTAGGTGGGTGGGGGGGGGGAGTTGGGTGTTGTTTTATTATATTTGGGGGTGGAGATAGTGCTGTCTGTGGATGGAGAGCTATGGATAGCACCGGGTGCTGGGGTGCGTTGGGTGGCTTGCATGACGTTGTGGCCGCGCGAGGATTCGTTGGGAGGCGAGGAGAGGCACAATCGGATTGTTGGAGGGATTTATATCTCTATTGAACCAATTGAACCAATTTACAGAACCAATGTATTGATAGAGATTGGGATCAATTGAGCCTAGCAGGAGGGGATTGGCACGCTCTCTTCACTGTATGTACATTGTAGTTGCTCCTCTCCTGTTATCTAAGCGGCGCTGCTCTGGCACAGCCCATCACTCGCACAGCCCATCACTCGCGAAATAAATAAACCTGCTGAAACGATGCTTTCCTATTCACCCCCTCGCCCACTCGCCGCTACAACCACAACACCACACGCACAGCTTGCTCTCCCGCCAAAAAAAAAATAGTGATATTCCAAAGTAACAATACAAAGCTAGCCATGAACACGCCATGCCATGCCACAGTCCTCTCAGAACAGAGAAAGTAATAAGTAGGTATTCCAACAGACCAAACACACACACGCACATTGACACTAACACACCACCACCGCCGCCGCCGCCTTGCCCACCGTTTGAGTAAAATAGCATATCTTACAAATAAAGATGTGGGACAAAAGGAGAAAAAAAAGACCAAAAAAAACGAAGAGAAGAAAGACAAAGACCAAATCAGCACGGACGTAGTATAGATACATGTACAGATATAACTTTTTTTTAATAATAAACCCCCACCCTCTACGCCGCAATCATCTGCACATCCACATCCACATCCACATGCACGTCATGTTCCTCATCCTCGTCCTCGTCCTCGTCCTCCTCATTATCACTGTCAGCCCCTAACGGCTTCTTCACAAACAGCGCCAGCACCTTCTCAAACGCCTCCTCCACCGACCCCGCCGCATACGCCGGGACCGCATCAAACACGTTCTCCAACGCCTCCCGCGGCACTACCCGGTCCACCACCCCATCCTCCTCCTCCTCCTCCTCGTCCCCATCAACATCCACCGCCTCCATCTCCTCGTCATTGTCAGAAGGTGGCGTACCATTACCATTCGTCATATACACGCCCGACAGCCCCGTCGCCACCTCCACGTCGTTGTCCTCCAGGCTGAACCCGGCCGACGACGCCTGCTGCGCTACAGACACGTGCGGCGCCAGGACGGGCGAGATGTACTGTATCCGTGCCTCTGCGTCGAGCGCCATGTAGCCCTTCCCGCCCTCGGACGACTTGAGCGCCGTGACGGCGGCGAGGCCGACATCCTGCACGTGCACGGGGGCGACAGAGTCCGTCTTGAAGACGAGCACGCGGTGCTTGTCGCCGATCTTGCGCGGCGCAACAGCGATGGCGAAGGTGCCGCTGTGGTGGTCGATGGCGAGTTGCCCGCCGGCGGAAGAGGAGGCGTTGAGTGTCTCGAGCGGGAACTCGTAGTGGATGCTGCTGTTGACGAGGTTGTAGACGAGCAGCTTGGAGGTGCCGAGGACGATGAGATGGCGCTCGTGGATGCCGAGGCCGGTGACGAGGCCGAGTTGGAGGCCGCTGATAGTGTGGCGGACAGCGCCGGCGCTGGCGTCGGCGAGGTAGAGGGTGGTGTCCTTTTTGCAGGAGGAGAGGCCGGTGACGGGCGTGGCGATGGCAATCACGGAGCCGTCTTCGGAGAAGGCGAGTTGGCTCCAGTACGGGGGTGCTGCGGCGGCGGTACCCTTCTTGGATGGCTTGGTGGGGGCTTGGACGTCGAGGAGGGTGGAAGTGGAGAGCTCGAGCTCCCGCTGCCCCTTGGAGAACATGATGGCCCTTCTGCAGCCCCAGGATGTGAGTGCGCCCTCTGCGGTCCGGACCTCGATGCCGCCCGCCCGGGTTCGCACTTTGGCCTTCCAGATGCGGACACTCCCGTCTGCGCCCACTGTAGCAAATCCGTGGCCCTTGGGCGCTGCTATCAGGTCGTAGACTTCCTCTGCTCCCAAACCGCTGGCCGACGGGTGCGGCGAGTCCACGCGGGTGACGAGCTCCCAGACCTTCTTTTGCTCGGTCCACTTCCAGAAGCGTAGGTATATCTCACGCCCATGGCCCTCGTCTTCGACGATTGGTGATTCGCTGCTACCATCGTCGGACTTGCGCCGTGGGGGCTTCCACTCGTCGATGGTTGCGAGCCAGGTCCCGTCCGAGGTGATGGCCATGAGGGTGACATTAGGCTCGAGGATAAAGTCTTGCTCGGGGCCTGTGTTGAAGTTAGTAGCGTTGGTGCGGGTAAGGGCTTGTCGGGCGACGTGGCGGTCAGAGTAGGTATCGAACGTTTGTAGGTAGGGTGAAGAGGTGCTGCCTTCGATCTGAGAGGCAGGAGTGGCGAGGAGCAGGCGGTTCGCGGTGGTAGGGTGGAAGACGCAGGGAACTCTGCACTGGCGGGCTTCTGTGGGCAAGAACACGCGGGATTGGATGCCGGCGATGTTGGTTTTGGCTTTCAGCTCGGCAGTCGAGATCACCATGATGGAGTTATCGGAGAGGAGGATTGCATAGGAGTTTGCTTTGGGCGAGACCACAAGGCGCTCAATTATGGAGCCCAAATGGGGCAAGAACTGCTTGTGTCCGGTTTCAACCTGCCACATAACTAATACGGTCTCCGAACCCCCGGAAATGATATAATTACCTGAAAATCGTCTTGTCAGTATTTTGGAGCTTACGGGGGTTTGTGGGAGGGATAAGAAGTACCGTTGGAAGCCCATTTAACGGATCGGACCTTCTTTCGGTGCCAGTGGAGGGTTCTGACAACTTGATCCTGTTCGGACTTGTTCTCTTCCCGGAGCCGTAGGACATTGTGGAATAGGTGCATGGAACCACTCTCGTCTCCGACAACCACATCTCCAAGCACCCCTGTCGTAGGAGTCTTTGGCTTTTTGTTCTTTTTTGATTTACCCTTGTTACCCTCGTCGGCTGGGATATACGAGTCCATGCAGGATACTACAAAGGTCATTGGGAATTTCCGGAAAACCCCCCATTCAGCATTCTCATCCACAACGCCTTCTGCGGTGTGCTTATTTCCAATAATTAAAGTCCTTTCCGAGGCAATTGTGATTATTGTGCCACCAAGGAGAACCTGGGCGGCTGAAATTGCGCCATTGGATGTTTTGTAGATTATCGATTTCTTAATCTCAGTTTTTGAGTTTTTGGGCAGCTCAAGTCTGTACAAAAATCCATTATTTCCGCTGGCATCAGTCGCATAGACAACGCCCACAGCATCAGCATCCGGCTTCTCATCTGCACAGACAGTAATGAGCCCAATTGAGGAGAATCCCAGGCCCCATTTCTGGAACAGTTTCCCGTCCACCCAGTTCCACAGAAACAATTGAGAGCTTGATGTTGCAATGTAGACCCTACTGTCGTTTACGGGGTCCAACAGATATGCTATGATTCTTTCCGTCGGTTTTGTTAATGGAATCTGAATGTTGCGGACGAGGAGGGAGGTTTTTGTTGAGTATATTTTCAACGACTTTGCATGTGCGAGGAGGATATATCTTTACCGGCGGACAGTCAAGAAGAATCAGCACACATATAACATAACTGAAAAATAGGGCACAACGGGCGGTAAGCAAGGCTGGGATGAAAGGCGTACTTTTCATCTCTAGCAAACACTGGATCTAGCATCAAGAACCTCCCTCCCAGTGAAGGCGACAACTTCCAATTCTCAGACACACCCTCGGTGCGCTGCTGCACTAGCTCCCTTCCAGTTCCCTCATGCTCCTCTCGCCCGTCTTCTCGTGGCTTTTTGCTCTTCTTTTTCTTTTTCAATTCCTTGGGCTGCGCTGTAGTGGGGGTGTGTTCGGCGCCATTGGCAGCTCGAAACCCCGATTTCCGCTTATTCTGTCGCACCTTTTTCTTCGCCTTCTTTGTGAGAGTTGCCTCTGACGCGGTCTCGGGCGCATTATTACTTGCCGACTTTGTGGGCGTGGTTGTGGTATTAATTGATGCTGTAGTAGTAGTAGTAGTAGTAGCAGTTGAAGTGGACGCCAAACTCTTTGACCCACCACCACCTGCGGTTACGTTCTTCCTTTTGTCGGAAGTCATAACTTGCGAAATTCGAGCAGGTCGGGCGCAAAAACCTAACCGTAATGGCGGGGTTAAAGAGCGGGGACTTGGGTTGTGATATTCTGTGATTGTAGAGGGAAAGTTTTGTGTGAGGAAAAAAAGATTGGTTTGAACGACCGAAGGGAATTTTTTAGGAAATCTTGGCGCTCTCTCGACTCAACTTGCATGCGGCGGTTTCTTCGATGACAGACGGGCTGAGAAGGGTTAGTGTGTTTTTGGTTTCTGTGTGTGTCACAGCACACATTAGAGGTTTAGTTGCGGGTCACAACCTGGTCACAGCTGGCATCCCCAACCCGTTTAATCAGTTTCAGTCACAACACCAACTCTTCTTTTTCCCTTACCACCGTCTCTCTCTCGGCGATCGCTCTCTCGCTCACTTCCTCTCTGTCCGTCACGCAAATTGTAACAACAACACTAGCAAATATGATTATCCCAATTCGCTGCTTCTCGTGTGGAAAGGTACGTCTGTCTGCTGCAGCCTTTGTCCCCTGCTCGCGGGGAAATAGCTAACACTTTGGCATAGGTTGTCGCAGATCTTTGGGAACGCTACCTCCAGCTCCTGGAGGAGAATGTCACTGAAGGGTACGCCTACATCACCTACATCCTCCCCCCACCACCGCTCTGGTGACAGGACCTAACCGTACTACACAAATAGTGATGCTATGGACCAGCTCGGCTGCAAGCGCTACTGCTGCCGTAGAATGATCATGACACACGTCGACTTGATCGAGAAGCTCCTACGGTATGCTTACATGAGGTTCTGCGAGAGGTGAATAGGACTGACTAGATGGGTGTCTGCAGCTACAATCCCCAGGAACGTAACCGCGCCCGGTAGAGGATACGTCAGTGGAGTTCTCGGTGGTGGCGGCGACAGTCGGTGTCTCAGGTCGAGCGAGGAGGAGGACCTGGGAAGTATTTGGTTTTTCTTGCTTAGTGGAGCCCAGCCTACGATGCAAGCCAGGGATCATTTTGGCGTTATTTTGTGTACCACTCATTAACTAGAAGGCAATTTTTTGAAAACTAAATTCAATGGGTTGATTCAACTGACTGCTTCCTATGATCGTTCAGAGTTTGCTTGAATTGTTTCTGGGGTGTAAGGCACGCAGCTATCAATCGCATCCTATTCCTGATGCTCAACAATAATATCTATTTACAAAGAATACTACTAGGCGGCCTCTTATTATTACGTGTGTACGTCGTAAGAATTTACCACCGTAATCATGCCTTACTCGCGTACTTTATTCCCAACTACTTCAATGGTATCAATGATCTAGAAGCTTTCCAGGGCAGCCTTTGCAGAATCGAAGGCCCCCAGGAAGATGGCCCCTCCAATGGAGATCCAGAGAACTCTTGGGCCGA
Source organism: Morchella sp. 2016-41 (assembly GCA_024713855.1). Classification (NCBI taxonomy): domain Eukaryota; kingdom Fungi; phylum Ascomycota; class Pezizomycetes; order Pezizales; family Morchellaceae; genus Morchella; species Morchella sp. 2016-41. Next base: position 2,637,820 of record JAMGZD010000003.1, read on the forward strand.
TCCCCTTGAACAATGCTGAGACTCCCTCTTCCCTGACGATGCCCTTGAACGTCGAGACCGCAGAGTGTTTCTGCCCACCATCACGATCAGCACCCACGCCCTCTGCAGACTGCCCGCTCCTCAACACATACCTCTTTTGCCAACATCAATCTTGTCTTCAGCACATCCAGCGGGGTTGTTAGCGCCGCTGCAACCGCACCACTGGCACTCCCAAAGACCGCGCTCTCCCCCGGATTGCACCTCCTGCCCTTCTGTCCCCCCCTCCACTTCTTCATGGCCTCCCACAGCGGAAACTGTATCACCGTGAACGGGATCTCCCTCATCACTGTGACGCCCCACCCTCTGTATAGTTCCGCCCAGATCCTCACAGGGCTCTGATTGGCGGTAAACGTGTGTCTCAGCGCCGCCCACGAGCTTGGGAACTGAGACGCCTGCGCGCGCTGCTTTACGACCTCCGTCGGCACCCTCACCGAGCACGCCGCCACCTCACCTAGCGATGCCGCGATCATGTGGTGGGCCGACGTGCCCGGCTGACCGTCGGGCGACAGGTGCGCTTTCACACCCTCGTAGGTGACGAAAAAGAGGGCTGCGCCGGGGGCCGACCCGGCGATGACGCTGCCGACACCCCTGTAGACGCCGTGCCAGCCGCCGTTTGCGAAGAAGCCGCCGGCAGATTGGAGCCGCGTTTTGAGTGTGTCGAGCGGGAAGAGGGAGAGGTCTACTGCGGTGCCGGCGAGACCTCCGGCCTGGGTTGTGAGTGGGGGGGTGCGGAAGTGGGGTGGGGACTTACGAGGAGGGAGCGGACGAAGGGGGAGGTTGTGGGCGCGGGCTGGGAGGAGTCCATTTTGGTTTGAGGGGGTGGGATTGAGGCAGGTGAGGGAGGGGAGGGGAAGTGGGGGAGGAGGGGAGATACCACGGATTATGTAGATACGGGATATATCGATAGGTGCTGCTCAGTATAGAAATTAACGTGCACACAGCGGCGAGGCTCTGAGACCTTGGCGGCAGTTGCTCATCTCATCATTGGCCTTCGATCCAAGAAATTATTTCACAACTCTCAAATCCCCCCCTCCAATCATGCCCCCCCGCGCTCTTCCGATATCGCTTACCGAGTATAAATCCCTCTTGCAGAATCTCTGGCCCAATGTGCCCAAACGCCTAGGCCTCGCCGTCAGCGGTGGGGTCGACTCAATGGCACTATCACATCTCACTCGACAGCTTCTCGAAGAAAAGCAAATCCACGAGGTCCACGCCTTTATCATTGACCATGGCGCACGGCCCGAAAGCGCGCGGGAAGCCTCTTCCGTGGCTGACATCCTGAAGTCATATGGATTCCACCCGCAGGTGATACCGCTGGTCTGGAGCGCGGATAAGATTGCAAAGGTGGGGTTTGAGACAAGGGCGCGGACTGCCAGATTTAGAGCGCTGGCCAAGGCCTGTGTCACGAGCGAGGTGGATAAGATATTGATGGCGCACCATGGGGACGATCAGGCTGAGACGGTCATGATGAGGTTGATCTCTGGGAGTAGGTTGGATGGGCTGGGGGGCATGAAGAATCTTTCGAGGATTCCAGAGTGCTGGAATATATATAATGCGCATAAAGTGGTTGTGGGGAGGCCGTTCCTGACTGTGGGAAAGGTAGGTAGGTCGATTTGGCCTATTCACTGATTCTTTCTCTGCTAGTTCTTTGTAGGCGTCTATACGGCTTATAATAATGCCTATAACTTCAATGCATAGGACCGTCTGCAAGCAACTTGCGAGACAAATGACGTCAAGTGGTTTGAAGACAAAACAAATCATGACCCCACCTACACCCGCCGCAATACTATGCGCCATCTTCTCACCACAACGCCCTCACGCCTCCCCCGTGCTCTCCAGCGCGACTCCCTAGTCTCTCTCTCAATCCGCGCCGAAGACCGTAATCGCTCTATAAAAGAGGAAGCAGGAGACCTTGTCGCCAAGCACTGTCAAATCGTTCTGAACAAACGCACCGGCTCGCTCAACTTCAAGTTTCCAAAGAACCGAAAGGAGCTGTTCAAAGACATTAACCCTGCAGCGCTCCAGAGAATGTTGATTATTATTACAGAGAAGGTGACGCCAGGGCGCAGAGTGGAAACAAGGCACATGGTAAATGCGTTTGAGAAAGTACTGGGCGTAAAGGACAATGACGAAGAGCATATACCTATGTTTACCTCTGCGGGGCTGACATGGACTTATAATGGGAGACAAAGCTGGACGCTGAACCGCGAGCCATTGCTACCGGCGAGAAAAGAGCAGGAGGAGTATGTGCTGGGGCCGGGGATGAGTGAGTGGATCTTGTGGGATGGCCGGTGGTGGATGAGAATGGAAACACCGCTGAGACACCGCAGCATCGTCCGCGTCCTCAAGGAGTCGGATATGAAGGTTTTGAGGAGTAGGGCGGGAAGAATCTCTCCAAGGATGAGAGCCAGGGTTGATGATGCCCTCATGAAAGAGTTGAAAGGGCACTTGAGGTTTACCATACCGGCTATATTCTGGAAAGTGGATGTGCATGAGGATGTTTATGGCGAGGGTGATGAAGTTCTTGCTGCCCTGCCATCTCTGGGATTGACTTTCGAGAATGCGAAGTATGAAATTCATTTTAAGGAGTAATATTAGAGACCTAGCTTTCTTTTATGCCACTAGACGGTTGCTTGTATATTATTCCAATAGCTCTCTAGCTCTACATAATGTGTACCTATCCACTAGCATTCCTGATATAAGCCACCGGCTCGTGCACAGTAGTCCATCCACATATGGAGTATCTGTGTGGAGTATCTGTGTGGAAATGACAGCCCTAACCACAACTCCCGTCGAGTGATCCCAGGTGAGCCAAAACCCCGCAAGTGTAACCAGAAAAAACCTTGGCCCCCGTCATCCCAGCCCCGAAAGGTTTATCCGACCCGGAACTATTACCTACTAGAGTACTATAACCTATTTCCCCTCAAACGAAACAAACCCGCTCCATCTTCATCTTCGGAAAACGAAAAACAGCATAAAATGACTTCTACTGAGAAAACTGTTGTTATCACCGGAGCCACTGGCCAGCTCGGCCGTCAATGCGTCAAGGCTTTCGAGGCCGACGGCTGGAACGTCGTTGGAACCGGTATGACTACCTACTCGTTCTACAGTGCCATCGGAAAAACCAAAAGCAAAAGCTATGTGCTAACCTTTGAAACAAAGGCTTTTCGCGTGCAAAGCCGCCAACCATTAGAAAAGTCGATTTGGGGAACGCCGAGGAGGTTGTTGAATTGCTAAATGATATCAAGTTAGTAGCTATGACTCCCGCTTGGGTAGGAATGTGCTGACATGATTTTGTCTTCAGGCCTAAGGTTGTCGTTCACTGTATGTCCATCTCTACGGGACTCTGGCTCTGGATAAATTAACTAAATAATCCCCAGGTGCTGCCGAACGCTTCCCTGACAAGTGCTCTGCCGACCCCGAGGGTGTTAAACGTCTCAATGTCATTCTCCCCTTCCCTCTCATGTCACCCTTCTTCCTAACATCCCCCAGGTTCAAGCCTCTGGTAGTCTTGCACAAGAATGCCACAGTCGCAGCACCCTCTTGATCTACATCTCCACCGATTACGTCTTCGACGGCAAACCCGGCGCTGCTCCTTACGAGGCCGATGCCCCCGCTAACCCTCCGAACTTCTACGGTGAGACCAAGTATGCGGGTGAGCAGGCGGTGTTGGCAAACGGAAAGAACCTGGCGGTTGTCATGCGAGTGCCGGTCCTCTACGGAGAGGTTGAGAAGAATGCCGAGAGTGCGGTGAACGTACTGTTGGATGCGGTGTGGAACAAGGAGGGCAAGGAGAAGATTGAGATGGACCACTGGAGTATTAGATATCCGACGTGAGCCAGCTTTTTGGCCTACAATGTAAAGACTGTTGATAGTTAATGTTGGTGGTTGGTAGGAACACATCGGATGTTGCGAGGGTTCTGAAGGACGTTGCAAGTGAGTAGCAGTCATTTCCATTTCATAAGCGGCCACTGATTTCCGCGTGCCGCCTAGACAAATACACCACCGAAGACCCTGCTTCTCTACCCAGGGTCCTCCAGTTCAGCTCCGAGGACCGTATGACCAAGTATGAGATTTGTCAGCTGCTGGCTGAGATCAATGGTCTTCCCTTGGAACATATGGTCGGAAACGACTCGAATGATCCCAATGCATCGGGTAAGTCATTGCACTACCTTTAGGCCCGATCTTTTGATTTAGATGTTGACGGTGTATTATAGTTGTGAGACCGTATGATTGTCACCTCTCAACAAAGGCATTGAAGGACATTGGAATTCCGGTGCACACGGTTTCCTTCGCGGATTGGTGGTATGTAATCGAGTGTTATTTTAACCATTTCTTAAGTGAGATTGTTTAGCTGATGATGATGCGTGTAACATTATAGGAAAAGGGAGCTCCGCGCTTTTAGGAAGTAGATGCAGAATAATTGGGTAAATTAGCTATCAGTAGTTCTGGACTTTAATTCGTTAAGCAAGGCGAGTGATCGCCTATGACCGGCTTAAATTAAGAATGCTCCCCCACGCTCCCCACTTCAACATCATCAGTCCGTAGTTTGAGGTGTTGAAATAAACTTTCACCCTGGGCCTTGCAGCTAGTATCTAAAACCCCCTGTAGACATACGGATAATTCATTATCCAAACCCTTGAAATAATGTATTTATTTATTCATCCCATAAAGTAGGGTAACGAATCCACAGATTGCGGGTGCCAACTCTCATTGTAAAGTTCACTCACTGTGTAACAACACAGTGAGGATACACACCTCCGTGGCAATCAATTCGCGATCCGAGCGACTCTATCTATCTCTCTTATTCACCGGTGATATGCGCTCGCAAACTATCTGAAAATCTCGTCATCCAAAGCCACCAGAATCACCGTATGGTGCCAAACCGTATGGGAATACCTAACTACCTTACCTACCCTACCTCTACCTAGCTCAAACCCCCTTATCTAGCAATCAGTCACGACGAAACGAAACACCAAACATCCCCCAACCTCCCTCCATCATGGGTCTGGATTCACTCTCCTACGCAGCACCGTCCCGGATAAAGGCCCTACTGTGTCCACTTGGGAGGATCAAGCGGTCTAGATTCCTCCACTTTGTAGAGCGCCTCCAGAGCTCAAATGTGGTGAGGCTCGGGGATGTCACCCCAGACACAAAGCCAAACCGGAGTATGTGATTATTTCACTTTCGTTGGGAGATGCATGGATGGATGGGGACTTAGGGAACTAAATACTGTCATGTGTAGCATTGTTTAGTCCCCAGGGCTTTCCGAGCGGTCAGATTATATACGACCTCACAACATCCTTTGATCGCGAACATGAATACCTGGAGGGCTTTGAGCTCTACCGGCGTACGTTTCTGGTCATTGCGATAGCAGATCATATGGAGGAGAATGATTCAGAAGCTCTCTCTACACAGCTCGAGGAATTGAAGTTCTTGGTATTTAACCTCCATGTATTGGATCACAGACCGGCATAAAGTCTTCTAGACTAACGCACTCCTACTATAAACTAGTACCCTCGCGCTCTCTACCACGTTTGTTTCATCTTCGACTCCCCGCCTCTCGTCTCAATCACTCCGCCAGAAACCACCCCGCATTCAAAGGATGCTCACGATGAGCGACCGGCATTCATTGCCATACCTACACAGAAGGAGGCCCGTAACAATTCCATGCGAACCATAATGTGCGATATCACTACTGTGCTGCTGTCCGAGCTTGGTGGGTTTGCGCGTTCGGTCCAAGGGCTCCCGACCATTGAGTCGCCGCTGTCGACCGATGGGCAGCCTGGCGGCCCACTTGGGCCCAAGGACCACAGGATGAGCATGCCAGCGGGGCTTCTAGGCTCAAATTTGGGCGTGGGAGGGACTAGTGCCGCTGCAGCAAGCAAGAGGATGACAATGACTGGATTCGGGAGTGCTAGTGCTAGTGAGAGGACAAGGAACAAAGGGAAGGGGAGAATTGTGATCGCAGTCGCGGGATTATACCTAATGGCGGGTAGGTTACCGGATGCGCTGAAGGAGTGAGTCTCTTCATGTTTGGGAATGTCTGGGGGTCGGATACTAATGCCTGATTTCCGGGAGGTTTATAGGTTCATAGAGGGGGCTGAGGCTGCAAGGACAAGTAGTGATCATTTGTGGTATGGGAAGGCACTAGAGGGTATTGGGATTTGTATGGTTTTACTTCTTCACCTGAAAGTTGACTTCCAGGTTAGCACCCAGTCCTTCACCCCACCATACGGTGTGGTAACAGACGCCCACGTACAGATTTCCAGTATTCCGTTACCCACCGTCGAGACAATCAAGGGCACAAGGTCCTCCCCCGCCGGATCCAAACCCGGAACTCCCATCCCCGGCCAAAGCGGTGATCTTGGGGAAAACTATTCCGTATCGCCGGATAAGATTTTCATGCTCTTGAATGAGCATCTTGACATCATCCTGAACCAATACTCGCGTTCCTCCATTATCCCTGCCGAAAGTATTCCTCAAATCTGCTTTTCGGAGACTGTGATCAGGTTCTGTAAGTTCAGGGCGTCATGCTATCTGGCAAGCGGACTGAACGATGAATCTCTCGCCCACATCGTGCTCAATACCCCAATTCCTCCCACAAAAATGTGGAAAGCCGTCCCCATTCGCTCAGAAATTGCAACGACCGTAATGCGCGCATACCCGTTCCCTGTAGAGAACATGACGGCTCTTGACGCCACGCGGGTGCTTAGTGGAATCGCGAGTATTCTCGGTGCAATCGGCGCAAGGCGCCGGAAAGCACTTGTAACGAGGGAGCTAGTGAAGATATTGATCCCGGGATTAATCCAAGCCCGAGTCGTGGGTGCTGCGGAAGTAGGTGTGCACCCTGCTGCGGGCCTAAGTGCGATAAGTGGAGGAGCCCTGGGCGGCTCCCCACTAGACCTAGGTGAAGGCGATGCAGAGAGAGGTATCATGGAGCTACTAGAAGATCTCTGCAGGGCGTATGGGGTGCTTCCTACTGGGACAAGAGAAGATCCCCCTGTAGCAACTGACGAGGACGGTGCCGACGCCTTGAGAGCGACTATGGCAACTGCGGATGTGATTGCAGAACAAGAAATAAGGTCGTTTGGATGGCCGGCGTTGAAGATTCATGTTTTACGGAATTGTACGGCGCTTTGCGAGGCCCTGCCGGATTTTCATGGAGTTTTGCGCTTTACGGCACAGCTTCTGCGGACTGCAGACAATGATCTTACGAAAGAGGAGCAAATGCGGCTTTCCACAACTATCTCACGAACAGTAGGTGCTGCGCGGAAGCTCGGGCTGCCCAATGTCGAAGCCGGATATTGGGACCAGTTCTTGCTGCGAGATGTGGAGGTTGTTGAGAACAGCATGTGGAGGCCTCCAATAGCGCATTCAAAAAACGAGCTGATGGATGCCGATGCCGATGCACCGCCTTCAGCGCCTATAGAGGTGGACAAGAACCCGTTTATCTACAACCCTTTCCTAAAGAAGGCTGAGGCTGCAGCGGTGGACCAGGTACTTGTTACCGGGGAAGCGGCAGAATTCAGAGTAACACTTCAGAACCCGTTTGAATTCGACGTTGAGGTCGAAAGTGTCACGTTGGACACCACAGGCGTCAAGGTTGATGTACAGCCTGTGGGCGTTGTCATAAACCCATTCAGAACGTATCAAATCGCTGTATTTGCGACACCCAAAGCGGGCGGAAGCATCAAGATCCTTGGATGTAAGATCAAGGTATTTGGGTGTGTCGAAAGGTCATTCCCAATCTTTACAGAGGGCCTGGATAATCGGGAGCGCGATATCAAGACCAAAAGATATGGTTTGAAGGCTGCCGAACCGAAAAACACAAGACCCGTCTCGGCGATCTCAACAACCCAACGTTCCTCAAGAGTTCCTGCTCCGCTACATCCAATTCCAAAAACACTCTCTTTAACGGTCGTCGACCCACAGCCGCTGCTGGTGGTCAAGTCTACAAGTCTCTCCCAAAGTGCGCTGATGGTTCTGGAGGGAGAAAGGAGGGTTTTCGATATCACATTCAACAATTTAAGTGCGACAGACGTGGACTTGTTGGTCTTTAGCTTTAGGGACTCAACCACAGGGAGGATCCAGCAGGCATTGAACGAAAAGGGGAACAGTCCGGCGGAGATGTACGAGTTGGAGCTGATGCTAGCCAAGAAGAGGGCATTTACTTGGCATAAGCGCGATAAGACACCGAGAAAGGTGCTGGAAATGGAAAGTTCTAGCGGGGAAATAATTGAGGTTGAGGATGGTGCAAGCAGTGATGGAGCTGCGGATGCAGAAGTCAAGGCTGAGGATGCAGATGTAGAATCCAAGACTGGGGATGCGGATACCAAGCCTAAAGTCAATGGGAAGGTGGTAAAACGAAACCAGGAAAAGACTATATTTGTCCCTGGGTTTGGAAGGGCAACATTCGAGATCATGGTACTTGGGAAACCTGGCTTGACACACGGAAGCGTTCAAGCAGATTATGGACACTTGGGGATGTACAGGCACGAAGTTACGGACAAATTCTACACAAGACAGGTTGTTTTCCCTGTCACTGTCACTGTAAACGCGAGTATCGAACTCGCAAGAGTAGATTTCGTCCCATTCAGTACAGATCTCCAGTTCGAATCCATTCCTGGGGGCACTAAAGATGATGACGAGCGAGAAAAGGCAGAGGGTGTGGGGCAGGAAGGACAATTCAAAGAGCTCTTCAGGCGGATGGGGGTTAAAGATGACCCTGGCGAGTACTGTCTTATGTTGCTTGACCTAAGGAATGCCTGGCCGCAGGCATTGAAGATAAAGCTCTATGCCCGGGACTCACCTGCAACTGATGAAGATAGCGAAGAAAACTGGAAGGGCTCTTTCTACGCTGAGGACGTGCTACAGGCAGGTCATACATCGCGTGTAATACTTCCGATCAAACGAATATTCTTGGCCGAGCCAACCGCAGCGATCCCATCCCTCTCGGCTAGTCAGCGACAATTTGTGGTCAGCACTGCCAAAGTTACCGCTGAACAGGAGAGACAAACAAGAGAGGCATTTTGGTATAGGGAAGAAGTCTTGAAGTATATCCGGGGTATATGGGAGGAAGTGGGGACAACTAGAGTGGGCGATATTGAATTGAGGGGCATCAGGCTCAGCCAACGGATGGTGGAAACAATCCGAGTGGAGGATATCGGCATCAATATCGGTGTTAAGGAGTCAAATCCCGAGAATATGGTGGATGGAGTTGATCCAGTTATGCGTAGAATTGGACCATCGAAATACCTTGTCGCCACAGATGAATTCTTAACACTTACAACAAAGTTAACGAACCGAACTAATCGAACCGTAAAGCCCCTTCTACGTCTACTTCCAGCGCTTCGAAACCAAGCCACAACAATTGCATTGGATCTCAGTAGACGGCTCGCATTCAATGGGCTCTTGCAGCAGAGCCTACCGGCCTTGAAACCGCAGGAGGAATTCACTGTAGAAATAGGGTTTGTCGCGTTATGTAGAGGGGAGTTTGAGATCAGTGGGAGTATAGAGGAGATCAGAACTGCAGAATCAGGCCCTGACGATCTCAAAGGTGATGGGGAGCTAGATCCGGATGGCATTCCAGTCGACCTTATTTCAAAGATGATAGGAAGGAAGACGTGGGTATCGAGAGAGATGTGTGTAATCGTCGCAAGAGATTTGGACTAGTTAGACCGCGCCTGTTGTTATTGTTGTTAGTACATAGGACTTGTATTTTTTGATAGTGCCCGCTTGCAGCTAGATGTAGATTGTGAGCTATGAAAAATGGTTGTAACACTTGTGTTAGAGGTCGCCGATACCCCAAAGGTTTATTGCGGGGAATGTTGCAAAGTAAAAATAGGAGCAGTCAATTATATTCGATACCGTCACAAGTCGTAGTCACCGGTTATTGGGCGTTTAAGCGTTCAGGGTACGGCTACCGCGCTAAATTATGTATGCCACTGCTGATACGCTGGGCACTGTCTTATGAATCCCAAACCCTCCAGCAATTTTAAATGTCTCTAAAACATGCAACAAGCCCAAGATACCGGGTATCAAGCCTCTTGAGCTGAAACCGACCCAATCTTTATAGCTGCTGTACCGTGAATTACATGACGATATGGACACATCGAGTGATTTGCTGTGATACTGCCATCTGCTAACCCTTCCAACGGAGCTAGATTGATGGAGCATGGTGGATTATATTATGAACTGCCAGAACTCTCTTACCACCTTGGCGTCATAGCTTGCAGCTGTTCATTCCTCTTCCCCATCATAGACTGGCTCTCCTTCCAACCACAGCTACATGTATTGTATGTACCTACATGTATTTATTATGTAGAGCCCCACCACTAAACCCTGATTGACCTCGGTTCACATCAATCAGCAAGTTTATTGAGCCAACTACATTCGCTTCTGGGGTCCCCCGCGCCCTTAGGCTCAATTTCAATCTCAATTTTGAACCTGACCCAGATTCTTGGGGGGTTATCGAAAGTCTCAATTCAAGATTCTCGCCTCGAGGCCTTGGCTTCCTTTCAATCATCTTCTCGATTCAATTGCGGCACAGTAACAAGAATTTTGGCCAATGAACGCTGCTTCATTGATCATCAAATTGGACTAGGTCCCATGAGCATAAACATTGATGCATGGAGAAATCATTTCCCTATAAGGGTTAGCATATTCCGGGGATATCTGCGTCAAGATTGCAGCCGTAAAGAGAGATATGGAGCTTTACTATCTGCTTGAATTAGAACCTGTGATCAATTGCTTCACTTCTCCTGTAGTCATATATGCCTCAGGCTTTCAGACACTTTGCTACTCTAGTCGGTTCGCAGTGCACATAGAGATGTGATATACGTATATATGCCCTACTACACCTCGCTTTCGGCCCGTACCCGGTAGCATAAGATGCAAGTTTTTCGGGTTTCTCCTAAGGGCTATCTGTCTAATTCAAAGCCGTAAAATCTTGAGAAGTGACATTTCTCAGGTTTCAGGATGGCGACCACCTACCTATCTTATCGCTTCCAGGAATGAAGGAAGTCAGGCCAGTTTTAACAAATTTTCGAAGGGTGTCTTAAGGCATGAAATAATAATATCATGGAAATTATTGAGGGCTGAAGGGCAGATTATTGCGGCGGGCTGCATCTTTTATTTAAGGATCGATTTGTGATTGGTAATAGTATCTATGTTATAGCCTATCAGTTTTTCTACAGATATCAATCAAAATCACTCGAGGTCACTCGGTAACCAATGGAATCATGGCAGCACCCGTAAAGAACGGTGATCATGTTATCGAGTGAATCTGTCTCGAACTGCATGCCAAAGACGTAAGTTTTTTGGACACATATCTGCCATGTGGCGTCGTTGAGCCATGCACCTGCATGTTCCCCGCCGATTCCCCGCTCCAAGTGATATGACCAGAGAAAATCATTGGTGGCACCACATTTGTCTTTAAGTATAAGTTTCCAGGTGTGGTAACATTCGATATTCCATACCAGAGACTTTGGACATCTCCACCACACCCGGCAACGAATCGAAAATTAACCATCGACCGAAAGATGGCATTGACACATATCGTCCCCCTAATGGACACCCAATCTTTCTCAGAGGCTGAGCTGATTAAACATTTTACATATTCCTACATACCTCTTCGCCAGGTCCGGAGGGCTGCGAGTCGGCGACCCAATGGCCGCATTGCCACCGAGAGCATATGGCTAAGAATAATCGGACATATCGATGACAGCGTGTGCCTCTACCAAAAGCAGAAGGCTCTCCATTCCCTTTCTCTGACCTGTCGATTCTTCAATGAATTCGCTACAAGAGCTCTCTATCAAACCCTTGATCTGCAGTACCACGGAGAGCGGGATTCGGGAATATCTGAATGCACCTGCTCAACCCATAAAAAGCTGGCGATCGAGTCGACTCGACCACGCAAACGGCACCCCCTCAGAAACAAACTCAATAGGCTCATCCGGAGTCTCCGTTCTCGACCTAATTTGCCTGGAAACGTTTTGCACTTGAAACTCCCTCATGAGTATCCCGTCCCAAAGCTCATTGAACAGCCATCCGATGGAGACGATCCAAATCCCATCACTGCGAAGTGGTTTGAGATTTTCAGAATATGTTCTCCTGGACTGAACACTGTTGTGGGACTGGATGCTTTATTGGAGGAATTTCTGGACCGCGGCAGCCTGAGGCTAGATATTGGTTACAAGTTGTGGGCAGCGCTGGAGAGGAATAAAAAGTGGCAAGAGTGGGATTTCACCAGCTGGTCCGTGGCATATCTCCCTGGCCTCAATATTTTGGGGTTCCCACCAGCAGAACCTCAGGAAGATCCTGGCTGGAGTATTGGAAGGCTTCAGCAAGCATTCGCGAGTTGGAAGAACCTTAAGCACGTTACCTTGAGAGAAACTGCTTGGTTACAAGGTGCTCTTCACTCCCTTCCAAAACTACAATCGGTGACCATCAATGCCGACGCATTCACAAATTTCGATAAAATCTTCCAGCATATTCCTGCAAAGAACCTACAATCGTTATCATACAACTGTGAGGAGCTGCATGCTGAGGATTTCCGCTCAAGTAGGCCTGATTACTTGAGTTCGGAGCCTTTTCAACCATTACTTAAGTTCCTGGAAGACACAAATTCATCGCCTTCGATCCTACCGGCTCTCAAGAAAATCAGCATTAATTTCCAATGGTGGAACGATAAACACAGGCCATACAGCGCCGGGGTGAATTTCCGCCAACTCTTATCTTCAATTTTTAGCTCGGTCCCAATGCTGGAAGAGTTGAACTTGACCTTAGCAACATATCACGAACGAGTTATTGGGGCCGAAGAGGCGAGTGATCTTGCGCAAGAGTTCGAACAGCAGTCAATCGCCAACACGGTTCTTGCCCCTAACCTTCGAAGCGTGTCTCTGTCAGTTCCAGCACAAACGAATACTGAATGGTTGGCAAGAAAGATCGCTTCTGGAGCCTTTCCAAATCTTAGAAGCTTCAACTTTCAGTCTTCTTTGAGTAAAGGCGAATTTAGCGAATGCACAATATGTACTGAGTTTGAGGATGCAAAGTCGGTGCGGGATCTGGCAAGAGGTCGGGATCAACTATTGATTAGTGCGTGCCAAGAATTTGGGGTAGATAAGTGGGCTATGAAGATCCGAAACAAACCTAATAATGTTTGTGTACCCATATTGTATACCCCCATCTTATATTCATTTCAATGAGCTGACCTGTGTGGTGATGCCTAATCTAGACTTGCCCCATTTATGCTATGGAAGAGAACTACATGTAGGATGTTGGTCAAAGAGAAATTTCGTTAGGTTTGTGTTATCTCATTCTATGTATGTGAACAGTACTACATGTACTCATGCTGGACGTCTCTAGGGCTAGGTGCCACTCCTTCTATAATTTTATCGCTAGCTTCGGGGTTGGGCTTGCTGTATACCAAATGAGTGGCTCTGTTCGGGTCACATTGGTCGGGGTTTGTTGATTAGGATATAATATTTTCTTGGGGTTGTTGCTAGTATTAAGAAAAAAATAATGTCTCCCAATCTTCTCTTTTGTGAACTATAATATAATCACAAGCATGTTTGCATAGTTTCGGGTGCAGCCTTTTGCACAACATACATGTCGCTGGGATTACGTGTGATCCGCCTACTTGTAGTGCTTATGTACAGTGACAGGTAATAAGTGATATCATGGAACGCCCTGATATCTGGTTATACCTGCAAACACCGTATATTGGTGGCGTTTTACTCAAAATAGGTATCACTCTGTCTCAGCCCGTTCCATTACTTATTACCTACCGCTGTACAACGGCGTAGAAATCACCTTATTTGCAGAAAGTCAGTGGTCTCGAGCTTAAAACTTTTTGAATAAACAACTGTGGTCGTGATGTGCTCGGGTTAGGGTTTATTTCTTTCGAGTGATTATTTATGATTGATATTCGGTTGATTTGGTGCGCTAGCACGGTCCCTATGCCAAGGACACGAGAGTCAGTGTGACAATACATGTATGTAGTAATTCTCGCCGGTTGCGTTTTTGAGTGACTAAAATTAAACTCTGGTTAAATTGTATCATCTGGCTCTTTTACAACACCGCATAGTGACTACATCTCTACTCCCACCAGCATCTACACGACAACATACCACTAATGCTACATGTATATTACCAGCAGCTGCATCGGATGAATATGGCACGTCATGTACATACATGTAGATACGTCTCTGTTACAAACAGATGGCTACAGCGCAAGTTTTTCTTTATTTTTTCACAAGGGTGCACTCTGCAAATATGCTGTAATGTTGTAATATGGTAAGATTACAGCCAAGTATACTAAAATGATAATCTACATGTATGTACATAGTAATTTCCAGAATATCGTGTCGTGTTCGAAAATTAAGAAATCGGGGTGATGTAATATAACCGTTCTTACGTTGGGTACAATGGCTACGACATAGCTTATCATTATCACAATTAAGATTTTAGCTAGGGTATAACCTAAAAATTTTCAATCGTGATATATACTTGATGATATAACACTCAAAGCGGCTACATTACGGAATAGTTGATGGCTTTTGAATTTTTATTAGCTATATGTGCTTAGTACCCACAGTGGTTCTACAACCGGTGGTCTCTCGCTCTATCACAACGTGAGGAAACATGAGTTTACGTAATTACCTCGTAACGCGTTGCTGTGTTCGATACTACATAGTAGTGACATCTCATGACGCAGGCGCAATAATTAGAAGCTGAATCACCACGTTGTCACCTGGCTGATTTCACCTTCTTTAAGGACCGTAGTAAAGTTTACGTAGTTTCAAAAGCCATCGTCCGCGATGACAGAATCTCATGAACCAAAGGATTCTCCCCTATAAATACACAGCTGCTGCCCCCCCTTCTCCCTCACAACTTCATCTCAACACAGCTGCAGCCTTTTATTCGCTATATAAAAGCCACACGCCACTGTTAACCCTTTGCCCCGTGTCAAAACCCCCAAACAATATAACAAACACAGTCGCCCACAAGTCTACAAATGGCACCAATTCCTTCTTCTTCTTTCGGTTCTTCTTTCGGTCGAAAAATCCTCGACTTCTTCTCTTTTTCCTCGCCAAAGCCGCAAGGAAAGTCCTCGTCCTCTGTCTCCTCTCTGTCTCGTCCAGCTGGGGAGTCATTTGAGATGATGACGTTCAAGCCACATGGCTCTGAACGTACGCCGGCCGCAGCCCCTTACCTGCTGCCTATGCGATCATCATCGCTTGTGTCGGGTTCGGCGCCTCAGTTGCCAGACTTGGACTTTGGCCCGGCTTTTGTAGTCCCCAACAAGTGGACTTCAGCAAAGAGAGACTTGGCGTTCCCGGAGACAAAGTGTAAGTTCACGCCTTTCCAATACGCTTTGATACAATGCTAACCAGCGAATCATCCTAGCTCTCTCCTTGAAACAAGCCCTCTTGAAGTTTTGTCTCGAGGCTCTTGTCATGAGCAGCCCGACGCCAAGCCCCTTTAGTCTCGAGGCCGGCTTGCAATGCCAGAACATACTATCATAGTATTGTGGCATTGAGGGCTAGTAGGGAGGGAGATATTTGGTGGGATACGCCAGTTTAATACTGGCCCCCAACGGGAGTGAGATGCCAAATAACGGTAGCCCATTACCGGACTTCTATCTAGGCCTGGCCTTTGGATTTCCACACTGGTGGGCTTCAGCCAGTCCCAAAAAGAGACTTGGCGTCTCCTAATACAGGGTGTAAGTTCATGCCTTGCTTTCCAATGCACTTGATATAATGCTAACCAGTGGATCACCCTTAGCGCATTGGCAAAATCTCACGCCAATCGTATGGGAACTAGCTGGGTGGGATGGTTATAGTACAATAGAGTTGGGCTTTAGGTAAGGGGCAAATGGGCAAGAATGAACAAAGTGGGTGTCGATGTTATGTAGTTAGCCCTGTAATTGCAATCGAGTTTTTTAGTCGTAAAACAAGAATTTCCATCATGGCGTTTTGTTATACCGTTATATGTACAGTCGACTCTCGTTATAGTGATATTGCATGATTATACTAGTGATATTCTCGGCGGTTCCGAAAACCTGGTTTACATACCTTTTCTTGGCAATAATACTCGCTTTATAAGGGTGCAGACTCTGAATCCTTATATCGAGAGTTGAGTATATAGAGAAACGTATTATGATTCTACCTTGTAGCGTTTTGTGGGAGTGATGTATGGGGTTAGACTCCTCGTCGGGCTAGACACCGAGTCTTTTATCCAGGACACACACAAGGTCCTTTGGTTCAAACCAGGGGCGGGGGGGTAGGAGCGCATATAAGTCGCTGCAGTACCTTTTGCTGTTTATTCTTTTTGCACTGAGATGGAGGATCGAAGGGGGGGATCGGCTCTTGCAGTTGAAATTGGTGCTGCTGGCTTTTTTTTTTCGCGGTGGTCTGAGATTGCGAGTACGAGTGGAGAAGATGGTGGAGGGGGGGTATTGATTGGGCTGGGGGATATAGATGGATGGGGCTATACTATAGGTAGGGTGGATGGATGGATGGATGGATGGATGAAGCAGCACGAAACGGACAGCGGCAGACAAGGCGGGGATGGCAGATTCTGGGAAAGGAAGAAGAAGAAGGGCTAGCGCCCAAGGACCTCGAGTAGTGGCGGCGAGTGATAGCCTGTGACTGACCGCAGCACAGCACAGCGCAGCACACGCGCATGCTATATGAGAGGCGGTACCTACGGTACTTGTCCGCAGGAAGGAAGGACGCTCGGTTGTAGAGTAGGTACAGTGTCGATAACTACTCTACACAGCGCGATCACGGCTTCGACCACAGCCCCACGGTTACGAGCACACTAGCAACCACAAGTGATGCTGGCAGTTTGTAGAGTTGTTGAATCATAGTGGCTATGTATATGTATATAAAAAATGAATCTCTTGCTTGTGTACCGACAACCAACAACCAACAACCAACAACCCCCTTCTTGCGTATGAAACAGCCTCTGCCGGTCCTCCTAGGCCATACATATGTATGCATGTACTCTCAACGTCCAGCCTACTAAATCAATCATCAGGTATGTACATGGCAGTTCCAAGCAATGGATTAAAGCTGCCTCCAGGAGGGGGGAGGGGGGCTTTGGTACTCCTTAGGTGACCTAGTAACCATATGCCGCCGAATGGAAATGGGTAGTAGTAGTAGTAGTAGTAGTGTTGGGGTCTCTCTCAGCCGGCCATGATGACGTCAGCACGCACGCTGCCTCCAGACACCAACCGCACCGAGCCTCCGCTTAACCGTCGAGACCGACACGTTCACGGCGCATCCCTGCCGGAGCTGGGCGTAGGTGCTCCTCCTCTCGCGGCTGCTGGCGGCGAGCAGCCGCCTGTCGTCCCTGTCGGTGGTCTTCTTGGGCCTGCCGCTGCGGGCGGCGGCCTTGACCTGCCCGGTCTTCTCGTACCGCTTCCAGGCGTGGAAGAGGGTTGACTGCGGGATGCTGAGGATCGCGGAGATGGTCGAGTACGGGGTTCCGCAACGACGCATTCCGATCGCTTGCCAGAGGAGCGGCTCGGGCCATTCTTTCCGTGCGGTTTTTTGGGGGGGCGGCGGCGGCATTGGGGGTTGTGGGGTTGTGGGGTTGTGGGGATGCGGGGTTGCAGTGTTGCAGTGTTGCTATGTAGGCCTGCTTTCAGATACGCGGTATATAATGTACATACATATACATATACCCAATAACCCGGCTCTCTCCAGCGCCGAGCTTGATTACATGTAGGTACACAGGTACACAGGTAGTTATCTCCAGCCCGGCCCATCGACTTTGAAGCCTATGTATGTACACATGCATGCTCCACGACATTGAGGGCCGCCGGCAAAAAAAGGGAGGAGGGGTCGCAGCCGGTAGTTAGTGGCAGTGTAAGTAAAAAAAAACGTGTGTAGTTTCTGTCTGGTACCGCGTCATGAGATGTCACTCGCAGAGCTGCACTGTACCCACAACCGCCCTGGCACCCTCCTACTGCGCTACATGTATATTGAGTAATGACTTGTAGCCACCAACAGCCGTACTTGCCCCCGCGCATACATAACGCTCAAGACATGGTCGCGATGGAGATATGGATGCTCTCTCTCTCGAGGCATGACCTTGGGTGTGTATGGGAAGCAGAAAGCAGGAAGCAGAAAAGACTCCGCCGTGGTTTGGGCTAGGTCTTTTAGAACGCGGCTGTGCGTGCGTGGATTGGGTGATGTGCAGCACAGAAGATAAAAGACAAAAGACAAAGGACAGAGGAGTATTACTTTGTATTTCCACTCGGGCTTTTAAACTATTTATTGTTTCGCCCCCGCCGCCCCCGCCGCCCCCCCGCCGGGAGCGGGACAAAGCGGGAGGGAGGGAGGGAGGGAGGGAGGGATGCAGAGGATTTAGAAAAGGAAAAACACACACACACACAACAGCAGCAGCAACAACAAACAAACAAAGGGGGGCCATAATAATGGCCCAGACTACCACCACTACTCATCGTCCTCATCGTCATCATCATCCACCACCCTCCTCCTCTTGCCCGCCCTGCCCCCGCCCCTGCTGCGCCCCGCCGTCCGCTCCTCGTCCGTAAACTCCGCCTCGTCCTCCTCGTCCTCCTCCTCCTCCACCTCCTCCCTCCGCTTCTTCGCCCCGCCGCCTCGCCCCCCCGCAGCCCGGCCGCCGCCGTGCCTCCGCCTCCGCCCGCCATCATCGCTCTCATCCTCCTCAGAGCTCTCCACAACCTCCTCATCATCGCTCCCCTGCACAAAGTCGTCCTCAAGATCATACTCATCCTGGTTCGACTTGCGCGCCGCCGCGCCCACATTGATTGGCGGCGAGTCGCGCTTACTGCGTGTTCCCGCCGACCGCGGCGGGAACTTTGCGCCGCCGCCGCGCCCGCCGTCCCCGCCGCGCCCGCCGTCACGGCCCCCGTCGGCGCCGCCGCCGCCACTGCCGCCGCCGCCGCTGCCGCCGCCGCGCGCGCGCCGCTGCTGGTTCTCCAGCTTCTTGGCGGCGCGCTCCTTGTCGCGTGAGAGGCGCTCGGCCTCCTTGCGCTCGGCCTCGGGGTCGCGCATGTCTGTGATCTCGATTGCGGGCTGGCCGGCGCGGCGGCCGCCGCGCGCGGCCTGTGCGGCGGAGAGCTGCTCGTGGAGGCGGTTGACGGCCTCGGCGTTTGCTTGGGAGGCGCCGGTGGGGAGGACGTTGAGGGCGTGGGTTGCGTGGCCGAGGAAGCGGAGCATGCCGGCGGACTCGTGCGGGGTGAGGAGGTAGGTGTGGGAGTCCTGGGCGGGGTCGTATTTTTCGGGGTTCCTGTGCGAGGGGGCGAGGGGCTTGGAGGTGAGGTCGTAGAGGTTTGGGGAGGAGGCGATCTGCAGGGAGAGGGAGCCGTCGGACCACTTGATGATGCGCGCGTTGGACTGGAGGGTGCTGGGGTCGACGGGGGACTTGCGGACGCGGATGGTGGTGGTGGCGGCGGTGTAGGGGGAGGTCATGGTGTCGGTGGTGGCGAGGTTCTTGAGCGTAAAGTTCTCGGGGTAGAAGATCTGCGGCTGGATGGCGATGAGCGAGGGCACGCGCAGGAGGTAGAGCTGCGGCGGGCACGTGTTAGCAGCGGGTCTGTAGCCGGGACTGTAGCAGCGGGTCTGTAGCCGGGACTGTAGCAGCGTGTCTGGGGCAGGGGCACTGGCAGACACATACATCGTCGTTCCCCGGGTTTGGCACGGGGTGCCGGGGCAGAGAGACATCAATGCTCCTGTACTCCCTCTCGTTCTCGTGCTCGTGCTCGTCCGGCTCGGGCGTGCCCTCGAGCTCGTTATCACTGAGCTGCTCCTTCCTGCACCGCAGTCAGTGGACATGGCTCTCTCCCCCCCCCCCCCACCTCACGCGTTAGCGGGCGACTCACGGCTTGGGCTGCTCCTCGTCGCTGTCGTCGCCAAAGAGGTCCTTGTCGTCGTTGTCGTCCTCGTCGGCGTGTGCGTGTGCGTGGGCGTCGGCGTCGTCGTCGTCGTCGTCGTTGTCGGCGGCGCCGTCGCCATTGGTGCCGGCGGCGCGGCGGGCACGGCTGCTGCGGGCGGCTGCAGCGTCGTTGTCGTCGTCGGCGTCGTCGTCGTCGTCGTCGTCGTTGGCGGGCGCGTCGTCGTCGGAGCCAAACATCTGGTCGTACTTGTTGCCTGTGGGCCGCTCGGGGGCGGCGGCGGCAGCGGCGGGGGAGGCGTCGGGGGAGGGCGCGGTGAGGGAGTCTGTGGGGGGGGGGGGCGGGCGGTGGTTAGCTAGGGACTGGCATGTGCGGAGGGGGTGCGGATTGCGGGTACCTGGTGAGGACATTGGGGCCGTGGGGTGCGGTGGGTGTGTGTATATGCAGGCACACAGAGGCAGGACGGGGGTTGCTGTGGGTGTGTGTATACGCAGGCACACAGGAGTAGGGAGGAGGAAGAGAGGAAGGGAGGAGGGACAGAGAGAGAGAAGGAGGAAGTGAGGGAGTGAGAGAGAGTGAGAGTGAGAGTGAGAGTGAGTGTGAGAGTGAGTGTGAGTGATGGCTGATGGTTGACTTTGAGAAGAAGGAGCGCGACACACGCCCACGCTTGCATGCATTGGGACAGGCGTGGGCTGCCTTATCGCATCTGATTAGATCCCGGAGGCAATCAATCAATCATTGGTGGGCGGGCGGGCGGGCGGGAAGCGCAGCCGGGAGCCCAGGCCGTCCCTGACCGCACGGGTGGGGACGGGGCTCTACTTTGGCGAGGGCAAGTATGAGTAAATGTATGTACTCTACATACGGACAGTCGCGTGTGGAGAGCACTCTCTACGATCTTGCGGGGGGAAAAGGCAGTGTGCTGGACCAACCAGCGCCTGGGGGATCTCCTGGAGGTTTCGATCCCCCTCCCCGGGGAAGAAGGAGGAATCCGAATCGGAGGAGGTGGGTACGGGGGTGGGTGGGTGGATTTGCAACCGGGTCAAGTCAGGGCAGCTTTCTCATTATCCCATACAGACAGGTCATTATCCCATACAGACAGGTCATTATCCCACACAGACAGGCGCAGTGTGTAACTCCAGCTCTGCCCGGGCTGAGGGAGAGCAGACTGCCCTTTCCTGCCTTCCCAATTCTTCCCCCCATGCAGAGGGATACATAGATTGCAGACACACAGAGACAGACAGATGTACACAGATGGATCGAGCCTCTCCTTGAGATTCCATTGTCGGTTACTGCCGGGGAGGGGCGTCTGGTGCATTTCATCCCGTCGAGTCCTCAGCCTCTGCCTGGGTAATTGCACAGTGCAATTCCTGGCTGTCAAACCAGAGCAGGAGCAGGCACCGCGTAGTGAGTGTATGTAGTGTAGTGGTGACCCCGTTGCCTGTCCACCGCCCACTCACGTTCGCTGCCTGCCTCTGCCTGCCTCCCACACACCACAACCACACCCACAACCACAACCACAACCACAACCACAACCACACCCTCAACCACAACCTCAACCTCACCCAAACACAAACACCCCCAACTCCATCCACAGCCAGATCGACACCAGACCCTACGGACGAGCACATATAATCCAGATAATCACACCCCAGCCTTCCGCTACTCCTCGACATCATCACAATCCACAGCCAGCTCTGTCCTTGCACCTCCCCCATCGACCATCCGCCGTCTACTGTCTACAGTCCACCATCCACAATCCACAATCCACAATCCACAATCCACCACCTTACTCTTCTCACTCCCCCCCCCCTCCATTGCTCCATTACTCCACTGACCCTCACAACCACTGCTGTCTCTGGCTCCCCCCCGTCCAGGCACTCACTGCTCTGCCCATTTCCTGCCGAGTAGAAGCAAGAGCACCCACAAGGAAAGAGACAGAACAGAACAGACATCGCCATGTCGGACCAGGCTCGGGTTTCGTACATGACAAAGGAACAGCTAGGTACTTATGCAGCCATCAATCTATAAATCTACACATCTACAAATACCCGCCTACATGTGTTTCTGCCCCCCATGTTTTCTTTTTCCCGCCTCTTGTTTGTCTCGCACTGGCCTCCCCCCCCCGTTACTCCATGACGTCCCGAGCACGCACACACTAACACACCCACCCCACCCACCAGAAACATACCTCTCAGACCTCCGCTCAAACCGTCCCCAACGGCCCATCGGCGCGCGCCCCCTCTCCACCGCCACCAAGGCCCGCTGGGCGCCCCAGAGCTCCGTCAACCTCCTCGACGCCGCCCCCTCGCTCAACGAGCCGCGGCTGCACCCCTCGCCGCCGCGTTCCGCAGCACAGAAGCTCGCGTCCTCCTCCTCCTCCTCCTCCTCCTCGCCCGACGGTACAACAGACGACGCCGCCGCCGTCGTGGGAAAACGCGACAGCTGGCTCCTGAGACGCAATTCGCACAAGCGCAGTCAGACATTCTCGGCGCCGTCAATTGCGTCATCGATCCTGCCGCGGTCGTCAACGCCGACGCGCATAACACGGACACGCTCGCGGGCCGCCACGGCGTCCGTCCCGCCAACAGCCACGCCGCCGTTCGCGCCCCCAGAGACAGCAGCAGCAGCAGCAGCAGCAGCAACAGCGCCAGAGGCGGAGCGCGAGGTTGGGTGGGATGGAAAGGACCTGCAGGAGGGCCGCATGGGCGACACGCCGCCAAAGAAGCTGTTCTCCACGGACTCGGCCGCAGCAGCAGACTCGGCGTCGACGACGACAACGACCACGACGGCAAAGCGCGGCAACTCGCTAAAGAAGCAGGGCTCGTTCAGCTTCCGCGAGTTTTCAAAGTTTGGCAACCGCCACGAGCGAACGGGGTCGTCCGGGTCCGCGTCGACGTCGTCGTCATCGTCGTCCTCGGGCGGCGGGATCGCGAAGAAGACGGTGTCGTGGGCGCTGCCGTCCCTGTCGCGGCCGAGCTCGCCCAGCCCCGTGGTCATGCCGCCAACGCATCCGCCGCCAAAGTCGGCGTCGACAAAGATTGAGGAGGAGTTGACGTCCCATTTTAGGTCGTTGCCGCCGGCGCCGCTGCCGTATGTGGCGCCGCTGAGGATCAACAAGTCGCCGAGCCAGAGGTCGACGCCGCTGGGGAGGTCAGAGTCGGCGGCAAAGCTGCCAATCGTGCCAGAGACGCCGCTGCCGACGAGGAAGGAGTCGTCGGTGAGGACTGCACCGATCTTTGCGGCGCCGGGCAGGCGTGCGTACATTGACCCGCACAAGAAGGAGCCGACGCAGCACAACAAGGTCAAGTACACGACGAACCCGGTGCCGTTGCCCTCGCCGCCAATGTCGGGGTCAGAGGAAGAGGACGCGGAGGCAGAGGCGCTGAAGGAGCTTGGGAGAAGACCATTGCCGAAAGCTGGAAACGGCAGCAGCGAGAACGTGGCTGCCATCACGGGGGGCATTGAGCGGATTGGCGGGCTGGGCAGCAGGAGCGGTGGTGGTAGTAGTAGTAGTAGTAGTGGTGGTGGTGGTGGTGGTGGTGGTGTTGGGTTTGGGCGACATGACACGGACGCACGGAAAAATAGGTCGCGGTACGGAGCGCAGGTGCAGCCGCAGTCTGCCGCACCGATCATTGGGCTTGTCACCATGCCGACGCCGCCGCCGACAGCGTCCAGCTCGACGTCAAACAAAATGCCCCCCATCCCGTCCATCTGCGTGCCAGACAAGGACGAGGCGGCCCCAAGAGCCCAGCAGCCAATCCCGACCTTCAACTTTCCCGACGAGGACGCCACCACCGCTGCAAAACCAAAGCCATCACCCCCATCAATCCCCATGATCTCCCTCCCCGACGAAGCGCCCAGCGGCGCCCCCGCCCGTGACCCGCCCGCCGCCGCCGCCGCCTCGCGCCGCCCACTCCCCATCCCCCGCGGCAGCGCAAAGGCCCCGTCGGGATCAGCCTATTCCTCCAGCGGCAGCAGCAGCAACAGCAGCGGCTACGTCAACTCGCGCGGGCCCACAGCGTCATGCGCCTACTGCCGCACGCCCATCGAGGGCCGCGTCGTGTCTGCGTCGTCGATCCGCTTCCACCCAGAGTGCTTCCGCTGCGACCACTGCCACACTACGCTTGAGCACGTGGGCTTCTTTCCGGAGCCGGAGGAGAGCAGGAAGCGGCGGGCTGAGGTGGAGGGCGGTGGTGCTGCTGGTGGTGGTGGTGGTGGTGGTGGGGGTGCAAGTAAGGTTAGGTTTTACTGCCATCTGGACTTTCATGAGCTCTTCTCGCCGCGGTGCAGGAGCTGCAAGACGCCGATTGAGGGAGAGGTGGTGGTGGCGTGCGGGGGGACGTGGCATGCGGGGCATTTCTTCTGCGCGGAGTGTGGCGATGTGAGTATTTTTGCTTCCCCTTGAGTGTGGGCGGGTGCTAATGCGTGTGTGGTGGCAGCCGTTCAACTCCGAGTCGAGGTTTGTCGAGAAGGACGGGTATGCGTGGTGCGTGGGCTGCTACCAGAACCGGTACAGCGGCAAGTGCAAGAAGTGCAAGAGGCCCGTGACGGAGACGGTGGTGAAGGCGCTGGGCGGGGAGTGGCACGAGGAGTGTTTTTGCTGCACGGTGAGTTTCTTTTTCCTTTCCCCCCCCCTCCAGAGGGAGGTGGTTGAGGTGGGCATGGGGGCTGATTTGTGGTGGGCTGGGTAGGAGTGCGGGAGCGGCTTCGATGATGGCCGTTTCTTCATCAGGGGCAAGGGCGGAAATGAGATACCGGTGTGTGTGGGGTGTGAGGAGCGGAGGCTGAAGAGGTGAGTGAGTGGTGGGTGGTGGGTGGTGGGGTGGTTTGGTGGTGGTTATGGCGGTAATGGAAATGGGATTGGGCGCGGTGGAGTGGGAGTGTTGGCTATGATACGCAATGAATGCACACACATGCACCTTTTACGATACACAACGAGAAGAGGGACGAAATTTCGCAGAAGGGAAAAAAAGAGCGGGGTGGGGGTGGGGCAAAACGGTTACGCCGAGAACGACGCAACGACGGGCAGGAACGAAGGAAGAAAGAAAAAAAAAGATTTTAGGGGAGTATTTTATTTAAAAACTTTTTGACGAAAGCTACGAGTTCTCTTTGTTGTCCCTCTTTTTTTTTTTTTTTTTTTTTTTGGTGGAGTGGACTGGAATGGAGTGGAGTACTTGTTTGTCTTTTTTTGTTTTAACGCGGAAACGGGCAGGCAGGGCAGGGCAGGGCAGGGCGGGACAGAGTCTCTAAGGGTTTCTTATTTATTTTTTTCGCTCTCTTTCTGTTGATGTTTTTTTTTTTTTTTTGATAAAGAGAAAAAAAAAGGGGGGGGGGGCGCGAGCGAGTATGATATTGATATGATAGGGATGTCTTTTTTTTATTTCTTTTTTATTGTTGTTATTTTTTATTGTTGTTTTTTTTTTGGTAGCATACTCTAGATAAAGGCGATATTCTTTGTTTCTTTTTATTTATTTTGGGCGAGAGCTCGAGTGTGTGGTTGATTGAGTGTTGTGTTTTTTGCGTGCATATTTTGTGTGTGGCTAGCTAGCTTTTTTTCTTCCGTGTTGTGTTGTGTTGTGGTTTTGTTTCTGTGTTTTCTGTGTTTTCTGTGTTTTTGTTGTTGGTTTTGTTCTTTGTTCTTTGTTGTTTGATTTCGAGTTTGGTTTTTGTTTGGGCCTGTGATCATAGCTATATATATATATATATATATGTGCCACTGCCGCTGCCGATGACGCTGGGGATGACGCTGGGGGGATATATGGTACACTTGACGTGGTAGTGGTGGTGGTGGTGGTGGTAGTAGTACCGTCGGCAGACAGACAGAGCTGATCGATACATGGATAACTACATGTACTTGACTACTTGACTACTTGACTACTTGACTATGGCTATTTGACTATTTGACTACTTGACTATGGCTATTTGACTATGTACTTGACTACTTGGCTATGACTATATGACTACTTGACTACTTGACTATATGTACATGCTTCCGTTTCGTCTCGTTTCATTGCGTTTCGCTGCGCTGGCTTTGCGTCGTTGTTGGGTTTTTTTTATATGTATTATCCATGCTGTACCTACTTGTTCTCACTGCAGCTGGTCATGGCATGGGTTGGGACTGGGTGCTGGGTGCTGGGTGCTGGGTGCTGGGTGCTAGCGGGCGGGTGGGCGAGGATGTCATGTTATTTATTTGGGTGGGAGGTTCTGGGATGGGGATGGGGCTGGGGATGGGAGATGGAGATGGAGGGTACGGGGTGTTTATATATTGCTTGATGCGATCCAGTCTGTGTTTGATCTTTGATTTCCTTTTGCCCCTGGGTTTTGAGTTTTGAGTTTTGAGCTTTGAGTTTTGAGCTTTGAGTTTTGAGCTTTGAGCTTTGAGTTATGAGTTATGAGATGAGTTTTGAGTTTTGGGGGGGGAAGGTTTTGTTGGCGTGGTGCGGTGCGCGCGTCACGGAGCGTCACTCGGCGGGCGGGCGGGCGGGCCGGGCCGGGCCGGGCCGTGCATGGGTACATGTACAGCGCCGGACTGTCAAAATCCACCCTCATGTTCTTTTCAAGCCAGAAACTAGTCCTAATCAGGCAACACTGATCCAAATAGGGTAAG
This sequence comes from Morchella sp. 2016-41, assembly GCA_024713855.1. NCBI lineage: Eukaryota > Fungi > Ascomycota > Pezizomycetes > Pezizales > Morchellaceae > Morchella > Morchella sp. 2016-41. The sequence goes on from JAMGZD010000003.1 coordinate 2,664,360, forward strand.
AATTGTCCCAATTCCTATGGCCGCCTTGGCATAAAGCTACTAAAGTTATTATTTCACACCTATGTTTTTTTCGGGCAGATTGCACCAAATGTTTGAGAGATCATAGTGCAGCCAGTTCTTAATTATTTTAAATCTCCTTTTATGGGGATGTCTACAACCATGATTAGACTTATTTTACAATAGAACATTATTTTTGGACAACTGTTGCGTTGAAAGTCGATGGGGTGAAGGGGAGTTGATGGTTGCGCCTCTGGCCGGCTGGTTTTGGCTGTCCGACACCGTACCTACTCTAGTATTTAGCAGCGGGCCGCGGGGAGACACACTCTAGTGCCCGTTTGGGGGCCGTCCCTCCTCCCCCCCCCAAAAAAAAACGGTGGGGAGGGGGGGGCTTGAAACCCGGTCTGACGGAAACCCCGTTCCGAGGAAATGTGCCGGTCGTCCCCCTTTTGCGGGTCCGTCTAGAAAGCAGTGTTAACCCCCCCGCTCCCCTCCTATGAAAACGGCGTTTCCTGCAGTCTCGGCTCTTGAACTACGCCTGCACCTACATGTGCGGAGCTGTGGTCATGCCGCCTGTTGTTTCGGGTTGTGGAGATGCTGGAGGCCGGTGCGCTTTCGTGATCATGAAGAACCCACCCCCCCACCCAACCTTGGGAACTGGGTGCCGCCGTGTACTGGTCATGGTCACTGCTTTTGCGGGCGGGTTGTGGCGTGGCGTTCATAGACTATCACTCGACGTGGGAGAATGGGGGTGGCCCGCGCGTGCGTCACGTTTGATCAAGGTCTATGAAGTTGGGTTGATCCGTCTGTTCACTTACTTGTACACGCAGAATCTCGGGTGCAGAAGCACCAAGTATGTGAAGTACGGACTGACGGGCTTCGTCTCTAGCCCTCGGGGAGGAACACAGGGCGACGGCGAACTATGTACTACGTATGTATGGGGAAGTGCACATATATAGACCATATTGAGTACTTGTAGCTTCCCCTGTCTGGTGTGCTACTTCTTGCACCGGCTCTGGGTTCTGTGTAATGCCCGTTGTGTTGCCAGTGTGTGTCTGGCTGTTTTTGACGTCTGTGGTTGCAAGTGTTGCTGCTGTCGTCTTGAGACGCAAGTGGCAATTGCCAAGCTAGCGCTCAACCCCAAGCAAAGGCCTTAGCTTGGGGTCAAAAGCCCAAAACACGGCCTGTATCTCTGTGGTAAGAGCAGCCTAGTGGTTAAGATATTTGCGTATCTCCACTTTGAGTCTAACCCCCCCTGACTGGGAACGAGTATGGTAACTCAGAAACTAGTACTGATGATGGGGAGGTTAGCAGTTCGATTCCCGACCCCCTCAACCATGATTCGGAGCCCTTGGACCGCAAGTCCTTGTTTGAGCCCCCTTGGAATGAGAAGAAGCAGCCTGGCCAGCGTAAGTCTTTTGTCGTGGCGGGGTTTGAATTTTGAATAACTATTACATGCATTCCTCATGGGTCCATTCTGGCTCTCGGTGTGCCTTTGGTCGTCCGTCGGGTTGGCGGTTTAAACACACATGGCTGTATACATGTAGGCGCGCGGGGGGATTATTGCTCTTTATACTTTTTGTCTCTGTCCCGTCCGGCCTCCACCAACACGAATTCCATCACGACCGTCATCATCACTTCCACGACAACCACGGCCAGAGTGACCGCAATGACGTCTCTAAGAATCTGAGCTTATCTTGCAAGCACCGATAGGGGGGGGGGGGGGGTAGACGATTCTGACTAGACGCAGAAGCCGCAGAGTGCCCACTGACTATATCCTGCTCGGCAGAGACCAACAGAACTCGGTCAGGTTTATTGAGATGCATAGCTCGCCAGTCGCCCTCGATACGATAGGCAGCTAACGTACAACAACTCTCGGGTCCTCCCTCGATCTTAGGCTTGTAGGGGCTCTACTGTGATCAATTGTCCCATCATGGGCACGAGGTGGATGTATCTTTGAGTCGAACGCCTCAGAGGGCGGCCGCTAGTCAGAAATGACCCTAGCCCCGGGCCTTGGGTTATGATGACCGCTGCACAGTCACATAGGATAGTATCAAGACAGCTTGTCTTGGACAGTACTGTACTAGAGACAGGACATGGGAAACAGCTTGTGGGACCGGCCCGTCTCAGGAGTACGGCAGGCACGGACTACTCGGAAAAAAAAAACGCTATTCATACTGTATCACTCATCCCCGATGGCATAGAAGTATTTATTCTGCATCTACCACTTACTGCTTCTATGCCATCAACGGCCGGCACTAGCATTGATTTTTTTTTTTCTTTCAATCCCTCCCCGATTACTGACCATCTCATCATCGGAGAATCACCCGCGCTTTCAAGAAATCAAGGGGCTGGGTTCCCTCGACGGAGGGCGGGCCTACATGTACCTATACCTACAAACATGTAGGCAGCATCGTGCCATGGCCGCCAAGAACGAGTGACGCGCCATGTCGCTCCCCCCCCCCCCCCACCCCATAGCAGACCAGAAAACCACCACACCGAATGACATGTGCGACTTTTCGCCTTTTTTATCCCCCTTCAGTCAAAATCAGAATTCCTCCTCCCAGCCTCTCCAAAAACGAATTACCCCGCACGGAAACGGAAACGCGGGAAAAAAAAAAAAAAAAAAAGAAGCAGAGAGAAAGAAAAAAAAAAAAAGGAAAAAAGAAAAGAAAAGAAAAGAATCTATATTATTATATATACATAGTCTAGGGTCCCGTGACAAACCCAGAGCTGGAGGTTACCAACCGCGTTATAAACTCGGCCTGCCATCAGAAACTGCTGCTGTTTTTAACTGAAAACTGCCACCCCTAAATTCCGAAAACTACATACCCTAACCCACTCCTAAAATGGCTGTTGAGTTTATGCTAGTGACACCCCAGGTTTTTTTCGAGTAACCAGTCATAGGCTCAGTTTTCAAACTCCCGAGTTTGTCACGGGGGGGCCCTAAATTATTATTATGGGTACATACCCCGTATAAAACGGGACATAATGCATTGTGTGTGGTTGGGGGGTTTTGTGCCACCACGGAAATTGTAGAGTAGAGTAGGTACATACCACCAACGGTGGTCGCATCAATCATTTCACTTCACCAGAAGCAAGAGTGGGTAGGTACCAAAGCTTAACCAGCCCTTTTTTTCCTTCTTTTTTTTTTTTTTTTACAAAGGTTCCGTCTGTCCGTCCTATCATCGTAATATCAATCCATTTCATACATGCGTTCTTTAATTCGTTCCACACCAGCAACAACAACCACGAAGAGAGGAGAGGAGAAATAAATAAATACGTAGGTAGGTAGCCCCCGCCCCCAATCCGGGCGAATGGTAAAATATTCAACACCTCCAAACAAGAATAGAGTAAAAAAAGAAACAAGCAGAGATCGACAGGGATTCCGAATGAAAGAGGGAAAGCAGAGTAGAGTAAGTAGATGGAAACAGAAGAAAAAATGGGTAAAGGAATGGGATAGAGGGGGGGTTAGAAAAAAAATATGGGGATAAAAGAAAAGAATAATTAATGCTACCCAACTCTAGATGCACCCGGAAATAAAATGCTACATACCCCGAACAACAATAGTGGATGATGGACGGATCAAGCTTCCAAGTAATGAGCTTATCGCAACCCTATCCCATCCTGTCTTTCCTGCATGTCCTATCCTTCCCTTCCCCCTCTTCCCCTATACCCTACCCTACCAACCCTGGAGATCCCTGGTAACTCCGCAAAGCAAAAACAGAAATTCCAGACCAACCAGCAACTACCACTTTAAAAGAAGAACTCCATAATGATTTTTGTTTTGTTTTAATGCATCCTTTCCCTAACCGCTCAGCGCCAAACAAGCATCAACAGCCTCACCAACCCTATTCAAACGGTCCCACCCAAGATCTTTCTCAGCCTTCTTCCTTTTCTAAAAGAGAGATACCTCCTCGACACAAAGCGGAACGGAACAAACAAGCTCAAAGCAAGGGCGTAGGATGAAGGGGACGTGGGGGCTAGGGAAGTGGGGGGAGAGGAGGACGCGGAGGACGAGGGGGAGAGGATGGGGGAAGAAACCGACCTCCCTTCCTTCATGCTGACAACATCGGCGATAATCTCTTTATCTAGAGCCGGGAACATCGCCTTTAGAATATCCACCACGGTCTCATGCTCATTTCTTTGGATCCGGCGGGCCTCTTCGGTCTCCGCGCTCGCTTGACGAGCAGCGGCTTCCTCTGCCGTCACACCAGGTTTTCGCCGCCCACTATGACCGCGGCCACCAACTGCAGTGAGAAGGCTGTCTTCGGCACTGGGAGAGCGGCCACGGGGAGTCAAGGCTGGCCCGCTATTCGAGGATAAAGATAATGTAGCGTTTGCTGGTTCTCCATCCGAGAATATACGCCCAATAGTTGTCAAGGGGCGCTGTATAGTTCTCAATAGTCCAGCTACGGCCGCCTTCTCGTCGGATTCACCGCTCGAGGAATCATTAGAGCTCGTGGAACTTCTCCCCTCTGTGGACCTTCTGCCCTTCTCAGAGACAGCCTCGGTATTATACGATGACTGCCTCCTTGGTGGAAGCTGTGGGGGTGACGGGGGAGGCCGTTCCGCAATTGCTGCTACAGCGGCCTCAACATTCCTTTCAAACTCTTCGTCTGTAATGGTGAGACTGGAGCGGTCAAGATTCTCTATAAACTGGATTGCACCCATCTAGAACAAGCACACCCAAGTATTAAAAGGGTCTATGTCCTTCATAAAGATAGAAATAGTAATAAGAAATGTGACTGAACATACCAAACTGCTTAAATAATATCCCGCCTCGCCATTGAGCTTATCCGGGTTCCTAAACCTAAGGATATACTGAACATTGCTGACCAGATGTTCCGGATTCGCCCGGAGCACAACATAGATCAGCAATGGAATAAATTTATCCGCGCTCTCGTCGCTATTAGAATGCCGTAACAGCCCTGTATCCCCCCCAATAACCCAAGATCAGCAAATTGGCAGTCTCCGAACAACAACTCCTCCTCGCCGAAAATCTCACCGAAAATAACCTTGCAGCAATTAAGCACGCAAATAACCTTATCTCTCGGTGCCCTATAATTTTTTATCTTCACCATCTCGTTCACCGCCAAATCCAAAAACTTCCTCCCCCCATCCCCTCTCACCGTATCCCCAATATCCAGATGCTCCTCCCTGATCCATCCATAGATCCGCACCTTCTGCGCCAGCACCTCGTCCCGCTCCACATCCTCCTGGTGCTGCCCCCGCCTGCCGGGAAACATATCATCACTCGGCGTCCTCCTTGACCCCCCCGCGCTCGGCGGCGACGCCTGCAAGATCTCGGGCGAGAACGTCTGCGTGTAGAGCCGGTTCATCACGAGCTTCTCCATGCCCTCGCGCGCATTGTCCATCTCCACCTCGCCAACGTCGCGCCACACATCGCAGTTCTCCATCTTGCCGTAGATGAAGTTGAGAAAGTCGTGCACAATCTTGACCTGCTCGTGCACCATCCACTGCTTCTTGGCAAACTCGCGCAGGAAGCTCGACAGGAACTTGGCGACGGGGTCGGCGGAGCCCTTGCGCAGCTGCCGCAGGAACCGGTGGAAGTCGAAAGGGAGGTCCTCATCGGGCGGCGGCGGCGGCGGCTGTTGCTGCTGGGGCACTATGGGCGACTGGACGGCCTCCTCGCGGGCTTTGCCAGCGGCGTTGGGCGTTGGTGTCACGGCCGCTTGGGGAATCTGTTGGGATGCCTGGCCGGGTGATGTTGCGTCCGCGGGCTTTCCGCCCTCGTTGGAGAGCGAGGAGGATCGTATGGGGTGCATGATGGGTGGCTGTGAACCTGAGGAGGCGAGCGATGTTGAGCTCTTCTCGTTGCTCTGCTCGAATATATTGTGAATCTCCGAGCGGGTATTGTCGCCGGGCTCGTCGTCCTCTGAGGATGAGCCCGACCTAGGGTTTCTCGGCAACTCCCGATCAGAGCTATCCCGCGTTGGGGAGACGGACCTGCTACGGCCAGGTGTCAAGGAGGCTGGATCGAGGTAGACCCGGTCCTTTGGGGGTACATCCTTTGGGGGTGGAGCTGGCGGTGGTTGGGGCAGCGGGAGAGTCTGGAGCAGGGCTGGGGATATGGGCGACCTGCTATTACTGCCGGTGCTAGTGATTGTATTATTATTATTATCGTCCTTCCTGGGCGTCGGAGGTGAAATATCGTTGAGCTCGGGCTCGTCGGGGACGGGGGCTAGCGAGTTTGAGATGTCCGAGGGAACCGAATCTGGGTTTGCCGTGCTCATAGAGAGGCCTGCGATCTGCGTGGAGAGCATGTTGAGCGTGCGGTCTGTAGCCGACCCGAGCACGGGCGTGGAGACCTGGTTGATATCAGTGTCCGACGAGAGCAAGTCATTGTTGTCCAGTTTGTAATCGGTGGTTGAGGATTTCGACTCCATGGGGATCTCTTGCAGGTGTTGTTCGGGGGAGGCCCTTTCTATTGTCGTCGTCGTCGTCGTCGAGGTCTTGGTCGTCGTTGGGAGCAGAGTAGTGGGTGTTGAGTTGTTGGTTGAGCCACTAAGGTTTGCTGCAACATCATTCACCGAGCTGCCGCTGCTGCTGCTCTCCAAGGCATCCACTGACACTGCTTCATGCTCTGCTGCTGCTGCTTCTGCTGCAGCTCCTACTTGGCTGCCGCCACAATCACCACTTCCAGCGTCGGAATGCCGCAGCTCGTCCCGATCGGCAGCAGGCGTGTTGGCAACTATCCCATTTGACCATACCCATTCATCGTCGTCCGTGCCCGATGCCTGGGTGGTACTGGACACTTGCACTTTGTCGGTAGTGGTTTCTGCATCGAGGGATTTAGGAGTGTTGTTCGCATGCGGCTCTGCCGAAGAAGCAGCAGTAGCAGTAGCAGCGGCAGTAGTACCAGCAGCAGTAGCAGCAGTAGTAGGAGTATTAGAAGGTGATGGTGCAGTAGCGGTAGTTTTTTCTGTCTCTGTCGGGAGACCCCGACTCGTAGTGTTACTCATCTCTGCCAGTGCTCCTGGTTGATGATTCCCACCAGGCTCCATGTGACTCGAGTTCTTTTGACCCTGGAGGGAACGACGATAGCTCAGAGCGTGTGGTGTATGTGCCTACCTACGCGGGATAGATTGCAGGCAAGTACAAGACCTTTATCTTTCCCCGCTGATCGACAGAGTCTTAGAGGCCTGTGCTATCGCCCCAGCAAGCTTAGCCGCTGGCAAAAAATACTACAATACGAGTAGTAGCAGCAGCAGTGGCAGGTAAGTAATACTAACAAAATCCGGGGTAAGGTATGGGGCGAGAAAGTCAGAAGGTTGGCTGGCTGGTGTGGTGGTCCCTGAGAAGAAAGGGGAAGATCTCGAGCAGGAGCAAGAGTCAGTGAGTCTTGAACTTGAAGGTAATTACCTATTCCTCTTCTTCCCTCGGTGCTTGGTGGGGCTGTGAGGGGGGGGGTGGTAATATGAGAGGGTGGAAGGGCAAGCAGGGTTTTGTTTCCCGCCCTGTCTGTCTGCTTGCTTGCCTGATCCTGTCACTCAGTCTGGGTGGATGTTTCAAAGCTCAAGCGCGCCTCGAATGCTTGATTCAAAGAGAAAATGCCCTTGCCCGTTCGGCACAGCGACTGCCTGTTTGTGCTGTTTGTGGCGCGGAGAAGAGGGATCCTTGTAGACTTTTTTTTTGCATCCCTCCTACATAATCACTCTTACATACTTGGAGCTGGTTATCTTGGCGGAAAGTCGTAAAAGGTTGGGTTGGGGGATATATTGGTATATCGTTATCATGTCAGGCGTTTCTTATCGCCGGCGCATTCAGAATATAGGTACTCTACATGTACATTGTATATAGAGGTGTGTAGAGTAGGTTTAATTCGGGAAGTACATGTAGGTACATCTAAAGTACCTCAACTCTACATAGAAGCCGATCCCGAAGCTTCTGCTGCCGCTGGCTGCAATCTGCACCCCACAGTCCGGAGCAATGCAAATGCATTGAGTTCACTTGACACCGGATATATTAACCTCCGGTTTTTTTTCTCTTTCTCCCTCTCCAAATCACCCGGAAATTCAAACTAGCACCACCACCAGCACCAGCACCAGCACCAGCACCAGCACCAGCACCACCTCCTCCTCCTCACAGCATTGCTTAATTGCTTGCTGGTCTAGAAGGAAAAGAAAAAAAGGAAGGGAAAAAAAAAGCCCGATTCTAAACCCGGTGACGTCTCAGCAGCGCCGGCGAATCAAACGCTGCTTCCTCCCGGATCTCAAAACGCCAAGTGTGTATCTTTAAAACCAGGGCAGGTCGGCAGGGCAACAACAACGAGAGCGGGGGGGGGGGGGAAGAACACTTCGATGACACGCATGCGCATAACATGCATCCCTACCTCCATGGGCCCTGCGCTGTGGTGGGGATCGTACCAATGTTCCTTCGTCGCTCGATTGGGGGATCAGATCAGGGCTGGAGATCTAGGGCGGCTGAAAAGTGGCGAGTGATTTTCTGTGAGGGAGAAGTTCGGGGGCTGGATACATGTATACATAGTGGAGGGGAAGAAACTTTCGCTAATGGCGCATTGGGGGTTTAGAGTGCTTAGTACAGCGTTTGGGGTCTGGTAAACTGGAGCTGGGGTGTATCAATTGCAAGCTGTGGTGGTATTTATCTACACCGGAGGTACGAACTCTAACCAGGGCAACCGTCGGCAGGCCTGGTTTAAACATCACCACCAACAAACACCACGAAACCTAAATGTAATTCTTCTTAAGCAGCTAGAAGAGAGTCGGGATAAATAAATTAAACCCCGTGTTTCGACCGCGACACATGTGCGACTTTCTAATATCCCCAATCTTCCCAACCAAGGATGTCTCTAACATACACCGGAAAGTCCTAACCGTTGGCAGAGATGCCTATATCACTGCGATATATTACTCTACTATGATCAGCTACCGCCCACCTTACTAAGTAATACTAACAGCGAGGTCTCAGATGGCGCTACCAAAACGTTGTCTTGACGACAACAATGCCCCGAACCTTATCGGCTTCCGCTTCCGGAAGTGACAACGGTTTTGAGAAACTGAACCCGGAATTAAATGAGCCGGCGTTGCAATGCTCCTGGAGACATAAGCTGCGCGCGGGTGGACTGGATGGTCTTGTTTATAAGAGGGTTTTTTGTGGGGCTGTATCGCTTGCTTAAGTTTTCTCCTCCAACCCACACAACCCTCGCTGTTGGAATGCCTAGATCCTGTGGAAGCAAACCATCGGTCTTGGGTCTAGAGACTCTGCAGGGGGTTAGTAATCTACTAAATGTGGTTCTCGAAGCATGATCCACGAACCCGGTACAAAAGCGCAAGCCCAAGGCACATCTAGAAAGGCTTGAATAGCGAGCGGCCCTGGCTTAAACCACTTTGGGACTCCACATTTATAGCAAAGCAGGGGAACATGATATCAAGAATAGACGCAGGACTTGGCAGAAGGATATTCCGGATCCGGCACGACTCTGGACAGAAATGCAAAGCCAGACCAGGCCACTCTGCGGGTATCTACAGGATGCTGCAATGTTGCGTGGGCAAGGGCAGCTGGAGCACTACCACATGACAGAGTCGATATGGATGCAGTGCTGGCGGTGGAATACTCATATTGCATTGGATCCACAGACATTACATCCTAGGCTTTCGATTTTGGATATAGCGCTGTAAGGAAGTAGAAGCGTGAAGGCAAAATGCTTTGTCGGTCCAGCCTCGTATTGAAACCCTCAATACGTGCAATGCTGTAGAAACCAGGCATCATGGCCGTCGGCAGCAGCAGCAGCAGCAGGCCCACTGGCCACCACCGCCGGTGACAAGCTTTGCCGGAAGCAGCTGGCCATGATCGCCCTCAGCCATCGCCCTCGCTGGTGCTGGAGATCAGGGTTCGGGAGAGGGAAGCTGATCCCTGCAGGGCACAGCGGAAAAGGGGGCTTTGGCGAGGTGACACTTTGCGTGCTGCTTGGAACGTAGCTAGCCGCAGCTGATTGGCCGCTAGTGGGGCAGTCAATGGCCTCTTCATTTGTCGCTGGACCGGCCTTGACCGGGTAGACACTCGCACGATCGAGCAGCTGTCGAGGGCTTGTATAAGAGCAGTTGAACCTCTGATCCTTTCCTTTGTTCATAGATCTTCCCTCCTATTCTCCCCCCCCCCGTCCTTTGGGTCGGAGACTTGCACTCGTTTGAATTAATCAATCCCCACCCAGAAGACCCACGTACAATGCTGTACCGAAACACAGCAGTCCTCATCTTCCCCCTCGTGGTGCTCACCTGGTACCTCGTCTCCCGCTCCTGGCCAGCCCTCTCACAGAGCACCCTCCACCCCGCCCCTCTCCATGCCGACACCGACACCGACACCGTCCCCGTCACAATCAGCTACGGCACCGGCTCCCTCCTTGCCCCGCCCCCGGCCCCTCCACCCTCTCCCTACGACCCCAGCAAGCACGCATACGTCTTCTACGCCACAAACAGCGCCTACGCCTGCTCGGCCATCGTCAACTTCCACCGCCTCAAGCACACCCTCAACACCACCGTCCCGGGCATCCTCCTCGCCTCCTCCGGCGTCTCAAACACAACCCTCTCCGCCGCCCGCGTAGCAGGCCTGGAGGTCATCCGTGACGAGCCCCCGCCGCTCGCCCCCGGCGGCGTCGTGTACTACTCACAGGTCCTGCTCAAGCTGCGCGCACTCAACCTCCGCGCCGTGAAGCCGCGGCTGCGCAGGATCATTGTGATGGATGCGGACCAGCTCATACTGAAGAACTTGGACCACCTGTTTGCGCTGCCCGAGGCGGAGATTGCGGCGCCGCTGGCGTACTGGCAGGACGGGAGCAGCGTGACGACGACGCTGATGGTGGCAGAGCTGTCGGATCAGCTGTGGGGCATTGTGGATGAGGCTATCAGGGGGATCAGGAGGAATGAGTATGATATGGACCTGGTCAACAGGGTGTTTGGGAAGCGCCTCATGGTGCTCCCCGGGAGGTACTGCACGCTGAATAGTCATTGGGAGTCGCTGGACCTGCCTGGGTGGTTTGAGGGTGGGACGGTCACGCGGCCGGCGCAGAATGGGGGGCAGCTGGACAGGCTGTATGAGATGGCCGAGGTGGTGCACTTTACGGCGATGGGGAAGCCGTGGGATGTGGTGGGCGGGAATGTTGCCGTGACGAGGCCGACGGCGCATCCGCTGCTGGGAGGCATGTTTGTGGAGTGGAGGAAGACGGCGGATGAGGTGTGTGGGCAGATACCGCATGGTTGATTATCACGGGTTTGTTGTGGGGGAGGTGTGTATTCTGGTATATTGTTGGCTACTGTCGTGCCCCCAGGTGCTGGGCTATTCGTGTGTTTATTTATTAATCCTGCAGTGAATATACATGTATCTATCTAATATCACCAGTTTTGCGCGGGAAATTTCCGTCCGAGTGATTATCAGTGAGGCTTGGCACAGGCGTCGGATGGCGATCCATATAGCTTTTCGGGGTCACAGGGTACATAGCATGGAGCGGTACAAAACTGCGGTTTGTTGGAGGGCGGGGAGGGGCTCAGACTGTTTGCTTTGTGGATGTATGGCGAACCTTTTTCAAGTTCGTCTTCGAGAGCAGTAACGTCCCTCAATATGCATTACCTGCGCGCCAGCCAATCGAGTAGCCGTGGCCTCTCTACCAGTGATAGGTTAGATGATGATATGTCACTCCCACTCTACCCGATCTTAGTTTTTTACTTGTGTAGATACAAATACGTGTAGTGTCTTTTAGCAGAGCTCGGACGGGGGGCGCTGGTGCGTCAAACAGAACAATCAATCAATCAAGCCCATTGATCACCAGTTTCTGCAAGGAGATTACCCTATGCACCGAGCTCGCCTTAATGTAACGGTACGGGCATGCAGATCGTTTTGTCTTTGTCAGCAGGCTACCTACGTACCGGGATGCTGGCCGAGTGATGGATGGTGATTTATAATCCATCTTGCGACATATCCACAATGAAACCTGGGCATTCTACACAGTGTCCCGTAAAGGGGGGTTCTATTGGGATTTCGATGAGAGGAAGAATGGTAAATCCTCCTCCATGGTGGAATATGTACTGGTATTATCTCCATAGTGCGCTTCCGGCCTGGCGAGAATGTATATCGTGTGTGCATCGCAGTGGGCTGCTCGCCCCACCATCCGGTGTTTGTTTGGCATCATTCTAGCTTCCTGATCCAATGGGTGCAGAAAAACGGCTTATCAAGAGAAGGGGCTAGCAGGCCCAGGATCTGTCTCAGCACATGTCTTGGGCATTTCCTTTCGTGTCTTGAGTCCTGGGGTGGCCTTTCTTGTAGATGGACCGTTTTTGTTTTGCATTCTTGTGTTGTAGAATTGACGTAGTGTGCGGGCGCCTGGGCCCTATCTTTGCAAACGTTACCCGCCTCCACTGCCTACAGGGTTCTGCGTCGACGGCGGCCGTTGGTGGTATGATGTATTCACAGGAGACACATCCAAAAGCATCATAAAAGGGAGAAAAATCACTTCTGGAAGCTGACCCTGGCGTTAGAGCTTCAATTGGGAGATATATAGTACCGAGTGATAGCTTGTGATGCCAGTGCCCACTACATAATATCGAGAATGGCAGAGATGATTGATTCTTCGTTATATATATATGGGAATATCTATTGAGGGGGTCCTCTAGGAATACCCTGCGTGGGTGAAAGGCCAGCTCACAGAGACTCGTCTGTTTCTTTCATGTCTTTCTCTCTCTTTAGTTTTTACTTTCTCTCAATTGCAACATAATAATGTATTTAGTCGAAGCTTTCTGCTTCATGGATCCAGAGCCTGCACCCGTGACTCCCGCAAAACCAAAGCCTATACCGAGCTTCTGTTTCGCTCCAGAACAGACGGGATATACATATGCGTATGCCCTTGATAGGCAATAGTGATACATGTTGCTGGTGTTAGCCAGAGTATTGATGCGTCTTATATGCAGAGTGGACTGCCAGCACAAGCCTAACCATTCCCTAGATGATTGACCGTCTGGACTGGAGGGCTACGTATGGCTGAATAAAGACTACCGGATGGGCAACTGCGCATGCATGTAACCAGCCGATTGGTTCTACACATCTACCCCCCATAGACGCAGAAATCTGGCGGGAGGAGCGTTATATCACAGACACAGGAGCGCGGAGAGTAGGGCAATCATTATTAGTCCCTTCTCCCCTTCTATCTGTGCATGTCTGCATCTATCTATATCTATAATAGTTGTGAGTCCCTACCTCTATTTCCCAGGTGGTTAGAACACTCCCAAAACCAAAGACGTAAACAAACAGCCATTTCTAATGTTCCTGGCAGTGGTACCTAGATGGTTCTCCGTGGTCAGTCAGCCAACATTCACCGATTCACCAATTCACCAATTCAACACCCCACCAATAACACACAACCCATAACATACTCAGACTTGCCTTTAACCCATCACCGCTCCCCCCATCTCCTCTCCTCTATCTGGCCCCGCCACCGCCACCGCCGCTGCCAGTACTAGTTCTGGAGAGGTTACCGAATGAAACCATACCCACGCAGCTAATGCTGCAACAGTGAACGTAGTAGTAGCGCAGCAGCAGACAGACACGCTGAAGGACAGCTAGAGAAGAAGGAAGTGGAGGTCGGGCCTCAACTCAAGGCCCGAAGCAGAGCTCAAAAGTATCTGGTCTCATCATTGTTTTGCCTCACCCTACTCTACCTACTCATTTTCTCAAAAGAAAAGAAGAAGAAAAAAGCTCATAAAAGGGAAACAAACCTAACAATCCCCCAAGACCCCTGTGCCCTTCACCCGTCCCTTCTCCATCTTGGCACTCCGACACCCAAACTGCACTGCTCTCTTCTTCTCCCCCGCCACCCCGCTCATCCCCATGGCCACCGCCAACCCCCTCAACAAGGCTTTATCCCGCTTGCCCCCCACCCTGGCGGCAACACACCACCCCACTACACGCTCGTCGAGAAACGGATACCGCGCTTCACGTCCCCAGTGCGAGAGCACGCGGTCGTCGCGGCCAAGATTGCGCTGGCCGAGGCGCGACAGGTCGAGTTGGAGCTCGGCGATGAGGCCGGCGGTCCCGGACCGGCGGTGCGCAGTGAGGTGCCGCGTGTACCCGCCGAGAAGCTCATCGGCGCCGAGGCCAGACAGGAGGATTCGCGGTGGTGTTGTATAAGAGGGAGAGGTGTCTGGGGTATCTGAGATACTGCGGGAGGCGAAGTAGAAGGCCAGCGCAATGGAGAGGTCCATTTCGGTGTTGTGCGGATGCATGAGTGAGATTACGGTGGCACGGTGGGCGTGCAGCGTAGGCTGCGGGATGTTGATGGCGTGGAAGCGCCATGGGCGCGGGCAGACAGACAGTAGTTCGGCGTGGGATTTACGGCCGGTGAGGCGGTCGGGACAGAGCTCGTAAGTGTCTGTCTGTACTTTGGGGTTCTTTATCTCTGAAAGTGGTTCTTCGGAGGCCTCTGTCTCTGCTTCTACCTCTACTTTGTGTTCTAGCTCAGGACCATCCATAGGCTGCCCTTTATACTGCCCCTTCTTGGGCTTCTTCTTCTTTGCTTTCCTGAGCTCCTGCGCACTCACCTTTCGCGCATCAATAACCCTCGGATTCTCGAATGCAACATTTAGTAGATCTACGGGCTCCCCTGGCGGTAAACACTCGTGCACAATCCTGGCCAGCACCGTACAGTCCAGCCCTCCCGAGAACAGAATCGCCAGCCTCACGTGACCCTCACTGCGGAAAGGGATATCTCGTACACGTGTGTTAACACTCTCGGTCAAGATGCTCCCAAATTCTTCAATCTCAGCAGAGGTTGGGGGTGAATCGGCGTCGGCGTCTATAGCGTCGGTGGAGAGTTTTGGGAAAGGCATTTTCTATGCGCATATTAGTAGGCTGGTTAGGGGAGGGAGAGAGGGGAAAAGGGGAAATACCATATACCTGTTCCCTGCCGCCCCATCTTCCTCCCATGCCCACGGCACCACGCCGGTCTCTCCACCACCGACGAGAACCCACCGAAGCCCATCTGCATCCACCTCACTCCATCCATGCCCGTCACCAACACTGGCAACTACGAGCCCGGCCTCTTCATCGTTCTTCCACAGCAGACTCCGTCGTCCGAGTGCGTCTCGCCCATACCAGAGGCGCCCCGCAACAGCATCCCAATACACCATTGCCCAGGGGCCCTCAACGTGCTCCATCACTGCAGGAACGTCTTCCCCGCCGGCCAGTAGAAGCTGGAAGATGACAGCGCCGTCGTTGACGCCAGGCTCCAAGGGAGAGCCATTGACGCGCCAGGCTTCGCCGTTCCAGCAGAGGACAGAGCCTGTGCTGGGATCGATGAGGGGTTGGGGTGTTATGGTATCGGTGGGCCCACGCAGGGAGAGCACGGAGGAGGTGAACGTGAGGGTGAGGGAGGCATGCTGCGTGTGGTGCGTGTGTGTAAGGTCGGGTCCGCGCTGGGAGATGCGGGTTGTGAGTGTTTCTGAGTGGGGAACGGCGGTAGAGGAGGAGGAGGAGGGAGAGGGGCGAAGGGTGAAGAGGATTCCGCACATTGCGGGTGTGGAGTTGGCGTTTATATAGGGGGAGGGGGGGACGGGTGCGGTGCTCGAGTGTTGGTTGGGGTGGGCAACAACGGTATTGTGCGATAAGCAAGCCCGGCAGCGAGCGATAAAGAACACACCCCACCACACCGGCTGCCCAACCCCACCAACCAGCCAAAGCTACATGTACGCAAATAGCTACTGACCGCATTCACCAAAAACCCGCATACCCGCATACCCGCAGACCCGCAGACAGCCCAGCATGCGTCTCAACCTCCACACCTCTCTTCCCCCGCACTCGGACCGTGCCTGGTCCATTGCCGTACACCCCACGCTCCCCCTCCTCGCTAGCGCCTCCTCCGACCGCACCTCCCGCGTCTCCTCCCTGCTCACATACACCCCGCTCTCCACACTCGACGGCGGCCACAAACGCTCAATCCGCACCCTCGCCTGGCAGCCCAACTCCTCCCCCTCCGCACAATCATCCACCCTCGCCACAGGCTCCTTCGATGCCACTGCGGGCATCTGGCACCGTGCTTCCTCGACCTCCGAGTCCACGGACTGGGACTTTGTCGTCGTCCTCGATGGCCACGAGAACGAGATCAAGAGCGTCGCCTGGAGCGCCGGGGGAAACTTTCTGGCGACCTGTAGTCGCGATAAGACAGTGTGGGTGTGGGAAGAGCTCGGCGATGATAACTTTGAGACCGTCGCGGTGCTACAGGAACATACGCAGGACGTCAAGTGCGTCGCATGGCACCCCAGTGAGCTATTACTGGTGAGTGGCAGCTACGATGATACCATCAGGCTGTGGCGGGAGGATGTGGACGACTGGGTGTGCTGCTGTGTTCTTGAGGGGCACGAGAGTACTGTCTGGTGCGTACAGTTCGAGAAGAAGGCGAGAGAGGGGGAGGATCCCAGATTGGTGAGCTGCTCGGACGACGGCAGTGTTAGGGTATGGAGGAGGACGGGAAGGACGGGGGAACAGGCGAGAGCTATACCTAGTATTTTGAGGGGGAGGCAGGTCGAGGAGACATGGGTGCTCGAGTCGATACTGCCGAAGGTCCATACGAGGGCTGTGTACTCTGTGTCGTGGAGTGAGATCGGCGGGCGCATTGTGAGCTGTGGGGGGGATGGGAGGATCGTGGTGTATGAGGAGGTCCCGCGGACGGAGAAGGAGGGGGAGGAGACAAAGCCCGAGGGAGAGGAACCAAAGACGGAATGGAAAGTCGTGGCGGACTTTGAGGGCGCGCATGGTGTGTACGAGGTCAATTGCGTGGCCTGGAGCAAGCGCTGGGATAAGGACCGGGGGAGTGAAGATGAGGAGATCATCGTGAGCTGTGGAGACGATGGGGCGGTGAATATCTGGGAGCTGGTGGAGTAGATTAATGGGTTGGTAGATAGACCGGTAGACTCCTAGGTAGGTAGATAGATAGATGAAGCCGCCGGTCCGGAAAAGTCTTTTATGTTTTATATGCTTTGTGTGAGCTTCGGTAGTGATTTGTTGATATCTTATGAGCTGTAGTATAAGTGACTCGTAGTACCTAGTGCGCTTCAATAATGGCTCATAGTTAGCTAGCTGTGAAGGGGATTGGGGGCCTGTTTATAATCACAGAGCCACCGGCTTCATGGTCATTTCCGGGTTGCCACAATCGTGTGTTTCTGAAAGGCCTGAGGGGAAGTTTTTAAGGTGCGTCAATGATACTACATTGAGAAAGCACTGTTCTGCCTGCTAGGGCTGAATCCAAATATTGAATATTTAGTTGAACCGCGCGGGACTGAATGTCACAGAAGTTACTTATAGCTACATGTAAATAACCACAACTGGTGCTTTGTAGGGCTGTTGAATAGTGAATAAATTAAAACATAATTTGACAATTCAGTATGTTTGCGTACCAACAACCCCCCTCCTTGCCTTTGAAGCAGCCTCTGTCCTCCTAGGCAGGCACACATATACATACACAGTACTCTCAACGTCCAGCCTTCCAAATAAATCATCAGGTACATACATGACAGTTCCCCAGCAATGAATTAAAGCTGCCTCTCAATGAGGGGGAGCTAGGGGCTTAAATACTCTTTAGGTGACCTAGTAACCACCTACCGCCAAATAGAAATTGGGGTAGTAGTAGCAGTAGTAGTAGTAGTAGTAGTAGTAGTAATATTGACACCAAGAGCTCCACTCTCTCTCCCATCCACAATACTCATCCCGCCCGCTGCCTCTGGACCCCCCCCCCCCCCCCACAGTACCCATTAACCTGCGCTCGACACCGAAACATTCCACAGCGAAAGCCCCGCCTAAGCTGCTCGTACGTGAGCCTCCGCCCGCGCCCGCGCCTGCGCAGCTGTGTGTCGTCCCTGGCAGAGGGCTTTTTGGGCCTGGGCTGCCCGGTCTTCGATCGAGTACCTTGCCCAGGGTTGACTGCGGGATGCCGGTGAGCGCGGTGATGGCCGAGTAGGGGGTGCCGAGGCGGCGCATGCCAACGGCTTGCCAGAGGAGGGGTGAGGGCCATTCTTTCCCCGGAGGTGGTGTATGTGGTGGTGGTGGTGGTGGTGGTGGTGGTGCCATCGGGGAGGGGGGGGTTGTGGGAAGGTTTGGTTGCGGCGGTGGCCTCGCAGTGACGTAGATTAGAGGCCTATATAGTCCGTTCCCTATCAAACGATACATGCAGATCACCAGTGCACTATCACTGCACACGACTAGCTATGTAGAGTACATGCATCTAATGGGTTACTAGATACTCTACGCCCTATGGGAATACATAGATCTACAATGGTCTTTGTATATACATACATGTAGCTACGCCCCGTCCACGACCCGCCGCCCATCCACCAAAGCCACAACCATGGGAGGGGGGGTATTCGAAACATCCACATCTCTCCATACCGCGCTAGAACCCCTTCTACAATCTCCAATCTACAGCTCCCAGCTCCATGTAGTGATACAGAAGAAGAAAAACGGCGGCACAGATCGATATCTGCAGCCAATGATAATGATATGAGTCGGCAGACAGCCACAGGGGAAACAGTAGTATTAAACTACGTACACGTAGTTTCACATTAACCTCTACCTCCACCTCCACCCCTAACCCTACCTATCCCACCCACAATCAATCATTGACCCCCAAAACCCCTTTCCACCTTTTTCCTTCCCCTTCCCCTTCCCCCTCCGCTTCCGCTTCACCCCACCTAACCCTCCATCTCATCATCCGCCCCCGTCCCCGTCTCCGTCTCTGTCTCCAGCTCCGTCTCCACCCCCCTCCTCACCGCACGCACAAACAGCTCCACCTGGTCCGCGCCAGACGCCTCCTCGCCGGGCCTCAGCGGCACCTGCAGGCTGTCGGCGACGCCGCGCAGCGCGCCGTCCCGCAGCGCCACCGTGAGGCCCACGCAGCTCTGTGCAAACTGCGGGCTCTGCAGGACGCGCCGGACGACGTCGCGCTTCTGCGTGGCGGTGGCGCCGCGCGGGATGAGCGCGGGGGGGAGGTTGGCGCAGAGCTGGTCGAGCGCGGCGCTGGGGAGGGTGCGTAGGAGGGGCACGGTGGTGGCCGTGCCGAGGAGGTCGTGGAGGCTGAGGGTGGGGGTGGGGGGTTGTTGGCTGTAGTGGGAGGGGCCGGCGCCGCTGGGGTCGGAGGCGGGGGGCGCGTTGCCGATGTTGATGTTGATGAGGGATTTGATAAAGTCGCTGGTGTTGGAGGATGGTGAGGTTGTGTTGAAGGGGTTGGGTGAGTCTCTGTGTGGCGGGGGGGGGCCGGTCAGTGGGTTTTTTTTTCACGTTACAGGGTACGCATGGGTGGGTGGAGAGGTTGGGCGTGGGAGGGAGACAGAAGGCTCTTCAGATGTACAGTTGAGGCGCTAGAGCGGCCGTATATTCGCCATTAAATCACACGTCCGAAACCCCACAGGAAACTGATGCCCCCCCCCTTTTTTTGATCTCTCGAGAATTCTGAACCAAATTTTTGTCGGGCCAACCAACCCCCGCGGGGGGGAAACTGGAGAAAACAGTGGAAAGTAAAAAAAGATGATACAGTGCACCAATTCCCATAAAGAAAAATGAAGGAAAGAAAAATGAAGAAAAAAAAAGCAAGAAAAAAAAAGAAACAGAAACAGCTTGCGGGGGCAAAATCGAGGAAATGCAGATTTATGCGGGGGGGGCAGCACTCAGGGAGGGGAGACCTACGCCCTGCCACCATCAGCACCACCCCTTCTGCTAGCGTTTCCCTCCTCCTCAATGTCTTCGCTTCCAAGCTCGGCGTCTGGGTCACCCATCATCTCGTCCTCGTCGTCCTCGGCACCGCCCTGGAGGATGTTGTTGATTGTTTCACCCCATCGGCGGTCACGGTTGGACCAATGGCCGGGGTTGCTGTCGGATTCGGACTTTGACTGGAGCCAGAAGAAGTGACGCTGGGACGAGGACGTGAACTTGAGCACAAAGACACGGCCAGTGGTGCAGGCGGTGTACGGGGTGAAGGTGACGTCCTGTGGGAAGATGATCAGGTCGTCCTCGGCCTGGGGCTGGGTGGCAGAACGACGCCTCCAGCAAAAGTGGAGAAGGTCTAGCAGAGATGTCAGCATTTAACCCCAGAAGCTCAAGCAGGGAGAGAGCATGGTAATATACCATCCTCAACGCTGTTGTAGATGTAAAGAAGGCCGGGCTCTGGCGAGGGAATGATCCGGGTCCCCTAGGAATTGATTGTCAGCCTCGAGAGAGAGAGAGAGAGAGGGAGAGCTACGGATGGGTGGGTGAAAGTGGGAGACTCACAGCTTGGGTACATTTCCCGGCCTTGACAGAGATGAGAGGTCTTACTGCAGACATGATGGCTGTGTATGGAGGAGGGGCTGTGGTTGATGGAGATGGTGGGGATGAGTTGGGGGTGGGGTGGAGGGAGGGAAGCATAGAGAGCTATCCGTGGTTTGGGTGTTTAGTGTGTTACCCTCCCCGCGCCAAGAGATTAGATGTCAGGCCGCCATACTCCATGAGGAATCAGGAATCAAGATGCAGCCAGATCAAGGATCTTATCGATCAACGATCCGATGCTGTGGTACATGATTGAGCTGGAATTGCACCCTATTTCATTCCATCTTTGCATCTACGCACTACTCTACAGAAAGCGATCCGAGTATGTATATATACGTAGGCACATACATGTATGTAGATTTGACGGATCCCCAAGATCTCCCCCAACACTCACCATGACGGCTAGCTTGGCACTGAGCATATAAAAAGGTGACAGACGCAATCCCATGGATACACGCACGACCCAAGAGCTAGAGCAGGCAAGGTATCGTAGGGTCGGGGCAGCAGGCAGCAGGCAGGCGGACAGAGGTGCGCACACTGGATATATATAGACTGCCAGTGACGGCCAAGCAAGTACCAACCATCCATCCACCAGTCACAACAGATGCTCCCCTCTTGTGTGTTGTGTGCTAATGTAGAGTATTTAGCTACATGTGTGGTGTGTGTGTGTTCCTGGCAGACAGACGAACGTTCGATCCCCTGGGTGTATGGTGTATGTATGGTGTATGTGTGTATGTATGTACCTGGCTGGCACTGTAGATATGTAGGTACAGAGATCCCAAATCTCTCTTCACTCTCTAGATCTCCCCGACCCCACACCCACGCGACGAGGGCAAAAAAGAGAAGGGCAAACGCCAGGTCACATGCCCACACGCGAATGCCACCAGCGCCCGTACTGTGAAGAGCCAGCCGCGTTGGGTACATGTGGGCACATGTAATCTCGTCCTGCCCTTAGACAAACTACACTACTGGCCAGGTCCCGTCGCGGCTCCCCACACACGGCCTTTTCTTTTCTTTTCTTTTCCTTTCTTTTCTTTGTATCGATATCTCCCCCTCGACTCCTGCACTGACTGCACTCACTGCCACTCACTGCCACTCACTCCCACTCCCACTCCCTCCCACTCCCTCCCACTCCCACTCCCCCTCCTCTCCATCTCCGCCCACTCCCCACTCCCCACTCCCCCCTCCCCCCTCTCCACTCTCCCCACCCCCTCCTCCCTCCTCCTCCTCCTCCTCCTCCTCCTCCTCCTCCTCCTCCTCTTCCCTCCTCTCTGCGCACCAATTCCAATTCCCCTCTGCCACAACAGGCCCGCTGGCAGACACAGAGATATTCTCTTCCCCAGCCCGTGTCCCCAAGTAACGCGCGCCCATTGAATATTCTGGTCCCCCCCCTGCACTCCCTCTCAAACCCTAACCTCACCCACCTGCTTCCATCCTTTCATTCCATCCAAACTCTACCCTCACTCTCTCTCACATCCACCACCACCACCACCACCTCCTCCTCCTCCTCCTCCTCATCCTCCTCCACAATCACCCCACCTCAACAATCAATAATAAACAACCCCCCCCCCAATCTCTCCTTAATTCTGCTCTACAGCAAACATGAAGCCTCCACAAGCTTGCATGACCACATACCCTGCGCGCCTGCAGACATTTTCAACCGCGCTCATAACGCCCGCTGGCCCCACGCCCACAGGCCCTGCTGGCACCCCCTCGGCAGCCGAGCGGTCGTCTGGCAGATCAAAGCGCGGGAACCAGGTGGTCAGTTACGCCGAGGTGGACGGCGACGATGACTTTGAGAACGATGCGGAATCACGGGCTGCGATAATGGCCGGTCAGGCCGCCGGAGGTCCCCCAGGGGCAATTGGGGGTTTTCCTGGTGTGGAAACTATAAAGAGACCGGTACAACTGCACCCAAAGCCAGTACCGCAAAGATATTTATCTGATGTACACAGGTACTACTACCACTGCAACTGCCCTCCTCCTCCTCCCCCCCCCCTCTCTCCTTCCTCTGCTCCCCAGAAAAACCAGTCCTAACCACACAAACAAACACCCAGAACGGAACATCAGTTGCTCTCTGCATCGGCATTACCTACCGTGCTGATTCCTATACGGCTCGACATCGACCTCGAACCTCCATCGCGAGGCCGCCTCCACGACAGCTTTCTGTGGAACTTGCACGAGGTCCTCATCACCCCCGACACTTTCGCACTCACCACCTGCCTCGACCTCGACCTCCCTCCACAGCCCTACGCTAGCATCATCTCCACCTCAATCCGGGACCAAATTTCCGAGTATGCCCCCGTTGCCACAATCTCCCTCCCCGAGGGCTCGGGCGAGATGCGCGTCGTCTGCAACCTCAACGTCAACCTCGGCGAGCGCGTCTACGCGGACAAGTTTGAATGGGACCTGGCCGGCTCGCTGACACCCGAGTACTTTGCGCGCGGCGTTGCGCGCGACTTGGGCCTCTCGGGCGAGTTCATCCCCGCCATCGCGCACGCGATCCACGAGTTTTGCCTGCAAAAGAAGAAGGACCTGTGCGAGACCGGGGTGACGCCGGACCTGGAGAACGACGCCCACCGCACGGATGTCGAGGCCGGGTGGCGCCTCGATCTCGAGTCGCTCGGCGCCGAATGGGAGAGCCGGGTGGAGACGCTGACCCGCGAGGAGATTGAGAAGCGGGAGGGCGACCGCGAGAGGGAGATTCGCAGGCTGAGGCGGGACACGGCGCGTCTGGGCGGCGGTGGGTCGCTGATGCCGCTGGTGTGGGGCGCGACGGTGCAGGGCGATGTCGAGGAGCAGATGGGCCGCGGGAGCAGGGTCAAGAGGAAGCGGCAGAGGAGCTTGTCGCCTGGGCCCACTGGGGGCAGGGGGACGCCGAGTAGGAGCGCGGCGCCGCAGAGTAATGGGGTGAATAATGGTGGACTGAACGAGTGGGAAAAACAAAATTGGAGATGTGCGTGGTGTGGCGTATCTGGCACTGGTACATGGGGCGTCCGCGAAGGCCCCGAGGGACAGAAGGTACGCACAGCACAACCTTTGATTAATATGCTCTTGATAAGGATTCATAAACTAATAGGTTTTTTATTATTATTTTAAATAGACATTATGCTTTAATTGTGGAACAGCATATGCCGAAACCGCACAATTACCTGAATGGTCAAAGGGACTACACGCTTACGCACAGCAGCGGCAATAGAACTATGAAATCTAAACCAACTACAATGGCTGGCGCGGGGCTGGGGGTGGAAAGGTGGAGCGGCGGAGGGGGGGGGGAACCAAAATGTCACGGAAAAACTTACAACCGGGAGGAGGGGGGTTAGGGTAGGGAATTGGTGTTATTCATTTTTTTTTCTTTCTTTTTTTCTTTCCCTTTTTTCCCCCGCCTCTTACTTCCCTTGCTTCTTTCTTCAGTGCGACTGGTAGACATATTTTTCCTAAAAAAGTACTACTTAATTAACTTATCACTGGCTTATCCATCCATTCTTCTCTTCTACCCCCCACCACCCTCCTCGACCCCTTTATCACCTTTTCCTCATCTACTTCTTTTTTTTCTTTTTTCTTCTGCTTCTTCTTGGGGGTCTTCCTTCTACTGCTGTGTTGGAGACTTTGGCTTACGATATTCTCTTCTGTTCTTCTGTCATGATGTTTGAAACACACTTTTGGTCACTTTCTTCTCTTCTGCTCTTTTTTTTTCTTTCTTTTTTTTTCTTTCTTTATATCTGGGGGTCTCGATTCTTCTTCCAATTTCCATTTCCATTTCCATTTCCGTTTCCGTTTCCTTTTTTTTCCCTATCTTTTTCTCTCTCTTTTCTCCTTCGTCTTCTTCCTCTTTTTCCTCTTTTTCCTCTTTTTCCTCTCTACACGGGGGGGCGGTCCAGGGTGCCCCTGTCTGGTGCTTCGTTACGCCCTAAAGAGGCTTCTTCTTCTCGGTTCTTCTTCTCAATTCTTCTCCGACGTCTCCTACGCGAAATCACGCCCCTTGTCCTTGCTGTCCGCTTTTTTCCCCCCGCGCTCCTGCCCGCTCTGGGGCCTCTACTCCTTCTGTACGGGCGAGGAGGGGTTAGGTGGCCGGGCGGGGGCTGTGCCGGGACGGGCGGCGTGTTTCGGGCGCGGTTTGGGCGCAATGCAGTCACGGCTGGATAGATAGCCGCTTGACTGGCTAGCTGGAGAGCGAGAGAGAAAGAAGGGAAGGGAAGGGGTAAGGGGGGAAAGGGGGGGAAAGGGGATGGGAGGAGAGGTGGGGTGGGGTGGGCATAAGGGGACAAGTTTGTACGATAGCTGGGTTGGTTGGTTGGGGGGGGGGTCACTAGTATAGTCTGCTAAAAATAAAGAAGAGAAAGAAGAAAATGTTTATGGGTTTTGTGTGTCTGGCCTGGACTGGTGGTTGTGTGGTTTGGTCTTGATTTTTGATAGTATATATTTGTGTGTGTGCGTCATGATTTTATGTCGGTCGTCATAGATCAGTCATGGGTTATCACTCGGCGATGCAGTTCGGTGTGTGTAGTGTATACCATGTAGTGTGTAGTCGGGCGGGGCAGAGAAAACTAGGGGTTTGGAACGGTTGTCTAAGAAACGATTTTTTCTTGGTCGGGTTTGGTTTTGGTGCTGCGGGTGGTTTTGGAGTTTGGGTAAATGATTTGTGTTGCCCGTTTGGTACCTAATTTGGGATTGAAGGGTTGGTGGCCCCACAGCTGGAAAAAATTGTAGTCCTTGAGGTGTGGCTGGCTGGCTCTGCTCGTAGTAGTAGTAGGTAGAGACGCTGGCTAAAGAGGGGGCGCCTGAGGTAAACAAAAAAACAAAAACAAAAAACAAAAACAAAAAAAGAGGGGACGCCGCGCGGGTCACAGAAAATCACTCGCTGAAACAGTTATGTATGTATGTATGTATTAATTACTAAATCTTATGTAGCTGTCCTAGGCGTAAAAATACATTTTAGAAAAGACAAGTGCCTCAGAATTATCACCTCCCACCCCCCCCAGCCAGACCCATCTTCTACGGAGACTACATGTAGCTAGTCGGTGTCCCACTTGATATCGTACACATACTTCGGTTCTGTCTTACTGTTGAGTGCCTCCAGGGTCTGGGCATATCCGTCCACCCCCGGCATCTTTGTGTGGCTCCAGAAGATGCTGGAGATGTTGGCCGTGGGACTGAGCCCCTCGAGCGAGATCCCGGTCTTGCCCTTGCTCCACACGGTGGTGTCTCGGACGCGGACTTTGGACACGGGTCCGGCGCCGTCCGGCGCGGCCGGGGTGCCGTCGGGCTTGTCGGTGATGATGAAGCCGAGCCAGGTGCTGCGGCCCTCGAGCTCTAGGGTGATGCGCTCGACTTGCATGAAGCTGAAGGTCACGTCTTTGATGTAGGATGTCCCCCACTGGTTTTTTTTTATACAATTAGTACTAATGCTCTAGGGTCTGGGATGTTGAGAATGAAGGGGAAGGGGAAGGGGAAGGTGCATGCTTACAGCGTGGTGGATCCCTAGCCCGACGGCGGCATCATAGACAACGCCGTTCTGGAAGGTGATGTTCAGGTGCGGCATCTGCACTCCCTGGCCAATCTTGAAGGCGAAGCATCTCGTCCACGAGAGGTTGTCGTCGAAAAGAACGTTCTGCACCGCCCTCGGCGCGGGAAGGAGGTCGTTGTATTTGGGGAAGATCTTGGTGTATGCCTTGGTCGAGTACGGGTCGTCGAGCGAGATGGCGATCGTGTGCCGCACGACAACGTCTACGCTCTCCAGGACATCAATCCCGTCGTTCTCGCTCATCCACAGGGAGTTGAACCACTTTATGTTTTGGAACAGGAGGTTCTGCGACCTCATGGGGATGGTCGACCATGACGAGGACTCCTTGATGACGATGCCGTCGACCATGAAGTGGCTTGTGGCAATGGGGACGAGGATGTTGTTGTTGATCTTTCCAACGCTGGTGCCGTATTTGCCGTTTCCGTCGAGCGTTCCGCGGCCGTAGACCTTGATGTTGGTGCTGTTGAAGTCGGTGCGGATCCACCATGTTACGTCGCGGCCCTGGGAGGCCTTGTACCAGTGCAGGGTGTAGTCCGACTTTACGCCCGTGAAGCGTAGAAACGACCCGGCTTCGAGGTACAGCTCCGTGTTGGACTTGAGGACAATGTTACCGATGAGATAGAGGCCCTTGGGGACATATACGGTTGCTCTGGCCGGCAAGCCGCTGACGCCGCTGCTTTTGGCCGCCGCCCAGGCTGCCGCCGCGGTGTCAATTGCGGTTTGCAGCGCGGTTGTCGAGAGCGCTGATCCGGTGGGGTCGGCGTTGAAGGGCTTCGAGAGGATGTTGTAGACGTACGAGGCGGACTTTACGGGCTTGTTGGTCTCGAGCTTGTCGGCGGCAATGACCAGTTCCTTGAGGTTTCCGATCTGGACAATGAGGTATTCGTCGCTGGGGACGGTGAAGGAGACGCAGCCGGTCGATTTTGTGGGCGTGATGCCGAGCTTCTTGGGCGAGATGCGGACGTTGGTGAGGTCGGTGGTGTCGGGGACGGTGATTGCGATCCAGGTGGGCTTGCTGTCCATGGAGAAGTGGGCATAGTCGTATTCGTAGAATTGCATCACGGGAATGTCGGTGGACCCTACATTGAGGTTGAACAAGCTTGAGCTGTTGTAGATTGAGGGAAAGGTGTATGCTGCGATACTGCCCGCTATCGGGGCGACACTGGGAACGGGGCAACCCATTGTGCTGGTGGGACTGGTCAATGAGGTTAAAAGCTAATTGTGGTAGTTGTGGAGTTTTTTTATTTGGGGGAGATCAGGGCGTATTTAAACGCTGTGAATCATGATATATCCGGAACCAAATAGTAGCAATATATTAACGCACTGGAAGCTAAAAATGCTACATGGTTGTTAGTACCAGCAGGCTGTGCTACGCTATTCTAAAAACACGGACGAATGGTCTGTTTTGTAGCGCGCATTCCACAATGAGGTTGAATGGCTGGCCCCCGCGGTACGCCCACCAATAGTAAATAGAATAAAGAACCTGGATGTTCCTTCTTCTTGTGCAGAGGTTCCGGTCAGCTCGGGTCTTGGAACCCCCCCCCTGAGCTGGCGGCTATTGGAGGTACATACTAAGCATCATGCCCTGGTGTGACAGCAGAAATCATAAGGGGGTTAGTTGATCTGGTTACTGGGATAGCATGTAGTCTTACATACATTCCTTAGGACGGATCGGCAAGGTAATGATGATAGGTAGGGCTAGTGGGATGGTTAACAACTTCCAGCAGAGGGCAAGACCCAAGCTGGATGTTCCACAAAAGCAGAATGCATGATCATGACTGTACAGGAAATTAAAGCTTTCTAAGCCAACCCTGGCCCCAGAGTAGTGGCGTAGCTGCGCCGCTGTCTGTCACTTCAACTAGGACATAAGGCACATAGTACATGCCTGTCAATTACTGGGCCGTTTAGCTGCAGATAGTTGGGTAATTGAAGTATCAAAAAACTGGACATCCGTGTCTAGGGTTTTTTTATGAGCAACTCGGAGGCGGAAGTAGTGATTAAGGGGGGGTTACGAGCGTAGGCAAAATCAGTATAGTACTGTGTCTTATCGGATGCCACTAACTAAATGGACTCCAGGATATTCTAGGGGTTCAAATTTATAATAATTCGGTGCTTTATAATCGATATGCAAGTCCCGTAGTGGTATAATATCCGTTAGGTCTCCTTTTGGCACCATAGAGTAGGAAGCTTTGTTGGGCGGCGGTCGATGATACCAAGTCAAGGTAAGAGCTAGGCATGGTACAAGCCCCCCGTTTTGACTAGGAGAGGCCCGCGATATAGATATATGTGTATATGATCATGAGCCATTGTTACTGTTGGCAGGTGTGCCAAGGTCTACTGCGTAGCTTTCAGTGGGCTCGAGCTTTTCTGAACCCGGTACGCTGAATCGATATATAGGAGCCAGCAGGAATTTTGGGCAAGAAAGCCACACCATTCCTGTAGGCCTGGTACAAGAATAGAGGAGAATGGGTATAGAAGTACTATTCGAAACCTCGTGAGGAATGGATTAATTAGTCAAGTGTTTACGGCAGGTTGATGGCGCATAATTTGTATATAG
This sequence comes from Morchella sp. 2016-41, assembly GCA_024713855.1. Taxonomy (NCBI): domain Eukaryota; kingdom Fungi; phylum Ascomycota; class Pezizomycetes; order Pezizales; family Morchellaceae; genus Morchella; species Morchella sp. 2016-41. The sequence continues at coordinate 2,692,754 of JAMGZD010000003.1, forward strand.
CAAGTATCTAGATTGGTAAGTACTTCCCTCTGCATTGGATACGATACACGACATGTCCCTGGCATATCTCCTTGTCGCCATTCCTCTGATACGCCCAAATCCACCCTCCTCGTACCTTCCCTTCGGCCACTCGCATACTGGCTTCTCAATCCTTATCATTTCCACAAAATCATCATCGGGTGGGAAAAAAAGCCATCCCCATACAGTAAGAACTCTATAACCGCCATCTATTCAGCATCTATACACCGAAATGCCAAAGAAAAAGGAAAGGAAGCAAAAATCACTGGCGACTGAACAACTCAAACTCCATCCTTTCACCGGCCTTTGGGCCACTCATAATCTCACCCATCATCTCCGTACCAGGCAGAAAACCACACCCGAACAGAGGCTCACCAGCCCTCCTCATATTGGGCACCGCCTGGCTGAAATGCCAACGCAGAGGCTGATTAGATGGCCGACACTCACCATCTCCAAACCTGAAGCGTTTTCTAGCTATGCCAAATCTATCATTATCAAAGCAAACGACCTTATAGTTATCCCAAGTGGAACGAGTCATTAGAACAGTCGTTCACAGGGTCAAGACGGGCGCTGGTTGTTGACGAGCAGGTCCCCAAGCTCATATGGCGAGGGACAGCAAAGCTTCACAGATAGTTCATTTGAAACGACTATAGCTAATATTGCAACGGCAAGCTATACATCCGTACATCAGGATTAATTGACACATCGTAGTTGTCAAAATAGCGCATGCATAGTTTTTTTTTGTCGGGCAACAAGCCATTTTGAGCGGATCCTCTAGTTTCTGGCTGAACCGCGATCCAGCGACTGTAGTTGGTGATGGAATCTATTGAAATCAGCAACTTGACGATATAGCCCATTGAACCTACCATTCGTGACAATGCAGAAATTGCCGGGCGCAACGGATAGTTGTCTATCTGATCCGTGGTGCCGCCTTCATCCCGCAGAAAGTAGTTGATATCGAAGATAATGATGATCTCTATCATAAAGTAGAAACTGGCACTCGTCACACCGTTTGTGAGGATTAGGCTTCCGAGCAATATAGCGGAATCAACCACATCGTAAATGTGAACGTCTCATCCAAATCTAGCAACTAGGTGAAAGAGGCAACATACCAGGAGTCGGACCCAATAAAAAAATCCGGCAAGTATGTAGGTAGGTATACTCGTACTTGATCCTGGCTACACGCCAAGGGTCTTGGCTCATGATAAAGCATTCGGCTGGTATGTACTGCACGGATCGTCACTCGCCTAGAACCACCACTGCATGCAAACCCAACAAACTCCGTGCCAGGATGGATCCCATCAAAAAAGCGGGGCTGCGCTCATCAGCCGTTTTTTACGCCTTCTCACAACCGTCGAAGTCACTCGATCTACGAGTGATAACACTTGATGCGTCAAGTGCCTGGCTAGAGCTTATAAGAGCCCCCCCCTCCCCTTTTATATAGCCGATACGTACATGTATTATTCTCCGCAAATATGGTTGGGCTGACGATATCTAGTACGTGTAAGCTTTTCACTTATGGTTGATCATTATTTGACTAAGGGCAAGTAATACTCTAGGTCTACCATAGTTCATTGCAGAGCATTTGGATTTTTTTTCTTCTCTTAGAGTTCATACGAGTAGTAATGACAGAAAGGTTGCTAAAGCGAGAAAGCAAATGATGCTATTGCATGTCTCCTCCCTCTAGATCATGGTATATTTTTTATCCTATTCTTTGGGGCTCAGCTCCTTGCTCTTGATATACCACTGGATCCAGTTAATTTAGCTGTACTCTAGATATATAGATGCATGCCTTTGGGTGGTCGTTTGGTCGTGTACTACGTAGTATTCGGTTATTTGCACTGATGATGTCATCCAGGTCGTCGGTTCAAAGCCGTTGGTTGGGTGCAGGATACATACAAGTAGGACGTGCATTACATGTATATATACATACAATTCCCTGCAGCGGGTTTATACCATTCCCGGGTTATCACCAACTAAATAATGCTAAGCTATATTGTAACTTAGCAGTCATTTCCATATATTTAGGTTTAGAACACCAAGACACGCACTGTAGGCTTCGTATCTGACACTTTGAGTCTAAACAACCCGGACTGGGAAAGGATATGGTAACCCGGCGACTAGTACCGATGATGGGAGATTAGCCATTCGATTCCTGACCCCCCTCAACATTAGATTGGGGCCCCTTGGATGAGAAGAAAGCAGCCTGGCGAGCGCAAGTCTTTTGTCGTGGTGGGTTATAGCTCCATATAGCCGATAGTTCTAGACCACTCCTCTAAACGAAGTACGACACCAAAACGAGAGGTCTTTTTAACTTACTCCATCAACTTTGTCTGTATACCGCCTTTGTACTCTCCCCTCTATAATTTTACAAAGGACCGCATGCATATTAACACAGTACTAAAAGAAAGCTCGATTGGCCAAAATTAAGTTCAAGCTACGCGTAAATACATGCATCGCATCTAGCAATTAAATAACCATCACTCTAAAATACAACCACCTAAGAATCCATCTATAATTACACCCATCAATCACATGGAGTTATTTACCATCTTCATATCTCAGTCCATCTTTCTAAACCTTCTCGTCTGCCTTATCCCTCGCTCCCGGCGGTAGTACACCCTCATCACCTTCAAGCACCACTTCAGGCTCGGGCTCCTTCCTGCCCTCCAACGCAACATCTTTGATGAGGAGACTCGTTAGTAGACAGAACCCTATCAATGGGCATCCGATACACATAATGATGTGGATGCCCTTCATATATGCGTCTATCACGGCGCTCTTCTCTGTGTCCGTTAGGCCTGTGGCTGTGGTGAACTGTAGTGCGGTTGCAGCAGAGACGGTGTCGGGGATATTGGAAAGGAGGACATTGTTGAGGATCGCAGAGAAGGCTGGTAGCATTGGGTTAGGCTGCAGTTCGGGGAAGGAAGAAAGGTTAAGGGTGGAGGAAGGAAGAGAGAAAATGATAACTAACCAGCGAGTCCGACAGCTCCGCCGACGGTGCGGATAAAATTTCTCAGCCCGGTAGCAACAGCGCGGTCCTCCTTGCGGGAGTTGGCTAACAGCACAATCATACCTGGTTTATATAATTCCCCCCATCAGTACTAGTACCAACTTGATCTGCCGGATATTGTGCGTATACTGACCTGGCTGGAAGCAGCACCCGACACCTATACCCTCGATGATCAGAGTAATCACCACGACAGCTATATGGCTGTTCCTGTGTAGAGCGATCCTTCCTCCGGCACCCGCAGTCCAGAGAACGTATCCAGTCCTAAGTACACCGTTATACTTGCCGACTCTTGAGATGATGACACCGGACGAAGAGGATCCGATAGAGAAGGCTAGAACCAGTGGGAGGATCATGACGCCGGACATGACGGGGGAGCAACCGCGAACGTTTTGAAAGTAGAGTGGGAGAAAGTAGAGATTTCCCCAATAGACAATGCCAGTAAGAAAGAAATGCGCAATGATTATTTTGGCTGCGCGGATCTCGAATATACGGACTAATAAGAGTAATTAGTGAATTGTGGTATGGGTAGGAATAGGTGGAGGTCTTGGAACAGGTTGAGTTAAATAAGGTATTGAACCTATTGAACCATAAAGCGCACATATATCTGGCTAATATCCAGGCTCAATTTATTCCAAAAACATCAGTGGGGTAAATTGTACTTACTAGGCATAACAGGAACCTTTGCAACTTTCCATTCTACTGCTACAAACAGGATTGAAGCAACCCCGCCGATTACGAGGAAAGCTATAACTAATGGCGAATCCCAATTATAAGTGCTCCCACCACCACTGATAGGAATCTACACCATTGGCCATCAACCATCAGCTCTCAAACAATTAAAGATTCACTCACTCAATCAATCACTGAATTAAGGTCAACACATACTAATAGAAATAGCACCGCTGTTAAGCTCAGGAGAATCCCCCAAAAGTCGATATGCCCCACTTTGACCCTCCAGCTGCCCTCTACCGTAGATTTTGGCACCATCGTCACCACAACCCCCGTGGCAGCCGCAATCAGTATCACCGGCAACCAGAACGTCCATCGCCAACTGACACTCTCTGAGAATGCACCACCAATCAATGGCCCTACGCCGTTTCCGAGCGCTATGAACGTCTCTAGGTATCCCTGATACTTCCCGCGCTCCTTCAGCGTAGTGATATCACTGACGATAACCATAACGAGGGAGTTTATGCCGCCGGCGCCGATCCCAGAAAGTGCACGGAAGACGAAGAGCTGAATGCTTGTTTGTGCAAAGCCGCAGAGAAGGTCGCCGACGGCAAGGAAGCCGAGACAAATTAATAGGCACGTTTTGCGGCCAAAGATGTCGGACATGCGGCTGTTTATGAGAAGGAATGCTGTGCTGGCGATGAGGAATGAGGTTCCTACCTGTACTCATGATCGCATTCAGTAAACTTGCCAAGACATATGTTGGATGAGTAGCAATTAATACAGGAAGCAATGATAATAATTACTAACCCATGATATCGTTGAAACCGCATCTAGGTCCTTCCCAATCACAGGCAGAGAGGTTGATACTGATGTCTGGTCTATGGTCGATATGAATAGTGTCATGGCCAACGCTAAAAATATGACAATAATATGCTTTTTGGAGAGCGAGTTTGTCTGGTCTTGAGTATCCCGAAATCCATTTTTCCCTTCACCAGCAGCGGCAGTGGTACCAGCAGCAACAGTAGAGGCCATGATTGATTAAGTACTGACTGACTACTTCTTTGGTATATATCGAGCTACAATCAGATCCTTACTCGGCCTTGATTGCAAGCAGCTTGATACTTCCTCAACAACAGCACAAACAACGAAAACGACAACGAGAAAGCTCATTCTTATAGAGGAAAAACTCTCGGAGTTTGTGTGCGGTATTAGGGGAGATACCCACTTTGTCTACTGACGATAACCTTGTAGCGGGACAAGCACGATTCCCATTTCTGGTTACAGGCTTCCGGGTAGTTCGGCTGGTAGCTTGGCGGTGGAATTTTTTTCGGTTAGTAATCTCTTTATCCCACTTTCACTTCCGGGGAAGATCTTCTAGAAGCGTAGGGCCCGTTGAAGAAATCTTGGCTGTTGCTTGTCTGGACCTCCCTCTAGGTCTTGAATGATATTCATCAGTTGATGTCTATGCTCAAAGATTGATGATAATAAATTACCTCCTCCTCCCTCGATTGAGATTCTTTATTTCTGAGGCCCACACTAGTTTTCAAAGACCAAGAAGCTTGTGGAAATGTTGGTTATTTGCACAAGATCAAGCACTATGCAGTTTGCAGATCCTTCTATTTTTTAAAGTGACACATTCCCAAAAACGATATGCCATCCTCGGCGCGAATGGACGCACATATCTAATGAAGCACGGGACCCCGGCCCGCATAAATAAGAGTATGAATCACAGATTTATCTCCACCAATTGCATGGCTGTACCCTCATCTTTGGGTATGGAATTAAGTCCAAAGCGGTGCTCTACCTTGGCTCGATTTAGGACCAATTTTTGGTTTCATGTCATTTTGTGGAAACGATTCATCTTGGATTGAAGGGCTTGAGTGGAGTTTTTGAACATGGGAACCGTACGGGTGATAGGAAAGAGCCAATAGCAACTGGTCAATTCGGCCGGGGGGAAGAATTAAGAGAGGCGCCTTGGTCAAGGTTTATATATGCATGCGGCTTGAGAGGACTCATGACTGCACTCGCGTGCACGCGTCCGAGGGAGACGCGTTGGGGTGCAGTTTCGCGTTAGTATCTCTCGCGAATGAGAGAATCACTAATCTGAGCCATCTTGGTGCAGTCTCAAGAAAACGAGTGAGCGCCTGTGTGCCAAGCTACGCACGGGCAAGTCATTTGAGTGTAGGCCAGATGCTAGGATACTACATGTATATATATGCACATTGTGCTTTCCATCTCGTCCCGAGTAATTCGCTTGTAGATACTGGTATAGGATAGACGAGCGAACCCATTCGAATTGTGGATCTCGCCTGTATGTAAGTATTTACCTATTCAAGTATTATATCACTAAGTAGTTTCTACCTTTGGATATTTTTCTATAGTACTATTATATTAGATACAAACTCGATCCGCGACGGTGCGGGAATCTAATATCCATCAACCACATGCCGAAATCTCACCTAGATATATCACAAAATGCGTGGTGATCACGGAGTTGCGATAGTTCCTAAGCCTACGTCAGTGAGTTTTTCGTAAGAAGGGCGTGGCGGAATTCTTGTTTGGCAACGATTGCCCAGTCGGGCTATAATAGGTCTCTGTACGTCTTAACACAGAAGTCTTGTAGAGTACTAGTGTGGGATATCTTAGAGTATATCGTATTGTTTGGCACAAGTTATCTGTAGTCCCCTTGATAATTGCGTGCATCTTAATGGAACAGCGCGCCAGGGGATTTAATTCAAATTCGGTGATTATACGTTGGCACCGACTGATCCGGGCGAGCGGTGTCATTTAGGGCTAGGGGATGTGGTTGGCATCCGAGTGATATGACATGACCAGGCCAAACCTAAGTGAGACAATCTCACCGCCCCTTCCGCTCTTCCGAGTACAGATTAGGAATCGACTATACTCAAAGATAAATTCTCACTACTACGTACTGACACAATATTCATAAACCAAACCACATCCCTCCATATAGACGGTATCCAAATCCGACTAATGAGTTAAACAAACAAAAAAAAAAAATAAGTATCCAAATCCGACCCTCCGTACAAAGCAGCACCTAGAAACTACAAATCGCCAGCCCTCTTATACCCCGAGTAGTTCTTCATCACCTTCTGGTAGTCCTTCTTCACGCTTACAAAAGTTTCCTCGAGCTCCTGTTTCCGCACCGGGATCAGGCGAATGATATTCTCAGCGAGTTGCTGCATAGTCCTCCACGTCAGTGAATGGAAGAGAGAGTGTGAATAGGGCATGTACCTGGACGGTGGTGGCGAGAATTATGATCGAGAACCGTACGGGCTCTGAGTAACTGAAGCTCGAGAGGAGACCGAAGCGCCCAGAGAGCCGATCCATAAGCGCATTCTGGCTACTCGTGAACTATATACACGACATGTCAGTTTCAGGTGAGTGAGGAGAGAAAGGGAGGGGGAGGGGGATGTTACAATGAGCATGCGCTTGAAGATTTCTTCGCTATCGATTGACGAGAAGTTTTCGTCAGTCTGGAGGGAGGCGTACATGTTAATAATTAGTGTAGGGATGAGGAATTTCAGAGACACACATTAGTAAGGGTTAATGACAGGCTTATCAGAGTACTAATAACCTCTGCAAGCTGGATTCCGACAAGCTTCAATATAGGTTAAACAATCAGCTACCATAGCCATACCAGGGACAGGAACAACATACAGGTGCGTTGACAAACATATTATAGAGGTTAGTATTGCCAACCAGCTCGTCTGCATCATTTGTCTGCTCTGTTGCGAGTTCCAGCTTATTGGCGACGGTTCGTGCCGTGCGAGTTGTGGGTGAAGCATTGATGATGAGGGCGCTGGACAGCACAGCGATGGTGAGAAAAACTAGGTTCAAGAAAAACTTCATTCTGGATAATTAGAAGGGATTGGTAAAACTGGTGGATTTGTTAGAAAGAGTGAGCCAGGAGAGAACTCTCAATGCTCATCTTTTATACACCTAGCAATAAACCACTGTAGCTAGCGAGCAGTCGGGGAGATACCCTGGCCTCCCACCCCCCACCCCCCGGAAGCGGACGACGGGATCGAGCCCTCCAGGAATACATGTATCCATTGTCGATCAGACGCTCCATATATCTATAACTGCGTGTATATGTGTGTATCTAGCTGCAAGTGTCCGTTTGTTGAATCCAACCAAGAGGCATTATCCGGCAAACATTCGGAGAATAGTAGCTACGTAGCGATCAATGATAGGGATATCAGATCGGAAGTCTAATTTCCCCAAGTTTCAAAAGTCGATATCTCCCCCAGATATATAACCTTAGCTTACGGGTATGAGATCGAGATTTATGTCTCTATAACATTTGCGGGTAGGAACATCCAGCACCCCCCCCCCTCCCCCCCCCGCTATGTACGCTCGTCCTGTAAGCATAGTAACTGCGGGAAGATACATAATGAGATCGGTGTTGGTTTGTTGGTTGTTGGAGAATTGGTAAGCGTGTGCAGAATCACCGATCATAGATAATCACTCGGTGGATCTACGCTGTGATATCTTCCAGGGCTGGAAATGACAACTCCCCCGCCCGTCGAGAGAATTATAAAAGACGAGCAGATGCAGTCATTCTCGCTTCGGGGACATCAATCCATCTAGGCAGGTAAAGGATATAGTGCGCCAAGGGGGGTCTGTCATAGAATACGGCGGCCAAGCAAGTACAAGTAGCTCAGAAGTACCGAAGCGAAGGACTTGGGTTCAAATTCCCAAAATACGGCCGATAGCTTTGTGGTAAGAGCAACCTAATGGTTAAGATATTATATATCTCACACTTTAAGTCTATCTAACCAGACTGAGAAAAGTGTATGGTAACTCAGTGACTAGTACCGATAATAGGAGGTTAGAAGTTTGATTCCTGATCCCCTCAACCTTGGAGTGGGACCCTTAGACGAGAAGAAAGCAGCCTGGCGAGTGTGAATCTTTATCATTTGCCGCGGCAAATTATGATTTTTAAAATAAAAGGGTGGCTTTAGACCACTTTCCCTCCCATCTATTATATTATGGGCATCAGACTCTCCGGCTCCTTCATCGCTGAGCTATAGCAATGTGTTTAATCTGCCTACTACATCACAATTCTTTTTTTTGAAGTCTCTGTCCATATAGGTCTGACGTATCATGCGGCAAAGGAATCCAATGTGTCAAACATATATTGACAGAGTGCGAAGCAACGTCCGAAGCCAGGAATAAAGATACGAAACACAGTACAGTTGAGAAACTGCTGTGGACAAAAAACGGGCATCGAAATCGCGCTCGCAATCTGGAAGGAGTTCACTAATTAATGGAGGCATGGAAAGGGGGCTGGAGACAAAGAAAAGGATGAGGAGGAAGGAGAAACAAAACGAGGATGGAGAGGGCTAAATAACGACGAAGTGGAAGAGTGAAAATTGACATTCACAGTACGGGTCATTACGGGTTTAGTAATCATTTCTTTATATATGTGTATATTATTACTTTGTGCGAGGTGGGAGAAGAGAACGAGCAGTTCATGGGCTTGTGCGATATTGCCATGGACTACGGTCTGCATGGTATTAATTAATTAGAAGGAAAAAAAGGGCCTGACGTATTCATCTCACAGAATATCACTCGATATAAAATACAAGCCATCTAGATCTATCCACTAAAATAGTATTTACACCCGTGTTAAGACAATTTCCGGAGCGCCTATATGGCAACGGGACCCCAGCAACTGAATTCACCACAATCAAAGTGAACTTCATAGAGGATAACTAAAGAGAAAGCGTAAATTAAGGATATGGCAAAATAATTTATCACTTTAACCTAGTTCCTATGTGGGGGCTCTGGGAATTAGATACGTCGGATATACAAGGCAACCATTTTAAGTCTATCGCTCCTACTTTCTTCTTGCAACCCACAATCGCTTCATATCCATCCACTTCTTTACTCTCGAGACCGAAATAGAAAACCCCCAATCTACCCCTATCTGTGCCAACAAGCAGTACCAAAACTCCTGTCTCGCCTTTCATAACCTTCAAATATTCAATTTTTCTTCTTGGCGAATTTAGAACTGGCGAGCGGTACAATAAGTTCATGTCTGTTATCCTTCCTCCTGTGGCGGGTGGGATGCGAGTAAGCCCTCTGAAAACAGGTACATCCTAGTTTGACCCTGCGGGGTCCAGAGTCGGAAGGTATACGGGTACGCTTGCTTGAATTGTAGAGGGGAGGGAAGGAAATGTAAATTTGGCCCTCTGCTGTTGCAGTAACGATAATAAGGTAGGTTGAGTGCCAGGGGATTCGTGAATAATCAGAGCAATCAAGACTAAAGTAGAGAGATGTGCTGCTGTAGTCTTCACAAGCTGTCAAGTCTGGGAGTGAAGATAATAAACTTAGGATTTTGATAGGCTTGATGTCGAGTGCATCAATTCGATCGAGTTCAAAGTGACATATATAGGGGTTCTCGGGGTACCCCCAATTCTTTGCTCTGCTCGGCTGTTCTTCCATTCTAAAAATGGAGTACTGCCACAAATGATATAGAAGATATCAAAGTTCAACCCGTTTCGCCTGGAATTAAACCCTTTTGTGTATGAATTTATAGCCCGATCATGCCTTACACTACTAAATAAAGCAGATGGAGATAACTTCTCCATGGCATGGCCATGGCAACGTCATCATGGAACCCCAAGGTGCCACTTCCGTGTTCCCATGGGGCATATACTCAGGCACACCTTTGAACCTAGGAGTAAGATTTTTAACCTACGATCTAAGCTGGGGATTTCGAAGGCGTTGGCTAGGACTGATAGGTAGGTACAGTAGATATGGACATAGCAGGGAGGCGCTCTTTCGGCGGGTAAAAAGTAGTGCCCGGTCTCCGAGAGATGTATTCCAAGGGGGATTTAGTTGGATTGTAGAAACTAGATATTCGGGAAGTAACCCTTTCCCAAATCTTTATAAAGGTGTGATATGAATGTCTGTAGGTCATACTTTGGAATATTTGAGGCTTCTTTAATAATTTTGTCCAGAATTAGGGCGGATGTGTTTTTTTATAAGCGGAGGATAAACTCAGCATAGCGCCAGAAAGCGCAGACCTTCGTAGCGGTGTAGAAATCTTTGGGAGTGATATAAGTGGATATTTCGTGAAGGATTATTTGCGGCTGTTATCGTAGATTGAAGGATGCGCACCTAGACAAGTAGTTGTTGACGGCGGATTTTTTCTTGTTCAATTCATTAATTTGTTGACGGCGGATTGTGAGGAAGGCAGAAGCTCTCCTCCTCTAAGAATTATAGGTGTTGCTGAGATTGGTGAACTCATCCGGCGTTGATAAGGCAGTCAGACCATATTTCTTGATTTGTGAGAGAGTGAATTTGGAGGGCTTGAATAACGTTAACAGGGAGGTACTGTAATTATAAAGTTACCAAAGACGCCTAGTCTCGTGCCCAGCCTGTGTTTACTTCGATTTATGTGGTCTGCACGAAGTGCAACAACAAAACAGTCTGTGAACGAGACTAATATACGCCATATCTGCTTTCACGGTGGTCATCACAATACCACAACCCCACACGGTACAGCGATGGGTAATAAGTCATTAGACGGAACGCCACCAAAATACGCGTTTACAGGCAAAATTATGGCTACGTCGCCCGATAACTTATTACTCGCCGCTGTACTGGGTATTGAGGGTAAGTGATCAGAATTTGATAAGTAAATGCTGCGGTGACTACGTGTATTTCTTTTATCACTTTTCGCTACAGCCACACGGTACAGCCGCACTCGTGAGAGCCATGTTAGCCTGTACGTACATGCATGTACTCGTATTTTTCCTAACGTTTGTAAAAGGAACCGCTACTACATACCATACTAAATTATGGACTTGGCGCGTATTTATATGGTATTTAGTAGTAGTTCCTCTTACAAACGAGTACTATTGCGATTACATGTACTTTGGGGATAGCGAGAAGATACCGCGCTGTCAAGGTTGCGGGAAGCGTGTCTTCTCACTTGTTATCCCACCCCCGGGGTACATACATGTAACTACTATAAATGCCATGTATATCATCAAAGAGTGTCTTCCTCGTGAAGATTTTTCTGATCGACTGTGGCACCAAAGGCTTAAATGTAAATTTGAACTTGCGATCATAGATCCTAAGTATTTCTATAAGCCTTTGAAAGATGTTGCTAATTAAACGCTGAGTGGCCGTGGTACGTCCACTTTCTTCTACACTATATAGATGAAATATACTAGTATGTTAGACATACTACATGCATACTACATGTACATATAGCTAATTTTCTGTTATTATCCTCACCTAAACTACATGTATAGTTTACTTGCGTCCGAAACACGATATAATAGAGCAAATAGAAATTTCCCCAAATAAAGAGCTAGAGGGCCGTTGGATATTTACCATTCCAAGTTGATGCTAATTACGTTCTCTGGAATATTTCTCGAGGCAATGTAACGAGAATGAATTGTATTCCGTGGACAGTAGGGTAGGGCTGGCTAGCTGGAGCAGTTACTAAACAGCACTATATTCCCCTCCGTAGTACTAATAGCCCTCGCTATTTTCATTTGGTAGACAGAAGAAGGGGTACGGGCGCTGTGATGTATGTACTGTAATGTGCAAGGAGGGAAATACGAATGACGATCTTAACAAGCAATAGCTGAGCCCATCGGGCTAACTACATGTACTTTCAACTATAGTTAAATGATAGTGACCATGGTATCGGCCCAGTGATATGATATGGATGCGTGAACTTGGCCTTTGTCTTGTCATTCGACCTCTTTTTTTTCTTTCTTGTTTTGTAATATGGTAGTATTTTATGTGGTATATTGGATATGATATAAAATTAAGACACGACATACAAGTTTATCCATTTAGAAAGTTAAGCTTTAATAATAAAAATAAACTTCTGCGGTTGTTGCTATTTTCTTCAAGTAAATGATTTCCATAATCCAACTTTACCCCAAGCTCCAACCCAACTTGACCCCAAGCTCCAACCCAACTTTACCCCAAGCTCCAACCCAACTTTACCCCAAGCTCCAACCCAACTCCATGATAGCCCATATCATGGTGGTACATGTATATACCCAAACAAGCCCCCAGATCTCGCCCCTACCGATCTCTCCCTCCCTATGCCTCTACACGGAACACACCTACGGAAAACTATTTCTTTTCGCCTGTCAATTTTTCGATAGTAGCTTTCACTGTTTCTCATCCCGTCAGCACCCAATGCTCAACATCCTCAAAAATATGGGGTACAAACCGCCACCGAAGGCCTGCTTAACCAAGGTTGATCCACTCTCAGCCTCCTGCTTATTTGCGAGTCGTTTCGCAAATTCACTCTGTTCAGCCGGTCGCCCGCCATTATTGCTGGATCCAGACTCTGGGTTGGTGGAAGCAGATTTCTCGTAGGCCTTGGCGAAGTGCAAGATGCCGGCTTCCGCTACGGTTCCCCAGTTTATTGGGTTTTCTTGACCAGTTTGGCTTTGATTGTTGTTATTTTGAGGATAGTTCGACTGGCTTTGGCTTGAATAACCCTCGTTGCTGTTGTTATTGCTTCCATAGCCTGGGCTGTTGGATTGCTGATTGCCGTACTCCTCACGGTTGTGCTGGGTACTTCCGTATTCACCCCCGTGATTGTTGTTTCCATATGAATCGTCACGGTTGAAGTTGTTCTCAGAATCATCTCTACGGCGGTTATTATTCCCGTATGATGAGTCTTTGTTACCTCCGTATTCCTCACGGTTGTGTTGCCGATCCTCGTTACGGTCTCCGAATTCTTCCCTGCCGTTGTTGTTTCCATTGCTGCCATATTCCCCTCCACGATTAGTATTACCGTAAAACTTATTACGGTTCCCGAATTCCTCTTCGCGATTGGAATTGTTTCCGTACCCATCATCGCCGCCGCCGTATGGTCTTCCGCCGCCACCCCCACTCTCACGTTCACGGTATGTTCCGCTTATACCACTGTCATTCCCTCGTCGAGACTCATGGCCCTCGTTGTTGTTTCCAGCGTAGCCCTCATTCCCCCTATCTCTGTCACCGAAAGAATCTTCACCATAGCTGTCTCGCCCTTCTTCGTCATGCTCGCCAGAGCGTCGTTCTCGATGCCGGGAGGAGTGGGCTCTGTCTCGGTCACGTTGAATATCACTGAACCCTCCGAACGACATTGTTAATAGTAGAGCTTTTGGTGGTGGTAGGATCTACGTGTTGGGTATGGGCTTGATTGATTGAACCGATGTGAGGTGATGGGATCGGATAGGTGTTATATTGATCAAATTAGTGGAGAAGGAGAGAAAGAAAGAAAGAAAGAAAGGGGTAGGATTGGTGATGATGCAGCAACTACTAAAGCAACAACTTGACTTGATGTAGACAAGGAAAGGTAGGTGGATAGCAATGAGACTCTCGCAGGACAGCTGGGGGGCATCACGTGATAAACGATTTCAGGGATCGGGAACTGGATTGGAGGGGTTCGGGAGGCTTCGACGTCATGAATCTGATAAGATTAAGCTATTCTTAGATGCGGATCATATTTCGGATGCGCGACAGTTCATCATGAGAATATTGCGTGTCCCTTTTCAATCATCAATATATCTAGGTAAGTGAAAGATATTTCCAAGTAAGGGTACTTTATTCAAGCTCTTGAGGGGCTGGAGGCATCACGCCAAGCTTTATTTATATGTGGTTCAGTAGAGTACATACATCTATACCCTACGACTACATACGTACAGTCTTTGAAACTGCCACATAACTGATATTCCGCGTCAACTTTACCCTCATCCCTGGCACTGTATCTCTGTATTTAAAACCAAGCAAGTACATACATGTAGGTACATGTAATCAAAGAAACAAGGTTTCTGGTACTCATCGTACTACAAAACTTAAATGATGATACAGTTCCCCTTCCATAGCTGAACTTGGCGGGAAGCTGAGCGATCGAGGTGTGTTTAGTTAAATCTGTGAATATTACCTGTGGTCCAAGAAAACTACATGTACACACGATACGTACTCAAGTACTCTGTATTTTAGTATTTATGTTCGAGTACGTAAGCGTTTGCGGTGTAAAAGCGGATTGATTGATTGATTACATGTACTTCATTACTCGTAGGTGTAAACATACGTATATTGGTGCTTAAAAATGCTCGATAAAGAAAAATGGCATTCTGTCCTCCCATCTACCTGTCCTCCCATCTGTCCGTTCCCCCATCTGTCATGGCATCTAACTGTCCTCACATCTATCTGCCCACCTGTCTTCTTAGATAGAGGCTATAAAAGCCATTCATTCCCTCCCTTTCTTCCTTTTCCTCCCTGCATCCTCATCCGTTCATTCTTCACTCACTCAATTTTCTACATTTCGAACCAGCTACACACTCTTTCATAAGTTTCCAATCACTTGATAATCTCATCACAATGAAGTCAATCACTATCATCCTCACTCTTCTCTTTTCTACAGCCCTCGGCGTTATCATGCCTACTCCCACTTACTCTGCTCCCTCTGAGGGGGTTGAGGCCGAGAAAGCTCGTATTCATGTCAAACCGAAGCCTTCTACCAAGGCAAGTTATGATCATGATGGGCCTAAGAATGGACATATGTGCTCAGATTATACCACCACTACCACCACTGTGAGTATTTTTATCTTCTCATTCTGTAAATTGGGTCTGCTACCGAGAGTTAATGCTTCAACTACTCTAGCTCTTTCGTTTTACTAGCACCTACTCCGTCATTGCTACTTCCGATCAGGTTGTCAACGCTACCAACGTGGCTGTCATGGGGGAGAAGAATGCAGTTGGATATTTCAACTTCGGAATTAATAGCGATGAAAATGTTATTTGCTATGTAAGCCTACCAATTGTTTTTCTTTTGCTATGGTTCGATAAAAACGACTAATACTGCTTCATAGAACATCACCCTCCTAAGAGTTACTGGAGAATACCAGTCTCCGGCTAACACTGCTACCCATATCCATCAAGCCATGTCTGGGATGGCTGGACCTGCTCGTATTGCTTTTCCAAACCCCGTAAGAGTTTTCTTTTTCCTTTTAGCGATTCCTATCCCCTCATAATCTCCTTTCTTATTTAAACTAGCCTTGTCTAAAGTAATTTTCAAACGTAGATCGGGAATGGTACACGTCGCAATTCTGTAGGTTGCCTTAAGGGACCTTTCAGTACTGGAATCACGGTCAATGGGTCCGATACTGGCGAGGGTTTTTCCGTGGGTCAGATTGAAGATAATCCAAAGGGGTTTTTCACTGATGTTCATACGAGGAATTTCCCTGCCGGAGCTTTGAGAGCTCAGATTGCGAGGAATCGGGATGGAGCCAGATATTGTTGGTGAAAATCACTCTCTGTGATCTATAGCATGAAGAAAAGATATCGCTTTGTAAATACCATAGTTAGCTAAATCGGGAAGCCAGGGTGCTACAGAAGGATTGCTTGCATGTTAACAGACTTAAAAAGACCTGTTAGCCTATATAACACATTGCATCATTATATCGAAGTTTTTTGTGTTTAGGTGAGACACAAACTAACCAATATAGAACGTAACTTGTATGTTGAGCCCAGCTAGATACATGTGGATGTAATCATAACTTATCACTCGTCCTCTCAGAGAGGCGAAAACGCATAGCTTTTTTTTTTGTTTAACTCATTAATTGAAAACGCATAGCTTAGATGATTGATTGATTACTTCATTGCGAAATGCATGCAATTGACTGGCTCGTTGTTATTAATCCATTCGTGCAAAGGGCACATAGCAAGCTTAATGAGAGCTTGGGGGGCGGGGCTAGATCAACAAGGAAACAGAAAGACAACGGAATGGGAGGAGAGGTAGTCAGAATGCATTATTTTCATACTCAAAAAAAGATTATTTACTCTTTTTTATCACCTAAATCGCAGACTGCTAATGGGCAAGCTGATGATGTGCAACTGCTTGAAATATAATGATGGAATTCTATTACACTTCATCACTGGCTAGAAGGAGTAGAAGGTCCTTGAGCAACCGGAGGTTATCGGCCTCATGTTCTCCCTTTACTCCTAAGCGATATATCTACTTGATGGTGCCTACTCAGATAGCCCGACCTACTCTTGGACAAGATGCCGTGTATATACCTTTTACATGTTCATACATGGATGTAGATACTCTACCTCCGGCCGGAAATCCTAATTGTAGATTGGTCGACCGCATCAAGTTAAGCTTTGAGCTCATAGTTTGCCAGTTGCGGGGCTCTGTTTGGATATACACTAGGTAGAGAAATCGTTCATAGATGCTGACTCGACTGCATTAAGTAATCCAGGAGACATATGGCGAAGAGAGGGGCACATTTTATGGAGCAGGAGTTGATTTGGGGTTGGAAGGTTGGGAGTTCCGATTAGCTACATGTAGAAGGCTCCGGCATCGAATGAATGAATGGATCATCATCTGTCAGCACCCCATGTAGTTCACTCACTTAGTACCAGATCTAAAGCCTTATACCTAGGCCTCGGTCCGATAACACCCTCCACAAAAGACCAAAAGAGATATGACCAGTGATGTATGTAGTGACTGTCTACATTCACCAATCGCTCGCTCACTATTACTACGTGTAGTGCTGTGTTATATGTGTTGGCGATCTATAGGAGTGAGTAATCCAAAAGAAAGAGCGAAATAGGGAAACCTCTGTAATTATTTTACGTTGATTATATAGCCTATCACGACAAAAGACTTACGCCGCCTAAGCTGCTTTCTTCTCATCCAAGGGGCCCACCCAAGGGGTCCCAATCCAAGCTTGAGGGGTCGGGAATCGAACGGCTAACCTCTCCATTATCAGTACTAGTCGCTGAGTTACCACACTCTTTCCCAGTCAGGGCGGGTTAGACTCAAAGGGTGAGATACGCAAATACATGTGTTTTAACCACTAGGCTGCTCTTACCACAATGTCCGTGTTCTGGGCTTTTGAACCTAAGGCCTTTGCTTCGGGTTCGGCGCTAGCTTGGCACCATCGTATGCCAGCTAGGACGACGCAGTAGAGTAATATAAGGTGACATATCCGTGTGAGAAAGTGTAAACTCTTCGCAAAGCGTTGTTCTAACACCTCATCTTTAATTCGGTTTGCATGCGGGGATATATGAGGCGAGTGATAGATCATGATTCAGCACTCCACCGAAGGAGCGCATATAGGCCCGGCTGAGAGAGACGGGAACATGGTAGCATGTACAGTGGACTAAGCTGACCTAAGCTTTGCGCCTTTTTAGATAGCGGGAATGATTAAAGGAAGACGCGAGGTGGATGACTACATGTACATACAGTACCAAAAAAGGAATGTAATACGTACTGTACCAAGACGGAATTGTGTAAAACTTCGAAATCCTAACTATCATACCGTAGCAATACCGTAGAAATACCATAGCTTTGCGGTATTCTGCTAGGTGCAGTACTGGATTCATCTGTTTTTTTGGTACTGTATATACCTTATATCTCCCTACGCGAAGCTCTTCTGTCTACATACTTGTACAGCGCCATCATAGTATTGCAACCACCATCATAACTATAGCTGCGCTTTAGGAGCTCTCTCGTGGAAGATAAAACTCTCTGTGCTCAATTGCAAGAAGTGTTACTACCGCGAGATGAATCGATCACGGCTGGTGGGCCTAGGAGCGATACACGCCTATACAGTACCATTACTGCATACATAACGCCTAGTACCAGTACTCACCTTACACAGACTCCTGCAGAATATACTCCCACCACATCTTTAGCACTGTCACCGCGGTCAGCTATATACTGGATTATGCCATCATGCAGAGGAATTACACATACAAGGACCACTACCACTCTCATCAGAAGCAAGAATTGTAGGCATTGGACGCTGATATCACGGCACATACACACCTTATCCAAGAATGGGGTGGGGTAGGTGTATAGACAAACGCTAGAGCCTATGGATTTACCTTTGATATATTTCAATCGTGTTCGTATTCTACTCTAGTGTACTTATATAAAAATAAAAAAGTGCTGCAGGATCTATAACGCCGGGGTTTAGTTCCGGATTAAATTTCTACTACAACCCCAGGTTCAGCAACTCTACGCCACTTAGGGAGCACATACCTGCATGTACTCCTAAACGTTTATCATAGCTGAACTTAGCCCCGCTCGAGAGGTTGGGGAGGGGAGGACACAGCTCACGCTACACTCCATTCCTATGGCTCTATCAAGCGCATAGAAGCGTTTTCCATGTCCGCAAAAAAGTCTAACCAGCGACCCGCTCTATTTCGGGAACAGTCTAACCCTCCTCTCCCGAGATAGGAGGTATAATAATATTTCACTAAGATAACCATTTGTCAACTGAGCGCACAAAAGGCACGTCTAAAAGTAAAAACGTCGCCTAATAAGGGCAGAACCCAACTACGGAGTACGGAGAAGTGTAGTTTCTGTACCCTCCCGCTGGCCCCGGCTTCGAGACTCATTGTCCCGCGCTGTCAAATCAAAGTCCGCGCTTGTCGATTTCCAGATACTACATAGTTAAGGATTCCTGAGCTCGATCTCTATTTTTAAAGTCCAGAGCTGCATGTACGTGACAGTATCCGGGAACCAAACTTAACGCTTGTCAGTGCTTCCCACGAGACTGGGTAGCTTCCCCTTTGCATCTTTGCCTTGCCTAGCGGCCGTATTTTGGGTTTGTACTACTGCCCCACCACAGCGAATGGTAGTGATTCGGAGCAGCGGGGTCAGAATCTGAAGTTATGTCTGCGTGGTGGCCTAACGCAGCTAATCGGCACCTGATCGGTTTAAGGCTACCTGCACCCAATGAACAATCAATCAACCAAAACAACACCTAACTGGCCCATAACTACCACCGCTAGAAAGGATCAGTGGCTATCGACCATAAATTTTCTTT
Source organism: Morchella sp. 2016-41 (assembly GCA_024713855.1). Lineage (NCBI taxonomy): Eukaryota > Fungi > Ascomycota > Pezizomycetes > Pezizales > Morchellaceae > Morchella > Morchella sp. 2016-41. The sequence goes on from JAMGZD010000003.1 coordinate 2,712,302, forward strand.
TTCATACAATCTCAAGAATTTACGTAAATTTTTCAGCAAGCTGTAATGGATTGTCACTGTTCTAAAAAGAATAGATTGGTGTTTGATCATGAGGTATCACTCGGTTTGACGTTACCTGCTATTCTTTTGGTAAGCTATAGAGTTCACCATCGATTCTAGAATCTCGGCCTTTATGAAACTCTACTTTTCGAATCAATTCACTAAATATAATAACCCCACAGACATGCTCCAGTCCGAGTCGAGTGAGCGTCTATAAATCAACAGCGAACTTCTAGGCTATCGCAGGCCAGACAGCGAACCTTTCTTGAAAAAATAAAAGATATAAATGCTACAGCTGGAGAATTACATTCGATCAAACTACAGATTTCTAACAATCCTTGATAAGACTCAATCAAGCCTGATTTAACTGCCTGAGACATCTCCTTCTACACAAGATATCAAGTAATACCATTTCATGTCATCGTCTTCAACCTTACTATATAAATCGACCTGTTGCCACCAGCTATCACGTGCCGGGATAACGTTCCTGCAGCTAGTGAGTCTCACGTGTAGGTATACAAGGCGATCAAACAAAGTTGGTCTCCATCTTCCATTACATGCGATTTCGTTGGGACACAACTACCCCCCTTCTGGGCAAAGATCATATATACCCTCCCACCTTGCGGTATCTCGTGTTCCGCGATTTGCATTCTGTAACCTAATCTCAATGAATAAGAACCTGAAAATGCGAGTGACGGAGACAGGGATAATTTGTATAGAGAATTGTCTTTGTCCATACAAATTATCATCGGCACCTGCATTTTCAGGTTCTTATGGTTGATAGCGAGTACATAAGGCTAATCTTGCCACAACGTCATGAGGCTCAAAGGTTTTCGGCGTCACCAGGAGTGCAAATCTCTGCGGTAACGAGGTGGTTTGGTGGAAATCTCAACTGTATATGGTTATTCTCCGTGTCTTTGATTAGTACACACTCTTATATATAGCAGTGGCAACTCGTTGAAATAGAGTGATAACATGTGACTGGACGCGGGCAGTTATGGAAAAATACTCCAATTGGACCCAGTTAAAAACTGCCAAGAGCTTACAGCAACTTAAAAATACCGAAGGGCAGTTTGCTTTTACATGATGATAGAATATCAAGTAGGTATGCGTATACCTACACTTGGCGTGGAATGTTAGTCATTTCTGCCAGGCCTAATGGAGTGTACCACGTCTCCGATGGTCTTGTTGAAGAGTAATCAGTGTACGTCAGTTCATCCATACCCACCATCTCGTCAGATAAAGCACTTTTCGAGACAGGTTTTTCAAAGTGAAATAATTGAGCCCACTAGATACATCATCGTCGCGTAATAGTCCAGCCTGATGGAAGAAAGATATGCTTTGGTACATCAGGAACTTCATTCTGGTGTTCTATCCAAATGCTTCGCCGGCTGCATTGTGCCAGGTCTCCTAGGAGTAGGTACAATTACTGTACGACAGTTCACAGACACCCTGTTGTATTACGGTAACAGGACTGCGGCCTTTTGGTGGTATTGAGGGGTTTCCTTACAATTTATCATCGCTTTTTGACAAAGCCAAGCCTAGATTTACACTTAAAGATGCCACGGGTCAGTTAATTGGATGAGACCCTTCCACTAGACAACTAGACGATACTTGCTAGTCGAAGTGCTTTAATAGAGCTGTTGACCAGCACCTAAGTTCTGATCGGTGGACTGCACGCACACGTGCGTTAACCCCACTACTCTACAATAGTTGACAGGGTGGATACATAGCCTGAGCAGACCTATTTAGGATTTCTCGTTTCAGCGCACTGGCCAAGGGATGGTATTTGACCGCCATTTATGGAAAGATCTGCCGCGATGCTCCGATCGGTCTGGTCACAACCTTCGGTGGTTACCAATAGGACCTCCAGAACCACCCATCACCAAAGACACAGGAGATGAGAGAAGCTCAACCTCAGCCCTACCTCTCTTGCGTGTCTCCTTTGCCTTGCCTAATAGATACATGTACCGCCAAAACTCGAAAATTGGCTATCTCCGCCCAGGGATTATCTCTAAAAATGATTGGCTGAAAGGTACCTCAGAAGTATCCGTTTGTAGCAAGTTTGATCTTGTACGCATACAGTCGTCTTGGGGGCAACGACGAAACTGGTTGAACGACGAACAGGGCTGAAATCTGTTCGTCGTTGCCCCAAAGTTGACTATAGCAGTAATCGTTGGTTATTGCATGTTTACTCAGCTGCGTCAGGCTTAATAAGTTAATGAGCCACATAGACTATTGGAGCTAGGACTCAAAAGGGAAAGGGAGGAAGGAGGCAAAGATATGGCGAATAATAGTACTGGGCTAATCCTATCTAGCATTTTTGGGGTGGGGAGCACTCCCGCTCACCCCTATAAGGAGGTTCGCCATACATATAAATTCTGCGGATCGACAACACTGCCCGGGTCTGCTGTAGGTGTATGTACAGTACTCAACATGTAACTACATGTATGCCATATACATGTCAGTACCCTACGCAGAGCGTGTATCCCTTGACTTCTGTGAATTAGGCCGTCCTGTGTGTTGGCCCTCCAGGGGCACTGCTTTGCTTTCTATTCTAATCATGAATCGCTCAACCGAACAGACTCTTAAAGGAACTGTTTTCCCGAATTGCACTGCCAGTCTGGGGCGCAACTCCCATGTGTAATTAGGATTAAGCTTTTGGCGTTTCAAGTTGTGCGGATAAGACAGAATCCCTTTATTGTTTCCCTACAAGGTAACTGACGTGCATCGCAGAGAGATGCGGATTCCGAGTGACTCCCATATTTCCAGAAAAATACCACAAGTAATGACTCGGCATTGGTAGACACATGGGAAAAAGGCTTTATATTAATAGCCTGATGGGATCCGAGGGCCTGGAGTAGGCAGGTTAAAGTTTGTGTCACTAAACGATTTCAGTGCAAATGTATGTAGTCAAAGTTCAAATAATATTGTGTGTAGCCTAATATCACGGCCACGGGTACTGCGATCATAAAAGCACATCTGTGGGCGTGGGTCATCTGGCAGTGGTGTTTTTTCCCGCAACATCTGATGAGAACTCAATTACAGTCAGTCACAACTCGATATGCCGGAAGGATTTAATACGAGATAGTAAAAAATCCGGGATATCAAATTGATTTTGCAGTAGAAAAAATAACAATCTCAAATAGTGTGACTTTCGGGAACCGTACGGTAATGCCCTTCAGGACAAGAGCAGCTACCCAGGCAGAACAGGAATGTAGGTACACAAAGTGCAGTGATCGGGTTTTTCAGCGGTATTTGATAACGGCTACGCGGAAGGTCGATCACACACTGTCTAGAGTTATGCTTCCAGAAGACGTTGCTGATACTCCTCTTTCTAACAGGGTCGTCGGCGTGTGTAGGGCTTAGCTCCCGCTAGTTTACTAGACTAGTAGAAATATTTCGAGCTTCCAATTAATATCCAGCAGAGCCTCCGATTGAACCGAGTTAGGAATTAACGGCCTAGCTTGGTCTTACAAGCTGCCATAAATACATGTAGGTATAACCATGTCTGAGGCTGAACATGCATGCGATGATACCTACTCTGCATTCTACATTCTCTGCAGTCTAAATTACCCGTTTGACCTGGTCGTGCGGCGTAAACAAATTATCCAACATTAACACCCGCCAAGACAGCTAACCTCTCAAGCAACGGTCTCAGCTCTATCACACTTACCAGATCTGACTGAGCCAAGGCGGCGGTGCACTTACTTGCCCCCCTCACATACCAACGGCCATGACAACAAATCACTGCCTCTCTCCCTTCTTTTTTTTTTAAAAAAAATAAAGAAGTATGGTAATGGTTCTTTCTGTTAAATTTTTTGCTCTAATTGTAAACGAAACCAAATGATCGAGATGTGTACCGATCGCTGCTCTGTTGAAACCAAACAAGGACACATACATGTAGGTACAGACTGAGATTCCCTGTCAAATAAGAGTAGAGGCACAAGTAATATTCTTGGGTGCTAAGGTGTGTTTATCATCACGGTATGCAAGTCAAGTGCTTATTACCAAGCCCTACCCATGTAGCCATGCTGGGTTGCGCCGTACAGCTACACACGTATTTATACCAATCGCTCCCGCCGTCATAAACGCAGATCCCTCAAACAGGCCATGAGAATCCTTTCATAAATTGCCTACATCCCCCCGCCCTTCCAAAAATCTTTTCTCGATTTCGATTTTCGGTATGGAACGTGATCAGTATAATCCAGTAATGCAGAACGAGATTGTATACACCGATGGTAGTGATGCTCACAAAGCAGCCGGAGTTCAGGCGGCCTCAGAGTTGGACCCGGAAGGATTTGGGGGTAAAAGTTCGCATGATGGGCTCGTGGGTTCTCGGTAAGATTCTTTCCTCAGTCCACCTATGTAACCTTTCTGGATGATGAGAACTAATAGTTGAGTTTGAATATAGGAAAACCAGGAAAACAGACAGACCTGGGATCACTCCGTTCATAATTTATGGATTAGTCCTGCTATCGATATTCTTTGGAAGTTTGGGTTTCTGGATCCAAGGACGGAGGAAGCCAATCTTCTTCCCGCTAAAGGATACAAAATGGATGTTTGCGAACCCAAAGACAAACACCATTCTGTGGACTGCCATTGCGTCGATAATTGCATGGGTCACGGTATGGGTATACGCATGTACCATCAGTTTGATGGCCCGAAAACTTATCGTCAAGGGGGCCAAGATCTCTACTATTGAAAGTGAGGATACCCCTGTGCATTTCGTAATGATTGGACTGACAGGATGGAACGTAAAAGGTTGGGTGAAGCTATCAAACCAGGGTACAATGTTTGATAAGCGCCGCCCTTGGTTGTCGCTATATACTGTCCTTTCAGCACTGGTGACGGCTGCCCTCACGGTGGGCTTTGCGGGTCTATTAACCCCAATGACGCTAGTCAAGATCAACCCGCTATCAGGGACAGAACTTGATATGACGAAGTCGACCTTTTGGGACTGGGTGAGCGAGGATCTGTAGTATTCTGTAATGGGGTCTTCTCGCTAACAGGAGTTTGATATGTGTGTTTAGTATTCCGATTCTAGCAATAGGACTGTTGTGGGCTGTACCTGGTGGCCCTATACAAACAATCAGACGGGCCAGAGCTATATGTTTTCGACATGTCCTTATGTGAGTATTCAATGCATATGAGTAGATACCGGTATTTCACTTACTGATTCAAATTAGAGGGACGATACTTCCATGGCTCTTCAAGCCGGGCGTGCAGCTGTGGAGCAGGGTCTTGGCCTAAAATCCATTACAAAGATTGGAGATGTAAATTTCAATGGAACAACGGGTGGAACGCTTCCTGTTGGAAGAAACGGGTTCAAAGCTTTTGATGACATCGATTACTTCCTGGATGAAAAGCCCTTTCCACCTACTTACAACTACTCCATGCTACTCCAAGGATCCACTGTGGATGTTACCTGCGAGCAGAACAGTACATCGCCGATATCTCAAGTAATATTAGGTACTATACCGACAAAGATCACCTCGGGCCCAGAAATCGGCCCAAATAGTATTCGTAATTACACACACACCAGATATGATTTTAACCAGACTTATAGTTATGGCAGGTGGGTTTAAATATCCCTTTTTCTGTTTGTACATGAAATCGTTCTAACAAGGGTATAAGGTGTCAATATGACTACAACTTTGAACTTATGGTCCCAGCTGTCGGAAACGTCATGACTGTTATGTGCCCCAGTTTACCCGCAAATGGCCCCGGCTACTACATATTTTTTCGCCCCTTTGGGGTCTATGAAATCGATGATGAATATAAAAAGTTTCAGAATATCACTTGCCGAGTTGAACCCCGCGTTACAATCAATAACGTAACGTACTCGAGTGTTACTAATGACTTCACGTCTCGCATTGTCGAAACAATGGATACACCCAACATGTCACCTACCGATGAGGAAGCCCTCGACGCCATCTTCCAAGTATTCTGGTATGGAATTTCTATTGGTGGAAACATGATTGCAGACAGTATTCTCTCGCTCCGTCATCAAACGGGTGATGACAAGAGGCAGCCTATGAGCAAAAGTCTCGAGAACGTCATTAGAGGTTTCTACGAAATAGAGATGACTTCTCTGCGGCTATACTACTCGGCGAGCCATGCACCAGGAGTGAGAGATATCACCGGAAATTTGTCGCATTACCGTATGGGCTATAATGGTGCGATTGTAGCGCTGTATGCACTTGTGCCCTTGATTTGTGTGGTAGTCATGGCTTTTACGTATCTGTGGTATGGGTTGCGTGTGGGCGGCAAGTTGTACCAATTCAATCCAACAAGCACTACCAGTCTGCTGGTTGCTAGTAGTCAGGGTGGTCTTGATCTGGGAGGCCGAGCGACTCCCCAGGCCGATAAATATCCGGATGAGGTCAGTGTTCAGAACGTCAAGATCAAGTTCGGAGAGCTGCCGCATGGAGCTCTTGGCTTGACTCTTGACGATAAGTACGTTCCTTCGCCTATGAAATCTCCGTCGCCTGGGGGCCCACGGGCGAGGATACGGGCTATGACAAGCCGTGTATAGTTCGATTGTTTGAGTAGGGGTTCTTGGGCATACGCATTAGCCACATCTATTTTTCTTTTGTTTCCAGTTTTATTAATAATGTATATATTGCACGGTGTAAATGAGGGAATGGAGTACTTGGCTGATATTACATACATTTTGCGATTCTTTTCGGAACCGAGCTTTATGGTTTATAGTTCTTATCTGCATAAATTCAATCACTTAGAGCCTTAGATACTACACGCTCTTCACACAATGAATGGATTATCAATCAATCAATCAATACCGCACGTTGTTAACATGCCACTTGACGCTGCTTTCCCTGAACTTTCATAGCTGAGTACCCGGACTAGATGCTTCCATATAAGTAAGAAATCTACGAACCAAGTTATCCAAAACAATTTATACCAGCGATAAAGCTCAATAATATACGGGGGATAGTTTTCACAGTACCAATTGAGGACCAGATGAGTGTATGCGCCGGTGGGGTGGGGTGAAGCTGAGAGGGATGGTGGATTGGGTAGTATCTTGGTCTCGAGACATGCAGAGATTTTTCCCTAGGGTTAAAGACCTTCTGAAGAAGCGTCGTGCTTTTTTCTATTTTCTCTATTGTGTCAAATAACCGCCTCAGAGGTCTTGATAAGAGGCCTATTGGGTTCTACTTTCTCGCTTCCTAGCTCCGTACTCTTAGTTAGTGGGTAGATAACGTAAAGGATACTCTAGAGCACTTGTCGTACCTGCAACATTGGCCGTAACCGCAATTGCAACTCTACGTCTAAACTACCTAGACTGGAATTAAAGCCACTGTCCTTCTCCAGGATTCAACTTTCTCAAGGGCGTAGAACCAACACTAGGGTATTCTTCTGAATAATGCAGAAGACAATTCACGGGGGATAGGGTCGAGACCTCATGATACAGGCCGGAGGGCCCGAGGCCGCATTTCATTTATACATCATAATCGACATCGTCTCTTCAACATTAGACATATCTAAAACCACCCACCAAACAAACTCCTCTTCCCCTTCTTTACCTCTGTGAACAGTAACCCCGCCAAGTCGTGACTCTCAATCTTGATAGAAAACTTCTTGGAGTATGTTCCTGGAAGGTCCTTGTGAGTCCACATATCATGCACCTTGTACTTCTTCTTTGGATCTAATCCTGGGACCTCACTAAAGTCGAAAGACTTCAGCTGTGTAGTGTCGAGAACATTAAGAATGAAGACGTGGATGCCACGGACTGAAGGGCCGGCGTAGTATTCTGCTGGCATAGTCTCATTCCTAGCACCAAGGAGTGAGTTAGACAAAATAGTAACATGAATGAAGTGGGGAGCCTACCATTTCCAGCCGCGGTCCTGACCATTGCCCCATTTAAAGAGTTTCACGGATTCTCCAAATACCGGGTCTTGATTGAACTGAATGAATTCCCAGTTTTTAAGAACTGCAAGATCTGTTTTACCAATCAAGTCGAGCTATTCCGGGTTCGAACATTATTAGAATCCAACTCGGTCATAGAAACATGAGAGATCATCTTACAGGAGTTCCAATTAACAAGGGGGATTTCATAGCAGCCCATAGCCCGAAATGAGCCCTTGTCTCGGCCTACGTGAATAAATGTCAGAAATAATGAATACAACAAGAGGGATAACAATCACCTCAGTTAAGTTTCCGTTTCCAACTTCCAACATATCCATATCATTATGACCAAAGAAGTTTCCATATTCAAGCTTATAGCTCGTAAAGCTCACAATTGGCATAAGCATATTCCAGTACGGCCCAATATCACTATACATGATTGTCAATATTCATTCTCCTCAACTCTTTTTGGATAGCAGAAGGTCCTACCCAGTCAATCTCCAGCTCTGTCCAGTTGAATTACCCCATGTCTCAACAAGGGCTTGACCCCAGTCGCAGAGACCGTAGTTGATAACACGGTCTACCTTGGCTAGAGCATCCCTCATGCGGTAGTAACGCTCTGCGGTGTTGGTGGCGCTCCAGTCCCAATCTGCTGGGGCATCTGAGTAGGGTGCTTCCTAAAAGATATAAGTGTTATGAACATAAATTCTGATATAGGTATCAATTACCCAATAGTAAGTATCGGTCCAGTTATCGGGAACATAGCAATTGTCGTATTTCAAATCTATAATACGATTTATTCGGTTAAGCCTTTCATGACACTATGGAAGCTTTGTAATGTGACTTACAGTCAATGCCCCAGTCAGAGAATGTTGCTGCATCGATCTCCTCATAGTAAAGAGAACCCGGATATCCGGCGCAGGTCTTCTCTCCAGCATCTGAGTAGATACCCATCTTCAATCCCATCTCATGGACCTTGGCTGCAGTGCCATTGATGCCATCTGGAAACTTCTTGTAGTCAGGAACAATCCTGCTGGTGGAGTTATCTCTCCAGAGATCTAGATCGGCCCAACAGTCTGTAGATAGCGGGGGTCAGAGAGCGATCTCTTAGCAAGAATGGATAGTATCATACCATCAATGTTGACATACTCGTAGCCCGCATCTTTGAGCCCTAGGCTGACGATCTCCTCCGCCGCAGTGAGGAAAACATCTTCAGAAATATCGCACTTGAAGGCATTCCACGAGTTGAAGCCCATGGCAGGTAGTCTTCCAGTTTTTCCATCTTTTGTCACGAGTGCCTGGGCCACTCCAATAACAAGTGCTGAATTTGATAGTACCCTCAAGATTCCCATTTTTCAACTATTACGACGGTGGTAGGTAAGTGGGTACAGAATCTCTTTAGACAGAGGAAGTGCAGCTGCCTTTATACTGTGAATACCGCTTCAAGGAATTTCATAGCCATTTACTTGCCGGAATTACGGGATCTTTTAGTCTGTTTCCCCCCCGCAATTAACATGCTTCCTCTAGCTCAAAGTATGTAACTCGGGCAAAAGGCAGGTAGTTCAAACTATGTAGCTAATGTATTAAGTCCAAGAGATATAAACAATGCAATATATTGTCCTACACGCACAGCGCAGCTGACACTCATGGCTAAAGCTGACGTTGAACCGGGGATTTTTACTTAAGAACAATGGATGTTCTCTCAGCAGGGGCGTGCGGAGATTTTGGATTTGTTGTCGTGGATATGTGCCGATTTAGATACGTCTCCAACAGGGTATGTATATAAGAGCCTGAACTCTGGATTTATCAGTTAGCTAGCTGGATTATGGAGTTTTACATAGGTGAATTACCCAAGCTTTAGCGCGTTAATATTTACGTGCCACAGAGAGAATGTGAGTTTATCTGAGGTATTAAACCTGGTAAGTGCAGACATAATATCTTTTCCGACCCCATTGCACATTATGGGCCGTCAAACACTGTTCTTCGTATAGAGTCACGCGATTGTTGAGTGAATGGAGTCTATGATCGGCTGTTTTAGCGCGTCCTTACTCGGTAGCAATATCCCGTATATCCGTACTAAGCATCTTATAGCCAGTAAGTAAAGCACCTAGGTAACTATTACCAGTTGACAAAATTGGCCGGACACTGCGTTACTATATAGACTACAGTAACCAACCTTATAATTACCTGCGATTAAGCCCATACCTAAACCTGAGATGAGACAAGCATAGAGAATCACAGATATAACATCTCTTGGTGTTTCCAGCCGTGGTTATGTTGCAAGGTGACGTTGACGTATTTGGTTGTGATGCAGCGTCCGGTTAATTTTGTCAATCCACAATACACGTAAATACCTACATCAATATCGACGCAAATAAAGGCATGGTATGCTCACAAGGATGGCCATGGTCATCTAAGTCGAATGTGAACTCGACTGAACTGAATTAAAGTCCAGAGTGAAATCTAGTGCTGCTTAACCGAATACCTATCAGAAATACGCTCCCCTAATTTCATGTTCATATCCGCCAGTTTATTCTAAATATCGTTCGATAGATGCGTGAAATTTAAAGGTTAATATTTCCCCACTTGGTCTTGCGCGCTTGCGCCTAAAGTCAGGCCCCACTCCCCACCCTAGCCCTCAGGGGTGCATAGGCCCTCAGGGGTGCATAGAATACCTGATCCATGGTCAAATTGAATCTCCCCATCTGTGGGTACTTTATACCCATGCCCCACACAGAATATCGACATACCATTCCATCCTAGTCTCGCTTGCTAGAATGGGATAATTTCATGATAAAAGCACCTACATGTATCTAATGGTTAAAGCCGCATTGTAGCTGTGCCGCAAGCTTCTAGATGGAATATATATGTATACATTTTTATTTGGGGAGGGTTTTCTCTGCAATTTGTTGGCTGTTGATACCCTAGTAACAATGCTCGAGACCCAGCTCAGCTCTTGAAATAGATAAATATACGCAAGACGCCAGGCCATATATAGATCACCGTTGGTGTCATTCTCCGTAGTATTAAGCTTTTTGCCCTCTATCGTCTCGAGAATGAATTTATGTCCTATGCTCGTTGTGTTCACGACGTCGACCTCGTGAAGTTTCACGGACCCCACCGATCAGGAAACCTTATTCGATGCCACATAGCACATCACTGATAAAACTAACCCTGAATAGAATGATGAACACACCGTAGATATATGTGACTCTCAAAGCATACTAGATGACATGAAAGGAAGCGCCGTCGTGCATTAGAAAATCCCCGGTCCAGGTGAATTCGGTCCGGCCGCCTCTCCGGGCTATGTTTTTTTTTTTTTTGAAGTTATGTCAATTCTGTTTCTAGATACAAAATGGCCGCATAAACTTACATGTAATACTATGGCGTAATCTGGACTATGTACGTACATGTACTTTATATGTATGTAGGTTGTGCATCTCGAAACGGATCGAGTGAGTGGCTATGAGCTAGGTTACATAAATCACCAGCTAGATATACATACATACAGTACAAAAAAGAGGTGTGATCACTACGATATTCCCGTCAATACGCTAGCGATGTGGCAAAAATACGGTATTGGTATAGTATTCTTCCTACAATGCCGGTTTAATTCGTAGTCCTATGGTAGTGATCCCACCCCGTTTGTTCATACTGTATATTAGGAGACCCGAGTATAAGTAACGTTTTTGACCTAGTACCGTGTCAGCCTGGGGATCGGGTCATAACCATACAATTTGGCGGTGGTTATTGCCGAGCCTTTTCGCCTCCAGAATTTGCGTAGAGGTTTTTTTTTTGTTGTTGTTTAACTCATTTATTGCATGCAGACCGTAGTCTATGGCAATACCATAACCCTAGAACTGCCCTGCTAACTTCTGGCCACACCCAATAAAGGGCATTCAGCAAGTTCGCACTAATTTGCGTGGAGATTTTTGTGCTGTTGCCATACGACCCGATTCTAGGTCTGAACTGTTTGACTTTTAGTACGGGTACTCGTGCGAGGCGGTGGTTGGGAACGGGCAGTTCTGGGGCAGTGCGATATTACCATAGACTACGGTCTGCATGTAATTAATGAGTTAAACAAAAAAAAAGATTCTAGGTCTGACAGTTATACACGTAAGTAGTTGCGCGCTGATGTAGCTATACAACAGATTACCCCATGAACGCCTGGTTGAACGCCACTTTCAGTTACTACATGTATGTAGTATTTATTGGTGTACAGCGGTGGGTAATAAGTCATCGGATGACTTAGCCACAAAACATGTATTTTGTAGCGTTCCGTCCAATAATTTGTTACCCACCGCTATACATACAAGTACACGATCTAGATCTAAATCGATCTACAGTTCACCGATATATCGTACCCCCAGATTGAAAAGAAACCCCCATTAATATAATTATATAACCACGTCGTTACCCCACTCGATCCACTTATTAATCCAAAGCTTCAAGCCAGCGAAAATAATTTAAGTAGCAAAAGTATTCGTGATTCAGACTTCGGAGTGTAACATTTCACTATATAGCTATGTAATCGTGGCAGACCATCAAAAGAAAAACCCTCAGGAGTTTCCAAATGACAAATGGTACCCGGAATCAATGAGGAATGTGATCAATGGCCTACCTTCTTTATCTATAGTCACGAACTATATTATATACATGTATCGTTGTTATTTTTAATCTTAACATTAAAGGTAACATTAATATTATGTGTGCGCCACACTGCGCACTGACATTAAAACCAAATTAACACTTTTGTAGAGTGGCTGTACAGTCGCCTTGGGGGCAACGACGAAACTGGCTGAACGACGAACAGCAGTCTTTCTCAGTCAAGACATTGGCGCTCGAGCTAGTAAGCAACCGTTTGGCTGAAACCTGTGTTTTCGTCGTTGTCCCAGGTTCGTCGTTGCTCCAAAGTTGACTGTACTTTATACTGATGCATGCTAGCACTACATGTATGTAGTCCACAGAGTCAAATACATGTAACCACCATAACCAGTCATAGTCCTTTCGAGGTGTAAGCTATCGATCCCTTCGTCTGTCGACAAAATGCTACCTACCCGAGAAAAATTAAATTTGGTGTGGCTTTACTAACAGATCTCGTTATCTCTGTTATCAAATAATAGAATCTCCCATACATATTTAATTCATCTATTATAGGGGGGCATCAATCGACAGACGATGGGATAGTACAACGGACATAACTTTTTGAACACCTTTGATCTGTAAAGGTACTGCATACTATCTGCTTGTGTAGCTACATGTAGCCTTAGGCCTTCACGCTTGCATACTCATATCGGTTCACTATTATGAGGGTAGTCTACTCTATTGGCTAGAACTATGGGATCATAGAATATCACTCGTTACTCAACATTGTGAGCTCGGCCTACCCCCCCATGGAGACCTGGCTTTGCGGTCATGAATCCAAAGCAAATTACCAGAGAAAACCACTATCAGCTTCTATCCCTCTCTCCTTTCATGACAATTTTTAAGAACAGTAAAACGTAATATATATAGCCATTCATCAAATCTGGTAGACGAGGAGACATGGGCAGGAATGAGAGTGAAAGGGAGACGGAGAGTACAAATTGTAGTAAAGAGCGTAAGAAGAATAGTCGGTGTGTATTGTTTTTACCTTTTCTTTTTAGTTAGTCAGTGGCGGCGGATGTGTGCGAACTTGCTGAATGCCCTTCATTGGGTGTGGCCAGGAGTTAGCAGGGTAGTTCTCGGGTTGTGGTATTGCCATAGACTAAGGTCTGCATGCAATTAATGGGTTAAATAGTAAAAAAGCCACTCATCGAAAGTGTTCGTGATTCACATCAAAGTTGGTCAGTGCGTGATGTGGCTTACCAGATTTTACGGCCAAATTGAGGAACTAAAATGTATCTATATAATTATATCCAGAGAGTGACAGAGAATAAAAATACCATGAATATCTAATTTTGACTTTGACCACCATTGACTGTTGCTGTATTGAAACTTTGAGCATTTCAATGGGCACTTTGATTCCTGGATTGAGCCGGACATGTCACATTAAATCCGAATCACGCACTTTTGATGAGTGGTTGTATGTACCATCTCCGGCCTATATACGTGTAGCTATAGCTATATACATGTAGCTATTCTACAATTAAGAATAAATTATAAAGCAAGCTAATCTAACTTGTAAGTTCCGCGGACCGAGGGGGGCATTTCATTATCTAGCTCCTAGGATCCTAGTACTTCATAAAGACTCAAGAACCACGATTAACCCTAGGCGTATTTATTTGCCGGTAGCGTGTCTTTGGTATATGTATGTACAGCCGCGTCCGTAAATTTTTGGAGCCGGATAAGAATGACTACAAAGAGAAATTTGTAGATAGATATTTGCATACTGATACCACAACACTTCGTATGGCCATTTTTCAAGGAAGAGGACCAAAATATTTTGTTGCAATCGCGGACGTTTTTACAGGGTGCCAAAATTTTGCGGACGCGGCTGTACGTATAGTTCATATGGAGCATAATTTCAGACACGCCACGTCGCCAGTGAACACATCCCTTGATCACGGTGATTACTAGCTCACTCGGAGATCGAAAGAAGCGCCTTCTAAAACTACGTTTCCAAAAATCCCATCACGGAAACGCACGCCGCGCTCAAACCACCCAATTTTCTCCGGTCTAATTAAATCGATATAAAACTAAAACTAACCCATCAATATTATCCGACGCAGCCAATAACCAGCGGGAACACCAACAAGAAGCAGGCTTCAAAAATACACTACTCTACTTCAACAGAATAGACAGCTCATTAGTTGGATTATTGTTATTGGTCATGCATGATTCACCAAGACTAGAAAGAAATACGGATACGGGCTCCTGAAATCACGCCTCGCCAATAGCATAGCCAAAAACCAAACAATCAAATGGCCAATCTCACCCATAATAGGCCGTAGTACCTACACATATGGTCGGACCAGTAGATTAGTCCTATCGAATTAGGGTTGGAACAGCAGTATCTACACGAAGCTGGGTACTGCACTTTTACGGGCCTCACACCAAGATTAAAAAGATTTCCACTTCAGGTCTGTCCCTCTTACTTGAGGCAAATAGTCTGTATAATATATACGATCCTACCGGCGATAACAAGATGAAAGCCAAACCACCCAGAGACTAGCCACGGCCAAGATTTCGGGCCCCAACCTCCTACAACTCACCAGGTATCAAAACCCCACCAACACCTAGCGCACCCCCAGCCGGAAACCGTTTAAAGAGTATCAGATTACCTGGGCTCTGAATGTTGGATCCCATACTATACTAAGCAGAAGTATTCCCGCTATCCCGTGAAGACTGGGGATCCACCGGGAGCCCCGACTGCTATCAAAGAAACCTCAGGTAAGTATTCAAATAGGCGTGAGGTAGCTCAATGCACGACTCACTTACACCCATATCTCGAAATGGGCTGGTCAAACCTATATATGAGTGATAATCTGTGAAGAATATATACGTGTATGTACTAGCGAGAATATAAAGTCCGCCCTTGCGGTTGCAGCGCAGTCGATGCTACGTACCAAATTAAAACGAGGAAGATCAACCCATGCTTTAGTTTTTCTCTCTCTCCAGTGTAAATGTAATTACCATACCTATATGTGCTTTTGTAAGTACGTGCACAACGAAAGTCTTAGTATGCCAGTTCTATATCATTCAAATAACAGAGGCCACCTGTAACGCCTATTCGGGGAACAAAAAGGAAGCCCAGATCAGTTCCATGAGGGGACAAGTAGAGAGGAAAATTGGCTTCTAACAACCTCAACCGCTCATACAGTACGGAAAGGGTGAATGAAAGGGTTAACGTAGCCAATTGCCAACATCACAGGATATTAGTCCGGGGATTGGTGATGGAAGGGTAGTCCTGAGGCGATGAGCAGAGGAGAGAGTTCTAGCATTTAAGAATGGTATACCGCAAAATCTCAGGAATAACGAATCGAACTGGACTGAACCCTGGGCTTCGGATTGGTCGAATACTTGTTGAGCCTCAACTCGACAGACCCAAAGCGTACCTTTTGGTCGTCTTGACCAATGGGTAAGTGGTATTCCAGCCCAGTTATTCCTGAGATTCTGCGGTATCTGGTTTAGAGTTTAAAGAGATAGAGTACGATACCCTCCCGAATCTTAGGAGAGTAGATTCGAGGCGGGGAAGGCAAGACCTAGCTAGCTAGCTAGCGTTCATGATTGATCTGCTTCAACTTCGAAAGTACTTTACTACTCAAGGCTGAGAGATCTACAGTGGAGGAGAAAAATTTTCAGGGCCCAGACCTGGTGGGGTACGTGCAGGATAGATGTTTGATAGCCTCTCATTCGTGGTGGATCTTCACCGCAACTAACAGCCAGCAAAGCGCTGATAGGTGTCTAAGACATATTGATTTCTTTTCCTTGTCCAAAATTCCTTGGCTACGTAGACTCGCATTGTTAGAGATCGTCCTAGAAGCCGCAACACATCTGTAGTGGGAGGTACTCATATCTTTCTCTGAATACCTACTGACTGGATACTTCATCAAAACATCAACTTACAGCTGGGACGGAGAAAAACAATCTAAGTTGATGTCCGATGCTCCAATTGCAACCCAACTGGGATAGACGGGCCGGCGAGAATCTGCTCTTCCACGCGAATCTCCTCATCGCTTCATTGATTCAAGTAGAGTAGGTAGGTACACCTCAACTTCTCATTCTCACTCGCCCGCTTCCTCGTCTCCAGACCAGCTCATACTGTGCACTTTCTTCCCGCGGCCCTACAACCCACCATAGCGCCTTCCCCGTCCGGGGAAAGTGCAAGAAAAGGTACTATACATACTCGATGGCCCGCAGCTCCCTTGGCTTGTGGGGCAGGGAGGACGTGTGGACTTCTCATACGCCGATGAGAAATGTTGTTCCCGCAGGAGATGGATGTATCTATAGAGTACCTACATAGAATAATATCCTTCGGCTATCTGTTGGACACGGCAGGGGAGCGGTGTCTTATTTTTGACGGCTAGATGTGCAATAACTATTTTTTAACTATTTTTTGATGTGAGGCGACGTGATGTTTTTCTGTTGCTACTCACTGGTTGGGTGGTTATTATTATAACGCAGTACTTGGGTCGCGTGCTCAGTTGGAACATTCTTCTGCAGGCAGGGAGAAAGCCTGGTAACGAGAGAGCATGCGGAGCCATTTGTAGCCAAAAGAGAGAGGGCCTGACCGATGGTATTGTGTAGATGCATACGTGTAACTATCCAGCCAAGATGTGTGAGGGCTGTCTGTACTCTTTGGGGGGCATTCCGGCGTTAAAGAACTTGGCTTCTTCTATTATTTGTTTATCAGTTTATTAGTTTCCAAGTCAAAGGAGTATCTCCGGCCTCGTTATTTTAAAATTGACAATTGCTCAGCAGGACGCTAACATTTACCAACGCCAAGAGGCACCCCACCCCACCCTTAGCCCTCCACCAGCGCCGGCGGGTTTCATAAACATTGATTCCGATACCCCGCCAGTAGCATCACCTCTGGAAAGAAGCTGGGGCTGAGAGGTTGTGGGGAGATTTACCAACTTCTCAATTTTGTCCTCAGTTGCTGGTGTGCAGGGTTATTATGCTTAATTAATCACCCCCTTCGTGATGTGTTCATCAATCCAAACCCAAATTAATGGGTTCTTCCCGTCCGATCCCAGATGCATACATGCAGGGACACCCATCAATTGCAACTTGAAAGTGTAGGCAAGAACAAATGTAGGAAACGCAGCCCAATAAAGCACATTTGGTGTTATCTATATCGCTACACCCCTTTCACGTGGGGGTGATAAAGTTCGAATGAACGTGATGCAGCGCATCATCATGCTCACTTAGACCCCAGACAACCTAATAATTGCCTCCCAAAGCGGCAAGAAACGTTAAATCCGCAATGTTAGACTCGTGCTAGCGGGCCAATCACAACAAGGAGAGCCGTTGGATGTGGACAGACTAGGAAAGAAAATAATACGTGGCTGGACCAGATCAAGGTCGCCTCTAACCCTTAAGGCCTTCCAATTTTGTCCCCTCGGTCCTTTTACATCGCGATACTGGAAGAACAGAGCACCACGTCACACAGAGGTTGGAAATCGCACTGGTTGATTGGGATACCAAGTGCTATAGGCTTTCTGCACTTTCAGCCTTTCCGGACTACATATATATGTACTCTACAACAGTCAATGTCATCAAGCCATGTTTCAGCAGTAATCGATCATCACCACCGCGGAATCTTGAACCATGAATCCCGGATTCCTCCACTGGTACTACTGTGGAAATAAGGTCCTTAGCGGCAAGCAAAAAGCAACTCTCTTCCCCACTGCACACACCGAGGCTTTAGTCCTGGCCAATCAATCAAGAGGTTAAAAATAAGCTAATTTACGCTGTCTCGTGTGCGCATATACGTAGGTAAAACAGAGATCGAGTGACGCCCTGTGATTCACTGGCGAGGGTGAAAGTATTGCCGAGTCGATAGGCCCCTGCTGTAAGCCGGAGCTACCAGGAATCAACCCAATCACTAAAGGCTCAGTACCAACGTCTCCAAACTTAAGTGTATTCTGACTACGTGTGGTGCCAGGAACTTCCTACACTTAGACTGTGTTTAGTAGACATCATCGTCTGCTAGACCTGGCAGTTTCCACCCCATCAATATTGCATTATGCAGTCAGTAATCATAGCACGGCAGTAACTTCAGGGAGTAAGTGCTTATTTCATGCGGCACAATTGTTTTTTGCCCATTTCTTCACAAAACAGGAAAATGCATGTCTCACTCATCGAAAAAAGTTAGAGCGAGATCTTTTTTTTAATCCATTGCTGTGCCGCGCAGAAGCCTAAAAAACCCAGCATTACTGTGCAGCAACTCTTCGCGCGCGCGGGTATCAACTTTAGATCTGGAGTACGCTGCCGTCACAATGGGTTTTTACCTGCAGCAAATAGCGGGACTGCCTTCCCTCTTCATAGTCGGATACAGCCGAGGCGAGTAGATAGGGCTGTATTGGAACGTGGCGTTCGTATCGAGTGACCAGGACATGGGGAGGGGTTTTCGAAACACCTGGATTAAACGCCTTTGGTTTCGGTAGCTCGGAGTCAAAAGGTGCCAGTGTGACGGGTCGGGAAGAAAGATGTGTAGGTACGTACCGAATCATGAAACGGTACCTGAATTCTTTCTATGGATTACGAGATGTATGCACTCTCTTCATGCAAGGCATGAGAAGAACATTTCTGTCGTCCTCTTTTGGCAAGAAAAGGCCAAGAGCGCATCCGTTTCAGGAAGCGAGAACCTCCTTTGAGTGCATATGTCAGAAGGTTCTGTTCCTGCATCATCATTGGCCCGCTAGCAAATAACAGTTGTTGATTTGCCAGGATGAAGGCAGCCGTCCAAGTGCAGGATAGTTCAGGTACCGTTCTCATCACATATCCAGGATACATCCCGTCCCGTATGCGGATGATATCCTATCGTTTAAGCTTGAATTTTACTCTGATCAACCATAAGGAAATCAGCTTTCCTTGGGTACGCGCCCATCAAACGCCGAAGACTGCAAATACCAGCAATCCCAGATAACTCTGTGTAAAATATCAACCCTCGGAGATCGTTCATGAATGGGACGTGCATTCGGAGAATGTAAATTCAAGAAGAAAGCCAAGAGTTCAAGTGGCACTATTGACTGCGTCGACAGGGGATGTGCGGCTTCGGGTTTTTTTCTTTCACTTGTGGCACTACACTCAGCTGCTAGGAAGCTGACAGCTTCCGGTTTTGGCTGGTTAGTTGGTTTGTCATAATATCCGAGCATCGTCCATGCCAGTAATGATCCCTACTTGAATTGGGGGCGCTCGGGATCAGATGTTCGACGTAACCTACCCAATGTCGAGTAACCGCTGAATTATGCAGGAGGCAAAACTTTGTGTTTCTTAAAATCCAGATTTCAGGGGCGCTAGCTGCACGCACAGTTCTAAGTCAAAATCTTGGCCTATCAGTGTGTGAGCCTCGTTCTACTGCTAATTCTTTTTTTTTACTATGATATAAGAGGCCTCTTTCCTTCTATTCCCGACTCAATCACCATCAGCAATATCTTCAATATCGAACTGCAAGTCAGTCATTCTTTCTTTGGTTTATTCATTCTTTCCAAACAAACAAAAACCTCGCCGGACGTTTTTTATTCCAATCTTTAAGCAACTTTTCGATACCACCACACTACAAAATGTTCAGCAAAGCACTTATTCTTGCCTTGATCCCGACTGCGCTCGGTCATATGGGACTTTTCCACCCTTCTGCCTACGACTTTAATGGCGATGGTTACAGTCTCGTCACACCCTTGTCCGGACAGTCATTTAATGACTGGTGGTTCCATGGTACGCATGCCCTGCATCATTAATGTAAATTTAAAGAAACCTAACTTATCATATGCAGGCAACATTGGAAAATCAACTGGTGAAGTGATGGAACTCCCCGCTGGTGGCTCGGTTTCAATGGAACTCTCCTGCAACAAGCAGTTTACTTCTTACGGAAACGCTGGTGACGGCTCCACTGCCTGCCCCGACGATATCCCCTCTTATCATGCCGGCACCCCTATCAAGAACTCAGAGATCCTTGGGTGTGGTCTTGCAATCGCATATAAGGACTCTGCTTCGTCTGTCAATCCATCGGACTTTACGGTCTTCTCAGTCAACACTGATTGCGTTGACAACCTTCACACTTCTTTCGATGTACCAGCCGACATGCCAGAGTGCCCGAACGGAAAATGTATCTGTGCGTGGTTTTGGCAGGGACAAGCCAGCGCCGATGAGATGTACATGACTGGTTTTGACTGCACTATCACTGGGTCAAGCTCTACCAAGTCGGTAGGTGCAGGTCAGCCACCAAAATATTGTCCCGACGGCGGGTGTGTCTCGGGCCCCAAGCAGCCAATGTACTGGGCCAACGACAACTCAAATGTCAACTACGATGGTGTTTACACACACAAGCCCTCATACAACTCCGCATGGGGCTTCTCCAACGGTGCCCAGAACGACATCTTCGTTGGTAGCTCATCGTCCCCTACTAGCGTAGTATCTTCTCCTACTTCTCGTGCTGGATCCCCATCCCCCACAACTCTCGTCACATCCACCAGGAAGTCCCAGCCAACAGGTGGTGCTACTTGTTCGTGGCCCGGCCACTGCGCGGGCGCTACTTGCTCTGATGAGAACGACTGCTCGGACTCATTGACCTGCAAGAGTGGAAAATGCGCCTAATTTCTTTGTTTTGCTATAATTTTGTATATACTTTGCTGCGCAAAGCTAGATCGGATGTTGTGGGGGGGTGGCGGTGTAGTCTTTTATCGGAGTGATCAGCGTTTTCTTTTCTTAAGCCTGTAACTTACACGGTCCTTATACCTTTTTATATGTAGCCTTATATACAAAAATATATCTACTTCATTATAATGCCTACTGCAGAGCCACGAGGAAGATGGAGAGTGTTGAGTGCTTGCTACCACGTACCTTTCAAAGTCTTAACTGACTGAGCAACCGCCAGACTAGGACTCGTAGTTTACAACAGCCAAGATGCCAATCAATCCGCCGATTCAACAGCGCCGGAAGTTGACGCCGCCTCTGAACAGTGCCAGCAGAAGCCGGACCGGTCCCCGACGAGAGACCATGACCAAGCCAGGCCAGACCAGACCGAACGACCGTGCCACCACCAATTAGTCCCGTCGCCCAGCGCGTATGAGACAGGCACAGTCGCCCGCGATATCATCCCGAACTCGCGGTCTTGGCGATGATGGGGCGGTGGTGGGGCACGGAGGAGGAGGAGGGGGGTGGGGAGACTTGGCGCACGGGTTGTCACTCGCGGTGTCTTGGACTCGGAGAAGGGTCTGAGCGCAGGTTGATTAAATGTCGATCGCTACATGTACCTGCATGTACTTACATGTACTTTATAGCTATAGGCCCTCGTGGTTATTTCTATGGGTTAGAATTTCGGCGTAGTATGTGGGTGAGAGGCACGGTCTGTCCGGGAGGGTGCGCATTGTGAGGAGAGAAGAGGGAGATGGGTCATGGTAAGAGTGGGTGGATGTGGTGGCTGCGGTGTTTCACTGCAGGAGGTGGAGTGGTAGAGAGGTTGGGGGGGGGGGAAGTTGGGTCATGGGGTATCACTCGACACAATATATGTAGAGACAAGACTCGTAGAAATTGCGCGGGTTGGAGATCGCGAGGCAGTGGGTGTGTACTCGAATAAGTAACATGCCTGGCATGGACGCAGAAGCCGGCTTATGTATGTAATAGAACGCTGGGGGGGCTTACGTTGTATATGGGGTCGTCATATTAAGTACAAGTACCCTCCGGGCGCGCATGCCATCATCCCGCACTGCAATGCCAAGCTAGCGCGCTCAACAGTCCCCCCCGGCTCAAAAGCTCCAAAACACGGCCTGTATCTCTGTGGTAAGAGCAGCCTAGTGGTTAAGATATTTGCGTATCTCCACTTTGAGTCTAACCCCCCCTGACTGGGAACGAGTATGGTAACTCAGAAACTAGTACTGATGATGGGGAGGTTAGCAGTTCGATTCCCGACCCCCTCAACCATGATTCGGAGCCCTTGGACCGCAAGTCCTTGTTTGAGCCCCCTTGGAATGAGAAGAAGCAGCCTGGCCAGCGTAAGTCTTTTGTCGTGGCGGGTTATAACCCTTTTTTTTAAAAAAAGAAATAAAAAAAAAGATTATTCCGTTAGTATATACATTTTTTCGTAATGAATACTTTGTTAAAACATACACCATGGGGGAAAAATCCACCACCATCGCTATGATCTCTTAAGCTACATGCACAATAGTACCCCATTCGATCACCGTCTTCCTTCACGGCACCAACCAGTAGCCGTCAATAGACCATCAATAGTAGCATACGCACACAGCCGGCCACCATAACCTCTGGAACTCGCCTTCCACCATCTCTCGTCTTTCTACCCCTTAGCACCTCCTCATTCGAAGCAGGTTTACTCTACTTCCCACCATCAATCCTTAGACGCAGGTACGAACAGAAAAATCCATGACGAGCTTCTTTACAACATGTACGCTCTATATGGCCATCCTACGCACGTATTTCCGCCTACAGATCTAAAAGCAACTGGTTGGTTGGTTGGTTCTTCACATCCAGGTTAGCTGGGTGGTGGTTGCTTTATCATGTGCATGCACTGAACGTCATCACGTCCAAGATCTCAGTATGGATCACGTTTGTAGTGAGAGTGAAGCCTATGTAAATACTTACTTGTTTTGTCCCATGAAGCTGCAGCACCTGTTCTACTGCGAATGGGATTCGCTGGCCCTTTCTCGGGCCAAGTATGCATACATGTGCTCCCGTCTCAGAACCTGACTACGCGGGCCAATTTTTGTTCAGGGCTTTACTGGCTATGAAGTATTTATGACTATAAATTAACCAAGAATACAACAGGAGCTCTTGTCTTTTTTTTCCACAACGCTTGCATAAAGAAAAAAGAAACAGATTAACCATTCTCCTGATACCCACCACTACCCTTCACAAACGGAACAAAAAGAGAGAGTATGTGTGCTACCGCCCTAGGTATTCAAAAAACGTCCTCAGCGCAATAAAACTACATCCACACTTCAACACCACTACTGGTCCTTCTTTTCCAGCGCACCCCTAATAATCTGCTTGCCCACATCCACACACATCTTCGGCCCCTTCTGTCTATCCCAGAACATCACCTCCTCGGTTGATGTTCCCTCAGCTCTCTTTCCAAATGCAACCTTCTCGTTGATCTCGGACTCTTCGTCGACGCCCAAGCTCTCCTGCAAGAACCTGCGTCTGACCAGGAACCGTTCGCGGCGCTCCTGCTGCAGGCCGGGAGACTCGAGCTTGCTCATTGCTAGTCTAACAGCATAGGCGGTTGCAAAGTAGATGTGCTCGCTAAAGATGATGGACGCGAGGACACCATAGAGGGTGAGTGAGTGTGGGGTTCCATTAGTAGAGTCGGCGAAGAGGTAGATAAGCGCAGCAGAGGAGATGGAGCCCATCCATGCCAGAAACCCGAGGTTGTTGAGCCACGGCCCGATGGTGTCCGCGCGGTGGGGAACAGGGCGCTTCATCTCGACACAGATTTTGGCGGCGTCGGAGCGGAGTTCGATCCAGTTGTTGATGAGGAAGGAGACACTTGCAAGTGGCCAGACGGGGGAGAAGAGGGTCAGGTAGCCAAATTGCATGACCATCTCGCGCAGATCGGTGTGCACGTCGTAATGCTCGAGCTCAGACTCGCAGCGGATGCGCTTGAGGAATGCGGCCTCGGCGGGAGTGTCATGGCTTGCTTTTTTGGCAACACCGTTGCGGGCGTTCTGGTACTTCTTGACTTTGCGGAAGATCTTGCGTTTGGCGAAGGGGACAATAGTCTCGAGTGCAAGGTTAACAATCTGCGCAGTTACAGTAAAGTAAATCACTTGTTTCTTGAGGCGATCCGGGTTGATTTGAAAGGCATTGATTGGCTTGTCGTCCAGGAAACTTTCGGTGGTGATTTCGGGGGTTGTGAGGTTTAACACGTCGAGATGAGGCACGATAAGATTCCCGAATGGCACATAAACGAACGCGGTCAGAAACAGTGGAACATATGAGCAGATGAAGTTAAAGACGAAGGTCTTCTGCGTCATGGCTGCCTCGTATCCGCTCTGATTCTCGTAGTTTTCGAATTCGGTGAGCTTTGTTGCAATACCAGTGAGGACCGACGTAAGAACCGGCACAAAAACGGAGAGAAGGACGGTGGGTAGGAAAACGAGAACCGTCTTGAACGGGCCGTTGTACACCTCTGTGAGGAAAATTTCAATTGCGAAGACACACGCATAAAGTGCCGATAGCAGACCGCTTGCTCCAAGGGCAAATGGGATCTGGAGTGCCTGGCGGGCGAGTCTATGCCAGGCGGGGAAGAATTTCACAACTTCTCCAGTGATAGGATCCTCAATTTCCTTGTGGTACTTGAACTGGGCACGGCGGTTCTGGAGAGAGGAGACATTACGGACGCCCCAGCGGACCGCGAGATCCACTTCTTGGCGTTTCCAGTACTCGACAAAAATCACACTCCAGAGGCAGTTTGTGATTGCAAATGTGAGAGAGTATGAAGGCAAGAGGAAAAATGCGCCTACGCCGATGGCCGCGGCGATAATAAGAAATGAAAGGTAGGATTGAAGAAAGGCAAAGTAGAATGCCACCTTCTCACCAAACCGATCACGAAGCTTTCCCAGCTCCTCCGGGCCGATGGTCCAAGTTGTCGACCAACGTTTCATCCATGCCTACCACGAAAAAAAAGATCAGCTTCAAAATCGCCGCAAAAGTAAGTCAACAGCGATGGGATCTCTCACCTTGTTAAATTCATGGTCATGAAGCGGGAACACGCTCTCCACTAAGTCCCACTGACCCTGCTTCGGAGTGATCCCTGCACCTCCCTCGCTATCTGGCAGGGTGATGAGTTGCCAGACGATCCTTAACCTCTCCGCCTCCGTTAAGGGCTCCTTGTCCAAAGATCTCTGGGTCTCCTTATCCGGCGCGGCCGATCTAACGCCGTGGAGCCAATCCTTCACCCTACACCGCACATCGTTAGCACTCGTCCAACTACAACTGGACTCCCCTCTACACATACCTGGATCGGTAGACCTCGCCAACAAGCTTCTGCTCCGACCGGACCCTCACAAACACCAAAACATTACCATTAGCACCGTCCCGGACTTCGGTACGAAGCCCTACGCCGTCGAGAGCTGCAATGAGCTTCTCGAACTGGGCTTCGACTTTCTGCTTCTCTGCTCCAACTGTCAGCATTACTCGCCCCACGGAGCTGAAGAGTGAGCTATCGAGTACCTGCCCCGTCGAAACGGAAAGAGATGACGTATTCCACGCCCAAATTGTCTGAAACGTTAGCGATTGCATCAGAGACCTGCACGTCCGAGTCCGAGTCCGAGTCTGAGCCCGACATGATCAATTGTGAGTTGACTCTATTCTTTTTGAATTCCGCGGTGTATAGTGTATTTTTTTTCTTCTTTCTTCTTCCTGCTTGCAACTGGATGATGAAGGTAAAGAAAGGAAGGAAAGGAAAGGGAAAGGGAAAGGAAAAAACGGGGGAAGAAAAGGCAATCTGGCCGTCTATTAGAAGAAAGCTGAGGGTTTCCCGGATTTTCCCTGTACGGCGGGATCGGTACGTATCACGACCAAGCACATGCTGTTTCACGACAAGCACACACACACACACGCACGCTATGATGTAACCAAGACAGGCCCGTGCATGAGAATTACCCGGCCTGCCAGGGTGGGGCGAGACATGAGTGGTCACTCGGGGGGGCGACAACGTGGTGGCGCCGTTGGGGCCGTGACTTTCAACGCTCTCCTGCTGGGCCGATCTGGAGACGACGTCACGCGTGTTGCTTTGGCACCATGTGTAGAGTAGAGTATCTACATATACATACATACATGTATGTAGAGTCGAGCGGGTTTCTGCTGCGGGACCTCAGAGTGGCAGATCATTGACTCCGTTGCCAAGACTGGCGCTGGCGCCCAACAGCATCATGTAGGTACGTACATTCCTCAGACAGCTGTGTGTGGTAATGAAGGGATTGGGTCGAGAGAGAGAGAGAGCCCATAATTGTAGGTACGTATAACTGAAGCTGTTGCTCGAATCATCACTTGATGTATGTATATTCTACCGCCCACGACTGACTGACTGTCCGCCCAGCCAATTAATTGATACTAGCCTTAGTACGTATACGCACTCCATCGCGGTCCCAGCGATATAGCTGCATGTATCTAGAGCACAAGTTAACGCCTGGGGTGCATGTATACTATACTGTGCACCAATACATGGCACAGAAGCCGTGTGATTACTGAGCTGCGACACAGAGTGCTGGGCGATCCACACGATATAATGCTGCGAGTATTTCCCCCCCCCCTCCCCCCCCAGGGGTATTGTCAATTAACAACGATATGCCATATGCCATATGCATCCATCCTAGCCCAAGGCCGAGTCGGATCCGGTGGGCACGGCTGCTACATGGTCCCATAGGCTCGTGGGGCAGCATGGTTTGGCGGTCATGTACCTACTCTACATACATTCGGTACTCTCTGCTGTACTCCATTGCCCATCACCGTCAAAAAACCAAAGTACCGCTCATACACATCTCCAGCGGTACTGAGCCGACACACCCTTTATAGAAAGCGCTCATTTACTTGTATTTAATTGAGATATAGTTTAGTGTACAGCGGGCAAAGGAGGCAGGAAATAGGAATAGTATCAAGCGTAAGTATAGGAAATACCGAATAGAACGACATACACACACACACACCCCGCGCGCGCTCACCACAAAAAAAAAAAGCCAAAGCCCGGAAAAAAACAAAAAACGCAAAAGAATCGGGGCAAAAAAACGTTTTATTTTTCCATAGTCATTATTTTCCTCCAGTTTTCCATCTTTAAAAAATCCCTGGCAGGGCAGTTTCTCACATATTGGCCCCCTTTCTAGCGTCTCCTTCCGCCTCCACCCCTAACCCTAGGGCTCCGGCTCCGGCTGCGGCGTCTTCTCGGGCTTCTGCTCCGGGAGTCACTCCTGGTGCTATACGAGCTGTAGCTAGGGCTTCGTCTCCTTCTTGCTGCTCCTCCTCCTCCTCCCCCACCCCCACCCCCGCCCCGCCGCCAGTATATCTCCCACCCGACCTAGGTGGTGGACTGTAATCCCTGCCACCACCACCACCACCACCGCCGCCACCTCTTCCGCGACTCCTTGCTCTTCCGCTCTCACCGCCGCGTCTTCTGTAGGGGCTTCTGGAGCGACTTCTTGAGGGGCTCCGGCTCCTGCTCCTGCTAGAGTACGTTGGCGACCTAGATCTGGATCGAGGGCGGTATGAGTCTCCGGCTGCGGCACCGCGATATGAGTCACCACCGCGCGGGAATGCACGGGGAGGGGCGGAAACGATGGGGGCGCCTCCGCTGCGGCGTGGGGGAGGAGGAGAACGGAAGCGATTGCTACCGGCGGCACCGCGACGGGGCGGCGGGCCAGCAGGCGGAGAGATTGCAGCGCGGCGCGGAAGTACTATGGAGACGTTGATGGTGGCTCCGTCGAGTTGTCCTTCGTGCATGTGTGCTATTGCGGCCTGGGCGGAGGTGGGAGAGTTATAGACGAGGTAGCAGAGGCCACGGTTTGTGAAGACTAGTGAGAGGTTGGGATTAGTATCAGGGCTTTTAGAAGTGAGGGTAGAAAAGAAGAACTCACATTGACGGTTGACAGGCATGTCTACTGCTTTGATGTCCCCGTATGCCGAAAAGATCTCTGAGATGTGGGCTTCGGTAACATTCTTTGTCAATTTCTCAATGACAATCTGCATAATCCATCAATTAGCAAACCGCCATCAAAGCCGACCAAGGCCTTCTTCCTCCGTCGATCAAACACAAACTCACCTTCGAGCTCTGGAATCCCGGACTAGGGCTTTTTGTGTAGCTCCTTCTGCTGCCAACACTCCTGGTCCTACTCCTAGTCGGAGACCGAGACCTCAGACTGGGCGAGTGGGTCCTGCTGCGGGATCGGGAAATTGAGCGTGTGCGAGATCGCGGAGAGAAGGAGCGGCCGCCGCGTGGTGGTGAGACCGAACGTGTGCGAGAGCGGCCACGGGAGGGGGAGCGCGAACGGGAGCGGTCCATTGTAGGGAGAGTACGAGGCTGTCAGGACCTGACCGATGGATGGATGGATAGATGGGGGGGAGATAGATGTGAGCGGTGGTGGATACTGGATAATAAGGGACGAGTGAAGACTGGGGCTCTTGATGGTGTTGTGGGATGGGAACGCGAGGCGCGAAAAAGCCACAGGCATGACATGCATGCTTAGTCAACTATTCCAGGGGGATGTTCCGTCACGGTGTAACCTACTTTGATACGTGCACAGGTATGTACATGTAGGTACATGTATCTAGAGTAGCTACATTGATATTTACATGTAGTTACTCTCTCTTTTAGTAGATACTTGCCCAATTAAAACTCATTCAGTGCCCGAAACAATGACCAACTGCAAGAGCAGGTAGGCTGCGACTCACATTTTGTCACTCGGGCTTGGCACGTCGCCGCTTACCGACGCAGCCTAGTACGATTTCATATACTGATCAACAAAATTTGGTAAAGTCAGTGCCTGCTGCGCCGCGACGTTGGCCGTAGGGGAGGGGAGACTTAAAGGGAGTATGCAATTGGCCAACTCTACTCTCTATCTATCTGATTGGTATACTCGCAATGTTTCTAGATCTGCCAGCTAATGAAACCTGCGTATATATACGTATTTGAGGTAGATTATACTCGCACGTTAATAACGAGTGAGTACTCCTGACCTGTTAGCTCTGGATGTATGCTACCTATTACCCTTTGGTGTATGCATGTAAGTATGAAAATTCTGTGATCGCCACTAAGCCTAGGTGTATGTACGTAGCTTATTTATGATTCATGGAGACCACAAGCTAGTCTCGGTCTTATTATTCAATTAAAGGTATGTTCAGACCGGCATCACCGCGATGATGAGGGCCGATATATATGCATATAAACTGAATGCCTTGATCATTGCCATTCTGATTTATTGAATATTTGGTTTCTCCCTGTTTTAAATGTTGTGATACAATCCTACAGATACTACATGTAATCCTTTACAAGTCTTCCAGCTAAATTCTATGACACTTTTCGTCAGAGCTTTTGTTACTCAATTATGATCATGTATCAATTTGGAGAATACCTTACTAGTACCTTATATACTACTTATAGCAGATCTATATCTAGTAAATTGGACTTAAGCCTAAAAAATTCAGGCGTGATACGCAATTAAACCTAGCATAAGAAAGATTAAGATTGTTAGATCTATCCAGCTGCAGAGCCTATGGCTCGACCTATATATAAGTAAAGAAAAGATAAACAAGGCATCAGGCTGGGGAAAGCTAACAAAGTATCCTCCACAATCTAGGTTAACATTTTGTTTACCCTAGTCCAAATCCAAAGCCCAATTCTTAAATCATTCAACCAGATCTAGAAACTTCAATCCCAGCCCTTCTATAGAAGAGAAGAATATCCATGTTGAACCGAGGGTAGTACTACGAGGTTGGCTGTACATGGATTGGGTGGATGCTGGCAGTGCCTCTTTGAATTGGGGTGATCGGAGGTCCCGTTAAGTGTAAAGGGATACCGCCGGGGCGTTCAATAATAACTTCTCTTAGCAAGGATCCTGCCCCTCCTTCTCCTTCTCCTCCTCCTCCCCCATCTCCAGAGGTTTGTATACTATCGGTAGCGGTATTTATCGTGCAATCTTGTTCCGGTTCCGGTTGCGGCCTAGATCTAGATTTCGTCCTGGGCTCTATTTTTGCGATAGCTGCACTAAGATTCTTCATAACCAACTCTCTCAAATCCGTGTATTGACTGATATTGACTGCTGGTGCTGGCTGGTCTCTGGTAAGACTTATTGAAAGCGAACATATGTTTAGTCCATAAGTCTCCTTCATGAGATTGATGTCTTCATTCAAGAACCGTCTTATTCGAGCTTTAATAGTAGTAGTGTTACCAGACATCACAATGTGTGAGCTCGCTTGAGGACGGAAAAATACCGCTATATTAAACGGTGGAAGCATAACCTGTCCATCTGGGGTAACAGGTTTCCCATGAACAATCACCCCCAATATTTGCAATTGAATAGCCGACGGAATCGGCTCCAGGTTTAGGGCTTTTAACTATTTCCCAGTCACCACTCATCATTCCAAGCCATATAGAAAAATACTTCAGTGGAATTAGCCATGCTTTTATCCGTTGATCACTTGGCGATTGAATCCGACTAACAAAATCCAGTGCTCCTTGATCACTTATAAAATCATACGCTTGTCTTAGTAAAGAAAGAGTAGTAATTCCTTTAAGCCGACGTAGTAGTGATTTGGAAAATTCACCACACTATCTTCTCTGCGAACTGGAAAATTGATCATTAAAAGGTCTTGCACTTCGATGCTCCTTATTCCCCGCCTTGTATACATATCTATAGATCTGTTGTGCACGTGGCGGTCGCACTCAGACAAGAGTAAATGTTGATAGTCATCGAATGCTAGGTCCCATATCCAGACGGCCACCCTAAAGCAAGCCAGGGCCGTTTGAACTCCGAGCCACCAGGCAGCTTGGACTGCTGTGGATTTTCTTATCTCTATTTATTGACATATATGCCTGGATGCAAAGCTTAAGCACTGAACCGTAACTACATGTAGTGTGGACTGATATGAATCTATAGATTCGTTGGGGTGTTCCTTTGATGGCTAGAAGACTGCAAACGGACAGTATAGTTGGTTCTGAAGCTGGGTATTGTATGATAGCAAAACGATTTAATTGTAGAGGCAGTATATCTTGAGACTCCCTTCCGTACGCGGCCGTAGGAAATTACTCGCCTAAATAGACATAAGACCATAGAACTGACGAAGTTGTTAGGGAAATAAATATCCCGAATGATCCCATTATGGCGCTCCATGTCCAGCCCGTACGTGTGGTTAGAGAGTGGAATTATTGGGAAACTTGTTGCAGCTGCTGTAAGTAGCAGACAATCCCAAGTCTTAAGGCGAATTAACCCAGAGATATTCTTGGATTCGCACATGGACGAAATAACGCAGAACTTCCAATGATAACCCGAGTTACGATAGCCATAGTACAGCACAGCTTTCAGATACTTAATCGGCAAAAACGAATCCTCTGTATGATTTAATTCTTGGTCACCTTGAAAGATACAGCTTCCTCCCCATCTTCCGTTTTCGTATGCCCCCTTGAGATATAGGTGACGATGTAAAGTTCGTCTTTTGGGAGTCTATCTGATTCTGCAACACCGAGTATAGGACGTACAGGTTCTGTCTAAAGTCTTAGTGATCACGCCGCCCGACAGAAATTGAAGATGCTTAAGCTATTACCTGTAGGAAATGCGGAATCCTGGCATGGTATTGAGCCCATTGCTAGCTTAACGAGAGCTCGAACGTAACCCAGAATCGCATGTTGCCACAGCCATGGAGAGGTAGCCTTTTGAATAATTCACAGCATACCGCTCTGCGCTGTTGGTAGCAAAGAACCCTAAAAGGGCTGCAAGATCTTGGGTGCCATCTGCAAGGATTTGAAATGTATTATTTCTGTCGTTCTTGCTATTATCTACTGAATCTGCTGCTAGAGCCTTTGGAAGCGCTCTGAACCCCCAGCTGGCACATAATAGTCCTGTCATTAGAGCTAACGCCGGGTTGTATAAAAAGGATAATATCTCGGAGAATATCTTCGAAAAGATTTGTGTAGAATCATCGTGTGCACCTCGTTTTCACCTGAGCATTTTCAAGGATCTGTATTCAGAGTATTGAGAGAGAAGGGCCTAACAGGACAGGTATATCAGTTCAACCTTCAGAAGAGATCTCTAAAGTTAAAACTTAGTAAACTAGGATGTTAATATTGGATATCAGAGCGTTGCTTCAAGTTGGGTTGTTAAAATTTCAAACAGACTTCGACAGAACAAGTTTACGCTACGTCGCAGACATAATAGAGGTGGAATTCCATCTTCACACCGTATCTTTGGTCGCCGTGGATCGCTTTGAGGCACGAGACCACCTTCCTGATAGTGCCACAATCCCTACATTGTGCACGTCATTGAAAACGCTTAGTCACTATCCATCGAAGTCTCTCCATGTAGCCAAGGAATGAGTTTTTGGGGGGGGTCGCACAGAAACATGTGCACTTCGTTTTTTCCGGCCAGCAAACACAGTTTATATTGAGATAACGGATGCTTTAATGCTTTATCTTGAAGGGAAAGGTGCCTATGCGTTGTTCCCTCCGAATTTTGCGCTTAATTTCACGCTCAAAATCTGCAAATTCGAGATCTAGTAAATCGGGGTCTTCACGCAAACTCAGGGTTTGCAGATCGATGACAGGGGGGCACGTGTGGCTAAACACAGCTTCTTCACGCTAAACCTGAACCGAGGGGAGTTGGCGGCGCCAGCCAGCGCAACGAACAACGACCTACCAAATTGCCAGTGGAGCTCCTCTCAGCTCAAGATTGGGAGCAAAAACAACTCTATCACTGAGACTGCTCTGCTACATACTTATTGTTGCTGCCTTACTCTGAACAACTTTTCATCAGGACGTCGGCAGTGAATTCCGTTTTATTTGACTTCGTTGCCGCTTCCACGAAACAGGGAAAAAAAAAGGTTAAAAGAAAAGCATACCGTTCAGAGGAGTAACGTCGTCCAAGACCTGCACCCAAGACTTTTGCACTCTGCGAGGAGAGCTTCGAGGAAACGAAAGACGTAAGTCCCTGCAGACAGAATATTTGCCTTCTTCTCACGCAGCCTGTATTTTCTTATTTTTTTATTTTTGGAGGGAATTACCTCATTCATCTATCCTGACGTTGCCATACCCGAAATGTGTGTGCCATGTATTTTAAGGTTTCTCGTAACTGACGGTCTTGCGATCGATGAGGGGTAGCATTTTGAGCAACTCGTTGCTCGCCGACTCCGACAACGAAGTCAATCTAGAGAGGAGATAGGGGGGAAAACAACGATAGAAAAGACAAAAAAGACAAAAGAAAGATAGAGGGCAAGAGTTGATGAATAGAGACTCGGCCCTAGAACAATGAATTCCCAGAATATACCCACAATGGCAATGCCAACTCCACCAATCCCCACCCCGAGTACCTCTCGAAAAAGCCATAGAGGAGAAGACGGCCTGCTGTCTTCTTCAACATCAGCTTTCCTAAACTCTTCGTACTTTCCTCTGTCGTCATCGACGAGCACCTTTTCGAGCAGTTTTTTGCGGCCGTCTCCGGCTTCCCGTTCCATCCCCCTGGGCTCTTCTGTGCCAACTACTGACCTTTCCACTGCCTCAGCGACCATTTCCACTCAGGCAGCTGGTGCAGCTGTGCAGAAATCCATGGCTTCCTCGTCCTCCATGTCTAACTTCAGCCCCGGCTCGTTTGCAAGTGTGGGCGGGAACAAGAGGTCGTCATTTTGTCCGTCGGAACACGCTGGCGGTGGGATGTTTAGCATTGGTCCCGGGAGTGACACGAGTGCCATCTCCAGGCCGTCATCTATCCTGAATCTTCCGTCAATTAGCTCCCCCAGCACCTTATGCTTGACGAACTCTAATGTATCCGAAGCTCTGCAAAACGGCGAGGTAGTGTTCAGTCGGAGAAGGGACTCTGTTGCTAGTCTATCCATTGCCACCACCGCCACCTCTCCCGTCCACGTGAGCTCAAACCCGAATACAAACTATACATCCACTAGTGACGGCATAGGACTGCAGATCCAGTCTCAACTTGCTTCTGCTAATGCGAAAGACGCTGCTCAACTACAACAACAACACCAACAACAACATCCTCACCATCAAATACCACAGCAACAGCAGCAACATCATCGATCAAGATCAAGGTCCACCATGTCTCGTCCTGAAGGAGTCGTGCCTGTTCAAGCTTCCCCATCCCCCCCAGCACAACAGCAGCAACAGCAGACATCGCCGCCGGGTGCTGGAATGAGCACAAAGAGGTCGTCAATGAGTAGCAGTACTACTAATGTTAATGAGGTCCCACCGGAGAAGAAGAAGGTCATAGGCCGAATTGGTGTTTGTGCATTGGATGCGAAGGCCAGGAGTAAGCCGTGCAGAACAATCTTGAACAGGCTTATTGAAAACGGGGAATTCGAGACTGTGATCTTTGGGGATAAGGTTATTCTTGATGAAGGTCAGTCTCATTTTGTTATCCACCCCCCTCAATTTATCCACCCCCCTCAATTGCGCACGGTTCTTCCCTGTAGAAGAAGAAACCTTTCCACTTCCTCAATGGAGGGCACGTGAGCATCACGCCCACGTCCCCCCACATTCACCGTTCAGATAGTTTGTCTTTTCCCCGTTCCGGAAACACCCTATTCCGATGGGATTAATTCCTGAGTTGTGTATCGGGAAGACTATCAGATGCTAACATCAAATTATCACTCAAGCCGTTGAAAACTGGCCTACTTGGTATGTGGGCACTTTCCTTATATATCTCGTCCCTATTTCTTCCTTCTATTCCTTATCACCTCGGCTATTTTCTCGCCTGCTATTTTCCCCACACACTTGGCGGGGGGACCTACATGTAACTTCTTAGATGCGCCAGCTATCACTTCATGTGAAGCGAAAGCCACAAAAGGGAAGGGCAAAAGAATGTAGCCATTAAAATTGAGTGAACGACAGTTGTTTCGTGGTCCTCTGATCTGTTGCGGTTGTATCATGTTTCATTCCCCGGTGATCTTCATCTCTTGTTTCCTTTCCTGGTGAGCCTTACAATGTTTACAATATTTTTCTTTTCTTTTTCGTTGGCTTATATGTTTCCTGTCTGTCATGTTCTCAACTTAATTGGGTTGTTGGATTCTTTGGATCCCAGGTTCGAGGTTGTCGGGTTACACCCGTGTGGAACCAGGGAGCAACGTTTTAACTAACCACTTGTTTTTTCCCCCCATCGCGTGGGGGTAGGTTTCTTTCTCGTCCAATAGTGATTTCTTAGTCTCATTCTTCTCATCGGGCTTCCCGCTCGACAAAGCCATCTCGTACGTAACTCTTCGGCGGCCGTACTGCATCAATGACCTGCGTATGCAGAAGATCCTTTGGGATCGTCGCCTGGTGCTTCGGATTCTCGACTCCATAAAGGTTCCTACCCCAAAACGCCTTGAGGTTTCCAGAGACGGCGGTCCATATCTCACGAGTGACCTGGCATACCATATGGAGCTAAAGACAAGCATCAAAGTACCCCCACAAGGCGAATGGAAAATGCCCCAAAAGGTAGAACTATCCGAAGACGGGGAGACCCTCACAGTGGATGGAAAGACGTTAAAGAAGCCTTATGTCGAGAAACCGGTGAATGGCGAAGACCATAACATCCACATCTACTTTGCCGACGGCAAGGGAGGGCGCAGGCTCTTCCGAAAAGTCGGAAACAAGAGCAGCGACTACGACCCGAATATGAGCGAGCCAAGGATGATGGGTAGCTTCATCTATGAACAGTTTATGGACGTCGACAATAGCGAGGATGTAAAGGCCTATACGGTTGGTTCAGAGTACTGCCATGCAGAAACTCGGAAGAGTCCAGTTGTTGATGGCTTGGTGAGGAGAAACACATATGGAAAGGAGATCCGGTTCGTTACCAAGCTCTCTAAGGAAGAGGCGGGGATGGCCACAAGGATTTGCGAAACCTTCGGACAAGCCGTCTGCGGATTCGACTTGTTGAGGGTACATGGCAAGAGTTATGTCATCGATGTCAACGGATGGAGTTTCGTTAAGGATAATAACGATTATTATCACAACTGCGCTACTATCCTCCGTCAGATGTTCATCAAGGCTATGCAGGATAAGGCACTTAAAGATAGCTTGAAGGAGTCTGGAGCTATGGCAACAGCGGTTGCGACAGCCGAAAAAAGTCCTAACCGTCGTGGAAGCGGCGGGAAAAAGAGCGATATGAACCGTAGATCCGCTCTCCAAAGCCTTCTGTCTCGCTCACCCTCTGCCTCGAGGTTATCGAACCATCACCAGCAGCAAGCTCTTACCTCTGCATCTACAACCAATCCTACCCCAGGCCAGATCCCCACTCCAGAAGTTGTAGCTGCCGCATCTACACCGGCGGTTGCAGCCCTTGAAAATATGAAGGAGGAGGACCGCGAAAAAGCTCTGCCTGTTGCTCCACAGCATAGTTGGAAGTTGAAGGGGATGGTAGCTGTTTTGAGGCATGCAGACAGGACGCCCAAGCAGAAATTCAAGTTCACCTTCCACTCCAAGCCGTTTGTAGATCTTCTCAAGGGCCATACTGAGGAGGTTATGCTCATCGAAGGAGGACTCCAAGATGTTATTGAAGCTACTAGAATCGCCATCGAGGGTAAGACAGAGGATATGGAGAAGCTCGCTGTTCTTAAGAATGCGCTAGATAGAAAAGTTGGGTTTGCTGGAACAAAGGTGCAAATCAAGCCGCTATTCCTGAAAAAAGGTAAAAAGAAGGATAAGGGTAAGGGAAAGGCTGGCGAAGATAAGGCAGGGAGCAACGGAGCTGGGTTAGACAGCAGCGAATCCGATAACCTTACGAGGATTTCGAGCTCAAGCTCGAACGACCCCGAAGGGTCAAAGCCAACAGTGGAGAAACTGCAGCTAATAATCAAGTGGGGAGGTGAACCTACGCACAGTGCGAGATATCAGAGTCAAGACCTTGGAGAGAGTTACAGAAAAGATCTTCTGTTGATGAACAAAGAAGCACTAGATGATGTTAGCGTTTTTACCAGCTCGGAGAGACGAGTTTCCACTAGTGGTATGTTTCCCAAAACAAGAGTGAGAATTAATGGGTCAGTGCTGATGTTGATGTAGCACAAATTTGGACGGCGAGCTTCTTGGATCAGAAGGTCCCAGATGATTTTGTCCGTGTTAGGAAAGATTTGCTCGATGACTCGAATGCAGCAAAGGACGATATGGATAGGGTATGCTATTCTTTTTCAAAAAATATTAGGCTTTCCTCCAGTTTCTAACGGGTGATTGGGTCGCAGGTCAAGAAAGAGTTGAAGTCGCTCCTCCGTCAAGGATCCAAACCGCCTCCGCAATTCACTTGGCCCAAGGAAAATATGCCCGAGCCAGCGGTCGTCCTTCATCAGGTAGTTTCACTCATGAAATTCCACCGTCGTGTCATGCTCCAGAACTATTCACGCCTCTTTGGCTCCCCCGACATAGCAACCACTGGGAGAGATACTCTGGCGGCGTCAGCAAACATCCAATCCCGCTGGTGTTGTGGCGAGGACCCTGAGCTATTCAAAGAGCGTTGGGAGAAATTGTTTGCAGAGTTTTGTGATCCTGAGAAGGTTGACCCCAGTAAGATCTCGGAGCTTTATGATACCATGAAGTATGACGCACTCCATAACCGCCAGTTCCTGGAGGCTATCTTTATGCCGAGTGATGCTATGCTCGAGGCTGAGAGCTCCGAGTTTGCTATCATCGATGAGGATGACGGTCGTAAGAGCTCACTCACCTTGAGTACCGATGAGCAGAGGTCTATGCCTCCAGTGAGCTCTAGCAAGAGAGAAAGGCTTGGTGCTCTGAGACGCAGGAGCTTGCTCGGTACGGGTTTGAGGCCAGTAATTGTACCAGAGGAAGAGGCGGGGAGGAGCTATGCAAGCACTAGAGAGGAAGGAAAGGCGAAGAGCGACACAAGGCTCTCAAAATTGAGAGAGCTTTACAGGCTCGCCAAGGCGCTATTCGACTTTGTGTCTCCCCAGGAGTATGGTATCGGAGACGAGGAAAAGTTGGAGATTGGGCTCTTGACCAGTCTGCCGTTGTTGAAGCAGATTGTGAAGGATCTGGAGAATGTTCAGGCGGCAGAGAACGCAAAGTCTTTCATCTACTTTACCAAAGGTAAATTTTCTCATTTGAAGCCGTCAGCATCAGATGGGTTGCTAACAAGATTTTAGAATCTCACATTTATACCCTTCTCAACTGCATCATCGAAGGTGGTCTCCCCACAAAGATGGCAAGGAATACCATCCCCGAACTTGATTATTTGACCCAGATCTGCTTTGAGCTCTACGAGTCCGAGACCAAGACCGAGCCCGGCGAGAACCCTGATGACCCGAACGTCTCCAGCTACAGCATCCGTGTTTCTATCTCCCCCGGCTGCCACAGCAATGACCCGCTCTACATGAGCCTCGACTCCAAGCACTGCATTGGCTGCGCACCGAGGAAGAGTCTTACGAGCCATCTGGACTGGAAATACGTCGTTGAGACGTTGAGGGAGAAGTTCCACCGTGTCAAGCTCCCGAGCAAGTTTATTCCCATCAACCTCGGCGAGGCGAGCATGAAGCGTAACGGCAGCATGAAAAACGGCATCACCGGTAACGATGACAGAGACGATGTTCTGAAAGGGGCAGTGGCAAACTCGACCATCGAGGAGGCGGTCGAGATGGAATATGAAGACGAGGCTGAGGCAGAGGCGGGGATGAGTGCCGAGGCGGCGGGTGGTGCTGAGGTTTAGAGGGAAAATGAGGACACGCCTGTAGAGATTACAACCGCTTAGAGAGCCCCTACCTACCTAGTACGCGAGATTAGACAACATTTCTTTTGTTTTTGTTTTTTCGCTTTACCACCCTCATCTCATGATGTAGAGATATTTCTTTTTTTCTTTTCTGTCTTGATACCTCGTTTTTACCGCTGCTTATCTGGGTTGGCTGCTACAGGTTGTTGCTTAGTAGAGTAATCTCCTATGTTATGATTCCCGAGGACATTTTTTAATTTTTTTCCCACGAAACTACCGGGGGGGCATTTTTTCCCCTTCTTGGGAAGGGGGAGAAGAGAGGAGGATGAATTAGTTGTGCTCTTTTTCTGTACGATACCCACATTGCGTTGCGAGTCAAAAGAGATTCTACCATCTGTTTGTTGCGGGAAAACGGCATGTCCGAGTGATATCGTGTGAAGCGGGGGTGCGAGTGGGCGGATGGGATGGGGGGCTGTCAATGAGTGGGTTGGGTGCGCACGTTTTGACCCGGGCGTATTCTGGCGCACGCTAGTGCTAGCATCACCTTCCAACGCTAGGAGTAAAACTTGCTAGGGGACGGTCACACTGAATCGTGGACTATGATATGATGCATGTCAACATGGCTAAAGACACTGCCCCCTGGGATCCGGGAATGAGGGCGGGACCGAGTGGCAGGAGAGTCTATGTCTATCAAAGTGCCGAAGAAGGAGAAGAAGGAGCAGAAGGAGAAGGAGGAGAAGAAGAAGGCCATGGCCAGAAAGAAGACCACGGCCACAAAACAACACCACGGCCACAAAACAAAACACACGGCCACAAAACACCCCCGGCCGTGGTTGTTGCTGCCCAGGCCAATGACATAATCAAAGCCCGCCCCTCCAAACGGCGGGTAACCTCCCCGACAGAATTACCCTCTCCATAGTGGCGTAAAAAAAGTTGGAAAACGAAAAGTCTCAAGAGAGCCCGCCATGAGATTCTCTCTCAACACCACAAAGAACAGGTCAATTGCACTATCGTCACTGCCCAATTCAATATAGAGCACTCAATACGCCCCCCCCCCTCCCCCAGCCCTCAATACAACCAGTGATACCCTCCTCCTCCTCCTTGCCAGGGACCCTTTATATGTGATGCTCTCCACCGTCTCCCGAGCCCGGACATCCTACATCTGCACCCAGTGCCGTACACGCCTTCTGGCCCGCCCCACCACTGCCGCCGCCGCCTTCCTCCTCCTCCCCCCAATCCTAAGCCGCAGCAGAGCCTTCCCTGCAGTCTCAAGGCGATTATACAGCACAGAATACTCCTCCGCGCCAGACCCACTGACCTCTACTGATGTGCTGAAATACGAAGAGGAGCTCGGCCTCAGCCGCGCGCAGTTCGGCCCCCAGACGAAGCCGTGGGAGAGGGTTGGGCTGCGGCCCGTGGTGGCCGACACGCTGCTGCGCGCTTTCCCCAACGTTATAAGGCCCACGCCCGTGCAGAAGAAGCTGCTGACGGCGCTGACGTACGGGTATTCGGTCGCTGTGCGCGGGCTGCCGGGCACGGGAAAGTCGTTTGCGATTGCGGCATGGCTGCTGGGGCTGGAGAGGGCGATCGGGAGTGAGACGAGGAAGCCGACGACGAGCGCGCTGGTGCTTGTGCCGAACGTGGACCTGGCCCTGCAGTACCATAGAATCATACAGGCCATGCTGGAGAACAGCGACAGCGAGGTGGTCAAGAACTCGCCGGATGCATTTGTGCAGGTGCTGTATCGCCGGGCAGTAGAGGCGGAACTGGAGCAGCTCGAGAAGCTGAAGCAGTATCCGCACCCGCACATCATCATTGCGCCACCAAGCATCGTCCTGGATATCCTGGCGGACCCGGACCCGGCCGTGCGCAAGCTGATTGATATAAACCACCTCAAGGTGATTGTGATGGAGGAGATTGATGCGTCAATCACGCAGATGGTCTTCTACTCGCGCATCAAGAAGGGCCAGACAAACACGGCCAAGGTGACCCGCGCCAGCCCGCGCCAGGTGCCGTCGCAGATCCTGCTCGACTACATTGTAAAGTGCCGCATCGCCGACTCCCACCGTAAGGGCATCGCGACGCAGCAGCCGCAGCTCGTGTTCCCCAGCGCGACGCTGTCGGCCACGCAGGTGAAGCGCTTCCTCGTGCACCACCACCGCGAGTGGCTGCAGGCCTCGCAGCTCAACATGGACGCCGAGCCCGCAGCTTTCAGCGCGGCCAAGCCGAGCGACGAGTGGCGCCGCAGGGCGAGAAGCAACTCGCTCCTCTCGATCGAGGAACCGCCGCTCGAGCACAACAAGATCACACAGTATGTGCCGGATCACCTGCACCACCACGTCCTGGCCTACGACATACGCTCCCGCACACTGCGCGACGCCCCGCTGCCGGCGCTGCGCCACTTGAGCAAGGAGGACATCGTCGCCGAACTCAACAAGACCGGCGAGATGGTGGTCCAGGACGCAATCCAGGACGAGGACACGGTGCCGGAACTCATGCGCGTCGCCGGATACGCCCAGACCGTCATCACGGATGTCGTTATGAAGCTCCTCGAGAAGGACAACTACCCCACCAACGTCATTGTCGGCATCAGCCCCGAGAGCGACTTTGTCTCCCTCAAGCAGGCTCTCTGCGACCTCGGCTTGCGCTGCCGCATGCTCCTGACCGTGAAATGGGACAACGGCAACGAGCCCGGGAAGCTCCCCATGGGCCGCACAGACATGCTGCTCTCCCCGTCCGTCCGCCACCGCATTGAGGCCGAGGCAAAGGGGGGCGACAAGAGCGCCACCACCATCTGGCTCACGTCCACGTTCTTCTGCCGTGGCCTAAACCCCCCCGGTGTCAGCCACCTCTACATCCTGCACCGCATCACCCGCCCGCGCGAGTATATAACGTACGCAGGGCGCGTGGCGCCATGGCCGTTTGCGCGGCGCGCCGAGGAGCTGGCGGATCCGCTGTCGGCGGGCAGGGACCGGCGGCCGCAGGGTAAGATTGTGAGCGTAATTTTGGAGGATAATGTGCTGGAGCATGAAGATATGGAGCCGTGGGGTCTCAAGTTCAAGAGGGCCGATGGGAGAACTCTGAGGTCAATGGTGGTGAGGAGAGATGGCGGGACCAAGGAAGAGGTGACGTGGTCGACTGAGGCGGTGAGGTTGGCAAAGTTGGGGTGTAAGGTAGAGCCGTACTTTGCGGATACGCAGCCCGCTAACAGCGCGGTGGAGGGTGGAGAGGCAGCGGTGACGGGGAGGGAGGGGGAGGGGGTAAAGGAGGAGGTAAAGGAGGAGGCAAAGGAGGAGGTAAAGGAGGAGGGAGCTACGCCAGTGCAAGAGGAGAAGAAAGACTTCTTGATGGAGGCGATGGGGCTGTTGGATGAATTTGAAGCTGCGGAGGAGGAGGAGGAAGAAGAGGGGAAAGGGGTGGAAGAGGGGAAGTAGACAATTTCCCTTTCCTTCTTTTCCCATCTCCTTATTTCCTGCCCGTTGCTCTTTCTTGCTTGTTAGTTAGCCATAACTGCCTCCCTCCCTGCATAAACAAGTAAGTTGAAACCCAATACCTGATAAATATTCCTGGCGTAGCTATTTTTAGAGTTTAGTATGTATCATATGTTTGTATCTATACAGTACTTTTTTTTTCACTCTTCTCTTTTCCTTCTCTCGAGGTGCATGGCATGGGACAGGGCATGTAAGATAGATGACTTCTCGAGAGAGGCCAATATACCTGGGGTGTGTGTGTGTGTGTGGGCAATATTGGGTTGGTATTTCCTGCTACGGTTGCATGGACGAAACATACCGCATGAGAAAGCGCAAAGGGAACAAACCCGTCGCTTCACTTTTGGGATAATGCGGAGGGTGAACGGTCAGGCAGACACCCCCCCCCCCGCCCCCACGCCTCTGATTGGATTTCCTCCGTGAGAAGGGGGTGATGGTGGCTGGAGAGATTGGACGGTGTATAGCTGCGCCTTTTGGCTGTATGACATGCATGTCCGGGCTGCCCCAAAAGCCAAGCAAGTATACAGCTACCAGTTTGCGATCATTTCCCCGAGTGATAATTCGTGATTGCGCTAACCGCCTAGCTACATACACGTAGCTAGCCGTACACATAGATCACAACCCCCCCGCTGTTTACCGAAGTTTAGAATATCTT
The DNA here is from genome assembly GCA_024713855.1 of Morchella sp. 2016-41. Lineage (NCBI taxonomy): Eukaryota > Fungi > Ascomycota > Pezizomycetes > Pezizales > Morchellaceae > Morchella > Morchella sp. 2016-41. The sequence goes on from JAMGZD010000003.1 coordinate 2,755,354, forward strand.
CCCACTCCCTATGAAGATCTGTAACCTATATGAAATGCGGTCTGGATAAGAGGCCGGGAGGGATGCTGTTTATAGATGTAACCAGGAAATATTGCTATATCTTTCATTCTGAATTAAAGTGGCCACAAAATTCTCCCCGTCATTGCAGCTAGGTGTGGGGGCTCATGCGAAATGCAATATAAACATAAACGGCTTAGTTGACGATAGAGTTCCTCTTTGAGCTAGTGGTTATAAGCTTTCTTGACGGTTTCCCTATTTCGATTTTGGGGGGACGGGGGCGGCGAAGATGCTGTTGGGGTGCCAGGTAGTGGGTTAGGGTTTCTTTTTGTAAACTAACCTAGCCACACGTACAATCACGTAGTGAATGCCTGTGCCTCCCGCTGGTGAATGGTTATCCTGTCTAGGAACGAGGGGTTCAATTACTTGAATGTTGATTTCAATTTACTACAGACAGAGCCTCTGGTTCGGTGTAGATCAAACACTATTCGGGGGGGGGGGGCCAGTTAGCTCTTGCCATATCGATTCACCTCCTGATTTTGGTCGTTTTGCCCCTCAGCTCTCAGCGAATGGTGAGTGAGGTTGGAAGATTGTGGTACCTTGACAGTCAAACTAGGCTCTAATCGACCTTCCAGTTGAGGTCAGCTGTTTTTCATAGAGTAGACAATGATTTAGATCACTGTTCGCACAGTTGCAGAGTTGCAAAAACCTTCGGTGTAAATGGTCCCTGCAGCCCACGCCTGTGACTGTAATCGTTCTTCGTGCACAGAGAGCGATTGGTTCATTTCCTAAAGCCATTAAAAACAAGTTAGCTCCTCGGCGAGATGACAATAACTGGCTCCTCAACGGCCTCAGTGAAACAACGATCTACCTATATTCGGCCCTATATTGTCAGAGTCAGCTAGAAGAAGGGTGTTAATTTTTAACACAAAGCCCGATCGATCCCTCGGCCACAGCCCAAAAAATTGACTCGTTCCGGTCTATGATCGAGGCAGACCCGTTTAGGTGTATGAAGGCATATCTCGAGCATAAACACGAATGAGCAAGGCCAACACAAGTGATTCAAATTATAGAGCTCGATCCCTCGGCCGTAGCCCAGAAACCGACTCGTTCGGGACGCGAGTTTCCACTAGGAGGAACCTCGTGTCCCAAACGAGCAAGGCCAACATAAGTGATTCAAATTGTAGAGCTCGATCCCTCGGCCGTGGCCCAGAAACCGACTCGTTCGGGACGCGAGTTTCCACTAGGAGGAACCTCGTGTCCCAAATGAGCAAGGCAAGCCAACAAGTCAGATGCTCGAACTCTCGACAGTAGCTTAAAGACCGACTAGTTCGGAGATGATTTCTTATTTCTCATTTGGAATTAAGGGAGGTATAAGATAATAAATGATGGATTAAGGGTTGACGTGATGGTTATGATGGAGGAGATGAGAAGAAAAGAAGAAAAGAGGGCCCGGAAGATGGATATTTATAGTATTTGATGTTCCAGTAGCGTTCAGGATTTGCCTTGGCAGGGTAGGGTAAGAAGAGTCTTATATGCACCGATCAAGCTAGCATATTACCATTGGCATCATCTGCTCATGGGCCGCCTTCTTGAGTAGTCCACGCGTACAAATCTATCTCCATACCGCATCATATTCTAAAGTCTGCCTTATCAGACCAATTAAATTTAGTCATCGAAAGAGGTCAAAGGTCCTTCAAAGATCCAGTCACTGTGACCAGCGGTAACAATGTAGGGTGGTATTGCGCTCTCTCGAATCAGTCAGAAGTAAAGCTTCAAAGCTGGAATATATCTGCGACTGTACACGCATGTTCGTCATGATGGTACTGCAATCGAGAGCTACGTATATGCGAGTGATGATACCTTGTTCAATTAGGATCGTGCAGTATTGTGTATGGAAAGAGGTTCTCGGGCATACTCTCTGCCTTTCATTATTATCAGGTTGAATGTTTCAATGCTATTCCGAGTCATGAGCTATCACTCGATATGGTCGATGACTGATCGAATATTGAGGCAGAGGGCTTGAACTGACTTTTAAATCCTAACCCAAGGCTTTAGGCCTACCCAGCTAATCCAAGTATTACAACCTAGGTCAGCACTACGCGTAGACACAGAAAACCACCAGGGATACGCCCGTGGTATATTCCAGATTGAAAAACGAACGACGCAATATCTTCTAGACCACTCGCCCATGGACGTGGGCGCCATAGCGCACGTCTAACCTCCCCCTCCAAAAAAACTGTGCCCTTCCAGAACATTTCCGTACATGAATAGTATAAAGTATAAGTAATTTTCCGAAAACCTTATTTTACACCTGATCCATGGGCCTCGAATTAAAACGGATGAGGTCTAGATATAGCTTATTAAGCTACACGGCCATTAGACACTTGATTTATAGCGAGACGCCCAGCACATCAGCCCCGAATACTATACGCGTACAGAGAACTGGTATGTAGGCACTACTTGTACATATTCGGCCGGGGGAGGGAGCGGAGGGGGGGTGCAAAAATAGTGGAGGGTTTGGAGGTGGTGGAGGGGCCTGGGATGAAGTGTGGAGAGTGATGGAGGGAGGTGGAGGGTGGTGGAGGGTGGTGGAAGGAGGTGGAAGGAGGTGGAAGGACCAGAGTCGAAGGGAGTGGAGGGAGGGGTGGAAGGCTTTCCCTCTATCAAGGGCTTTTTAAGATTTGATAAGTACTCATAATCCAACAGGAACAGCTCGCAGTTGCGAGTTGGCCCATTGCTAGTTCGTATATACTGATTGATAGGCAACATCATCATTCACTCATGGTCGACTTTATGTCGCTTTATCCCGGATTACTGATGTCAACGGATTAAAGGCTTTGCAAAAACAACTTGATACAATGAGGCTTTAGTCATAACATTGCGCTCGCCCGCGTTATCAGTTACGGGGATTGAGAATTAAACAAAAAAAAAGAAATTTACGGGGACTGTTTTGTGTTCGGTCATGGATTATCACTCGGCACATAGGAAAACGGCATCCACTGCGCCAGCTGTTCATATATCCCCGAAAGGAAAAAAAGCTTGTATAAACAGCCGGAGCCTTACGCCCTACCTCCAGAGGAATAAATTCATGGTACAGTAGTCGGACGACCCTCTTCCCCAGTCCGCCTTCCGTATAAGCAGTATATACAGCGGCAGCAACCGGGGCCCTCAATTATACATTGTAAGTCCGAAACTGGAACCCATGACAGGCCGGGGAATTGAACCCCATATACTATACAACATATGTCAGATGTTTATACCACTACACTAGGCAGCGATAGCTGTAAAATCAAAACTCGGAACTTCATGTTAAAGTAAACACGTTTAAATCACGTAAACCTTTTTTTTTAAATTTCTATAAAGTAGCACTAAGGATATTAACGACCAAGAAAGTCACATTGTGCCCGCCGGGGGGGCCGCATTCGAGCTCACCAAAATCCGGTCACATTCGAGCGTACACTTCGCTCTGGCGAGGTGGCTAACTGCTAGTACGTAACTACTATGTACTGGCTTCGGCGGAGACCGGCCAAGCTTAGGCCAACCGTACTTGTATCCATAAGAGCGCAATATCCATGATCATGATAGGGGTCTTTTCGTGTTTTCTCGTAGGTTTGTACCGCATTAGTCTCTGGATAAAGACAATAAGACCCATAATAACCTTCTGACAAGATACAAGAGTAACCCTTCGAATCGGTCATGCTTCTTTAAACCCTCTTGTCCCTAACGTAGTAATCGTGGTCCTTGTTCTCAACACGAAAGTAAATTTGCTTGACGTAACTTTTCTTCTGTCATGTCATATACTCTAGATGTTAACCCTTGACTTTTAGCACGCCCACCGCCATTTCTCAAGACAACTTGTCTTCCATAGTAATATGCATACACCAACCCTCCAGATGTTTCCACCAGCTAGAGAGCACCTTTCAGATCCATCTACGGGAGACCTGAGGCGGATAAAGCATCAATTTACAATGCTTTGAAGAAGCCCATGAGAATCTTATGTCCAAGTACCATTTCATCTCGGATATATAGAAGAGGTTTGGGGCGGTGTGGTCCACGAGATATTGGCACCCGAGGCCTTGCATTAACACCTCTGCCTCAAGAGTGTTAAAGGCAGAGGGCCCCATGCACGAATCAAACCTCCCTACTTACTTCGATATGCTCGGTTTTTAGTTATTATCGCTCCAGCAAGTACTTAAGTATGGTAGTAGTAACGCTCATTCACACATCACGGTACTTCAAGAATACAGCTCCCATAAATCTCCTGTCAGCCTCACGCCCCACGCCCAACTAGCCCCTTTACAGTAATTCCGCCAGACAGCGCCCCCGAAATGCCACAGCATCCCGCCAAGAAAACCCGGACGGACCCAAAGACCTCCACAAACACAAAGACAAAAGCCCCACGGAAGCTGAGAGGAGGGTGTGGGAGACAAAAAACTGCGAGGGATGGAGTTGTGGGAGCTAGACGGGGAGGGGAATGTGGGGTAGTGGGTGATATCGTGGTTACATGTGACTGTGCCTGTCTGTGGTGGTGAACGAGCGAATAGGCACTCCTCTCAGCTCTCTCCTAGTGCGTACACCCACCTAACAAAAGATAGAAAGATGCAGCGGGGAGGGAGAAAACGTAAAAGAGAAGGAGAAAGCAGGGTCCCAAACTACCCCCAAACCCCCAAGCCCCCAAGCTCCAAAGAGGCAAAAGTCATAGCTAGAGGTATATGTGCGTTGTTCGTGTATTCCTGTCGCGAGGCGTTGAAGAAACCCGGCAAGACAAGGATGTGGTTATATCGAGTGATACTCCATGACGCAGTCCCACCTACCTACATGCATCTCTCGCCACAAGAATACATGTAGTAATAACTCGATTACTTCCATATACATGAGCCATGATCCTTCCATATGCACTGGTGTTTTCATAGTACTACATGCAGTGGTGAAATATTCCGCGCGGTCACAGAACAAGTGATCTAATAACTTTTTTTATATTCTCCGATCCGGGTTAGAAATAGGTGTGTACATACAAGAAAAAGAAGAAGAAGCCTCCCATATGATTATAACACCACATAGATAGATAAGGATAATAGTGAAACGATAATTAAAAAAAAAACGCCGCCGTGGTTCCTGGAGCCAGCCCCAATCCACTTCTACCCTAATATACTCTATCCCGCTCCCTACTCTACATACCGCTATACCCTCCCATACGGCGGCGCCGCCCCACCCTGCTGCTGCTGCTGCTGCTGCTGGTACGGATTATTCGCGCCCAACTGCTGCTGCTGCTGCTGCTGCGGATACTGAATCTGCGGCACGGTCGAATGCGACTGCGACTGGGATCGCGACGGCGAAGGTGAATACCCCTGCGTATTCAGCTCCGGCAGCACGCCCCTCTTCCTCCGGCCCCTCGTGGACTCCCTCTTCAGCAGATTCCGCACCTCCTCCACATCGTCCCTCCTGCTCTCTGCGCTGCTGCGGCCCCTGTTGCTGCGCTCCTCCGGCGGCGGCGACGTCACATACGCCTGGTAGCTTGCGCCGGTGTGCACCACGCCCTCGTTGATGGTCGTGCTGGGGCTGAAGTAGCTGGGCTCTTTGGCCCGCGCCGCTTCCGGCACGGGCTCCTCGTTGTTGTCGTCGTCTTTGGGCGCGTCCCAGCGCTTCTTGGCTTTGGTGTCGGCGGCCTTCTTCATGTTGACTTGCGCGAGCTCGTCGGGGATTGCGACGGTGTACATTGGCTTGCCCTCTTCGCCGATGCTGGGGTCGCCCTTGCCGGCGCCGTAGATGGGGATCTTCTTGAGGATGAGGACGAGCGCGCAGAAGAACTTGTTGCGGCGCTGCAGCGTGAGCTGCTCGTTGGCCCAGTTGCTCTTGTGCTTGATTTCGAGCCTAATCACCAGCCGGTCCAGATCGTTGATGCCCACGACCTCGACCTCAAAGTCTTGCTGAAAGTCACGGCTGTTCTCGCGCACGAAGAGGGTGAGCTCATCCTTGAGTGTCTGGATGTCCTCGAGCGTGGTGTCGTAGTTGACCCCAATCTTGACAAACTCGGTCATGTATTTTGAGCGCGAGACGTTTTCAACCCATTTGGTGTTGAGCACGTTGTTGGGGACTTGGGTGACCTTTTGGTTATCGAGACACTTGAACACCGAGTAGAGGAGCGAGATGTGTTCGACGACGTAACGCTTGTCGTCGATGTCGACGCGATCACCAACGTCGAAGGGGTGCTTGACGAACAGGAAGATGCAAGAGCCTAGAACCTCCTGGGCGGTGATGGCAAAGACGAAGGAGAGGGAGATGAGGACCGTGCCGGCGCCGGCGAGGGTCGTGCCGACGCTGGACTGCTGGGAGACGACAAAGACCATTATGACGATAACGAAGACAATGAAGCCGAGGACACTATCAAGAGCGCGGATGGCATTGTCCTGATATCACATTAGCTGCTGCTGCGGCCGCATCTCCAAATTTCATGTAAAGTCGATACTTACCACATCCTGCATACTCTTCCCCACATCCTTGCGCTCATTGTGGATCTGCACAACATGCATAATCATCTCGTCCAAACTGACATCGCCATTCCCGTCCGAGTCCAGACTCGCAAAGCACTCAAGCGCCGCCTGCTCATACTGGCTGCCCATCACCTCCAGCAGATCCTCCTTCTCGAGACTCGTGTTCCCCTCCGACACAAACGACATCCAGATCCTCCTCGCCAGGGCCTCACTCGAGCGCTTCCTCTGCAGCGCATTAATCACCACCGAGTACGCGCTGTTGGGGTTAAACACATTCTTATTCCCCGTCACCTCCTGCGCAATGTTTCCAAAGGCGCTGGTGACTTTGTCCTGCACGACATTGATATTTCCGAGGATGGCGCGCATGGGCGTCGCCGAGCCGCTCTTTGTTGGCACGATGAGCGTCGAGGCGAGCGACTGGTTGATGATGTAGTCCTCCTCGGCGAACTCGGTGTATGAGGGGAAGAGGGCGCGCGAGGCCTCGTACAGCTGGCTGAGGAAGCGAACATTCTCCTTGTTTGTCTTTATGCGCTGCGCAAACTGCTTGCGGTGGTAGTTGACGGACACGATCTGGATGATGAGCTTCTCGCCCAAGTAGACAAGTGATGAGACAAGGCAGGCGATGAGAACGAGGTTGAGACGGCGCTGCCACTCGCGGATGCCCGTGTCGCCAAGTGAGAGTTGGTCCGGGTTGCGGGTCATGAGCTGTGGGCGGTGGTGGCATGGGGTTAGTTTTTCTTTTCTTTTTCTGCTATTTTTTGTGTAGCGGGGATCATTGACATGTGAGAGCTTACCGGCAGGAACGAGCACAGCGAGGCAATGGCCCACCCGACGAGCGAGATCGGCACCTCGATGGCCTTGATAACGAGCGCATATTTCTTGACACCACTGCTGACCACGCCGATGAGTGTCTGAAAGATTGCCGGGAGAGCTTTTGCGACGAGTTTTGACACCCAGAGCGAGCACCAGACGACGTTGAGCTGTGGGTGGAGGGGGGGGGGAATGTCAGCATTCTTACTCGAGCACCCAACTCGGTGTATCACATCCATCACCAGAGCAAAACAGAACAGAACAGAACAGAGCAGGACAGGGAGAAGAGAAGAGAAGCCCACATACCCACACAAAGAACCACACAATCTTCACACCCTTGTGCTTCTCATCCCCGCCAATCCTCGCCTCGGGCGCCGCAAACAGCCCCACCAATATCACCGCGACAAAGCACAGCGACAGCGGGATGATGTACAGCAGGTACCTCGTCACGATCGAAAAGTTGAGCACCCTCTCATAGAGCCTCCCCATCGTCGTCAGCGCCCCCTCATCGTCCACCAGACTCGCATCTCCCCCAATCTGCGGCCCACGCCGCCGGCCCATGTGCTTGTGGAAGATGCCGCCGTTGTCCTGTGTTTCCTGGGTGTTTGCACGGCCAAAGTCGGGGCGGCCGTCGATGCCTTGGCCTTCCTTGCGGGCGCCGGTGGCAGTGATGTTGGAGGTGTTGGTCTTGATGGGAGTGAGCGGGATGTCGACGATGTGGTCGCGGGAGTGTGAGCGTGAGAGGTCAGGGCCGAGGGCCCCGAGTTGGACGAAGCCGCTGTTGCGCGGGGATGTTGGGGATTTCATTGTTGGATGGGTGGTTGTTGGAAGGATATATTAAAGAATGGAGGTTTTTGTTTGTTGGTTTCAGGAACTGCCTGAGATAATGGTCCCTCTTTTCTTTCTTTGTCTTGCTTTGGTTTAATTGATTGCTTGCACTGGTGGGGGTTGCTGATGTTTGGCAGGGCCCTTAATTGAAGATATTATATTCGAGTGAGTGAATAAGTATCCACTCCTGGCTTGAGCAGTAGTAGTAAAAAAAAAAAGATGGTCCAGTGCCAGACAAAAAAGGATAAGGTAACAAAAAGAGGGTGAATGATCAAAACTCCGAATGGTCAAATAACTCTCCTCGACTAAACGACTGCCTGCTGTGCTGCTGCCTTGGAAAAAGTGCGCAAATACGTCAAGAAACCCCACACAAACTTAAAGAGCGTAATACAGTACCCTAGGTAAAGTAGATCGAATTCAAGGGGTAGGAGAGGGTATCTTTTTTTTTTCTCCTCACAAGAAGAAGAAGAAGATCGGATCTCATAGTTATATGCAATAAATAAGTTTTGCTACATACATACTTTGCTACATGTAGCAAGGAGCTAGTTGCCCAAGGGACGGCCCAAGCAAGCGCAGCTAACTGATCCAAGAGAAGGAAAAAAAAGTCCATCTGCATCATCCTTGGCCCAAACAAAAAAGAAAAAGCCGAACATGATTCCTTGACGGCGAGGGGGCGCAAATTGCACTTGTCCGTAGTAGCACTGTAGTAGTGCATGTGGGAGATTCTCCTTTTTTTTTCGGGGGTATTGGGGTGATGTGATGCGATCCAATGCGAATATGTTTGCTACTACATGTATGGATCTGCTATTTGCTATTTGCGAGGACGTTTAATTAGAGGTAGACTACTTAATTGGGACCTGCATATATAAGGGCACTGATATACATCTGCCGCACCGCCTTCGGGTCTTCAGCTCAAGATGCTTATCCAGCAAACCAGTAAAGGATGCGTGCCAATCAACCTGGCAAGCCAAAAACGTAGATGGCACTCCACGCAGGTACATCTCTACTCTACACGTTATACATACGTTAAGCAGCACCCGCCAGACGTTGTTAACTGGTAAGCAGAATTCAGGCACCAATGTCAATGCCGTCATCGGGACCCAAAACCCACGAACCCGCAACCGCAACCAACCGCAACCAGCGCCAGGGACGGACGGAGAAAAGAAGGAAAAAAAAGGGCTCACCACCCCCAGAGTCTCGGATTGGCTCCGACATTCCCAACTGCAGTCTAGAAGCCAAACTGACCCACCACCAGAAACCTGCTTTTCTCGGTCGGCGGGAACCGACAGTCTGCCCCTGGATTTCTTCTGGAAATCAACTAAACGGGTGTGATAGTGGCTTGCATGTAACCCGCACCATCGTGAAACATACATGCCGCCGGCGGCGCAGGGAAGGAGTTCAAGGAGAAGAGCTTTTTCCCTGCCAAGAAAGCGTGGTTGACGCATCCGGGCTAGGGCGTTGGTGATCAACGCCATAACGTCACAACCTCACGACGATCAACCACGGTACAAGGCAAAAGGTGCTGTCTGTGTTGTTGCTGCTGCTGCTGCTGCTGCTGCTGCTCTACAAGGGGTGCAAGAGCATCATATCAATCTCAATCTCATATCTTTCCCTTTGGCGACGGCCTAGCTTGCGAGATAAACGAGTACAAGCCGAAATTACGATCCGCTGATCATCTTATACCATCCCTAGTAGCAGCAACACCATCGCAGCTTTCTGAACACAGTCTAGCAGCAGCAGCATCATATCTCATCATATCTCATCATACCATATCATGTCCTCGTCTTCTTCTTCTATTCTTACATCCGAAGTACCCGAAGCAGAAATGGCAGCTCGTGCCCACGCCCTCGTCTCTGGATTTAATAGTGTTGTGCACCGTATCAATGCTGTGGCCTCCCCAGGTTGCAATGTATGTCACATTGGAGATCTACGTTTTTGAGTTCGGTCCTGTAGAGGGACTGCAGGCAAAAAAAAGCAGGCATACTGACAAAAACGGACGGGATAGGTACGTCTAGTCGCCGTGTCCAAAAGAAAACCGGCCTCCGATATTCAGGCTCTGTACAATGCCACAAAACACACTCACTACGGCGAAAACTATTCACAGGGTATGTGTGTCTTTTTAGCCCCTCAAGCCCGAGCCCGATTCTCCCTACGCAAATCTCACATCACATCCCGTCCGGGGATTCCGTCAGCTAACCTCGAAACCAAAATAAAAAATAAAAAGAACTGCTCGAGAAAGCCCCCGTCCTCCCCTCTGACATCCAGTGGCACTTTATCGGCACTCTCCAAACAAACAAGTGCAAGCAACTCGCCTCCTCCATCCCAAACCTATGGGCCGTCGAGTCGCTCGACGCCTCCAAGAAGGCCGACGCCCTCAACAAGGGCCGTGCTGCGCTCCTTGAAAAGAACCCTGACGCCCAGAAGCTACGCGTCTTCATCCAGGTCAACACCTCCGGTACCTTACCCTACATACCTAACCTGCCGATCCGATCGAAGCTAACCACGCTACAGGCGAGGAATCAAAGTCCGGCTGCGAGCCGAGCGATACACTAGAGTTGGCTAAACATGTTATTGAAAAGTGCCCCCACCTAACACTGCAGGGATTCATGACTATTGGTGATATTGCGCGCTCGAAAGAGAGCGAGGTGCCGAATGAGGACTTTGTCCTGTTGTCTATGACAAGGGAAGAAGTTGCAAAGTCTTTGGGTCGAGAGACAAACACGCTGGAGTTGAGTATGGGGATGAGTGAAGACTACGAGCAGGGAATCAAGCTCGGGGCTACTAATGTCCGGTATGTTTTCTTCGCCCTACGGTGTGGGGGGACCGATACTGACTATGAGGTGCAACTAGAGTCGGGACTTCGATATTTGGTGCGAGACCTCCAAAAGAAGATGCCGCAGCAAAGAAGGACGTCCAGACCCCGATGCCCTAGATCATATGCAATTAGATGTAGGACATGTAGATTAGCAAGTGACGAGGTGATAAAGATAATGACTGGCAATTCCAGGATAAGTGTAGGATGCTAATACAAACCAGCGCTTTTATTTTTATCTTGTAACCTTCCACTTCTCGAGACTTGATCAATGTAGACCCACCTGGAGTTCATTCCAAACTCTCCCAACCACACTTTTCCCTGGTGCTAACCGGATAACCCACCTGTCAACTTAAGTAGACAATAATCCCGGTTGTCTATCTCCAAGCTTAATCAAATTCTGAGACTCCAAATTCCAAAGACACCTCTCATCCCCTACCGTAATCCCCCCCCCCCCCCCGATTGTCAATGGGAACGTGTGCAGGGAACATACATGTGGATTAAAGCTTGAGGGCTAGCTAGGATACTAAAGTTCTTCCGGATGCCCAGACCCATAGATCATTTGTGTCCGGTCATGAAGAGATGTTTGTACGGGCGGATGAACCCGACGCTGAAGGTGCCAGCGGAGAGTTGATTCGCTGGCTGAGTCAATCACAAACTATCACTCGACACAAAATCCCATTAATGAGTTTTAATTTCACCCCTCTAAGGTATTGCAGAAATGGAGGTCAAGCGGTGTGTGAAAAAAAAACTGCGGCGTGGGAAAGCTACTGCGGGAAATAAACTTCTACCACCGAATTTCCCATACTCACACTCCTCCTTCCTTCCTTTCCTTTCCTTCTCTCAATGCTCTACATTAATCAGTCAATCAAAAATCAATCCCCCCAATCCCTCTGGTGTCTGGGTCGAGTGATAGTTCGTGAATGAATCTCACCACCAGTCGCCCAGAGTAGTTTGAAGGGCTGTCTATACCTCTATTACATGACCACCACAAGCCCCTGAAAGGGGGATGTACCATATCTACCACGTATGTATGTAATCATCGCCAGACCGCATACTAAAGTAGTGGTCCCCCCCCGAGTACTTTGTACGGAGATCTGACCTAAGGATATACATCAGCAGCAATATCGTCAGAGGGATAAACCCTTAGAGGATCCTTGAACAACCTGGATACAACATAAACACATTTAGGTGAACGCACTCGGACTGTTGGGGGCTCGGTGTAAATAGAGAAGGCTGAACCGTGTTTAAAGCTCGAGCTCACTGCGTGGATCCGGATTCAGCTGTAACTCAAAGTATCGTTCTTGTAGTTACAAAGCCCTTAGCGTGGAGTTCGCAACCTACCTACCTACTCGAGACCGGCTGGCCAAATAATGAGCGAGAAGCTAAGAAAGTTCATTACGCAACGAAGATATACAAACACCTACGACCGTGGCACCGGCCTCAAAGTAGAGTTAGGCGTTTATGAGATATCCCCCTGAGAGTCCTCGGCGGTTTTCCGCTGTGGGTGATTGAGTAGAGGGCCTGGTAAGGGGGTATCTCCTGGAATTCTAACCATGGAGTAGATTTACAGTTTACATTTCAGACATAATATGCTGGCTCTTACAGATTGTGCTGTACCGGCCTGATAGGATCCGCGCCACATACATTCTGCTCAGGCCAACGCATAGCGAGTCTAAGTATTGTGGCTCTGCTCATAGATATAATTTCCATTCATGAAAGTCTTCGGGCTATGTGGGGCTACAATCTTTATCAAGTCGGGTATCAGTAATTTGGCTATCGACAAATGAAAACCGGTTACAAGCCAGCTAATAGAGCCCCATAGTAAGCTCCAGTAAGACAGGACATTCAAAAGAATCAGGAAAAATATGTGCGAGAGATGCCCACGAACTTGGCAGAGATTTAAACTATCTCTTTAGTATCCTTCAACAATATCACAATGATTAACATAGGCATATGTGCATGAAATAGGACCAGAGATATAACTACGATATTTTTCAAAAAACGCAGGCGCCCTTTCTCAGCCTAGATCATCTTCTGTTTACTAGGTCTGGGATGTCTAGGCCGGGCTACGGCATCTTTAAACCCACATAAAACCTGCAGTAGAAAAATCGCAAAACTGATCAAGCACGGGACTCGTAGTCTCGGCGCCTGGAATTGATTAAAATATACTATCCATGCTGTACCACACTCGAATTAATATACTGTGGGCTGTGCCAGATTAAGGCCATATACTTCTCCATAAACATCAGCCTCTGAGGGTTTTACTCCGATTACCTACCGCGGCGAGGGCTATCAAGCCACATGTCTAGCTCGATCTGTTCCCGAAAGTTGTAAAAAAGCTCCTCAGTTAGGAGGCCATGACCTACGGCAACGAGATAATTATGAGACTCAGAACACAGATTTAGATCGCCCTTTACTGCCTATACTCACCCACCAGGTGTAAATTGGGGACAAGATTGTTTTTGTAGACCGCTGCGGCGAAGCAATTGACCCAAGACGTAGTACTATGAGACCCACACTCCAGAAATTAGGACTTTCTCAATCAAAACACCAAAGACTCCCCCAAAAGACGAACCATGGATAAGGCCAAAGTATACATCTAACTCGAGGCATACTCTCCTACCTTCCTGATTCCTGGTAGCATAAGGTTCCTAGGGAGCGAACAAACGTGACCCATCGATCTCTTGAGATTTCTGCAAAAAAAGGCTCAAAGATCCAAGAAAGCCGTTCTCTAGAAGAATAGCTCAGATGAGTTTTGGTGAGTATCAGTACTCCCATATATTGTAAAGATCCTATCGAACTAAACAATTTCATATATGCAGAATCAATAATCTTGAAACAACTTACAGCTTCGATTCATAATAAGAATATTAGTATTCTACCTACTCCCGCAAGCACCTTTATGTTGTAGGCTAGACAAGAATCTAACTTCTGCTCTGATCTCAGTTTCTAAGCCGACTTCATAAACGCCCTGTACTCGCAACACGTACACCAGAGTCACTATCAAGATTGATATTGGTAGACATTGAGAGAGGCAACATTGTATCGTGTTTATACACTTGGAATGTGTGCTAAATCTCATTAGGCAGAATGTAGGGGTCCATCAGGACCTTCGGTCATCTACCTATTGAGGAAAAGGTTAAAGCATATCAATTCAAAGTGACCGCTGAGACCTAACAGTTAAGAGAACAAAGGCGTTCTTCGGCACTCTGTTGTCAGTTCTAGTTAGATGGCTCGTCAAGAAGATAAAGTATCCAGGCCGAGTCGACTTGATAAAATTCCTAACACCTGCACTCCCCTTAGTAGAACTCGTTACTTGATCTCCCATTCATGGGTTAGGGTTCGTCGTTAGTTACCGCGGCAACCCCCGCATCTGTAACTCCGATCATTGACCCTCCACCTCTTTCTAATCATTGACCTCCAACGCTTTAACCATTGGCCTCTAGAACCCACTGATCACACTTAAAACGCCCGCAAAATTATTCCTCGGCAGTGGTATCATATCACTCGCCACAGCCTACTACACTGTCCTCCAATCACCCTCCACACATCCACATTATTGACCCATCACCCCAGCACGTCCCGTAAGGCAGCAGGTTTCCTCGCAAAAGACTGGTTCGTACCTTCTGTCGCGCAGCTCGGCGCCCTCTCCTTTGTTCTACACCGCGAGCTCGCCGAGCTCCACGGCGGCGCGGAGCGCTGGGGATATGCAGACAGAATTGGGGTGTCGCTGGCAGGTAGCGAAGAGGGTGGCGGACGGGGCGAAGACTAGTTACCCAATGGTATTTACCAGCAGAGCCACCAACGCCAGCAGCGCGGTCGGAGAGAGAAGCGCTGCCCCACCGTGGGTTGTGAGTGGAGGCGAGGCGGAGATGATATTGTGTGCTGGGACGACCGCACAACTAGATCCAGAGCGGTTATGCACGTTCCTATACGGGACGCTTGTGGCTCAAGGAGTAGAGTTCCATCTAGGCACTCACGCGGAGCAGGCCGTATCTGAGCATGAGGTTATCGTCGGTGTCGATATTGTTGACGGCATGGAAACAGGCGGCGCGTGGCATGCGACCAGCTCCTTATTTCGTGCAGAGCATGGAGCAGAACTGTTTTTGAGCACCTATTCCCCGCTGCGGAGACCACACTAGGCATCAGCGCCCTCGCCAGCTATTCCCTGGCTGTGTGCTCACCGCGCTGTCAGCCCGCAGCCGGAGATTCGGTCGTGCCCTGCAGCACTGTATTCACCGTTGCCGCTGCGGCCGAGGGTGGATGGACGCCCGAGATCTTTAGCCGCTGTAACTGTGACATTTATATTGGTGGCCTCAACATGTGCAGCCTATTTATTCCGGCGTTGGTCACCGGTCCCAATTCTGGTGTCGGGGGCGATGAACTAGAAAACATGCTTCGGGTCTCGAAGCGGCTACTAGGAGAGGACGTGGAGGTTGTGGGGGCAAGACTGCGTTTTCGTCCGGTGACTGGGGAGGGGCGGCCTGTTGTCGTAGAAGTGAAGGCCGGTGTGGCGGGTGTGTGGGTGGCGGCGGGGCATGGGCCGTGGGGGGCCTCGTTGTCGTTGGGGACGGGTCTCGAGGCAGATGTAGATGTGAGTGTAGCTAGGGTGGAATGGCACACTCTCATGGTAACAACAATCCTGAGCACATTGAAGATACATGCTAATTAGAATAACGCCTAAATATCTTCCAGGGCATCATGTTTAAAGAGCTAGAGTTGCCTACCTAAATAGATTCCATATTACATTAAACAAAAAAAAAGGCATAGATCTAGAATGCTCATCGAGGTCGAGTGATGGTCCATGATCTTTTCAGAACTTGTCTGGCGGCAACATTCGTGTCTATACTGAAAATACTATCCCCTAAACTAATTAGATGTTTGGCCAGTAGTCCCAACCAATGGTATATTCAGCTCCAATGTTTCTGATCAGACTCTAAGCTTAAATGAAAGGATCCAAAAACGTTTGAGTATTTTGTTCTTACTGTCCCATAACACGAACACGAGTAAAACGGCACGTCAGTGTATTCCCTAGCGATCCGACTAACTTTCCAATACTTGGGGTTTCGAAAGGCAGAATAAAACTCCTGGCACATTTCTAGGTGTCGTGCCAGCCCTATCCCAGATTTGCGTGTCTATAAGGTGGATCGGTCTCCAATACATGTATACAGACTGACTGTGGTCTGCACTGAAGATTGTCATAGGAACACACAACCCAATCAAGCTTGAATGATATGGAGAAAGAGACAGAATTATCTGTGCGTAGACATCAGTAGCACAGGAAGCCGTTCCCTCACCATACAATCCACCATGGGAGTGAGGGAGACGCTCGCAGACCATGTATTATTTGACCCGAATCTATGTCCCTAGAAGAAGGATCCATCCAAGCCTAAGGAGACAGCAAAGTGAGATAAATCACACCTGTGGGAAAGGGAAGAGAAGGGGAGAATTATATAATTAAGAGTGCATTGCTCTTATCAAGTAGGGGTAAAAAAAACATAAATAGGTTGCCCCGTGTTAGAATGGGCTTACAGATACCAAAAATAGGAGATATGCAGGGTCTACGAAAACGCAATAAGATAGATCGATGGGCGTTAATTAATAAAGTGTGATGGTGATGATGATGATGATGATGGAAGGTGGGATGAGGCGATGATGTGTGGTGGCGAAGGCGCGAAAGAAAGTATTTTTACATTGCCCCGCGAGTACCTACATGTATGCTAGCTTTTGACAGACTTAAGCAGATGTAGCCTAGATTAAATGACAACGAGCCTAGGTGGCAATGTAAAAAGTATACCATTTATTTCTGGGTAGGCGAAGGTGTAGAAAGGCACATACGCACCCACACCCCCGATAACCTGTGCCTTGGTTTAAGAGGGCTCCATTGGCAGTGGTTCCTTCGAGTTCCGCCTGTTGATACAGTCAAGGACTTGAACGAATATATACATGTATATAGATCGAATGTTCAAGCCTTCAGGCCAGTATACGAGCCTATGTCACTTGGGTTGGTCCCCGATCCTCTCATTAGATCAGTAGTGTTCCGAGTGATATGTTATGAATGGTCCGAGTGATAGATAAAGCATGCAAAGTCAAAACCAAAAGAACAACGGCTCGCCTCCCAACCCCCCGCACTCCCAAACCATAATTCTCCAAACAACCCTTTCATCCATAGCAACTCTATCGCTTCAAATAACCTTTCGCTATTCCTCTCTGGGCCGCCCATCCTCCGTCCTATCGCCCCACCGGTCGCGGCTATACAGTTAATTTATACCTCTCTACGTGACATGCACGGTCATGCGGCCAATGATCCAGTCCCCGATGATACACAATGAGCCCCTAAATCTCCTTCGCTTGTCGCAGTGACAGCCGATTCCAGTCAAGTTACACATATCTTTGTACGAGCCGACGGGTCTGATGCCCGCTCTCGTCCCATAGATACTACCTGGGTTTTCTCACGCGGCTCATACGATCTTCAGGACATTCTCGGAGAATCCCGGAACGTGTTCTTCATGCGCAGGCAGCCGCTTGTGCGTGATGGGACGAAAGGGATGTAACATAGTCACGGGTAGACGCAGCCTGTGCAATGTCGAGTGATGTTCAATGATTACTGCGGGATACTAGACTACATGCAGGCCTAGGCAAGGTTGTCTTTCTAGCCCATTTCGGCTTTTCTACTATTGGGGGTCAATGATCGGGTACAAACTTGGCTAGCGAGGTGTATTTTTTCATGATCCCTGGGGGGGTGCAGCCAAGTCTCTTATTATTCCCTGGAATGGATGAAGTAAGGGAGGCTCAAATAAAAAAGGGTAGAGGTTGATTTTGGCAGCCTTGGCGACGGAGATTATCGCTTCCGAACCAGTCAACGATGGGATGTTTCGGCCCTGGAGACACGTTTGGTTGGGATCATTATAAAAAAAAAATGGGAAGGTAACCGCGCGCGCTCGACGGTCCATATAGAATGGTCGAAGAGGTGAACTGCCGAATTCACTGCAGACGTCAAGTAATTTCATCATTCATGTCGAGCATTTCGTTTTGTCCGATGCGGGAATAGTATCGTACTTGCAATTACGATCGTGGTGTTTTGTTCGTTTTTTTTCCCTTCTTTCCTTCTTTCTGAGGGGCTAGAGTAGAGTTCAGATGAAGATCATGTATCGTATGTATGCGTAGTAGATACATATTACTTTATGTACCTACTCTGCATCATAGCCGAAATAACAATGTCATGGGGATGTCTACATGTATATTTTTATCCTGCGGGGTTCGCTTCGATTATTGCAAATTCATTAAACAATCTGGACTGTCGTAGTTAGCTATCTAATTCTGTAATGTAACTACCTATATTATTTCGTGCCCTTGAGTTATTGTCTAGATGGATGGAGTATTGTCGGTTTATATCTAAGATTCTGACCTGTCGCCTGGTCGGGTTGTGGGTTGGGTTGGGTTTGGCAGGCGTGAAGAGGTAAGATTGTCAGCGTGATTGTCATCCGGTCGCTTATCCGGGATTATTTGGCCTCGTGTGTCGGTCAGTTGGTCCATGGATGTCATTGAACTTAATATGGATCGGGGAAGGGGGGCACAGAAAAAGAAGAGAGAGAAAACGAAGTATGTAGAGCAGTAAGGTGACGGGGGATCAAAATTTTTTTTTTCGTTCTCCAAAGCCTTAGACGACTGTTACTCCTGGATCTCGAAAAAAAAAACGATGGAGGAGCTCACATGGATATCGTGGGCTCATAGGTCGGTTTATGATGTCGAGGTTTTGACAGAATTTACGGCACATTGGACGTCTAGTGACTCTGGCGCCCGTGAACTTTCGGTTGGCACCCTGTGTTGCTTGGCTGCGCAAGTTGCGTAGTTGTACGCACTAAGCCGCGGATCTGCGCATCACGCGGCGGGCAAGCGATTCCATTGCTGGACCTCCGTACGTAAATGCTGCAAGTGCACCCTGGCTCAGCGAGTGGAGCTCCCACTAAACTACATATAAGCTTGCCGACAATGTACTCTACTCCACCGTACCGGTTTCTTGTCTTTAGGTACATACAAGCATCTAGAGCAGTGCGAAACTGCTAGGTACTCTAGAGTGTATACACAGAACATGTAGTCGACATGGTACGATAGAGTCTACCTCAACGTCTTCATGCATGCGTGTGGTGTGTGTGTGCGAGGAGACAGATAAAGTAGAGATACATGTGCGGTTTAATGTAGATACCTGGAAGTGGGTACTATCTGCCATGTAAGTACCCTAAAGGAGTAGAGATACATGTATGTGCTCTCGAGTAGGTACATAAGCTCTCTAGAGTAACGACCAAGGAATCTTCCCTAATTCACCTCGTGGTATGTTGTCGCTCATTCGTCATGGAGTTTGTTCATTTTTGCCCTTTTTTTCAGTCTACTCTATTCCGTAGATAATTCCTTTTTCACTTCTCTTCACTTCTCTTCTCCAGTTTATTCTGATTTCTTTTTTCGCAAACCGTCTTTTCCCGCCCTTTCCCCAGAATGTTGTACATGTATGTATGTACCCACATGTACTCTAGCTCAGTTTTGTAAGACTGTCTGAATATCGATCTTTGATCCTTCCTGCCCACTCACTCTCCTCTCCCTGCAAAAAAAAAAAAAAAAAAAATACCTTTTGGTGTTGACCCAATCTCAGCCTGTTGTTGCCCAACCGGAATAAATGTTGACTGCTGAAATTGCGTCTCCGGGGGGAAGCCTATTTGTTTTTCCTGTTTAGTCGCATCGCGTCATCCCTGCCTGCCTCTCTCTCTACCATACCCGTCCGATAACAATCAAAACAGCCATACCAAGCCATCAGGCGTGGGTTTGCTCTCTCTACCCCCATATCTTGCGTGAGCTCTCTTTCTCCTGGAGATAGATACATACATTCCTGGTACACCATGAGCAGTCAGAAAAATCCCTCTGCTGCCTCTTCTTCTTCTGGAAATTCATATTCCGCTGAAGCCGCTCCCTCTCCCTCAAACCCTAGATCCGTACCTAGTTCGCAGCAGCGACAGGCATCCCAACTGTCACAGATGTCCAGCTACGAGTCTGGGGGCCCGTATTCCGAGAGCGCCCAATCTGCTGGAACTGTAAGGCGCATCAACAACTCTGGTGAAGGGAGCACCGAGGTCCCTAGTATGCATAAACTCTCCACACCTTTTTCTTCTTTTTCTGCCCCGTTCACTTTATCACTTTCCTTTTGATTCCCTTACCTTCTCCGGGAACCGTAGCCATATTCTATTTTGGCCTACTTACTTTATTATTTTTTTTTGTAATTTTGCCAAAAAAAATATAAACATACTAATCGTAATCCCATCTCATCCTGTGGGTGTGGTGTTTCGTATCTACAGGCTCTCTTGATTCATTCGCATCTGCTCTGTCGAACAATCCGTCCGAACAGCACCTGACCGTACAGAACACGGATCATCTTACCACCGGCGGCACGGATAGATTATCAAGGACATCATCCGCCGCTTCCTCACTCAGAGGGCGTTTTTCGTCATCAGATAAGAAGCCGCGAAGACCCTCAGCCACCCGCAGGGCCTCTACCGCATTTCAACCCCATAAAGGGTGGGAGTCCCCCTAACACCTTCTTTTAAACCTTCCCACCCTTATATATCTACACTAAAAAAGGGTGACGCCAAAACTAATGTCGTTGCGTAATAACAGGCAGGAGTTCAGCGTGGACGATGAGACCGACGAGGTAGAAGTTGATCTGGAGCAAAAACAACGTGGGCACGGGGGTACAGGATATACACCGATGAGACGGCACTCAACCATCTTACGACGAAGGGGTACACAACCTCTTCCCAATGTCGACAGCACGGATGACGAGGGCGATGGTACTGAAACCACGGGTCTTATCGATGAACAGAGCGGCGAAGATGAAGAGGAGCAGCAAGATGATGGCGAGGAGGAGGGCACTGTTAAGGCGGATGATTACGAACCTAGCGATGCTGGCAGTGTAGAGTCCTTTACATTGAAAGTATGTTATGATTGTGAGTATTATCTTCGTGGCATATTTTAACATTTAATAGGACCGTCAAGAAGCCATAAACGTCACGCATCCATTCGGTATTAGGATATGGAAACCTGCGCTTTACAAGAAAAATCGTTCGGTACAGCGTACGGCAGAAGGAGACATTCATTCAGCCCCAGGAGGGCGTGTCGGGGGCGCTTTGTTTCTGGTAAACATCTTGTGGGTGGCACTGTTTGGGTGGTGGCTTTCCCTAGTAATTTGCGTTGCTGCGGCGACCTGTTATGTTTTCTTTTTTACTGTGAGCGCCAGGGAATACGGCCGGGTCCTCCTTGGGCTGGCTGCATACCTGTTTTATCCTTTTGGGCATTTCGTAGAACTTAAGCAAGACGACGCTTATGCAGAAGAAGATGAGGGCGAAGGAAGAAGCATCAGCGAGTACGAACAGTGGCAGGCAGGTGACATTGAGGAGGGAAGGACATTCTTTGGACCTCATACGCCTAGTAGAACACTGATCGGGAGGAGAAGAGAGAGCCTTGAATCGGTGGACGCCGATTCGACCCTAGGAACCGGCGAAAGAACGGGGCTCTTGAGTGGAGCGCCAGCAGACCGCGGAAAGAAAAGACGACTCTTTGGTCGCGGGGAGTGGAATGTTGGTAGAGTCTTGTTCTTCGTCTGGTTCTATTTTATCATTGGTATGTTCTCTGCTATTGACTGTAACTTTAGAAGATGGAAACTGACATTCAGCAGCGCCACTTTTAATTTTAGTTTCGGGTATCTGCTGGTTGTTGGTATTCACTATCCCGATGGCTAAGGTTACTGCCCTCTTGTTTGATCACCTCCGGCGGCATCCTTTAGCGCTTTCGTTCCATTCAGATCATACTTATACCAGGAGGCCTGGAACCCCGTCAACTTCCATCTTGCTGTGCACGTACCGTGCTGTCGGCTGGAAATACTACAAGTATACCATAGACGGGACCAATATCTTCTTTATTAATCTTATGACCCTCGTGATCTTCGTTATTGCCGACCACTACGTCTTAAGAGGAATGATTGGAATTATTAACCCCCTGACTTCTCCCGCAACAGTATTCACCCTGTCTTTATTCTCCGTCATTCCTCTGGCGTACTTTATCGGACAAGCTGTGGCTTCCATCTCCGCTCAGTCAAGTATGGGGATGGGTGCAACTATCAACGCATTCTTCTCGACTGTGGTCGAAGTTTACCTATACTGTGTTGCATTGACTGAAGGGAAAGGTAGACTGGTGGAGGGCAGTGTTGTAGGCAGCATCTTGGTCGGTGTTGTTTTCATGCCCGGATTGAGTATGTGCTCAGGCGCAATCAAAAGAAAGACCCAACGTTTCAATGCCAAATCTGCCGGTGTTACCTCCACCATGTTGCTTTTTGCAGTCATTGGTGCATTTGCCCCCACCCTTTTCTATCAAATTTATGGAACAGTAGGTGCCTCTTAAGTCTCCCATGACCCATAATTGATATTGACTCCCCAAGCAGTACGAACTTAGTTGCCGTGCATGTTCACCGCATGTAGACAGAGCAGAATGCCGTCGATGCTCATTTAGCCAGACACCGCCCACTACGAACAATGATTTCTATAGAGATGTTGTTCAACCATATACATACCTTTGCGCAGTGTTTCTTTTCATTTCATACATCATTGGATTGTGGTTCACTTTGAGGACTCATGCTGCTGTCATCTGGACAGCTCCCACAGTCCAGGCCCAAATCCCATCCACCCATGCAGCTGTGGATGCTGTCCGTGGATCATCACGTGGAAATGAGGGATCCTCTGCCGCGGATGCCAGGAATCCCAATGCTTTGAGGGACACTGGGCTATATAAGCGTATCCTTGGGCAAACACAAAACAATACTGGTTTGAGAGGCGAGGCTGGTGGTCCCGGTCAAACTCTGCACATGGTTCCACCAAGATCTGCCAATGATGAGCTTTTGCCTTCTCCGGCTCCTGGTTATGGCTCTATAAGCGATTCCAGACACCCAGTACAGACCCCAGTCAACATCCCAGGGTTGTCTCGTGAGGAGAATGCACAAGTATTACGTGGGGTTGCAGAAATGGCAGCTGTTGCAGCTACAGCAGCTGTCCAAGATGTCCAACGCCATAGTGTAAGGAAGACTAGCGCAACACCTAGACCTCCTTTGGTATCCATGCCTACAGTAGAGGAGGGAGTTGCTACTGCAGCGCACGATGCCGTGGGCGGACATGATGCTCCCAATTGGAGTAAAGCGAAGAGTTCTATCATTCTTCTTGGTGCAACCGTCTTATATGCCATTATCGCTGAGATTTTGGTTGACACTGTCGACGTTGTGTTGGAAAATTTTGAGATTGATGAGAAGTTCTTGGGTATCACTCTCTTTGCGCTTGTTCCAAATACAACTGAGTTCTTGGTATGTCTTTGGTCCCCCCAGGATCCCCCCCCGCCCCTCACTCATCACTAATCCTTGTCCTACAGAACGCTATTTCGTTTGCCATGAACGGGAATATTGCACTCAGTATGGAAATTGGTTCTGCATATGCTTTACAAGTGTGTCTGTTGCAGATTCCGGCGTTGGTCGCTTTCAGCGCCTTCTTTGCCATGTCTCTGGATCCGAAAGAACTCTTCAATCATACTTTCAGTTTGATCTTTCCACAATGGGATTTGGTCACTGTTATTCTATGCGTATTCCTGCTGTCGTACATGTATGGTGAAGGGAAGAGCAATTATTTCAAGGTGGGTCAACACAGTTCTGGACGACTTATGTATAACAAATCGCTAATATTATATTGCTTTAGGGTTCTATTCTGATTTTGAGTTATCTTACTGTTATGATGGGCTTTTATTTTAGCTCATATGCGCCGCATTCTGAATTAATGGTTCTGGGAGTCGGAAACAAGGCATTCTACGGCGAGAATCCCTATTAAAATAAGGACTAGAAAGAAAAGTGGAATAGCTTGTTACAGTGTTTTCGTTTTATTTATTTTTCTTTCTCTTTTTTACATGCAATATTCTGCGCTCTCCAGCGTTCAACTAATTTCTTCCATTCATCTTCGCATTTCTTGCATAAGCATGTGCGCGATTGTATAGAAGTTCTACCCTCATCCCAAATACCATTTTTCATCCATTTATTTTTGATGCTGACTCGGGGCATGCGTTTATGTTATATTTTTCTTTTGTTATTGTTAACTGTGCGTATCGCCCTCCACCTCCTCTGTTCATTTGTCACAACTTGCTTCACTAGCGGGAATATCTGTTTTTTGTCTTGTCATTTATTTCGTATGGCAGATAGGTCGAATATTTTCTATACTCCGAGGAGCGTTTTTTAGATGAATGGTGGGTTATTTTGAAGCAAAGCGTTCTACATTTCACCTGTCATCGTATGATTATCAATTGTCGCTGCTTATATGTTGCATCAATGTTAATATTCACAACTGTAAAGTACCATTCCCAAACGCCATTTTAACCAATTAACTAATCCCCTATGCATCGGAGGCCTTGTGCTTACAACACACCATCGTGTTCTCCTTTGAGTCTTTTCACTCTCTTCTGCTCCCAGTTCTCGGTATCCTTCATTGATAATCTCTGTTCCCATCACGCCATTATTAGCAATCTCTCCTCAACCACCCCCTCTTAATTATACATCAACTTACATAATATTCCTCATTCAAATCAACCCTTCTCCGGTCCTTCCCTAGCCCCATCGCTTCTTCTTGTGTTACCTTCTTGACCTTGCGATCATGATTCTCGTATCGCAGCGCCGTCGCAGGAGTCAGAAAGAAGGATCCTGCAAGTATGGTTCCAATAAATGGCAGCCCGAATAAGAGAAATGGGTGTCGGCTTAAACCAGAGCCTATGGCGTGACCGTGGTTAGCTTTTGTTTCCTCCTCCAGAGTAATGGCGGAAGGAGAAGAATGGGGGTGCTTACGATATTTGGAGCCAACAGTATTTGCGGCGGAGGCGGGGAGATACTTTTTTGAGGTGAAGGTCGGCATTCTGCGTTTTGGGGGAGGTTCGATTGACGGTTGGTGACTAGGACGGCAAAATGACGGAGGTGCAGTTGGTGTTGCAGTTGCAGCTGAGCCGCAATGCGGGATGGTGGAATGGTGGGAAACCTCTTTTTTTGCCGACGGACAATGGGTTTGTGAGTCCTTGGCGGGTAGACTTAAAAGCCCCAAAAATTTCCTCGCCTGTAACCCCCACAAGAAACACCACAAAACTACAAGGACGACAACAGCAATAAGAACAGCCATTGAGCTGCAATGGACTCCCTCCAATGTGCATGAAGGAGATCTCCATCAGCACGTAGGAGGAGAAGATGGATACAATCTGTAAGTTTTTCTTCCTCTTCTTTCCCCTGTTCTTAAACCCTACCTACCCCAGTTCCCCTACGAGTATTCCACTCGAAATGATGAACCATTCGTGTCGCCCCTATCTTATTGGGAATTAACTCCTCCTATCCATGGTGACCTACACTGTCCTAGCCAAACGGACTTGATCTGATCTTTACCGCTCATATTCTCTTTTTGCATCGTTGTCCAAATTTTGCAGTTTGAATTGTCGCTAACTGTCAAAATAGATCCTTTATTCTTGCACAGCATCAATTGAGCCTCGCTCACTAGATCCCCGTTCCCTGGATTTACAGCAGTTCTGTGGGCAGCAAACTGAATGGTATGTTTTTGTCCATGATTTTTTTTTCTTTCATAGTCCACTTGCCTGGCTTCGTCCCTTCTTCGTTTAAATGATGAGCTAGTTTAAATGCACTATTGAAAAAAAAAATCCTTCTGAGCTACACATGCTGTAACAAGGTTCGATTACCTGAATCAAACTTCCCAACTTAGACTTCTCCCATACACTATGTAGCATTGTTGAAAACTTACTAATAGATTCATCTGCTACAGATATAAAAAGTAGCGAACGCATTGTCTCATTGTTGAGTCTCCGCGACTACTAACAGCGGAAATGGTAAGAACATTCTCTTTTTTTTATACCTTTTGGATCGCGGCATGGGTATGGAGCTCAAATGATGAACAAAAACTCCATGCTAATTCGGAGGGGCCCTTGAGGTGCCTATGAATGAAAAAAATTACGACTTTTCATCTTTCGACTGACTTTTGAGACTTCATATCCCATTTCTTGCACGACTTGTCTTTTGCTGAGGTTTGATGGAACTAGCGCTAATACAATTTGGCAGATCTTTAAGGATAGAATAACTTGTCGGCTTTAATACCCCAGCGTTGAATTACTAACAGTACGAAGTATATAATAGGATATATAGTATATAACATAAATAGCAATGACATGCCAATCTACGATATTTCTATCTGAATCCACTGTCCCATTGAACTTTTTTTCTGTGCCTACATGTGCTTTATTCTTGAAAGTCTGCCAGCTGCTCCGCGTTCCAACTGTGTCTAAATTAGCAATCTAACCCCACTGCCAAAAACGAAGAGGGGGAAGCCTGTACTTTAAGAATTGTCCTGAAAGATCTTTAGGAGCATTCATTGCCAACTTTGCGATGACATTCCCGGGCTGATCAGGCCTCAACAGTTTTCCAGTCTCTTTGAACTTTATGAACCTGTCATGGGTTTCTCCCATTGCGGCCGCATGCTTCTCCCTGATCTCTTGTTGCATTTGCGTATCTGCACCGCAATAGTCAATACACTGCACAGGAACACAGCAGCAAGAAAGAACCAACCGATAACTCCCGGCCTGATAGAAACGCTTGTAATCTCTTTTTCTTCTGATGCCAGGGTAGTTGCCAAATGGTTTAACGCGGCCTTACTTGACCCATATGCACCCCACCCCTCATACCCCGTCACGGCCGCCCCACTACTCACAAAGACTGCTCTGCCCTTTGACTTTCTTAACTCCGGGATCGCCTCCTTCACCAAAGAAACAACCCCAAAGAAACCCACGTTAAAGGCAGCCTTCCACGCGTCAACATCCGCATCCGCAACTCTCGCAACAGGCTCTAGCACTCCGTGGTTCACAATCACACCATCAAGCCTGCCATATGTTGCCACAGCCTGCACCACGGCAGCTGTGCAGACGGAGGAATCGGCGAGATCGCCAGAGAGATAGTCGACCTGGCTGGGGAATTCCGCCTTGAGGGCTTCGAGAGGACCGGCAGTCCGGGCGACGAGGAACAGGCGTGCAGAATGCTTAAGCAGGTGCTGGGCAATTGCGAGGCCGACACCACGAGAGGCGCCGGTGAGTAGAATAACGGGTGTAGATGAAGACATTGGAGATTGAATTGAAGAACCTAATTACTGGTATGTAGCTATATATACAGTTTGTAGGGTCGGGCTTAATAGTGGGGTTACCCTTTAAGTCCCTAGATTATATCTCGGTTTTACGTCAGCGGCTTTTCCTCTCTCGGGACCCTTGCGGGGCTTGGATCATAGATTATCACTCTAGTGTTTCTAGCGTTTCTATTCTACACTATTATCTATATAACTGCTAACATTTGCTCCGCAGCGCGGGCCTCGGAGTTGTTTTAGATCCACAGACAATACATCAGAGTGTCCGAGAGCACAAACCAGATACATCGCCATTGCTCTCGTTAGATTCTATAGAAATATACTCTATGTAGCTTGACAAGGCTTGCACTATTAAGGCTTGAGAAACTTCAAAGGGATGTAAAATAGGCTATATCATATCGATCTATGGTATCGTCGGCTTCTCGGTAACAGAGGGCTTTCAAGTATCGAGATGATCGAGTATTTTGCTCTGCGCATATACCAAACAAATATGCATATTCTAAAGTGATATTTAGATATTAATTGATACAGAAATAAAAGTATTGATATGTGTCGTTCAAGATAGCAAGGTTACGTTGTCGGATAGGTGTCGAACAGTAAAGAGCCCGCTGTCAAGAGGAATCGTGTCCACCCGGATTCATAAGATAGCTTATACCGGCCTCAGGCATCGATACCAACCGAAAAAGACTCTAAGACCCGTCTCAAGAAGAGCCGTAAAGACCACCAAGACCATTGCCAAGCAAGAGTGGTTAATAAGCTTTGAACACGATAGTCTCAGTTTAATCACAGAATCTCACTCGACATAGAAACTAATGCCTCAAATCATCGCGTATGTTTGTTCTTTTATAGGATTACTAGGGGTACATCCAGTTATTGCCACTCAGATCACTATTTGTACTGCCCCAAAGGTACTTAACCGCAAACGCAGGTAATTTGAGGGCCCGAATTTGATTCTTCAGGCCTTTACGCAAACAGGCCCTCCGTATTGCCATAGACTACGGTCTGCATGTAATTAATGAGTTAAACAAAAAAAAAAAAAAAAGCAAACAGGCCCCCCCATCAACTCCTAAGGCCACCTTATCTTTAGAATGTATCCTTTAGTTAGCCAAAAGATTGATAATTTCTATATTTTATTCAATGGTGAGGAGGGTTATAGCGAAACATACATTTCCATTACATATCAGGGTAGTGCTTTTTTGCTAGTGTATAAGATTCAGATGTGGAAAAATTACGTGTACTTCTGCTGCTTAGAAATGGTGTCTGTGACCTCCATCGTATTCTTTTGGATTGTTTCAAGTTAAAGTGACTATATTCAATCCACTAAGCTAGGTATAAGGGGGTCGTAATTCCTTATTCATAGATTGTCACTCGGTTCGATTTCCTGGGAGATTTTATTACACAGAGATCTTTAGTTAATTCATCTGCAGCCAACCAACATATAGAGATTTTTCCCCTGCGGCTGACCCAAGTTACCCCCGGAAACCTACATGCAAGCGGAATCACAGGATACAAATGCGCGCGCTCAAGACTAATCAGACCTCCGTAATCATATCCATATCCACAAGTCAACTAATTATCTATTTACCGTCCCCACTGCCCATTCACAAACATACGTTTTGAAAAGAAAGAAAATAATATGGTATTATATACGATAAAAGTGTGCAGCGATGATTACAATCTCTCCCCCCAACTCCTCCTCTATTTCAAGCAGACACAAGTAGGCTTTATCTTTTTCCAAAATCTGATGGCGGTGACGCCAGCGCAAGTCGTTCTTCCATGATTTTCAATAGCATTGGTGGTGCTTTCTCGTCTGTTGCCCTGATCGTGATCCTATACATCTAGATCCATTCATCCTCCGGTTAGTCTTCACAGAACTTGAGCAAACGAGGAAGCAATACACATACCTTTGTTTCCAAATTTGGTTCCAGCCTCAACAAACATCCAAACTTCCCACCGGCGGTATGCAGTACACTTGCACCCACCACGTTCTTTGCATTTGGATCTACGCCATCCATAACCCCCCACTTGAAACCCTCTACTACCTTCTTTGTCCTAGCAACATCAATTACATTGCCCTTGACGCTAATTCCAAACACTTTCTGTGCCTCTCTTGGCGCACCCCCAATTTGCTTCCACCGTTTGAAGAAATCTTCACCACTGAGTGCTGCTGGCTCCATAAATTTGCTCGGCACCACCGGCAACTTAAGCGTTAGTCCCTGGAGTGCACCAGCAAGGTAGGAGATCCTGATAGTTGGTGCTTCGCTGAATAGAGTAGTTGCTTCGAGCATGATAGTTTGCTGTGTTTGGCCTTCAGGCTGCACTATAGTGTCCGGTATATTTTGACACTTCAACGACAACTGCCCTGGGGCATTATTATTGACAGTGGTGGTGAAAGAACCAATGGCAACAGGAGACTTGTTGGTATAGTAGAGGATGATACAACCCATATGACCTCTGTATTCACTCCTGAGACCGATTTGGATTTGAACGTCCTCATAGAGAACACCCTCTGAGCGGATTAGGAGGCGGTTGTAACCAATGCTCCAGTCAGGGCTAAGATGCGTTGGAGATGCGAGGTTCAACGCCTCCTTTTTTGCGGCAGTGGTGTTATCACCGTTTAAGTTCAACCCAGCAAGTTCCTGTGTGGGTGTAAGGGCAGGTATACTATCAAGCCCTGCGCTTTTTGCAGTAGTAGGTGTACCATTCCCAGCATTAGTAAAGGAACGTTTCAGACCCGTATTGAGCGTGAGCTGAAATTCCTTATCTGTATTTGCGTCTTTACCACCAATAACCCATGTTCGTTTATCACTCGTGCCTGCATGTTTCTGGTGCAGCCTTGAAAGAAGTGCTGAGGTGCGTTCGGGAAATGGCGGCATTTCGTCACAAACAGTTCGGAGAAGATCGTCAGTTGGAAGAGATGTGAGCGCGAGATATTCACATGCCCGCTGTTGCAGCTCGGGATCGAGTGTGTGCGAGTATACATGAAATACCTGTAGTAATTGCGGCTTAATCTCAGGAAATAGGTTCACAAATTTGACGTATGAGCTGAGCAGAATCGCTCTTGTCGCGGAGGAACATCCATTGAACTTGGACTGAAGAGCCATGAACTGCTCAATGGGGCTACATCCCTGCATATCTGCAATCAGATGCCCGAATTCCCCTAGTAAGTATCCCCCTATTTTCACCAATGTCTCGTGGCACTGCATCCCCTTAACATGCTGTAATATGTTTTGCGCAGCATAAACCTGTAGCTCTTCGTTGTTCGTGACAATCTGGATCACACGCTGCCACACCTCGTCACTGACGTGATCACCCGCCATGCTGATGAGGCGCAGTGATATATCCACATACCACTGAAACTCAGTCGCATATTTCTCTGTCAAGATCGCAATTTTCAAAACCATCTCCTCTCTAATTGCAAAGTCTGCACTTTGGAGATATTTCAACAGCTCGTTAACGATCTGTTGCGCATTGGTCGTGTCACACATGCTATACAATAAATCCAGCGCTTTCCTCCTGACAGAAATATCACGGTCACGAAGCGAAGCTATAATGGTTGCTTGATGCTTCTTAATCGGTTCGAGTGTTTCAGAGCGAGCTGCTAAATGTGTCATTGCCTCTAAACCGAGGTAGCGGACGTTTGTTTCTTTAGAAACAATGAAACGGCCAAGTCGAACGGCGATCTGGGTCATTAACCCGGTTTCGGAGTCGAGATGGATTGCGAGATTGATGGCCTCAAAAAGAACTGCATTTTGGGCATTGTTTTGTTGTACGTTCTTAGGCGCGTCGGAAGCCGAATCCAGAATGCGCTGTAGAGACTCACGAATCATGTTTTGAACATTTATGTCCTCTGGTGAATGGGCGTGTTAGAACTGAGTATATTGTAGCGCTTTTTGGAGGGATGGGGGTAATAGAGTTACCAGAGGGTGGATAATATTGTAAGAGCCGTAGAAGTTTGACTTGAATCCATGGACACGGGACTTTATAATAGATGTAATCTTGCGTGTACTCATTGTCCACGACTACCCTCTTAAGTCTGTGGGCAGCCTTGATATAGCTTCCCTTAAATGCCTCTGGATTATCCTGTACTAGCGCCATGACTAATGAAGTGACTGATAGAGCTACCCCTAAGTCTGGATCATCCATGAGTGAGATGATTCTCTCCGCCCACTCATTTTCGATGATTCCTGGGTACTTCCTGTACAACCTCAACAACGTCAATGCCGCCTTCTTCTTTACAAAAGACTTGGATGCTGGTGAGATCAACAGCCGGTGCACATCGGGACTAAGGGCCTCGCCCATTTCCCGTCCACCGACATTTGCAATTGCGTGTAGCGCGAGACAATTGTTAAGTTCGTTATGGTCGAGAAGGTCCTTTTTGATGGAGTTGACGACGAGGTGGAGAAAGTCGTGTTTTTCGTTGAGAAAGAGCGTTACAGCGAGATAGCCTATTTGTTTTTCGGAGTATTTTGTGGCGGAGATGAGGTTGACGGCTTCGAGGTGGCCAAAGTCGACGTTCCAGCCGAGGATGTAGATATAAAGAAGCTGTGCGCGGCGCCGGCGTTAGGTTAAGACTTAGGAGAAGAGTGGGGGCCACACACTTTGCAAACATATTTTTTCTTGTGGTACCCATTTAGGTTGCCATCTTTTTGAGGAAAGTGTTAGTCTTCGTAAATAATTCCGGCGTAGCCAATTAAATCAATTGCATATATGCCTGCCTGCCTTTGAACTTTTGTCTTGAATAGGATCAGCACATGAATTGTGGGGAGAGGAAGAGGGGGGGCGGAATAGTTGCGGAGGTAAGGGGAAAATTCATAGGCTTTGCTGATTAGATTAGAGGTAGAAATTGGATGAATTGGACTAAACTGGACACACGGGAACCGACCGTATATTTGCAAGCTCCTTATTTATTCTCTTTTCCTCCAATTCTCTCGCTCTCGCATTTCTCAAATCTGCAATAAACTGAACCAATCCTGGCGCGCTTCTTAGCTACTACTCTCTTCCCTCTAAACAAGCATGTATGTGGGAAATTCTACCACGCATGGACGACATATTTAATTCGGCCTCGAGCTTTTCCTGTTTCCGAGATATATATAGGGCTGTAAGTCGGAGTTAGCTACGAATTGGCGATTTGAAGATGTCGCTCGTGGAAAAGGAGTTGAGATTATACGGGACTAGGTAGTTGTGAGAGCTCTGAGAGTTCGTTCGTTGGTTCCTTGGGTGTTCTCCGTGGATTCGTTTCCCGTTCTTAGATACCTTTAGATTTTGCTGGTCTGGCTGGGTGTCGATGATGATGAGGTGAGGTCGAATCCGACCTTGACGATATCGGCAGACGGGAGATGGAGCGAGCGCCGGAATCGAGACGCTCCAAAAGGAGTGTGAGGTGGAGGAGGGTAACCGAGAATGGCACCCCTGCCTGGGAAAGACTAGGATTAGGCGTACGGGGTTTTATTCGCTACATACAGGTAGCTACATATATTTCAACCGGCAGGTTCAACGTTACATTAGTAGTACGAATTCTCCTTTAGAACTCCAACCCTCGCTGCCAGCCCATCTCTAAATTTAAACATAAAGGTAATTAATTAGAAAGTTTTTCTTATAGGTACTGGTAATAGCTAGCTAGCTCCATTAATCTTTAGAAGATAGCATATTGTAGCATGTAGTTTCAGGTGATCTTGTTTTGCGACTTGTCAAAAATTATGGGATGCAACGGGAATCAACTTAATGCTTTCTCAATCACAATCGACCACAAACAAACCATAGATACGGAAAATGATAATAAGGGATATAACAGGCCTTAACCTATTTTCATCCAGTATCGCTGTTCGTTGGTGGCAGGGTTTGGTGGTCTATCGTTATAGTGTTCATTCTCATTATATTAATTGCGTCCCATTATTTCTGACAACCCGCAATATGTAGGTAAAGCCACTACCTA
The DNA here is from genome assembly GCA_024713855.1 of Morchella sp. 2016-41. Lineage (NCBI taxonomy): Eukaryota > Fungi > Ascomycota > Pezizomycetes > Pezizales > Morchellaceae > Morchella > Morchella sp. 2016-41. The sequence goes on from JAMGZD010000003.1 coordinate 2,788,474, forward strand.
AAAAAATTCGTGAAAGGGTCAATTACCACCCAAACTAAGTGGAACCAGATTCTATATAGAACCACAACAAAATTAATTATAGTGACGGACACAGGTAAAGAATTTTAACTCTCGGGAGAAGCCTTCTGAAGATTTCAGATTTTTAAAAAGAAGTGGTTGAGGTGTAATAAAATGTTGTAGTGGAAAGCCCCGTTGCTAGCTATATATAGGCTACGTAGATCTTATGCGGGACTTCACGATTCACCTACTTTCGGGTTTCATGAAAACTTTTGGGTAGGCTCTGGGAAAAAGTGGGTGAATGGATCCTCCTGTTGGTTCACTTACTTAATCCCAGAGTCTTGTAAATCACTGCATTAGTAGCACTACCGGTGACAGTGACATTGTGATAAGAAAAACATTTACTCTACTTTAGCTTTATTAATATTTATAGCATCCATATTCACAGCTAAGTACATTAAACGAGAAAAAGAGTCCCCATAGAAAACCACTAAAACCCAGTACACCGAAAATCGTAACCTATCGGCCAAATAACAGTTTATTTTGTGGTGGTAAAATCAATCTCCCCATCTCTCAAACCCGCTGATGGGTTCTTCTCACAAGTGCCTACAAAAGCATTAATATTATCACCAACCTTTACTAATAGTAATGTCAAAGAAGAATTCGAAACTTACAAGAGTCTGCTTTCCTCAATCCGCATGCACATGCATCGCCGGTTACATTATTCTCTTCTGCTGAGCGCTCACAGTTGCACTCCTTTGCGGGTCTCATCCCTGTAAAATTAATTAGTTCCATTCCAACTGCTAGCTAGCTACTGAATTAGCTCCGGAAGGGGAAACTCACGACAAGAACATCTAGCACCAACAATACGGTTCTCAGTCGAAGCCTTTTCACAATTGCAATTCAAGGCTTCCTTCTGTCCACAGGAGCACTTTGCTTGTGCAGCGCAGGTGCAGGGCTCGCCTGAGCTCTTGCAGCAGGTTGGTGGGTGGACCATTTTAACTTTGAAATAAGAGGTTTTGCGGTTTTCGTGCAAGTGGAGATGATAGTTTCTCGTAGAAGAGAAATAATGAAATTGACCTTGTAAATAGCGGAGTAATAGAACTTGGTGAAGAATATTTATACTGAATTCTCAATGCTGTTTATATAGCTGTTCTCACACTGCTTTAAGCCGCTGACATCAGATGCTTGATTTGAAACGTATGAGTTGTGATTGGCTCGGTTATAGCCAAGATTTAGAGTTGGTCAGCTGTTCTTGGCATAAATGATCTTCTTTGTAATGGGGTAATGGGGGATGGTGACTGGTTGGGGGGTTACTAATTGCTACTAATTGCCACTTTGCCACTACTAATCGCTGGGGTTAGCACTTGCAAGCTATTGCAATTGATGTTCATGATTTTCGAATAGACCAGGTTCCCGTAAGCACACAGTGATTGATATAATTGATATACATAGATTCCTAAAAATATGAGTGCCTAATACAAATCGGGTGTCCCGAAGCCATTTTTGGGGACTATTTCTCGTGCTAGCAGGGTGTTTTACCTATTGAATCAAATAGACCCCCCCTCCTTGGGGGGGTACGTCTATAAGGAACACATAGACACCTATCCGGCGATAGAACGCCCGCTATAGCTTACGGGAAGGCGTCCAATAAGTCGCAGTTGGGGGTCCTCGAATCACCTTAAATGCAGCACATGTGCTTTGATTCACAATTAGTCTATAGCTATCGAACCCTATCACTTGTAGAAATTTCGCCAGGTAGTGTAAACCGGAAAGTCACATTCTGTGGTGTGTACTTTAACTTAAAACTTATGTCTAAATGAGAACATCTGCAGATTTCTCGGAGCATCGAAGCCAATTAATATTACAGTTTGTAAAGGAACCAGAAATTCGGGCTATTGCTTCTATGCCTACCTAATTATCTGACAATTTTCTTGGGAATAAGTCTAGAATGAAACAATCGCATAGGATGTTTAGTATATCATGTATATATTTTGAGATCATGAAGTTTTCCGGCTCAATAAAATGTACCTATTTCTTTTTGACCGAGCTAAAATTGACTGGGTAAGCAGTGATATTTTATGGTCTGACCCAAACAAGAAACTTAAGAATGAACTGATCTTCATTGGCCTCTCCAATAGATTGCTCACTAAATATTGCTAGTACGTTTTGCTATTTACATGATATCGAACCCTAAACTCCCTATTTATACAAGATCACTAAGTATTTGCCTCACTCCTTCTCACCCTTTTCCCCTCTGCTTCTTCACCCTCACCATCTTCCATCACTCTCTTTGACATATCCTCTTTCTTGGCCTTAGCCATCGGGCCCCAATGCGCAGTTGGGTTGACCTGATATCTGACCAGCCCCGACGCCTTATCCTCATCAGCTCCAAGTTTCTCGTCAAAAACTACTTTCAATTCCTTCAACTTCTTCTCTTCTTCGGTTCCCTCATCGCTCTCAGCCCGACCAAGTCTCAGAATCTTGTACGCTGCATGCTTATCACCAAACGCCTCAATTTTGACTGGCTTCTTCTCGACCCAACGCCTCATTACTTCCCATATCACATTCCATGGCGCATTCGTCTTAATGCTAGTTGGCTTACAGTGGCTGCGCGAGACCTCATACCCGAGTCCTTTAAGGGCCCCGCGGAATGCAGCCAAAGGCGGTGCTATGCAGTGGAGTGTCTTTGCAAGGCGAGTAGTCGCAAAGAAAAATGGGGAAGCTGCTAGGGCAGGTACGGACTCCTGAAGCGCTGTTTGGAGCATTCCCGTGATACGAGGTAAAGTACCGTAGATTGAAGAGGGCGTGGGCGGAAGTGAGACGAGAAGACGTTTGATAAAGGCAGCAGAGTGAAGAGGGCCAGCGTACATAGGGCCCCCAAGGTGCATAGGGAAGCCACATTCTGCACAATTGGAGTCTGTAGTAGGAGCACGGGCGAGGCCGAATTTTATGAAAGTGCCAGTTCCCGACTTTTGCTTCTCTTCTTTAGATCTACCGAGTCTTTGGACGACCCATGATCCGCATCCGGAGTCGCAGTTGTATACTACCATGCTATTACTTGCTAGACGTTTCACCATTTCTGGACCCTTCCTGATGCGCACAAATACCCTCGCGTAGAAATCAATGCTTAAAGACAGAAGTGGCTCCATCCAGTATCCATATCTTGCCGCCGCCATCGCAATGGAGTTAAGAATTAGCCTTACCCCCGCTTCATGGCACCATTCTCCCTTAACGGGGGTGCCACCGTACAGAGAGAAGCATTTCTCGGAGTATCCAGCGGAGGCCCATACGCCTGCATCGGTGCAGGTTATTGCGAGGAGACCGCCGTCACTGACTGCCTGTACTGCAGCGTCGATGAATGGAGATGCGGTACCGAAAGGATCGAGGTCAATGACTTCGTACTTACCTACCGCGTATTTAAGATGTTGGGGGACAGGAGTGTTTGGCGCACCCGGAAGAGGCGGTGGAGAGGGAATATAGAGGCGGGAATACATGTGATGGGTTGCATCCGAAAGGGATACAGAAATCTTAGACATCGCCGCGGAGGGTTCGAGGGTATCAGGATGAGGTTCTGGGTTTTTAGAATTGTGAAGTATGTTAGCTGTAATTGAGGCCACAGCGGAGGGCTCGAGGTCATTGGCAGTGATTGCAGTGGCCGCAGGGATCTCAAGAGCATATCGGAGGGCGCGGAGCCCTGTAGCTGATAATGCATCAAGAATAGTGAACTTGGGGGGCGTAGGTGTGTATGTTGGGGCTGTAATCGTCTCATTTGGTCGTGAAGGCAGATCTGGGGCATCCATTGACTGTGGGGGAATGTCTTCAGTGTCCATTGGCTCTGTAGCAGGCACCGCTGGTGTTTTTTCGGTATCTTCATTTGCCTTTTCCTCTGAGATTTCGGCTTTTACTCCCACGACTTCCTCTAGATCTTTGATCTTGACCACTCCCGGGTTTGCTGCTTCGGCCACGATCTCCACTTCATTCTTTGTCGTCTTCATTGCGGGCCCCCTGTCTCTCGTTTCTTTGCCCTTTATCCCTTTTGCTTTATTCGCTAGCTTCTGCTCTTTCTTTTCCTTCTTCTCCTCCAAAAACATATCCCCAAATGCTTTAATTGTCAAAACACTTAAATCACGATTGAACTGCTGGATCGGGTTGTAAAACACCTCCCCTTTGACCTCAATGTCATTGCCTGCTTTGTCCTTCTTCACTGTAACTTTAGGGAATAATACAGTTGCCAAACCCTCCGTAACCGCCGTGTAGGCTTTTCCATTGTCGAGTGTGATGTCCTTTGAGCTCTGCGGCACCGGCTTTGAGGGAAGATCGCGCTTACCACCCATTATATCTGTATGAAAGATTCGAAGACAGTGTAGAGTCGGAACGTAGAGCCTTCGAGGCGCCCGCTGTCTTAAGGAGGTGGATAGCAGTTTGATGAGTGTGGAGATTCCCTAGGAAATGCGAAATGCAGATGTATCAACGATGTGGTGGGGGTTTTCTGAGGCTCAAAAATTATTTTAGATGCGGTATGGCCTGTGCGCAGGCTAGGCGTCCAATGGTGTACCAGGTATACGAACCCCACCACGACCTCACTTCTAGTTAATATCAGTGCTACTGTTTCGTTATCGCAGATTTGTGGACTCCATCTTTCACTTTAGAATACATTCAAACTCCATTTCATTCTCAAAGTTTACTACACACAACTCAACAGCACGCGTAATGGACGACGCAGACACGGGCCCCACGGCATGGCACACCCAGCTCGCCCTCATGGAACAAGCTCTCTCCAAGCTCCCACCCCTCACCACCGCCGATGAGTACGGAAAAGACCTTGAAATTAGTGATGAAGAGCTCTCTGCTACGATCGACTCAGACGACCCCTATGATAGCGACGTTCCGGAAGAATACTACTACTCCAGCGACGACGCAGACCCAGACACCATAACACCCAACTGGCTCTCCCGGAAATGCGCAACTTACTGTAGCTATCACCCCAGCTATGCCCTTAACCCAACTGAGCTTGAAAACAACCTTTCGTCCCTCCTCTCTGGTCCAAGCGCCGGTGGGTACCTATTTATATTGTGTCAATGCTCGATTTGGCAATACTGATACCCCACATAGATGACGCATTGCAATCTTCCCTCGCAGATATGCTAGGTTATGACGACTTCGAATTCATCATGGCGCTGATCTCCCACCGTGGGGAAATTGTGGCGGCAGTTTCACAACCTGAAGGAGGTGGGGAGGACGCACTCCTTCGGCTTATGACAAGGGAACAGCGTGAGGAGGCGCTCCGTGCGGCAGATCTGGAACATAAGTCTCGGCCGCTTGGACCCAAGCTTGCGGATCCGACAATGAACTACCCGCATGTGTACCGTGCGCATAGTGCAGGGAATAGCTTGAATGCATTTGGAAAGAAGTACAGTCTTCCAATGGGGAGCACGAGAAATGAAGAGAAGGATTACGAGGAGATCACAATCCCGGCAGCGAAAGTTGGCCATGTAAAGGCCGGGGAGAAGCTTGTCAAGATTGAGGAGATGGATGCGCTGTGTAGAAACACGTTCAAGGGGTACAAGCAGCTTAACAGAATGCAAAGCTTGCTGTATCCGGTGGCTTACAAAACGAATGAGAATATGCTTGTTTGTGCGCCTACTGGTGCTGTATGTTTCTCCGTCATAATCTATCATCTTTGGTGTTTGTGTTCTAACCATGTAAGGGTAAAACCAATGCTGCGCTTTTGACAATTCTCCATACTATCAGCACCAATTGTGTTCCATCTCCAAGAGACGAGCCCGACGCAGCACACTTTTACCCGCTCAAGGATGAATTCAAAATTGTTTACGTCGCTCCCATGAAAGCCCTTGCTGCCGAGATTGTTGCGAAGTTCTCCTCGCATTTGGCCTGGCTAAAAATCGAAGTCCGCGAGCTTACAGGAGATATGCAGTTAACCAAGGCTGAAATCATGAGGACCCAGATCATCGTCACCACTCCCGAGAAGTGGGATGTTGTGACACGTAAATCCACTGGTGACACAGAGTTGGTCCAAAAAGTGAGATTATTGATTATTGATGAAGTCCATATGCTTCACGACGATCGTGGTGCTGTGATTGAGAGTTTAGTAGCGCGTACTCAACGCCAGGTGGAAACCACACAGAGAATGATCCGTATCGTGGGATTATCCGCCACTCTGCCAAACTTTGTAGATGTCGCAAACTTTCTCAAAGTCAACCTCATGGCTGGATTGTTCTACTTCGATGCATCCTTCCGTCCTGTGCCTCTAGAGCAGCACTTCCTCGGCGTCAAAGGAAAACCTGGAAGCCGTGCCTCAATGGAAAACATCGACAAAACAGCCTGGGAGAAGGTTAAAGAAATGCTCAAAGAAGATCATCAGGTCATGGTATTTGTCCACAGCAGAAAGGACACCATCAAGACCGCAAGGTTATTCTACCAGTACGCCCTTGATGATGGCTGTGCAGACCTCCTTGATAACACCGGCCACGAGCGGTATGACCAGGCTAGCAGAGAGATGGAGCGCTCCAAAGGCAGGGAGCTCCGAGAGCTGTTTAAAAACGGCTTTGGGGTCCACCACGCTGGGATGCTCAGGTCTGATCGAAACCTTACTGAGCGTATGTTTGGCGATGGCCTGCTCAAGATCCTCTGCTGCACTGCTACTCTCGCTTGGGGAGTTAATCTGCCCGCTGCCGCAGTAGTGATCAAGGGAACACAGGTTTATAACTCTGCCAAGGGAGCGTTTATGGATCTTGGAATCCTCGATGTTCTCCAGATCTTTGGACGTGCTGGAAGACCTCAGTTCCAGCAGGTGGGTGTGGGATTCATTGTCACAACTCATGATAAATTAGCCCATTACCTTTCCGCCGTGACCCAACAACATCCAATCGAATCCCGCCTCGCAGAGAAAATGGTTGATAACCTTAATGCCGAGATCGCACTAGGGACTGTTACAACAGTTCATGAAGCAGTGCAATGGCTCGGAGACTCGTATCTCTTTGTGCGGTGGAAGAAGAACCCCCTCCATTATGGTATTGGGTGGGAAGAGCTCGCAGATGACCCTGCATTGAATGCAAAGCGAAGAGAGCATATTATCAAAGCCGCAAGGCGGCTTCAGCAAACACAGATGATAATTTTCGACGAGCGCACAGAGTCGCTCGCACCAAAAGATATAGGGAGGATCGCAAGTAACTTTTATATTCTCAACAACTCAATCGAATTGTTCAACCAGCTCATGAAGCCCAATGCGTCAGAGGCTGATGTGTTTAACATGATTTCACGCTCTGCCGAGTTCGACAATATACAATTCCGGGAGAGTGAGCTCATGGAGCTCAAGAGGCTACGTGATAACTTTTGTCCGTGCCAGGTCAAAGTTGAGAAAAGGCAGAGTGATAAAGACCATCCGGATAAAGATGTTCCATTTACTGCGGCTGAGAAGACGAACATCCTACTTCAATCGCATATCTCAAGAGCAACCTTTGAAGATTTCGCACTGGTCTCGGATTCAGCATATGTTGCGCAAAACGCAGCAAGAATTTGCAGGGCAGTTTTCAAGATCGCGTTAAATAGGCGATGGGGGAATCTATGCCAGGTTATGTTATCATTGTGCAAATCTATTGAGAAGAAGTAAGTCCGAGTGACATTATGTGACTAAGGACTTTACTAACGCTACGTTAGATTGTGGTCGTTCCAGAGTCCACTTTCACAATTTGATCTTCCGAGACCTATCATTGAGAAACTAGACGCGAGAGAAAGTTCAATCGAGAGTTTACGTGACATGAGTCCTTCAGAAATTGGCCAATTAGTCCATAATCAAGGCTATGGGCCCCGAATTGCCAACTTACTCGATAACTTCCCAACCATCAACATCGAAGCTGAGATCGCACCGTTAAACCGAGATGTTTTGAGGATTAAGCTTTATATATCCCCAGATTTTAGATGGAATGACAGATATCATGGCACTTCTGAGCCGTACTGGATATGGGTTGAGAACTCGGAGACAGCAGAGATATATCATTCTGAGTTCTTCATTCTCACTAAAAGGAAGCTACATGATGATCATGAACTTAATTTTACAATTCCTTTATCTGATCCGCTACCGTCACAGATCTATGTCAGGGCATTGTCGGATCGATGGCTGGGTGCCGAGTCGGTAGAGCCGATTTCGTTCCAGCATCTAATCAGACCGGATACAGAGGCTGTCTACACGCCTTTATTGAACCTCCAGCCACTCCCAATTACTGCATTAAAGAATGAAAAACTCCAAAATATCTACGGCTCAAGGTTTCAGTACTTTAACCCAATGCAGACGCAGATATTCCACTGTCTCTACCACACAAACTCGAATGTATTGTTGGGATCCCCTACCGGTAGTGGAAAAACGATTGCTTGCGAGATTGCAATGTGGTGGGCTTTCCGCGAGAAGCCTGGTTCAAAGGTCGTTTATATTGCGCCTATGAAGGCGCTTGTCCGTGAGCGTGTCAAAGATTGGTCGGCACGGCTTACGGGACCAATGGGGCTGAAACTTGTAGAGTTGACTGGTGATAATACGCCTGATACACGAACTATCCGGGATGCTGATATCATCATTACCACCCCTGAGAAGTGGGATGGTATCTCGAGAAGCTGGCAGACAAGAAGTTACGTAAGGAAAGTTTCTTTAGTGATTATTGATGAGATTCATCTATTAGGTGGTGATCGAGGTCCCATTTTGGAGATTATTGTGTCACGTATGAATTATATTGCGAGTCAGACGGACAATTCGGTTAGGTTGATGGGCATGTCGACGGCTTGTGCAAATGCGTCGGATTTAGGAAATTGGCTGGGCGTTAAGGAAGGATTGTTTAACTTTAGGCATTCGGTTCGTCCAGTGCCGCTGGAGATCTACATCGACGGATTCGCAGAGCAACAGGGATTCTGCCCATTGATGCAGTCTATGAACAGGCCTGCATATCTAGCCATCAAAACTCACTCACCAAAAAAACCAGTAATTATATTTGTTGCCTCACGACGGCAGACCAGACTCACCGCAAAGGACCTGATCGCATTTTGTGGGATAGAAGATAATCCGCGTCAATTCTTGGGCATTAGTGATGAGGATCTGCAAACAGTACTCACAAGGACAAAGGATGATAGTTTGAAGGAAGCCCTCCAGTTTGGTATTGGCCTTCATCACGCCGGTCTTATCGAGTCAGATCGGCAACTGGTTGAAGAGCTTTTCACTTTTAATAAGATCCAGATATTAGTTGCTACCAGTACTCTTGCTTGGGGTGTCAACCTTCCTGCCCACCTTGTCGTTGTGAAGGGAACACAGTACTTCGATGCTAAGTCAGAAGGATATGTCGACATGGACTTAACAGATGTGCTACAGATGCTAGGAAGGGCTGGGCGTCCGCAGTTTGACTCATGTAAGTGATTTGTACACCGCCTCACCCTCCCCGGTTCCGGGTGTCTAAATGTTTGCAATAGCTGGTATTGCTAGGATCTTTACACAGGATGCCAAAAAATCGTTTTATAAGTACTTCCTGCACACTGGTTTCCCTGTCGAGTCTTCACTACACAAGGTTGTAGATGACCATCTCGGCGCCGAGATCTCTGCAGGAACGATTACGGCCAAGCAGGACGCATTGGACTATCTTACTTGGACATTCTTCTTTCGTAGACTTCACAAGAATCCAACCTACTATGGACTTAATATCTCCGTGGAAGATCAAGATTCGTTGACAGCTCAGGAATTAGCAAATGATTTCATAGTGGACATTGTAGAGAAGTCTGTTTCTGAACTGGTCAAGTCTGGATGTGTTAGAAGCTTCTCAAATGGTGATGTGGAAAGCACGCCATTGGGGAAGATTGCAAGTTACTACTACTTGGTAAGTTTACTTTCTGAATATAAGCATATGGCAACGCTGATTTTAGAAAGTCCCACAAAACCATTCGAAATTTGGTCAAAAATGCGAAGCCGAATGCTACCTTGGAGAATTGTTTAGTGTGGATGTGCACAGCTACTGAGTATGACGGTGAGACTCAAGGTTTCCACAGACTTGAATGATATAGAGATGCTAATAGGCTGTAGAACTTCCCGTCCGTCATAATGAAGATCTTATCAACATTGAGCTATCAAAGGTTCTCCCATTCCAGGCAGAGTCATTTGGAATGCCTATGTGGGATCCCCATGTCAAGGCTTTCCTTTTAATACAAGCTTTCCTAGCGAGGATCCCACTCCCAATCACCGATTACGTGACTGATCAAAATTCCGTAAGCTGACATCATTCTATCATTCGCTGGGTTATAAAATTAATGAATTATATCTATCATTCACTGGATTTCACGCTGATTGTAGAACCGCAGGTCCTTGACCAAAGCATTCGTATTTTGCAGGCGTCAATTGATGTCCTAGCAGAGCTCGGGTACTTATCGAGCTGCATGGTGATGATGACGCTGATGCAATGCATCAAGCAAGCCCGCTGGCCAGAAGATGGGCCCCTAGCAATGCTCCCCGGCGTGGACGTTGAACTCGAGAAACAGCGCATCTCAAAAGAAAGCAAAAACTCATCACCGCGGAACCTCGCCGAGCTCTCGACTATGAGCAACAAGGATCTGGACCATTTAATGACCCTAGTCAAAGTACCGGATAATTCACGATCTGCCGTAAGACAACCTATCCCGCTTAGTTTACCAAAAAACTCAAACCCCCGGTTTACCAATTACTGACATACGGCTTCTGAAACACCTAGTTCGCCCGCGCTGTCACAGCCTTACCACAGCTCGAGGTCAAGGTCACAAGGGCAACCGCTGAAATTATAGAAACCTCAATCACCCGTAAGAACCCTTCAATAAACCGCGACTTCCGCATCCAAGCTCCGAAATTCCCGAAGCCCCAAACCGAGGGCTATTTCATCCTCCTGTGTGACATTCAAAAAGACGAAATCTATGCTCTGAAGCGGGTAGGTTTCTCCGCAAAGGGCGGGGCTGGAGGAGGGGGGGGGGCGGATAACCGTCGGCCGACGCAGAAATTCACGCTTAATTTACCCCCGCCGGGTCTGGAAGGTGTGGATGTGAGTCTTATTGCGATTTCGGATGGGTATATTGGTTTAGAGAACAGATTGGGTGTTAGGTTGCAGACGACCCAGGCCGTACCGGGGACGTGGGTGGAGAAGGATCACCCCCTTTTACAAGGTCCGGTCGAGTAGATTTATGAGCATGGGAAATAAACCTTGTGTAAGTATTTAGTTACTCCACATGGAACAAGTATTCCATTTAGCTATATGAATATACCGCTACAGACGCTGGCACTCTGGGAAAAAATATTTAGACACTCCTGCCGCTCTAGAACCAGTCGTGGGGGAATATAAGAAAAGAAAATAAGTGAAGAAGGATACAACCAAAGAATATAACCTGAGAATACACCAATTCCCGTAGAAAAAGAAAAACGGCCCGCTGCCCGGCGGAGTAACCAAAGTGTAAGGGTTTAAAGTACAATATTTAAAGCGACACATAAAATAAAAATAAGAAGAATAATTCGAAGCGAAGGTGGTTGGGGGGAAGGGGGGGGTAGGAGGAGACGTAATTTCGTAGAGAAAAAAGGAAAAAAGGTAAAAAGGAAAAAACAAAGTTCAAAAGGTCAAAACTCCCCGCATCACGCCATAATAAGTTCGTCATTACTGGGCTAGCCCGAGCTGTGTTTCTGTTCGCCCTCTTCCTTTTGCTGCTCGTTTTGCTCTTTTTTTTCCTCTTGCGGCGACTGCTGCACTGGGGGCATTGGAAATTTCACGTTTGCCGTGGCCCTCCGAATCGTGGCACGGCTCACAAGACGTTGTGATTTAGGAACGATCGGGATGAGAAGTTGACGCTGTGAGACAGAGATCTGCCGCGCGATGCTGATCTGGGCCGCTGTTTGAATCTGATCTGTTGATCATTGTCAGTTTAGGTCAGGCAAAGGGTGAGTGAGAACTTGTGAAGGTGTGTGGATTGAACGAACCTTCAGTCATCGGACCGCTTGAAGGCCCAGTTACCATCTCCCACTGCGGCTCGGCTTCGTCTTCCTTTGTCATCCATTCATCGTCTCCTTCGTCAAAACTTCCCCTTGGTGTATCTGATTCAACAGTGCTCTCCTCCGAGATCTTTGAGATCTTGCTTAGTGATCTAGAGTGAGATAGTAATCCGGGTGCCCCGATCTTAGGAGCGGCTGGCTCCACATGAGATTGATCTCGGACTACATATAGGTCAGGAGGGGAGCTTTCGGCTGTCGTTTTTGAGCGTGAGAGGCTGCTTGGGCTAGGTGTGCGAGAGGTAGCGTTCGTAGGGGGAACAGGAGTGGCATCAAGCATAGATGCTGGAGAACGGCAAACCTGGCCAGTTGTTGCATTTCTTTTGAGGGGTGTTAGATATAACTGTGAAGGCGCCTTCTAACAGTAAATCAAGTTAGTTATAAATAAATATATAAATATTTTTACGTAGTTGAGAGGTTTTCTTACTTCAGTACTGGCCCCCGCCTGCTGCTGCCTACTCCCGGTATCTCTTGATTTCCTGCGAGCGAAGATGGTAGACTTCTCACTTGGGTGTAACAGCGTCCCAAACATCACGCTGTAGCGCTCCATTTCGACCTCCGGGATATCGACAGTTAAGCAGGGAGCTGGAGAAGCACCTTTCTTTACAGGCTTCTGTTTAGGTGCCAGATGGGGTGATAACTTGTCTCTGGTAACCAATTCCAATTTCTTCATTGGTTCCAGGTCTTGCCTAGGGGCGGCCTTCCTGCTGCTGCCAAAAAAGCTTTTGCCAAACATCTTCCTCCAGCCTGTCCTGGGGGCTTCCTCCTGAAGATATTCCCTCCCTCTCTCCTTCTCTCTCTCCCGCTCCTTGTGAAGGGTTTTCCTAGCACCACTTGCTACCGCTCCTTTAACCTGTACCTCAAAAGGCTTATTCATGGGTTTCGTGGCTGATGATGATCCCGCATCGTTCGAGTACATGTTCTGCGAGGGAAATATAGACATTTCCGACCTTGAGCTTTTCTGCTGCTCTCGCTGCTCCCGTTGCTCCCTCAGCTTGATCTCTGTCGGACTTCCAATGGCGACACCTATAACATAGCCCTCTTCACCCTCAACCGCCATATCTGATCCGTCTGACGTTCTTGAAAAACTATGAGGAGGGTATTCCGGCAACGGCGGTGTCGGTGAGGCTGTATAAAGTGCTGATTGACGATTACGAGGATCTGCTGTCTTTGGGTGACTATCTGCAACGTGCGCAACCCGTACTGTCGTATTGAAGCTAGAAACGCTTTTGCGCCGGGCAAGCTTCAAGAGCCCAGTGCCAGTTTGTTCATTCGACCGCGCCATATTCACCTTTTCCTTTTCTGCTGTTGCTGAAGCAGCCGCTGCCGCAGCAGCAGCCAAAGGCGCTTTTATCTCTTGCGCAAAATTAAAATCCAGTTGATCACGAGTGACCTTCGCTTTGGCATCGCGAGTCGACTTTGAACGGCGTAGTAGTCCCGGCATGGTTGATTAATGAGTGGAAGGCGCACGGATGGGTGATTCACAAGTATATATGCGGCAATGCACTCAAGACGTTTGGATGAAACAAAGAAGGAAGGTGTGGGAAGGGCGTTAAGTTGTTACTTGGGTTTGTTCCTTGGTTGTAAGGTCAAATCGTAGAACTTAAAACAAGGGAATCCCGGATATCCAAATGTGTTCTATAGAAAGAACAGATGAACGCTCGTGAAAAGCAAAAAATAGAAAGGAGGTCTATTGCTTAATTTCAACAACCAGCCAGTGATCACAGAGGCGGAATTATTAGAGGGGAAAAAAAGAGGGGTGGAAAAATGGGCAAAATAAATTAAAGGAGGGTGGGATAAACTTGAGAGATATGCAGATGCAGATGCAAAAGTAAAATCAAAGAAATAAACAAAAAAAAGTGATTCTTCAAAGGAGTGACTGAAGGGTAAGAGGGGAGAATCGGAATGATCGACGGGAAATCAACCGCAGGTTAGCTAGTTAGTAACCAATACCTGTAAGAACGTTGAAGGAAGGGATCTCGCAAGAAGCGGCCGAAACCCTTCTGGATGGCTTCTTATATAAATGAGACCGCGCATGTGCCTTAGGCCTTGCCCCACTAAAAATCCGGGGGGGGTGGATCCATAAACACCCCCGTGGGGGGGGGGGGGTGTACTCTACATAGGTACAGATTGGAATTGACTTTGAGGCAGAAGAAAACGAAACCCGACTTAAACAGCAAGTACACACAGAGTACATAGAAGAAACTGCGTTAGAGGCACCGTAATCCGCGGTGTAAAACGTAAAAATCATTATTTCTCAGAACCAGGGATCCATGACTCCTGAAGTCCTGGTTTCATCTTAGGACGCGCCTGATCCCGGGAGTGTTTTTTGAGATGATAGGAGAGGATAGTCGCTTTTCCAAGAATCTTAGAAGCGGGAAATGAGAGCAGAGCATATGTTTTTTTCTTTTCTTGTTTACATGGTTGATCGATTGATTGAATTCCACAGGTTCTTTTTTTAAAATGTGTGAGGTCATTGGAATAGTAGGAAATGCAAATAATCAGAAGTATTAGGGTGTCGCACTTTCAACGTTGCACGCAGCATAATGCGTGTGTGGTCTGAGAACTAAACCCCCAACGCCTCAAGTCCCACGAGCTGCTCCGCTCGACCTCTATAGTACTTGTCCCCACACGCAAAAAACTCAAATTGACCAGCCAGGGCCTTGGAACTCCGATGGAGGGAAGGAGGGCAACATCGGGGGGTGATGCAGTAGAGTAGAGTAGGTGGATACATAACTGCGGCGCGGCTTCGGCTGACCCCATCCGCCGGAAGGCTGACAGTCAATTAGATATATCACCACCATCTTGGAAAAAAATGATCGTCACGGGGACAGCACAACACTTGCCGGAAATTGGCTGAAAGTTTTTTTTGTGGTAGCAGCCTCGATAGTAAGCTGGATGAGTTGGATGTCAAGTTGAAATCGTAGCAGCAGCCACATACATGATGAAGTCTTGTCGCGCGGTTCTGCCGCTGTTGTTTTGGTTAGTCTCGAAAACAGAGAGTCTCAAAGCTCTATTCTTGCTGCAGGCGTTGTTGACAGCAGCAACGTTAGAGGTCGACGCAAGAATGCCTAGCCTTTGCGTTTGGTGCCCCCCTTTTTGCTGCAGAGTACTTCAACGAACCTGCAGAATAGTAATGATGAAGATACCTAGAGTAGAAGGGTGAACCTATCGAGTCAGTATATTGTAAAGTGTCGTGGTCGAGGCCATCCTGTCGATAGAAGTATAATATCTAGGCAATTCCCAGGAGGAGGGGAAGACAGACGACGTGAAAGTAAAAAGCCACCCTCATAGTATAGCCCCACCAATCCCAAGGTTCTTCTTGCCGGTGCACTAAATTCACCCGTCGCCTCACCGCTTAAGCCCCACTAACGAATCACAAACCACCCGTTGCTACCACCCCCCCCCTTGTCATCTCGTTCCCTCCCCTCTCTCATCTCCCTCCCACTACTGTCCAGCTTCACGATACTACCTCCTCTCTGTCCACCACTTGGATATTTAAAATAAAAACATACTTCTCACTATCAAATCTACCCATCCGAAAATATGAGTTGGCAAGGTGAGATAAAGAAATTCCACTTTTTGAAAGGCGTTTAGGGAAAAGAAGCTTTTTTTTTTTACTAATATTCGCCATGAAACCCCGCAGGATACGTTGACGAGAGGTAACATACCCACTACACTACAACCTGAGGGAACCAAAATTGCCCCAGAAATAAACTGGGAAACGCCTGAAGAACACATAAAAAGATGAATAGGAGCATATTCACTGACACAAAGACCACCACTATAGTCTGCTAAGTACTGGAAAGATTGACCAAGCCGCTATCTTCAGCGCTGCCGGTGATTCTGTATGGGCTTCGTCCCCTGGCTTTGCGGTTAGTTATTACCTGTCTGCCTATCTTCCGTATATACAGATCTGTAGCCCAAGGGTATTTCTGGTTTCAATCCCAGAGATTCCTCGGATAATATACAATATTCATATTATGACAGAAAAACACATGAAACGGGAGCTAATACTCATATAGGTCAAGCCTGAAGAAATCCAGGCCTTAATTAAAGGCTACTCGGATTCTAGACCCCTCTATGAAAACGGCTTGCATATAGGCGGAGTAAAGAACTTTGTCATCAAGGCGGACGACAGGAGCATTTACGGAAAGCAAGTATGTCAAAACCAATCTTATTCTTTCCCCAACCCAAGAGCTTGCTGAACCAAATTCCATCTTTTCTATAGGGCAAGGAAGGGATCTGTTGCGTCAAGACAAAGCAGGCTATTCTAGTTGCCCATTACCCAGACACTGTCCAGCCCGGAGAGGCGGCGAAGACGGTCGAGCAGCTCGCCGATTACCTGATTAGTGTTAATTACTAGAAAAACAGAGCTGGATTGTTCGGAGCCTTTTATCCTTTTTCTTTGTTTTTTGTTTTTGTCGAAATGGGTTCATAGAAGGAGCTGGTTTGAAGCTGGAGGGAAATGCTCTGTATTTGATATTTAAAAAATCCAAATACCTCTCCCAGGAAATCTCACAGTATAAGCATTAAGTTACCAGCATATTAGTATATATAGCAGCATATGCCAGCCTGCGAAGCTGTTACCTGTTCCTTGTCCCCCTGTCCTTCAATATGCAAAACCTTGGGTCGCTTGGCCTCCGACATTGACAGGTGACAGCGGATATGACCGTGATTGGCTATTCTGGCACGGAGATTTTCCCCTTCTCTCGAAATCGGGGACCGGGGATATTAAACATTAAATTGCCCTCCCTTCATCTTTCATTAGGTATCATATATAATAGTGACCATAGCTATCTTATCTATCTAATTCGTCAACATTGCCATTCTACCAAAAGTCGTTCGTCCCACCCTCCCCACCCACATGCCCAATGCCCTGCCTGCCCATCCTGTCTATATCAGGTGGGGAGGGGGGAGGGGGAGGGGGAGGAGCTGTGCACGTCCCTCGCATGCTTTGCTTGCTGGTAATAATACATCAACACCTCCTCCACTACCTCCTCCTCTTCCTCTGCCGCCAAAGCCCACAATCCGTCTACACCGGCAGCTGCTGTGTTGCACCTAGATCCCATCGTCAGCCCACCACTCACCACAAGAAAAGAACACACAAAGTCCCACTCACCCGTAATCCTCCTTAGCGGGCCCTCCAGATACGGTCCGACCTGTCACCACCACCTCGTCAGCACTCTTCCACACCCCACACCCACACCCACTCCCACTCCCCCCTTCCACAGGAACATAAACTCACCACAGGCACAGCGCCCACAAACCCCACAACCACGCCAAAAAAGTCGCCAAACAGACACAGTATGCCATACAGCTCAATGAGGAAGCCGACGAGCGGGTAGCGCGCGAGGATCAGGCCCACGCCGAGCAGGAAGCACGCAGTGCCCTTGTACTTCTCCTTGCGCGCAAAGAAGGAGAGTGTTTTTTGCGGGCCGAGCGTCAGCGCGATGCCGATCACGAAGAGGATGTTGCCCATGGCGAGCATGGCACGGTCGAAGAAGAGCATCAGGCCGAAGATGAAGAAGAAGACGCCTATGGGGTGTCAGTGGGGGGTGGAGGGGATGGGGAGGGGCGTGGGGTACCGCCTGCGCAGAAACCGACGCCGAATTCTAGGGGTGGGGGAGGTTAGTGAAGCTCGTGATGGTTAATAGGTAGGGGGTGGGGTTACTTTGGGTGTCTGATAGCCACATGGTGGTAGGCCTGGATGTGCAATTGCGGGAGCTGGAGCGTGTGTGCTGTTGTGCGAGTGAGCGGGCGGGAGGGAGAACGGTAATCAGTCAATCAATCAATCAATGATTGTCTGGCAGCCGTAATTGGGAGTTTCAAGTTGAGTTTTGAGTTTTGGTGAGGGAGGAGCCGCAAAGGTAAGTGCCGTAGGTATCTCCGTAGGGCGAAACAAGCAAGGCAAGACAGGACAAAGCGTAGAACCGATAGAAGGAATCGAATTGGAGGAAGCAAAGGAAGGAAGGTACGTATGTAGGTTGTATGGGATGGGATTTTATTCTCGAGAAAAGGGGTGAAGGGCCACCCGGGATGTTGGAGATCGATGCTGTAGCTAGCGAGGGTGAGGTAGAGGGTGAGGTAAGGTACAGGTACAGTTTTTTTTCTTTCTTTCCACTCCCTCGTGGTGAATTCCCTTTTGTAGATAAACAGAACCGGTATCGATCTCCCCAGGGTGGCCACGCCTGTCCACGGTATATCGCAGCACGTCTGGCCGGTTCAGTGTTGCACAGAGAGAGAGAACTCTAAACAAGCGCAAAGAGGCTCGGCGGCGGAAGCGAAACGCCACACCAAACGTTCCAAAGTAAACCACCTTCCAAGGGGGCAGGGCAGATGTGCGGTGTGACAGACAGGCAGGCAGGCAGGCAGGCAGGGAGGGAGGGACCTCAGAGACAAGAGATTGGGGGGTTGCCTGTGACAAGCACCAGACTCAGCTTAATTCCAGATCCTTTGACAGCTGCTGTTGGCATGTCATGTAGCAATATTAATTGTGGGCACGACATGTGCCAGCGATCATTGGCACGACATGGCATGCGGCGCCTTTCTCTTTCTGGCTGCGTGTGCCGGGTAACGCCAGATAAAAGTCGCGTCGTCCCGTCGCTTTGGCGGGCGAGTGAGAGCGAGTGAGAACAAGTGTCTGCCACAGCCCTTTGAGGTCTTTGTTCAGAATCAACTGGCAGCTTGATCACCACAACCACCACAACCACAATCACTACTCTCATCTCCAGCCCTCATCTCCAGCCCTCATCTCCAGCCCTCATCTCCAGCCCTCTTCTCCAAAGGCTTCAGCTGCAGTCACCCCTGTAGAAGAAGAACAAGACGGGGAAGAAGAGGAAGAAGAATGAGCCTCATCCGAGAAGGCTACACCGATGTCAACAGGGCCTTTCTGCAGGCCTTCATGTCCCACAGAGTGCTCAAGCTCAACGACATCAAGCCCATCCTGCTCGAAATCCTAAACGCAGACGGTATAGCACACCCCCCCACTCTACTCCACTTCACAATGCCACCCCTCCTCCTCCTCCCCATAGCCTAACACCCAGTGCGCCCTCCCCCCTAGGCGGCGAGCACGAAGCCGCCCTCGAAGACATCACCGATCGTATAATCGCCTCCTACGTCACAACGGCCAATACCGCCATCCACGACTACGACCTCGAGATCCGCAGCACGCTCGACCAGCATGACCGCAGCCGCATCTACGCCCTCGTCAACACGGCCTCGGACGATCTCATGCAGCTGGCCACCACCCACTCGGCCGACGAGATCGCATTCTTCAAGCGCGTGCTCGACTACATGTTCGACACCAACAACACCCCCGCCGCGGAGATCATGGCCGTCAGCGACTTTGACGCTCTGCGCCTCAACAAGAACCCACACGCCGCCGAAGGCGGCACGCAGTCGCAGTCGCAGGCCCAGTCGGGCCTCACAAAGATCCAGGCTGAGGAGGCACTCATGGCGTTCGTGGAAGAGGGCTGGCTAGAGAGGAGTGAGGCCGGGTGGTTCTCGCTCACGAGTAGGGCGCTGATGGAGCTGGCGTCGTACCTGACGCAGACGTACAATGTTGCTGCCGACGAGTCGGATTCGGACGAGGGTGGGGGCACCCGCAGTGGTGCAGTCGTGGAGAGGATCAAGCAGTGCTATGGGTGCAAGGAGATCATCACTGTCGTAAGCATTGCCCCTCAATTCGCTCTTTGTATTATCCTCAGTACTGCACTGCGCTAACGCACCGCTTTTTTTTTTATGCAGGGCCTCCGCTGTCAGACGCGTGCATGCAATTTCCGCCTACACAACTCGTGCGCAAACCAGTACTACCGCGCGCAACGCGGCGAGCAGGAGTGTCCGACGTGCGGGTCTGCGTGGACCGGAGGCAACCTCGTCGGCGAGGGCGCTGCAGCGCGCAGGCGGCAGTCTGGGGCGGGGCCGGCGAATAGGCGGCAGAGCGGTGCGTCGTCGAGGCGGCGGAGCACGCTTACGCAGGTTCGGCCTGCGCCAAGGAGGGTCCAGGAGGAAGGGCAGAAGGATGATGAGGATATGGATGCGGAGGGGGAGAGTGATGAATCTGTGATTGGATAAAATGGGTGAAGTAAATGATGGGTATCAATTTTTTTTTTTTTCTCTTCACATTTCTTTTTGGTATGGACAGCACTGGGTGGTGTTTGGTGGGATTTCTTGGGTTAATATGTATGTATCATATCTCTAATAGTATTATACTCTTGGTAGCGTTTATCATCTAATTGTTTTCCGGTGAGATTAATCGTTTTGTATTGGGTGAACATCGGGCAGTAGTAAGAACGTACCGTAATAACATATCACTACTTATCACTTATCACCAGGCCATTGTGGGTTATCAAAGCAAATCTGACGCTATAATTTAGAACCCGTTTCCGATAACCCGCTACACATTCTATGAGAATAACGCTCCCCACATGGCACCAATGGCCTACTTTTCTTGGGTAAATGCACAGTCTACTCCCTGCCACCCCACGCTTGCCGCAGGGGTACCAGGACATCTGTAGCTGTTGGCTTTTGTGCCCAGGGATAAGAAGATGATACTACATGTAGTCCACTCGTATGCTCCAACGATATAGAAGCCTAACAGGACTGGTAGAGATATAGCATAAGTTATAATCGCCAGTGATCGAATTCTTGGAGGTCTGGGCATGGAATATAGACATGCCAAATGTCCCCATACCCTCGTAAAAGACGGCCGCATATTTGTAGTTTATCATTACTGCCCCAGCTAGCTTATGGGTGTCATTGAAAGCTAAGTGCGGCGTTGAAAACCGTGTGGGCAGGTGCTATCCAGCGGTGGATGAGAGTCTATCTATACTGGGGTGTGTATGTGTAACAATTAAATGGCGCCTATCACCGTGGAAAGCATATCTTCAGCAAGACATTTTCGTAAATTTATTTTTCGCGCTATTTCTTCTGGGGATTATCAGCCCTCCTCCTCCTCGTAGGTTAAGTGTGGTGCCGACAAGAAACTCCCTCAGAACATACTCTTTTATAGGGTAGCAGTTTTTTCTTTCTTTTTTCTTTTTTTCTTTTAGCTGGTGAGGATATGGATAGATAAAGAATGAGAGTAAAGGAACGATAACTTGCAACAAAGGGTAAAGATACATGTAGTGAAGAAGAAAGAGATGATCCCTTCGTCCTATCTGAAACACCGCCGAGAGAATGGTCATCGCATTTGCTCATAGACCTTTTATCCTTCTGATCGATTAATAAAATTGCATTCCTCTATTATAGCGAAAGGATATGACGCCTAGGGGGGGGTAACTTGTATCCTTACTCTTTCATCCTAGCCTCCCTATCTTCTAGTATCAGCTCTGGATCCGTTCAGATCGAGGAGCTGAACAGAAAACTAGGCAAAGAAAGAGTTTCAGGTTAGGTTCTGCACGCGATGATTTAAAGATATAAAAAATGCTTCAGGCAGGCACATGTCTTCACCAGAGTGATAATCCATGACGAAACCCTAGTCCTAGTCTATAACATCCATGGTCAGTGTATATGTACCTAGCGAGCCAAGCCCAGGAGAAACAGAAGGCTGTTTCGAATTCCTAAACCCCGGTGGAGTGACGGGGTGTGATGGAACCCTAGTCCTGGCTTGGCCCCCACGGTCTCTATAGAACCATCACTTGTCCATACACTCTCCTAACTAGGACAGTTGACATATCTCTTCACTAGGACAGTTGACATATCTCTTCGCTAGGACAATTGACATAGGATACCCATGTTGCAATCAACTTCTGACTGTAAGGCTTCTCAATTCGCCCGACATAGGTGGTGTCCGAATGATCGCGGAGAACTCTAAACTATGTCAGCGCATACCCAAGCTAGAGGTAAATCTCCCTAATTCCCAGCCAAAAAAGTCTTCTGAAGGACGGCGGCGCCACAAAAGTCCCAAGGGGGGGACGGGGGAAGGGAAGCAAGGGAGACCGAAAAGAAAGCTCTCCTCGAGCTTCCCTTCATGGCATAACGGACCAGACCGACCCTAGAGCTTTTTCACTTGCTCTAGAGCGATAACACTCTAGCCAGCTGCATGATCTACCCGCAGACTTGGGTTGTTGCCATGTCACAGGGGAATGTCTCAGACGCCGATGACAACTATACAACTTCTGCTCTGGACTTAGCAGGTGCTCCCCTGATCGATATCTGGATCTGGGGATTGACCTATTTGAGCGTGCCTGGGGGTTGCTTGCTTGTTGCAAATCATCGCGTTGGGCAATTGGGTCCTGTCCGATACCTAGAGTTGGTATAGATCATTGTATTAGATACTGCTTGGGTGCATAGGTCAGATGGGTTACCTGGATAAGCTCGTTCGCAGTGTGTATGTACATAGATGTAGAGTAGTTGCTCGTATGCCGATTGCCGGGGTGGTGTATTGTTGGCATTACTCCATCCAAAGCTTAAGTTGAGACTCTGGAGCTAGAAACAAAGCTAGACCTGTTATGGACGCTTAAACCCGAAACAGAAAACCTCCGGTAGGGGGGGAAAGCAGCCTCTTTTTCATTTTTTAAACCGGGGTTGCAGTCGTCATCGGGTATCACTCGGTACCAGGGTTTCTAACGGGCGGGTTAGGAATTGCAATTCTGTTGACGTGATGTGCCAACGGTCCAGCCAGCCAGTGGTTGATGTGATTGGGCTGGGGTTTGTAGGGCGACAAATGCCTCCTCGGGCTGACACGCTCCAGAGATACATATTGGAGCTACGAAGCCGACACGTCGTTATGAGGGAACGAGGAAACATAAGGCGAGGGAACGATGGAAGCAGAATCGCTCACCTCTTCCATTACTACCAGTGATGCCGCGGGCTAAATCCGCCCTATCTCAATAGGACGGCCGCGGGCGGACCGCGAGGCCATAATCGAGTAACCTCACGCCTCCGAGAAAAACTATTTACCGGAGATATAGCTGACCAAAGTTTTACAGGATCTGACTTATCATCGAATTTATATACGGATACAGCCTACTCTCCTTGGGGATCAATCACAAATGTACAGCTTGTCAATCTCCTTTGTATGTGCCCATACGTACGGCAAGTTGATTGTACCACTCTACAAGGCAACCATCGGGCAGTCCGAGTTGTTTGCGGACGACAAACAATCATTTCGGCAAGTTGTTTGGCGCTACAACCCTCCTGGCTTCTTGAAATTTCTGGGTGTCAAGTCAGTATCGCGAAGCTTTGGAGTTGGATTGAGGCTCGAAAGTGACATAATTCTATTGTTTGGCAATGATAGCATTGGCTAATTGATGCCTGCCTGACTGCCGCCCACCTTCTGGGACTTATTGTCAGCCTGGCGTTCTAGATGCATAGAAAGAGCTCTAACGGCCCGAGCCGGCTGTACGCTTGACTTATGTCCCACTCACTAATACCAAGGAAGGCTACTGCCTTATACCCGGTGTTATTAAACGAGAGAAAAAAAGACGTTGCCGAGACTCAATATCTCTCGGAAGCTAAGAGATACCTATTCAGGACTCTCCATGTATTCTCACCGGCGTGAGCTGTCGGAGAGGCCGCCATGTGCTGCGCGAGATCCAAAACCCGTTATTTTTTTTTTTTAACCGGAAACACTGAGCTACGCAACAGTCAATTTCCATGATCGGCATCCAGAAACTACAAAAGAGAGGATCGGGAGAGCCCTAATATCGGAATATCAATAGCCCGAGCATTTGGATGCGTTTTTCTTGGTCACGAAGGCTGGTGGGAGATATTTCCGGTAATCCTTCCGTGGGAAGGGCCCCTAAATACAGCACCAAGGGCGCTGACATTGGTAGCAAAGGTCCGAAGACTCAGGAAGACGCCTTGATTCCAAATCTCTGTTTCCGCAACAAAAGTTTCATGTAACACCTTCCCACAGAGCCCAGCTGCATAGAATACCAGTGCTACATTGCACTAAATCGGCTACCCAGAGATCTAGCCAGATAAAGCATTGTGCATTGCACCCACAACCTACATAGCATCGCACCTCTGGATCCTAACCATCCTATCCCTACCTACATGATTTCCCTCCATCCAGCAGAAAGGTTTGAGTTGTTGCAGAGTGTGTACATGAGCTATCATCCTAGACACAGATACTTTACTGAGGCAACTTGCCTGCGTTAAAGCAAGAGTAAGTCATCCTATGTTAAGACTGACAGTTGGCACCGTAGATTGTAGTTGTTACACTGAAGATCCAAGGCTTTGAAAAAAAAAAAAAAAAATGAAAAAAATGAAAAAAAGAAAGAAAGAACCAAAACTAAACGCACATATATTTTCTCTAGCATTGTGTTTTTTTTGAATTTTTCCTCACTGTTTCCTCGGTGGACCCGGCGATATTATGAGTTTTTTTTTACGATCTCTTGCGATGAACTGCACGAATTGAGTTTGGCTATTGGGTTCTTGGGTTCTTGACCAGTGCGGTTTGAGCCAGTAACATTCTCTTCGGCAGAAACGGTTTTTTTTTTATGTCTGCACGGCGGGGGAGAAAGAGGGGGACACATCAGAGCCATCTACATTGGTTTCCCCCATATGGCCGTTCACTCCCACAGTACCGGGAGAAACAAGATGTATCGAGATGCTCGGAGGCGAGCACATTGGGCCCTCGCAATCAGAAACCACATTTCCTTTGCAATTGGCGATTATTTTCTGGACATGATATCAGTGTCGAAGCTCGGTGGTGGAAATTAATTGTGATCGCTGACATCCGTCGGTTTGGTTGGGATAGATATGCAAAGTAATTTCATTGGCGCCGAAGCGGCTCTTTGGCGGATGCGCTTTGCATGGTGGTGGGTGCCAATCCAAGGGTTCGAGTGGGTGTGGGCAAGATGATCTCATCGATCATCTACCTACAGCTTCGATTGTTCTCCCCTGAAAAGAAGCAAGGTATGTATCTCGTGCAGGAGGTTGATTTAAAAGCTCGTTTCCTTTGGTTTGGTGGAAGAGCCTGAGCTCAATGGCTCCGAGGGAGGAGAAAGAAGAATTCTTTGAAACAGCTATGATTTGTCTCCCAAGCCTGGTTTCTGAATATTAGTTTTCGGAAAAACAGAAAGTCAGTAGCGTATTCCGTTTGGGGTGTCAAAGCTTGTAGTTATGAAATATATTCTCCAAACCTGCTGTGAAGTCTGTAGAGTCAGCTCAGAGCCAGTGCCACTCAACAGAGGGTGGAAATATCATTGGCCACCTTGAGCTCCACACACCCCTGCAACGAGCCGACATACCTAAGATACCTTCTTACACATCATTGGCATGAGTCAGTCACCCTACATATATCCTTTTCTTGTTGACAGCTGATGATGAGTTGGGTGGGTAGATACTTTTGCTGTGTGCACAAAGCTAAAGGTGCAGTTCATCTTGTTACTCTTCCGTAGCTTAGACATTAAAGCACATAATTGTCCATGGACTTCTGGAGGTATATATATGGAGGCAGATATATGCGTGATGAAGTGATTGTTAAGTCTCGCGCGAGAGTCTAGAGGTGCACAATGTCACTGTGGGGGAGGATTTGCCCGTTTTGATTTTTGAGCGAGGGGGATTTCAATTCTAGTGGTAGGCCTAAGTACCGTACGCATGCAGTAGCACCACGAGTAACCGTAAGCGGTAAAGGCAAAATCAATCTATTCCCCCCAAGCTCAGAACACGATAAGATTCGATAACTGGCAGTCACGGACCTCATAGTGCACGCAGGGTTGCAACGAATATAAGCCTCATTTGGTTGGCTACAAATTCGGCGTTGTCGTTGTTGTGCTGCGTTGCTTGCTAGTAGGTACATGCTGTTTTTTGTGCGCGAACAGAATCAATGCAGTCATTTGCACATGTCTTGGAAGGAAGAAAAAAAAAATTTCTTTGGATCGCAGCAAGTAGCGTAAGTAGATAAGTTTCCTGCTCCGTTGATAATGGTGCGGTTGGGCAGTCGCTCTCCCGAACGAAGTGGAAGTGCAGGTTACATGTCCTAAGTAGTATTAAATAGAAATAAAATAAATTTGGGGAATTTTTTCTTCTCGAACAAGTATGTAGGCCTGGCCTTGAGCTTGTTTACCTGGCGCTCACCCACACTCAGGCAGACGGGACAGCACTGAAAAAGACCCCTGCCCTACCTTCCCACCTCCCACCTGGCTCGCTGCTTTTTCTTCCCATCCCCTTGGCCCTCCTTCCCTTCTTATTCTTTTTTCTTTTCCCCTCCTCCTTCTCCCCTCCTCAACCCCCAACTCCACTCATCCAGAAATCAATCTTCTCTTTCCCCTGCGGACCCTCCGAATTTACAGAGGGTGATCGCGTTATATACAGCTGAAAGAGCGCGCGACTGAATATTCATCAGTCCGAGAAGTTTCTTAACCTTTTTCCCCGCTGCCAGCTTGCCTGGCTGTCCTGGCAACAGCAGTCGTCTTCGACTTCCCGTAAGCTCGCCACTTAAAAATTCTATCCCTCTCACCCAGAGTAGAAACCAAAAAAATCAATTCAAAAAATTTTCTAGTTAGGTTGGTTCATGATACTCCCCCCCCCCCCCCTTGATATAAAAAATTATGGAGCTTTGGGACTGTTTTATTTTTCGAGCTTCCCTTTGTCATCCCTGCGTCATTGCTCCACATAAAAACCCTCATCATACCTCAGTACAGACATAAATACTATTCCAAGTTCACACACTAATCTATCCTCTCTTCAAAGGTTTAGGAACCTACTTCAAATTCAAAGGAGTTTCTTCTACAGGTTAGAATCGAACATAGAAAATAATCATCCACCACCACCCATCTATCCATCACTTGATAAAATCAACAAACACCTCTTCTTGTTGAACATCATCCCAAGTGCGACTCCCTTAACAAATCTTACCCAAAAAAAAAAAACACAAAATTTCGAATGACAAGCATTACAACATCCAACGTCCCCACCATTCCTCAATCACAGCCTTCGTCTAACCTGAGCGTCAATCCTACCCACGCACGGACACCCTCAGTTAGTGGTCAGACTTCGTCTTCTGCAGCTGTGCAGGGTAGCGCCCCCGCCCAGCGAACATCGTACGCCTCCGCTGCCTCCGCGTCCAAGAAGACCCCCGCCCCCGTCATTGCCGCGAGCCCCGCCCCTCACATCCCCGCAGGAGCTTCAGCGCAAAATGCACGGCCAACAGCTTCGCAGGCGGTGAACGGCAAAATTACTCCGGCTGTCACTAATAGCGGTTCATCTGCTAACGGGAACAATTCTTCCTATCCTGGTCAACATAACAGAAAACCATCGATTGCTTCAGGGGCCGGGGGCTCGATAATGCCAAACGGCGCCCCAAGGACTGCACCACCGATCACGTTTGGTGCTATTGACGACCCAACTGGAACTGCATCAGGTTCTGCCGTTACAGCGTCTTTGGCTGCACCAGTGGCATCTAACCAAAGAATCAATTCACCCCAATCCTCACCGTCTCCTATGGTTCAACCTATGGCTAGCGGAGGACCTTCTGCGCCCCAGGCGTCTGGGACTGGAAGCCGAGGGCTTCAATTTGGAGATGCAACCAACCATGTAAGTTGAAGTTTGAGTTGATTTTGAGTTTAAAAAAAATGAAGATATCTAACATATAACTCTTGTCGGGAACAGAGCAACCGCCCCATGTCCATGCCCCCAGCAGGACCGGGGGGGATGAACAACCACAATATTCATCCTAGCCATCAGAGACGTGAATCTGCGGATACGGCACCTTCACATTCTCATCATGGTGGACGCGGTGGAATGCAAGGTGGTGCTGGTCGTGGAAACCGCGGTTACGGGCCCAACAACCACCATCAGCAGTACCCGTACAACAACAACGCTGGTTATGGGAGAGGAGGGTATTCCACTAATCCTAACCAATCTCGTGGGCAGTCTATGCATAACCAACACCCCCAGCCTTACCAGCCTGGTCCCGCTACAGGAGGTTATAACCCTCATTCACCTCGTCTAGTCAACAGGAGTCCAGCGATGTCACACGTATCTCCAGCCCTTGCACATGTTCAACCGGTAGGAACAGCTCAGTTATATCCCCCTCAACCGCATCCGCATTACAACATGGGCCCTCCTCAGCAGCCGGTATGTATCCCCTCCCATTTACATGGGTTTTCTACTTAAAAAAATTACTTGTAAATTTTGCTGACTATCCCTGTAGTTCGGAGGATTACAAGCTTCCATGCACTATGATCCTAACAGTCAGCACCCAATATATTTCTTCCCGCAGCAGCAGCATCTGACAGCAAATTATGGCCCATACGGCCCAATGACACAAGCGACCAGCCCCCGAGTGGGCTATGCTCAGCCAGCTGTTAATTCTGGAGCATATTACCAACCACAGGCTATGTCCCGGTCAGGAAGTACCAATATGGCTCACATGGATACTCAAAGGCCTAACTCCAGCATGGGACAAATGCCTGCTCCAGCCATCCCTACTCAGATTGCTGTACCTCCTTCTAACGCAGTAGCTCCCTCTATTCCAACACCTAGCAGCCCGTATCACCCTCCTCGTACAAACAAGGCAATACAGATCGTGAACCCAAATAATGGCTCTATTGTCAAGCCAGCCCCATCGCCTGTCGTCGTTAGCAGTTCACCTGTCATTGTTCAATCACCCAATCCTGCTCCTAGTCGGGGTGTTTCTCGCGATTCGCAACACGCACGAAACTCAAGCAAGAGTACCAAATCGACACAAGAAATACAAGAGGAGATGATGGCTAATGTTCAGAAAAAACTGAAAGAGGAGGAGCAAAAGAAAAAAGAAGAGGCTGCAAAGAAGAAGGAGGCTGAAGAAAAGGCTCGCCTTGAGAAAGAAGAAGCTGAGCGCAAGCTCAAAGCAGAGGAAGAAGAAAAGGCGAGAAAAGATGCCGAGGAAAAAGCCCGCATAGAGGCGGAAGAAAAAACCCGCATAGAGGCGGAAGAAAAGGCAAAGAGGGAGCAAGAGGAGGAGGCGGAGCGAATTCAGAAAGAACAGGAAGCGGCGGCCGAGGCAGCCCGTTTGGCTAAGGAAAAGGCTGAAGAAGAGGCTAGAATTGCTAAGGAAAAGGCCGAGGAGGAAGAAGCTAGAATTGCGAAGGAGAAGGCTGAGGAGGAAGCCAGAGTTGAGGCTGAAAAGGCCCAAAAACTCAAAGAAGAGGAGGAGGCCGCTGCGAAGGCCGAAGCCGAGGCAAAAGCAAAGGCAGCAGCTGAAGCGGAGGCAGCTCAGGCAGCGGAGAAAGAGGCTTCCACTGCAGATGTCTCGAAGGCGACTCTTGATAGCGAGTCAATGCCGCCACCAAAGGGCAACGAGAAGCGCAAGATTCCGCACCCTCTCAACCTTCAAATCAAGACAAATGAGCCAGCTCCTCCTTCTGCAGCCCTCACCGCACTCAAATCCGCTCGCTTCATCGACAACATCGGCAGTGTCAACTATCCCTCGGGTATCCTCTCTCCAAACCCGGCTTTGAACCCCGCCGCCAGCGGCAAGTTCAAGTACGAGAAGGACTTCTTGCTACAGTTCCAGGGTGTTTTTACTGAAAAACCCTCTGTTGACTGGGACAAGACCATGCGTGAGACTGTTGGGGAACCTGAGAGTGCACGGCCTGCAGCCGCTCGCACTCCTTCGGGTATGGGCTCTCGTGGCAGTTCAAGATCTGGAGCCTCTGTCCCTCCACCAATGGGTGCATTCGGGTCTTTCAAGCCAAATCTTCCAGCCAATATGTTAACCTCAGCCCAACGGTTCGAGCAATCGAGATCGAACACGCTGCCGCCGAACCCCTTGGCCGCTGCTATGGGAGGAGGTTTTTCATCTCGCTCCGGAGGACTCAGTCTTGGGCGAACTGCCTCAAATAGCTCTCTGGCGGGCCAGGGTATCACTCCTCAGAGCCCGAGGTCTGGAAATAGATCCGCACGTGGGAGCCGGAAGGGTGCTACTGGGGCTCCTATGGAGAGATCTGAGTCTAGGCAAGGAGACAAGGGCGGCCAGCCCACCATTCCTCTTAGTGATGTCAAACCTTTGCCCGTTTCTGAGAATAGGTGGAAACCTATCAGTATTGGAACTCCCAAGGAGGCTCAAGTTGCTCCAACTCCTTCGGAGGATGTTAAGCTCTCGCCCGAACTTGTGCAACGTAAGGTCAAGGCTGCGTTGAACAAGATGACGCCCGAGAAATTCGACAAGATTGCTGGACAGATTCTCGAAATCACAAGTCAATCAAAATTCGAGACTGATGGACGTACCCTCCGCCAAGTAATTCAGCTTACATTCGAGAAGGCCACTGATGAAGCTGCTTGGTCCTCTATGTATGCCAAGTTTTGCAAAGTTATGTTGGAATCTATGGACCCCAACATCAAGGACGAGAGCGTTGTTGACAAGAACGGTCTTATTGTTGTTGGTGGAAATCTGTTCCGTAAATACCTCCTTAACAGATGTCAGGAAGAATTTGAGCGAGGATGGAAAATCAATCTCCCACCCAAGCCTGAGGGTGTCCCCGATGAGGCTGTGATGCTGTCTGATGAATATTACATTGCTGCAGCTGCGAAGCGTCGTGGTCTTGGTCTTGTTCAATTCATCGGAGAGCTCTTCAAGCTGGGTATGCTTACTGAGCGTATTATGAACGAGTGTGTTCGAAAGCTTCTCGATTTTGAAGGCCTTCCAGAGGATGAGACTGTCGAGAGTTTGTGCAAGCTTCTCAAGACTATCGGTTACCAACTGGATGCATCAGAAAAGAGCAAAGGCATAATGGACGTGTACTTTGCTCGTATTGGCCGCATATCGGAAGACAAGGAGCTTAATAGCCGTATGAGATTCATGCTTATGGTAAGTTTAGCTGGTTGTTCCTATATACGAAACTATGAACTGACATTGTCTAGGATATCATTGATCTTCGACGAAAACACTGGGAGACAAAGGAAGCTGATAAAGGTCCTAAGACGATACAAGAGGTTAGAGAAGATGCTCTCAAGGCACAACAGGAAAAGGAAGCTGTGTCGCGCGCCAACCAACGCAATAGACCTGGTGGCGGTGGCGGCGGCGGACGTGGTGGCGATGGCCGCACCTTCTCTGGCTATGGCAACCAGATGCATCTCCCAGACCAGAGCCGTGGCGGCCAGGTCAATGCTGAGGACCTCAAGAAGTTGAAATCAAGACAAGTCAGTTCTGGTCTTAATAGCTTTGGTCCCGGTGGTATGTTGGGGGGATCACGCAGTTCCAGCAATGGAAGCAGAAGAGGGGCAGGTTTTGGAGCTGGCCCGACCAGAATGGATGATTCCGGCTCACGAACAGCCAACCCACCCGCAAAGGCTTCTACATCCCACGCCAATCCTTTCAGGTTCGTAAAGCTAATCTGGTCTTCCTAAAAGTATGTTTCGGCTAACTGATATTTTTTATAGTGCATTGCAAGATAGCGGCCCAGCACATAATGAATCCAATGAGCGTAACGATGCTACATCTCCTCCAGCTTCGTCTCCACCGACGGCTGCATCGGCATTTGGACGGTCTCGCTCCCCACTTCCCACCGCAGAATCCAGATAAGTTTGATCATAAAAAAATGGGTATGCGGGCGCAGGCTTTAGATCGTTTAGATTGGCGTCTATCTAGTGGGCTTGCTTTATAGTATTTTTTTCTCTTTTCATTGTAAATCAACCTATATTGTTGATTAATTGGCTTTTTCTTTTTACCTTTTTTCTATTTCTTTTTGGATTTAACGAAAGGTTTTTTTCCCGTGATGTTTCCACGATTTTTCATGTCAAGGGAGGGTTTAGTTGCTTCTTGCGGGGAAACTCGTATAGTATAGGGTTGAGAAATGGATTCGCTGCTGATAGAGGAGGAGTGCGGGGAGCAACAGGGTATGTGTACGAAGATCTCCTTCTTACGTGCCATAATAGGGGGAAAAATTGGGGCGGGGGCGGTTTAGTTGTTGGGAGTCATTGATGATACAAAAGTTTGTCTTTTTCATTACGGTTCTGAATAGTTTAATGGGTCACCGCTTCTATGTCTTTTTCCTTCTTTTCTTATTAACTAATGTCTGGGAGGATCGGTTTCTTTTTCGTTTCCTTCCTTCAAAATTTACTCTTTGCTTCACCGAACTGCTTTTACTCTCTGGGAGGCTGCTATGAGTTGCAGGGGTCTTATTCTTGTTCATATTTTAGTATCAATTGATTGAAGCTTAAGCGCATCTTTGAATGGCTTAACTATTGCTACGACTGAAGATCTAGCTATTTCTCGTGAGCTTTAGATCCCATAGCGTTCAGTGACAAGGCACCTATTCGCTCCTTTTTTTTTTCTTTTCTTGTTTAACTCATTAACCTATTCGCTCCTTTGATCATACTAACCGTGACCAATAAAACTGGATTCTTTTGCTCCGCCACTGGATTATGCAACTGGATGTATGATTCAGCCGGCCAGATTTCTCTAGTATGTGCATAAGATGGTGGCGTTTGTGACAATTGCACTAAAGGTGTTTACAGGGGTTGGCGGGTAACAGATAATGGACAGTCACGGGATATCACTCGGTAGCCATGTGTTTTTTTTTTCTTTTTTGATTAATTAGATAGTTGCATGCAGGCTTTCGTCTATTGAAACGTTCCTATTGATTAATGGATTGATGGATTAATTGATAATTCATTGGTTGTGTGCGGCGTTCCCTGGTGGGGGTTGGGTATAGCAAGTGTCTAGCGAGCGTGGGCTACAGTATTGTAGATTCCTTGCCCCAGGGTATCAGGGCATGTACACAATGCTCCCTCTCATTGGTTCATGAACAGATGAGCAGACCGGTCTAGGTATGTTTTGTTTGACTTGTAGTCTGCAGAGATTCTCCATAACTACATCACACCCACTGTACGACTGATAGAAATTACAATACATGTAGTTATGTGTATCTAGAGTCCAGCACTTGGGCAGTCGAGTCAGTAGGTTTCTAACACAAGCTTGTACAATTGTAATTATATTTTGGAATTTAGAAACCGAAGTTCAACTCCTCACTGGAATGTCGGGTACTGAGGTATCTTACATCTTTCCTGAAATTGTCACAGTAACTTGGCGCACATATATACACACTCAAGGGATCGCCTAGATCAATGTTCTGGCCTTTGGATATATATACATGTAGTTATTTGATACCTCGGACAACACGAAATAGGGTTTTGCCAACAAAGTGCTGTCAGCGTAGTTGAAAATTTATGTGTACATCTAAGCAAGTGTGAACCGTGTAGACACCGCCTCGGCAAGTGTTCCGGTTCACAGGGAGAAGGTATAATGAATTTGAAGGTATGTAAACGATAAATTTCCAGTATTCCCAACCCAATCCCATAAACATCCTAATGATTAAAGAAGGAAAAGATACTAATAACATCCAAGAAAAACATGCGATTAGGAAAGGTCAAATAAGGAAAAGGAAGAATAATAAGTAACAAGTCTCTATCAATCGATGATTAATCAACAGATTGATGAAAGCGCTAAGATTTATACCTAAACAAGGTAGGAAGAAGGCCATATGAGAGAAAGATAACTATCATACAAAGACAAGACAACCCCAGACCAACGCAAGCAAGCAAGGTAGGGGTCTAACCTATTCTGCCTGAAAACAGGTACATAGATAAGAGATAAGAGACCCCCCCCGCCCTTGTAGTAGACCCTGGGACCGACCGGGTCAAAGCTGATCTTCACTCATTTTTTTTCCCGCTTAATCCCTTCCTCATTTGATAGCATCTCTTAATAGAATATAGAAATTAAGAGCAAATATTTCCCCGTTTATCGACTGCTGTTAAACCCCCGCCCCCTCTGAACAAGGGCATCGGAATATAGTGGTGGTGGCCTAACACCAAAGCTTCCGTCTTGGTAGCTGATGTTGTTCAACCTACGCTGGCGATCGGCTTCCTCGCGAGCCACATTCGGGTCTGTCTGTCTAGGAGGTGGTCTTGGAGCGGCTCCGCCATGATGCATGCGCCTGCTGACTGGTGGACCAGGCTTAAGCGTAAGGTGAAGAAGGCGGCCTTCTTTTCGTGTCAGTAAGGGGAACTTCGCGAGGGAGAGATAAACAAAGAAGAAAATGATTTACCATCAGCAAGCTGGTTGTTGTATTGTAGAATGCACTGATCCGCAGCTTCCTTCTTTTCAAAAACGATTTCACATATAACAGTAGGGTTTGCAGAGAGGATGATGCAGCTAAGGATTTTTCCCAGTGGCAACATTGCCATCTTAATGTCTTCCGCTGTGGTCCCTGGTGCAAAGTTCGACGCTTGGACCACGAACGGCCCTGCGAAACCTTTGATCGAGAAGCCAGAGGCTTGACCGCGGATGTTTGCGCCACGATTCTTTCTCGGGCCGCTAGGAATTAGATCTGCCGACGGACCGGTAGGGGTCTGTGCCCCATGCAGGGCTGCAAAAAGTCTATTGCCCTGGAGGGAGCGGGCAATTGCGGGAGAAAGTGTTGTAGGGAGCTTTGACACTCGCGATGCGTTGCTATGCTGATGCAGGTCGTGTGTCCACTTTCCGTTGAGGCCGGTGGCCGGGGCTAAGTTCCCGATACCACTGCCAGAGGCCGCGGCGCGCTGTGATTAAAAGCTTGCCGTTAGGTTTCAGATCCCGAGGACGATAAGAAGAATGAGGCAGCGTAGTTTTCCCTGCTGCATTACCACCTCCTCTCCCTATATCCTTTCCCCCTCCTCTTTATTCATTCGTGGCTGGAAGGGAGAGGTGGGTAGATTGCAGGCAGAAGATGGAGGAGGAGTACGATGACGGGGATTTTCTGCTTTGTTGATCAAGGGCGTACCTTTCCAATACTCCCTCGTCCGTTTAGTTTCGCGGGTCCCGTAGGTACGTTTGAGCCTTGACTGCGGAGTCTACCCATGGTCGCGCTGGCGATCTCAGAAGCTCTTGCGCGACGATCTGCAAGGGTGAATGTAAGCAGCTGCCACTGGTGGACACGCGTGAAGTGCGGAACAGCTTACTTTCGGCGATCATATCGTTTAGGGAGATGGCTTTCGCGTTTGACATATCTGAGATTATGCTGTAAACTATGGATGGGGAAAAGCTTCGATGCTGAAGATGGTTGACCAGGAAGTGTCAAGCTTTGGATGGGAGGTAATGTTGTGGTTGATTTAGGAAATTCCGCAACCGTCGTTGGCTATTGTAGCTGGGGAGGAATGGAATGGGAGCCGCTCACTAGAAGTTTAAGGCCCACTAAGTTGGATGTCTTGGCAGCCTGTTACCCGGCTTTGTGGTAGAGTGATAAGAGATGACGCAAGTCTAGCTTCTGTAGATACATGTAGCATACACACTCCCCCGCCGTATTCATCCATCCCAACATCCATTAGCTCTTTCAACCAATCCTTCCCTTATCAATCATTATTGCAATCAATCAAACGAACATGAATGACTCGCTGGGCATTCAGATACAGCGTTTCTGTATACCATATCCGAGTCTTTTGACAGGATTATTGGCTTCTTTTCTAATTTTATTTGTCTTCTATGGTCTACTGCTACTAGTATCTGGGTACCTCCTCATGTGTTCTTTCTCTAAAGCTATTATCTAAAGTTTGTGAAGGCTTCTCGCAATAACTATCGTCTGTGCTTGGCTTATCTACGATTCTGCTCATGATGGCCTAGATATATTCTCTCTTCGAGATGTCTTGCAATCTGTAGCGGAAGATCTTGCTGCCTTTGTTGGTATAGAGAAAAAACAAGATCTTATTTCCTCTGACTGGTTAGTATTCCCTTCACTATAGTTCAAACTATTAATCACATAAGTAGTGAGAATAACGACTACCGCTGTGTACCTCCCGGGACGAAAGTCTTGAATTTCCGCCGGCAAAGTTTCATCTCTGATTTCAGTGACGATGTAGGCTTGAGTCGTGGTCATCCAAGGAAAAAATGCCACTTACCATCTTCAGGGATAAATCCTGATATTTCTAGGACTACTGTGAATGTTATACACCATTCTGGAGAATATTCAAACCTTTCTGTTGGGTTATCCCGGAACAGTTCTTTGAAATACAACACGAGCGGCTCCTCCTCTCCGAGCTATCGCTCAGCAGGAAGTACAATTTCCGTCGACGGATTCCTCAAAACACCAGAACATAAAATCTTTGATTTATCAAGGAGAAGAATTTCCCCGCACTGGTCAGTTGGGAAGCAGGTGAAGAGTAGCACACCAAGTCCATTTGAGCTTTCTCCTTGTGAAATGGAATACCCCGACGAATATGTGCCATCTCCCAAACGCTGGCCTTCTCCTGCGTCTGAGACGGCCTGGGCCTCTAACAAGGATGACTCCCTTCGAATAAGGGTACAAAAAGCGAATTTTTCAGATTATATGACATCCTCTGATCCCAGAATGTTCGTTACCGATGATACAGGGAACACCCTAATCCTGGGAATCACCGAATCAACTCAGTCAAAACCAATCGATGTTCAACACGTTAGCTGTCAAGCTGAAGATTGTATTTCAGCACTTTCTCAAAAACTCGAGAGGAAACTGTTTGCGTCTGACCTTCGGGATAAACTATCTGCCGATTTGAGATCAATATCGATGTCTGATGATGCTGCCCAAAAACCGGACAATCTATTTCCTGCTAAATTTAACAAAGAAACATCCATGACAATTGGGTGGAATCGTAAATACAAGGACTTGATTGCTGAAATGAAGCTGAAGGGGTCAGTCGGGAAAAAAGAAGGCGAAGGCCGGTCGGGATCTGAGAACTTTAGACCCGTGATAGTTAATGATCCGCACTGGATGGATACTCCACACCTTGAACCGCTTGAACGACCGCGCCTCGATAAGTTACAGAGATGGGGATTAGCGCATCGTACATCAAGAGCTAATCTTCTTGACCCAAGCCCAGAAATGGCTGGGCAACGAAGCATAACGCCCACAACTAACGAGTTTCAGCTCCTTCAAGGATCATCTGCCACTTTAAAACAGGATTGCAATTTTGGTAATCTTGAGATTTCGCCAGGGAAGGGAGAGGTCCCATCTGACTCTGAAGATAGTGATTGCTGTAAACATTGGGAAGGGTTTGATGACGCTTACGATATCTCTGACCCTATAAGCCCACATCAAACAGGTGATGAAGGGGATAAATGGAAGCTTTCTATGGGAAAGTGGGCCGAAAAAGGCGTAGAGGTTATGAAGCCAGTGAATGAAGAAGGGCGGGATGATGGTAGTATGCTGTCGTCGCTGTGTTCAACGGGAGCTGTCCACTGGGTATACCATGATCTTCATTCCTCCTCTTATTCCATTTCACTGACCTTTATATTCAAAGCCCTCCCCCATATCCCAATCCTCTGATAGAGAATATCTTCTCCGGGATTCTCCCGTTTCTGAAAATGATAATGTGGACTGTCCTTACCACCTAGATACAGAAGACACAGGGCCAAGGACACCATCTCCATTGCTACCCTTGTCAACATCAGAGAAAAATGATATTCTAGAGGATAGTAAGAAGGGAAATATCCCGTTTGAAGAGACTTCGAATCGTCTTTTCCCTCACCGTATGGCTAGAGCCTCTAGAAATCATACAACTTCTCCAGTTGTAGCCTCTCCACCACGCCCACTGCCTGTGAAACTTATCAGGATGTTTGAAGACTTGAGCAAGCCATTGCCTATTAATCCTCGATCTAGTTCTATCAATTACTCACCGGAGAGAGGTTATTCTTTACAGGGAAAAGGCGAGGGTGGCCGTGTGCAAGAGCCTAAAGTATCAACCTCTGAGGTTGACAATGCTATTGGAGCTGTTAGCTCCAAGGAAATAGGGAAGTCCCTCTCACCAACTCCCAAAGCTTCTGATGATGGGTTCAATGAATGCTTTTAACTATAAAAGCGCTTGAGTACATGATGATATCATACTCGGAGTCAGCATTAGTTATTTTAAATGAAAAAAACACGAAGTAGTTGCTTTTATAAGCTCATAGCCTATAGTCAAGGTTAATTGAAAATAAAAGTCAACGTTGCATTGCATTACTAGTGAAAAAACTATCACTAGATCATCATAACTATGCTTACGCCAAAATCTATTCCAGTTAGTTATCCGCTTTTGGCAAGAACATATGGCTCGATTTTCATATAGTGGGTGGGTGTGTAAACTTGAGTGATAATTGATTTTGGAGGAAGAGCCTTAAGTAAAGGCCTTAAACCACGCTTATTTCGAGCTAAAGATCAGTTTCTGCCAATGAAGATTCAAGTGACAAACTGACCTCTATCGAAAATCGCACTATAACTAAGCACAGTAGAACTCGAAAATAATATGGTTACTGTCTTACAAGGGCCCTTCACATAACCCTCTTGCACGCTATGGGTTGTGGCCCAAAATTTAGTACATACATGTATGTTTCAAAGGTCTTTGAAGCGCTTAATTTGGTGCGCAGATGTTACATGGTGTATAGGCGCGTGGTACATGTATCTACATGTAGTTGTATGAACACCCGATCATGAATCATCACTCGGTCTAGACAATAAACCACGACTGCCGAATAAGTCTGTTTGTTAACCGTGGCCGTAGTTGCAACAGCTCTCGCCGTCGACGGACTTACTTCAGTGGGCGTGATGCTACCATCAACATACATCCCCATATCTACTTTAGTGGGGCTACCTGGGGGTGATCGATCGCTAGCTACGTAGGCTCGCGATTGTCTGTTATCCGGCCATGGCTCCAGTAGATATTCTCTCCTCGAGGTTTCGCTGGTTCGATGGGTACCCCTTCCGGGTCGTTCACATAGGTTCTTCTATGTGTTCTCATCGAGGACCTAGGGTCATTACTGATATAGCGTATCTATCACGTTCCAGCGGCCTGGTAGACAGGTGCTTCTCGTAGGATTACATGCAGGTCAGATAGGGTGTGGTTTTCTATATACATCAAGGAAATAGTGCGGAGGCAAAAGGCATGGAGTATCCCCAGCAGGCTGTACTACGGTGTATATAATAGTCTCGTACCCATCCCTTACTTATCAGCAAGCTGCTTACACCAGTAGGCATGCCCTCTCACATGGAACTAGAGTTCCCTCAGTTATATAGCTCAGAGCCCGGGGTGAAAGTTTAAGTGTTAAGGTGCAAAAACTATATTGTGAGTCGGTCAGGTCGCTGAGCTTTGTGATATTGATATATACACATATCTAAATACATGTAGTGTAGTCCTCCGTCGTTATTAGGAAGCCTCAATACCACCCCTGTGTTGAACCATGGACCTTCTTTACCCATATACTCGCCAAAAAATAAAACCTATGGTAAATCAAGTACAAGGCTCTGGGATAAAGTGTGTGAACCGACCCTTACCTGTCAACACCCCGTTTAGTTCGTTCACTTAATCCCAGAGCCTTGTACTTAGATATGCGAGTGATATTTTATGACTCATGACAACGATCATGGGCGTAACAAAGTATGTAGCTTGGAAGAAACAACCTTTATCTCCGCCTATCGAATGTACACGCAAGAATCAATGAAAACCAAGAAAAATGAGGCCCCTGAGCATCAAACATAGAAATGCACCCAATCTCTCTATGGCTCAATCTTGTTTTTTCTTACTGATATAGTGCACCAAGGTTTCCTGCAAAAAAAAAAAAAAAAAGAGAAAAAATCAATCCAGAGACACCACCGCCAACAAACCATCCCGTTTTTTTTTTGAGTCACCCCCACCGCATTAGTAACGTTTCGAGCTTGATAAAGTACGATAACAAATCTGACTTTATCAAACATCTAGTTTCTTTCTACGCCCATTCTCGTACCTCCCAGCTTGATTTGTCTAGTAAGTTCTGGCAAGATTCCTTAGGTACCAGTCTACAAGTTTTCGTCCAGTTTTAGCCTCGGAGATGTGGATCAAATCCTAGTATAAGGCTCATGTCAGTATTCGTATTAAATATTGTATTTGTTATCAAGTGGTAATTATGGAAGCGTACCCCTTCAAGAGCAAAGTCCAGGTCAGAAGTATTGACGATGTCGCCTTCTAGAAGTCCACCTTCGCTCCACCTAGTCTGCCTACTCCTCTGCTTGTAAACAAGCAACTGCCTCCTAAGATCCTCCGGCTTGAGATCAATGAGACCCGCAAGCTTGTGCAAGTCCTGGGTTGTGTAAAGCTTGAGAAAGCTCTTCAGGGTTGGTCCAAGCATGGCATTCTTAACATCAGACATAAAGCATGCAAGATGGTGCTGCGCAGGGTCGATATTGTTCTCTGGCTTGTCGAAATCTGGGGGGATGGGAGAAATAAACTTGGGACAGGCAGAATTGAAGAGCTGCTCGAAGATGGGAAGAGTGTCAAGACCTCCACGCTGCATACGCTGGAACTGATCTCCGTATTTCTCGCGAAGAGTAGCGTGGATGGTGTCATCAAGACGAGTCGGGCAGAGAGCAACACAGATAGCAATTAGAGCATACATCTGATCGTTCTTCTTGGTAATCTATATACCGAATTAATCAGCAATTGTCTTGGTACTTGTTTATATGGGAGCTTTCAGAGGACTAACAGAGTCGAACTGGGCATTCTTTCCCAAGTTCTTGGTTCGGGAAACATAGACAAGGATGTGAGAGAATGCTTTGATAGCATCGGCATAGCGGCGCATCATCATGTAGCTGAAACCAACATAGTAGTATCTGTTTTCATTTTTAGTTGCCGAGTTTATAAGAGATATTTTTGAGACCTCAGAACTCACGTTGTGAAGTGAGCAGCCATAACTCGGGCGAAAACTGCTTTCTTGTTCAACTCAATATCATCCAAAGTCTTTAAGGCAAGTGTGAAGTCGCCAAGGAGACAGTGAACACGGAGAAGCCCAATGATACTGAAGTATCCCAACATCCTGTAAAGTTGGCGAGAACCATATTCACCAGCAACTTCATTTGGGTCGTCTCCTCTCTTGATAGCAGCGAGTTGTTCATTCATTTGGGAACGTTGGATTAGCGAGTAGAGAACGTTGAGGACACTGTAGCATCCCCATGTCTGTGGGTTGTCTCTTAACAGTTGCTTCTCCTCCTCATTCTGTCCCTTCCTTGCGACGTTGTTGCGGTGGATACAGAAGCTGTTGAACTGGTAGATGAACTCGTCGATAACATCCCAAGCCCAGTAGTACTATCCCCGCCATGTCATTAGCTCTTACATCCTTCGATCCCTACTACCAATTCACCCTTGACCAAAGCCCGCGAACCCAAAACCCATCTAGGCTGAAGAATGTGCAACAAAGATCCCAAGAAACTCACAGTTGGAAGCTCGAGATCCACCGGTCCATCAGAGTTTAGAATAAAGTGGAAGAGACTGCAGTAGTTGTCATAGCTTGCAAACCGGGCCCCTAGCGTCGCCTGGAATTCCAAAGGTTGAGCGGCAGATGCTAGCCGCTGTTGAATATCGTCGCCCGAAAGCTGAAGGCTGCCAGACCTTGGTTCTATATCATCATATTCGCCATCGTCCTGAAGGGCTTCAACAATGGTTGAAGCGAGAACTTCGTCGTCAACATCATCATCGTAATCGTTCATATTGCCGCCGTTTGTTCTTTGACTCGGCAGCATATCGGCGAGTAGGTAATGGGGGTGTTGTGATTGAGGGGGGAATCTGACGTTCTGTATCGATTTATTTTTTCCCGCTATCACTAGATCTGCGCCTGCGTGGAACCCCTCGCCAAGAAGCCTGTGGGGCAATTAGGGCTTGCCCTGCGTTCGACAACAAACGATTACATCATAGGCTGGACCGTAACAACATGCGTAAGGCCTAACCACATTTTAAGATACCTTTGGTTCCACACGTCAAGCTACAATTCTCTAGAATGGCTGCCAAAAAGTTCAAATGCGCTGTGATTCAATTGCACCCAAAGCCTATGCAGATGGAGGGGAATTTCCAACGCGCCAGAACCTTCATACAGCAAGCTGCAATAGAAGGGGCAGAGCTAGCAGTACTTCCAGAGTATTGCTTAACAAGCTGGGTACCGAGCGAGCCGCGTTTTGCAGATGCTGCTGACGACAGGACATATTTGACCAAATTCTGCGTGAGACGCCCTTTTTCGTGCCCGGCCTTGTTCTTTCGCCCTGCTGAAGTTTTGGGCGGTAGGAATTGGCAAAAGAATGCAATATCAATATTGTTCCCGGAACTTTTGTGGAAAAACACGTCTCCCCAGACGAGGAGGACGGCAAGGAAATGCTCTACAACGTTGCCTATTTCATATCGAATACAGGCGAGGTGCTGGGCTCTTATACAAAAAAGAACTTGTGGTGAATACCTAGCTTGACCAACTAGTCCGTCAGCTCCAGCTGACATAATCCTACTTTGGTTGCGTATGAATGCTGAGAAATACAAGGCATGCGGAAAGAGGTCACCTTGAGGCCGCTGGACATAATCCTCATTCCGTCATAGATACCCCGCTAGGAAAGGTGGGACTTCTGATATGCTGGGACCTTGCATGTAAACATTCCACTATCAAACAGAAATTACTCCGGTATCTTACATAAAGCTATAGTCCCCGAGGCATTCAGAGCCCTTGTAACCCAAGGCGCAAATATCATCATCATTCCAACATTTTGTAAAGGCCCCTATAGCTACCCTCTCCATAACCATTGCCCGAGCAGCGCTTTTGGTGCTGACTATGATTCAAAGGGACACTGAAGGATCTTAATGAAGCCGCCCTCAGTTGGAATCCGAACTCGGAAGCCATATTTTTACAGTCCATAGTAGTTTCAAGGGCCTATGAAAATATTGCTGCTATCATCTTCTCCAATGCTGGTGGCCGCGAGGGGAGTGGATTCGCTGGGCTATCGCAAATCACCATGCCGTTAGTGGGGCCTATAGCTAAGGCTGAGGGGACTCATGAACAAATGGTGATTGGGGAAATCGACCTTCAGATTTTGGAGGACGCAGAGGACAGTTACAAAATC
This sequence comes from Morchella sp. 2016-41, assembly GCA_024713855.1. Taxonomy (NCBI): domain Eukaryota; kingdom Fungi; phylum Ascomycota; class Pezizomycetes; order Pezizales; family Morchellaceae; genus Morchella; species Morchella sp. 2016-41. The sequence continues at coordinate 2,831,284 of JAMGZD010000003.1, forward strand.
AGAGCTGACATCGCTCAGCCTGATTATCACTATGCCGTAACGTCAAAGATTTAATTAATGTAACCTTATTTCCGGTTTAAAAGTCTGGTATTTTTTACAATATATCAATGAGGAGAATTTCGTATATTTCTAGTCTTTTATCCCCATATCTTACAGTAGTAAAAAGAAAAGTAAAAGGAAGAACGGAATAGAACTCTCTGAACCTAGGAGGACAAGCCCAATCACCTTTTAAAAACTAACAGCCTTGTATGGGTATTCCAACGTCTCCCCCTTCCTGACCCACAACTTCTTTTTCTTCTTGGTCAACTGGTGCTCCCCAAATTTCTCATCGCAATACTTCTTCTTGAAACCCCTGATCCAACGAGGATCCCATAGCTCACTGGCAATACCGAGATCCTTGCAACATCGCATAAGTGCATTAGACTTGCATCCTTCGGTCGCTGTTGGAATTCCGCTAGCATCAAAGTAGCTCTGCTCGCCGCGCGCAACTGAGACTAGTCTATCTCACGAGTTAATTAAGCCTCGAGAGCTCTTATGCGAATAAAAATTATACCTTCCATTACAGACGAGAGCATATTCCCTTGTAACAGCCCTATCGGTCACAATTGTCTCCCCTCGAGGTGCTAGACCCCAAGCACCTGGGCCAAAAGCCTTGTTCAAGATTCTGCGGTACTTTATTTCAGGCATGTAAATGATTCCGTCTACAAACAATCACAAAGCTGTTAATCATCCGCTTCAACTATAGTGAATTTAGAGGCCAAGCAATTAAATACCAGGCTTGATTTCCACATCCTCTGGATCTAGAGGAGCAAGTAGTACATCTGCAGTCTCTTTGCTGAATGGTTCTACCGACAATCCATGGAACGATTTTGACCAATCAATTTTGTCGGGGCCAACACCTTCGTCAAGGATAAGTTCGGGATGATCTTTGAGACCTGAACTCAAAATCTTTTCGGGCTTGGAGTTTGCCGCAGCACCACCATTGGTAGGACCACCATTGGTAGGACCACCATTGATAGGACTACTATTGGTAGGACCACTATTGGTAGGAACAGCAATGGTAACGAATCGTGGGAGTACGAAGGCAACAGAGGTGCGGGGTTGTAACGCTGAATTGATAGAGTTTACTGAGCCAAGGCGGCGCCCAATAGCTCTGCATGTAATAAAACTCATGGCGAGGGTGCTCTTGAGGTTTGGTGTTAAGTGTGCTCCTGTGAAAAGTTGGAAGAAACCCTGCTCACTCATCTGTTTGCCTAGGACAATCAAGACATGTGACTAATCACGTACGCTTAGTAAGCTACACCACCGTTAGGCAGATTCACGTGACTAACTATAATATATGAATGCGAGTGATATTATATGCAGTTGCGCTACACCTAACTTTTTTTTTTTTTGTTTAACTCATTAATTGCATGCAGACCGTAGTCTATGGCAATGCGCTACACCTAACTCATTCGTGGCGACGTATTCAGATTTAATTGCTGAACTCCTGAATACTCAAGCCATACGTAGCCTGGAATAAAAGAAGCACGTACATGTATTTATCGTGTCTAGAGATTAAGGGGATAGCAAAAGGAAACATGTGTGTAGTAACAGAGAACAGAGAGCGGATGCTTGAAGTATTTAATATGTGCCGGTCATGATTATCCCTATATCAGCACACCCGATTGTCGCTCGGTAGCAAGTGTGTTTGGTATCATTTCTGGAGCAATATAGAAGGTTTGAAGATCACACTAAGCTCCCCTCCCTACTTAGATTTACACGGTGTCTGCATCCCCAAGAAAAATCCCTCTACCCATAAAAACTTTAAAAAGCACTCTGGAAATCTAAGAAAAACAGTCACCCACGTTTACCAAATACCCATAAATCACTTCTCTATCGAAGGACCAATCTCATCACATTTATCCACAAACGCGCCTTCAACCTTTAGGTTTTCACCTCTCCTTAGCCCTCTTAAAATGCTCACTTCTGCCTTCTCCCTTACCATCTGCCGCAGTGCACTTAACAAGAAACCAGACAGCGTTTCAACGCTCCAATTTTCAGGCACAACTTCTAAAACATGCACCAGATCCAACCATCCACCGAATCTTTCTAACAACAACCTCGTCTGTTCTAATCGGTCGTCATAATCGTCCAGCTTCAAAAACTCCCCTAGGAGTATGGCAAACAGTGTTTTCTGCTCCTCACGATCGGTGATTATTTTACGTGTCTGAAAGATGCTGAGTCCACCAAAGAGGCAGTAATTGATGGCTGTATCAAAGTCTTCCAATCCATGTGTGAGTAACCGGATAGCGTCTTCGTGACGGGCTTCTTTTCCATAGAGGATAACCATCTCAGGGATAAGCACATCTCTGAATTTGCTCAGGCGCGCAAGGACTTTGGGGATATCATAGCTACCCCCCCCCCCTAAAAGTTCGAGAAAACGTAATCGGTCCCTCCACCAATCATTTTGCCCACCACCTTCGAATGACGGCGATGAGTTGTCAACAATGAACTCGCGGTATGTAGGCTTAGGTGAAGTAAGAGCCCTGTAAGCCTCATAAGAGACCTGAAGTCGCTCACAGGCAGAAGGTGAGGTGTCGAGGACATTTATTAAATCATCAAGGTACAAGAATATCAGCTCATCTGCGTATTCTGTGTTCCCCTTTTCAACAAGGGATTCGACATAGCCTCTTACAGCTGTGGGCGAATACTCTTTCAGGATTTCCAAGACTTTTGCAGGCTCAAATCTGACCTTGGCCCTTTCGTCCGAAAAAACTTGAATACCCAACCTTGGATTTCGGGCTGCCAGCCATTTACCAAACTCTTCAACTAGTACCCTATCCTTCAGACCTAGTAGATACTTTTTGACTTTTTCTTCACCGTCGCCAAACTCTCCTGTAGCGTCCCCATCTTCTAAAAGTCTCTTCCACGTTCCCAGGACCTCTCGGAAAAGTTTCCTGCTTTGGAGAAGTATACTGAGGACATAAAGCCTCCCAAAGTCATTGAGAAGTTTTGCTGTCCCATCAAAATCTTCTACGTCTTTATCAACCAACGTGTAAAGTTCCGCCCTCACGTTTCCTTCGGGAACCAAAGTTGTACCTCTTTGGGGAAGATATTCTGGAGAATCGAGCATGAGTATTACTCGGATCAAGGAAATGTCGACAGTCGCAAAGATCTCTTTTTCGTCTGCTATACTTCCAAACCCCTTCTTCCTTTTCCAAACAGCCAGGTAGCGCTTTAGAAGTAGTAATGTATCCCTTCTGAACGTTCCTTCAGATCGGGTTTCAGAAATAGCGTTGAAAACCTGTTTTACACCTCCATAAACCCAAATGCCACCGCTGCTCATTACGATATCGTTTTTAAAGTCACCGCCAAAAAGAGCTAGGACAAGTCTTGGGTCGAGGGCGCTGTCAATGAGCGCCTCCTCGGTCATAATAACTTCCTGTTGTTCAATCCCGGTGCCTTCAAACGTCTGTAGCCGGAGGAACTCTCCTAGTAGCAGTAGGCCTCCTTTCTGCCGTATATAAGCGACTTCGTGGAACTCCCTCTCGGTGCTTGGTTCGATTGCGTCAACCTTTCGAAGTGTCTTTAGAATATTTTCAACTCTTGTTTTAGGCGTCTCGTCAAGTGTTTCTGCTGTGACCATTGGCAGCTTAGAGTCCAATCTTAGCGCCAATGGGCTTTGTACCAAAACCCATATTTTCTTTCCCTTGAAAGCAACGGCTCTACTGTCCACCGTTGATATTCGTCCCGCGATAACCTTCTCCTCCATCTCTCTTCTTTTCAATTCCTCGCCACCACCATCGCTCTCGGCCTCTGGCTTCAAAGATATTCGCTCCAGTCTCAGCTTTGCCACGACCCCACCAACGACACTTCCATCAAGGCCATTCACTTCCTTGATACCCAGTCTCGACCCATCCAAATTCATTTCCAGCATCCCCTTCCTATCCTTTTCCTCGGCATCACCACCCTCGAGATCCCAACGTTGAACTTCTATACCTCGGCCTGGAATAATGGCAATGACCCAGTTTCCCTGAATCAGGATATCTTCCGGATACCTTTCAAAACTGATTGTCCCTCTTGTAACATCACCTTCATCACTCACAAACAACCCCACTCCAGGGTCTTCCCATCGTGTACCTGTTGTTAAAAGGAACTCACATGGGTTCGGCGAGGCAATGTGTGGTAGTAGCGGCCTGTTTGGAACAGCTGGTACTGGGGTTGAGGTTCTCGACCTCGATGGGCCAAGGCCAGGGCTTTGCACAGCCGAGGAGGCATTCGAAGCTCTCCTGCTCCCACTTGAAGGCCCTGGAGCATGAGTAGTAGGGGAGCTCGACTGGGGCGAATTCGGCGAGGCTGGCGCAGGCGACGTTGGCCTCGATGTAGAGGCACCTGGAACTGATAGCCGGGATGGTGTCTTGCGGGTGCCACTGGCCCTCGAACCAGGCCGCCCAAGGCCGATATTACTTGCGCTACTAGATCTAATATGCGGGGCACCGGTGCTTGGTTCTCGGGTCATTGCAGCAGAACTGTTTCTTCTCTCTCGGTTTCCACTTAGTGATGATGTTCGCGGAGGATGGGACCCGGAAGGTGTTCTTGACATGGGCGCGGAAGAGCTGGACGCAGATCGTTCCATAGCTGGCGCTGGCGCTGTAGCAGGCGGAGGGGGAGGAGGAGGAGGTGGTGGTGGAGGGGGAGGGGGAGGGGGAGAAGGTTCATCTCCAAAATTCGAAGATATAGGGAAAAGCGGAATCTGGCGAATTTGATCGGTATCTATTAACGCATAGTTCTCTGTGTTTGCGATACAAGCTATCACACCCCTTCGCACGGCTTTTATTGGAGCTGTGGGCAGATCTATTGGCTTAATCTGTCGTACGGAGCTCCCAACACGGATTATCCGCAAGCACTGCTTAGCTAGAACTATCACTTGTTTCCCTCGCTCATCACTGATTTCCCCGCCCCGTCTCTCATACTCCTCCTCATCCAGGTCAAGAGCTCCAATGAAAGAGGCCTCCTTTAGCTTTGCGCCAGACACTGGCGAAAATTCCGGCAAGGTGTAAAACGACAGGAACCCTGTAGAGGACAGCACGCACGCTCTCGAAACATTTGGGATTATGACAATCTGCTTGATGTGCATAGAGGGCTCTGTTCTAGTTGAAGGAGGCTGCAGGCGAGATGCAAGTATGTATATCGGTCTTGGGGGCTCGCTTGATGAGACAGGAGCTGGGGTGGGTGGGATAGAGACGAAATGCAAGATCTCGTGCGCGGAGGTGCCGACATAGAGGTTCTGCTCCCACGCCTCTAGGCAAGTAATGTCTACATTGTCGTTTTCGGGGGTGTTGAGTGGCAGATCCTCGACGAGTTCCTGCAGCATGTAGGGCCCCACCACGGGGGTATTGAGCAGCTGCGCCATATCTGATTGTGGTGGTAGTAGTGCAGGTGGTGGTTGTGGTGGGCGTGGTGGGCGTGGTGGGCGTGGTTGTGGTGTTGGGTGTGCCGGCAGTGGTTGTGGTGGGGAACCTCGAGTGATACCGATCGATACCTGCATGAAGGTACCGCCGCAGCTACATGTAAGTAAGTAAGGGTCAACCAAGCACAGAGCTCTCGCTTGATTGGTTACCCTGCCATTGTTGTTACGACCTCCACTCCCGAGTCCCTATCCAACCATGCAACAGCTCTCTCCCTGCCTAAACATCAATCTACAGAGAACCTACAGGACAACAGACCACAACAACACCCACCACCACCACCACCACCACCATGGACAAGGAGAGATCCAAGGGGCTTTCGCTCCGTAAGAAGGGCGGGAAGGGCGGGAAGTCTACGAAGCCCATCATTGGGCCTCCAAGGTAAAACTAGAGCTCCCAAAGTACCTACGCAAGTCCCACTATTATTATTGACGTACCTTGTAGACAGGTCCCAATGCCCCCGATGCCCGGAGCGAAGCTCGACACGGCCCCGTCGATCCCGTTACAGGTCCGGTCCAGGGATAAGGAAAAGGTGTGGACCTCTAGAGAGCGGGGGCTGGCAATGGCGAGCTGGAAGCTGATCTAGGGCGCTCTCAGGTTGCCGACTTGGTCAAACGGCGGATGTCTACACGCTTTCCACTGCCTGCAGAAGGTGTGGGAAAGCTGCCGCCAATGCCTTCGATTCCGGCCATGCCTTCCATCAATGCTGGGGCAGGTGCTAAGCTGCCAGTCAAGTCTACGGTCCGGAATGACGTGGACCTGGACCTGAACATGTTTCGGGATCCGGCGTTTAACCCAGATACATGTATGCGCCTGGGTACACACGCACAGTGATTGGAGGTCGGCATGCTAATTGGCGTGAGAATCAGTCGTTACCAATGTCCTAGCGAACGCCTCGGATGAGGAGATCAAGGACTACCAGCGCCGCCTCAAAGAAATCCGAAACCGCACTTCGTCAGATCTCCAGAAGAACGTCTTTGTCAACCGTACCCAGTTTATATTGATATCCAAAGAAATCGACAAACTAAAGACGGAAATGAGAGCGCTTCGCAGTCTTCTAACCGATCTCCACAACACCACCAGCTCTCTCAAAACAGACTCGGAAAACTCAATGTCAAACAGCGACATCAAGTCGCGCAAGGCCGCAAACAGGAGCAGCGTGGCGGATCTAACAGCGCTGCACATGAGCCATCTGCAGGCGCTCTGGAAACAGGTCGAGGGGGCCCAGAAGTTCTTGCCGTCGGTGCCGGGGCGACACATCATCCTCGAATCGCGGCACTGGATCGAGCTGAACGCAGCAACATGGAAGCCCAGGCGGATTGTGCACATGGTGCTGCTGAACGACCATCTCCTGATTGCAACGGTCAAGAAGAAGCGGCAGGAAAACGGCAACAGCGCCTCGCCGCAGATCAAGAACGTTGCGGAGCGGTGCTGGCCACTCGCAGAGATAGAGATGGTCGATCTCTCGCCCAGCGACTCCAAGAAGGGCCAAGTGCTCAACGCCGTCAACCTACGGGTCGGGAAGGAGTCCTTTGTGTACCAAAACGAGGAAATCACCAAAAAAGTCGAGCTCCTCCGGCAGTTCAAAAAGTCAGCCGACGAGCTGCGCAAGGCGCTGCGTGCCGAGAGCGAGGACAACCTCCGGCGGCGCGACAGCATGACTTTCCTCGCCGGGCGCGACCCCAAGCTGCTCGAGAAGGGCGACCTCCTCAACTCGCTCAGCGCGCACGGCTCCACCAGCGCGCTCTTCACGGTCGAGGGCCAGACGCGCAACCTGCGCTGGGTCGAGACGCAGATGGACGAGCTCGACGAGAAGATTGCGCACCGCGAGTTTGAGGAGGCTGTCGCCAGCGTCGAGAAGCTGCGGCAGCTCGCACAGACGCTGGCAAAGAACAATGCGCTCGTCGCAGAGCTCATCAACTTTAAGCTGGACGAGCGCGCGTCCCGCCTCGCGGGCATCATCACGACGGACCTAACGGAGAACCCGGCGAAGAAGAGTACGGTGAAGGGCAACGTGCAGTGGCTCATACGCTTGGATTTCGAGGACCGGGCGCGGGAGGCGTTCTTGGAGGCCAAGTCGGCGGTGATACAGAAGCGGACCAGGTATGTGCTGCTTGACTATCTATCTATCTATCCATCCATCCATCCATCTATCGATCTATTTATCCATCTATATATATATATATATATATATATCTGCCACCCCCACACACACACAAGTTGAACAGACCAGGCTTACGGGGATGTTTTCTAGACAAGTCCGATTCGAGGGTGACGTCCCACTCTACATCTCGCAGGTGGCACTCGTGCAGTTCACACTCATCAAGAACACGGTCGAGATCTACAACAGCTGCTTCGAGTACCGGCTCGCGAGCGCGCTGGTCAAGTGGGCCAAGGACCGGGTCGAGGACTACATGGAGCTCTTTGACCGCCAGCTCGAGGCGGTCGCCGAGGAGAACAAGGTGTTTGAGGACTGCATGGACATCACCAGGCAGCACTCTGCGATGCTGGTCGACTGCGGGCTCGACTTTAAGGAGCTGAAGGACCCGACGCTGCGGGCGAAGAGGGTGGCGGACCAGCAGGCTGCAGTGGCGGCAGCAGCGGCGGCGGAGAGTGCGGGGGGGGGGGCTAGGGCTCAACCCGTAGTGTAATGTAATGTAATTGTGTTGTGTGGTTGTTGTATCTGCTTGGGAGAGGAGTTTGGAGCGTGTGATATCTGTGTGTGGGGCGCGGGAGGGAGGGAGCGGAGGGAGGGGGAGGGAGAGGGAGAGGGAAGGAGAGGGAGGGACTTAATTGCAAACGACAAGAACTTTTATTCTACCAGGAAAAGCCAAAGAGAAACCCCAAGATACCTAACTACATAAAACTTGTAATAAAGGGAAATATACACCAGTTGTCCTACCTAAAGAGCCATCAAAAGGAATGTGGAAAGGAATGTGAAAAGAAAGAGAGAGAAAAAGCCAATAGATACAGAAGAAGAAAAGCGAAAAACCCCCACTCAGTGCTTGTTCCTCCCGCCCTGCCTCTCGTTCGGGTTCCTCCTCCCATACCCAATCTTGGGCACCGCGCCGCCCGCCTCCCTCCTCTCCCCCGTCAGAATGCCCGGCAAGTAATCCGGGTCCAGCAGGTCCCTCTCCTTCTGCCTCGCCCTCACCCGCACCTCGCGCTGATACTCGATCTGGTCCTCGCGCAGCACCAAGTTCCTGCGCACGCCCTTGCCCGACGCGGACCCATGCTGCGTCTTTGGGATCGAGTACACGGCGCCGCGGTTGTTCCACTGCATGTTGCGCTTGAGGTGGAGGTTGAAGGCGCCCGTGCTGTCTGTTGAGCAGCTCGTCTTGAGCAGCGTTGCGCCGCCGCAGGTGGGGCAGAACTGGCGCGCCATGTCGCGGCAGAGCTTGAAGCAGGCGTGGCAGCGCAGGACCCACGTGCGGATTGCGCGGATGCGGTGCAGGCCGTGCGGCGACACGAGGTGCAGGTTCATCTGCAGGAGCACGTTCTGCATGGCGTAGTCGGTGGTGGCGAGGGCGGCGGCGAGCGGCCACTGCTTCTTTGTGGTGGCGGGGCTGGCCACGGGCGTGTGTGCGGCGGAGTGCCTGTACGAGTGCAGGTTGGTGGCTGTGATCCAGCCCGAGTCCGAGTCCGAGTCGGAGGCGGGGTCGGGGTCGGAGGCGGCGGAGTCGTCGGTGGACGGCGGGGTGGGGAGCGTGGTGGCGGTGGTGGCTGCGAGGGCTTCTGCGGGGGCTTCCTGGGACGCTGCTTCGGCGGCGGCGGCGGGCTTGGGTGCGGGCTTCTCTGCAGCCTCCGCTCCGGGCTCAGCGGCAGCCTCCCCTTCTGCCTCCTCTTCTTCTCCGGCCTCTGCGGCCTCCGCGCCATTAAGCTCTCCCGCGGCAGCGCCATCTTGGGCGGGGGCGGCCTTCCTGCCCTTGCGCTTGTTTCGCTTCTTGCCCTCCGCGGGCACCGCCTGCTCTGGCTGTGGCTGTGGCTGTGCCTCTGTCTCTGGCTCTCCGGTCTCCCCGGTCTTCTCGCTGCCCTCGCCGGCCTCTTGCCGCTCGGCCCTCTTCTTTGCCGCCATGCGGGCCCTCTTGCTCTTCCGCTTCGGCTTCGCGGTCTCTGCCTCTTTGCTCTCTGCTGTTGCTGCTCCCCCCTCCTCCTCCTCTTGCCTCTTCTCCCACACCCCCCCCTCCTCCTTCTTCTCCTCCTCCTCCTTCCCCTTCTCCCCCCTCCCCGGCACCGGCCCATTCACGCCCCTCTGCCCCGGCACCCTCCTCAGCCGCCAGTCGCCGCCATTGCCCTCGCACTCGAGCTCATACGTCAGCGCAAGCAACTGCACGTCCGTCACGCTCAGCGCCGCAAAGTCGCCCGTCCTGCGTGCAAACTCCGCCACCACGCGCACGCTCTCTGCCCGCGGCGTGCGCTGGGCCAGGAACGGCAGCCACGTGGTCTCGAGCCGCGAGCGGGTGGCCGCGTCGCGGATCTCGGCGACAACGGCGGGGGTGGTGTAGATGCGCTGGGCGCGCGAGAGGAGGCTGCTGGCGGAGGTGTTGGCGATGAGCGGGCCGGCGTCGATGACGAGGGCGTGGATGGGGGGGTCGGTGGTGGGGGTGGTGGTGGTGGTGGCGGTGGCCATGGTGGGTGGGCGGGTGAGTCTGTGGATTGCCGGGTGAGTCTGTGGATTGCTGGGTGAGTCTGTGGATTGCTGGGCTGTTGTGTGAATTTATTGCTGTAGATTTCCGTCAATTTGCAAGTTTTATGGTGGTTGAAGTTTTCCGATATTTGGTGTTGTGGGGAAGTGGGGTCGCCTTTGTGTGCGCGATAAGAAGAAAAAATCGGTCGCGATAGCGGCTGCGGGATGCTTGGCGCTGCCAACACCAGAAATGATACTTTGGACGCCTTCTCTCTCCACGGCACGGTCAGAAAGAGGAGGAGAATTAAACGCCAATATGGCAAGCAATAACAATAATAGTAATACACCAACCAGCCAGCCATCCAGTCTAATATATATATATAGAGAGAGAGAGAGAATCGCAACACAAAAAGAAAGAAAAGAAAGAGAGAAAGAGAGCTGAGATTAGCAGAATAAAAACAAAAAAACAAAAAGCCCCCCATAAACCAACTACGGTACTACCCCTCTACCGCCTCACACCCCTCACATCTTGATATCAAAGCTCGTCCCACACCCACAGCTGCTTGTCGCCTTTGGGTTATCCACAATCTTGAACTGCGACCCAATCAGCTCCATCGTGTAGTCGATCCTGCTGCCCTTGAGCAGCTCCAGCGACGGCCCGTCCATCACAACCTTGGCGCCGTCGTCGCCAAACACCCTGTCGTCCCCCCGCTCACCTGTCAGCCACTTTCACTGTGTGGTGGTGGTGGACTCGGAAAATCAAAAGGGCAGGAAGGGAGGAATGGGGGGGGGGGGGGAGGCACGGACGTATCCTCGGCAGCGTCAAACTGGTCCGATAGCGACATGAGATACTGGAAGCCGTGGCAGCCGCCGGCCTCGACCGTGATGCGCAGCGCCAGGTCCGGGTTTGCGTCTTTGGCTTGGATCTCCTTCAGCCGCTGTTACAGCACCGTCTGATTAGCAATCTCTCTCTCCCACTCCACTCCACTCCTCCCGTCCGGGGGGTGAAGTGTACCTTTGTGGCGCGCGGCGTCAAATCAACCATCATCTCATTCCCATCCTCATCCTTCCTCGGGTTCAGGAGCACGGCGGCAGCGGGCCGGGGCGCGGTCGTCGTGATGCAGCGGCTGCTGCTGCTGCTGCTGCTGCTGCTGCTGCTGCTGCTGCGGAGAAGCGGTGTGCGGAGCAGGGGGCGGATGCGGAGGAGGCGGAGGGGGCGAGACATTGTGGACTGTGGTTGGGGGGGGATGAGGTTGTTGTTTCAGAAGCACGTTGGTTGCGCTGTGCAGCAGCTGGGCTGGCTGGTGATGGCCGCGGATAGCCGGGTTGCGGGTAACGATTGAACGAACGTCACACCACGCAGACTCGAGGGCAGCGGGTGGTGCAGAAATGATTAAAACACAATCTCGGCCTCGCCCTCGCCCTCTGTGCGACGACTTTATCTAGAATCCCTCAAATATCTCAAATATCTCAAATATCTCTACGGCACAAGTGCAATTGTCTCCTGCAGAAGACCAGACCATCCGTCCATCCCAACAGCTCTTCTATATACACTTTACAGACTTCCCTAAGCCATGGACGCAAAGCAGCTCAAGTCCTTCGTCAACGGCCACCGCATCAGCTTCACCGAGTCAAAGTCCAGCAACCGCGAGTACGCCCAGCACCTCGACAGCACCGACCCGCTCGCCCGCTTCCGGGCAGAGTTCCTCATCCCGTCAAAGGCGGACCTGCGCGACCCGCACCCCGAGGCCAAGCCCGCCACTGAGCAGAACGGTATTCCCCTCCTCTCCCTCCCCATCCTCTCCCTCACCCTCCCCCATAATATCTATCCCTATCCATCTACATCCATTACATAGCAGTAGTAGTAGTAGTAGTCTCCCGAGTAACTGCTTAATTGGCATAACTAACACCCCTCCCCCACAGACCCGAAAGACCCTTGCATCTACCTCTGCGGCCACTCCCTCGGCCTGCAGCCCAAAGCAACCCGCGCCCTGCTCAACGAAGAGCTCACCATCTGGGCCACGCGTGGCGTCCAGGGCCACTTCAAGCACCCGCTCTCGCGCCCATGGGTCAGCGCCGACGAGGAGATAACCCGGCACATGGCCGGTGTTGTCGGCGCCCTGCCCACAGAGGTCGCCGTCATGGGCACGCTCACAAACAACATCCACAACCTCCTCGCCAGCTTCTACCGCCCCGACCGCTCGGGGAAGGGCAGGCGGAAGATCATCATTGAGGGGAAGGCATTCCCGAGTGACCATGTATGCCCCGGTGTTGCTGTTGGTGGAAGAGCTACTGCTAACGGGTATGTGCGGGTGTGGTGTAGTATGCGATCGAGTCACAGATCCGATGGCATGGTCTCGACCCCACCGATGCGCTGGTTACAATCTTCCCTGAGGCCGAGCGCGCCGTGTTGACGACGCAGCAGATCTGCAAAGTCATTGACCGCAATGCGGACGACACGGCGCTGCTGTTCCTGTCGGGCGTGCAGTTCTACACGGGGCAGGCCTTCGACATCAAGGCCATCACGCAGCACGCACAGGCCAAAGGCATTGTGGTGGGGTGGGACATGGCGCATGCGGTGGGAAATATCACGCTAGACCTACATGAGTGGGGGGTTGATTTTGTATGTCCTCTCTTGCTCCTACGCTTCTCCGTGTTGCAGGGTGTCGGCCGGTACTGACTAGAGAGCATAGGCGGTCTGGTGCACCTACAAGTACCTGTGCAGCGGCCCCGGCGGCATCGCCGGCATCTTTGTCCACGAGAAACACGCCTCCCCCGACCGCCAACGCCTCGCCGGCTGGTGGGGTCATGACCGCCTCTCCCGCTTCAACATGGACAACGGTAACTATCACCATCCCCCCAATTGACACCCAACTAACCTTCTCCCCAGTCTTCAACGCCATCCCCGGCGCTGCCGGCTACCAGCTCTCCAACCCCTCCATCCTCGACCTCACCTCCCTCCTCTCCTCCCTGCATCTCTTCAACGCCGCCACCATGCCCGCAATCCGCACAAAGTCCGTCCAAATCACCTCCTACCTCGAGCACCTGCTGCACACGCAGTTCCCGGGCGAGCCCGTCTTTGAGATTCTCACACCCTCGGACTCCAGCGCGCGCGGCGCGCAGCTCTCGCTGCTGTTCCGCGAGGGGCTCATGATGGGCGTGTTTGACGAGCTGCTGGACCGCGGTGTGGTGGTCGATGAGCGCAAGCCGGACGTGATCAGGGTGGCGCCGTGCCCGCTTTACAATAGCTTTGAGGAGGTGTGGGTATTTGTGCAGGAGCTCAAGAGGGCGGTAGGGATGGTTTTGGCGCAGGCCGCGAATGGGACGGGAGCGAGGGAAGAGGAGGCGGCGAGGAGGGAGGCGGATTTGAGGGAGAGGGGCCCAACGAGCCCGTAGTGTAGTGTAGGGTATGGTAGGGTAGCTAGATAGTCAGTTAGAATGGAGGGAATTTGGGAACTGGGGAGTTTTGAGGGAATATACGTTTTGTCTTCTTTTGGTATAGATCGTAACTGCATATGCATCTTTACATGTGCCAATTAGTTCTTTTCGGTGCTGTTGAGATAGCTAGCTGTGTAGTGGGGATGGAGGAGCGAGAGGAGGAGGGGAGAGAGGAGGAGGGGAGAGAGGAGGAGGGGAGAGAGGAGGAGGGCGGAAGGGTGTGGTGTTGTTCCCGCAATGTATGGAGACGAATACGGACACCTGGCACTGCATGGCCCGCAAGCGTTCTCGCCGGTTCTGTGTTTGTAGATCGTAGCACAGCCCGTGGAGTGGCCGGTGCGAGTGATATGCTGTGATGTGAACTGCTTGGGCGGATCGGTGATCAGATTCCTATGGATGAGAGCAGTACGAAGATCCCACACATCACATATGGTGTGTACGCATTCCGCTTTCATCATTAAACTGTATTTACATGACATCAGACAGCGGGGGAAAGAGAGCCCATACTCCTCTTATAAACATCGCTTCTCTCCTCCATTAGTATCATTATTGATTAGCACTGCATACAACTATGTACATACATGTACTTGCGTCGACGAGCATATATATCTCAAAGGTAAATCTACTGACCCCCCAACACATCTACTGCCAGAGCGTCAAACCTCACTAATTAACCAAACAAAACATAAGAACAGAAAAAAGAAAAAAACTCGACCAAACTCATAAACTACTTTGCCACTTATTAAAATAAAAGGCTTCTCTACTCCACCTCTTCCTCGGCCGGTAATCTATCTCTCAGCCACTCCATGATACCCTCCGTTCCCTTCTCCAGCACCTGCCACCTTGGTACCCTGAATAGGTTTCCCGTAACCCTCAGCTCCCTCAGCGATACCACGGTCCCAAGCTGGGGCGGCAAATGCTTGATGGAATTGCTATTCAGGTCCAATATTCTGACGCCATCCACAGAATCAACCGGGATATCCTCGATCCGGTTATCCCTTGCGTAGAATGCTATCAAGTGAGGGAACGTGGGCCGGATACCCTCGATCGACTCAATCCGGTTGAGCGATACGTCCAGAGTTTCCAGCTTGGGCGCATCGAGATTATCAAGCAGCGGCTTGAGCGACGTGATCCCATTCGACTGCAGAGTGAACGTTGTGAGTGACCGAAGCGAGATCTTGGTGGGGAGGTATACATCGCCAGTGAGTTTGTTGTGGCTGATATCGATAATTGTCAGCGACGCGCAAAATGTCTCTATGCTGGCGGGGATGGTGGTGAGTTTGTTGTGGAGCAGCACAATACTGCTGGGGCTCCCAACAACAGACTCTAAAAGTTCCGCGGGGATTTCTTCGTAGTTTTTGGAAGCCAGATCCAAAACCCCGCCTCTGCCAATTTCTAGTGTCTTTTTATGCGCCATCGCATCTTCCTCTTCCTCTTCTTCTTCAACGCCTGTAGCATCTACAAACCCTGGTACATCTGAGTCTTGGGCACTATCATCGGCCTCTGCGATTACAATTTCAGGAGGTGCCAGCCGGGCTTTCAGGGTTCGCTTCAGATCCGCAATCCCCATATTTAGAAAATTTCTTTCCCGCAGGGGGTTCCCATCGAACTTGAGAACTTCTAGGCCCTCCATCGTACCGAGATGGGGATCGAGGCTCTTAATATTATTTGATGAAAAGTCGAGCGTTCTCAATCTCTGAAGATTAAGCAATCCCTCAGGCAAGGCCACCAAACGGTTTGAATCCACAGTGAAAACCAAAAGCTCGTTCCAACCTTCCACAGAAGGAAATAGAGACAATTCGTTGTTGGAGGTGTATAGCTGCTGTAGGGTTGGCAGAAGAACAGTGCCTTCACTAAATTTCGATATACGATTGTTCCTAACATCGAGTAAATGAAGAGAGTTAAGGCTCTCGACATCCAGGGAAAACAGGGTACCCCCTAGCCTGTTGCTGGATACCGTCAACTCCTGTAGCTGACAGTTTCTGAGGACCTCTAATGGAATATCCTGCAAGCGATTCGCGTGAAGGTTGAGAACATGTAATCTAGAAAGCTCCCCAAGGGACAAAGGCAGGGAATCTAGTTTGTTTTCCTGGAGTTCCAGAATTTCCAGATTCTCAAGCTTAGAAATGGATGAAGGTAGCTCTCCTTCAAGCCCGTTCTTTGCGAGTTTCAAGTCTACCAGCGTTTTAATCTGGAAGATAATTTCTAGGGCCTCATAGTCGAGCTTGTTATTTGACTTTTGACCTTAATTGTTAGCCAAAGGGGATCACATGGGGGCTACGCCCTAACTCTACTTACCAGATTAAGGACTGTTAGCTCAGTTAACCCTCCGAAATTATTTGGTAACGAAATCAACATATTATTATGCATCTAATTTCCGTTTGTCAGTCAAAACTTCATGTCTGACAAAGGTCCAAAATCAAGAGGAGGAATGTGCTTGTTTTGCACTGGTATGCTTCCACGTACATCAATACTAGTCAGTCCGCCAAACTGCTCCACCAACTCCTGACTGATCTCCTCAATCTCGTTATCCGCGCCAACAAAGCGCACTAGATCCACGCTCTCATACCACTTGGGCCCATTACCCTCATCTGCGGCTTCTAGGTCCGCTGCAGATGTTTCATACATTTTGTAAACCTCAGCAGGTATTTCCTTCAGCAGTAGATTGGATATATTGAGACGGCCTTCTACCCGAGCAGTCCTGATCCGTTGCTTCAGGACCTTCTGAGAACTGCCTTCACCGAATATTGCTTGATTGAACGGATCATCGGTGCTGAAGTTGAAGCTATCTAAACCATCGCTGACAGACCCTGCAACTGAGCCAGTGATCGACTGAGCAATGGATTCAGCACGCGCGCGATGTGCAGCCCGAGCTTTCGCTATGGTATCGCGAAGAGACTGCGAAGCTTTGTTTGCAGCTGCCTTCCGTGACCTGGGTGAATCCGGCGTTTCCGTCCGCTGTGGCTCTGGGGTCTGGTTTCGAGGGTTTGTTGGCGCTGGGCGTGGGGTTCTGAGGGATGGCTGACGAAGCCCACTTTGTGCTGTCCGCGGCGGCAGTTTGGTTGGGGTCATTGGGGACGGGAGGCCCGAGGAGATACTTCGGCTCATTGGGGCGGGGCTTTGAGACACTGTGTCATGGCTGGGAGGATTGGTTACGGAAACTTTACGATTGAGATGGGAGTTTGACGCTCTCTTATTCACTACAATTGACGAGTTTGACACCTTTCGCGCAAGTGGCGGCGCAGCTATGGATGGTCCAGAAGTTGAAATCTTCCGGGTGGGCGTCGGAGCTTGGGTTTGAAGTTGGGAAGCTGAAACCTTCCTGGTCAATGAGGAAGTGGAAGGCTTCCTCGTCAACGATGGAACTGATGCCCTCTTGGCAAGAGAGGTAGCAGTGTGTGATGTATGATCTCCTCTAACATCGTTCCCAACCACTCGAGGGCTCTTGAGGCCTGGGGATATGGATGGAGATTCAATAGGCGAAGAAACTGTTCAATGTCAGCTGCAAATGTTTCGAAACAAAGCCAATAGGGGGTAAGGGTTTGAGGTTGGGATACGTACGTCCACCGCCATTATAGCTAAGGCCGCCAATTCTTGACTGCCTTTTAGCAACCGAAGGGAATTTTGGAGAAGCAGATTTCGGACCAGGGGAAACCAAAGATTCCCTTGACGAGGCTGTTCTCAAAGAACTATAAGGTTGTGGTACGTTTATTGGAGCCGGGGTAGGAATAGAAGATTTCTTGGGCACCGGAAGCCTAGACGATACCCTTCTTTTGAGTTGAATTGGACCTGGTGGAATAGTAGGGTTGTTGTAGGAGATATGAGCAACAGAAGGGGAAGGAGAATGCTCGCGTGGTTCTCCCTGAATACTTGAAGGAGCACTACTACCAAAAGCACTACCATCAATAGTACTGCTATCAATTGTATCGATGACAGGGCTATCTACACCAGTGTCACTGGAGTCTGCCATGGTGATGATGGTGATGGTCGCAGCCGCAGTTATCGTCGTTCTTTAGAGAGCTCTTCACGAGTTAGGGGATATGAGACGTGAAGATACCAAAAGTTGAAGACCCGCAGCATGCAGGGCATGCAGTAGGGTACATAACCTGGGAAGATAGACATGGCTTGGTACCGGTCAAATTTGAAAACTGATAGGGGGCGGGAGTTGCCGTGGCAGCAGAGTTAAACGGCCAAGACAGAAGTAGGTCAGAGCGTGGGGCCAGTGCGGGTGAGACCATGCACCCTGGTTCGCCATTGACCCAGAAATACCCTATTGGTACCAGGCCTGATTGGACAACAGTTGAAAGTACATGTTTAGTCAGCTACCACATTTGCAGAAAAGCTACCAATCGAAACAAAAAGTCCTGAGGCCATAATGTCACTGCTTACATGTATGTAATTGGGTTCTCGTCCGTTTGTTTAAGGGTTCATACGAGACTTTCAACCCAGCCCCCCCCCCCAGCCAAACCCCTTGAGCCTCCTCTATGGAGCCCCTCAGAAAGAGACAAAAGACACTTGTCTAGCAAACACCTCCTCCCCTTGACCGTCAGGTGAACGCAGATAGCAGGTACCTACATGTAATTCTGTGGGGAAGATCTCCATGGATAAATACATGTACATACCTAAAAAGAATTACCCAAAGACACCTAACCCTCGGATCTGAAGGGTGGATCACCGGTCAAACCTTAATAAAACGTGGCTACAGATGAGGTGGCTTGAGTACATACATGTACCTACTACATGTAGAATTACCACTGAAGATACCGACTCAAGCCACACCGCTACCTCTACTATTGATAATTTACATGTATCTACATATCTACATGTACATACATGTAATATACTCTAAAGCCGCTATCCTACATACATACATGTGGAGTACCTACGGCAATATCATGGCTGGAATCTCCATGGGTTTATTTATCTGCCGGGAGACAATCATATTGTCTCTCCCTTCCTAGATCCTCCACATCAATGTTGTTTACCTCTGTTTCCCGCGTCATGATCCGGTAAGCTTAAGGCGGCACAAACTTTACTCGATTCACTTCACCTACAGAAGTAAAAAAGTGGTTCTTCTATCATTACCACTTAAGACCGCCCACTCGCTCGCCGTATCACTGACGTCACGTCACGGTGGGTGGGACTTCCGTCGTTCCCGATATTCATGCGGACCATGCCTTCGCAAGAGGACTCTCAGCAATCTGTTGTCCTGGAGACCCCCATCCCTTCACCCTCCCCGCTGTTATCACAAATGACTCTTTCTACACACCACGACAAAGATCGCCCTATAATACGCCTTATTCCTCCTCCGCCCTTCAGCTCTACAGGCACACACTCTTTCGCACCTTCGTCCTCCACTTCCGTCTCCACCATGCCTACGCCCGTGGATCCTATGTCTGCTATATCACTAGTTGCACAACCTCACAGTCCTTCAATAGAGGGTTGGGATGACCTTTCTTCGTCCGTAATTGATTCATATGACCTGACAACACTGCGAGAAAAGCTTAAACTTGCGAACCAGCATATTAAAACCCTCTCGTCTTCGATCATTGCTCTGCGCACGAATTCTGCACACTACCTCCTCCAACACAAAATTCTCGAGATGGAAACTACAGAAGCTGCAGCACGGCACCAGGTTGAATCGGAGATTACACGTCGGGAGGTTGAGGTCCTGCGACTGGACCAGAGCTCATTCAGTACAACCCAACAGCTCGCGCTCGCAGAGGAGAATGAGACCTATAAGCGCAGACTACGAAAGGCGAAACGGTCCATCAAGGATTACCGCGAAGAATTGGGCGATTTCAAAAATGAGAATGAAAGATTGAAGAAAAGGATCCGCGATAATCGACAACATCAATTAGACGCATCACGTTCGCCTGATGACCGTCATGGCACTGCTGGCGGTGGTAACGGGAATGAGGGTGGGAATTATAGCGGGGTGCATAACTCTACTACCTCTGCAGCAGAAGTAAATGCTCCGGTGAGAAGAGTAAGTGGCATTGGGGGGAGAGGCACAGCCGAAGATGATGGATTAGAAGCTCTACGCTTCCTGGCGTCCCAGGTTTTGTCCCAAGAAATAGACGAGGATACATGCCATGTTGACGCGGGAAGAGTAACCACACCCCAACCAAAGCTTAAGAAACCTGCTACCTCAGATTCTACACACCATTCTATCCGCCGGACCCTGATGAGCCCTGTTGCCTTCACATCCTCTTCTACCTCCCGAAGTAAAAAACGTCGTCACTCCCGTGACTCCACAATATCTGCATCAGATATTGATCGTGATGTATCAGACATTAATGAAAGCGGGAAAAGACGAAGAACAGGAACCGCAACCAACACTTCGCACCACAGCATCACTCGACAACGACGATGTACGCACAGTCCTCACCCAACTCCAACCATGTCGCTGATCAACGAGCATAGAAATAATAAGAGACATCATGCAGATGCTGGTGCCAACACGTCCTCTCTGAAAACTATGCCACCAGGAACTCCTGAAAGCCCACTGGAAAGAGATGGTAAGGTAAGAGGTGCAGGGTTAGGGTTAGGGCTGGGGTTGAGACAAGACTTGGGATCGGAGGGAATCAGAAGCCCACCCTGAACCCATGGGGTCATCCTAAATGAAAGCTTTGATTTACTTTTTTTTTTACAACTATACGGGAGAACAGCATGTTTACCTTGGCGTTTGAATTTTTTGATGGCTGTGTAGGCTGTTTGGGTTTCTTAATTTTTTTGGCGGTGGAGGGGTGCACTGGGTTGATTGCAATCATATAGGCTATGATCTACAACTCTTTTGAGACCTCTTACTTATAATACCATGATTTTTATTGAGTAGGCAGATTGTTTTTGGATTGAGTACGTATTTACACAGTTGGTAGAGTCAGGGGTAACTTCCGTACGGTGTCAGATGGGTTTTATTGAAACCTAGGGGGTATAAGTCTCATATCATGATCAAGTATAATAATAAAGACATAAATAAAGTAGGTGGCTTAGGCCTTAGTATTAACTTTATGCCATGATTGTACCTAGAATCACTTGACTTGAAAAGAAAAAAAAAGCAGGTGGCTTAAACACGAATAAGAATAAATCTCATATTGCAGACCGAGGTGATTACAAGTGTGTATGCACATGTTATGTACATGTAGGTACATGTTGTTATACTATTGCCAGTACAATTAGGTACATGTAGTCCGGATACACTCAAATCTCGGAATAGAACCTAGACGTACTCTGGTATCTGTATACTAGGATTGCTTCCGGTGGAACCCGGCTTAGACAGAATACATGTAGTCGTTAAAACGGGCTCCACTTGAGCCTCGCCGCTTATACATACCTACATGTATCTTGTATCCACTTTGCTATCAACCAAGTAAGTTAAGTACATGGTGAACATATGGATGCGGGTGATTTTCTATGATCGTGTTAATGCATCAGCTGTCTAGCATATGATGTAGGGATTCATGGTCAGCTACATAAATCGGACTAGCTCTGTATACCTATATATTATGCCACTTGAGATGCGATGTGAATCATGATGCTGACATGTGCATACAAGGACATCATTCCTCCACCCCTTGTCCGGGATTCGCCGCCTACTGCTTGAGTCCTACTATCCCATACATGTAGGTTCAAACCTCTTGTCTTCACCAGTGTGTTTTTCATAGACATAAAGCCCTCTATACCCCTACGTCGATAATGAGGACGGCCGCTCTTCTCAGTCGGCGGTTGCCTCTTTGTTCAAGATTTTCCTGGGCATCAATACGTCATAGCCGAGTTCCCCAGGCTTCAAAGTCGCTCTCCACTGTCACTGGCAACGTCTCTACCGCCAGGCCCGCATCACAACATAAACGAACAAAATGGCCTTGGTTTTACAACAATCGCACTTTGTACATCGGTTCTGCCGCACTTGCACTACTAGTAGTGGCTCCCCTGGGGCTCCCATCGACTGTGGATGAAAGGGGGCCTCAGAATGCATCCCCGAATATTCCACCCGAGAAAACTATCGAGCAACTCATGCTTGAGGAATCAGACCGGGAACGGGACGAGCTGCTACAAGCGATTTCAAAAGATCAACACGTTGTCCTTCGTATTGCTAATCACATAAAGATTCTAGCCGTCAACTGGTTAATAGAGCCCATCGCTACCGGCTTTCGGTTTGTCACTCTAGTAACAATATTTGTACCCTTAATTCTCGCGGTACCTTTGGTATACCTGGGGGGACGATTACCGGAGAGGAGTAACGAGCGCCAGGGAACAATATGGTGGTACGCCTTCTTGATAAAATCGATGGAGCAGGCTGGCCCAACATTTATAAAGGTGGGAATCTCGCTCAAGCTGCACCTCTGTGAGCGTTTCTCATGAAAGCAGTTAGGACAATGGGCTGCGTCTCGAACAGATATTTTTCCCACCGAAATGTGTGAAATGATGTCAAAACTACACTCTAATGCCCGTCCCCACTCGCTACATGAAACGAAGAGAATCATAAGTCATGCCTTCGGCGGCAGGTCCTTTGAAGATATATTCGAAGAGTTTGACGAAACCCCACTGGGAATAGGAGCCATAGCCCAGGTTTATAAGGCGAAACTAAAACCTGACTTCATTCCGCATTTAAACGATGCAGTGGATGACAGAGGGAGATATTGTAGAACTATTAGCCGTCTTTCAGGGTCGCCGCTACCTCATGAAGTCCCTTCCTCCTACGTAGCTATCAAAGTTCTTCATCCGCGAGTGGAGAAGACGGTTCTCCGGGATTTAAGGATTATGGCTTTCTTTGCAGCATTATTGCACTCGGTCCCTACCTTCGAGTGGCTGTCCTTCCCAGAGGAGGTTGCACAATTCAGTGGAATGATGCGGCTGCAGATGGATTTACGAATTGAAGCTGCCAATCTCTCGAGATTTCGGTCGAATTTCAGGGACAGGGCTACAATCAAATTTCCAATGCCATATAGTCATTACACCACCCGAGAGGTATTGATAGAAGAATTTGCTTATGGAATACCTCTCCGTGCATTTCTAGAGTGTGGGGCTGGGGTGTTTGAAAGGGATATATCCGATATGGGATTGGATGGCTTTTTGGTTCGTGTCTCCAGGATGGTTTCGATCGCTGCAGCGTAGTTACTGACAATCCGCGCCTCTCAGCACATGTTGATTATGGATAACTTCATCCATGCGGATCTTCATCCCGGAAACATTATGGTTCGCTTCCACAAACCCGAACCCCCCAGTCTTATATCCAGGTTCTCAATGCTCGTCCCCGCTTCCGAGGACGAGAGGAATGTAGACAACCACAAAGAAGTCACAGATACTGTTCTCTCAAGACTAAGCCCCTATCGTCGAAATCCAGAAAGGTGGGTAGAAGAATTGAGCCACCTTGATGCTGAAGGATACAGGCCTCAACTCGTGTTTATCGACACGGGTCTAGTAACCGAACTTAACGCCAAAAATCGGCATAATTTTCTTGATCTTTTCCGTGCCGTCGCCGAATTCGATGGATATCGTGCAGGCCATCTTATGATTGAGAGAAGCAGAGCCCCGTCTGCCGTTATTGACAAAGAGATATTCGCACTTAAGATGCAGCATCTCGTCCTTGCAGTCAAAAGTCGTACACTAGCTTTAGGAAACATCACGATCGGTGATATTCTTTCCGATGTACTCCAAATGGTTCGTGTGCATCATGTGCGTATGGAGGGTGATTTCATCAATGTTATATTATCGATCCTACTTCTCGAAGGGATTGGGCGTAGTCTGGATCCGGGAATGGACCTGCTGAAAAGGTACGCCACTTCTAACCTGTGCCTCGAATTTTTGGCTGAACTATGGACCACAGTTCTCTACCCATGTTGAGATCCATTGGAGCTGGGAGCGGCGCAGGTATCCTAGGGGGTAACGAGGGAAGCAGAGGCGCCGATCTGAGCTTTTTGAAGGTTTGGTTGGGACTTGAAATGAGGCAATTTTTGAACAACTCGATAGAAGGTGTGGAGAGCTTGGTGAAGTATGACTTGCTGAGTCCAAATATATAGTTTAAGATGAGGTGTTAGGGGGCTGTTATTGTTGGCGTTTATTCCTTTCTTTCTTTCCTTTTTTCTTTAGATCTCCTCTCCTTAGAGTTAGAGACCTTTGAAGTACACCTATTCCTTCAGGCCCATAGAGGACCTTGTATAGTGTATGTACATGTACATGTAGTTTAGTAGAATCGTTTACCAGACGGATAAATGTGGCGGAATTTAGAGGGGATAGAGATAATACAGCAGAGCAGATATAGCGAGGCACGCTTGCCCGTTTCTTCTAACAAACCAGGCCCGTGCCAAATATACATTGTATTTGAAGATTGATGTCGTTTTGTGGGTTGAGCATTGCCTAAACCCCACTACCCTATATAAAATGAAACACTACATGTATAATGAATCCTACTTAATTTAAGTCATGTAATCATCATTTTATGCGATTAAGTACACGCCGGACAGCACTAACAGTATGACTACATGTACTAGTGAAACCGGAAAGGCATCGTCCATGTACATACATGTACCTACAGACTTAGGCACCTCTTGTAATCACTCCACCCCCGTACATGTAGTGACTCAGACCGTGGCATTACTGCCGTGTTCTAGAATTCAACTTGATAGGAAAATGAGAGTGAATCTGCTTATACGCCTTGATGATATATGGCTCAGACTTAGGGCAAAGATAAACCTATATAATTACACCGCGATTGACTTTCAGTAATGATATATCGATATCGTTGCCGAGTTTGTGTATTTGTGTTCAATGCTCATATACCCATGTATGCACTACATGTACCTCCATGTAGTAGATCCAGAACAGAGGAAATGCTCTAGTCTACGCAGAGACATGGTACATGTGTTTATGACTACATGTACCCATGAGGTGTGATATCCCTTGCTTGATCTCATATTTAAAGCAGGGGATCCGATCCGATTGGATTTGGTTTAGCGCCGGGGAGTAAGTGAGTGATTTCCTATGACCGAGATTGACAGGGACCAAAACACCCCCACTACATGTAATTTTAGGTAGCTCCAATCAGTGATATGAGCTTATGAAGCATGATAAATACCATGTCAACACGATCCTTATTGTTGGGGTTATTGCAGGCACAAACTCTGCAATTAGGCCCAAGTGTTCACAAAGTTACATGTAGCCACATACTTTAGACCTGGTTTTTGCACTCTGATAACTGGACTACTGTGCATCCGATAAGTAGATACAGCGCATGTAACTACGCATCAACCCTTGCTGCGTTTTTACAAATCATACAGCCCTAAACCTCCTCGCCAAGCCAATATACGCGTGAAAAACCTCTCAACGCGCCCCTCGTTGGCCCCTCTCTCTCCTTCTCGCATCGCGTCCACTCAATATATATTGAGCACCCATTTTGACTTGGTCCCATCCATCTATTCTCTTTATCGAAATTGGAAGGGTACAAGATACACCGGATTATACAGCTACGATACTTCATACCCCTCTTGAGCCTCAATTCTGAGACGCAGCTACGATTCAAACTTCATACCCCTCTTGAGCCTCAATTCTGAGACCTAGCTACCACACAGACTCCAACCAGTAGCACCTGACACCAAGGCACTGCAGATATGTATGTCTGGAAGAGAGGTAAGAAGTTACAACCCTATTCAAGCCTATGCCACGCTTGAAATTGCTTTAGTAATAAGATAAAATGCTAAACGTTTAATCATCAGATGGCCGCAAGGAACGAGTTCAGTTTGACAAGATCACTGCCCGTGTATCTCGTCTTTGCTATGGACTAGACAGTGAGCATGTAGATGCAGCGACCATTACTCAAAAAGTTATTTCGGGGGTGTACCAAGGAGTTACTACTGTTGAACTAGACAACTTGGTTTGTCCCCTTGACAGCTATACGCTACAAACCGTGCATTGAGGAATTGTGCTAATTGGTTCACAAAGGCCGCTGAAACTGCTGCCTACATGACCGTGACCCATCCTGACTATGCCATTCTTGCAGCCCGTATCGCCGTTAGCAACCTACATAAGCAAACCAAGAAGCAGTTCTCTCAAGTCGTAAGTGACTTGTATCACTACGTTAATCCTGTGAGTTACTGTAGTCTCTCAATCCTATTACTAGTAAACTTATCCTCGATAGAAAAATGGCCGTCCTTCGCCCATGATTTCGACACAAACCTACGAAACAGTCATGCGCCATGCCTCTGAGCTCAACTCTGCCATTGTCTATGACAAAGATTTCAACTATAACTACTTCGGTTTTAAAACCTTGGAGCGCTCATATCTGTTGCGCATAGACGGGCAGGTTGCTGAGCGTCCGCAGCACATGTTAATGAGAGTAGCAGTCGGAATTCACGGCGAAGATGTTGAAAAGGCCATTGAGACCTATAACCTCATGTCTGCCAAGCATTTTACTCATGCTTCACCCACACTTTTCAATGCTGGAACTCCTTCCCCACAGCTGTCATCTTGCTTCTTGGTTGCAATGAAAGATGACTCTATAGAGGGAATTTACGACACTCTGAAAATCTGTGCTATGATTTCGAAAACTGCTGGTGGTATCGGACTTAACATCCACAATATCCGTGCTACTGGTTCTTACATTGCTGGGACGAACGGTAGTTCCAATGGGATTGTGCCTATGCTTAGAGTTTATAACAATACCGCGAGGTACGTTGATCAAGGTGGAAATAAAAGACCTGGCGCTTTTGCTATTTATCTTGAGCCATGGCACGCCGACATTATGGAGTTTATTGACTTGAGGAAGAATCATGGAAAGGAAGAGGTAAGTAGCCCTTGCGTGATGTTTTCTATACATATAACTGATGAGATATCCTCCTGATAGATTCGCGCCAGAGATCTTTTCTATGCCCTCTGGGTCCCTGACCTATTCATGAAGCGAGTTGAGAAAAACGGTGACTGGAGCTTGTTCTGCCCCAACGAGGCGCCTGGTTTGGCCGACGTCTGGGGTGATGAGTTTGAGACCCTTTACAATAAATATGAGAAAACCCCTGGCCTGCCTCGCCAGACCATGAAGGCACAGAAGCTTTGGTATGCCATCCTAGAAACTCAAACCGAGACAGGAAACCCCTTTATACTCTATAAGGACGCCTGCAACCGCAAATCGAATCAGCAGAATCTCGGAACTATCAGATCCTCCAATCTTTGCACAGAGATTGTGGAATATAGTTCTCCGGATGAGGTTGCTGTATGTAACTTGGCTTCTCTTGCTCTGCCAACCTTCGTAGATGTTCAAAGGGGTGAGTATGATTTTGCAAGGTTACATGATGTTGCGAAGGTTGTTGTCAGGAACTTAAACAAGATTATCGATGTAAACTACTACCCTGTCGAGGAGGCGAAAAGAAGTAACATGAACCACAGGCCCATTGCTGTTGGTGTTCAAGGTTTGTACTCACCTCCCGTGGTTCATTTTGTATACCTGTCTTAATTGGTGTATTAGGTCTTGCCGATGCTTTCCTTGCTCTTCGCATGCCGTTCGAGTCCCCACAGGCAAAGCACCTTAACATTCAGATCTTTGAAACGATCTACCATGCCGCTGTTGAAGCCTCAACTGAACTGTCTGAAATCCACGGCCCATACTCAAGTTACGAGGGCTCTCCGGCCTCAAAGGGCCAGCTTCAGTATGACATGTGGGGTGTCACACCAACAGACTTGTGGGATTGGGACGAACTAAAAGCAAAAGTTAAGAAGCATGGACTTCGAAACTCCCTTCTTGTTGCACCTATGCCTACAGCATCCACTTCTCAGATCTTAGGATTCAATGAGTGTTTCGAGCCTTATACGTCTAACATCTACTCTCGTCGTGTGTTAGCTGGAGAATTCCAGATTGTGAACCCTTGGTTGTTGAAAGACCTTGTGGACATGGGTTTGTGGAGTGACAACATGAAAAACCGAATTATCGCCAGCAATGGCAGTATACAGGGTGTCCCGAACATCCCAGATGATATCAAAGCGCTTTACAAGACTGTGTGGGAGATTTCACAAAAGAAGATTCTCGAAATGGCTGCCGATCGTGGTGCTTTTATCGATCAATCACAGTCTCTCAACATCCATATCCAGAATCCTACCATGGGTAAATTGACATCCATGCACTTCTATGGGTGGAAATTGGGCTTGAAAACTGGAATGTACTATCTCCGTACTCAAGCTGCAGCTGCAGCTATTGTAAGCCCCCCCCCCCGAGGAAAAAAAAGGGAAAAGAAAAGACAAAAGAATAGCTGGGACTTATACTTACCCTTTATTTTTCAGCAATTCACCGTCGATCAAGAAGCCTTAAAGGTAGAAGATACTAATATTGCTCGCGTTCTTCCCGGGAAAAAACGTATCCCGAATACCGGATACACCCCCCAGGCTGCTATGCCTCGCCCAATGATGGCTACCAAACCTGCTCCACGTGTTGTCTCCGTTGGCGGACCTCCGCCTCCTGCTCCTCGCTCTGAGAACTCTGAGAAATCAGAGCCGTCTCCGACGCTTCTAGCGACGGAGCCACTCGCCGATCCATCCACAATTGATGGATTGGAGGAATTGGAGGACAAGAGGGGCCAAGCAGAGGATGCAAAAGGTCTCAGTGACGAAAGAGAGGTAGACATCTATGCCGATGCAGTGCTGGCTTGCAGTATTGAGAACAAGGAGGAGTGCATGATGTGCTCCGCTTAGATTCGACCATAACAAATATTGGTTTAGTCTGGTTCGGTTGGGCTAGAAAGGTTTAATAGGGATGGGAATGGGATGGTGTTTTTCTTTTTCTTTTTTTTCTTCAGGGCCTTTATGGATATCCTCTTAGTATTACCTACGATCGATGACATTATTTTCTATACCATATGGCGACTAATGAGGTAACCGGTAAACATGTTTCAATAAATTATAAGAAATGTTTATGATAAATTTTGACCAAATCGGTCCTTTTTGCCCATCCGACTCGGAGATTACATACATGTAGGTAAGCTCCTGACCTTCTTAAAACGTTTTGCAGCTTTGTGCTTGTATCTATTGTATTTACCCATTGGCCAGGTATGTAAGCGTCTATTCTGGGAATACAATACAAGCCCAAAGTTCTTCCCATGGTATCCAAAGAATTGATTTACCTATGAGATAAATTCAGGTGTAGTTACATGTACTCTAGGTATTGCAAGTAACTATGTACATGCACCCTTGTTCTGTGAACGGGGCTAGGGCGTGGGGTATGGAAGCATCCATGTTCAGCCTTGGCTACATTACAGGCTGAGTATTCGAATCCCAGAGCTGCAAAACAGAGCTATCCCGACTACGCTACAAGCACATAAATACCCACATCTCCATAGTTTCTCGTCTTCACACCCCCAAAGCTAAACCTCCATGCGCGTGCCAGTTCCCCCAGAGGAAGAAGCAGAAGCAGAAGCCAGCATGCAGAGCACCCGCCCTTTCTCCGTACTCACCCAGATGTCGCCAGTGCCCACTCATGCCCCCGAAGTCGTAGCTGCAGCTGCAGCCACATCCGCATCCAAGCGGCCCAAAAAAGAATGGCAGATCCCCAAGCTCCTCTTCAAGTGCAAAGACGTAGCCCACCCAGGCGCCGCCGTCTACTTTGCGCACTCAAACACCGCAAGCCTCCTGCGGGATGCTGTCGTCGGTGTCCTAGAGTCTCTCTACACCTTTGACACCGCGCCCAACACGTATCTATGCCCGCGCCGCACTACTAGTACTAGTGAATAGCAGTGAACCCATTAGTAACCGTCCCTGCATGAAAACAGCCAGCGCTCCGTAACCCTGATCCTGCGCGATATGGACGGCGTCGCCTATACCACGTCCTCG
The DNA here is from genome assembly GCA_024713855.1 of Morchella sp. 2016-41. NCBI lineage: Eukaryota > Fungi > Ascomycota > Pezizomycetes > Pezizales > Morchellaceae > Morchella > Morchella sp. 2016-41. Next base: position 2,860,606 of record JAMGZD010000003.1, read on the forward strand.
GACCTGGACGTCGATCACAAGGAGATCCACGTCTCGCTCAAGTACCTCAGCACGCTCTCGCCCACGATCGCAGCATCAGAGATCCTCGGCGTGATCCGCCACGAGATGGTGCACTGCTTCCAGTATAACGCGCATAACACGTGTCCTGGTGGGCTGATTGAGGGGATCGCCGACTGGGTAAGGCTGAAGGCGGGGTTTACGCCGCCGCACTGGCGCCGTGGAGGGAAGCGCTGGGACGATGGGTATCAAAACACGGCGTATTTCCTGGAGTGGCTGGAGCAGAGGTTCGGGGAAGGGACAGTGGCGAGGGTGAATGGGCTGCTGGGGAATGGGAAGTATAAGGTGGGCATGTGGGAGGAGGTGTGTGGCGGGTGTGGGGTGGAGTCGCTGTGGGAAGAGTATAGGAAGCTATATGGGATTGGGGGGCCGTAGATCTGTAGACTTCATTCTACTCCCCCCCCCCCCCCTCCCCCTCAAGTGAGGTTTCTAGCTGTTTGGGTCTTTCTAGTGCGTGCGTAGCCCATGCATCGATTCATTATGATAATGAGAATTGGGTATAAAAAAACTACGAATAGAACCGAGAAATGAAACAACAGCAGTTCCCCTAATATCGTAGTAAACTTGGGCTTTATAAACATCTTAGACCGAGGTATTACTACCAGGTGTCAGACCAAATAGCGGTATCAGTTATTATACATGGTGCTTGTTAGACACGCAGAAGACAAACCAGAAGGCTCCAAACTACCAAGTATTTAACAAACACACATCAGTGTCTTAACTCGTGCTATCCAAGTCGCGATATGTATCATAAATCCGTGGGTCCATGGCTCTATGCTGTCTATATACGTACGGCCATGGAATTTAGGTAGCCTTTGTCTTGGTCACATGATATCACTCGATGGAATTGAGTACTAGGGCCTACACAGCTACAGACAACGGGAATAGGAACCCCACTCTGTCTCTATTAGCCCGGTCTTTCGATCTGTAACGCACAGCAATCTTTTGTAGATGAGCCCGGAACACGACTAGTTGACCGGAAACCGCATGTTCGTTGCGCCCTAGAATTGGCAAGTAGTGGCCGTGGAGGGTTCTTATTGTAGTCCTGAGGTAATATATTGCATCGTGAAAGAGTATATACTTAAGGATGGCTATAAGTGGCATGTATCGAAGGATACCATCGTTTTCAAGGAATCAGTGGTTGGGCTAAGATGAATCCAACGGGTTTCTTGTTTCCTATTTTGGCGAGGGCTACTTGGAGAGTGTCTTTCCTTATGGTGTATGTAATCTCTTCTCATAATGTTGAATATATGCCTGCATTCTGTGTTGCACGCAAGTTTGCGTACGACATAGACATACGTGTATCCTTGTGTTGCCCGAGTGAGATCCTGTGATCTGCAGTTGCCGGGCCGGGCACCTACATAATCCCTTATTAGCTTTGCACCGCCATGAAACTAAGTTCAAGTTACACATTTTGGAGCTCCACAGAGCGGGGGAATGGATGGCTTAAGAGCTTTCGATTATTATTTGCATGTGCAATGGGGCCATTTTGACCTGTGGGGAATGAGGTGTGCCGGCGTAGATATGGCAATTTCTTACGATTAAAGCATCACATTAAATCACTATTTCCAGTACAAGTTTTATACAGATGATGAAAGTGAATTGTGTAGATATCAATATCTGTCTGTGCTTTCATGTACAGACAAGGTATCCATCCTCCACTGCCCCGGAAACACTCTACTGGAAGACCAAGCTTCCATTGTCGTTGACAATACGCTCCGAAAGGTTGACATCCCTATCATGGGTGTTCCCCTCACTATCCCTCAGCTGGGCCCTGAGGATAGGGAGCTGCTCTGGGCCCTCGATGGACAAGTGGATGTTCTCCGCCGATCCGGTGAAGCCTTCACCGCTCCAGTTGAAGTTTCCTGTTTTTGTTGCTTAGTTACACTTCCTTCCCAAGGTTACCGGTGACTATATAGGATTCACTAACCTTCGTTGTTGCCGAGGCACTCGTCCAAGTTCAACTCTGTCGAGTGTTCGTCGCCATTTTCATCACGGGAATCGGCGTGGAGATAGGTGTGGCCATCACGCTCCTCGATGCGGACGTTGCTGCTGGAGATTGCGAAGGACATGATTGAGTACTTGTGGTTTAGATGTTTGGATTTAAAGGATTGATGGGTGGATGAGGTAGTAGTAGTAGCTTTGATGAATGATGATTCTCTTGGATTTCGGGAGAGGACGAGGAAGCGTTCAGTCCTTTATATACACACACCCCGACACCCTGTTGGGTACATATATGCATATATGCAATTCTATGTAGGTATTAGGTATATGGAGTACAATAGAGTACATGTATCTATAGGTACATATGTCGTGCGTTACGTATACCTCATGTAGCCCACACCTAATCAGACGACTCCTAGCGTAGTCGTGGGGCACGGACCCGAGAATCTCTTGGGTGCTGACGAGTAACCTCTTGGACAGAGACGGTAATCATAATTAAACAATTTCAAACAGGGCCAATTGTATGTAAATGGAAAGGTCTCTTTCTCTTTTTGTCTTCATTCATCTCTCTCAAGCACCAGGAATTCGAAGCCGAGGCCCTGAAGGCTTGGTTTGTGGCCGTTTACGTGCGGAATGTTGTCAGGTTTAGCTCTATATAAAGCCTGTGCAGGCATCGGAACATATTCTAGAAAAATGCCACAACACTCTGCACTGGTCTCAGGGGACGTCTCTTCTATAATGTGGAGTCATTTTATCAGTACTGTAGTGTCTATATCCATCCATTTAGACATATATATACATACATGTATTTTAAAACAAACCTCAAGATGCTTTGTAACTTGGAACTCCATGAAGCTGAAAGTATATGCATCTACATGTAGTACTATCTGCACTAACTGATCCCACGGCACACCTGGCTCCGCCACATGATTTAAACAACGGAGGTTAAAGCAAAACATGCGTTTTTCAGGGCCCGCACTGCATGTTAAGGCGGGGTTTTGTACAACCTTGTACCTACTATGCCTACCGCATCACGCAAGAGGGGGATGGCAAGGCTGTATTTTGCTGACACTTTGTCGATGGTGTTGCTTGAATCAGGAAAGCGGCGGCTCTCTCTGGCACTGGCTAGCGGTTGTTGATCCTACCACCATCCTAGTATCTAGGGCGTTAAGATGAAGTATTGTAGTATACTACATTTAGCTAGCAACTTACTCCAAGTGTGGGTTTCCCTTGATCAAACGGGGAGAAAACAATGTCCATGTAGGTCATCTTAAATTCCGCTACGGCCGCCCCGCTAGTATACTGCCATTCCGGCCACAAGTTCTGCTCACCCTGATGCTGAGCGTTTCGTGCCTTTAAAGCTAAAACATATACACCGACTAGGTACCTACCGGGACGAATCATTGACAGGGTCCATGATGTAATGGCCGGGGTAAATGATAACTAATATACATCTAGATAGGGTGGGGGTCCATGCAACCACCATGTGATTGGTTGGGCGCATCAACCTAATCCAATTTCTGCAGTCGTACGTAGGCCAATGCTGGGCGAGTGAAGGATCAGAGATCAGTAAGCCACCTGTGCCCCCAGCTGAGGACCATGTACCTACTTGTCGTGATTCAGTGCAAGTCGTGATCCGCCTTGTGTGGTACAGTGGACCGGTCAAATATATACTAGGGTACTAAGACTATCTTGAAGTAATACCGTTATATGTCGTGGTGGCAATCGACTTCGGGCTGTGCCGTAAAGGCCGGAAGAGACTTAATTATATTAAACTAGGCACATATATGTATGTAATTAACCTACTCGTGCTACTATATGTAATAAAAAGTAGTAACTTGATTTACATGCAACTGTCTTTAAGAGGCTCGTACAAGGAAGCAGCAAGATTCTTGTATGGGATGGGCACGATACTACATGTAGGCAGGGCGCAGTATTTACGAGGAAAGTCTCCAAGTATCGTACATATGGTATATCTCTTTTAGCTATAATAATAGCTTGAAGAATAAGGTGGCTAATAGACAATGTAATCTGGTTTTCGCTTTCGGGCGTTGAAAATATGAATCGATATCTGCCCATGTTTGGCCTGCTTGCCTATCTGAGGATTACATGTATGTTTGGTTTGAGGTGCTAAAAACGAGTGATTATATAAGATAGTCTCTCGGACAATAAGCTTGTCCTAGTACTAAAAATAACCGGCCCGTGCCGAAATAATGTTACCATGAAGTACGGCGGTAACGTCGCTCTTCCCCCTGCTGCCATGTGGAAGGTGGGTGTTAATAAAGCTAGGTAATGTTTGAAAGGGAAGTTGATATCCAAATTGAAACAAGGCAATAATTGAAATAGCCTGAAGCGCCTCTAGGGGCTAGAAAAAAGAACGAGAAACGCGGAGGGAATAGTTTGCTACACCCTCTCCTTCTCTCTTAACCACTCCGTTCTCTGGTTAGAAAACCTCGACCTTTCTGCACATAGACCCTAGAACTCTACCCCCCCCCCAAACTGATTCAGTAAAGCAGACGTGTCATGATTTTGGCTGATTTCAGGTCAGTATAGGAGTCCTAAATGGAAACGAGCAAGATAGCTTACAAGCCAGGCTCTCTAGATTGTCGTAAAGACACTTGATCTCTTCCTCTTTCACGCAGCTAATGTCCGCCATCAAATATGCTACTTCGCCCCTACTATCACTCATCTGTTTATCCACATTGTGGTCCTTCAATATTCCATTGACCTGTCTGAGCACACCAGGACGGTTCCAATGAATGAAAATGACCTATTTTAATATTAGTTTAACTATAATTCCCTCTTATGAGGGAAGTTACTTACTCTCACACTACCCTCTTCCCCGACCTTCATTCCCCTCAGTGCAACCTCTGGCAAATTGACAGCACCAACAGTGCTTCCACTATTAACAAACCTTACTAACGCCTCCGCTACCTCATTTCCAATGAATCTCTGAGCTTCCTCTGTAGCTCCTCCTATATGAGGTGTGAGAACGACGTTCGGCAACCCAGAAAGCTCTTCATGCCCCTCGAAGGTGTTCTCATTTACACCCGGTTCAACGGGAAACACATCTAATGCTGCACCACCGAGATGTTTACTACGGAGAGCAGATATCAGAGACGGGATGTCAAGAACATTTCCGCGAGAAGCGTTGAGAATGTAAGAACCACTCTTCATCTTGGCCAGCTGTGCTGCGCCTATCAATCCATAGGTCTCCGGAACCTCAGGAACATGTAGCGTAAGAAAATCGGCCTTAGCAAGCAACTCATCGAGTGTTGCGACCTGTTTTGCTTTTCCTAGAGCCATCACTGGAATAGTGTCGTAAAATATCACCACCATACCCATTGCCTCCGCCAGCACACTCAGCTGACTACCAATGTGACCATATCCCACAATACCGAGGGTCTTCCCACGTATTTCCCAGCAATGAGCTGATACTTTGTTCCACTGCCCGTTATGGAGTTCAATATTTCTGTCGAGGAGCTGACGAGCGAGAATGATAATGTTGGCAATTGTGAGCTCAGCGACTGATCTGGAGGAGGAGAATGGAGAGTTGAAAACAGGTATTCCAAGGCGTGCAAGAGGAAGGAGTGAGGCGGTTGGGGTGGCGATACAAAATGTGCCAATTGCCAAAAGATTTGGGAAGTTGGCACGCCTAAGGATAGATGGAGGAAGGGCAGTATGAGAACGGATTCCAAGTACATGAATATCTCTGGAAAGGTATTAGCGTGTTTATACCCCGGTTTGAGACTGTTTATTGTAGCTTTAACACCCAAAAGAGTGAGACAAACTTAAGCTTATCAATCAACTCATCTTCCGTGAGAGCATGATTATAGAATTCAATTTGATAACCTTCTTTCTCAAGGACCGTACGAGCAGACTCATTTATGTTTTCGAGGAGGAGGATCTTGATATCCTCTGTAGCAAATGGCTTCAGCTGTTTCTCGGTAGGTTGCTGAGATGAGAGATAGCTATTGTGTGACAGGTTGGGGAACGAACTATTCGAAGAGTGAAAGGAGAGAGATCTGAATGTCGTGGCTGGAGATGTAGACACCGAGGTTGGAGGACTACGAGATACAGTGGCCTTGATATCGCGAGCAACGGCGATAGAAGTAGCCATTTTCTTTTTAAATAAAAAAAAGAGTTGATGGGATTAACCTCTGATGGTAGGCTGGTGTTCGATGGTTATAGTCGGAGCATGACGGAGTGGAGAGATACTTGTAGATATTTAATGTTTTTGGCGCGGGTAAAGGGGAATCTGTGGGGGCTTGATCCCCTCAGAAGAATATGATACGGAAGTGGCAGTTGTTTATACATATATACCTACATGTCCACTCCAGATAAGATGATAAGCATCATGATATTGCCTTCCGAGTGATGTTCCGTGAATCTTTGTTATCGTGCACCTTCACCATCGGGCACCACCGGCTGCCGGTTTGGGTGGCTAAGCGAGCGAACGCCACTGCAGGGCGGGTAGCTATCATGCAACGCTACCATGCTCACGTGATCCGTAGATATCGGTACGGTACCACTGATCGAGTATTCCCAGTACAACCAGTCACAGCTTGGGGATTTACGCCTAATCTCAGTGCTGGGGTTGGAATGCTGCATAAGCTCAGATGCACAGAATGAAGAGATGACGCAGGCAACCTGGAGAAGCGAAGAAACACACGCGCCGGAGTAAAGACCTTGCCTTGAGATTGAAGACTCACAGTAAGCATGTAGGTAGAGTACTCTAGGTACGGTAAAGGCCTGAGAAACCAGCTTTCCCTGTCTTATTTTCTGGATTTCACATGCCTAGAATAAGAAGATATGGTACAATACATGATGTAGCCCTAACTGCTAAAAGCTGTTTCCCCGCTGGGACTGGCTTTTAATCTGACAGTGCCCCGAACAGTCATTGCATGTATGATGCACTTTACGTACTATGTATGTTCCTCGGCCTATTTACATCATTCGTACCTCTTTGATCGCCCCAGAATTTCCACTCAAACACCTGATTATCTTCATCCCCAGTCATTTGCTTTTTTCTCCACCCCTCTCTCATAAATCCACTGCACACAGAAACCTTTCTTTCTTTCTTACATTTTCTTGTAAAGGTACTTTCCCAGTCATCACTGAAGCTTCGCCTACATAGCTATCGATAACCCCACTTGTGGCGACATTTCACTCCTCTCACCTTACTCACTTGAATTTAGTACCAAACTCGTTTAAAGGATACCAGCTGAAGAACCGAACAAGTAAAATAAAGCTACCCCAATAAACATGTCTGATCTCCGTCGAAGGGCCCTCGGTAGCGGTAAAACGGTATCTCGAAAAGCTCAGTCTCGCACTTCATCGGCCGCCTCTTCTCGTGCAAATTCACGCACAACCTCTCGCGCGGGTTCTCGGGCCGCCTCTAGAGCTGGCACCGATGATGAAGGCGGCGACCTAAGTGACGAAACAAATTTCAGGTATGATATGTCTCGGCTTCAGTCCAGATTACTTACAATCGCAAAAGAAAAAAATCCAAAAAGAAATATCCTAACTCGAAGAAATTCGCTCCCAGTCTCGGATCTGTCGACGAACTTGCCACCCTCGATGACGACGATGAGACTTCAAAAGGCTGGCAGGAGGAGCTAGCTGACCGAATGATGGAGATTACAGAGAGAAAAAAGAGTAGCTTTGCAGGTAGAGAGGAGGCGTTCGCTGCTTATATCCGGATTCTGTCGGCAAAGTATGCCAAAGAGGAGATTTACTCCAAGAAGGCCGATCTTATTGATTCCATGGTAAGGAGTATCAAGAACGGGCGAACAGAGAAGGAGGGGATTTTGGCTGCAAAAGGTTGGTTTCAATACCTACATGAACTACCAAAACATCTAAAAGAATCCGCTAATAAACATCCTTAGCTCTTGCGATTACAATAATCACCGACCCAACCGAAGATCTTTTTCACAAACTTCAAACCACTTTATGCAGACAGATAACAGACAACGCCTCCCTTCCTCTCAAATCTCTCTTGATTCATACTCTTGGTGCAGCAACCTTCTATGGTGGGGCCGCACTCTCGGAGACTGAAGAAATAATGAATTTCCTCCTTGAGATTATCGAATCTGATGGCCACAATGTTGGCGCTGGTGACGACGAAGGCGTCGTAGCTGCGGCGCTTGAGGAATGGGGGAGTTTATGTACCCAACTCGAAGACGCCGAGGCAATTACCAGCTCATCTATTGATGCTTTAGTGGACCAACTTGATTCAAGTGAAATATCGGTACAGATTGCCGCCGGCGAGAATATTGCGTTGTTATATGAGAAGAGTTTTACTTTGGCCGAAGAGGACGAACTTGACGACCCCAGCGAACATAAGAAATTTGTCCAGCGATATGTCCCATACCCCCGCCATGATAGCCTCCTCGAGAACCTACAAAGATTATCCTCAGGATCCAAGAAACACCTCTCAAAGAGAAACAAAAAAACACAACACTCTGCCTTTGCGGACATTCTCCATTCCGTTGAGAACCCACTAAAGGGACCACGTTATAGCGAGGCACTCGACAAGAACGACCGTGTCCGTGGATCTCGCATGACTGTGCGAGTACATAGCAAAGGTGTACTAAGGGTAGATCGATGGTGGAAATTGCATAGGCTACAGTTCTTGAGACGTGTGCTACAGGGCGGGTTTTTAAACCACTGGGTGGAGAATCCGGTTATCTTCGAGAGCTTGAGGTATGATGCTGCTGAAACGGTGGTTGTGGTTGGGACGAGGGGGAGACTTTGGATCTAAACCTGATCTTTTATTTGAGGAGAAGCTAATAATCCCGTGGTTTAGTTTATTTGTGGAAGAGTGTTAGTTTGTCTAGCGCATATGTGGAATCCATTCTGGTCTCTAAATTCTGGAACAGTTTTCCGATAGTATCGGTAGATATTAAGAGGTGCGTAAAGCGATAGAGAAGAGATTCATTCGTTTTTATGGGCCTTTGCTCTTCAAGGTAGAGCTTTATCTTCCATGTTCGTTCTTTGGTTAGGTTTCCTAGGTTACAATCACTTAACATACGGACCGTTGCTTGTATTTACATTTTCTTTTCATATTGGGATGGCGTTTTTCTTTCTGCTTCTCTGTTGGCTGGCGTGGTAGCATGAGTTCGATGCGCGTACACAAGGCATCGTGAGGAAGGAATTATATGCATTACTATCATGGAGGGGTCATAGCCCTTCTTATGAATCTTATAGAGGCAATTTGATGGTCTTGAGTGTTCTAAGTTTCGAAATATTGAGTGACATATCGTGACTCTGCTTTTCCTAACACCATTCTTCTATTCACTTCTAGTGTTATCAACTAGGTATCATCAAAACAATTTATCGGTTCTGATTCGAATAATTTTACTGGCAGAATATACTAAAGATCAACATTGGTGATATTGCCGTAGCCGAAAACCAATGTAATTATCCGATAGTTATTCTGAAATAAAAATCTGGACACAGAATAAGACACCGAGTGATATCCTGTGCAGCTTGGCTACAAACAACACGTAAAATCATTAATTTCATCCGTTTTTTCCACTTGCCCTTTCGATTGTGAATTCCCAACTTCTGAAGAGCCCATGTAGAGTACAGAATGCACCGTACCCTGAAAGGAAACAAATACGCCGCTCGTACTCTATCTAGTAGCTATATATAGCCTCCCACGGCGGCGGTGGAGATGGCCACTCAGAAATTTGCAGTGTTCAACCGCCAACGAAAGCAGCATAAACACATGCTGTACTCCAAGTAACATCCAGACGGCGCAGTCTCGTACCCCGAGTATGCAGGTGCCATAGTGTGGTACAATAGGTTACAGTCAACTTTGGGACAACGACGAACCCGGGACAACGACGAAAACACAAATTTCAGCCAAACAAGTGGTTGCGTACCACTGCCTTGACCGACAAAGACCCCTGTTCGTCGCCCAACCAGCTTCGTCGTTGCCCCCAAGACGACTGTACTTATTCTTTTGTCGGCTATCGGGCCGATGCGGGGGTTTATTGTTTTACCTCTGGCGGCCATTGTGAATGTATGGGGTAGATGGGTTTACTGTAAGATCCAATACAGTGTCAGTCCCAAGTTGTTCACATTGATTCGCGAAAGCCCGAGAGAGTGAAATAATGCTATCCAATCTATTACGAGGCCAACTGTACAGCGGTGGGTGGTGGGTAATAAGTCATCGGACGACGTAGCCACAATCTTGCCTGCAAACGCAGCGTTCCGTCCGATGACTTATTACCCATCGCTGTACTCTATGGTATAAATCGGTTCTTCTGAATGGGGGGCTCTTAATATTAACACGTAGCTCTCAAAAGGACGGATTATTCTCCTCGATATGGTGAAAGGTTGATATATATAAGGCTGTTTGAACTTTCGAGATCAACACCCTTCCCTTCTTGGGCCGGGAGTAGTTTGTGGTATACACAGCGATAGGTAAGAAGTGATGGAACGACCTGGGGTATGGTTATATCTACAAGCACTATATGTTGGTAGTGTTTTACTTAAAATAGGTATGGTATCACTCTGTCTCAGCTCGTTCCATCCTTATTACCAATCAGAAATGTTCCTGACCACGTGCACGCCGATGAAGACTATGATACTGTTTAAAATATCGCTCCGGGAGGCGAACGTGGTAGAACAGCCTTATAAAGGGCTAAAGGTGATCGGATTGACATCGTAAAGCTCTAGTTAGATGACAATAGTAAGGTCAATGTAAATGCCGCTGCAGAAAATCGGGGTGGTGGCCTCACAGCTCTACGAGAGGCTACTAGAAGTGAGCACTTCGACATCAAGCTCTTGGTAAGAAACAACGTCGGTGTGAATTTTAAGCTTGCAAATGTGCGCCTACATGTAGTTTCATTAAGCTTGGACTATCAACTGGTGCTGAGATAAACTCTGTATCACAGCTCCGCGAGACACAATATACATTTAGATGTATATATGTATATACGTAACCTTCCAGTTCGATATTCCTTGTGTCCATAACGGGCCTTCGGTCGTAGATTAGCGCCACTAATCTCATTTGATATTCTTTTTCTATCAAGTACTATATACAGTATGGGGAGTTATGTTTTGCCGTCATAGACTATCACTCGCTACATACAGCGGCAGGTACATGTAATAAGTGATGGAACGGGCTGGGTAAAACGTCACCAACATATGGTGTTTCCAGGTATAACTGTATCTCAGGGCGTTCCGTCATGTATTACCTCTCGCTGTACATGCACCTATTTATTCATGAATTAAATTCTGTACTGCTGTGCGTTTCCACTACTAAAATATCTACAAACACCAGTCTTAGAAAGATGGAGGGGAACATTTGGTCGGACTTGCGTGTGGCTCAGGCCCCTATGACCGACCTGTGGCAGGATATTCCTTGGCCGTGGGATGCACAGTGGCTCGGACTCTGTGATTTAGTTTTTCGTGCCACGGAGCCACCGGGCCACATAGTTCAGCCACTTTTCCAAAACATAATAATTTAGGGCCTTGACAGTTTTCCCATGCAAGTCTCTCCCATCAGTCAGCTGGGAATACATATAAAAGCATTTCTTAAGGCCTCAGTAAATCTGAAACAGCACTCTCGGTCTCACAAAGGGGTTTATGTATTCAGGAGAGAGTTGTAGGCCTCTTGCCCACCAAATACAAGTATGTAACCAGCATACATACAAGTATACCAAGTAGAGTTTTTGCACATACCCAACCAGCTCGAGCTCACTCGTAGATCGCACCGACTGATCGATTGATAATTCATTCTCGTGGGCCACATTAAAATCTGAGACTAATAGATTGATTGCGTAGTATGATGAGGCGATCTATACTGATAATGCGCTGCTCGTTTTATCATGATAACCATGCTGAAACTATGATATCCTTGTTTTAAGATCTATATAACTGCATACAGCGATGAGAATGATCTATGGAAAAAACAGTTATATGGTGCACAGATATTTCGCCATACAATTTCACCCCCCTCCCTGTTTTTCCATAGATCGTTCTGGTCGCTGTACGCACTCATAAGTGGCGTTGCTCAAGCCCCAGACCGCCGTCATGCCTATGCCTACTTCTTCTTCTTCTCGACTGCATCTTCTCTTCCTCCCGTCCCAAACCCGATTTCATCCATTCCCTTCCCAATCTTTGCAACAGCAATCCTGATAAAGACCCACAAAAACCCGAGGACAACAGTCACTGATGTCCAGGTCTTTATAGTCTCACTATTACCCCACCCCTTATCCAATACCGGGACTTTAATCCTTCCCCAAGTACCCTCCTTTCCTTCACCACCCTTCAAACCTACCATTCCGCTGTCTGCACCCACTGGGGAAGGAGTGGGCGATAGATGATAGTACATAACCTGCTCGGGGAACAAATCCTCCCATCCTAGGTTCGTGCGATCGAATGGGCTATTCCCCATCTTGACCCAGTTGTCACTCCTACATGCCCAAAAAACTGTTGGCCATGCAAAAACTACTTCCGCTGAGGATGAATTCTCGCGTGGGTTAAGGTATCTAAGATGAAGTGGAAGTTCCACCTTTAGTGGGCCTGCGCCCTTACTGTCGATATCAATCTCGATCAAGACCCGACTTCCCCATTGCTGGGAGCTATAGTCTGGCTTTTCTAGGTCTGTATTACCACTCACATCACGAACCCGCTTGATATTAAGAGTATTGAGGAGATTTGTGTTTGAAGGGCCGAGCTGGTATATATCGACAAAGAGTGCGGAAGGGATATCAAAGTGAGCATTAAGAGTGCACTCTTCTTGAGGTGGTTGTAGGGAGCCTGGGAGAGAAATATGGATACGAGGATGAAGACCAGTGGGCTGCGGGATGGTGATGGTAAAGGTAGAAGGGTGCGTATGATGACGGGAAGGGAATGAGAACAATATTGGTTCTAAGAGATAACCTATCAGCCACGGTCGGAGAAGGGGAAAAGGAGCTAGAATAGAGCTATAAGCCCATGATTAAGGTAACGTACCAAAATCATTACTCTCCCCAATTTCATAAACAAAACCCGCCAACTTCAACTCATCTTCTTCAATACCCTTCTCAACACCCATAACTCCAACCTCTACATTGCCGTTTCCTTCAAGCGTCTCACTCCACACTTTTTCTCCAGGGCCCCAGAAGATGCTCACTTCGAACTTTTGCGAAATAGCATCGTATTTTAGATCAATATAATCTGCATCATCAAGCTTCTCTAATCGCTCCATCCAGTGGATACTGTCTTTGTTCAGTATTCCATGGTGCCATACCAACAGCTTCTGCAAAAATGCCCGAAAAGGTGCAATAGACTGGACAGGCGAGTAGAACGTTTTAGGCCATTGACCTATTCCAAAAATACCAGCCGCAAGCCTCTCTTTCGGGAAGTGGTGAAGATCAAAAGCAGCGGAAAGAAAAGAGTCATCGAAGATTGAACTATATGCTCTACTTGTCAATATCTGAACAGCAACAGTATGGAGGTATAACTTACTCTTTCGACTTCTCTCCTGGAAAAAGTGTGTTGGCATCAATCCACCCAGGCTTAGTCAATATATGCAGCCCTGCCGGAACTCTAGAGCTATATGGCGCGACTGCTTGATAAAATCTTCCTGAAGACCATCGTAGGTGAGCTTCTTTAATATCTTTAAGGAGCTGTTGTATTGGCTTTGGCAGAGAGCGGATGTCGAAGGTAAGGCGGTCCTCTCGAGCGCTTTGGGGAAGAGCCTTTATGGTCAGACTATTTTTCTTAAGCTCGAAGTTGTCGGGGTGAGTGTGAGAGGGGTGGGAAACTATGAAGGTAATGCGTTCTCTCATGGTGGGAATTCGTAGAGATATTGTTGTAAATGTTGTTTAGAGCTGTGAGGCTCTGGAAGAAAGGTGTCGACAACCAGAATGTCACGTTGCACAACAGCGATCAGGGGGGTTTCCAGAATAGTCCCATCAGATTTGATTAAAATACATGGCGATAGACTCGAATATTATGTATTCAAGTTATTTAGGCACTTCCGTTTATTTATTTCTCTACGCATTTAAATGTGTTCATAATGTAACATAGGATCTAATCTCGGTTATGGAAATGCGCTAGTACTTACATGTGGTGTAGCTAAACCGGAAACTAACCCGAGTGATAATTTGTGAGTAACATATGCTACCTATGTACCCAGGGGTGCCGGAAAGCGATGTCTAGCAACGCGGAAAGGCACTCAGAATTTCAATATTTAACATAGCACAATGCTTAGGCAGGATGGATATTTTTGGCTATACACATGGTATATGAGTCTCTAGAATAGAGTCTGCATTTTTCCAGGTCATTGATTTGGGGTTTTTGGCCTGAAAAAGGACAATTTATAACAATCTGGTTGTTGAGGAATACGGACTATTTGATCGTTGCATCACTTTCCGGCACCCCGGGTACATGTATCTAGAAGAAGCATTAAGTTACTAATATAGTTAGAGATAAATAAATCTATAAGTACCGGGTGTTGAGGGTAAGTGATCAGAATCTGATAAGTAAATGCTGCGGTGGATACGTGTATTTCTCTTATCAGATTCTGATCACTTTTCGCTACACCCTAGTACATGTCATTACATACATGTAGCCTCTTCAAGCAGACTTTAACGTATACATGTAGTTATATAGGTATACATTACATAGGTATGCATCTCTTTAATGAGATTCCAGCGTCGGTGTGTGTGCAGTGTATAAGTCATTATCAAAATGTTTTTCGGCTTTATATTAGAACCACAAAATTTACCGCAGTAACTACAGAGTACTATACAATAATTGTCCCTAAAATCGGTCACATCCGCTATCCTCCTTCCCTTCCAAATCGCCCTCTAATACCTATTCCACTTCCATCCCTTCTAAACAATCTCCCTAACGTCCTTAAATTCCCCTCCAAACCCTCTTCTCCATCGGTTTCGCCGGGAGTCTGTGTTTGTAACCTGTCGACGCCATCTCTTGCTGCATTCATAATTGCGCTTCCTAACCCGCTTGGGTCGAACCTCGGCGGCACGAGCACACCAGCGCCCGGGAGTCCACTACTACCTACACCAGCAATCCCAAGACCGCCAATATTGTTACCACCCCCGCCTGGGGTGGAGCCAATATTGCCAGATGGCACGACAAGGGCTGTCAGGAAAGGATTTGACTCGGCGAGGTTGTCGTGTGTTACCATATGTGCACGAAACAACTCAACAAAGCTAGACTGATCAGGTCTGCGGATCCCTTTAAGGTCAAGTACCTTGCGGAAGTTTGTATCTGAACGGTCGGATATATGAATGAGATATGCTTGTACGAGGCCCTCGGCTGGGCTACTCTGTACCTGAAGGGTTTTAAGAAGTGTATCGATCTTGGTGAGCGTCCTATTTACGAATTTTACGTAACTAACTGGGGGTGTTGTCCCGGCTTCTGCGCGGAGCGTGAGAAGTTCTTCAAATCCCTTTTTGAGAACGTAGGCGTCAAGGAGCATTTGTTCAGCGCCTACGCCTCCAATGGGCCTACACCCAACCAAACTTGCCAAGA
Source organism: Morchella sp. 2016-41 (assembly GCA_024713855.1). Taxonomy (NCBI): domain Eukaryota; kingdom Fungi; phylum Ascomycota; class Pezizomycetes; order Pezizales; family Morchellaceae; genus Morchella; species Morchella sp. 2016-41. The sequence goes on from JAMGZD010000003.1 coordinate 2,876,107, forward strand.
ACGCAGATGCCATGGCCTCGACGACTTTATCGCAGAAAGCACGTTGATACGCTTCTTTCCCAACCAAACCTAAAATCTCGCCGACAGTAGATTTGACAGCCATAATAAGAACACCAACATAGCCGCTCTGATCGCCGACTGCGTCCAGACGGCTCCATGGGGCATTTCGCATCTCGCGCCAGGCGGGTTCCGCTGCAATCTCGACTTTACGAACGAGAAGCCGGATTGCCGCACTCACAACACCAAGGAACGCATCTGACTGGCGTTCAAAGTCCACTTTATCTGCAACATCTGGATCGAGGCGAGATTTCACCTTTTCTTGTAACTGTGAGGTAGTAACATGACAATAATCGGCGGTGTTCAATACAACAACTACGTCCTCTGCTGCTAGGGACATTGCTTTATCGGGTGAGAAATAGTGAAGGAGAACAACCTCGGCGTATTCATCAAGATATTTTGCGAAGGTTTTCGAGAGGTCAAGAAGTTTAGAACCCGTGGACAGTTTAGCGCATTGGGCGAGGGTTATGCGATAGAAATGGAAAAGTTCAATAGATGATGGAAGCACAGTGACGTCTTCGTCAGGTGGACGGAGAGGAGCAGCACGATATGAAGGTATCATATTGGATAGTTGCCTAGTTAGGGATTAGCTAGAGCCCAAGATTGCGGTGGGGCAGGTATACTTGTCTTGTGCGTCCACCCAAAGAGAGAGGTAGGGCTCAAAAGCCTCTGATATTGCTTTACCAAATATCAATGGTCTTTCGTCTCGAGAACTCATGGTATCTATGGAGGCTCTCTGTCAAATATCAGTGATTCTGTCTTCTATCTTAGGTGAGATCACACTCACATCATTGCTAAACCTTCCTTCAAGAAAGTTCTCAAACTCTAGTGTCTCTTGTAAACACTTAAGCAATAAGTTTACGTCTAAAGTCTTTCCGCCCTCCCTCCTCATTGCTCTCGTTAAAATTCCCTTGTAATCGTCCTTTGTTCCCTCACAAAATGTCTTTGCCAAAACCTCATTAACCTTCCAACTTGGTGGGAATATTCCGAGGTGCTCTTCATCATAAACTTTTAGAATTCGCTTCAACCATGCATATCTCCTAGAGATATTATCTAATGAGCCAGCCTCATCATTGCCTTTGAAGACCTGGCGGTACTCTCTTAATTGCGTGTTACAGTACCATGTTACTAAGCGCCCTCGAGCACCGTCCCCAAGTGCATCCATGACGTTGCAGGCCTCTGCCAACATTCCTTTCCTAATTGCGACCTCCTGCTTCACGAACACCATCTCGAAATCCTCACAGACTTGCTCTAATAGCTCTGCCTTGAGGTCTGCAACATTGCGTGAGAGTGTAGCAATTTGGTCTATTGAGCGAAAAGACTTAAAGTGGGCCATAAGTTCGAGAACTGCGGACATAAGGGAAGCGCATTCGCGGTATTGACGATTTTTGGATTGAGTTTTAAGCTGTTCATAAGCCGTAGCTAAAGTCCAAGTCAATAATTTATTTGTGGCAAGAGAGACCACTTTAGAAACGTACTCAACATCTGTAATCTTTTTAACACCGTCATAGATAATGTTAGATTTTTCTTCGTGGAATCCAACTTCTTAATATCTGCTGTCATTGCCGCGATCGCACCCTCTGTTCTGACAGCCCTCTCCCGAACCGTATCTATATTTTCTAGTAGCTCTGCGAGCTCCGCCTTTGCCGCGGCGATCTGCGAAAGTGAGTCTGCATTCGTGGTAGATTGTGTTATGACAAGCTGTGAAATCTCCGTATCGAGGGATTCAAGGTGGTTATGGAGTGCCTGTGAAGTTGCTGGAACGCTCTGAAGCGTTCCAGGGTGGGGGAAGAGCGTATTGAGGTGATAAATGGGATCGTAGTCACCTACGATAACTGTCAGAAATAGAGTGTGGTAATAATGGCTGTAGGGGTTGTGGGGAGCTACCTACCAGAGTCCAAGGGATCCACCGGTGGCCCCCCCCGCGAGGGCATTCCCCCGGAGCCGTTCATGCCGAACATGTTTAAGGTCTATTTGTTTTGGCAAGATAGTGAATCAAATCTATTGCGAGATGTTGATGGCTGGTAACAGAGTTACGATATGTACATGGAAAAATGAAGTAAACAGCTTCCAGGAGCTCAGTCTCCCCTTCTCTTCAGCACACGTGTCTACTTACCTAATTATTGCCGAAGTGTAAGAAGGACAGTAAGAGGGAGGTATCAGAGGAGCTTAAATTTTCGAGAGTCCGGCTTATGACAGAGAATGAAATTTCGGAGATATAGCTTCCATGGATTCCCAGTCCGAGTTACTAGAAGTGTAGAGTACCAATTGCCTGGAAATCAAAGTGAGTGTGGCTTGGACGTTAAGCGCCACTCACTGTGAGGCATAGAGGCCGGGTAATTTCATGGAAGCTGTGCATTACCAGGGTCCAAATCCTAGTGTCTAGGGCTGATATTCTATCGTGTCTAAGCAACTCGGACAACTCTATGCCTGTAGCACAAAACATATATTCCTTAAACCCGAGATCAAATTGCTGGATAGATCAACGGAATGTTTTAAAGTCTTTCTAACCTCAGCTCTGCCACCAGAAACCTCAATTGAAAAGCACAGGTACATTATGTACATATAGATATACATGTATGCATGTTGGCAACTTAGACGCATGTACATTGTATGTACTCTACTAGAGTATCGATACTCTACTCGAGGATTGGGCTTGCGACTCTATCACATTCGGCGCGCAAGAAAAGTCTCTTTCCCCTGCAAGGATATCCTATGCGTGGGTCATCATATCCCACCAACGACCAACCCGTGGTGGGGTTCCCCGTCCCGCACTGGCTCCTCACTCAATTGACTGAGACTGACTACAAGCTTCCAAAAACAGATATGCACACCGCAGGCCCCGCCCCCTCCCATAATTCCTCCAAGAGCCACGAAGCTCTGCGGGGTTTAGTTGTAAAGCCTTTAGTTTTTCTTGCTTGTAGCTTAGCTTATCTCTCCGTCTTTAAATAAATACATCTTGCCTTGTCCTCGTTCTTGTTACTCCTTTTCCATCCATCTCTGTTACTACATACTCCCCTGCTACTCAATTGATACCACACACGAAACACCCTCCATTCCCTAAGCCAATCCAGCTGATATACACAAGCGTATACCATTATCTATAATACAAATATGGCAGCCGCAATCAAGTCTGGCCTTGAAAGTGCCCTCAACAAGCTCTCCCTCGGCGGAGATTCTGATATTAGAGCTCCTTCTCCGGAGGCTGTCGAAGAATTGAAGCAAAAGTTTGCAGAAGTCGGCCAAGAGCATGTTTTTGCATTTTTCAATGACTTGAATGTCACTGAGAAAGCTGCCCTTTTCCAGCAGTTATCAAAGATGGACCCCAAGAGGATTTCTGTAAGTTCTTATCCACCCATCACCTATAATTCTGTTTGAGTTAGTACTATACTATCTATTTTTAAAGAAAACTATTGAATAGCTTTTTTGATCATCATAACCAGGATGCTGATTTTCATAGATCATTACCAAAGAAGCTCTTTCTCCCCCTCCACCAGCTGAGACACCGGTTGTCGAGCCCCTTCCCGAATCCGCAACAGCTTCCATCCTCGATAGCGCCTCATCTGATATCGAGTCATGGAATGAACATGGTCTCGAGCTGATTGGAAACAACAAGGTGGCCGTAGTCCTCATGGCTGGTAAGAATTTTATATAAGTGCCTTATTTTGTGTTAAGTATCATTGACGCGTTGATTTAGGTGGTCAGGGAACCCGTCTCGGCTCCAGTGCCCCTAAGGGTTGTTTCGATGTCGGCCTACCCTCAAAGAAATCCCTTTTCCAGCTTCAGGCCGAGCGTATTCTTCGTGTGCAAACACTTGGCGCAAAGAAAGTCGGCAAGGACAAGGCTGTTGTGCCTTGGTATATCATGACATCAGGACCCACTCGTGGCCCTACAGAGAAATTCTTCCAAGAAAACAATTTCTTCGGGCTTGAGAAAGAGAATGTCGTCTTCTTTGAGCAAGGTGTCCTACCCTGTATTTCGAATGAGGGTAAAATCATCCTCGAATCAAAATCGAAGGTTGCGGTTGCTCCGGATGGCAATGGTGGGATCTACCAGGCCCTTATCACTTCATCCGTCCTTACCGACCTTCGTGCAAGGTCTATTGAACATGTCCACGCATACTGTGTCGATAATAGTCTTGTCAAGGTGTGCGATCCAGTATTCATAGGATTCTCCGCGTTGAAAGATGTCGACCTTGCCACTAAGGTTGTCCGCAAACGAAACGCTACCGAGTCTGTGGGTCTTATAATCCTGAAAAATGGAAAGCCCGATGTTGTTGAATATTCTGAAATTGATTCCGAGACTGCAGAAGCTCTTGACGAGAAGAACAAGAGCATTCTCAAATTCCGCGCTGCGAATATTGTCAACCATTACTACTCAACCCGCTTTTTGGAGACTATTCCTGAGTGGGTACATAGTCTACCTCATCATATCGCAAGGAAGAAGATTCCTTATTGTGATACTACAACTGGAGAGCAGTTTAAGCCTGAAAACCCAAACGGCATCAAACTTGAACAGTTCGTATTTGATATCTTTCCAAGGATTCCACTGTCTCGTTTTGCTTGTCTTGAAGTGAAGCGTGAGGATGAATTTTCGCCCCTCAAGAACGCCAGGGGAACTGGAGAGGATGACCCAGACACCAGTAAGAGAGACGTTCTCAGACAAGGAAAGAAGTGGCTGGAAGCTGCTGGGGTAATTGTGACAAGTGAGGCAAAAGAAGAGGATACTGGTGTGGAGGTTTCTCCTCTGGTGTCATATGTAAGTCTCTTTTCCGAATAACTTTGATGATAGATCTTTATACTAATCTCATCGAATAGGCTGGTGAGGGGCTAGAGTTTTTGAAGGGCAAAGAGATCAAGGCCCCTGCAGTTGTCGAGAAGGAATAGGTCGATTTAGGCAGCTAGTTCTCAAATGGAGTATATTTAGAGTAAATGATACCTACAACAAGTACAATGCCTAATTTCCATTTAAAAGTTTCTAGACTTGAAAAAACAGCTTTGACATGAAGTCCCGCACGTTCCCAAACTCTTAATAGAAAACTGTGGCGGAAACTTAATCTCACAGCAGGTAGGTATGACATGGAGATATATATATATCCAGGTATTCGGTCCCACAAGGAACACTATCAAACTACATCTGGGAGTAAGTTGCATAAAGCGACCAAACCACCCGCCCGGATCTACTCAAGAAGTCCTACGAGTGATATCACATGAATCAACCAACCTCTAATAACAAAACTCGCCGTACACAGCATTCTAGTAAAATATATAGAATATCAGTGGGTTTTTCAATGCAACGAAATTGATTTCTTAGATAAAATGTTTTTTCCCCAAGCCCAGCCAGCCATCTCCCAGATCCAAAAGCCAAAGAAAATATGATTGAACGCCTATCCACCCACCAGCATTCCCAGTGCCAGCCTCAATGATTTGTGGTAGCGACTGTCCTTTTACCTCTCCATGACTTCGGGTTCAACTAATCTGTAGTTTTGTTAATCGCCCCGTACCATTTCAAGATCGACCGACGGATTCAAGTACATACCATTCCAACAACCAACACCATTTTTCGGCTCCACCACATCTAAACCCTCTCCCCACTAGGAATGACGAACACCGCGCAAGCGCTGCCGCCATCCTAAGGACGCCCTCAGAACCTATGTCTGGAATGACGTCCTCGCTATAAACCGCGAGGTGTCCCCACCATCAATCATCATAGTATTCATCCTCATCATCAACCTCGGCGAGCTGCTCAAAGTTGACTTTGTATCTAAGGAATGCACCAATGCCACCAAAGCCTTTGACAAACTGATTGCCCTCTCCGGAGCGGTCTGATACGAACTCGAGAGTTGCACCGAAATCCTTGTATTTTTCGGCCAACCACTCAAGGAAGGGGATAGACTCGATGACCTCCATTTCTTGGCCCGATTCTCTGTCCATGAACTTATCCCGATCCAACTCCTGCTGTTTGGTGGTGTTGAGGATAATTTCCTCTCCGGTTGAAGACTTAAGGGTCCAGCGAGTTACATCAAGGTTCTCAAAAACAACCAAAGCTACACCGTATTAGAACATAGAATAAAAGCACCATAGTCAAAAGGGAGCATACTCTCAGCAGCACCTAGTTCCATGGCTCTCAAAGTATCTTCAATACCATAACAGACTTTTCCGGTGTCCTGTGAAATCTCCTGGAAGTAGTTGCCGATCAATTTCTTTTCCTGGACGAATTTTACGTTACCGAGAGTCTCGGCAGACAGCTCGATAGCTTGATTGAACCCATGCTCACCGCCATAGGACACGTCGACAACTTTGATAATCTTGACTTGAAGACGCTGATCGAACATGTCACTCTGAGCCAGTTCAGTCTTAAAATCAGCTGAACCAGCCAATATAAGCCCAGAAACGTTGACCTTGTCCGCAGTAATGAAATTCTGTACTGCCAATTCGGCAACCTTGCGAACATAGTTGTGCCGCTTTTCTTCTCGAAGACGGGCGAAACGCAATGCAGATTGACCACCACGACCATGCTTTTTGGGAAGGTCAACTGAAAACTTATGAACAACCTCTCTGGTATTGCCGCTGAGTGTGCCAAAAAGCGCACCATTACCATCCATGATGATAAACCCAAACTTGTTGTCTGATTCAAGTAGCTCAGAAAGCGCCTCGGTGTGAAATTTGTTATCACACAAGTATAGTGAAGTGTTGATAGGCTTAAAAGGCTCGAAATCAATGTTAATCTTGCGCTCCTTGCCTTCGCTGGTAATGATTTCACCACAATAGACAACGAGACCATTGGGTGGAACACGAGGATAGAGCTTAAGACGTTGTTGAGTAGAGGTGATCGCAGATAGAACAGAGAGACGATTGACACGCGATTTAATATTGGAAGCAGTACCCTTACATATTGTCAATATATTTCATGCGTCATACGACGTCTCCGGTGTAATATAAGAGGGTACTAACGAATTCTTCAGCCAACATCTTTGCTGCTCGCGAGATTTGATCTTTAGGTGGGATAATCAGCGAGATCATACTAGTACCGTTGCCCCGCGCCTCAGTGAGACGCTTAATGAGCTTCTTGACCTATTTACACCAGACGTAAAATAAAAAAAGAGCTTGTCAGCCTCCACGTGCCTCCGAAAATTCACCAAACTCAGCAGCCTATATAGCAAGACGACATGGGCTTAGAATAAATGGGGGAGAAATCATACCTTCCATATTTCGATATTTTTTTCCACCTCATTGGGCTGTGTTTGCGACATCTTTGCTGCTTTGTATTCTCAACAAATCTGCTCCACCCAAAATGCCGTCAAAGACCGTTTTATGAAAAAGAAGAAGAAAGGAATGAAGTGAAAGGAAAACCAAATATGCAATGTGGCCTTAACTAACCAGCAGAGATTAAGATATTGTGATGTGGCGGGAGAAATGGAGGAGAAAGAGAGGGGGATGGTAGGAAGCGAGGAGGAAAGGAGAATCTGGCTTCCCAGTCAAAGAATGATGTAAATTTAGGTAACTTGGACTCGTGGTTGGGTAAGTAATCAAGTGTGGTTGACGAAGGGCCTTTAATTTTTTTCCCCCTTCTATTCGCAAGCCAACCTGTAGCGGGGAACGGCGGGAATTTTCTCTCCAAAGATGTATGCAGGACAGGGATCTTTATTTTCAACAGCGATGGTGCCAACGGAGGGGTAATGGGAAGGGATACATTTTTTATAGGAAACTAAAAACAGGAACTCTTTCCGTGAATGAGTCAATGAAGGAGGCTCTGTGGGACCCCTCCCCCGCACACAAACTCCGCAGAGAACAATAAATATCACACATAGAGCCAGCCATTGCCCCCCTAGACATTAGGCACGTGTATCTAGAGTTCATAGGTCACGAATGGATATAATACATGTATGTATGAAAGCAGAAAACCCAAAATACACTTCGCAGAGGCTCAGACTTATGTATTCCGTAGTGAAATCCAATCAAGCCTAGTCTACTTCACTTTTGTATTAAATCAGTTACTCTGTCCGGAGACGGTACTCTACTTGAGCTCTTCAACATCCCCCAGATACAAGCAGCAAGCGGTCAAGATGGCATCAAAAACTGACCCGTTGCCTTCAGTGGCATATCTAGGCCCACGAACATCATACTCTCATCAGGTATGCCTAACCAACCATCCTAATATATCACAAATCCTAACAAATCTCGTAGGCAGCGATTGAATGTTTTGACCCAAATACCCACGTTTTTGAGCCTAAGACCACAATCGAAGGTACCCACTATACCACCCAAGCCACCATACAGCTCTAACTACTCGTAGACATATTCGTCGCCGTCGAGGACCGCACCGTCACCTATGGCGTGGTTCCCTTCGAGAACTCCACCAATGGTTCCGTAGTCTTTACACTCGACCTCTTCTGCGACCGCTCCTCGCAATACCGTTCTACGCGCGTATGCGGAGAGGCTTATCTGGATGTACACCACTGCCTGCTCTCCCCTGCCAAGGACCTCAAGTCAATAACGAAGATTTACTCGCATCCTCAGGCATTCGGTCAATGCGAGACTTGGTTGAACACCAACCTGAAAGGTGTAGAGAGAGTGGACGTTTCTTCCACCTCAAAAGCCGCTCAGATTGCTGCAGGCTTTGAGGACGCTGGTGCGATAGCTAGCAAGATTGCTAGTGATGTCAAGGGGCTCAAGATACTCGCCGAGAATATCGAGGATTCCCACGATAATACTACACGCTTCTTTGTGTTGTCAGCCATTAAGCGATCTGGTGCGAGCACAGGTGAATGGGCGGAGGAGGAGGGGGGTGGGAAAAAGAAAGATAAATCCTTGTTATCATTCACGATCGACCATAAGTTGCCAGGCGCACTTTGCGATTCCTTGAGGGTTTTCAAAGATTTCAACCTTAACCTCACCTCCATTGTGAGTAGGCCCACTCGAGTAGTCAAGTGGAATTATATCTTCTTTGTTGAGTTTGAAGGTCATGCCGAGACCGATAATGCCAATCAGGCATTGGAGGAACTGAAAAAGTACTGCGTAGACTTGAGGGTTTTGGGTAGTTACGTAGACAAGCAAGGCAGAAAGGGGTCAAGGTATAAGGAGAGTTGAAACAAATAGAAGTACTTCTTTATCTTGCTTAGCTAAAATCCAGGGCAAGTCTTGGTTCGCATAATCACTTTGACCGAAACAGAAGATCACTACGTTCATGCCGTGATAAAACCTGAATCCTCGCCGGTAATATAAAAAGAAGTAAAGGTGATGCAGAACGCCCATTGGTAAAGCAGATACGTTACAAAAAAACACGCCTATTACACGAAATCGCAGTTTCAGTGGTAACAGACTAAACCGGACTGTAACCCCCGAGTCATTCTCTAGGCTCTGTTGGGCGAATGGCAATAGACTGCACAGTGGTATTTCCCCCATTTGTTCTCCTGCCCCGGAATTTTCCATGCTATAGTTTCTGTAGAAAGAGGGGATTTGTTTCCCTTAATTGACGAAAAGTAGTGGTTTATTTTCCGTACTTCTGGAATTCCCAGTCTCGGTTGTCAAGTGGGCAGACCTGACGTGTCTTCAACCAACGAGATATGCAGTGGAAGTGGAAAGCGTGCTGTTAGAAATGGATTAGCCCTGGAACCTATACGCACTCTGGGCATAACACAAAGTGTGACATACATTGCAGATGCCCCAAGCAACGGTGCACTCCTCGCTGACAGCGCTGGCTTGATTGGCTTGACACTCGATGCCTACGCCGAGTTAGTGAATAGCTCTAAGGTGCGCTGATAGATAGACGGCATACAAAGATCCATAATATGGTTGCGACAGATAGCACAGTTCTCAACGACGATATCCCATGACCATAGGGCAACGGCATTCCACTGTTTCGTTCATCAGCATCTCTTAACATTGTAGGTCGCTTGAGAAATCATTAGTGGAATATACTTTCTTAACCTCGAATCGGGGCTTTCCAGAATCACCAGAGGGTCCACTCTTGGAGACAGCTTTTCCCTCCTTTCCGGTGGCAGCAGCAGCAGCATCCTTCATATCAACGTCGGCCATCGCGACTAGTTGTTTCTCAGATAATTGCTTGGTAGGATGAGGAAGTTAGAGGGGATGATATCGTGTGGTTATGGGGATCTAGCGATGTACCTTGTTGGAGGGTGGGTAGTAGATGGTGGGTAGTGGTGGTGGAGGGTTGATAGCTCCTCCTTTGGTGGGGCTTAGTGGTTACACCACCTAGTAGCAGGCTGTATTTAGGCAGCAATGATCAGACAATCAGATAGGCAGATTAGATAAATGCGACTATCAGTCGCGTCTCCTGCCCATCCAAAATTGATTTTTATCACATAACTCTCCGATCACAATGGATGGACAACCTAAATACCGGTCAACAAAGCCTGTCCCCTATAATCTTAATGAACGCATTCGTGGTGCCCTCGAAGAATCCTTATGTTTGCCTTCTCCTCCATCACCTTTCTGTACTATAACTAACAAATCTCAGATGCTCAGGCGATTGAATGTCTCGGGGGTGTCATAAGCCCTGGCGTATCCACTCCCTCGCTCTCCGCAGCTCTCATCCCTCCTCACACTCACATTCGTCTTATAACAACTCTCGTTTCCCATCCATACCTCACCAGTCAGCTACCTAAGAATGAACCCACTCCCACAGCGCCTATCGATGCCTTTCTTCTGCTTCGTCGGGTGCTGAAGCTGATCGGACCTCTCAATTCCAACTTTGCGGCTGCATGGGTGTTTGAAGATACCAGAGTCCGTGGACGAAGAACTAAAAAGGAAAGAGATAGAGATAACTCACCGGCCGCCAATACCACTACTGATGATCATCTTGCCGGTGATCTTGCTGAAGGCGAATCACTATTCGCAGTGGCAGAAGATGTGTGGGCGATCGTTGGGTGGGGATTCACATGCTCAGTCATACATCATACGCGGTGGAAATGGTGGAAACTGCAATTAGAAATCTTGCTGGATGTATTGGAGGCGGACTGGGAAGATAGACTAGTGACGTTTGCGCAAACAAGTAACTCCGATGCGTTGAAGAACGCACTGTTTGTCAAAATGCTCCCAGATACCAAAGGGAGTGCGGGTTATAAAAAAGTAATCCGCGCAATTCTTGCCAACGGAACTGGGTCAAACTTAGATCGGTGCAATCCGATTTATAAGGATGAGCTTTCTACAAAACGTCCGAAGAAGAACAATATGGGAAGCCTCAATAGTTCCTTTGTTGACGATGATCAAAACGAACCCGAAACCACTACTTTAACAAGATCTAAATCTCCATCGGAGGATATTGAAATGACCGATGATCCTTCCAATATAGAGGATGACGATACCGGCGTGGCGTGTGAGTGGGGTGGAATGGAGGCCCTCGTTTTACGACAACGGTTTCTATCACTACTCTCATCTGTATCTTATCGCTGCTGTTACATCGACATTAATGATCTCTATCGCGAGTATAAAGACATCATATTGCGTTTTTCATCATCGAGCTTTATGCTTTTTACATCAACCTTCATTTCTACACAACCAAATTATCGGGCAGCATTGAATCAGCTCATTCTCGATACTATCATCTCATCGAAGGCTCCTATGCCGAAGAGGAATGAAACAGATGATTTGACCACCGAAAAGCTCTTGAATCGATATCTTCCTTGGCCTGCCAATACGACTTCTGTCAGCGATAATGCTAAAGTTGCGATGCTACTTGAGAGTATGACTCGATTACTCGTAACAGAGGCAGGGTTGGTCTGGAGCCCAGAACTTGAGCTAGCAGTTGAAAAGGGAATCGAGGAGAGAAGGAAAAAGGCTACAGGCGATCGAAGGATAAACAAGGAGAAAGAGAAAGAGGCGCGGCTTGCGCTTGAAGATGCGGATGGGAGGTTGAGAGCAATGATTGCATTTTTGAAGCAGAGAGCTGATAAATAAATCCTATTCCCATAAGTCTTGTGTTTTTTGGAGGTGTTTTGATGTGACCATAAGAACGACAGTTTCTATGGGTTTTGTTTTTATTCACTACCGTTATGTTAAATTTTTATGAGCATAACGTACCGCGCCCATAACCTCAGGGTAGCCAATTACTACATGTAGTATGACTGGTTCGATATTGGTACTCTGCTGTATGCACTCTAGTGCTGTTGAGAAATATGTAGCAGTACGACCGTTGCACATTTTTAATTCCGGCATGGAGACGCCTCGCATATGTACAGAGATCTATACATTACCGTAGTAACTTACATGTACTCGCAATGTCCTGACGTTTTTGGACGCGACTAATATTATATTGCATACCATACAAAAGTACGCCAAGCTTCATATTTTTTGGTGTATGCAATAGTGGTCCAGTTCAAAAACGTCAGGACATTGCGAGTAGTCAATATTTCAGAGGTATAATACATGTATGTACCTATGTAATCACGGTACTGTATTACCTGTCGAGGTGATCATCGATCATTGGCAAGGATCCAGAGGCTCATTTATAGGGTTAGGGTTCCTAAAGCAACATCGCCTAGCAACAAGCGATAAACTCCTAAGCTCCGGTTCAGCTCTCTTTAACGATAAGACGCCATGGCAGATGCACCGGAAGATCCTGGAGTTATACGATGGGTTATTGGTTTCATCATGGTCGGAATGGCCTGGTATATACTCTCACCTTACCTATTTTTATCAAAATAAGTTAGTTAGGACAGTCACAGCTAACAATGGATATAGGGGGTTTACCAACCCGTGAGTTGTATCCACCTATAATTACGATGACTGGACATAACGAGAGCTAATTATAGTCGCGAGGTGAAGATTCATACGCAAGGCAGCAGTAAACTATAGTCCGCCTAAAAGAGATGTTCTGGAGGATCCAAGTACGGGGATGGTCAAGAAATTCATCTTGAAGTTAGTTATTTAACCTATTTTGTTTCTGTCCCGGAGATTCTTATTAGTCTGTTGGTTTCTGTTCCGGATGCTGACAGATGTGTACGTGGGCACTATAGGGCTGCATTTGCGGCTTTCGATATGTTAAAGAGGCCGAGTTATGCAATCCCGCTACGTACGTTGCAGCTTATGACCTATCCATCCCCCGGGCGTGTGTTGTTTTTTTAATGCATAACCCCGTATACAGTTATAAATCTCACTGGCTCTGTATGGTTTTTCCTGTTGATCGGGAAAGCTGGTATATATTTTCCTGTCTTCGATTTTGGTAGTACGCCTCGGTTGCTCGTTTACTAACTGTAGTGTAGAACTATCTCTTACTGTTCCCATCGTTAATTCGCTTGCATTTTTGTTTACTGTTTTGGGGGAGTGGTTTGCCGAGAGAAAGGTCATTAGTAAAGGTTGGTCTTCTAATTATTCTTCCTCCTCTTTCCTTTCCTTTTTTCCTTTTTTCTTTCTTTCCTTCATTCTTTTTCAGTGGCCTGTATCCTGACCTGTATGATATGAGCAGAGACGTGGATTGGAATGGCACTTGTTTTGGCTGGGATCGGGCTTTGCGTGCATAGTAAGACTTAAGTATAGAGGAGGGGTTGTGGTTTTTATTCATCGACTGGGTTATATATATATATCAAAATAAATTGACATTGGGGCTGCTCAGTTTTAAGGATATAGTGCTGTATATCGCACTTCATGAGGTAACCTCAAGTTATCTACATATAAAGGGCTAACCATACTTAGCCCCGAATCAAGAAGAAAACGATCTTGAGCAAGCCGAATTTCAAGTATTCTACTAATATATTGCCTTAAAACAAATGCCAATCTTATTACATGCACCAAAGCGCCTTTTTGTGAGTTATAGATTTAACCCACAACTATATGCAGTAAAGGCCTCAGTACAACCGCGGCCTGAATGAGTATCCAAGGGGCTCAATGTTATGTATTGATTAATTTGTTCAATTACGTTCGGAGTTTTGCCAATACCCCCATCCCACCTTTAAAACTCGTCCGTACCGGGAAACAACACACAGCGGATCGATCGATCACACATAGCTTTGAAATATTACCATACCAGTATTATAATGTACACATCTCAGAACCACCATATGCCAATTAATCCTTAGTTTATAATAAGGTGGTTGCATGTATTTTTAATATATAACCCGGCCGGTAGATCATCAATCTCCAATTTTTCCTACACGCACTGCATGTACAGCGGTAGGTAATAAGTGACCCCTAGAGGACAAAGTACTGGATGCTGTAGATGGGTGACCAATCCTCTCAGGTAGGATGCGATATCTTAACTATAGGGTACTACCCTTCGATTTGCTGGATGAGATATCCTTTTTCACCGGGATACGATAAGACATCCCTAGTTAAGGGGAGATACTTCATGGGGGTGAGCATGTTCTGACTGGTAGAGGATATCTTACCCTTCATAGGGGATATCATCATAAGCTTAGGTTTAAAAAGTATGTAGGTGAGGGGAATCGAACTTACACATTGGCGATTAGATGTATAGCGGTGGGTAATAAGTCATCGGACGATGAAGCTACAATTTTGTCTGCGAACGCGTGTTTTGGTGTTCCGTCTGATGACCGCTGTACCTACTGTAGTATAACCGCCTGATTATATTTGCAATCATAGTTTATCACTCGGAGACCGGAACGTGCCGCGCGCCCAGAAAGGAGAAAACACAGCACACCTCCCCCCGAAACAGATGAAGAGTTTGATACAAAGTTATTCTTATCCCATATGCCTCCCCAAGTTCAGTGATAGTCTATTATCAGGGGCCCAATTAACCAGGGCTCAATTAACCAGACCCATAAATGACTTTAGTGCCCACGCGCAAACGTGCTTATAATTTATAGTCAATTATTAGCTGAGATGGAGAAAGGAAATATTTATGTAATATCTGTATGTAACTCCTCTGCTGTATCGATTTATCTGTGATTTGGACTAAAGGGTTCATTTTGGCGACCGTTGGTTACTACAGGAAATGTTGTGTGATGTCCAAATGTGAGGATATATATAGAAGTGATGTTGCGTGAGCAGCATGTGTGATCGTGGAAATGAAATCGTGCTGATAAATGAGTTTTTTGGGTGTTGTTTGATGCTGATAAGAGAAACAGGTGTTATCCGGGTTTATTCTATGGGAGTCTCTGGTGTCATCATGTGGAGCGTTGTATTTACGAGTCTCATCATAATCTCCATTGTCGGATGCTTTGCTTTCCGAGTGATTTGTTATGATGGGCATAGTACCACAATAAGCCACTAGCATTTCCCTCTTGCTTTATCGCCACCCCCACCGTAAACAGCTGCACCCCAGATCACGCGATATCACTCGACTGACGCTGCAGCATGACGCCACGTACCTAGTCTAACACCATTCCCATTCGTCTGGTAATCCATAAACCCACTTACCAAGAAAATTGGTGTAAATGCATATTTGTGGTAGTCCACCCCGGAAGAAAATACGCCCGTTTCTTCCGACAGAAATCTCCCATGAGCTGATAAGGCAGAGGGAAAAGATAGCATGAGAAACATATCGGTTTTCTTTTCATTTGACCAATAAAAAATGCAGGCTCGTAAAATATTTCTTTATTAAACCCTGTGCAGATTCGAGACTTGACTGACTGACTAGTACGACTGTGACATTTACTACGCGGCGAATCATCCAGTCTTTGGGATCCGCGGAAGCGGATCTTTGAGATGATATGCGAAGCAATGCCATAGGACCCGAAGTTGACCCTAATGAATAAGTAATATTAAATTCATGACGTTTCCGAACACGACTGCTACCGCATACCATACAAAAATGCGCCAAACCCACCTTTTTGTGTGTCATGTAATGTTAGCCGTGTTCGGAAACGCTGTGAGATTACGAGTAGACATCGTAAGTGAATTTTTGTTTCGAATCATTGCTCAGAGGAACAACGGCGCCATCAGTGTCAGATAACCCGTCCGATCTTCGGAATGCGACAGTGATGATTGGTTACATGTACCCTATCTGCAGGGAGAGAAGCAGCATGCCGAAAATCCGGCATATATCTCCTATCCAGAGACTAATGTGTAGTGGAGTACGAGTATATAGAGCACGCAAGCAAAGAATGAAGCTGATGACGATATCGACGAGGGTTGCCCAGGACCTTAGCGAAGTCCTCAAAGCTCAGATAGCGTCAGATGGTGAAACATGCTTCAGTTTGACATCGGAATTTCGGTAGGTGCCGTTCCCGGTTCGCGGGGGGGAATGTAGCAAAGAAAGTTCTTGGGTTGAAATGCTTGATAGAGCCGCATGTAAGGAAAAGGAAAGGCGTGGAATGAGCCGCGTTCGACTATATTCGTTTGTTGACACCCGCTATTCATGGAGTTCTAGCCTCTTGGGAACTACATCCAAAGATATATCGTCTTTTCTACCTCGAAGCGGATGGGGTTTCTGGATGTGGAAGTGGGGGGAGAGGAAAGGACCCCGGTAGGCACATCTCTACATGATGTAGAATAGAGTACCTACATCCTACGCTTCTCTGCCTAAGCCATAGCTTTATGTACTCTATGAGTGCAGAGCAGTTAGAGAACATGTATGCATCTTTTCCACGTAGCTACATGTACTTCTCAACATCTGTTGGGGTAGTTACTTGTCAATTGATGCTAAAAGGCCGGTCAGATATCAACTTCATATAGAGAGTATGTTTTTCGGGATTTCAGCTTTCTTTTTTGCCGGCAAATTTATAAGGGAGGGGATGACGATGATGGTGGGTTGAAAATGTGTTAAGGGGGATCGCTGTTGGCTAGAAATGACAACAAGAAAAAAACCAACCAGACGACTGGAAGTAACGGGGCCCGGACTACTGGATGTATGTCATATTTCAATATCTAGGCGCTGCCGCATGGTGTGTTGATAAAAGAGTACCTGGTTGTGTTTCAATATTTGGATCTCGCGTGAACCCTCATTGCCATAGAAACGGCCAGGGATAATAAGGCTCGGCGTACGTGCTACCCACTGAGCACTCGACATCATGATCAGATAGATAAAATTCTGATGCAGACGGAGACAACTCATCCCTCCACCAAGAGTTTTCTCTGCCTTCCTTTCCTTTCTTTTTTTCTACTAAGGGAAACCCCTAGAGACGTACCGTACCTACATAGACTTTTTTGGTGGTCTCCGAAAAATTACATGCAGCGCGCGCGGGAGCGGTTGCTTGGACTACCTACATGTACATACATACATACCTACGCCTAAGGAATTCCCTGCATCACCCCAGAGGGTATCATCGTGTATCTACTCGTACTCGAGAGGTGACGATAGCTCAAGGCACAAGTACGAGTACATACATGTAGGTACTTACTCTAAAGTAGAGTGTTAATATTGAGGGGGCTCATGGATAAACGCATGCGCATCGTATCGATGAGATGGATCTCTTTCCAAACCTAGACTGCTCAAGTATCAGAAGTGTGGCTTATAATTAATATTCCCTCGTTCGGAAATACGTGATACCCCGTTGAGACCAAGATCAGCTCGAGACAGAGCCATGGATTTCAGAACAAGAGTAGAGCATGCAAGGAAGCTCCAATCGTGAGGTACTTACCGCAGTCGGCCTCAGCCGCGGGCAAAAGGTAGATAAAAAAGGGCAGGCACACATAACAAACGGGGGGCTAGGAAACCACCTAGGAAAAGTCGACCCAGGAATTGCGCTTGCTTGCACAGGCAGAGCACCGCCGCCACCATATTATTTGTGTCACTGCGATTTGTTTACACCCACCCAGCCGCCATTTATCGCTCTGCCTCTGAGAAGAAGCGAAAGTAGGCTGCTGTTGGTTGGATGTTGTTGTTGTTGCTGTTCGAATTCTGGTTCGTCTGCTCAGGCTGTGTGATCAGTTTATCCATCATCGAGAGACAGAATCCCCTTGGGTCTTCTTCTACCTAAATATCTAGGCGCCTGTAGGTACCTACTGCACTGCAACTGCTGCACTGCTATTCTCAGCCTGCGTCGCCATTCGAGTTTTCTTCTCGCATCCTCTTGCGCATCTGGTCCTGGACAGAGATAGAGAGAGACAAAACAAACAGAGCGACATACTAGGCTAGTAGCTCTTTAATCAGCCAAAGCAGCCAGACTACCCAACCAAGCCGTAGCAGGCAGCAAAACCTCCCGTAAACAATAATCACCGTCCACAACTAGAATACAACCACTCGGATCGAAAGCGTCGCGGAAGAGGAGTAGGAAGAAAAACAGCTCCCACCTCCATTTACTCCCCGCCGCTCGCCTCGGTTGCCCGCCTCCAACCAACTGGACTACCATCACCTGCCAGGCCCTCCCGTCGCTCATTCCAGCGTCTCATCCTTCCTTATCCTCCCACACCCAACCCCCAACCCCCCAACCCCCTCCATCATCATCATCATCATCACCATTGCTACCTCCCTCTCCACTGTCAGCAATCAACATCACAACTAAATAATACATTCATTGGGATAGTTTTTCGCCTCTATCATCTCTCCCGCTATTCTTGCTCCTCGGACGGAGCTCTACCCTGTAACCAAGTTATTTTCTTATTCCCCCGTTGGCATTATTGGTGTATCCGCCTGCCTTGCGGCTGGTTGATTCACAGCGACAGTTTCAGCAACGTGGGCATCAACAAAAAGGTACCCGATAATTCAATTCTCCACGAAATCCCTATTAGTCTGTTTCTAATTTGTCTCTTCTTTTTTTGGCGCATAGACCGCACGCGGTCATAGTTGGTAAACTCAACAAAAATGGGAGGGAATAATGCACAGGAGCAGTCTGTACTCAGCTCTCAGGGGAGCTACACTGCAACCGACCTGTCACGCAGGACAGATCACACCAGCTTCTCTATTCCCGAAGACGGTCGTCCAATTACTATTCAAACGAACCGAAGAAGAAAAAAGGATGCTGATGCAAGCACCACTTTGAGCGGAACCAACACTTCGCTGCTGATAGAGTATTTCGAAAATGGCAAGCCGAATGGTGGATCCCCCAACCGTCGTCCGAGCGTTCGGGTCAAAGTAACCCCATCGGCTCAAAGGCGCCACCAAGTTAAATCTTCTTCTGACGGGAATGGTCTACATATCTCGGACGCTGGCACCAGT
This sequence comes from Morchella sp. 2016-41, assembly GCA_024713855.1. Lineage (NCBI taxonomy): Eukaryota > Fungi > Ascomycota > Pezizomycetes > Pezizales > Morchellaceae > Morchella > Morchella sp. 2016-41. Next base: position 2,895,178 of record JAMGZD010000003.1, read on the forward strand.
CCTCGAAGACCATCCCATACCCAAAGAATATCGCTGTCGCCGCACGTCGGAGAGGATAGATTAGTTATGGGTGATAACCGGTCAACTTCTGGAGACCATTCATCGATCACATCGTATAATTCTGCCGATCAACCATACGTTAGCATCACCCGAGAAGCAGCTAGCCCTGAATCTGTCAATAGCTCCCCTAGGGACAAAAGTGAATCTTACAATCGTCGTGCCGCTCGACGGAATAGGTCTGCGTCAAGGAGCAAACAACCCGAAGGCTACTTTGAGAAGGATTCAATCAAGTCGCAGAAAGGAGCAAGGAGTAGGAGTGTGAGTAGGGAGTACGATATCCAGGAAGAAGCTGGGCTTAAAGCACCGAAATTGGGCCGTAGAAGGAGCAGAAGCCTTAGTCGGGAACGCATATCGAATCGGGAATCAATAGCTCTGAGCCAACACGAGAAGCAATCAATCGAGCAGAGTGTCATGGAAGGATTTGAGAAGTTGGGCAAAGGACGTAATGCAAAATCACGAAAAGGATCGCAAAGCCGGGGTGGGAGCACCATGGCTGGTGACTACCTAACGGCGCCTCGTGCAAGAAGCCGTAGCCGGAGTCGTGATCGAGAGGTTGATGACATCACAGCTGAGAAAAACCGACAACGCCGTAAAGCGTCTCAAATGGAGGAGTCCCAGTTGCAAAGAACCGCTTCAATCAATAACCCGGCGCTTCTTGATCTTGTAGAAGATGCCATAAAACGACTCATTCTCCCACAACTCAATGAAATCAAGACCAATAATAATCAGACGAAGCTTTCAAAGTTCGACTCAACGGTTGCATCGGCCCTGCTTGAACGCCAGGGTAGTAAGAGGCTCGACAAGAGTTTAAGCATGCCTAACGTTGCGCAGCCGATGGTAGTTCTAACTCCAGACATGGAAAGGGGGAATGGCCAGGGTATGGTAATTGCTGGCGGTGCTGATTCTCAAGTTTCAGAGAACAACCGAGAGGTAGTTTCACAAGTCATGGCGGAATTAAATGATGCGATTGACAACGGGTTCGCTGACGCTACACCTAAGTCCGAAATGTCGTATCCTAAAGCGCCAGGCCTTGGACTTGGCCCTCCTCAATCCCCGATCCTGTCCGAGGCCGGAGAGGGAGTATCGCTTGTGGGTGCGATTCCTAACGGTGAGAGACTTGAAATGCCAGATGGACCAAACAGGGCAGATACTCCTGAGACATACGCGGAAACCAGGGCATCTATTCTCTCGGCAAGATCAGGCCTTCCGTATCCAAAAGAGAATGGGATGACTACTGGGCATACACCTCCGCCGCCAGATTCAGAGTTTCCGGTGTTTAGTGAGCTTAATTTACCGCACCGAGCATCGAGAAGCAACCTATCGGAGCGCGATGGCACTGATGGTAAATCATTGGCTAATAAGCGTTCACATCTCAATATTAATAGCAGCGGTTATGATAACGATGGTGTGAGTTCAGTTTCTTCCGGACGTAGCATTGGAGAAGGCGAGCGAGCGCTATCGATTGCCTCTCTCAGTTCAACACAGAGCACCAAGCTGGCGAAGCAGCGAAGGGGCCAGTACAAAGGCAAAGGAAAAGAGAACGCGGACATGTCAAACATTCACGAAAACGAGTACTGGAACGGAGATATCCCCAGGAGGAATAATGCAGTAGACGCATACTTTGCCAAAGTGCGGGAGGAAGCGCAGGAGAATGCGCTCATGGATGCTAGAATTCAGGGTACATCCATTGAAGCAAGACACTTGAATACAGAAACCCAGCATAACTTCGACCCCACAGACATGGAGAAAGACGGCCAGCGAGTTTTCATGTTGGGGGGCAATCCCTCAATGAGATCCACACCGGTTGTCCCGCATTCTCACCAAGCGTCTGTACTCGATGCCCCATCCAATCATGGTATGTCCGACGTGTCATATAGAACAGGTTCTGCCCCTGCACTGGGTCCAAGTGCTCTACCTAGGGCTGGCGACAATGTGCCAGAGACTCATATGAACTTGGGAGAGGACGACGAGGAGATCAATACCAATCCCTCAATAATCCAAGGGCCCATTGGTCATGGACCAGATGATTGGCAGTTCAACTCTGGCAATGATCATCAATACAATGATGAAGAATCCAATGGAATGCCGCCATCTCTCCGGTCGCTGTCTCCAGCGATTCAAACAAAAGATGAAGGTTATATTTCTGCTGCTAATCCCGGTATGCAATCACCAGGTCCTATGACGCCTATTGAGCAAATTGGGAGTCCATCTATGGGCATGGGAGCTATCCGTGGTATTAGTCTTGAAGATGATGATTATTATGGCGGACACAGAAGAATGGGGAGTGGCAATTCCCATGGCATGCCATCACCGTTATATGACAGTGCAACTGGAAGAGGGGTTGATAGGATTCAGTCAAAGGATATTGTTGCACTAATGGATCATGTATGGACTTTCCACCTACCTTGCAGGTTTGCATACTGACAATTTCTAGCTTACTGTCCGTGACGCTCAGCGTAATGCTCGAGACACCGAGATTCTAGTTACGTTAGTGCGGAGTGCCGCGGAAATGAGGAACTCATTCGAGGATATGAAAAAGCAACTTGAGAGTCAGCAAAGAACTATTGTTGACGAAGTAGGAATAAATACCGAGAGAAGTGTGCAGAAGGTTATACAGGGCCCCCGACCATTGCCACCTTCGGCGCCTCGTGTCCCTAGATATAGGCCCGAGGAAGAGGACGATGAGGGTCCGGCGAAGAAACGCAATGTTTTCAGAAGAGCGCTCAAGGGACTGAGTATGAAGAGCTCTAATGATCTTCAAAGAATAGAAGAGATGTGGGTTATCTTGAGATATATTTCTTTTTTCGAAAGCACTAACATTAAGGGAACAGGCTTTGCACCCTGTTGACTGAGGTCGAGGGTTTGAAGGGTGGCCAAGAGTTTTATCAGCAAAGTTTGGGACAGAGTCAAAGTTTGGGTACATTTGATGCTTTCAAGAGCCCCGGTAATACAGAAACTGCAGGAACTGAGACTGGTGGGCCCGCGAATTCTTCAGGTGCAAATTCAGGCTATTACAGCGGCGTTCCCAGCCAACCCAGCGCCAGCAACAGGATTTATCAAGATGAGCGACCACGACAGTCAAATCGAATCACGCCTATTGAAGAAGACGCCGTGCTTCGAACCCCGCCACGTGAGGCCCCGCAAGAAGTCCCCCGTGAGGTTAGAGGTGGCGCGCTACCTCTTAATACGCCCCCCGAGACAAGGGCGCCTCCGGCTGTTTTCAGTAACGATAATACCCCAACAAAGTCGGCGGAAAAAAGTAAGCGTGAATCTGGTACTTCCTCCATTTTTCCTAAAATCTCACGATGGTCAGAAACTACGACTTCCACCGCCGTCAGAGGGTTTCTGAAAAAAGGAAAGAACCACGCAGCCGGTGAGGCTTCAGACGGTTCTCGATCAGATATCAACTTTTGGGAGCCCCCTGTTAAGAGCACCCAGGCCGAGCCTCTTTCACCCTCGGAAGGGCAGCAAACGGAGAAGGCCATGTCACCCGTTCCCCCTTCTTCAAGGGGCACAGATGCTCCAATCAACCACTCCAACCGCAGATCCTTGGAGGTGCATGCTCCACAACCCCGAATGCCCTACAACCACCAACTTGAGGCGCAAGCTCAGCAGCTTATGGCTTCAGGAATCGTCCCCAATTCTCCGAATGCTAATGCGTCGGTTTCAAGTTTGGGAACATTCCCACCTCTAGGTCCTGGAGGATTTTCAGATGGAAAGCTGATGTCTCCTTTAGCACAGGATGCTTACAATCAACATCTACAACAGCAGGGGCTACTAATAAAAACCCCCATGAATGGTGGACCACCGCGGCCACCAAAGGAGCCAGTCACTCCCGCTGCTACTGTCGAGGATAGCGAATACCCGTCATCAGAAAAAAGAAAATCTAGACACAGAGATGAAAATGGCGAAAAGATTAGGAAACCCAAGAAGGAGAGGACTGAGGAAGAAAAGCAGAGGCGTAAGGAAAGAAAAGAGAGAAAAGAACGCGAGAGAGAGGCAGGCGCATCTTCATCTGCCTCAAGAAAGAAGTCTCGTGATTTGCTATCACCCGAGCAAGAAGGGGGGGTAAGTTGCCATTTTCACATTTACCGCTTGGGAGTATATGTTAATAACATTGGTCTTGTTTTAGCTTGGATCACCATTTTCAGCACGTACTCCATCAGCAGCATCTAGATTGCAAGGACCTCGACCATTGTCGAGCAACAGCAACAAAGAGAACGCTAGAAGACACAGGCATCAATCCTCTCAAGGTACCGCAGGTGAGCCCCAACTCCCCAATATTGAAAACAATCGATATTGATTTCGCTCCATCTATAGATACCTTTGGCAACACCCAAGAATATGAAACTTATGGTGGCAATTATCGATGATAATCTCATGTCGTAATGATACCGATTTCTTTTGGACTCTTTATGTTTTTATTCATTTACCACTGTCACCTTCACCCGAGTCATGATGGAATGTGTTTTTCTTCCAAGTTTCGTTGGGGCAATACTCTTGTTCATTTAGCTACATGAATTGTTTTAGGATTGTTGGATTTTTCTTATCTATATTCTTGGGAAACCTTTATTTTCTTTTCATTGTAATTTCACCATACCAAGGGGTTTATGCTTTCATTTATGCTTCATTTGAAAAGGTAGCGGGTAGGTTTTTCTGGTGTTTTTTTTTCCTCTCTATACTTCACTTCAATTTTATCTGGATCATTTATCAGCGGATTTCACTTTGGCTTTGGGAAGTTTTAAAAACTTTTTTAGATAAAAGGTTTTTTTGACTGGCCACCGAAACATGATTTACTGGGTTCTTGAAGGCTTTACGGTCTGATTCGGATATGTATGAATGCTTGTGTTGCGTTGCTGTTTGCCTATGGATTGTTGGGAGTGGGAGGCGCAGAAAAGATTTAGTGGTTTGGTTGAATGATTTATAAAAGCTCGGAATTTTCAAATCGAGAAATTCATGTTGCGTTCTATAGAGCAGACACATGTAGGTACTTATTGTTCTGATATGTGTACCTTAGTAGGGTGATATTAATGACAGGCATAAGGCTGTAGGCGGATGCACTATTCCTATTGCAGATAACGCTATGTTGAGCCTCACCTTTGAAAAAAAAAATTTCCTGATCTAAATGAAATAGAATCCTCAATATTACTATAACTATATACATACATACCCTACACACAAACTACGGTTGGTCTGATATTCTCCCACTACTGCTATGATCTCCGTATATTAATACTAATAAACACAATAACCTCTGGTAAGCTGCCCATTCATGCCAGCGAACAGACAGTGCAGTAATAACCAACCTTCCAGACATCTACACAAATCGCACAATGGCGCCCTACCACGCGCCACCTACTAAAGTCCTCTCATCGAAACCTCTCTCGTCATCCCAGGCGCACGCCTTCCTCTCCTCCTTTACGCTCGCCGCCAACGGTGGAGGCGCGGGCCAGAACGAGATCGTCCTCACAAACTTGAAGCGTATCGAGCAGGCGCTACTCGGAATCTATGTTCCACGACCGGTCAAAGAGGACATGATTCTCGAGGAGGGCATGACGGATATGGCTGCGCCGATTGTGGACGAGGAGGCGCCCGTCGAGGGCGTCGGCGAGGAGTATGTGGAGGGCGAAGAGAATGGCGAGGATGAGATGTACGCGCTGGAGGATAGGGAGGAGGGGCAGAGGAATACGATGATCCCGGAGGTTTCTGCGGCGAAGAAGCCCAAGGTGGATAAGAAGGCCGATAAAAAGGCTAGAAGAAAGGAGGAGAAGAAGGCAAGAGCGGAGCAGAGGAAAAAGGAGAGGCAGGACGAAGACAAGGACGAGGACGAGGACGAGGAGTAGAGTTGTAAAAGTTGATGTAAACGGGTTTCTTTTCTCTTTCTATATTAGCATAATCAATATTTCTGGATCTTCCCCAAACTGTGTAGGCTTTAATCTACTCCGAAACTTACGCATTAATTAATTCTTGGTAGTAATGACCCCACAAAGTTGGGCAGGGCCTAGTTAACGCACGAGTAACCGTTCATAAATAAATGCTAGGGAGGTGTTCGTTCGTATTCCGTTCTTTGATTATATTGGGTGGTGTCTTTGAGGTATAGGCCAGTTCTTATGCCTACATATCCAAGACAGATATTGGTTTTTTTTTACAACCATTGAAGACATTTTTCTAGATGGGACACGAGAAATATCGGTAGTTGAAGGTGGTATGTATTTGATTAAAACACGGTGGCAGAAAGAAAGCTGGTATCCAACGACGCGACCAGAGCCGAGTGATACTTTGTGCAATGAAACGAGGGCGGGTCTGTTCGTCTTTTTTTTTTTTTTTGTTTAACTCATTATTTACATGCAGACCGCAGTCTATGGTAATATCGCACTGCCCCTGAACTGCCCATGCAGGTCTGTTCGTCCATATCAAAGGATATAAAACACACCTATTGGGGCCTAAGAGCAACTCTGCATATAGTTATAGGGATCTTTAATTATCAATTTAAGAGAACCTCATATTGGGTTGTTCCGCAGTTAGATACCTTGGCAACGTGAAGTGTAATTTTAATACACTATTGGATATCTATTGTGCTTACGCTGGGATAATTCTCCATGTACAAGAATTATGACTTGAAGGCATAAATCCTACATTGTGATACACGAGTGGCTCATAAAGGAAACTCGAGTGAGTTATTATGACTGAGCTAGTCACAGTAGCTCATATTACCATAGAGGAGACCACATAGAATGGAGTATTAAGTACATGAGCATAGCTTCCATCTATACATATACTTACGAGTCACTCTATTGTCCCTCCTAGATCTAAATAGAGAAGGGGCGATTGTATAATACAGGATATCGTACACACATTATATACACCATTACGAAACCCCCATTCACCAAACTGAAAGACTGCGCACCTATGATATCTGGGTAGTCGTCATTTTCTCGAGCTCTTCTATTGTCGGCGGCACATCCTGGAATGCATTCTCCAGCGGCGTCTTCCTGACCTTCCAGACATCCTCACTGCTGGCGCCCGTTTTGTATTTGGCTGCTCTTTCCTTGTTACGGGCCATTATCATCGCCTATATTTTTATTTTCTTTAGAGAAAGGCTCAACCCCAAAAGTTGGGTAAGGTAGGGGAGAGAGAGACCTTTCTCGTCACAGGCCCATACATCTTCGCCCTCATGCAAAACCTCCAGTCCTGGCTCTTTTGTGAGCAATCCCTCAGCTCACCATATCGATACACTAGCAGCACATTTTAGCTCTCTCCCTATAGTAGCCATAAGGAAAAGAAAGTAAAAAAAAAAGAAAGAAAAAAGAAAGACCCACCATTCAAGAATTGCCCTCCCACGGAATAGCAGTAATACATCTCGTCGAACGCCGTGATGCAGTTCATTTCGCCTGGAAACGAAGACCCCAGCGAGGCATCTTCCTCCTCAACCTCCCCCCGGTCCCGCCCATCCCGTTTCCTGAAGTCATTAGAGCTGCCGCTGCTCTGTTCCTTGTCAAAGGCCGCTATGAACTCTGCGAGCTCAGCATCTGCCTGCTCGTCGCGCGTGGGTTTTTTGGCGGCAGGCTGGGGATGGGGAGGTGGAGGTGGAGAGGGAAGCTCGGTGACCTCCTCGGGACCCTTATTATTCTTATTGCTGCTCCAGAAACCCATTGTGGCTAGAGTTGTATGGTATTTTCTAGATTTTGATAGCTGGTCGAGTGATTGGGCTTGCAGAAGGAAGTTGCGAAAAGCTATAGCCGGGTAAGGGTGCGGGCCAATAACCGCATGTTAGAGCTTCGAGTGATAGGTGATGATCTCTGTGTCTTGGCACATGCTTGTGGTTTCTCACCTCCAAGCTCAGCGGCCGCTGCTACAGCAATCCAACCAACACACCTTGATGGACAACCGAATCAACTACATGGCCATATACGAGCTTGTCTTTTTTAATTCCGTAAATTTGGATGGGACTTCCTGGAGCATGGACGGGGAACTGAGTGATTCCTGATGATTTAGAGAACTACGTGATTTTTCATGTTTCAATTTTTTTTTGGATTTGGTGCTGCACCATATCTGACTCTTCTAGAACTGACCCTCGCTTGGTCTTGCTCTTTTCCACTCCACTCCAGAACCAACAGCCAATATACCTACTTGCTCCTCCCCATCCCCTATACCTCTACCAACAAGAGCCATCACCTTTGAAAAGACTTCATCCCCAAAGATCATAACATCTAAGCCAGTATGTGTTTTTCACACAGCTTTCTGGATGAGCTCGTGCTTGATTCGGATCCTTCCTCTCCGCAAATCGAGAGCCATCATGTAAATGAGGACCCGATTACAGGGGACCTCGAAAGTGAGAACCCGGCTCCCAGCCTTTCAACGGGGGCAGAGGTACCCGAAGCTGTTCCTTCAGGTAACGGTGTCGGGCCAATACAGGACAAGCTCACCTCACTTGCCAGTATTCCCAGCGAGATCATCGTGATGATTGGCGGGTTCCTGCGGCCCAGGGACTTGCAGAAGTTTCTCCTAAGCTGCAACCGTTTCAGCCAGATCCTGAGCCACAGCTTGAGTGTACTTGCCTGCAAAGACAAGAGACTTTCTACAAAGGCTCTCTTCTATGCCGCTGCCAACGGGAACTATGGCCTCGTCAAGACCCTGCTCGAAAAGGGCACGGAAATCACTGTAATGGAATACACACGTGAGGTGGCTACTGCCCGCGGGGGTGGCAAGTGGGGATACGAAATAATCCATGAAACTCCCGACGACTGCTACGAAGAACTCTTTGACTTTGTGCTATCCGAGGGCGAAAACTTGGTTCTCATGTGGAACAAGAAGGCGTACACTGCGCTCCACTGGGCCATCAAGACGGAGGATAAACTGCTGACCTCGCTACTGCTCAACAAGGGGGCCCGCGCCATCTTCAGAACTGACTACCGCGAGGGTACTGGGCCGTTGCATATCGCGGCCTGCAAATATGGGTTCAACATGACGTATTTCCTTCTCTGCAAGGGGTTTCCGGTCGACCAGCGTGATGCGGAGAATCTCACAGCACTCCAGGCGGTCCTCAGATATCAGAAGGATACGGTTTCTTGCAAGTCGACGGTTATGTTGCTGCTCGACAAGGGGGCTTCGGTCACGGTTAAAAACAAGTGGTTAATGACCCCGCTGCATCATATTGCCAATTTAGAGAACTGGGCCTCGCTGGTCCCGGTTATCGTGGCGTTGGGAGCGGACGTGAATGCGAGGAACCGTTGGGGGGCTACTCCGTTGCATATTGCGGCAAAGTTGGGGAACTTGCAGGTTGTCAATGAGTTGTTGGTGGCGGGTGCGGATGTAAACATTGTCAACGACCAGGAGAGGACAGCGTGGGGGCTCGCGATGGCATATCGTAGGAGTGATGTGGCCTGTATCCTAAGCATGATTGGCGGATCGGTGGAGGATTAACGATACAAGTAACGAAGAATAGAAGGGAAGGGGAGGATCGTGATATTTGAACTCTAATACCTCCCACACCACCTTTTCCCTTTCTTATTTCCATATAACTCTGGGTTTCTACGGTTGAATGGTTCGGACTGATTGACGGATTGACGGATTTACACACAATACATCACATAAAGAAGGACGGAAATGCGATTTACTTTCTGGCAGCTATTTTACTTTGTCGTTTCGTTGATGATTAGTTTGAGATTGGTGTATTGTTTTTTTTTGCTAGTGATATATACACAATGAAGATACCAAATAGCAGGGTTTATATGAGCTACATACAATGTCAATGTGCGTGCCGCGCAAGTGTCTAAGGTTGTTTTGTTTCATTGCGAAGGTGCTTCTCGATCATTGACACACCTGCCTGATGGCAACCAAACACACCGCTAGCTGATTGATTGATTGATTGACTGATATGATGACTTTATTTGTGTTGCCCCTGGAAAAATAATGGTCGATATCAGGCTCGATCTCTAGGAGCGATTTCAAACAACTCGGCACTACATGGACTCGGAGTATATATGTAGTAGGGTGGGGGCAGGGCATGTGGATCCATTTCTTCGATCACGCCCACTCACTCTGACTGCAAATCACTCGAGCAGGCCCATATCACATAGCATACACACGTAGTTTAGTTAGTACGCACATCTATATACATTAGAGCAACAGCCAAACTGCTAAATACAAACTTTTTTTCCTTCTCTTTCCCTCCCTTGCAAGCCAGTGAACGACACCTTTCTTCTTGTCGAGAAAAACTACAACTACAAGAGACAAAAACCAAACCAACTAGTCTGACAGCATATGGGCATAGTCCTCCGCGCTGGCGAACGTCGGCAGGTTCTTGAGCTTTCTGCGCTTCTTCCTGCGGTCGTTTCCTGTGTCTGTCTCTCCTGCTGCCTCTGCCTCGGCCTTTGTCTTGGCCTGCAGCTCGGCCTCAAACGCCTTGTCGAGTGCGTCGGGCACGTCGTCGTCGTCGCTCCACACATCGTCGCCGTCGTCGGCGCCAAAGTCCGGCACATCGCTGTCGTCGTCTTCATCCACTGCCACACCCCCTTCTTCTTCTTCATCCTCGCCCTCATCCTTGTCCTCGGTATCATCAAGATCCATATCCTCATCGTCGTCAAAGTCAGCGCCCTCATCCCCGCTATCCATCTCCGCGCCCCCCAGCTCCGGCCGGCTCCCAACCATAGCCTTCCAGATCTCCTCCTCGTTCGCCTCCTCCTCCGCCTCGCTGTCCACGGCAGCATCCTCCTCCTCCTTCTTCTTCTTCTTCTCTGCCGCGGTCGTCTTCTTGGGCGCCGCCTGGTTGAAGTACTTGTGGAAGAAGACCTCGTCCACGGGCACGTCCTCGACGCGGCGGCGCCAGAAGGTGTCAGAGTTGACGGGCACCTGCATCTTGCCGGCCGCGCGCGTGGATAGCACCATCCCGCGCATGTCGCCGCCGTCGAGAGGCTGCATGATTGATGCGCCGCGGGCGGTGGTGGCCACGCTGGACTTGGCGGCGCGGTAGACGAAGCGGTCCAGGAAGTGCGTGAGCGTGTGCATGCCGAGGTCGGGCTTGCTGGGCATCTTGCTTTTGGAGAGGAGACTGGTGGCGAAGAGGGCGACGGAGGGGTGGTAGTAGTTGAGGAACGGGAGCTGTGCGCGGGGGGAGATGTTAGCTTTGATATGGCCATTGACAGGCAGAAAGGGGGGAGGGGACGTACAATCTCCCAGAGACAGCTGCGGTCCGCATTGGCGTGCGAGGGGTCCCTCTTCCGCCCATCGTACTCGACACGCTTCTCCTCAGACTTCTCCTCGACAGTGGGCTTCTCCTCGCCCTCCTCGGGCACGTCGCGGAACACCTCCTCCTCATCCTCGAGCGTTTCCTGCGCCGTGTCCATGAGCTGGTGCAGCGACGGGATCGCCGTCTCGAGCTCGCTGAGCAGGAACAGAACACCGCAGATGAACGGCGGCTGGTGGAAAGTCGAGATCTGGATCAGACGCTTGACGAAGGCGCGCACGCGCTTGATCTGCGTGTCGGCTTTGAGTGCCTTGAAGAGCAGGTTCAGGTACATGGCCTGCTTCGAGGAGGTGACCAGGCGCTGGTCCAGCAGCGATTCATAGAGCGTCCTGTAGAAACGGTCTGATACAGCCTATTGCAACATGTTCAGCACTCTCCTCCACACGGGCATACACACGGAATGGGCGGGGCTCATCATACCTGCTTACTGTTCGCCACCTGAAAGATCAGCATCAGCGCCTGAATGCTCGTATTGAAATTGCCCGAGTGCGTGATGCGGAACAGCGTATCCATATGCTTCTGGAACACCTCATCCTCCACCTGCGAGAACGGGAACGCACGGTTCACCCCCGCCAGCACCGCCGAGATCAGCTTCGCATTCAGCTCCTCCGCAAACTGCTCCTTCTTCTCCTCGGCCTCCCTGCGCAGCTTCGCCTTCCTATTCAACTTGCCCCCCCTGCGGGACGGCGGCACCCCGCCCTTCCCGCCCTTCCAGCTCTTCTTCTCCTCGTCGCCGTCGGCAAACTTGGTATGCGATCCAAGCCCCGAGGCGTTCACGCCCGTAGCAGCAGGGGTGTTGTTGTCCTTCTTGAGGATGCCCGTGAAGACGGCGAAATACAGGTTGAGCAGGCGGTTCGCCACGTCCACCTCGCGCGTCGACAGGATCGTCTGGTTGAGCGTGATGATGGCGTAGTACTTTGCGTGCACGCTGTTTCCGGGGCGGAAGACAACCTCGGACTCGATGCTGCTGATGATGATGCTCTTCATGGCCGGGTGCGTGCTCTGTAGCTTTAGTAGTAGGTACGAGACTTTCGAGGACACCTTTTTGTCCGTGTCGCCCTGTGCAGTTCCGTCGAGTGAGATTCCATGATGTAGTATTCAAGAGGAAGGGAGGGGGGGGGGGGGGCTTACGAGTTTGTTGACGAGGAGACGCAACAGGTTTGCTTCCTGCTCGGGCTTCTCCTTCAGAAGCTCCCAGACATAGCCCACGGCGTGGGTGCGCGCAAACTCCAGCTGGTCACTACACAGCGCCTCGAGCGTCTTGAGGATCTCGAAATAGAACGTCTTGAGCCAGTCCTCATAGGCCCACACGAGCATATGTAGATCCGATGCCTGCGTGCTGCCCAAGCCTGGTTGCTTATTAAAGAAGCGGAGCTTCCTGCCCGGCGGGAGCACCACGCCCGATGCAAAGAGATCCTTGATGGCGCCCATGGCGGAGACGGCCTGGGAGCGCGACTTTTTGCGCGCGAGGCCGAGCAGCGTCTCGAGCGTCTTTGTGGTGTGCAGCGGCGACTCCTGGCAGATGAGGGTGAGCGCGGAGATCTTGTCGGTGAGTGTTCCGGAGGTCATGATTGTGGACAGAAACTGGCGGTCCGAGGACTTTGTCAGGTGCGAGGTGGAGTAGGTTGCGTTTTCGGTGGTGAGGAGGTGCTTGCCGTGGCGGTGGAGCGCTTCGATCTGCGAGGGGGAGGGCGGGTGGGCGGGCGGTTCGAGCGCGGGGAGGGCGAAGGCGTGCCAGTCGGGGCGCGGCGTGAAGAGGAGCTTGCTGTTCTTGGAGGCGGGGTCGGTGGGCGCGGCGAAGGTTGTGACTGGAGGGGCGGGGGGCCTTGGTGCTGAGGCTTCTGCCATGACTTTGTCCTCTTTGTCCTCCTCGTCCTCTTCGTCCCCTTCCTCTTCTTCTTCTTCATCATCTTCTTCTTCTTCTTCGTCTTCGTCCTCCGACTCTGCATCAGCAACGGCAAACTTTCCCTCAAGCCCAATCTCCTTCATGAACCCCGCCAGCTCCTCCGTCAGCCCCTTCTCCGCCTTCCTCGACCCTGCAAACTCAATCTCGTCGAGCTCAGAGTCAGACTCAATGTCCTTGACGAGATCAAGGTCCTCCTGTGTCCCGCCCAGCTCGGCAATCTCTTTGAGCAGCGTGGCCTTGTCGATGCCGCGCTTGGTGGGGAGCGCCTGCGCTTGCGGCTTGGTCTCGCCGTTGAGAGAGCGCTTTTGGCCGCGGTCGGTGGGGGCGGGCTTGGACTTGTCGGTGGTGGTGGAGGAGGAGGGCTTGCCGACGATGAGGTCTTTGGTTTTGGTCTTTTCTTTTTTGTCTTTTCTGTCCTTTTTGTCTTTCCTGTCCTTCTTGTCGGCGGTGTCCTTCTTGTCCTTCTTGTCCTTCTTGTCGGTGGTGTCTTTCTTGTCTTGTTTGGTATCTTTCTCCTCGGCGGCGGCGTCCACTTTGCCCTTCCTGTCCTTCTTGTCCTTCTTCTTCTCGGTGGCATCCTTCTTGTCGTCCTTTTTCTGCTGCTCGCCGACATCCTGCTTGTCTTGCTTCTTGTCGTCGTCGTCGTCGTCGTCCTGCTTCTTCTTCTTGTCGTCCTTGCTCTTCTTTGTCTTTTCCTTCTTCTCCAGACGCGCGCCTTTGCCCCTCGCGTTAGCCTTCTCCTCCTGCTGCCTCGCCTTCTCGAACCCGCTCTGGATCGTCTGAGTGAGCTTGCTCAGTGCGTCCTCGGACAGCAGCGGTGCTGCGGCGTCGTCGCTGCCCGTGCCATTGCCTGCTGCTGCTGGTGGTGCTGCTGCTGGTGCTGCTGCTGCTGCTACCGCCGGCGCAGCAGCAGTGTCGGCGGGCCTTTGTTTCGACTTCTTGCCCATTGTGCGTGTATGCGTAGAAGTATTTGTGGTTGTGGGATGGTTGGGTTGGCGGTGCAGAAAATCCGAAATTTTCCCTAGCGTAGCGAATGCGGGATGCGCTGAACACGGCTGTGATCAATTGAGCATCCCTGCCGGCGTGTGTCCGCCGCCACAACGGTCTTTCTTTCTTTCTGCCTGACATCACGCACATCACGCACACCCGCACACCCGCACACCACCCGACGCCCAACAATGCTGCTACTCCTGCAAAGATCACTCACGCCGCTGCCGCCGCGGGCCTCACCGGCGCTCGCGAGACTGCTGACCGTACATCCCCCTTCCTCCCTCCTCTTTATGCGCAGTGTGGTGGGGTGTGGTGGGGGCCCGGGGGTGAGAGTCTCGTTCTAACCATGCGCGGGGCAAACAGACAGACCACCGGAACCGCCTCACCACCTTCTTTGCGCCCTCCGGCGGCATCGCGGCATCGGCGTATGGCGTGAAAGGTTGGTTTTCCCACAGCATGTTTATCCTACAGCAAACAAAGGGCTGGGGAAAGAGGGAAGGAAGGAAGAAAGGACATGCTGGGGCAGTCACTGACGGCATAGTGCTCTCCAGAGGATACGCATTCGCTCCTGATGCGGACTGGGTATCTACGGCAGGTCTGTATTCTGCATTCGAGTTCTGGGGGATGAGGACCAGGCTGATGTGACTGCAGGCCCACGCGGGGGTCTTCCACTATCTGCCCCTCGGCCAGCGCGTGCACGAGAAGCTGGAGAAGCTGATTGACAAGCACATGCGCAGCATCGGTGAGCGCCCTCTCTCCCTCCCCCACACTCTCTCCCTCCTCCACACTCTCTCCCTCCTCCACACTCTCTCCCTCCTCCACACTCTCTCCCTCCTCCACACTCCCCCCCCCCCCTCTCTACTCGGCGGCGGCGGCGGGTATAGGGCTGACGCCCAGTGAGGTGCCTCGAAGCTTGCGCTGTCGGCAATCTCGAGCGAGAAGCTGTGGGCAAAGACAGGGCGCCTTGAGAAGGGCGGGGCCGAGGTATTCTCCCCCTTCTCCTCTGTCCTCCTCCCCCTCTGACAGCAGCCCAGCTCTTCCGCATAAAAGACCGCAAAAACGCCCGCCTCCTCCTCTCGCCCACGCACGAGGAGGAAATCACCACCCTCGTCAGCTCCCTCGTCAGCTCCCACAAGCACCTGCCCCTGCGGCTGTACCAGACCACACGCAAGTTCCGCGACGAGCGCCGCCCCCGCGCGGGGCTCCTCCGCGGCCGCGAGTTCACAATGAAGGACCTCTACACCTTTGACGCCACGCCCGAGGCCGCGCTCGAAACCTACGCCGCCGTCCAGGGCGCCTACCGCAGCTTCTTTGACGAGCTCAAGCTCCCCTACCTCGT
The DNA here is from genome assembly GCA_024713855.1 of Morchella sp. 2016-41. Lineage (NCBI taxonomy): Eukaryota > Fungi > Ascomycota > Pezizomycetes > Pezizales > Morchellaceae > Morchella > Morchella sp. 2016-41. The sequence continues at coordinate 2,910,718 of JAMGZD010000003.1, forward strand.
CGCCGAGGCCGACAGCGGCACCATCGGCGGCACGCTGTCCCACGAGTACCACTACCCGTCGCTCTCGGGCGAGGACACCGTCTTCAGCTGCAACGAGTGCTCGTACAGCGCCAACGCCGAGGCCGCACGCACCCGCACGCCCGCGCCCCACCCGGCGCTCGAGGAGCCCGGCAACATCGCCGTCTTCCACGGCGTCAGCACCGACCGCGCCACGCTCATCAACGTCTTCTACCCGCGCGCCGCGCCCGCCGGGCTGCCAAACGAGGTCAACGTCGCCGTCGTGCGCGGGCTGGTGCCCACGCTCGACGCGGGCGTCGGGTCGGCCGAGGCGCTCGACATGTGGCGCGTGTGCTTCCGCGAGTACAGCGGCGACGGCGCGGACGCGGGCAGCTACTCGCAGATTGTGAACCTGTTTGACACGCGGCTGCCGCGCAGCGTGACCGAGGCCAGCTTCAGCAACCACAGCGACCAGCCGCTGTTCCGCGAGTTTGTGGCCGACAAGCGCATCCCCACGACGGCGGTGACGCGCGCGCCGGCCACGGGCGAGCCGCTCAACCTGCTCAAGCTCAAGGAGGGCGAGGGCTGCCCGGCGTGCGCGACGGGCGTGCTGGTGGGCACGGACGCGGTCGAGCTCGGGCACACGTTCCACCTGGGCACGCGGTACAGCGCGCCGCTGCGGGCCGTGGTCACGGCCGCCGACGGAGCGCAGGTGCCGATGGAGATGGGGTGCCACGGCATCGGCGTGTCGCGCATGATCTCGGCGGTGGCGGATGGGTACCGCGACGACGCGGGGCTGTGCTGGCCGCGGGTGGCGGCGCCGTTTGAGGTTGTGGTTGTGGCCAAGGACGAGGCGGGCGGCGATGCGGAGGGCGTGTACGACGAGCTTGCGGGTGCCGGGCTGGACGTGCTGCTGGACGACCGCGAGAAGGACTTTGTGTGGCGCATGAAGGACGCCGAGCTGGTTGGGTATCCGGTGTGCGTGGTGCTGGGCCGCGGGTGGAAGGACGGCCGCGTCGAGGTGCAGGTCAGGAGCGGGCGGCGGAGGTTGGAGGTTGATGTTGCGGAGCTGCGGGCGACGGTGCTGGGCGCGCTGGAGGAGGCATAGCGCTCGTGGTGTCTGTCTGTGTCTGTGTGTGCCTGTCTGTGCCTGTCTGTGTCTGTGTGTGTCTCTGTATCTTGTCTGCCTCTGTATCTTGTCTGCCTCTGTATCTTGTCTGCCTCTGTATCTTGTCTGCCTCTGTATCTTGTCTGCCTCTGTATCTTGTCTGCCTCTTCTGTAGCTCCTCTGTAGCTCCATCTTCTTGCATCTCGCAGTCCCCGTGGGTTGTCCGTGGGTCAGTCCGCGGGCTGGCTTTACAGCATGTAAATACACATTCGTCTCACAGCAATCAACACTCTGCGCAGCAATAACCCGGGGCACAAAAAGACACCCCCCATTTGATTCCCGCTCCTAGTCTACCTAACAAGCCCCGCTGCAAGGCCCCGCTACAATAAATAAACAAACACCACTACCAAAGCCCAGCACCCCCCCCACTCAGTTCCCCAGCAGCACCTCCTTCACGCCAATCACATCCTCCTCGCAGGTCGCCTCCAGCACCCTCCCCACCTCGGCCGTGTTGCGCATCAGCTCCTTGGCGCCCGCATACAGCATGCGCAGCTCGTTGTTGGCCGTGGGCGGCATGTAGTACAGCAGCACGTAGGGCGCGGCGCCGCGGCCGCTCTTGAGCACGAGCGGGTACGAGAGCAGCACGAAGCGCGGCGTGTTGTCGGGCAGCTCGTCGGCGAGCGCCTCCAGGGTGGTGTACACGTCGTCGCCGTCTTCGGGGAGGATCTCGAGGCTTTTGCGGTCGATCTTGTCTGGGGTGGTGTTAGTGGGGTGGGGTGGGGTGGGGGAGAGGGGGGACAGACAGATGATGGCTTGGGGTTCCTTGTGGCGGGAGGTTTGCAGACGGAACTTGCGCAGGGCGTCGCGGGTTTCGGGGGAGAAGGTGTAGAGGCGGGCTTCGGAGGCCTGGAGGGGTGTTAGTTATGGGGGGGGGCGTAGTCTTTGTCTTTGCCTTGGTGTTGGTCCTGGGGATTTACCATTTGGGGGATTCCGCTATCAGCAGTGGACTGGAGCAAGAGTGCAGAGCAGCAGCAGTGAGAGCGGTGAGAGCGGTGAGAGCGGTGAGAGCGGTGAGACTCGCAGTGAGGGCAGCGAGCAGAAACAGCAGTGGTGGTGGTGATAGCAGCGGTGGTGGTGAAGGCAGCGGTGGTGGTGAAGGCAGCGGTGGTGGTGAAGAGCGAGACCCGCAGCAGCAGCAGCCAGCGGGGTCAAGCAGCCACCGAACCCTGTCTGTCTCACAGCTCTGACCCGCGCAGGTCAACAACCTCATCCATCCATCCAGGCACAATACACAACAACAACAAATCCCCCCACCACGCCCACCACGCCCACCACCACAAACACACACACACACCCGCCCGCCCACAATGACAAACGACCCGCCAAAGCCCGACGCCGCCAACACCACCCTCGGCGACACCTCCACTGTAAGGCCCCTCTCCTCTCCTCTCCTCCCCTCTCCTCTCCTCTCTCCCTGTCCCTGTGCTGTCCCCCAAACACACTAACACAACCCCCGCCACACCCAACAGCTAAGCGAGGACGTCCCCGGCGAGCTCACCGCAGTGGTCGACGAGCTGCTCGACAGCCTCAGCACAAAGTTCGCCAGCGTGTCGAGCGAGATCTTTGAGAAGATCGAGGCCATGTCCAAGCGCCTGGACGCGATGGAGGCGTCGCTGCAGCAGTCGGGCGCGGGCACGCCAAAGTAGTGGCCAGCAGCAGCAGCAGCAAGCAGCAGCAGTGGTGGTGGTGCTCAGGCAGTGGTCGTGCAAGTGCTGGCCTAGGGTGGGACTGGAGAGGCGGTTGGCTAGTTAGTTGGGAGGAGGAGGAGGGGGGCGTTGTTTTCTGGTTCAAGCGGACTTGCGGGTTGGGTTGGTGTCTAGCGGTTTTGAAGCCCTTTTTTTTATTTATATCTTCTGCTTTTGCTTTTTTACTTTTGGTTGTGGGGGCTGCTCTTGTCTTGTGGTGGTGCGGTACCTCTTGGGGGGGCTATTAATGAGAGAGAATAGGAGGGCGGGGGGAGGGGAGGGGAGTAGAGGTAATGGGGGGTACTGGGTACTGGTCTGGACAGCTGCAGAGTGAGTGATTCTCATCTGGGTACGTTTATCAGTAACACGGCCACAGCACCCCCACTACTTTTTATTTTCATCCCTCCCCTTTATAGCAGTGTTCCATTGATTGTAGGTGCAAGAAATGCGCATGTCTCTTGCGCCATCGAACCAATGCAGCACTGATATGATAAAGGAAAAGGGAGGGGGAAAAGAGGTAACGGGGGGTGTTGCGCCCAGATGAGGACCACTCACATGCGCAGTTGCTCATGTAGCTAGGCCAAGACACGGATTATCACTCGGGTGGCCAAAGTCACGGGTTTTAGCATTAGACAGCAGCTTATTATTTTGTTTGTTTCTATGATAGCGACATGGTTTGCTTTACTTTATTTTTTGGGGGTTCGTTTTTGTTTTTCTCTTGCAACCTTATGATCCTTTCCCGTGAGATATCCCAGATATCTACGTTATTGAGTGCCTGCGCATTCGTTCTGAATATAGCTCTTCGTCCCGCCCATTCCCCCGCCTAGCTCTCTGCCACCCAGCTCGCTTCACTCCTAACCTCCTCCTCCTCCCTAGAGGCTCTCGATGATCGTCAACAACCCCCTCTTCCCCAACGCCTTAAACTCCTCCCAGCCCTCCACCGCCTCCCTCGGCAGCCCCAAAACCTTCTCCCAGGCCCTCTCCGCGCGCGGCTTCGCCCCCGCGAGCACCCTCTTCAACCTCGCCGGTCTCCTCCCCTTGAACCCCACCATCAGCTCATAGTTGATGACCCTCTTGACCTCCTTCGGCTGCATCAGATACTGCACCAGCCTAAGCTCAATCCGCTGCGCACACGACAAGTACTCGACCGGAAAGCCGACATTCTCGAATTTGGTCGCCACGCAGTACACCCACACCCTGTAAAACATCCTCCTGGGCAGCACCCCGTTGCGCGGGCACCCGGGCGTGTTTCTCAGCGAGATGTGCATCGGCACGGCCCCGGCCCCGGCCCCAGCCCCAGCCCCAGCCCCGGGCGGCCTGGTGCGGAAGGCAAACGGCGCATCGAGGAACGAGGGGGCCGTGCTCGCCGCGGCGGCAAACTGGGCCGCGCAGGTGCGGTAGACACGCTCGTTGGACGCCATGTGCGGGATGTCGCCGCGCGTAAAGGTGAACTTGTTCATGAGGTCCCTGATGAGCCGGACGGGCTCGGCGACGGGGCAGTGGTGGCGCTGGCAGATGAGCACCACGACGTTGTCGTGCCAGGCCTCGGGCCCGATGATGTTGCGCGAGAGGCGGTTGAGGATGGTGGTGGTGTAGGTGTTGAAGATGCGGAGGGCGTGCGGGGAGGCGCTGATGAGGGCGTTGAGGTCGCCGAAGCTGTGGAGGGCCAGGATGAGCTCGATGGTGAGCTCGGGGGGGAGGGCCTCGAAGAAGGTGGGGGGGGAGGAATTGCTGGTGTCCTTGGGGGGCTTGAAGAGACGGTTTTTGAGAGACATTGTGGGTGAGTGATGATGGTGATGATGATTATGAATGTATGTATGTATTCTTTGATGATGGTTTGAAGATGACGGGATTGGAGGGGGGGGTGATTGATGATGGATGGATGGATGGAGTGTTGGTGGTGGTGGTGGTTGGGTAAGGTAGAGGAGATGGGGAGCTATTTCATGCCGAATCCGAGTCCCATGTGTTGTGCTGATTGCACCAGACTGCAGTCCGCCCGTCCGTCGGTCTGCCGTCCTGTCCAGGGCAGCAAAAGGTACGTGTGGGAACACACAATTGTCCAGTCTCCCCGTGCAATGTGTAGAGTATATCCTCCCATGCAAAGCAAGGGACGCCCTTCCCCTCCCTCCCCCCCGTTGAGCCTTCCTGCACCTCTCCGCCACTTACAACTAACAACTACCGTTAACCCCCCCCTCAATGTGCCATCAAACTCCAATCTCTTGCCCGCCTTGACACCCAGGGTCTTTGGCATGGGGCAAAATGGAGCCTACTTCAAGTTAAAATTAGCTCAAGTACGTCTCTCTCGGTGGACTCTAGACACTTCCCTTCTACCATCCAAGCTTGGGAATACTCGAAAACTGCAACAACTCTGATGTGGTGATTCTTCATAATTCATAATCTATTGGTATATATATATAATACCGAAAATGCATCTAAAAACAACTAAAGAAGAGAAAGAAAGAAAGAAGAAATAAACTCCAAGAGAGAGGGGGGGGAGGGGGGGATGCCATCTAGATATCACTCATTCTAATATGCCGTCTACACGCTCACAACCTGTACGGGTATCTAAGGACACAGAAACAACAAAAAAATAAAAATATAGTTACCTCTAAAGCCAAAGAAAAGTGCTCGTTCATCTATAATCATAGTGGCTCGCCCACACCCGTCAGAGCTCCACACTTGATGATGACTGCTTCTCCTCATGCATCCACCTCCAGACCTTCTTGTGCTGCTCCAGAGCAATAAACGTCAGAATTGTCTGCGGCCCAAGTCTCATAAAGCTCGGTACCCAGCCCCTGAAAATCCACCCCATGCCTTCCGCTTTGGTGATCTCCCTCACCAAAGCCCACACGCCATCTGTCCTTGTTCCTGCCATAACCCTCGTCTTGATTACATCAACCGGCGAGCATATTGTGGTGGCCACCAACCCGCTCAACAAGCTCGCCGTGAAATGGGTTGCCATCCCATCGTTGAATATTGGCAACAGCAGCAGGTATGACTTGAACTGGTCATACGTCGCCAGCTGTGCGGCCGTCATTAGCGCTGCTCGGACAGTGTTTGGCCATACTCCCCTGAACAGCGAGCCCGGCCCCTCGTTACGGCCCATGCTGACAAGTCCGTCGATTGCATGCTTATAGTTCCGCCTGAGGTGCGGAGGTGAGGCGAGATCTGATTGCATGCGGACATTTATCACATCGGCCGGGTTACCAGCGGCTCCACCAACCCTGGAATATATATGTTATTATGACATGGAGACGGTGAGAAAGTGGTGGTGGGGGGGCTGGATTTACCAGCCAGAGATTGAGGCTATCAGGACAAGTTTAGGGAATGAAAGCTTCTCGCCATTGGACGTAAAGTGGGTCTTGAGTTTTTCATAGACGCCAAAGCGGGTTGTTGAGTATGTTGCTGTATGGATACCAAGCTAGGTTAGTATTAACGCGCGCGCGCTATGTTGCGGAGTACGAAAGGCATCTCACCTTGTCGCAGTAGACTTGCTGAGAGCTGTTTATAACACGTAATGTTAGGACAGATATAATATATGCCGAGGGCTGAACCGTTCCAGGACTTATATACTAACTCCACTATACAGCGCCAGAAATCCTACGGAAAGTCAGAACCGTATATGCATTCTACCAATTCAAAGAGATCTCATATATACCTTCATGTCGCGCAACATTCATAAACGTCCCAAACATGGTTGGTTTTAAACCAGGCGCCTTTGCAGCTGTCTGCAATCTGACCTGTGGCGCGGATAAGTATCTGCATCAGCTCTGCGACGGCCTGCGATTGAGCTTTGTAGAAAATTACCTTTACTAGATCCCTATATATCGATAGTAACATGTGTTAGCGTCCAATTCTTCCCACTTGATTACATGTATATAGGGAACACTCGTATATACATACAAAGGATGTGTAATAATTGCGGCCATGCAGCTGGAACTGCCTCCGAGCCAAAAAGGGTACACCAGCGGTTGTTTTGATCTACTGTCCATTGTTGTTTTGGTTTGTTTACCGTGATGTTGGAATAATTGTATAGTAGCGGCCACCTACGTAATTCATGTGGAACTGGTGCGAGGCACACGTGAGCTTTGTCTGTAGTTAGTCTGCGGAACAGGGACTTGATTCCGGAACGGACCGAAATGATAGATAGGGCTTAGGGTTTAGCTGATAAGGCCCCCTTTTTCGAGGGCGAGTGAGGGCTGGTGATCGATCCTATCATACATGTACATGTAGTTATATAAGTGTTGCTGTAATACCGTGCTATGCATGCGACTCGACGTAATAGTTGTTAGGAAATAAAGCTGCCAATTGCTGGTGATGTCTTGACGCCAAAGACATTTATATTTAACCGGTCCAATGTGCAGCCAGGAAATCTAATAATCCAACAACGCGTTCTTGATTTGACGACTCTCATATGACAAATAGGTACATGTATCACGGAATTTAGATATTCTCTTACTAGTACTTTTGGAAAGTATTGTCTTCTTTTAGACCTAGTACATTAAGCTGCAGGGGCAGAGCTAAAGACTTGATGTATATTTATGATTGACCTCATACATACAAACAAACACGGACACGGCGCAGTGCAATGAGCTCTACCACCTATAGCTGGACCCCATCGTCATCACCATCAGCACCCACATTACCAATTCTACAAGCACTTCCACCAAATTATCAACTTAGGAAGGTTATATATATATATATAGCTTCATCACTAAAACCCATTATGGATTGATTATAGCGGCTTGGTTGCCGCTATCGCCGCCAATATCGGTAGTAATAGAAACAGTTCTCAATTTTTTTTTTTTTTTACAAAGCTTAGACTCGATCACACCTCCTGCTGATTCTGTAGCATACACGCACTCGCAGAGGATGGATGAGCCTAGGATAACCCAGGTGCAGATAGATCTACTTTGTATTATACTGCTCTAGCTCTTTGTAGGCTTATCGCTCTCTTTTTGTAAACTTGGCCGGGCAAACTCTCACACATATAGTGCTATCTGGTGAATTTTAGATACATTACCTACCTGGGAAATCCGGATAGCTAGCTTGCAGGATGTATAGCTCAACTTCAGATACTTGTGCAATGCGACATATGCGTTGCTTGTCTAGGAAGGTCTATATATAAAGTGTGCGGAAGTTGATGCGGCCAGTATTATGAAAACTACTGTAACTGCCATCACCAATATATGTTGGAGTAGAAACTTCCCATCGATCCACTCCAGTAATAGACTCATTAATTTATTGATTGTACATGCTTGGAAGTTTCGCTCTGATCTTGGCGCATATGGACACCCAGTTGACTAAGAAGCTTTAAATGTAGCAAATAGTTTGTTTTTGTAGTGCTTGTTCTTCCTTGCGAATACACGCATTCTGTTAACTTGGCTCACGAAAAATCACTCGATCTTGGCAGCCAACATACATACATATGCTCACATGCATCGAGTGTTACATAAATATACGTACGGGTAGAGGTGTGATGTATTAAATCCAACAGCCTTATACATGTATCACTCACAGTTATAAGACCGCACGCGATGTATCCTTTGGTTAGCCGATATACATGTATTTGCATGCACCACCATCACGATTATTAGACTTTCACGCGTGTATCGCCTTTTAGTTTGCTCAAGCTTCCTACTGATGAACCTTCTGGGAATCCCAATTCGCGTCTCTTCAGATACATGGGCCCGTTCTAGCCCGAATGCGCATACTGACTTAATCTCTAAGCGCTAGGTCTTAGCCGCTGCCGCTGATCACCCCTTTCCATGAATCAGTGAATCATTGAATCGTTGAAATATGTATCTCCCATTGTCTGGACTCATGTCCAGGCCCGGGTCTAGGACCAGCCCCCTAGGCCTGGGCGGTCTTGTTAAGTCAAGTACTTTTTGCTTTAAAGGACGAGATGAGCGCGCAAGGGGGCTTCTCCGGCAGACAACTCTTCTCGCGCTCAAATACATACTCCTAAATACCTCTTAGCCGCGTAAAAACGCTTCTACATTTAATTATTTTCTCATCACATATATACACCATAATGGGGGGTTACTCAGAGGAATCATGCAATAACGGCCGGGCAGTCAAGGTTCCCCAAGCCTACGATTCAATGGAAGATGTTCAACTTAACTCAGGCATGGAAAACATGTGTATGCTGTACCCCGATTATATTAGCTATAGAAAACTATTTTTTTCTGACTTTAACTACGCCCAGACGTATTTGCATCACCTACAGAATACGGCCAATACCTCGCTCAGAGTTCTAAGACTGAGTTCGAGAGGCTTACGCATACCGACAAATACGACATATATTTTATAAATCTCGGCATTACCAAGAGCGGTATCCATGGTGGTACGAAGGAAGAAAACCGAACGATTAGGCAACGTTTTATGCATGCTTTGGTGGGGCAGCTCTGGATGGAAGGTCACATAAAAATAAGTCGATATCAGTGTATGCAGAATGAAAAATATTGAACATATTGGCAGCTACATGTAGTCGATTTAAAGTGTAAGATACATGTATACATATGTCCTCCATCACGTCGGGGTTTCTGGGTTGTATTTCTCCATCGATGTCTATACTTTGTGGCTCTACGGTACTGCGGGCCTACCTACAGTCAGCCATGGAGCTCCCACTTTCCAGAACTCATCACTTACAACAACACATTATCATACGGTAAACCTCACAACTCATCCCGCAGCCCGTTTTCTGGAGAAATTGAGGCGATCGTGATACCTGATGTGTGCGTACATAGTAGTACGTATAGCACATACGTGTAGCTAGAAATCCATCAGCATTGGGAGGTTGCTACAGTACCCATAAAAGGGTCCACCAACTAATTGGGCAAGGATATACCTAATTGGGCAAGAATATACCTATATGATGCGCATAGCTATGCTCATGTGCACAACTTTGCATTTAGAGTGCCGATTACCCTGCTTTCCCTGGCTGTGCCCCTCATCCCTTCTGAGGGGCTCTTCTAGAATCCTGTCTTGGCAACCTCATCATGTCACGTGCAGATTGGCAGCTAGCACAAAAAAAAAAACCAAAGTAAGAAAAAAAATTTCCTGTTCCCAATTCTTGCACAGCGAGGTCCCCCAAATGCGCAATTAATGCCTTCGCTTTGCCCATTTCTCTCTAAATATATTACAAATCACTCTCTTCTCATATAAACCCTCAAATCTCTCTCCCTCTTCATCGCACCTCGCCCTCCCAATATCAAATAGTGGCGATTTAGTTCCCCTTCTCATTGATACAGAAAACAATGCTTGTGTGGGCGGCCACCAAAAGAGTCCCCCGTGACGTTATACGACACCACAATACACTACCATCATCTGGACCAGGCTCATTACTCTCTTCTCGCCTCTCTCCCTCGCCATTGGGAGTTGATTCTCAAAGCCGTCGGCCATTGCCAAATTCGAGGGCGCTGAAGACTCTCAACGCCATTGTCCAGGGTCGACCCCAGAGCATTCGCAGTTATTCCACTGCGACACCTCCGTTCGCCGCTCCACATGCCGAAGCCTATGCGCCTAACCGTCCTTTAAACACTAGATCTAATAACCGTTTAACCCACGGAATCCAACCAGTCGATACTAATAAAGTAATCATCCTTGGCACACCCAGTGACCCGGCAGACACAGATTCTCAAATCAGAGTCAAGGACAAGAATGAATATATTGCACTTTTCTCAGTATGTCTGGAAGGTGGATACATTACACGGGCGAGCAAGATTCTCACGAGCATGAGCTCAATTTTACCAAAAGATTCGCCGATACTTCTAAATGCGCACAATCTTTTCCTCAAAGCTCTTCTTGAAAGGTCCAACAGGTCTGAGGATCTGAAGGTGTTCTTCATGTGGTACGATAAAATGAGGACGGAATATAAAATACCGGGGGATTCAAATACGTTTGCCTTGATTCTCAAGGCGAGTTTAAAGTATGAGCCCCAGGCCGGACAGGCTTACATCAACAAGTATGTGCAGCAGTGGAAGGCCACGGGTAATTCAATTGGAGACGTACTGGTCGACCCAGTACTGAGTGATGAAGAAGTCATCAAGATTGCAAAGGTGACACCTTCTTGAAGTATCCCCTCCAACCTGTCTAACCGGCTCGCAGATTGCTTTCCTCCGTGTCTCCGAACTCCATGAAAGTCACCGCCACCTATTCGAGACTACTACTGAAAGAGATTTGCCAGAGATCAAATCTGTTTCCTCCCGCGGTCACGGTCTTGCAGCTATCCAGCAATCCATTCGGTCTCTAGTCGATCCCAAATATATGCCTGAATCATTCTCAGTCTCCGGCCAGGAAAATCTGGCATTACAAGCCGAGCGCCAGCGTCTTCTGGAAGAAGATGCATGGGAGTCCGCCCAAGATCGTTGGAAAAAGGATCACGAGACCATGCGTGCCCGTGGAGTGCTAGCTGTTAGCCCATCGCTCAACTCACTACTTTGGGAATGGCACCAATCTTTTGTCCCGCTTATCAACGAGGAGTTGAGCAAAGTACGAATTGCCGAGCAAGAACCACGGGCCTTGGGCGCCCATGATCGATGTTTATACGGGCCTTTCCTACGGATGCTTCCTCCAAATAAAGTCGCAGCCATCGTGATGGTAGAATTACTAAAGGTTCATAACAGCTCTGCTGGGGCATTGAAGACGAGCAAAGCTGTTATGCACGTGGGTAACATGTTGGAGGCCGAGTATCTGGCGCAGGAGATACAAAAGAAAGAAAATAAGGAGATCTTCGCTAATCTGAGAAATAAAGAGAACCTTGGGGAGATCTTCCATAACGATAAGCTTTTGTGGGCCAAATTAATCAAAGAGGCCAGGGAAACAGTTCCTCAAGAAATGCAGTCTGGTGCTCAGTTACTACCGGAATGGCCAGTCAAGATTAAGGCAAAGGTATTCATCGAAAAGCCTCTTTAGAAGTAGGAGTGGCCCGGTAAAACTCGTGCTAACTATATTCTATAGCTGGGTGCAGTCCTATTGACCATGCTGCTTCACTGCGCAAAAGCCCCCGTTAGGAGAATAAATCAAGAAGGCGAGAGTGTCGAACTTCCCATCCCCGCATTTTATCACACATACAAATATATCAAGGGAAAGAAGCTTGGCCTTATTACCCTCGATTCAACTCTTCTAAAACGCCTGGGTACTGAAGATCTGAGGCAGGGGTTCTTGGGCCGAAATCTCCCCATGGTCGTCCCTCCGCGGGAGTGGAAATCCTGGGAAAGAGGAGGTTATTATTACACCCAATCTAAAGCTGTTCGTACAAAGGGCGCTCGCGAGCAATTAGAGTATGTCAGAATTGCATCAGAGAGAGGTGATTTGAACGAGATATTTGCGTCGCTTGATGTCCTAGGAAAAACAGCATGGAGGATCAATAAGAAAGTTTTCGATGTAGTTATTGAAGTTTGGAATTCCGAGAAGGAGTTTGGTGATATTCCCCCAGCAGCCAAAGAGCTGGTATTGCCGCCAGAACCGGCGACAAGTCTAGATCCATCAGTCAGATACGAGTGGCTAAAGGCTGTACGAACGATGCAAGTCGAAGCGGTGAACAATCATTCAAAGAGATGTAGTGTGAACTTCAAGGTCGAGATCGCGAGAGCTGTGAGTTTTTCCCATTTCATTCCTATACACTGTCGGGACAAACGTTGACTTTGAGTAGTTCTTACATGACAAATTCTATTTTCCTCATAACGTTGATTTCAGAGGCCGTGCTTACCCGATTCCGCCGAATTTAAACCACATTGGAGACGACCTTTCTAGGGGGCTCCTGCAGTTTGATGTTGGGAAACCATTGGGTGAAAACGGACTCAAGTGGTTGAAGATTCATCTTGCAAATCTTTGCGGTTTCGACAAGGCCAGTTTCGAGGAGCGAGCAGCTTATGCCGATGAGCACATGGAAGACATCATAGACTCCGCCACCGATCCTCTGGGGGTAAGGGACCCCGGTTCCCTTACGAACACCGAACTATGAAACTAACAAGTAATAGGGAAAACGATGGTGGTTCAAGGCCGAAGATCCTTGGCAGTGTCTCGCGACGTGCTTCACATTGAAGGAGATTCATGAATGTGAGGATCCCAGTCAATACATTTGCCATATCCCCGTCGCCCAGGACGGTACCTGCAATGGTCTACAGCATTATGCCGCGTTGGGAGGAGACATGATGGGTGCAGCTCAAGTGAATCTCATACCCGCGGAAAGGCCTTCCGATGTCTACACTGGTGTATCCCAGCTAGTTACAGCAGCCGTCAAGCGTGATGCTGAAAATGGCGACGAAATGGCCCAAATATTACAAGACAAGATTTCCAGAAAGGTTGTCAAGCAGACGGTCATGACAAACGTCTACGGTGTTACCTTCATGGGAGCAAAGGAACAAATTTACAGTCAGCTCAAGGATTTACCCTCATTGGCCGAGTATAAAACAGGTTCAAAGTTTTCAATAGCTCATATGGCTCTTTATCTCACGCATAAGGTTTTTAAATCTATTTCCACCATGTTTTACGGGGCAAGTCAGATCCAGGAATGGTTAGGGTCTTGTGCAAAACGAATTTCATTGTCAGTTTCCCCTCACCAAGTAGACCAGAGTATTTTGAATGAGAATGCTCGCACGCCGAACAGGACAAGGGGAAGGTCGAAAAAGGGCGAGCATGGTGATGCAGAGCTACCCCCGAGCCGAAAGAGGAAGGATATACACTTCATGACGAGTGTAGTCTGGACAACTCCCCTGAGGCTTCCAGTTGTGCAGCCATATAGACTTGACAAAGTACAGCTTGTCGTTACCAACCTTCAGAACGTTTACATCACCGATCCCTCTGTTATTGACGAGATCAACTCAAGGAAGCAGATGATGGCGTTCCCGCCGAACTTTATTCACTCTCTTGACGCGACCCATATGCTCATGAGTGCAAAGAGATGTCACGACGCGAACCTTACATTCGCGAGTGTTCACGACTCCTTCTGGACTCATCCGTCAGATGTTGACACGCTAAATCGAATCTTGCGAGAAGCTTTCATTGATCTGCATTCAAGTGAGGTCATGAGCAATCTCAAGGCCGAATTTGAGGTTCGTTATAAAGGTCACATGTATCTCGCCACGCTCGACGCTACGCATCCTATCGCAGCAGCTGTCAAGGCGCTCCGGGACACGTACAACAAAGAGGTGCTTAAGAGGAAATCTACCAGGGGTCTTACTTTACTAGAGGATCTCCACTGGGAGAGAAAGAGAGCCCTTCTCCTCGAAAGCGAGAACGAAGAGGAGAGGAAGATGGGAGAGGAAATGATCACACCTAGTATTCTAGTGGAGAGAATGGGCGGGCTCGGAAGTCTTGGGGAGGAGACGCCTGAGGAGGCCGAACCGGAGCATCCAGAAGGGGAAGACTATGATCTTGAGCTTCATCCACTCCACCCTGTGTTGGCCGACAGTGAAACGGCTGTTGATGACACTATGAGCCCTAACTTGGCGGGTGACGAAGAACCTGAGGAAGATATCCTAGCCCCCAAAGCGACAACGAAAGAGAAAGTGTCCAAACCCAGTCCGGTGACTCGTATCTGGATGCCTCTAAAGTTCCCAGACCTACCACCAAAGGTAAGCCCTTCAAAAGCAGTCCTCATCATTGAACCGAGACAAAGTGCTAATTTTATTTCCTCGATTTCAGGGCGAATTTAAGGTTGAGGATCTCAAGAAGAGTAAATATTTCTTCTCGTAAGAGTGGGTGTTTTCGGGCGTTTTTTTTTTTTTTTTGCGTTTTGATTTATTTAAAGGACGTTTTTTTTTTTTTTTTGGGGGGGGGGGGAGGTCTCCAATCAGCCCCATTCATTTCTTCTTCCTTTTTTCCTTTTTTTCCATCTCATGAGATAGAGCATTAAAAAACTGTTCCTGATTCTGGTTCTGGTTCTGGTTCTTTTTCCTCTGGTGTATTTCGGGCGGCCATATTTCTTCCCTCTTGTTTTTTTTCTTCTTTTGGTGTATGATATATTACCTCGGTGTGTATATGGGTGGAAGTGCTACAAAATTTCTTGTTTATTCTTTTTCTTTCTTTGTTGTGTGTGTGTGTGTGGGGGGGGGGGGGGTATATCTCTATATGGAATCGTAGAGGGAGGTAGGCATATGGGTATGCCAATTCCAAAAGCTGGTGTTTATATTGCCATAGACAAACTGAGCTCATGTCCCCGCACCTGCCGTGTCCCGCAAGGCGAGTGATAACCATTGGATCACCACCACTCGCCCATGTGTGTTTTGCGCCGCAAGTGGTGTTTATGTGCTGGAGGTGAGCGAGTGAGTCGGGTGACTGGCTCCATGTACATGTATGTGTGTGTATTTCTATTCCACGGGGATGCTGCTTTGTGAGGCATCTCCACTGGCGCTTCTCCCATCGCCAACCTCCAAAAACCGTCCCGCAGCACCAGCATCACAGCCCATCACTCGCCCTCCTCGCCCCAGGCCAAGCATTTCCAACGCAACCAACAATCTCAACTTTCCAACATCCCACCAACATATATATCCCCACCCTCACATCACCCACGCCGCCAACACAAACACACACACACACACACAGACAGACACACAAACACACACACACACACACACACACACACACACGCAGGCACGCACACGCACGCACGCACAATGGCGCCGACATCCCGCCTCCACATCGCGCTCAACAAGTCGCCCGACAAGACCATCCTGACGCACGCCTACAACCACCGCGTCGACCTCGTCCTCCCCACAGACCTCTACACCCTCATCGCCGCCGACCTCGCACCCACGCTCGCACAACCGCTGCGCTGCTGGCGCTTCAAGGCGCCGCTGTCGGCGCTGCTGGAGGCGGGGTTCCTGAATAAGTATATCAAGTCGGGTTCGTCCGGCGCTACTAGCCAATTGGTGATTGTGGTGGGGGGGGTGGTTGGGGGGGAGGGGCTAACGGCGTGCGAATCAAATGTATGTAGGAGACGTGATTATGCTATCGCAGGGCAGGGTCGATGTGGATAACATCTATGCCCTCACCTCCGGGACCCTGCGGCTCTCGCTGCGGCACGAGACTTATGAGACCGCGGGTCTGGTCGGGAAGCCTGCGCGCTTTGGAAACACCGCTGGCAGCAAGCGGCCACGGCGATACCGTACGCCTCCTCTACCCCCCCCCCCCTCAAGGAACTAAAGATTAAGAAAGAGAAAAAACAGTCGTCGAATACAACCTCTGCGGCCCGGGCATGTCCCCCGGCAAAAAGAACTTTGACCGCCTCGTCTGGAGCTTCGCAAACGTGCTCAATGACCCCGTGACATGGCTGTTCTGCGACCTTAACCAGGCCAAGATGCCGGGCACCGTGTCGTGCCCCGTGCTGGGGGCGCTGTCGGCGCTGCCGCGCGAGATGCAGGTGCCTGCTGCCGCCGCCACCACGGACGTTGTGGTGCCGGGACTGGCGGCGGCGCCGGAGGGCTCGCGGATCGCCGGCGGGGGCAAGTCGGCGCAGGCAGAGTTCCAGAGGGAGGTGTGGCGCGAGTGGGCGCTCGGCGTGTATGAGTGGCTTGCGATGGTGCAGCTGGGCGCGGCGGGGGCGGCGGCGGACCGGGTGCGGGCGGGGGACAGCGTGGATCCGCTGCTGTCGACGTATGAGGTTGAGGACGGGGCGGCGGGGAGTGTGACTCGGTTGACGTGGCGCGGGATGGTGCCTGCTGCGTGGATTGGGCGGCTGTGGAGGGCGGTCAAGTAAGCCATTCTTTCTGGTGTGCGGGGCGGGGTATGTGTGCTGACGGGGAGGCTGTGCACAGCGCTTCAATGGACGGGCAGGCGGGCTGGGCGGCCATCACGGTGCACGGCTTTGAGAACTCGCCCGTCAGCTGGGGCGCGAGTGCGCATGGCTCGCTCAATGGCGGCGAGAACGGGTACACGATCCTCAGGCTGCCGGGCGAAGGCTCTGCGGGGGAGAGGAGCGGCAGGTGCATCATCTACGAGGTGCTGGGCAGCCAGGACGAGCACTCGTAGGCCTGCAGATGCTCTGTATACCAGCTGTAGTTGTAGAAGCAGGTGGGGGGCTACTTGGGCTGGTGCAAGCCCTGTGTATATATATATATGTATGTATATATATATCCAAGGGCACCAGCAGGTATACAGCCCGGTGTTCCTGCTAAAAGCTGTGGGTTTGGAGTCGTGACTGCTCGAGAAGACGATATTCCCTCTCCCCCCCACGTCCGTGAATAGCTGGTGGTGGAGTCATGGGATCTCACTCGCTCGTGCAGGGCATTTGAATGGAATTACAATTACATGTAGCTTGATTGGTTCCTGTACACTGATCCCTCGTTCATGTCATCTACACAACAGCTCTGATTGTAAACGAATGCTTGACTTCCCCACCGTCTAGATACAAATATTTACAAAGCGAATGTTCAGCATCTTTGCAACTTGTCTCGGATGCTGTCATATACGGTCCGTTCGCGATCCGACTACGCCATCCCCCATAGATACAATCAATCATTCCTGACGCTTGGGTACTTTATATGAGTCCCTCTCTACATATGGTTCCAGGCATGTCCTTAGGACTTGATAGCCACACGCATCTGTAGGATCATAATCAATCAACCCCTTGTAGGGCTCCAGATCGTCAGGAGATAGGCACTCAAGCACCTAGGATCAAAAGCGAGCATATATCACCACAATCTCACAACTCCCCCTACATAGCCAGCCTTTATCCATAATTAATCTGCGCCGCCCACCCCCCCGGTCCCAGGCGAGTGATATCTCGTGTATATACATGCATATCTACACCTTCCCAGCAAGGATACCCACAGAGCCTCACCACGTCTCCAAACCGCGAGCTCACAACCGCTCACTCAATCCCACAACCACCAACACCACCACCACCGCACAATCCCCCATCCTCTCTCCTCACGATGGTCTCCCTCCTCTGCAACCCCCTCGCCACCGCCGAGCAGCTCGCCTCCTCCCCCAGCCGATCCGACGGCGTCCCCGCCGACCTCGAAACCACCCTCCGCTGGGCCGGCTGCACACTCATCCAATCCTCCGGAATCCTCCTGCAACTGTCAGTTCCTCCTGCCCTCCCTCCCCCCCCCTCCATACATCCAGTGATAACAACCTGACCGCCGCCGGGGAACCCTATACTAACCCGTCTACCTCCCCCCGCCTTCCCCTTCCCCACCCACAGACCCCAAAAGACAATCGCAACAGCCTCAATCCTCTTCCAGCGCTTCTACCTCCTCTCCAGCCTGCGCGCCTACCCGCTCCTCCCCACCGTCCACGGCGCCCTCTACCTCTCCACAAAGCTCACCGAGCACCCCACCAAGCCACGCGACATCATCAACGTCACAGCCTACCTCCTCACGTGTCCGTCCCCCTCCCCAATCTCCCCCAAACCCCCCCCCGCCGCCACCACCACCACCACCGTAGCCTCAGAGCAGTACTACGTCTCCGAGTCGGCCTACTACACCGCGCGCACCGCGCTGCTCGCCGCAGAGACACAGATCCTCAGGGCGACGGGCTTCCAGACGGCCGTCAGCCTGCCGTATGCTCTGGCCATAAACTATCTGCAGGCGCTGGACGCGCTGGACGGCGGTGTGGTTAGGAGGGCGTTTGGCTACCTCACGGATGCGCTGGTGAGCCCAGGGCTGCTGTATCTGACGCATCAACCAAACTCGCTGGCGGTTGCGGCGGCGTATTTGGCCGCGAGGGAGGAGGGCGTGAAGTTGCCGGGGGGGTGGTGGGAGGTGTTTGATGTTGAGAGGGAGGAGTTGGGCTTTTTGGTGGTGGGTATGAAGGGCGTGACAGAGTTTGTGGAAAAGCAGATTAAGGTGTGGAGAAGGGAAGGGGGGTTGTGGGGGGTTGATGAGTTGGAAATGGCATTGGAGAGGAGAAGGGTCTTGGATGAGGCTATGGAAGAGTAGCTGTAGTTAATCTGTATTTCATAGAGGCAATTGGCGTTATGTTTTTTTTTTTTTTTTAGTCAGCTAATTTATAAAGTTACGCATTATTATTCATAATCAGACATGTCCTATATGATTTAGTGACTTTGAAAGCTCCAATGCCATGCATTTCCGACAACTATCTCTACTAGCCCTCATGATATCTAAACAGCCTTACAAAATACATGGAATCATAACCTTCTTCTTCTTATATGCACTCCCAAACTCCTTCCTATATCTCCTCTCCTTCTTCATCGCCCACTTGGCCATAGTAAATCCACCCACGGCGATAAAGAGGCCCACTGACCAGTTTCCTCCCGAAATAAGCCATACCGCCAGCCAACCCAAAATCTCAAAGCTATAGTTCGGGCACGTGACCGTGTTGAACCCATAGCCCGTTGGGATAGCTCTCTTGGTGGATCCTTCAGGGCGGAGTGAGCGTAATGTCATGTGGGTCGCAAGATTTGAAAGCTGCGCAAACACCCATAGCGCAATGCCGCCGTAAAGAACCACGGGGTTGTTCTCAGCGCGGAAGGAACTTGGCCACCAAGAGCTAGCGGTGGTGGGTGCAGGTGTGTAAAGGAACAGCGCCATCAACATACCGCTCAGGATCCAGTAGTGCGCGGAATTACGGAATACATAATTAAACGGCATGGTGTTTGCCGAGAAGCGGTGAACAAACGTGGTTTCAAATTCGCGTTTGACAAAGTGCAGGGTTGTAAGCACGCACAGTACATTCTGGACTGTTGTTGCTGGTGGTATAACATCTGCTGTAGGGAAGTATGGGATGTGGGAGAGGGGGTTGAGAGGTGAGTTGGAGTATAGGTAAGGGCGGAGGTAAAGCAATGCCAAAGGGTGCATGATAAGAGGCCCGATATATTCGATCTGAAAGACTGTGCGCCAGTCTATCTGAGGACCTTTGGGCAAAGATTAACACTTTACGTCATGCGAGCAGGGGGGGGGGGTAGGGTATGAGAAGACCTACCTAAATCTTTGGCAAAAACCATGCTGTCTTCCAGGAGCCCGAGCTCCTCTACCATAACATCTTTCCCGGAATCCTTCTTTACGGCAATAACGCTACCGTCACTACCCTTTGTGAGTCTCAGACGGTCACGGGAAAGGCCAGTTATTGCAGAAAGACGCGTGTAGAGAGCTTCCGTAGTGCAGGTTGCCAGATCAATCTCAATCGATGATGGGAGTTTCTTAATGGGACGGCCTAGTGGATATCCGGGAGTGTCAGCAGAAGCCTCTCTCTAGCAATCAACTGGGAAGGAAAAAGGTGTACCCCTAGGTCTAATCTGAAGGGAAATCATTGCAATTGATAATAGTCGATAGGATGAGCCGACGATGTGGGATAAGGAGTTGGATTCACAGAGTTACTAGACCTGGGACAGTCTTATGTGAAGAATCGAGACTGGAAAGAGACCCGAGCAGGCTCTTTTTTTCCATTTTCTTGGCGCGTAGATACCGTGTCCACATAGTTTTGTTGTTGGGACCTCGGCTGACGTATGTGGAAAGGCGTGGATCACTCAACAGTTGTGTTTTATGCTGCGAAGTTGCCACATGTCGGCGAAAGATGTAGGTTTAGTTATCACTGGTTGTATCACTTGTATGTTATCAAGTAAGACCGGACTTGACGGACTCTGTTGCATGCATCGGAGGTGTGAGATAATCCCTGCAGGCTCTGTACTGTTCATCATAAATCACTCGTTGAACCTATTTTCAACGCCGAGAACATACAGTCGTTCCAGCGTCAATGGCGAACCTGGTTCGATGACGAATCGCGACTTTTCTGGCTGATAGTCAGTCAAGGCAAATGGATGGGTCCGCATTTGTTGGCTTTTGCCGGCTTCGATTTGCCTATTCGTGATCGAACCGGTGACCTCGGAACGACTGTACTGGGTAATCATTGATCTTATCTACTACTAATTTCATGACGTTTCCGAACGCGACTACTATCGCATACCATACCAGACAAAAAAGCGCCAAATTCGCCTTTTTGTATGTCTTGAAACATTGGCCGCGTTTGGAAACGCTATGAAGCTATATATATACCACGGCCATGTAGTTCATGATCGTTCAAATTTATATCTTTTGAGACTCAATTAACCAAAATAAATTTTCTTCCGGGGGCATTTGCCTTACACTATAGTGCTAGTAATGCAAAGCGGATAAGGGCGATGTCCTGCCATGATTATATAGAGCTGAGGTTGAGACTTTATCGATATTACTAAGGGATGAGGTTGGCTCTTGGCTCAAATATATGTAGGCACATGAAGTCACTATTACCAACATACCCCCAGCTATCAAATGAGACAAAGGCTAAATGGACCCTTGACCCTTGCCCGCAGTTGGGAACGGGCCGCTGATAGCTCATGTCGTTCGTTACCATACATCTCAACCACCACGAATTATAGCTGTTTCCATAACGTCTGACCGTAAAAACTTCTAGAAAGGTATACAGTACCTTGTAAATCTCGAAATTTCAAATTGATTGTTTACCTAAAAAGTTTCCTATATGTATATAAATATCCTATAATAAATAACACATAGAAATGGACTTGAGCCTTCGATAATCGCTTTTGGTGTAGGTTCTTGGAGTTATAGGAACTGCATCTAGTGCGCGCAGCGCAGGTACTCGACTTAGATTTAGCCTTACTTTTTTTTTTAATGTCTCTCACAGGCCAAACGTGGTGACGACATCCAGCCATCTCCTCCGCATTTTTATGCATGTCCTACCTTCATGTGCCTACTACATACACGTGTGTAGTGTAATTTAGGCTCGAATGTGAGTATAGATGCACGCAAATGCATGCAGAGACACGAATACTCTACTCTGCTCTGCTCGTAGCTTCATGACGCTTCCGAACACGACTGCTATTGCATACCATACAAGAAAGTGCCAAATCCACCTTTTTGTACGTCATGCAATATTGGTCGTGTTCGGAAACGCTATGAAGCTACGGGTAGTGTAGAGGGACATACATGATGCACCTGTACGTGGGCTTGATTTATGGTTTGTGTTTCATATATAGCTAGTAAACCCTGACCCTATCAGCTATAAATCCCGGGACATGGCGATATCATGCGAGGTGAAACAATAGGGCAACGGTCTTTCTTATGTTGTGGGGTCTCTTTGAACTTTCCTCCTCGGACCTTGCTCGGTCAATACTCCAGAGATTCATAAAATGATACCAACCTCAAACCTCCGAGGTGCCTCTCTGGGATCGATCTTGGTATATTTAACTTGTATTAGGAATTTAGGGCTGGCGGAATGAATACTGGACCTGCGAAGTATAAAATACTACTGTTAGATGCATATGGGGGGGGGGGGTTTGATAATATTTTTGAAAAACTGATGGCTCGTAAGCTAATTCTAGTGGAGAAAGGTGCTCGGGGGTCAAGTATATACTACTATTTCCTCGGGAATTCGCCACACCAGACCCTATGGCGAGCGGCAAGCTACTCATATAGGATGATTAGGGGACTAAGTAGATGCACTTCAAAATACATGCATTCAAGCGTTTCATTGCTAAGATCGATATTGGTTTCGCTAACCTCTTCATAACAAATCACTCGATATGTTCGGTCGTATTGGGCTCGTTGATATTGGACCTAAGGGGCTTGATCCTATGTGTATCTGTTGTTAGCTACATATTAAGAAACATTGGGATTTATACAGACATGGTCTTCAAGGATCGATTCCTGCTACCCAATCCAGCTGAGACGAGTAGAAACTAAGGGCTGTGTTACCGTAGGATTTGTAACGCGACGTTTTCTCTTTGAAAGAGTTTGTATAGTTTGCCGATTATAGCGATAATTAACCCTGTATAGTCCTCCTATGCGCCATACTACATACTATGCCTCTTTGGATCTCCCCTCGGTAACTAATCTTTGTGTGTGTGTATGACACTCGTGGCTGATGGAACAGGCCTCGCCGAAACGGCCGGCGAAAACAGTGTACTGAGGTGTTTTAATCATCGGGTTGATAGTATTCTGTAGTGGTAGTTGTGTCTGTTGTGTTAGACCTCGAGATTGACAAAGAGCCCATTCATGCAGCCAAAGTCCTAGGATCACGGCCTGACCCTCGATGGTTCGGAAACAAACATGTCCCTGGTCACAAAGGATTGGCCGGCGGCTCTACCGTATTCGCGGTACGTGGAAGCTGTTACATGGGTAAACATCAACTGCCCGACACTCGACGCGCCGCGCCGTCAGGTGATACTGCATGGCTGTGACTTGGAACAGCAGTAGGTATGCACTCCGCAACTGTCTTTAGATGGCAAGCTTACTTGTAAACCATCTTATGTAATGACGCTCTTCTAATCAATGTCTGTGATCGTACTTTTGTGGAGATATGTTGCCATTGGAGCAACACACATGTATTTTTAAGTGTTTTGAGAGTGGTCATGGTCAAGGCCATCACGGTGATTGTTAATGGGATTGGGTTATCCGCGATGTCGTCGACAGTGTGGGGAACGGAAAGATCCGATTAGATAGACCCACAAGTCTGCTCAAGCTTAAGCGTCGTGTGAGATATGGAGGCTGGGGAAAGGGCATGCACGGAATGACAACATCTTCTTGAAAGACAGGTACAGACCGACCGCGGCAACCGTTGTCACCAGGGTTTGATAACCAGAACCAGTCGTGAGCTTCGGAGGAGAGAGAGGTGCACACAGGCAGTGTAGTGTGTCTGTAGAGCAGAGAGCACAAAGTAGCATGGTTTGAAGCTCTAGTTAGGCTCTTCCCCCACCACATGCCAAGGTCTTTCCGTCTCCCGAGTCCAGTTAGCCAAATTCGTTCGCTTGTTTGCATTTCGC
This sequence comes from Morchella sp. 2016-41, assembly GCA_024713855.1. NCBI lineage: Eukaryota > Fungi > Ascomycota > Pezizomycetes > Pezizales > Morchellaceae > Morchella > Morchella sp. 2016-41. The sequence continues at coordinate 2,934,293 of JAMGZD010000003.1, forward strand.
CATCCGATGATGATGGATGGTTCGGTAATCCTGGTACGCACAGGAACCCCTCGCCGCCAAACTCAAACTGAGCCATCGATCATCGAGCTCTCGTCATAATATGGCCTTGTTGACCTTGACCTTCTAATGCTCTCCTCTTCATCACCCCTCCTCCTCATCTCTCAATTCCATCCTCCCTTCGTTATTCAGAAGGCATATCTTTGTCATTCTCTGGTACTACTACGGCGTGCCCTACAGCGGTACTGTACTACACACATTATTATCGTTATTATTATTATTATTATTATTATTATTATTATACTCTGTTGTCAAAGGTATGCGAGAGACCAGATTGATACATGGTGCCCTTAGTTCTTCTAGCGTGCTTGTTCGTTCCCGCTTTGCCAGTTCTGAACACATTCCCTCACGTTGCCAGTGATGCTCCACACCCTAAAACGTTCAATACCCAACGGGAGTCCGTGCCTGCCAACTCCCCTCCTCGTACACCCTTGCCATTGCTCAGCTTTTGCCTTATCCTACCTTCCCTCACAGCAGTAAACCAGTCAATCGGTCAACCCTCGCCGCCCGCCCCCCAGTCATCCCTTGTCCCGTCCTTCTCCCACCCTCCGATTATCTGTTCCATAAAACCTCCCCCCCCCGTTCGAATCTCAATCCCTCAATCCAACCCTTTTCTTTTTCGTCCATTTGGACACATACATGTCTCTGTCCTAGTCAAGTCTCTCCTTCTAACAAGTGTATCTGATTAGCCCACCCCTCTCCTTAGCCCGGAGAGCCAAACCCTGCCCCTCCAACCAATCGACATTGCACACAATACTGTGGTATCAAATAAAACCCACAGACATCCCCCCCGTCTATCCCACCAAAGGGAAAAAAAAACCTCTCACCCTCCCTAATAACGATCTCTTACTCTCTTCCGTTCCTACCTCTCGTTGTGACCCTTCCTTTCTTTCCCATCATCCATCGACTCTCCCTTCTTCTTCTTCTACTACTACTACTACTACTGCTGCTACTACTACTACTACTACTACTACCCGCCTCTCCCTTGACTGTCATCGCCTATTACTCCAATAACTGCGCGCTCCGACGCAACTTCAATATAGACATCGCTTGCAGTCGCTTGCCCCACAAGACTGAAACGGTGATCTCACAAGAGCTGGCAAGCAGAGCTAGCAGTCAATATACATTACAACTCATCACAGTCCCTCCTTGAGATTCGTATTCCGTTGATTCATTAATCAAACATCTCCAGATACAAGGGAAAAAGAGGAAAAGAAGAGAGAAAGAAAAAAAAAGAGGATTCAATCCAATTTTCTTCTTTACTTCTCAACTTGCCACTACGTTTTTGTTTTTTTTGGATAACGTTTCACATCAACCTCTTTCTCTTCTAACTACTACCAACTGAATTTCTACTTCTTACGACTGCATTTGAAAACGTGCTTGCAACGAATTGGTAAAGAAAAATTGAAACAAAGCTATTCGACATTTGGTATGCTACATGAGTTGTTTTTGTTGCTTCGCCTCACGTATTACATTGTAATTGTTTTCTGATAAGAGGTACTTGGAATTTGGTTTCTCGTCTAGATTTCTCAGGTATAATCGGCATTGATCTCCGGTCTTGCCCTGGTCAAATATCCGCCATAGTTTAAATCAACTGAACGGCCTCTTTTTTTATTAAGGTAATTCCCCGTCGGTTCATTGTTAATCTGCTGTACTGTTACATAGAAAGCCCGACCCATAACATTCTGAATTCATAACCCAAATAAAAGACTACCGTACCGCCAACTGAGCATTTTTCTGTTCAGATTATATTTTGAAAAGAATGTTTGGCTAACTTGAGAACATCTTACACCCTCATCAGTAACGAGAAAATGGATCAACAACAGCAGCAACAGAACAACAATCTGCAGCCTACTGGACCGGGAGGTCGCAGGCTGCATATTGCACATAGGAGGTCGCCTTCGGAACTGACCCCGCTCATGAGTATGTCCATTTCTCTTCATCATCAGGCAGAGGCCAATAAAGCTGCCCAAAATCCGTTCCGTACCCAAGGATCCAGAGGAGGTGGAATAGACCCTGCCTATCATGAAGCATGCTTACAGAGGAGCGCAGTGGAGCAATTGGCTCTTCAGCAACAGATTGAGATGCTGCAAGCACAGCAACAACAGATGCTCTCAGCGCATCAACAGTACGCAAACATGGGACTGCTTCCACCCGGACAGGCTCATCTACAGCAACAGGGCTTCAACATCCAACATCAAATCCCCAATATTTCACCTCAACAACAGCAGGGAAGCTTCCAGTTCCCTCAACATCAGCAAGGTTCCGCGCCACAGGGTGCTCCTACTCAGCCTTCTGCCCATAGGCGCAACCAATCTGCTATGCCAGGCATGGGTGCTGCTGCTGGCGGACCTCCCCCGGCCCCTTCATCGGGTGCTGCCGGAACCTTTGGTGAATTCTCCCTAGGACACTCTAACTCAACAGGAAGCGGTGGTGCTGCACCTCAGCGCCGACCAGCCGGTGGACCAACTGGACAAGGCGGTGCTGCTAGCAGTGGCCATCAACGTAGACACTCACTTGCTCTCCCCGAAGCGATTCAAGCTGCCCAACTGGCACAAGCACAGAGAGGACAGGGCAATTTCCAATTCCCTCCTCCTGGAGCAGCAACTAGCGGTGCTAGCCCAACATCTACTCCGGCGCCTGCTGGAGAAAGCTCCAGCCCTTCAACTGCTAACAGCTCAGTACCTGCTACAGCGACAACTCCGGCAATCAGCAAACCTACTTCACTTGCGCCCCCTAGACCTGGAGGAAGAGGTGGGCATGGAAGGAGCCAGAGTCTTGCAGTCATGAACGGCAGGAACAACAACCCTGTGGGTGGTAATCGCATTGGAGGTTTTCAATTCCCCCCACCTATGGCTACAAATGATGCCGGTGCAGGAGCAGCCTCTTCAGGACAAGGTGGAAATCAACAGGGCGGTAATGTGGAACGTCGTGGCAGTAACTCTGGGTTCCAAGGTCATAACCGCCAGGGCTCAAGAAATTATGAGGGCAACTGGCGCAACCAGAACCAGAACCAGAACCAACAGCAAGGTCATCAGCCAGCTGCTTCGGTCGACCTTCAGAACCTTCAAGGCATGGGATTTCAACCGGGACACCGGGCGAGGGCTTCGATTGGGGCCTTCTCTTTCCCTGCCCAACCGGGATTGATGCTTCCTGGACCTGGGCAAAATATGTTTATGGGACAGCCCCTACTCAACCCGGGATTATTGCAGCAACAGACACTCAACCAGCTTCAGATGCAACAGGCAGCATTGAACGCCCAAAGCATGACACTCGGACAGATGGGCCAGGTTGGAGGGCCGAATATGTCTAATCAGCAACAACAACAGCAGAGGAAGACTTTATTCACTCCCTACCTTCCGCAAGCTAACTTGCCAGCGCTCTTGGCAGATGGCCAATTAGTGTCTGGTATCTTGAGGGTCAATAAGAAGAACAGAAGTGACGCGTATGTTTCTACTCAGGATGGACTCTTGGACGCCGACATCTTCATTTGTGGAAGCAAGGATCGAAACAGGGCCTTGGAAGGTGATTTGGTTGCCGTCGAGCTTCTCGATGTCGATGAAGTTTGGGGTCAGAAGCGCGAAAAAGAGGAAAAGAAAAAGCGCAAAGACATTAGTGACACTAGAGGGGGCCCTTCTAATGCACCTACTAGTGCTTCTGCAGACACCGGTGCTAGTACAGACGGTGCTCAAGAGCAAGCAGGAGGTATCAAGAGGAGAGGAAGTCTCCGTCAACGACCTACCCAGAAGAAGAACGACGATGTTGAGGTGGAGGGGCAGAGCTTGCTTTTGGTCGAAGAGGAGGAGGTTAGTGATGAGCAGAAGCCGTTATTTGCTGGGCACATTGTCGCCGTTATCGAGCGAGTCGCCGGACAGATGTTTTCCGGGTATGTTATTACCAGTTATATGCCCGGTTCCATTCGTATCTAACGTAACTTTCTTTTAGTACTCTTGGTCTATTGCGCCCTAGTAGTCAAGCTACCAAGGAGAAGCAGGAAGCCGAGCGCGCAGCCCGTGAAGGTCACTCTGGAAGACCATCTCAACCCGAGAGAGTGCAGGATAAGCCTAAGATCGTTTGGTTCAAGCCCACAGATAAGAGGGTTCCTCTGATTGCCATTCCTACGGAACAGGCGCCACGTGACTTTGTTGAGAACCACCAGGCTTACGCAAACCGTATCTTTGTTGCTTGTATTAAGCGTTGGCCAATTACATCTCTCCACCCTTTCGGTACTCTTTTTGAGCAACTTGGGGAGATGGGAGATATGAAGGTTGAAACTGATGCTCTCCTCCGTGATAATAACTTTGGGCCAGACGACTTCTCAGATGCGGTAATTCGCAACGTGGGCTTCGACAACTGGACTGTTGAATCAGAGGCTGAAGAAGTTGTTTCTTCACGTAAGGATTTCAGGGACCTCAAGACTTTCAGCATTAATGCCAAGGATACCGATGCTATCGGCCATGCTTTCCACACCAAGAAGCTTTCTGAGACAGTTTGGGAAATTGGTGTTCATATCACAGATGTGTCATTTTTCGTCAAGCCCAACTCTTTGGTAGATAGGGAAGCGAAGAAGAGAGGTACTGGAGTGGAGCTGATCAACCGATCGGTTCCATTGCTCCCTGCTAAGTTGGCCGATGAACTCATCTCCCTCAAGCCTGGTCAGGATAGGTTTACATACAGTGTTGTTTTCCAAGTTAATGCCCAGGATGGGAAGGTCATTGAGGAGGAGACATGGGTGGGAAAGGCTATTGTAAAGAATGATGCCAATTTTATGTTTGGTGATGTTGATGCTATAATTTCGAACGCCGGGGGGGAAACTACCGCCGCGGAGTACAAGGAGGAGATTAGCCTCTTACACGTAAGTGTTGAACGATTTATTTTTACATGAATTAAAGCTGACTTTTGCCAGGATATTACACGTAAACTCCGCAAGGAAAGATACAACGCTGACAATGACGAGATCCCTGCCATGCGCTTGGTTTCTCTACTCGATGACGAGAACATTCCTATCGAAGACAACATCTTCCACTCCCGCCCTGCGTACGAGGTCCTTGAGGAATTGTTTGTTAAGACCAATGCCGTTGTTGCCCAAAGGATTGCTGCTGCCCTTCCCGAAAAGGCTTTGCTGCGCCGTCATGCCCGCCCTAACCAGCGTCGCCTAGACAACTTTGGTGAACGGATGAACCGTCTTGGTCATACTATTGATATCTCCAGCAGCGCAGCTCTTCAGACGAGCTTGTTCCGCCTTGAGGATCCTGTTGTGCGAATGGTATGTTTAACTTAACTGACATGATGATTATGCAGTACTAACCCAAGCACAGGGCATGGAAACCCTCCTTATCAAGGGAATGCAACGCGCCAAGCACTTCGTTGGTGGTAAATTACCAGCTGAAATACACGGCCACTATCTTTATAATCTTCCTTTATACACCCATTTCACCAGTCCTATCCGCCGTTACACCGACATCATCGTGCAGCGTCAGTTGGAGGCTGTTCTATCTGAGGGTGCTATCGAATTCTCTGAGGATATTGAGTCCTTGGCCAAGACTGCCGAGCAGTGCAACGTGAAGAAAGATTCAGCGAAGAACGCGCAGGAGCAAAGTATTCACATCGAGCTTTGTCGTGCCGTCGACAAACGCCGGCAGGGGCAGGGTGGTGAGTTGATTTGTGAGGCCATCGTTATCAACGTTTACGAATCAGCATTTGACGTTCTAATCCCCGAATACGGTTTCGAGAAACGTGTGCATTGTGATCAGCTTCCGTTGAAGAAGGCAGAATTTGACAAGACCAACCGAGTTTTGGAGCTGTACTGGGAGAAAGGGGTTCAATCAAATGTATACATTCCCGAGGATGAACGTCCGAAAGGCGGTGCTGCTCTCCGTGCGGCAAACGCTGCAGCTGCTGCGAAGGCCGAGGCTGCGGCACAGAAGGCGGCTCACGAGGCGGAAGAGAAACAACGCAAAATGATGGAAATATCTTCTCTGTCTATCAATGATCAGGATGCATTGTTCGATGATGACGAGGAAGAAGAAGATGAGGAGGAGGAGGAGGAGGATGAAGAAGAGCAAGTGCCTGTTCCTGAGCAATCATTGGCACCGCCACAGTCAAATGCTCGACCAACCCAGAGCATGCCTGGATCACCAACGAAACCTACTAGCATACAAACCCCTCACCGGACTCGCTCGGACCCTAAGATGTCTGTCACTACAATTGGCGAGAAGGCAGACAACACAGAGGCCTCTAACAAGGAAAAATACTTGCATATGTTCACCTTGCGCGAGGAAAAGAGCGATTATATCCAGGAGGTTAGGGAGCTGACCAGAGTCCCAGTCTTCCTCAAGACCGAGCTGAGCAAAAGTCCTCCGTATGTCTCCCTCCCCCAACCTCTATATATGATAAAATTCGATTGTTAATAGGCTCATTGTATAGTTGCTTGACTATCCGGTCACTAAATCCTTATGCCCTGTAAGGGCCCTCACATTTATGGCAACAACGCGAACAAGAGATTTGCTTGGATATTATTTATATTTGGGTAGTTGTACGAATGAATGTGGGCGGTATTGAATAGTGCTATTTGAATGAATTGGTGTTTTATTTTTCTTCCTAACATATTAACTTGGGTGATTGATTTTGCCATGTTTTCTTGATGGAGGCTGACAAGGTAATTCCGTATTCTCATCTAGCTTGTCTTCAGAGAGCGGGTCTTGGTGACACTTTTTGTTTCTATATTTCTCAGCTTTTCTGTATCTGTAATGTTGTGATGTGGATGAGATATGAAGTACGAAGGAATTAGTTCAACAGAGGATTCTTGGTTGGGGCAGGGGGCTGTTTTTTATTTAGTACGGCTGTTCAGGTTGAATGGTAAGAGGCGGTGCGTTTGAGCTACTTAGGGATCCAACATCCTCGGGAGCTTGTATAGTGTATGTTAGGAAAGAAGAAAGTCCTATTGAATTCATCCTCCACCTCCCTTTTGCAGTGTCTGTAAATCGGTACGTTCTGCCCTCGCCGAACTCACTAAAGAATTCGTGCGTGGGGAGCACTGTCCGAGAATTCAAAATTGATAACATCTTTAGCTAACATAGATCGAGTCACTGACTGGCCGATTGTAATTGGATTCCGACAGACTAGGGTTGTAATATTTTGTTATACCGTTCAGGTTTAAAAAACATATCACATTCTGGATCAAGTAATACTGGCATCGCATGCTTGGTCAAGATCCGTATTCATTCTGCCTGGTTATTGACAGACAGCTCTCACTGCTTGCAACAGTATGCTCCCATGGGAGCCCAGCCTCAAGCTCTATAGCGATTATTCTGTGTTGAAGGGCAATGGGGTTTTCTGTATTGAAGTCAGGAGCCAGATTCTACTATAATTAAGGCAGATGGTATAACTACTTGATACCGCCAAATTAAGTTATTCCAAGGGGAATGAGGGTGGATGGGCTCGGAATAACTCAACAATCTTTCCAGTGGAGATTCTGGTTGTCCCAAATAGCTAGTTGGCGGGGATAAAAAAACAGAGATTGGAGGGTTATGGGTTCCCCCCTGACTTTCGTGCGTCTGTGACAGGTTTGCATCGAATACCCTGGTAACCACTGTCTGTGAGTGTGGTTATATAGTACGTGTGTTGCGGGGGCGGGTGGGGGGGTTGGGGGCAGTTTAAGTAGTAGATTGAGGTCTACTCGGGCCGTGGAGTTAGATGTAACACGGACAGGGTGATGTAGCATGCGGTGGCGAATCTTTTTTCGTGGCAGACAGTTATTGCATCGTATCTCATCGGAGAATTCAGAGCCCGGCAGGACGGGTATTGCGTTGTTGGCTGGAAGAGGATTATTTGGAATTTTATATGAAGCTCAATGTGGCACGTGCTGTGCGTGCTGTGCACGGTGAGATAAGCTTGTTTCGGTTTACCAGCGGGGTTGAAGTTGAATGGGTGGGTGACCCTTGGCTGTGCAGATATCATTACGAATAATCTGGGCACGAGACTTAATGGTTGTGAAATTTCTGCTCCCAGAGATGAAGTTAAGGTTGTTGGGGCATTTGAGCTGCAAGCCTCTACCGGGAGGGCCGTTTGTTGGTGAAGTCACGTAGTGGGTTTGAAAGGCGAGTCATGGTGAATGATTGGATCTGTGTGAACAGCTAACATGAAGTTGGATCCTTTTTTTTTTTTTTTTTGTTTAACTCATTACATGAAATTAGATCAGGAAAGCGCTAGTTGCAGAGAAAGTGACTTTTCTTGGTCAGAGTTATAAAAGTTAACCTAGTATTCCCCCTCTCTACTTGCATTCTCCTGGAAATAGGTCACCACTTTAAGATTCAAGGTTTAACCAATTGATTGATTCCCCACATCTAGAAGCATCTGCTGAAAAACCTCGCAATTGGTCAGGTAAGGATGCATCGACGGGTGAATCTGAGATATGTCTCTAGTTTACCTGGTGTTGGATTGTTCTGTCGTCTAAATCGCTTGGGAGTCCTAAACTTGGAAGTGCAAGTAGGAAACGAGGAAAAAACCCCGTTGCACATCGTCTACTATTTCGAGCCAAATGCGGCCAAACCCTTAGTTAGTTAACGCTGGGGCAGCCAGGGTCCGCGCGCCTATCATCGCCAAATAAGGCAACCAATAAGCTCAGGAAGCGAATGGCGGGATCCCTGTCAGGACCAGGCCCTGCATCAGATGCGAGGCTTATCCAGTTTCAAGAATGACGTCTACCCCGTGGCTGTCACAGCCATCGCCGCGTTCTCGCGGAGCTGTCAAACACTATTCAGACGTTTTGTTGGACTCTGCGGAAAGTGTGATCCCGTTCCCACTGGCTGTGACTACCACTTTCAACAATATCGACGGTGGGACCCATTGTCTTTTTCGACATCCTCCTCCTGGTCCATCGCCCTCCTGCCCGGATAACGACCCCTAAACGCTGGTGTTTCCAGCGTTACTGCGTATTTCACGTTACCATGGCCACCCTGCGCTTGCTCTTTGTGAGATTTCGTCCAATGCTCCTGAGTCTCGAAATGCTTAGCATAGCAGCCCCTAGATCACAACCCTGTGATGCCAAGTTGTTGTAAATAGCAGTACAAAAGATTTATATATATCCACCGAGTTCCCACTTTGGAATTCTCCCTTACCTCTCTTTCCTCAACTAGTTCAGCCCTATTCATTCCCCCTTCTCTTTTCACTCTTTTGCCCTTGCTCTTATTTTTTATTTTCAGTACAATCACTTCTGGACAGATTCCCCGGCGGAAACCCCTTCCTTCTTCTTTTCTTACGGGACCCATCTGTGGTTGTGCACACAGTAGTAATATTTAATACCCTCATCTTCACCAAAGGCCCCCCGAGCCTCTCTCCCAAACACAAACCAGAAATGATTATCATCCGAAAAATCGTTACCTCGGCCGTTGTTGCGTTTGCTGCTTTTAGTAACATAACTGGCGCACATCCAATTGTTAAGAGACAGGCAGGCGCGCCAGCACTGACTGATGTAGATATTCTCCAATTGTGAGTATACAATAATAGCTTATATCACTGAATAAAGCTAACCACCAGCAGTGCATTGACCCTGGAGCACCTTGAATCTACATTCTACAAAGAAGGATTCGCCAAATTCCCCGCTGCAGACTTTCTTGCATTGGGCCTGACACAAGAAGATGTCGACGGACTGACGCAGATTGGAGCCACCGAGGCAACACATGTAACTGCTCTCATGGCCGCCATTGCAGGCGCGGGGGCTACACCGGTGCAGCCTTGTACCTACAACTTTGGGCTCACAGATGCTGCGTCTATGGTTGCTGCTGCGAAGATTCTTGAGGCAGTCGGTATCAGCGCGTAAGATAATATCTATTCCTATGTTCGTATATTAAGAGAAATACCAGCTCTCACACATCATTTAGCTACCTCGGTGCCGCTCCCCTCATTACAGACGGCAAGATTCTCTCTGCCGCCGCTTCGATTGTTACCGTTGAATCCCGCCATCAAACCTTCATCCGGACGGCCCTCAAGCAGTCGCCGGTCCCGCAAGCCTTCGACGCCGCCGTCGGTGCGCGGCAGATCTTCACGCTGGCCGCAGGATTTATCACAGAGTGCCCCGCAGGCTCTTCACTCGGCCTTCAGGCGTTCCCATCACTGAATATCGTAAACGCTGCGACAGTTAGCGCAGGGTCAACTCTAACATTGTCGGACCCGACAGCGTTTGCGGATGGCAGTACGTTCTGTGCGTTTACGTCGGGTGAGGCGGGGACCCAGTTTGCGCCGCTTACATCGGGGACTTGTGCAGTGCCGCAAGGATTGGGTGGGGAGGTGTATGTTGTGTTGACGAGTAGTGGGACTACGGTGACGGATGAAGTTGTGCTCGCTGGGTAGGTTGCTTCACACATAATCACTCGGAATATATTTGCTAACCTTTTTGGATGTGCAGGCCTGCTGTGTTGTCGTTATCTTAGAATCGGAACCCTCCATTCTTTTGTCTCTCGTTTATGCTGCGCCCTAGCGCTAATAATCATAGTGGTTCTAAATAGTGTTGAAACATTATCCCCTTGCCCACTCCCCCGATATGTATTTTTATGGTCCCTTTTTATTTTGTTTTTCTTCTTCATCTTCAACTGGGCGCTTTCCCGCGTCCTAGTTTGAGCTATTATTTGTACTTCTCTATTTTCACATGATCTACGACTGATCTGCTTGCATTACCGTCTCATCGAGTGAGACGAGATTGAAAGCTCAATTTTCCTTTATTCCATTTTGAGTTATATTCTTCCTATGTCAGTGACGAGGAAGGAAACCAAGGGGGGTGGGGGGGAAGGGGCAGGAGTGATGGGAGTTTTCCTAATGACAAACTATGAGCCAGCCAAGTGAAACCCATCCCAGTTCACGTGTTGTTCAAGTTTCACGCCGACTATTGACGTCTTGGCATGCATATGCGAAGTAGGGTGAGTGACATACATCGAGAACTATGGCCTTGGCAAATTAAGGCCTCCAGATTTCTCACCATCTTGATATCCTAAGCTTGGGAAAACCAAATCTATAATATGCAGAACTAGCTGCTAGTCTTCAAGCTAAAAACATGAAGCGAAGAAAACGAAGACTGAGAGAAAAAGAACACCGTGCTCACCCATAGGAAAAGACATAAGATACAGGCTCAAAAAAGGCGAAGGGTTAACCTGGCGAAAATCGTAAATACCGATCGTGAAAAAAATCAGAAGCTTCTTGAAATACCAAGAAAAAAAACACTTTTTAAAAAAGAAAATCCCTCTACACACCCCTAGGTGGAGGGTTTAGAATTCGTTTCGTTAAATTGCTTTTCAGAAAACCCATCAAGTTGCGCTCTTGCTTTTTCTTTCCCTTTTTTTTTTTTTTTGTTGCGGCCCGATCATAGCGTCACTTGCCTCCTATAGTCAAATAATAGGATATATGCTGTACTTGATTGTAGTTTAAACGATGAATTTTGCTTTTGCCCTGGTGCTCCCAGATTGCGCACTTTCGGTGTGGCCTGAGAACTCGCAGTGCTCGTTCGTATTCAACCTCAATACCTCCTTGAATTTCTTTCCAATCTCCATAAGAGACTCCCTGGAGGGAGCGGTCTTTCCGCCACCGGAAGACTTTGTCCACACACCGATCCTGAAGAAGGCCTTGCGAACGTTGACAACGACACCCATAATTTCCTTGTCGTCTTCGGCTTCGAGGGTCTCACCGATGGCGGCAAGCATTACGTGCAGCCAGAGCTCATCAATGGGGACGGCACGCTTCTCCTTGAACTGGTAGGACCATTTGCCGCCGTTCTTGTTTTGGGGGTCTTCCCACTCGGGACGGACACCGGCCTTGAATAGGTGGTAGTCGGATTTGAGGGCAAGCTCAGATGTTTTGGCAATGTTATTCTAAAGAGGGCATAAGTGGCAAGCTCATAACAAGGTAATGGAGTTCGAATATAGGAGAGAAACATACATAAATACCCCAAAACTCCTCCACAGAGTCAAAAGTGACTACCTCCTTTAGAAGATCGTTCCAATTGTTCTCACCCTAAGGTTGGCGCTAGCATTAGTAGGTGTTGATCGTTTTTATTTTATTTTTTCTGGAAAAGAAAAAGAATAAGAAAGAAAAAAGCGTGGATGAGCAACGAACCTTTGGGCTCGGTGGCTTGGTGAACCAGAGAGTCCATTTGTTCATCAAAGGGTGCTTGACATTGAAGTTTTCGGGGGAATGGAATACTGTCAACTGCTCCTTGCTGTTGGCATCAGAGGCGCCGGCTGCATCTGCATCATCATCATCGCTCGCACCGTTGGGAGGAGAAACGGGGATTTCATTGAGGGGGCGCTGTTCGTCGAGAACCTCAACCATGGTGGGAAGGTCTGATGGTGCAGTAGTCATGATTTCTGAAGTCTTTTTGTTATGAAGGTTGTATGGAGATGAGAGGTCAGTTGAGATTCTGCTGGAGGTCGAAGGGTGTACCGAAGGTCGAAGGGTGTACCGGAGGTAGGAAGTGTTAGATAAGGGCTGAAGGCGGGGCTATACTTTCTGAAACCTGCAAAACTACATCCACAGTTTTGGGCAAGATGACTACTAGCTTGATGGTTATGTAAGCCGCGGGGTGCGGGTTACATGTACATAGTTACCTAGCCTTTGATAATTTTTCAACATCCAGTTAATTATCACGAGAGAGGTGTTGCCCAGCAATTGTTTACCAGAACAAGATGCCTCTGCTCATGAATTTCACTCGCACCGTGAGAGCGGCCACCGCCCGGCCGTCCCCATCACTTAAATTCCTTCTACCTGGGCTGTTTCGGGGTCCAGGACAACAGCAGAGTCGTTCAGCGTCGATTGTTTCAGATTTGCGAAACGTTGCATCTTCATACAACAAGCGCATTAGAAGAGGTCGTGGTCCTTCCTCAGGGAAGGGCAAGACGTCTGGGAGGGGTCATAAAGGTCAGAAACAGCACGGGAAGGTGCCGGCGGGATTTGAGGGTGGTCAAACTCCAATAGCAATTGTGCATGGACCAAGAGGATGGGACAATAAGTAAGTATTCCTGCGCCCAGCGCAATTATTAGTAAAAATAATTTTGCTAACAAAATTGACTTTAGGTACTCCGAAACGATGTCGCCATTGAATCTCGACAGGCTACAGAGCTGGATCAACCAGGGCCGGATTGACCCCACGAAACCTATTACCTTGAAAGAGCTGGTGGACTCCCGCTGTCTCCACGGAATCAAGGATGGGGTGAAGATCCTCGCAAGAGTATATATCCAGCTAGGTTTCATTGCAATGTGTGATACCTAACGCTTTGATTAGGGAAAAGAAGAGTTGAAGACGCCTATTGATATCACTGTATCCCGCGCCTCTAAAGAAGCTATCAAGGCCATTGAAGCGGCTGGTGGTAAAGTTGTTACCCGCTACTTCACCAAGGATGGCATAAAGTCTATTATCTACCCGCACTTTTTCAAGACCCCACGCCGATTGGCCAACCCCACTGCCCGTAAAGATATCGAGTACTACAGAGATCCCGACCACAGAGGTTACCTCTCACATACTGTTAGCGAGGGAGAATCGCCTAGTTTGTTCTGGAAGATTCCAGGGCCGAACAAGGTTGGCGCTGGTCCTCAGAACAAGGGAGCTGGAGCGGCACAGAAGAAAGCAAAGGAGGAGAACAGGCTGTTCTAATGGTTTCAACCTATTAGAATTCTATTGGTATAAGGGCCATCATATAACTCAAATCTGTTGCCAGTACATTAGGTACATTGTACAAAGTTCCATGAATTCATTACAGCTTATGGGAAGAATTTCCCACAGCGCACTCGTGTATATGAGGCACACATATATACAATATCTAGCCTTCTGCTATGAGATAAGGGAAATGGAAGGATGATTGTAGCGGGTGGAGCTTGGGTGAAGCTTCTTATGCTTTAGTGGGCGTTGAACATTGTCCCCATTACACCAAAAGCCAAATTACTCGCAGGTTACCATGTGTCATTCTGTAGGGTTTAGCTTATATCCTACAGTAATGGGCTCAGCTCTTGTTCACCCCCACCCCAGGCCTTGTATGGGCGAACATTTTCGCCTCCTCTACAAGTAGAGTAGATGATAAAACAGCAATAATTTGATTTGGAAAAAGAAGAAGACTATGGACCAAAAGGATTGTAACCCGCCACGCATACTTTCTTTTTACTATAAACTAATCCTCTGCTTCATTTCCATTTTACTCCTGTTGAAAATTCAAGTTCATCTATGTCCTAGATTACAGTTAAATAGAAAAATCTCCTGGTTTTAATTGGGTAAAAAATAATGCTCGGGTGCATGTATATGCTCTACCTATGGCCATGGGGGTGGGTGTGTCAACTTCGGATGACTTTTTTGTATGGGAAACAGTGAAAATACCACACAGATTCTGGATTAAAAGAATGGGTTTCTTGGCCCGTGCTCGCCGCGCCGCGAGTATACATGTAATTTTCTTGCGGCAAATCCCGCTACAACGTCAGATAGATATGCCTCCCCGGGCTCTGTAGAATTATCCCCGCAGTTCTCCGCACTTTGAGGTCGGATATCTTTGAGATATTGGTTCTTTAGCGTAAACACACAACAATGGGCGGTAAGTCATTGCCTCACTTCAAATACAGCTTATCTCTACTGATATATTCTGAGTTAGGTTGTAAGTTTAGAGACGGCTCCGTGATAACCAGACACAAAAACGTGCTGATGCCAGAATTCTATAGCTTCTATTTGGCTATGCCCTCCAGAGGGGACTAAGATTGAGGCTGTATTGATTAAGCTTATCTCCAATACTGTTCCTGCCTATTTCGAGGATGAGAAAGTTCCAGACTTCCGCCCACATACTACCATAACTTCTGAGATTCCTCCTAACTTGGACCCCCAAAAGGTCCTTGATAGTATTGATATCAAGGAGCTCCCTAACGTCATATTTACTTCCATGGTGATCGGGTTTGCCTCTAAACTTGCCCTGAGATTCTTTGTTTGCCGAGTTACTGACATAAACCACACCATACATAGAGAAACCTTCTTTACTCGTGGAACCCTTCATATAGAAAAAAATGATTCTATTGTGGCGCTCGCAACTCATTGTCGCCAGAGATTCGCATTTGGCGGACAATTGAAAGAAGATGCGGAGAAGTGGGCGAGAGAAAAATTTACGCCTCATGTTTCGCTTGTCTACTCCAATCTTTGGCCAATTCCAGAAGATGTGTCGAAAGCTATAGAAAATGATGTTCTTAGCGCTGGCGTTGAACTTTCGGGGGTTTCTGGTTCCAATTCAGAGCTAAATGGCTGGAGCGGAGGGAAGCTTGTTTTAGTAAGGTATTCCTGTTCCCCATGCCGAGGAAAGCAGTATTAAGTCTGTGAATAAACAGGTCCCCACTGGTAAGCCACTTGATGAGTGGGTTGTTTTGGCCGAGCGAAATCTGTAGATAGCTTTGTTAGTAGAGCTAAACTTTACTATTACCCACCGCTATCGGATTCTTTGGGTTCAGATAATATTGCATCATTTAATTTTAAATTTAAATATAAATAGTGTGGTTCATGGGGATGAGTGCTCTTGTGCCCTTGCCTCGGGGACATAGCCTCAGTGCGTGTAAGTAGGCTCAGGAATAAGGTCTATTAAGGCCATTTTATGCCTTTGCTTAGACATATCTAGTTGAATGATGTTTCTTTAAATTAATTATTAGCCAATCATATTATAGAAATATATATGGTCAGCTTCGGGAATCTTGCGGCGACTCGAGTCACCCCGAGCGAGGCGAAACTTTCTATACCCGAGACCGGACAAAGGTAAGGAGCAAGGGGGGAAAACACATCTCGAGGACACCCTAGAGCCCTCGCCTTAAGTGTTCTCTTCGGTCAGATTTCCCTGGCAATACAATGGATATTTGAAACTTGATATGGCATAGTCGTACGCGCAGTTTGGTCAGTTATTGTTGTCCAGCAACTATGTACATGTATGGTAAAAGATACGGCGTAGAAATGGAACTATCGTGGCTGCAAGATGACTCCCGGGCCAGTGAGAGGGCAACTTGGTATTCCTGATGCTTTATATTGTGGGTTGACAAAATTAACCGGACGCTGCTGCATTACAACCAAATACTTCAACGTCGCCTTGCAACACAACCATGGCTGGAAACGCCAAGAGATATTATATCTGTGATTCTCTATGCTTGTCTCATCTCGTTTTTGGTATGGGCTTAATCGCGGGTAGGTAATTGAAAGGTTAGTTATTATAGTCTATAGATCTATTCAGTAACGCAGTGTCCGGTTAATTTTGTCAACTGACAATACATACAAAAACAACTGATTTCAAGCTCTAATAACTACATACATGTACATGTAGGATAGATATCAAATATCTGTACAATGAAAGTAACCATCATCACTACTACTACCTTTTATTGTATGTGCCAATTTCTTTTTATGTTTGTCACTATTGATTACTTTAAGACGGGGGCACCATATTGTAGGTAAATAAATATACATGTAGGTGTGATTGGGTTTGGAGTAGGGTACAGCTACACCTCGCTATAAGAAACGCCAAGGTGCAGGCAACTTTCGTTTCTTGTAGCATAGCAAGTAACATTTTGGTGTAGAGCTGTTAGCGTGTAACCTATGCGCTGTTTCTTACAGCGAGGTTCTCTTAGAACGAGGTTTCTTAGAGGTGTACCTGTACCTACATGTACTTGTTTCTTCGTTAACGAACACATTCGGGTAGCTTGGGTGGCTTAGCTAGCCGCCACCTTTTGGTAGGGCAGCAACCACCTAGATCGCCAAGACCAAAAGACAGTCCCAACCACAAAGCCCACACCAGTCAGGCAATCCCACCAAAAAATTCCCGGCCCTAGATCCAGATACCAACGAAGAATCCACAGACAACCGATCACGACAACCACGAATCCTCTCCCCCGGCCCAAGGAAAATTTAAAATACGATGGTCAGTTTTCTACGTTTTGGGGCCAATTTCACGGTCGGAGTTGTTCTGGGATTTGTAGAAAATCAGGCTAGAAGGGAATGGAGAGATCAACTATGAAAGATGAAGCTGACGTGTAAGCATCTCTGATAAACCAGGTCCGCTACGCTGCCACCCCCAACAATGAGAGCAAGTCCGCGAAGTCCCGTGGATCTTTCCTCCGTGTCTCTTTCAAGAACACCCGTGAGACTGCCCAGGCCATCACACGTATGAAGCTCACACGCGCCATCGCTTTCTTGGAGAACGTTAAGCAGCACAAGGAGGCTGTTCCCATGAGAAGGTACTCTGGAAGTACCGGACGTTGCGCTCAAGGTGGGTCTAGGTTTTTCTTTGGAGGTTCTCGTTTGCCGGGGGATTGGTATCTCGAATTTGTGAAGAAGAGCAGTGGGAAGCTCAAGGAGTATTGAAAGAAGCTTGGGACATTGGGGTTATGAATAAAGGGCACATACCCAAGGGAACGGTTTTCGTTTGGGCGCTCGACTACGACCTAACTTATCGCTACTCTGATCGAATGCCATCAGTTATTTCTAGGATGGTAGAGCTGACAGGTGTTTTTGTGTAGGCAAGCAGTTCGGTGTTTCCCGCGCCCGCTGGCCCGAGAAGTCCGCTGAGTTCCTTCTCGGTCTCCTCCGCAACGCTGAGGCCAACGCCGACACAAAGGGACTTGACACCTCCAACCTCCAGATCTCCCACATTCAAGTCAACCAGGCCCCTAAGCAGAGAAGAAGGACTTACCGTGCCCACGGACGTGTACGTTTAGCAACTTTAATATCCCGGTAGGGATACATGACTGACAGCATGTGTTAGATCAACCCCTACATGTCAAACCCCTGCCACATCGAGGTGATCGTCTCTGAGGCCGAGGAGGCCGTTGCGAAGGCTGACGATAACGCTGTCCTCCACCTGAACTCCAGGCAGAGGGGCCGCGCTCTTGGCCAGCAGAGGAGGATCGCTGCTTAAATTAGCGAAGGGGCGTTGATTCGTGGAATAGAAAAATAATGAAACAAATTCGAAATTTTTCGTGAACTACTACAGTGAGAGGGTTTTCCTATGCAATAAGATTTTTCTGTTTGCGTGGGTATTAGGGTTTTTCTTGTCTTCTTTTTTTTTGCTTCTGGAGGGGTCAATTAAAAGTACTGTGCAAAGTTGTATCTATACTTGGCGAATTTCGTGGGCTGGAAATGGCGATATTGTTGCCTGCAGACCACAAGGTACCTAAGGTTACCTAGAAAAGAGTAGAAACTCGTGTCGGACAACTAGTCCAAGGTATTAAAATCGGAGTTCAGGTTCACCAGCTTATTATAATTATTTGGGACTGAATACATGTAGTTTTGATATACTCACGTGCTATCACTCGCTCCAGTTGTTGCTCATGTAATGGTGACTCCACGCCCAGTCTTTGTAGTTATCATTCCAACCAGTTTTTTAAAGGAATCTTTGTAGGGTCACCTCCACTACATGTAGTTATTCCAGGAACATGTTTAGAGTCCCGTCACTACCGGCATTGTGAGACGAGTGATATACTATGAATCTGACTGACAATCAATAGCCTTGGTTTTGCCGCGTTGACTCGCAAGTCGTGGGACAGGGTCGCCTTGAGAGAATCTCCTGGAAACCTGCCTTCAAGCCCGGGTGCCCATAAGGCTGGCCGCCGCCGGGGCTCTGGGGTCATCATATTGCTAGCCTTGAGATACTTTGTGATCTTTATCGAGATCCGATGCCTACCATCGACACCTCATATAGCGGTAACACTTGAGGCCCCGCCTGGATAAACCGCGCAGATAGAAACATACCAACAGCGTGAGCATTATTATCTAATATTATCGCTATGCCCCATCCAACCCCGGCGTGCTGAAATCGAGCACATTCTCCTGCAGTTGTAGTTAAGGGCTTTACTGTACTGATTAATATACACTAGTAAGCTGTCACTATAGCATCCGGGAGACCTTGTAATGGTCCTCCTTTAGTATAATAACCGGCTGGCAGTGTCTCTACCTCTTCACCCTAGGTAACTAGAGTTCTCGCACTGGCAGCGGATAATCCAACACGTGAGCGTAAGACTTACAAAGTGTGGGAAAAATTGATTGATTTGTGATATAATTCATTACATGCGTGAGGTGCAATGACACAAGCGAGAGAACACCTAAAATCTTACTTCCATAAACTAGAAATGACCGCCCCGTGCTACCTTAATCATTTCATACGTGCCTGCCTTCACTACAAGTCAACAGTGAGTGGTTTCCCCGGATGGACAGAGATTGGGAATTTCCTTGGCACACGAGTGATATTTCATGACGACATGAAATACCACATCAGCCTTAATATGCCCAGTCTTAAAGGTTACACGCTGCATATGGAGGTGGAACAATCGTGGCTTTTCGGAAACGTCATCGGACGGCGTACTACGCGGGTAGGGGTAAGTCTGTAGACAGGTGGCTGTGCATTGAGAGAACATTTCTTACCGCCACCTGTCTACAGACTTACCCATACCCGCGTAGTATAGTTAACTAAGTGATTGTATATCAGCCACTGTCTTAACTGACCAGTTTCGTCGTTACCTTAAAAAGGACTGTAGCCACAGTTTTGCCTGCAAAGGCATTATGTATATTGGTGGCGTTCCGTCTGATGACTTATTGTACAGCAGTGGGTAATAAGTCATCGGACAGAACGCCATGAAAATACTCGTTTGTAGGTAAGATTGTGGCTATGTCATCCGACGACTTACTACCCACCGCTGTACATGTACGTACTCGGGCGTTAATTGAGTCCTGAGAAATTCTGTGAAATCGTTGCTACTAAGAATTCTCAGAACTTAATTATGTACACAATGCATGGGTAGGCATTGTATGCTGCGTGAAATAAGTGATAGTCCTGGTTCTTGGCGCCAAGGTTGCCACAGCCAACGCTTCGGAAGTCTCGCGTAGATGAAATTGACAACACGTTTTCCCACAGAGCCGCCTTGATCTCACCTTAACGACCTCTCTTCCCCCAGCGCAGCAGACTCACATTAGATATTTCAACATGTTTACCTCAGCGAAATCGGCCTCAATAGTTAGCATCTCAACCCTTCTCCTCATCCATTCGTACGTGCCCTCCCTCGCCCTCTCAATTAGTTGTAGCTATAGTACCTAGCAGCAGTGAGTAGTCGTATGCTGATCAGTAGTTAATTTTTACTGTTTAGCTGTTATTCGGCATATGAACACTCTCTCATATCAATAGGCGCGAAAAACAGCCTTCCTCTGGATGTGACGATCGAAACTTTAGTCTCAGTCTTCCTGCTATGCGTCGGCATAGTCCTGAATAACAGCCAGGAGTTCAAGCCGATATCGTGGTCGATCTGGAGTGGACAGTTGGAGCGGGAAAGAGGAAGCGGGCCATATGGATACCTAGAAGAGCGGTTGGGTTTCTTGGACATTCGGGTTGGTCCTCCACGACTGTTGCCCTTGTAGAGGCTGGTGCTAATACTCAATAGACCAAGCGAGCAGAATTTGCAAAGTGGGCGAAGAGTAATGAATAGACTAGCAGAGGAAACCGCTGGTTTCCCTATATTTCATGATACTGTAATGGAGAAGGTATCATTTACCGCTATAGGGCGATACTAGGGAGAGTGACGGCTCTAAATGATTGTGGAAATACCAATCAAGATTTAATCACAAAGTTGCAGCAAATCAAACTATAATAGAACATATTTGAGTGTTTGTTTGATTTTTAACAAAGTAAAATCAGCATGAAAATTCGTAAATTTTGATCTATTTATGCCTTCAAAGAAATAAAGAGGCCTTCAATCCTGCTAGAGCAACCTTTAGGAAATCATAGATGTGTTACTTTTTTTTTCTTTTTTTAGCCAGCACCCACTCTACAACTTCTGCATAGCAGCGATCTAAAGTTTCCACAACACGTTAGTAACATGGCCAGGGGGTTGGGGGCCGGCAACTTACGTCAGTGCTCTGGACGTGGTCCTCGTCCTCCTCAATCTGTTGCTGCAGGTCGTCAAGACCAACCTTGTCATCCTCAATGACCAAGTTGATCTGAAGCTTTTTGATACCGAAACCAACAGCTACCAAAGTAGAGGCTCCCCAGACAAGACCGTCTGTAAAATCAAAGGTTAGCTATAGAAATTATTGAAAGAGAACAAGTGAAGAATTACCCTTGGCAATGGCCCTGACATTTGCCTCCAGTTGTTTCTGTACCAGTTAGTATGAATAGATGGAAGTTGGATCAGAAAAACAAACCATATCAGTCTCATCATCCCAAGGCTTGACATCCATAGTAACGACAGACTTGGCAGCTAAAGAAAGATTTTAGACCTAATTTAGGGATATCAGTGTTATAAAAATTCCTCACCTGGCTTGACTTTTCCGGCCTATCAAACATGTTAATTATAGTTTTGTTAGATTATTTGTGATAACATAATGCTTACCTTCTTGGCGGCATACTCGGCCAATCTCTTTTGGGTGAGGGCTTCCTTTTCTGGGTCCTCCTCCTCCTCGTCCGAACCGAACAAGTCAACCTCGTCGTCGTCCTCGGCCTCGGTGGCCGGCGCGGCGGCAGGGTTCACAGCGGCAGCGGCGACCTCAGGGCCATATGTAGAGGCTGGGGCCGAAGCGTCACCAGGAAGGGTAGTGAACTCATCCGCGAAGGAAGCAATGTGCTTGTACCAACGGGCAGCATGGGGGTACTTTCCGGCATCTGGGGACTTGGAGACGCCATTGAAGACGGCAACATCAGCCTGGGAAGGAGAAGTTCTATTTAATGAGAAAATACGATTAGTACGAAGTATAAAGGAATTTTTGAAAGGTTTTGCTTAAGTTAGGAAAAGTAGAAGGAATGAATGTAAACATAAAAGATAACACATAAGTGCAATTACGACCATCTGCCCAGCGGGTCTTGATGAGAATAGGCCGCAAATGAATTACAGGAAATAATATGAAAGGCCTAACGGAGGCAGCCCAATTGGTAACAGCAACCAACTACGGTAGAGCAGAATTATCGAGAAGAAGAGGAAAGACGTTAATATACCCAGTGATGTAACTCCTAGTTCCCAACCAAGAGTTAAGAACTGCATGATTAAAAATTGGTCAGTACTCGTGTTTAACAGCATAGCTCTACAGCCTAGAAGGAAACGTACCAGTCAAACCAGCATCGGCAGCGAGATCAGCGAAGCCCATTTTGAAGGATGATTATGAAGGTGTCGGATATAAAAAAACGTAAATCGGGCAGTGGATATGTATTCTTTAGAGGAAATGGAGGCTTATAGATGAGGTGGGGTATTGACGACGCTTTATGGGTGAAAAGTGAAAGAGGAGGGGTAAAAAGATGATGGGGGGATTTTTTTTTTTGGAGGGGTCAACTTGGGCGGGTCGCCGCGGTCTCGACCAGGGAGCAACATCATTTTCACAGATACACTCAAATCGCCGATTCTTCGGTGCAAAAGCAGTGTGACAATGCAAAAGATACCTGCAAGGAAGTGGAGGGAGATTCCATGTATTTTTTTTTTTACTAGTCCTTGCAATAGAGTAGCCCCTGCCAAGCCCTGGACAAAATTTATATAAAAAGGCCTCTTCCCTCATGCTCCTCTTTCCTCCACCATCATCAGTAGAGGTTATGCAAATAACCATGGGAGCTCCGCCATTGTGCGGCTTGCTGAGTGTTATTCTATTCTATGAATATCGTTCCGTTCCCGGCTCCTTTGATTAAACTCTTTCGCTCTTCTCTTAAAAGAACGCTTCGCTTTATTACGATAGTTCTGACTAGAGGAAGGCGGTACATTACACATCCCTGGATTTTATAAAGATACATTTATTTATAAAATTTATAAATTGAAATGGCCATCTGTCCTTGAACACGTACCTATGCTATACTTCTGTGATTTTTCACGTGTCCCTAGCTTATCCAGCTGCCTTAAAAGATTCAATTCCATTAATGTTTCTTCCCGATCTCACCCATTACCTTCATTCTCCACAGCGCGGATATCTTGTTGACTCTTTATTTGTCTACTGGACGTATAAGTCATTAGCGGGGACGGACATCAACTCATTCTCAGCGTAAATCTATACCGAAGTCAATTGGTTTATAGGTCGTTTGATTTGTGCCCTACTAATCATTTTTAAAATATCTAGACGATCGAAATTCTACAGGCTGGCTCCTGCTCGATACGACGAGATGCCTTCTATTAACGGGATCACGGCCACTATAATGACTCACGATGGTCCACTCCCAGAATTTGGTTGTAGTGAGTTTAGAGGTGGTAAGGATTGTTATATCCCAGCACAATCGGGACAGCAGTTCTGGTTACACTATACAATCCACAAACCAATTCCTTGCAAGGCCGCAAGTGTGGAATTTTACGTGGATGGGCAAAGGGTTGATGCTCAGTTCCCTCTCCCACGAAAGAATGCTGACAATTCTACTGTTGGTCCGATTGATTCAACCATCAAATCCCAATATGGTCGTGACATAAACGCTGATGGAGTAGAGGTTGCGTGGAGAAGGGAGATTTTTTTTGCTCTTATCAAGCCAGTTAAAGCTATCAAGCCTCGCTGCAAAGCGAAAAGAACACCGTTATCTGCCGAGGCAGAACGGTATGGTACCATTGATTGCAAGATCTTTCGATCAGAGAAGTCACCTGAATGGGCTGGGGCAGTAACACCCGAAGAGTTTCACTCTCTTTCAGATGCCACGAAAACACTGAAAAGCCGGCCCCTCAGTCACGTTTCGAGGTTAGGTGTCAAAATGGCCACTTCTACGTCAAAACGATACTGCGTAAAAAGCTTGGATCCGGACGATGCTCCCTTCGCATGGTTTAAGTTTTACTATCGCTCAAGGCAACGACTTATCGAGAAGTTTGGACTTGAGCAGCTTAGAGGACTTTCACTGCAGGGGGAGGAGGGAAAGCCTGTTTCCAAACCCCCCACCAATATCACCCTTAATGTGCCCTCCCAATCACCCTCCAAGGCATCTTCTCAGACGCCTGGGAGGGTGCATGTCCTCCTCCACGGCCTTGGAGTAAGTCCCGACGGCAGAACCGATAACATAGATAAGGGAACAGGCCTGGAGCATTCTGTTATGGAAGCCAATAAAGAAGCCGATTTATTAGATACCTTTATAGAAGAATTAGAGGAGCAGCTGGCCTTAGCAGAAAAAGGTGGGTCCGTGAAAAACGACAAGATTACGGCTTGTCACGAGAAGATTAGCAAGCTCCGCCAAAATTCGGAGAAGTTGCGCCTTCGGGCTGTTAACATTCAGAAAAAGGTCGATTTAGCCAAGCATAGTAGTTTGGCCAACCACGCCGAAGGCACAAGTGTATCTGGGGAGGACACTGGGAGCGAGGAGGGTGACGGTGACAACTAGCATATCTTACCTCTCCGAATGTTATTTCGGGAACCCTGTGAGCTGCAGAAGTGTTTGTACTTTTTTCTCTTTCGTCTACTCGAGTGAATGAAATAAAAGGAGCTTATGATTTATAATATTAGGCCTATGAGTTTAACCGAGTGATATCATGTGATGCAGAGAACAAGAGATACCAACCACAACTGAAGAAAGTAGGAAAGAGAAGAAATAAAGCAAGTAATTTCCTTCCATTATCAGCTAGCGTACATGGGATAACTTTGGATGGAGAAGCCAAGGGCAGAGTGTGAGAAAAAGCTGGTTTGCCCTAATGGATCTTCCGAATCCTGCCATGAGTAATCGCGATTTGATCATCGACTTTGTCACTCTGTTTAAATCAGCCAACTGTCTGGGGAGATGAGAAGGGATCACGTGACTTACCTTTCTCATGATGACATCAATTTGAGCATTCTGTCGGTCGACCTCTTGGCCTGTGGCCATAGCCAGATTTCTCAACCTACCGGTGACAGCTCCCAGAGAATCCAAGTTGTTCTCTATCTCTCTTTCCTTCTCGTCATCACTTTCGTCTGCTTCAAACTGGTACTTGCTCCTTTCCGCCAAGCTCATTTTACTGCTTGGTTTATTGTACCCACCATTCCCATTCAGTGCTCTCCCAACACCATTTTTGCTCTCGAACCCAAACTCTCTGGTTCTTTCCCTCTCATCGCGCTCTTCCTGATGGCGGGCAAGAATCCGTGCCTCTTCTTGTTTAGCACGGGAAGCTGATCGAAGTGGATTCTTCATGTGGATGGCGAACATGCTTCCATTAGCAACCTTGAGCTCCCTAGCCTTCTGGTCGGCCACACGGCTGTGACTAGAAGCAAGATCGAGATTCTTTTCGGTATTGTGTAGGCGTTCACCCTGAGATCCGAGCCTCGCAAGGGTGTTACGTCCGGTTTCTTCGGCCTGGGCAGCTACACGGAGAGCATTGCGACTGCTGGCCACCGATTCTTGCTTCGTGAAACGAATTTGTTGCTTGACAGCTTCGACGTCCTCCTCCTCCTCTTCTGCTTCGGTTAGGTTACGGTTTGGGTTGTTTTGTTGACCATAACCACCCTGCTGATCCTGTACACCCTGATGGCCATATCCGCCATGCTGTCTAGAACACTCGTCTTTCTTTCCATAACCGCCTTGAGTTGGAGAAGCATGATACTGCTCCTGCGGTTGCCGCTGTTGCCGCTGTTTTTGTTGTCTTTGTCCAGCACCGCCGAAGAGCTGTCCCCGTGGGTCTTCATTTATATTCATCCCAGAACCACCATACTCTCCGTTGATTCTAGAAGCACTAGACCCAGCTCCGCTGGGAGCACTCCTTTGGGGAGAAGGTACTCTCGCTGGAGGAGGAGCTGATGATGTTTTGCGTTCGCCAAAAAAAGCTGCTTGTTGCTCTTCAGCAGTTTGAGCTGGGGATTTCTTGCTAAAGAAGCCTCTCATGATGAGTGGATATATGTAGATTTGGAGGTTGAATATAGTTTTCGAATAGAGATGTGAATATACTGGTATGGAGGCAAGTATATATATATATACACGTGTAGGTGTTTGTGGTAACTCTACAAAGAAATATATCCAGGAGAAAAAGGAGCTCCCTTAGTAGAGGGCTATCTAGAGCTTCAAGGGGTTAGCTGTTGAATTCTTAGTCTGAGCACATAGCATTGATGTCTTGGCAGCATCCGTGCCTCAGTCAGGGAGTCCTTAGAACGAAATTGTTGTTCCAGAAAGGGGTGGTGGAATACGAATGTATTATAGGCACTTTACTTTATAATACATTTCGACATAGCCCACCTAAGCAGCAATACAATGGAGTCTCGATAGTAGCATATGGTCGGGAACGGGTTTCCGTGTTCCACAATCGAGAATATACTTGTATCGAGAACAACTTTGTCCGCACCGACTCGTCTGGGTTTGCCCAACTGTATGCTATGATAGAGGATATGCTATTATCGAAAATGCTACTATCGAGACTCCAGTGTGCCTAACGCGTATTGTACAAAGGGATGTATTTGGTGGCAATTGCACCCCATTCTAAGTAATTTATATGGGTTCTTTTGGGTTCAGAGTATAACGTGCCAGTGATATATCTTTGCGGTTGTTGTTTTGTCAATTATTAGAGCGTTTTGGCAACCAACTTCTGTGTCTAAATATTTAGTTCTTGGCGACCGGTTTTTGGTGTGGATGCCCGCCAAAAGCTCAGAATTTGAGCAACTGTCTGCTTTTTAGCGCTGTCGATCGCCCCAAGCAGGAAATCAGGACTCCCGGAAGAGATTGATACAGGTCACGGCTAGTGAGGATGTACCCAAAGCGGCATTAGCAACAAATCAAATCTTGATGTAGTAATACTGTTGCCCACCATGGCTAAATATTCGTACCTTGAAAACAGTGGAAGGGATGTCGGCTCAAGCGGGTAAGGTCACTAATTAGTAACAAGTCGAGATAGCCATCAACCCCACTTAACTACATGTAAGACAACAACAACCTATTGCACTACTACTGCACTCACGAATCGTCAATACTAGCATCAAATCACTTACCATCACTCGTCTCGTGTCTCTAACGACCAACCGAATATTCGCCAGAGATCTCTATTGCTGTTTCGACTCGCGTGATGACCGTCTTATCGGTTTTATCGAGCATCTCCCTCTCTCCTATAATCCTTATTTTAAGGATTCTATCGACTCTACTCCTTCCTGTCACTGTTATCGCTCGACATGTTTTATACTTCTTACTGTTCTTTTTCTATTTGCCCTTTGCCTTACTTGCCCGACTTGAGGTTAACTCCCGGATATATTCTCGTGCGCGATGGACTTAAGCTTGCTAACTGTGATTTGCTGGTAGGCCATTTACATATTTTGCGGAACAGCAGCTATCATTGGTAAGTCGGTTTATATTTATCCCTCTGCCGCACGCCATATAACTAAAGGATTCGGACTTCAGGTATGACAGCCGGTGTTCTGCTCGGGTTTACGTCGCACATCTTCTCCGGCGCTCTCGGCCTACACCAGGAGACTGAGTCAATTGCGCCGTCAAACCTTGGTCGTTCAAAGAAACGGGCCTCTTCCCAAGGTTACCGAAGCCCAATCCCAGTGAAACAGCAAGCGCATACGCCCATGGCTCGCATGTTATTTCCTCCCTCAATCCCAACAATTCTTGAGGAGGAGGACGAAGATTCCCCAATTCTCCCGGGAAACCGGAGACGACGGGGCAAGGCGGGTAACAACGTAGAAGCATGGTTTAATGGATCAGACGAATCGTCGGATTTGTGATCAGTCCTGCCGTACGACCCTCATAATATCAAATCGCCTATCATAATTATATATAATCCATATCCCTGGATCGGATTGGAATGTGAATAGTAGATTTCGGCTGGGCAAGGGATCGAAGGAGCAGATTTTCGTTAATCGAGATTTATTTTGTTCCGAGCCGTTTGAATACACATGTATTTATCCGACGTCTATATCACCCTATTGTCGTTGACTAGCGATTATGCCGATTGTTCTTGGTGTAGATTTGATCGTTCGTAACTATAAACAACGTAAATTTATTCGGTGGTGGCGCATTCATGAGCTTGTATAGACACATGTAGATAGGGCGATATATAGGGAAGTGAGAAGGTAATTTGACCTCACATCTATAAGCTCCATGTATCCCTTCGTTCGTCAGAGCAAAATTGGAGACATATTAGGCCCGCGACGGCGTAGTGATATTCAAAAAATCTAGAGACCTACAGACTGTAGAGACACCTGAAAAAGGTATAGGAGAGGTCACAGAAGGTGACTTCACAACAAAAGGCTCACGGAATGAG
This sequence comes from Morchella sp. 2016-41, assembly GCA_024713855.1. Lineage (NCBI taxonomy): Eukaryota > Fungi > Ascomycota > Pezizomycetes > Pezizales > Morchellaceae > Morchella > Morchella sp. 2016-41. The sequence goes on from JAMGZD010000003.1 coordinate 2,962,472, forward strand.
GTTTAGTTTATTACCGAGTAAAAGCTGCCCATTAGCGCCTAGTCGTGAAAACACACGTATGTAGATACTCGTTCGCCGAGCATGCCCAGATCCCCATGTGCTTATTAACCAACCACGAAGAAGGTATGGAGGGCAGAAACTTGCTTTTAGGATGTTACGTTGTGCGATGAGAAGCCGGGTGTGTGGGTGAAGCTTCCGTTATTTTCACCCTGTCCCTGCTTTTGGTCCTTTCCTCAATTTGGTGATAGGCCACTACCCCACACGTTCCGAGCTTGCAGAAGCCAATCAGGAGGATTAGCTGCCAAGCGATCCTTGCACCTGCGCTGTCCACCAAACCTTAAGCCAGGAGGATCCCTGCACATCGGTGCCACGAAGATGAGCGAAATCTCGCTCTTCGGCAGTGCTACACGTCGGCCCGCAAAACGAATCGTTGGGGAAGTAATGATCCTACGGCTCTGGTTGGACCTCCGCAATCCCTAGGCCGCTGGGCATACTGCCATTCCGACTGGCCCTAACGGCTCTCTAAGACTGTTCCAACTGAGTAACCTCAACATGGGTTAATAAGACGAAAGGATGTCAGCCCCGTTCACTTGCTACGGGTATGAGACGCACACCGCATGTGTGGATGCACCTACACATTTACTCTATCTTGAAGATTTGAAGAGGGGGAGGATCAGGAGACAAGTATCAAACATCCAAATCCTTACGCGCATTTTCCTCTTAGGTTTTAACAACATAGAACTCAGTGATGAGTAGTTCACTGGCGGTTGCAGATACACGTTCCTCGTGAATGTTATCACAGATTCCCTTGGCCTTGGCGGCTGTCCCACGCAGCGTTTTCTGCGTGGGGGCATGTTCTCATATTGTTTCTAAGAGCTCTACTCAACCGCTCAAGCAAAGTACGTGTATGTTAGGATACATTTGCGTAGGGTCAGACATCGAGAAACGATAGTGACATATGCGGGAAGAACACTAGTCCGACAACATTAAACTAGAGATAAGCACAACTTGAAAGAAAAAAAGATAAAGATCATTCCCGTTCCCCTACATGCATGTAAGGTATTCGTCATTTCTGCCAGATCGTGTGTCCATGCACTCCGTGAGGGCTGATGCTTCGAAACCGGACAATAACAACGCCAGAAACAGACATAAAAGGTCTAGAGTGAGTAATCCTGGAGCGGCCAAATCGTAGCCGGCCTCCATTATTTCACCCAATTTCCTCCTCCCTTCATTTCAATGGAAACTATTCGAGCGATTTATTGCCCATGTGCTATTTACCAACCTTTACCTAATTCTTCAGCCTTACCCATAATATCCTGAGATATTCCCGTTGTTGTTGTCTTCCTCCCCCGCTCCGACTTTCTTTTCAACAAGTCCCTCAACACCCCCTCAACCCGCAATGTCAGACACAAATTGTGGCCGTTTGATATCGGTCCTGGCATTTTATGTCTTCTCATGCTCGTGCTTTAGTGATGCACAGCCCAGAAAACCGAGTCGTAAAATACGACATGAAGCGCGAGTACTTTGGCGTGAGGAGATTGAATCAGGCCCAATACCGTCATTCGTCAAGAACAACAATCACTACCGGCAGACTTCCAGAGGATCACCCCCTGTCAACAGCAAAAACTCTCGGGCCAGCACTCCATCTTCTGCTAAAGCCACAAGCCGATCTTCACTGCCGTTAAAACCCGGACCCGAACCCGAACCTCTCGAAAACCTTGTTCCTCGAGCCGAAAAACGGAAGCCCCAAAGAATCACCACTGTGACGGTTTCAGAGTTACCGAAGATTCATCCGCCCATCAATGATCGACACCCGCCCGTTGTTTCAGTGCTACCAGAATCTAGGAGTGCTACAGCATGGATGACACTTCCACCGCCACCAGCGCGCGTCATGAGGGCCATCAATAGAGCTACACACTTGGGGAAGAGCAGTCAGCGAGATAGGACGGATACGGTACTTTGGGGGAAACGGCTGGCAAATTTAGAAAACCGCTCAACACCACCAATAAGCCCAAAGGAAAAATCCGAGGTTACTTTGGTGGAAGACGTAGAGGAACGTATTTGGGGAAGGCATCATGAGGATCAAGACGAAAACTCGGAGGCCATGCATCACACCTTGTCTCGGGGGGTTAGATCAAGGACACGGTCCGGAATTCCTTCTCCCAGTTTCAGCGCACATTCCCGTGCTGAATATGAATGCCGATACGTAGACCCTACTTCTGGGGCTACTAAGTCTTACACCTTGACCTACGATCAAGGGTTTATAGGCCAGACTCCCCCGCCGTCTGCGACGACATTTGTCGAAATTGTTCGAAGACCACCGCCTGTATTGAAGGTGCCCCTTGTAAAACCACAAAGTCTTAATGGGTTTGAGGATATTTATAGTTGAGGAAAGAAGATTGAGGTAGAGCGCGCGGAGCAGTATAAAGCATTGGGGGATTCCCGACTTACATACTGGTACTCATGATTCATGATACATTATTTGTCAAAGATTGCCTTTCTTCACTCAAAGTAAACTACACTGAACGCTTTTCACCATATTCTTTTTGTTCGCTCCCCGACTTTCACTTTTCCTTTATTTATTTCTTACTTCTTTGGCGTTTCATCTGGTGTTTGGTTATCTTTTGGGTTTTTAAAAAATTTCATGAACGGAGTTTAGTCTGCAAAAGGTTGGTTATCTGGAATTCAATGGACAACTGTTAGAAGGCTTACGTTGCATATCACATGCATTTGGGTTTCTTGTTGGCAATTCAAAAGCTTTATATATAGTATAAAAAAAACGATTTGGAATCACTACCATAAGACTACGTAACTTACATGTAGTGACGAATACCAAATTAGACCGGTATTGTAAGAAGAATACTGTACCAATAACGTATTCTTACCGCACTAATATCGTATTAACGGTAATGTCGTAGTGATCCCACCCTCCTTTTTTTGTGTATTACGAGTTTCCAAAATTAAGCGGACACTCTATTGCAACCACTCAAACCAAATATGCCACAATAAAATATAACCTTTCAGGTGCCTACGATCAAGCCCATATTAGAACATAAGATAGTACAAGCATAGAGAATCACAGATATAACACCTCTTGGCCTTTTCAGCTGTGGTTGTGTTATGAGGTGGTGTTAAAGTTGGATTCCCATCTATTATTTGGTTGTAACGCAGTGTCCCGTTAATCTTGAAAACTCTCAATACAATACCTAGGTACTCACTCTGCCAAAATTAAATACTTAATCAGGGTTGATCGGCGGCATTTTAACTCTGGCACCATGAGTTGAGCATTTATCATCATGACCAGGTGAAACAAAGAATTGTAGCCACATTTTTATTTTATCATCGTGTAAGTGATGGTGTCCCATAGCGTCCTTGGAGTATAAAGTGATATTGCAAGTTATGCAGAGGTCAGTGGTGTTCATCAGATATCACTCGCTGCGCACCAGTATGTACAGCGGTAGGTAGTAAGTGATGGAACAACGTGAGACAGAGTGATCCCTGTTTTGAGTAAAACGCCACCAACATACGGTGTTTGCAGGTATAACCGCATCTCAGGGCGTTCCATCACTTATTACCTGTCGCTGTATATACATGTGGTTTAAGAGCGCAGGAGCTCCCTGGGCTAGGCAGAGTACACAAGTGTACATACATGTAGATTATGCGTACCCCCCTTTACCTCTAGCTCTGGTTAACTTGTTATGCACCCAAATACATGTAGGTACAGTTGGGGTACAGATGTCTTGGTAATTTTTGGTTGCCGTTGCAACACAAAATTTGTTTGGGAACACCATACAAATCAGAAACACCCAAATCATCACCTTAAAAATTGGAGTGCACATACCTGAAGAAAGGACGCAAAATTCTAGAATTCTCTAAGCTCTATCCTGAGATAATTTCCAACTGTCCTTGATGAGTTAGAATTTTTGATGTGGTTGGGTGGTTGTTTTGGGCAGCCCAACATGGCTGTAAAAAAGGGATATATTAGACCCTTTGCGCAAAAGACTCCAGCTCCAAATTCTGGTAACCTAACTGGCGTCGATCCTCTCATCAACCAATCATACAAGTAAAATTTAGAGCCAGCTCTATCTGCGCAAAGGGTCTATTACCAAAACCTCTGTCCTCGTACTATACATACTCGCGGCCGGTTTGAATCCGGGAACTGTGGCGAGTGATCTAGCAGCCAATAAAAGTCCACATTTTTTTTTACAGTATTCAGATTAATTGCCTTTTCTGTCTGAGCGGCTTCAATCCGCGTGAGTACCTACATTCTTTACTCTATGCATGCGAATCACAGCCTAGCCTCACTGAGGCGCCAGCCAAGATTGTGACAGTGACCCTGGCTGCAGCCCGGGTTGGGAGAGCCTGGCTAACCACCATATGATATATCGAAGAGCCTGATTCAGAGTCCTGGGATCTTGACAACGCATGCAAAAGGTCAACCTGCAGGCCATGACAGCTGGGGAACGTAGTAATATTAGGAGTGTGAGCGAGGAAGCGCAAACAGAACAGCACAACTCCTAAAACTACGGTCTCCTAGTTATGTGGCCCACTTCTGATCGCTGCCTACTATGAATACGGTAATGTCAATGGTGTCATGCACGGGGGAGTAAAAGGCCCGGAAAAGACGCAGGTTATTCTACCATTCGCTCTGCCGCTTTCTTCTTTCTTCTTCAGTCTTCCTTGGACACATCGAATAGGCATCTATTTGTCTGGTATCGTTAGTTGCGATAGTTGCCTAGATTGTCCCCTACTAGATATTGCAACTTGCTTTCGCGCCTCAGTCCGACACCAGGCTGGCTGGGCTACATACATCATACGACGCACTGCTGCATCGCATCTAATCGAAATCGAGGATCCCCCCAGGCATCTACTGCGGTAATCTCTACACGTGGAACACCGTTTAGACTCAAATGGCCGCACGGGCATGAGACGGAGAGAGAGACATCCTTTTGTCGAGTACAACAAGCTTGACGTTTCGGACCAGCCCGCGATAGCATCTCACCATCAGTAAGTTATCCACCTATCGCCTTGCCACATAAACATATCCCTTACACCCGTCATGTGTTACGAGAATTCTCCCCCTTTCAATTGTATTGAGGCTCTCTCATCATGGCCTGCTACTCGCTCTAGAAGTCACTCAATACCTTATCTTAAGGCAATTGCTCTTTCGTTGATTGTCAGTACGTTTGCATGTCGGAGGGTTCGGAGTTTGAGCCTTGATCTCAAAGCTTGCGCTTACTCGATACAAGGTCAATTAGGTTGTGTATATTAACCCTAAATCTCATATCTTTATCTTTAAAACGCAACAGCAACAATGGTCGGCCACGATGTGGACCAAAAGTACTTGGGAAAATACGCAAAGTCAACTGCAGAAGACAAGAATCCTATATCCGCAGGGCTCTACAAACTGCTGGGTCTTTCGACTCTCCTATCCCGAAAGCTACTCCGCGCACGAAAGCAACGCAAGTTAGACCCAACCCGCACAACCAAATCTCTCGATCTCTATCGGCATATCATCTGGATGGCTCGTGAGGGTCTCGGGATTCTCCACAATGAAATCCAGCCTGAAATTGCAAATTACCCCTTGATGAACGAACTTCGAGTTCTTATCGCAAAACTCAATGCCTCATACCTCCATATATTCGTCCTGTTCGACCACACATATGAAACTAGATCTGCCATGTCCCCTAGTTCTACATTGAAGGCAACAACTGGTAACGGAACGGCATCTCGCACGAATGGCTCATTGGGTCCTAATGGTATCGCCTCTCTCAACATGAATTCTCAGTATGCATACATCAAACCAACAATCGACGCTTTCCTTAAAGCGGAGAAAAGCGCAAGGGACCTATTACCAGGATCACATCCTCTTAGACTGTCAGTGAAATTGGAATACAGTGCTTTTCTATACGACTGCACAAGGGACTATGAAAATGCTCGGCGTGTTGCACAAAAGGCAGTTGATGAAGCATTTGCATCTATGGATGCTATGGACGATGATGCATTTGAGGATGCTATGGAACGTAAGACCCCATTCAATTGGTTTAAAAAAACCTTTTTGTTAACATCAGCCCTTACAAATCTCAGTGGTAGGAAGCTTAGGAGTTTTGGCGAAAAGAAGCGAGCCATCTCCCAAACCATCTCCAAGATTAGACGGGCAGGAGAATCGACCAAATAGGCATGCAGCCCAAGCAGCTGGACAGCATGTTATTTGAGGGCCATGTGTGATACAGTATAAGTGGTTTCGGGGGAGGGAGGATTTTTGGTTTGTTGACTGGTGTTAAAGAGTTATGGTATTTACGGTTGATATTTATGGTTCGGGTTTTGGGATATGGTCTGCTGAAACTGCACGTGTTAAGCGGATTTCTTTCACAGCTTTTCTTTTGTCGCATGAGGTTTCACGCGACCCGTTGGTTGGTTGTACATTTTCTTTTCTTTTTTTTTTTTACCTCCATACTCTACCTTCAAATCGTTCAAGTCGAATCTCCCTTTAAGGGTACGCTTGGGACCGAAAATTGGTACCCTTATAGGGCGTTTAACTTTATAGAAAGCGTTATTCTGTGTTAAAGGCCCAATAAGGACTGACAAGACGTACCCTTATAGAAAGATTGTTCTTATTGAAGGTACTTTTATAGAGATTCGCCCAAAGTCCTGCGAATTTTCTTAAGCACTCTATCTGCAAGCTCCAAACCTTATTTGACAACAAAGTCCTATGAATATCAGCTTGATTATGAAAGTACATATGTACTCTAGAGGAGCCAAAATCCAAGGTTCATTTTGCTTTGGGCAATCTCGTATCGTACTCAGCCGCACTGTTACTAAATACAGACCTGGATACCTGCCCGTAGCTTCATAGCGTTTCCGAACACGACTGCTATTGCATACCATACAAAAAAGCCTTTTTGTACGTCATGCAAGAGCAGTCGTGTTCGGAAACGTCATGAAGTTACGAGACTTAAAGTCTACAGGTGCATAGAGTAGATTTACGTTGTGGTGGCAATAGTGGTATGTAATTGGTGAGCCAGAGGAGCAGAACAGCTGAAAAAGATCCATGTTCAGTCATTAGGTAGTGCAGCATAATAATCCCCAGGACTGTCCTGGGGGTGAGGCCAGCGCTTAATGCCAAGATGGTTAGCTACAGGAGCTTATTGCTTATTTCCCCCCTATCCCCTTCCCAGACATACGGAGCCTTGACACACTGCCTTAATCCTTAAAATCCTTCTTTGTCCTTGCCCCTCCGCCTCGCCTTCATTTCTAAAGTCTACCACTCTTGCAAACTCAAGCCGCTCTCTCGCATTCATTACACCGATCACGTTTGGAACTGTTATATTTATTGCGCATTCTGTTGAGCAGTTCAGTATGCCTTCTATCCTTTATTTTGCAAAGGTTGCGCTTCTTGCGCTTCCAACACTTGCGTCTGCGGCGGGACAGATGGGGTTTTCACTCGGTGCTCGAACCAATCCAGTAAGCCTTTTTGAACTTATCACATAACCCTCCTTGGGACATTTTTGTTGACCTTCTGTCTCATTTAGGATGGGGCAGATAAAACGACAGCGGATTTCGAAAACGACCTTGATGTAATCAAGACGCAGAGTACGATAATTCGGACCTATTCAGTGAGCGATCACGGAACAATGGAGAATATCATGCCCGCTGTCATCGCAAAAAACTTCAAGATTGTCCTTGGTGTTTGGTAAGCTCGTGGTTTGGTGGCATTGATGCGGCCGGAGGACACGATTAAGCTAATTATGTACGTAGGCCCACTGACGATGCGAAATTTGAGGTTGAGAAGGAAACCCTCAAAGAGTAAGAGCTATCCAATATATAAAATTTATATTATACTTATTGATTATTGTTTACAATAGGTTCATCCCAAAGTTTGGGTTTGAGAATATCTACGCTATCACCGTTGGGTCGGAGTCTTTATACCGAAAAGAACTCACTGGGGTAAAGCTCGCGGCGAAGATAAAAGAGGTCAAAGATGTACTCAAGGAGCTCGGAGCCGATAGCATTCCCGTAGGATTTGCGGATTCATGGAATATGATCGTCGCTAGTGACGCAAAGCCTGCTATCGAGGCCAGCAATATCATCCTGGCAAATGCTTTCAGTTACTGGCAAGGGCAAAAGATGGACAATGCCACACATTCTTTCTTTGATGACATAATGCGTACGAGTTCCATTCCAAAAAGGGAAATTCACAAAACGCTAATAATAGACAGAGGCTCTAAGCCATGTACAAGAAGTCAAGGGCGCGGACCTTGACTGGGACTTCTGGGTTGGTGAGACAAATTGGCCGACTGGTGGAAAGGATTATGAAAATGCTGTTCCTAGCACTGAAAACGCTGCTACATTTTGGAAAGAAAGTGTTTGTGCGATGCTCGCCTGGGGAATCAACATTTTTGTTTTTGAGGCATTTGATGAGGTTTTCAAACCTGTCGAAAAGGGCAATGATGTCGAGCACCATTGGGGTGTGTGGGATGAAAATTATAAGCCTAAATATGATTTGAGCTGCTCAACTTAAAGAGATCGTATGTGAATTAGAGTTGCCTCTCTTTTCCAGGCCAAACGTGTTGCAAATCTTTGGAAAGCAGTTCTTGTCCTTTTATTGTGGTCAACTTGTTATTTGTAGTACAATATCTTTGTAATTATATTTCCTGGGTAGCTCTGGCGTCCAATCAAATTAACAAATACTTGTAGATCACTATTCGGCCGGGTATAGGCCTATATTTGTTCTGTTAATGATTTAGAACTGTTGCCTGTTTTTGTGCGAACGCTATGAATCACGCTGACGGCTCGGGAATATCATCTCACACCTGATCTCAGAATCACAAAGAAACTGATGATTCTTTTTTAAACCATCCATCACTCGGTGGTGCTTTGCCGTTGTGCTGTCACTTGGATTTAGAAGTGGTAATAGAGACTTTGAGCGAATGGAGCCAGCTCAATTTTCTGACAACCTGATCGGTGCTGATCACACTATTAGCCAATCATATAATCAAAACATAGAGCTGGCTCCATTTGCGTAAAGTCTCTAATAATCCTTACTCGTAATTTCACAGCGTTCCCGGACTGGACTGGGTCTGCATATGGGCGTAAATCGTGCATAAGAACATTTCGTTATGTCGTTAGCGTATTCTGGGAGCCCAACCCGTACGAGATAGCAAATATACCAGAATATACGAGATAGCAAATAGGTTTATGTGGAGAAAGGCAGTACCTGTCCCACAAATCCGTACGAGACAGCAAGAGATCCGAGATATCGAATTGCGAGATAGCGAGGTGCAACTGTATTTTGGTAGTATGCGGACCCAGTCCAGTCCGGAAACGCTGTGAAATTACGAGTAGTGGGGATGTGTACCTGCATAAAAAGTATGCACGTAGACCTTCTCGACCAGTGTTACCAACGATCTTATTTACGATTCGTGGCTTACCAGGAATGCCTTCATACAGCGACCGCAATGATTTATGGAAAAACAGGGGTGAAATTGTATGGCGAAATATCTGTGCACCATATAACTGTTTTTTTCATATTACTAGGCTCATTGAAGTGTCGTATCAGTATTGTAGCCATAAACTCGGGTTAGAGGTGAGGCTCTTCAATGTTTGCTTCCCAGAGCAGTTAAGTTTGGGATGCCAAGGGTAAATTACGGCAAACACAACTACAGTCGTCTTGGGGGCAACGACGAAGCTGGTTGGGCGACGAACAGGGGTCTTTGTCGGTCAAGGCAGTGGCGCTCAGGCTGGTACGCAACCACTTGTTTGGCTGAAATTTGTGTTTTCGTCGTTGTCCCAGGTTCGTCGTTGTCCCAAAGTTGACTGTACATGTATCAGTCAGGATCCGCCGTTATGGATAATAGAGACTTTGCGCAAATGGAGCCAGATCTATATTTTGGTTATCTGATTGGTTAATGGTGTGATCGGCACCAATCAGGTTGTCAGAAAATGGAGCTGGCTCTATTTGCGCAAAGTCTCCAATAAGTGATGGAACGCCCGAGATATACATGTAGTTATCCAACAGGTACCACTTTGTCTCAGCCCGTTCCATCGCTTTTTACCTACCGCTATCACATATTAGTCGCAACTCGATATGCCGGATAGCCAAGATTCTAAGGATTTCGGATGGGATAACTTGGACGGATGAGATTGTCAAATTCGCAGCCTGGACCATGCACGCACTGAGTTGGGTATATCCGTTGCTCTTAATGGTTGAGAATAACTATAGAGCCAATCAAAAATAAGCATTAGATACCTGCTTGGGCTAGTATTGGCTTAAAAAGGTAGGCTGCGAATTTGACAGTTTCATCCGTCCAAGGGATACAAGTAATGTAATACTGCAATACTCTACTCATGCGTTCATTAAATGGTCGGAATTTTGTGTGGGGATTTGGTTGCAACGACATCCGACGATTTAATGAACTCGCGAGTACATGTACATACATAAATACATGCGCTCATGCAAAAATGGTTCTCAACTTATCTCCTCCTTTCCCTCCTCTCTTTCCTCCCCCGTCTCTAGCCCTAGTGATATATCCATCGAAACATTGTATGATCGGTATCAACAGGTATTAACGTTCACCCGGTACCATGGTGTAATGTTAAGTACATGTAGTACTTGTTTGCACCGAAAAATTGGCTATGCATGCAAGATCAAAATTACTACTAACGGACACTTCTGAGATTGATCTATAGCCTTCAACAAATCGTTAAAGAGATAATCCCTGGCCGGAGATAGCCAATTTATCGAGTTTTGGCGGTATATCTAATAAGTATATAGCTACCGCCAAACTCGATCAAACTTGCTACAAACGAATACTTCTAATGCTGATCGATACCCTCCAGCCAATCGCTTTAGAGGTAATCCCTGGGCAGAGATAGAGTTTTGGCGGTATCCCATGGCCTGGCGAGACATGCTCAGAATCTGGTGCACTGCATATTCGGTGCCTTGGTACAAATGTTCGTTGCTCTATTGAGCAGTTCAATTATTACTATATATGGTAAAATAAGTGCTAAGTTTGTATAATATGCACTGCACTAGATTCTAGCATGTCTTTTATAGGCGGGAAAATAGCTGGTCGGGGATAGGTCTTTACGCCATAGTTTATACTTTATGCGATTTCTTGTACCTAGAAACAATAGAAGCTTGATATAAAAAAAAAAAAAGATTCTAGCATGTCTCGCTAGGCCATGGGATACCGAGTATGCAATGTGGATTTTAAAGGTTTTGATTGGCTTAGTTTGGGATATTGCTTTTTGATATTGCTGGTGATTGTGATATATATGTATGTTTCTATTGAATTATAATAATTAGGCCTTTTTTTGATAGTAATCGGTTGTAGGAATTGCGTTTTTGTGCTCGTGAGGTGTTGGTAACGGTTATAATTAAGCTTTGGTGGTAGTTCGGTGTTGGTGGTAATTTTGGTATATTTCTACATTTTTAATAGTATGTAATCGGTGGTAGGAATTTTTTTTATATTAGTGTTGAATTCTAATGATTGAGCTTTCTTTTTGGTAGTAATCGGTTGTTTGTTTACTCACAATTATTATTGCGTGCTACTACGCAATGGATATAAGTATGAAGCATGAGATGTCTCTTTCATTAAGTTTCTCTATAGTGTTTTATCTATCGGCTGCTAGGACACAGTTCGCCCATAGTAGCACAGCCACGCACCTAACTGCCTAATGGCCAAGTAAGCGCCATGGCGCTTACATACATATCAAAGTACTATCCCATGGTAGGATGAAACTTGTCAAAGTTGCGACCTGGACCGTGCACGAATTAGAGAAGAAATTATCTTGCTTTTTACGGAACAGAGCCAATCAAGAATTTCTAAGAACTACCACACTAGGCTAGTGAAGGCTGGAAAAGGGAGGTCGCAACTTTGACAATTTCATCCCACCATGGGATAATGTAATGCAACAACGGTCACGTATAATACTGTACAACAATTATGATAGCAGTCACTTGATTTGGTGACACTCTTATTTCATTATCCTCACTGGCCGGAGGCCAGAACCGGCTTGTATCTAGTATTTACATTCCAGAGAAGTATATGCACATTTTAATTATAAGTATATGCGAATACAGCACCAAAAAGGGGATATAAAAGACACTGTATCAATACGGAACACCGTAAAACTTCCGGAATCCTAACTATTATACCGTAGTAATATCGTAATCGTGCAGTATTCTGAGAGGTGCGGTACGGTTACTGTCGTTCGCGGGGTATTGACAGTAATTGGAGGCGGAGCTGGGCTGGGGTGTCTCATATTTGGCTTGTCCGTCAACGCCCAGTGCCCGTCAATAAGGAGAATTTTGAATCTCTTATTGGCCAATTTCTTGTACATAAGTCTTTGCCTAAAGCGGCTAGAATTTCTGTTCAACTAATGTCTCTAATACCCCGTGAACGGCCGTGCTGCATTATCTATGTGATAGAGGTTGATGTAAGAGAGTCATTCGATCGACTTAATTGGACAAATATTATCACGGACCCATGGGCGGCATGTACGCATGCACGAGCAAAATTTAGTTGGCGAAGCAAACCTATTCTCTACGCCGCTGAAATTCTCTATCCACATTCTCTAAATTAGTAGATACAAGCGATATCCGTGAGCGAAGGTCTCTATCGAGTAATGGTCACGTTTCTTATGAGTCTAGAGTCTAGACAAGCCTCCTTCTCTTAAGAAACTCGTAACATATGGGAGTACATAGGGTGGGGTGTGTCTGAATTAAGTCATGATCATTCAAATTATTCACTATAAAGAGATTATCAGCAGAGGCCAAGATGTGCGAACAACGGGATATTGAAGCAGCCATCGAAATACATGTGGAGAAAACAGCGGAGCGTGGAACATGGAGGGAACCGTGGCGAAATATATTTCGCCTGTTCTCAACACATCTGGGTTTTCTCATATACGGGATGAATGATAGCTCTAGGTCCATCATGGATCGAACCCTCCAGGTGAAGCTTAGAGAGGATAGTACGCCGCCATAGACTACGGTCTGCATGCGAGTATGAATCAAACAAAAAACAAAACAAAAAATGAATGATAGCTCTGTGGGGTATGTATATGTACTCTTACCATTACCACAATAGATAAACGAGGTTATATACATACTGGCTGCTTTCAGGTTTACAATCATTTAAAGCTTAAGGCTACGGCTTAACTCACATATTTTCCAGGCACTTCTTCCTTCTGTAAGACTACATACAGGAAGCCCTGCTAAACGATAAGCTTTCTAATATATACGGACCTAGATTGAAATTTATTATGGGCCCAACCAACTACACAGCTGTGTCTTTAATATTCTTGGCTCCAGCCATTGGGTGTGTCCTTGTCGCCTTCTTGACAAACCGTCTTCATTCAAGAATCGGCAGGCGCGGCGTGGGGCTTTTTTCATTTGGATATTATATCATCATATACGCAATTGTTTCGTCCCACCCACCATTCCCGGTGTTATTTCTATTGTACATCATACGGGCTTCGGGAGTGGGCTGATGAACGGGTCATGAAATTCATGTCAGTGGATTAACTAATTTGAGTTCATTATTGGGGTTCCTTCACGGATTTTTTGGAGTAGGGGCAACAATTAGTCTTGATTACCGTATGTTATACTGGGTTAGAGATATATTTCTATAAGTTGCTGGCTTAGGTAAAAGTTAGGCTTTAAAATCAGTGGCGAGCGGGGTCCCCTGGTACAAGTACCGTATTAATTCGAAAGAACGGCCGGTCACACAAGACGTCGAAGTTGTCTTTTCAAAGGAGATTAGGGGGACGTATTTAAGAGAGACAACTAAATAGGGAAATTCCAACGTCTTGTGTGACCGGCAGTTCTTCGAATTAATACGGTATTATTGTTTGTAAATAGCTATGTTTTCCTCTAAAAGGTGATCTGATATATATGCTAACGCGTATTAGACATACTCGTAAGATATGCTGCTACCATTGTGCAATTGGACAGTTGGATGACCTACACATACTTACTGTTAGGATAGGCTGGCCTCAGTGCTATGGCTTCTGCGATACTTGCAACAGGGTTTTCGGAAGCAACCGGTCCCGTGTACTGTGAACACGACGCTGGTTCATCCGGAATGACTGGAGGACGGACGTTGAAAGGTATTAAGAGCAAGGTGTTTAATATTATTCCTTGAAAAAATTAAGTTCTTTGCTAATCGGAAAGGTAACTATACTACTATCAACTTTTATGCTGCTATATCTGGGATGTGAGCTTTCAATTGGAGGATGGATTGTACATAACATTCATGATACGTGTGCGAGGCGGTGAAGAATTCAAGTTAGAGCTGGTTGCTTCGAGTTTTTGGATTGGGTAAGCATTTGAAATGCGCTTGATGGTTATTTACTAGTTGCTCTAACTGCGTTAATACTCCTAGTTCAAATTTAGGTCGGTTTGCGCTTGGGTGGGTAACTGGCCATTTTGAAGAGTTCCTCCTGGTTATGATATATATAATACTGGCTATTGGTTGACTTACAGCTCCGTTTCTGGTTAATTACACAATTCGTTGTAGAAATAACTCCTAAAGTCTCAATGAGAGAAGTAAAGATTGGACATAAAGCATGGATATTTGTACTGGTATCAATTTCAGTGAGCAGATATTTTTTTAGGACAGATTCGAAGATTTATGAAGACCATACTAGACACCTGAAGGCTAATTTAGATAAAATCTTTTAGACATTTGAGAAGAGAGTATATGTGGGTTATAAAAAAGTTTACACTTTGGGGATTGTGTATGTACGGTCTTGGCACCTTAGGGATTAAAAGACCTGTTTTGTGCCGAAATATTTGGGCGAAAAGAGGGATGTCATAATTGTAACTTGATATTTGAATTAAACCAAAAGAGAGAGAAAAAAAACATCATATATACTAGTTAAACAAACAAAAAAAAACATTATATACATATACTGCGAGTGTCGAGTGATATTCTATGAAGTGTTCAATACTTCCAGGACTCACTACATACATGTATTTACCTAGCAACGTGTATGTCTAAACATCACGTATATTACTCCCAAGTAGCTAAAGCACTGCGCTTTTGGCTTCTCCGACAACGTCGTATGACACCCGTTTGTCAATCTGCGGCCACATTCCAATACTTGGAAGTTTACCCTCTCTCTGTTTGGGTCCTTGCTTTTGTTTCCGAGAGCACTCTTGTATGGCAGTGACTCGCGGATAGCGAAATTCTTCAAAGCGCTGTAGACGGTCTGATAAACATATCTGAAGGAGTGGCAAGGAGGAAGATAGGTAATGAGGCCGCATCCTCAATAGCTTGAGCGCCACCTTGGCCTTGGTCTGCGTGGGTGATAATAAGAAATAAGATCTGGGAGGTTTATAGGTAAATTATATGCGGAAGCATAGGTGCGCCGCATCGTCTATTACAAGTGCATTGCCTTTGTGCTAGCTTTGTCAGGATTGCGATCCTAATCTGCCACAATCTGGGGCTGGGGTCTTTTCTGCTTTGGATTTTAGAGCATGATTCAGGTGAAAAGGCGAACGACGACTTACAAAAGAAGTTTCTGAAGGGGCTTCGGGAATTCTTTGAACATTTCAGCAAGGTCAGAAGCTTTGCCGTTTGCGCGCTAGCTTTTAACTGATTGACTACACGTAGCCTCACAGAACTCAGGTGCAAAAAGATTGAGAAGAGTATTATCTCTACAGGGATCGAGCAGCTACTAACACTGTTAGTGGGATCTTACTTCTCTGATCTCAAGGGGATATACACAGCGTCGCCCGTCTCTCCCAACCTAATCATCTATTTTAATTTCATTCACAAATACCCTGAGCTCTGGGTCGGTTTTAAGCTCTTCTATGTTATACAGGGAACGAAATGCACTGTGGCCACTGTAAACACTGGGCTCCTCCCTCCTTCCCGTTACTTCCTGCCTGACGATCAATTTCACTCCGCCTGCCCAAATAATAAGGTTACTTTGGAAAGTTTCACCTTTATCTGAGACGATGACCCTACTGTCATAATCCTTATATATAATATTAAAGGCGAGTCTAAGCCTTGCGGGAGGACCCAGCTTTCATCCCAATCACTAGTTGGGATTCGAAGTAACTGAAATTGCAAATCTGCACCAAGGTGCACCAACATCGCGAACAGTATCCCGAAGATCGAGTGAATCAACAACAGTGCCGTCCTCACTATACCCATATCGGGGCCCGGCGTCAGTGGCTCGAGCATATTTTGGATCAAAGCCGAAGGATAATAGGACACAAGTAGAATTGGGCTCTAAAGAGACGGCTGCGCCGGCCTTACTGAGCTCAGGTGCTCTTTCAAAGATCTAGGATATTCAAGAGTTAACTTGTATAGAGCCTGAACCACACAGTAGACTGACCTCAACCACTACACCGTGTTTGCGAAGGGCAATTGCGATAGAAAGACCGGGTATGCCTGCGCCAACAACCAATACTTTAATGATTTGAGCCATGATATAGGTTCAGAGGTGTCGGAGAATGGAGGGGGGGATTAGGAGGGATATGAAGAAATCTGGGGTCAATACTTTGCACCGGGTTGTGGACAAATACACTTCTCTTCTCTTCTCGATGCGCTGATATATCCAGCAGGGTAAAGTTAATCGAGGATTCGGGACAGTTCCGTAAACCCGAAATTTAATGAATTTAAATGTAGATGAACATTACCGGGTAGACGGTTAGTTTTTGTGTTCTCTCAAGATGATTAAGTTACTAGGTGTTAATTACGTCAGCGGGATATCGAGTGAGAGACTGTATGTCAGACTGAGAGGTAGATAAGGGAGTTAAAATCCATACCCATGAGGCTAAGTACAGTGGTGCCAGGACTGGGTAATTGTGGCAGCATACTGCCCTATTGAAAATTTATTATTGTTTGGTAAATAATACTCTTTAGTTGGAGTAATTATCATCTGAAACATCAGCAAAGTTGGAACCTCCGCCAGACGCTCTGGGGGCTCACGGCACCCAGGGCGCTGGGTAGACAAACTGCCTCTCCAGAGAAGAAGCAGGAGCGTTCCTGGCACTCTCTGCGTATAGCATTCCGCCCTGGCATGCATTAGAGCTCCTAGCATGCCCAGGCGGACACTAGCGATCTAGTGTAACGGGGGTCCTAGACTACTACATCAGCAAACTCTGGTATTCCTCAGGGCGCAGAGCCTACGCCCTGGGCGCCAGGGACGCCAGGCGCCGCCAGGGCAGCGTTACTCGCGCCTGGCGCCGCCACAGCATGATGCCCGCGCCAGGCGTCACCAGAGCATGATGCCCACGCCAGGCGTCGCCAGGGCATAATGCTCGCGCCAGGCGTCGCCAGGGCATAATGCTCGCGCCAGGCGTCGCTGGAGCATAATGCTCGCGCCAGGCGATCCTGGAGCATAATGCTCGCGCCAGGCGATGCTATCACCGCGCCCGACGCCTCCAGAGCACTATTCGCACTCCGCCAGAGACGCGCCCCAAGGAGAGCACTCGCAGCACTCGCCCCAACCAGAGCACTCGCTCCACTAAAGCACTCGCTCCACCAGCACTCGCTCCAAGCAGTACCGAATAGTCCTAATGAGCTTTCTTTTGCGCCGCTATTACTACTGTCTACAGAGTCTTTCTGGCGATATCACCAACATCCATAGAGCACCCAGCAATGCTCTCTCCGCGTTTTCTCTGGGCGCATCGCACCTTCACGCCGCGTCAGGCACGCCCAGGCAATGTGCTGCTCGTCCTGAGAGCACCCGGCAATCTCTCTCCGCCATGGCATGCTCTCCGCCATGGCACGCCTGGGTAGGCCTCCTGCGTCTGGATAACGATCAGCGAATGAGTCGCCCAGGGACTGGCAACGAATCACGGATCGTCGGGGACCACCAGGAGACAGCACCAGCGCCCTGATAGCACTCGCCTCTAATATCTGCGCCAGGAGATCAAATCATAACGATCTGCTCGCGGCCACCAGAACATATCGCCACGCCCAGAGCACTCGTCAGTGCTATCCGCGCCAGGAGAGCATTCTCACCGAGCTGCTCGCCAGACACCACAGGAGCATATCGCTCACGCCAAGACACACTTCGTCAACAAAGTTTTCACTGACTGCTAAGAGATATCGCCACTTCCTGAGAGCACCGTGGCTGCTGCTGCTTTCATAGCATCTGACCAATGCTGGAAACATCTTTGATAATACTATTCAAGGTGGGACATCCCCACTTAGACCCATATGAATCGATCACGCTTTCTTCAGGAGAGGTAGGCATTGCCAGTCTCTCAAACGATATCTCACGTGGGTATTCTTCACGCCACTGAACGGTCAGTTGCGGAATACTGATCCGCGCACTGTCGTGTATACTGGGGATGGCTACCAAACCTTTGGACGATGGGGTATGTATCTGCCGATTTGTGAAAGGCATTTGAGCCTTGAGGTTTAGGCCAGTAGTGCGGCTCGTCTGAAAAGCTCAATGCCCTGCCTAAGCAGACTCCAGCGAGCTTGCTGGAAATAGTTTCCCAAGCATAAGCAGCATTATGCTGGTCGGCGAGCTTGCTGGATAACAGACTCAGATACTGAGCGGCCGATACTCACCTCCTCTTCCAATCCGCATGCGTACTAGCAGAACGACACGAATTTTGAATTAGACGGTCCTATTGGGTCTAACATTCCACTCGTAGCAAATCGCCACTGCCCTCAGAGCATTCACTAGATAGCACTCGGCAATCTTTGTCATTCAATAGCATTGCTCTCACTGGATAGCACTCGGTAATACTCTCACATCATTGGATAGCACTCGGTAATGCTCTCTGGATAGCACTTATGACTGCTCTCAAAGCATTCAACTGAATTCATTCCACGTACGCAAATCTATCCTAGTATTTACCACCCAATTACCAGCATCCACCTCGAACAAATGGGCCATTCCTAATATACTCCGAATATTCACGACCCACATCCTCTTCCTCCTCCTCTACAGACCTTCAGCCCATGAGAGTTATCGGCGATACCGCGATCCTTCGCCTCAAGTAGCTCAACTACACATAGTCTATGCGCGCCCTGTGCTATCCCGCACCTTGAACAGAGCCTCTACTGCGTCCTGGTAGCGTCCCGAAACACTCCCCACTGCTCTGAGGAACCTACCGATACCCATGCCCAATCCTTTCTTATTTTCCCTTCCTAAAAGATGATGTTCGTACACCTGATATTGTGAACCTCGTATACGTCAGGCCTTTGGAATATTGGTATCGGAACCTGCAAGCATGTGAAAACCTCCACCCGCCGCTCCAAAATGCTCTCAGAGCTTCCGGCAAAGCTCTGAGAGCATCCCGCATCTTCGGCATACTTTTTTATCAGGGGATATAGCGTGATATGGCTCATTTGCAATCTGTCTGCTACGTTGAACAGTCTTTCCGATTTCGCGGAGGGGTTGCAAAGACGCTTCAGTGGCAGTCCGCTTTCTACTATTGAGCGTTCATTCGGCGTTTTCTTGCGGTCCTCGATTTTGAAAATGTCGAGCAACTCGCTTGAGTTATCCGATGGCTCCAGAGGATGTCGTCGGTCTTCTCGGGACCTCCGGCACATCTTTCAGATTTAGAATTCGGATCTCTAACGCCAATCGCCTGCCCCCATAGTCCAGTATCTGCGTTGCAGCGTCGACCTTGTTGGACGCTCTGTAAGCTTCTTTTACCTGCCGTACATGGGCAAGCTCGCTGACGTCCGTGGAGTATTGAGGAATGCTCCCAAAGCGCTCAACGTGCTCCCGGTAGTGCATCAAGACGTGCAATTTGATGAAGTTGAAGTGCGATTTTTCCCGAATCTCCTGGAGCTCCTCTAAGGCTTCGCTGGGTGCTCTGGGAGCCACTGCTTCTTTCGTTCGATCTTTCGCGTCCTTTAATGTCTTCTTATGCGCGCTGAATTCTAAAAGATATCCTTGAGTTTATGGAAATCGTCGAGATATCTCTCCATATAGTCCAGGGTGCTCGTTGTATGACTCCCATATTGCGCCATTAAGTGGAAGTCTATTAGACTTGAACGCATTTCAAAGCTTCGTCGCTCCTGACAGCCACTCCCGGGTTTTCAGAGCAGCGCGAGTGCTCCTAGAACGACCGCCCCAGATTCCGCATCTCTTTCCCTTGCCATTGGGTGGTAGAACGATATCTTTGTTTGGTACTGCCAGCCCGGGTAAGGCGCAATCGGCTGCGTTGTCGAATTCCTCCAATCGGTGATGCTTCTTCAGGAAGCCCTGAATCCACTCCATCATGTGCTTCAACATCCCCAGGTAGATATTGTGCAGTATGTCCGGTTTATTGAGATCGTGCGGATTAACCTCGGCATACCCAGAAAGCGTTGAAGAGTGTTTTGGCGGATCTCGCAACAAGGTATTCCACGGTTCTAGATTGGGGTTACCGCCAAATAGCTGTACCCTCTCCTGTAGTCCTCGTGGTTGCGTAGAGAGCTCGGCGAGTGCTCCCAAGATTGTGAAACTCCACCGCATCGCGAGCAAGCGCTAGTCTGATGTTTTGCAAGTTTGAGTCTTTCCGGGTTGATCGGCGATCCAGCCCGAGCACCGAAAGCATAGTCGTTCGTAGCCGTCGGCGCGTTTGATCATTCGCCCTCCTGAGAAAGACTCGCGAATGCTTTGAAAGATCTCCCAAGGCGCGATGCAGTGCCATTTGACTCTGACGTCTTAAAACGGAGTTAACGAGTGTTGTGTTCTTTCCGAGCTTTGGTGGCACTGGTAGCAGCCGAGGAGAATGAATGAATGCCCTGTGGGCTTATTGCGCGCACCGACGACTTGATGTTCCCGATGGTAAGATAGATTGGCCAGGCTTTCTTGTCGCTGAAATTTGTCAGATGTGTGTGCCATCCGGCGCGCATATAATTGATGCGACAGTAGACCCTCCGATAACGTATTCTATCGAAAGCGTTAGCGGCGTCTCCTGGAGTATCCGGTGCAAGTTAGCGAGCGAGGCTTACGAACCTGTATCTCCCACCACCAATCTCCTGTATGCATTTCCCATACGTTCATTCGCCGAACTCATTATGTTCCACCACAGGTAGCGTACACCAATGACTCTGGAAGGCGCGTTCAGAAGATATCGGACGACAACCATTGGATTGCGGTAGTAGTAGGAGATCTTCTCCCCAATATCCACCTCCGAATGATTCCAGCTTGCCTTTCCTGTGTGTCGTTCATTTCCTCCAACCTCTTGATAAAACCCCGCCCGGTGCTTTGTAGGAGCACTCGCCACTACTCTTCGGAGGCGTGTAGAAAGAAGCTGTCGATGTTCCTGTGAGGCTTTAGACAGTGTGAAGTAGCGTGCCATTCTGAACTCGTATGCTGACCGAAATGGGTCTGTGGGTATTGGAGAAGTCTCTGTGAGCACTCGTCGTAGTCCTCCGAGCGGTAAAGTTGCTCCCCAGCACCCTCGTAAACTGTCGTAGATGCCATATGCCCATTTGCATCACCGCCTCCTCCATCACGAAATATGATTCGGATTCGAGGTCCGAATTATTCTACGAATCTTGATCGAAAGTGTCAGATTCCATTTCGTAGTGCGTCTCTGAATAGCAATCGGGAATCTCTCTGGGCTCGCCGTCAGTGTCGTCAGGGTTTCTGCTGATTGATCGTCTCCAGCAGTGAATATTGATTTCAGCCATTCATCTGCTTCTAAAGGATGGATCGTTCGAAGATGTCTGTCAAAATTCGCGGAGGAGCTGTACCTCTTGCTGCAAAAGGGCAAGAGCGATTTCATTGGACTCGAGAATTTGCAGTCTGCCAGGAAGAGGCTCTTTCCTGCAGGCGGTGCAGAGTGCTCTATGAGCGATTTGTCAGCCAATCATCGTGAGGCTCCCGACGCCAAGCTGTTGTTCAGAGTCTTTCTACGAGCAATTCCCATGCAGAGTGCTCGACAGCAGAGTGCTCTCGAGCAATTTGTAATCCCATGCAGAGTCTTCACTTAGCGAGTCTTCGTCAGTGCTTGTAAGCCTTGCGCTCGCACCTCCAGCAGAGCGTGGCTGACTTTGACGTCATCATCTCAGCGGAATACTGAAAACACAAACATGAGCATGCAACGAGCGTGCAACGGAGAAACAGCAATCGTACCACCAGCGATGCTCGTTCTGCCTCTCAGCATTCGCTCACCTCGATTAGCACTCGCGAAAGCTATTCAGATCGAGAAACCGTTCTCAGCGGAAAATTCAATACCAATATCGATTCACGAGCTCAAGCGATACACACTGTCCATTCGGCCATGCGCGGCGCCAACGCCGAAACTCCACCCAACATTGGAATCAATTGATACCACTGTTGGTACTACCGTCGAGCATTAAGTGCGCTAGGCATTCATCTACGTCGTTCAATTGAATCAAACCAGAGTAGAATCTTGAGTGCGCTTGCACCGTCGTGTATTGGAGCAAACATTGAGCGCTTGGAGCACCATATGCAGCGCCGGTCGCACTCGAGAGTGCCGATAGCACATAGGGTGCCTCCTAGCACATATGTACATGTGCTCGGAAACATGATGAGCTCTGGAATAGCAGATTCGATTCGGTATAAGAGCCTTCTCCTCCTTCCAGATCGTGAGAGATTCCTAACCATCTTCCAGCACTACCACTTCATACCCTCACTGCTATCAAAGCTTTCAAGATATCTCTGGAAGCGCATTCAGCTCACGTTTCAAGTTTACGGTTCAAGTTTCAAGTTTCAAATTTAAAGTTCGAGCTTTCAAGCTTTCAAGCTGCACATCCCAGCAATCATATATAAGATGGTATATCCTCCTTAATTCTATTGCTCTCAGAACCATACTCATCAAATATTCTATATTCACTAGCCACCTTCATTCCGCTCAGAGCACTCCACAAAGCTCACAGAAGAAGCGAGATCGATCCAGACACCGACGATTCAGATAGCAAAAACGCCGAAAGAAGGAAAAGAAGAAGAAGGAGAAGAAGGAGAAGAAGAAGAGAAGAAGGAGAAGAAGAAGCAGGAGACACTACAAAAGAAGGCGCAGAAGCAGAAAAGAAGTCCTCACCTTCTGCCGTAAAGAGCAGGAAAGCATCCAGCCTATCCCAATAGAGATGGAGAGACACGCCCCGCAGTCGTCGCGTTCAGAGAAGCATCCGCCACCGCTCCTCAGCAAGCGGCACCGTCTCCCGAGCACTCGAGACTCTTCCCAAAAGAGTGGGTATCGAAATCTAAAACCAAGAAAGATAGCGATAGCGATAGCAGTAGTAACAGCAGCAGCAGCAGCAGTAGCAGCAGCAGTAGCAGCAGCAGTAGCAGCAGCAGTAGCAGCAGCGATAGCGATAGCGGCGCAGGGCAACCTGAAGTCGGCGCGACAGAGAGCGTTCTGCAGCAGGCACGCAGCAGGCCCAGCAGGCCCAGCAGCACTCAAGCCCAAAAAGCGCTCAGCAGGCACAGCAGCAGGCCCAGCAGGCGACATACTCACAAAGTCGACGCGGCAGCAGGCTCAGCAGCAAGTCCAAAGCCCCAAAGAGAACGAACAGTTCGACAAGTCTCCAGCTTTTCCCAGAGTTAGGCATTCGCCGCCACTACCACCATCGGCCCTGTCCGTCAAACCGAGCTCCACTTCCCACTTCGCCTGAAAAGCAGTCGCCAGTCTTGAGCTCTCAATTCCGGCGTCCCGTCGGATACCAATACCCAATTCCTCCACCGCAGAGCAGAGGCAAAGCGCGAGATCCTGCCCCAGAAACTCCGCGTGCTCGGTTAGAGTTCGCCAGTCCTCCAGAAGCGTTCCCGGTGCTTCAGTAGCATCGTCGCCTCCAGCTCGCTCTAAAAAAATGACTCAGGCAAATAAAGCGAAGATGACTTTAGGTTTGATCAACCTACCTAAAGTGTACACTACCGTCATAGCAACGACCTCAAAGGCGGAGCTCCACAACACCGGTTGGGTCAACAAAACCGTCTCGAACAGCGGCGTTCGATCTTTCTCTGCCTCAGTATATTGAGCACTCGCCTCTCCGTGGGTTCCTCCCTGTGGAACGGACCAAATACCGCACTCGCAGAGCACTCTCGCCCGGCAGCTTTGAAGTGGCTCATTGGCGATGTTGGGCAGAAGGAGAAGGCTCGAGGGGCGGGAATCGCGAGTTTAGAGAAGTTGCTGGCGAGGCGATGATGATGATGATGAGGACAGTGGCGTGCGCTCTAAGAAGCGTCGCAGGCCAGTGTCCGCGAACTCGATAGACCGTCCATAATGGTCACGGTGGTAGACCCGGATGCTCTGGGAGCATTCTCCGTAGTTGCCCCGCCCCGTATCTATGACTGGAACCATCGACGAAATCAGAATTCGTTCATTGGTATTCTGACAAAGATAACGTTTCCAGAGCTCTGCAACTTGATCCTGAAGCACACCCCACCCGACAGAGCGATCAGGAGTATCTGGGAGCACTCGACAGCGTTCCACCGGCATCCAATCCTCCTGTCCGGCCGACGGAGGTCAGATCACTGATTCGGAAGAGGTCGAGGTTGGTTGAAGAATAGTGTTGGCAGGCCTCGGAGGATACTCGCGGTCTTTCCACAGAGCGGGCGGAGTGCTAATTTGGGTGGTGCTGAAACTCCGCCGCTATCGCGGCGTTCCCTCATATCGAGGAAGGCGATTACCTGTGATCGATATTCCAGCAGAGGACTCTGACTATGAGGAGGAAATCACCGCATAAATGCTAAAGGAATGAGGGTATATTTGCCCAGAACTGATGCCAGTAATCAAAGGCTAATCCAGACTCTTGTTAGGCGTCGCGATAGACAGCAAGATGCTATCGGCGACTTAGACCCCAAATCGCGAGGAAGTATCCTCTGCAGGTGTAGGGGTTCTTGACGCAAACTTCGCGAGGAGTAATCTGGGCGCCTGCGGGATAGCAGCCAAGAGAGCTGCTGGCACTCGCGGCTGCTGCTGGAGGCGGTGGTGGTGGTGGTGGTGGTGGTAATCCTCCTCCGGGCGGTGTGCCTCCTCCGGGCGGTGGTGGTGGTGGTGGTGGTAATCCTCCTCCGGGCGGTGTGTAACCCTCCTCCGGCGGTGGTGGTGGTGGCACCCCTCCTCCGGGCGGTCCTCCTCCTCCTCCTCCTCCTCCTCCTCCTCCTCCTCCGGGTGGACCTCCTCCTCCTCCTCCGGGCGGACCTCCTCCTCCTCCTCCGGCGGACCTCCTCCTCCTCCTCCTCCTCCTCCTCGGGCGGACCTCCGGTGGTGGTGGTGGTGGTGGTGTGGTGGACCTTCTGAGGCGGTGGTGGTGGTAGTGGTGGTGGTGGTGGTGGTGATGGCGAGCATCATTAGTTTTCTTTGGTATAATCTCGTTTCTCTTTCTGCTCAGCGAATGCTTACCTCTGAATAGCGGTATGTATTGTTTTCTGAGCAGCTGCGAGTGCTACTGGCATCATTACTTTCCTTTGGTATAATCTCTCCTTTCTCTTTCTGTCGAACGATCGCTTACCTTTGAATAGTGGTATGTTTCTTTCTGAGCGCTGGCCAGTGCTCCTGGGATTGGGTTCGGTGCTATTTGATGTTTAGATTTCCTTTATATGAATAGATAGGTTTCATCGTTTTAGATTTTCTTATATTAGATTAGATTTCTTATACTAGTTAGATTTCTTATACTAGATTCAAGTTAGATTAGATTAGATTACGTTCTTCTTTCTTCTTACTTCAATTGCAGTCGGTTCAAACTCCTATATTGCTCTCAGAGCACTCGTTATCGCTTTGGAAAGTGCAGTAAACGAGTGATTAGAAATGGCTTCGGATGCGGGTGAGCGGATGTGGTTGGCGGTGAAAATTCTTGTTCTTTGGCGGCGAAAACTCTGTCGTAGCGTTGATTTCTAATCAAATCACGCAAAAGAATGCTCCAGAGCACATTGGATACTCCTGCCAGCAAGCAGAATGCCTCTCAACAAGCGATCTGCCGGTTCAAGCACTTCTCCGCAGCGACCACGACTTCCAGTACCACCCGAAGAGCATGATGATTCACAGACTGATGGGTCTGAAATATCATTCAGAGCATTGACCCCCACTCTACCAGCACTCGGAGTAGTCAATCGACAGGCACTCGGAGCAGTCAGTCGACCACCGCCCCAATAAGCGCGTAAAGGGCTTCTCCGTTCTACCGACACTTCCACTGGAAGAAGCAGCCCTAGAAGGGTAGAATTCCATCTCCCCAATGGCAATACTGACAGCGCTGAAGTGCCAGTGCAGGAGGAGCAGCCTGAGAGCATGTGCCAGAGGTGGAGGAAACCGCCGTCTGAGCCACTCCAGTATGGCGACTCAGAGAACGCCAGGAGAGCTCTGAGGAGAATCTGGGACGATCCGGAAGAAGAACCTCAAGCCTCCACCCAGCAGAGATCCCAGAGTGCGGGAAGAGGCCTCGTGCAGTACAGCCGACTACTGCCAGAGCACTGGGCAATCTTCGGAGAGACCAACCGAGCGGTAGCGGAGGTTATTGCTTCCTCCGGCGTCTCGGTGGATGTGATACAGGTTCGACTCCTCCCACCCATTAAAGTTCAGGCCGAGCTAACGTTTCAGAGGGAGCGCGTCCGGGTGCAAAGGTAATGCGAGCAGCTCCCACCGGCACCCAGACAGAGCATCACAGTGGGCGCCCACCGCATCCACAGACCCACTCCGGTACTCCCAGGAGCAGAGATCGTCCCCGTCTCAGGAGCATTCCGGCATCTCAGAAAGCACCTCCGATATCCTCACAATCCATGCCTNCTTCAGTGCCCGTTTATTCTCGCGATATTGACTACAGCTCTTCTACACGGCACATCAATCTTTCCTCAATGCGTTCGAGTGCGGCGATTCCTCCCCACTTACCGCACCTATCGTTCCTCCCCGCCTTTTGAGGGCGTTGGCGAGAGCTCTATGAGCAGTCCCCGGATTCCCTCAAGTCCTCAGGTATATTTACCAGAAGCGCAACCAGGATATGATATTGCACAGCTTCCTTCATCTATCAGGGACGAAGGAAATGCTCCTATAGCAGAAAGTGAGGTTAGTAGTATTCCCGATAGCACTGACCACCGCTTTGAGAGCATCGTTAACGTTAACGTCGTGCGAGTAACCTATCTCAGCGATCCTTGTTACCTGGCTCGAGGAGTGCAAGCGTTCTCTCAATGCAAGCCCAGAGGATTGAGAAGGAGTGCAGCACGCTAATCGGGGACCACACTCTTCTACACGAGCCTTTTCCCCTGCGGCGAGGCTTTCGGTACTGGTAGTAAATATGTGGGCAGCTGGAGTCGCGGGGTGGGATGTGCAGTAGATCTCGACGGCGTCGTTATCAAACAGGTGGATGCTCTTGAAGCGTTCACGAGTGCTCCTAGAAGCGTAATTGGACACGATAGGTCAGAAGTCTACACTCGAGTGCGCTCGCACTTGATGATCTGCGAGGTTAAAGGGCGGCTGGCAGATTCGACCATCTATGGGCTTGGAAAGCTCTCGAGTCCTGAGGCGAGGGCCGCTCAAGTAGAGTATCTTTTGAAGAATGATCGCTTCTTGAGCCCTGCGCAGCATTACGAGGTATGATCAATCCCAGCGAGCATCCGGGAGTCTTTCAGAGAGCCGACGCTGCTAACAGATACTGACCTACCGTCTACGGTTTTCGCGCGGAGATTATCGACATATTGTACTATAAATACTTTGATGGGGTCAGGATGCGAGGGTAAAAGACCCCAGTTCCTAGAAGCGGATTACCCCTACGTTTATATGCCTGATATCCATGCGATTTGGCATGGCATTCGGCGTAGTCAGCGGGAATATCGTTAAGCCAGACCATTTCCAGTCACAAAAGGAGAGTGTTGTCAGTAAGAATCCCAATGGCCTTACAGCAATGGCGGAAGCTTTGAGAGCATTCATCACTGCTCTTAAAACGTTCAGATTATCTATATTGGATTTGCGAGCTGACATTGAAAGCGGGAGTAGAAACCTTCAACAGGATGAGCAACACATGGAAGGGAGGAGTAGGCAGAATCAGGAGAGCAAGCGTTGGAGGTGATTAAGGATAACCTCCGAGAAAAAGTAT
Organism: Morchella sp. 2016-41; assembly: GCA_024713855.1. Lineage (NCBI taxonomy): Eukaryota > Fungi > Ascomycota > Pezizomycetes > Pezizales > Morchellaceae > Morchella > Morchella sp. 2016-41. The sequence goes on from JAMGZD010000003.1 coordinate 2,990,443, forward strand.
GCAATGGCAGAGTGCTTTTCCGGATATTGAGGCTAACTTTGACAGATCCGAGAGAAGAAAGGCATCACTATCGAGGTTATACCGGAAGATGGATTCAGCGAGGGCGGCGAAGCGTTAGCGGCGATCTTGCAGCATTCGGAATGCTCGGAAAGCACCCGAGTAGAGGATATCTCTGGGTCCGACAACGGTGGCGGCCAGGAAGAGGTGGTTCATGCTCAACTTCGCGGCATTGAAGCGGAGGAAGGCGAGAGGGTGAAGAGGAGGATCGCGAGGAGAGGAGGAGGAAGAGGATCTGTAGGGCAGTGGGCAGTGCTTTGGAGCGCAATGGCGAGTGCTTTGGGGAGCCGCGGCGAGTCTTTGGAGATACCTATGCCTGTATTATATTCGATTGGCGATTTCTAGGCGCTTGTAGTGTTAGTATTTAGTAATAGAATCGCGTTTTTGGATGCTCCGCAGCAGTGCCTACTAATGCAAAGAGTAGTATGCATTGTAAAAACAGCTGAAGGGTAAAATCACGCGGTGTATCGGCTGCTGGAGCAGTCGGGAGTCTTAAGCATTAGCGATATGCCCAGTCGTCAGAGAGCTCCAGGAGGGCCCAGGAGATAGGTAGTAGTCTCGGCGAGAGTAACGTTCCGTCGCGGGCGTCGGGCGAGAGAAGCGTTCCGTCGCGAGCGTCAGGCGAGAAAGCATTCCGTCGCGAGCGTCGGGCGAGAACATTCCGTCGCGAGCGTCGGGCGAGCACTCCGTCGGGATAGCGTCTGGAGCGAGTAACTCCGTCAGGGTGAGGTATTGCTCTCGGGCGCACTATTCACTAGTGCGCCTGCGCGCAGGGGCATCAGTGCTCGCCAGGGCGGAATGCGATGCGCCAGAAGGCGCCAGGAACGCTCCGTTGCTTCTCTGGAGAGGCAGTTTGTCTACCGATCGCCCTGGGCGCCAGGAGCGTCCAGAGCGTCTGGCGGAGGTTGGAGGTTTGCTGATGTAGAGGGTAATAGAATAGAGACGGCCGTGCAGAATAGAAATCAGGTTACAGGTTCAAGATTCTTCTTGCTAGAACTTAGAATAATCTTAAGGCTCTTGCTTCTGCTCGTCTGAGAGGTCTGAGGATGATGGAGAACTAATGGGCGAGAGTGAGGCCGAGTGCTTATACTCAGCGGCGCCAACAACTGAGCCGGGCAGCCGGGCGTTTGTGGACATCTGTATCAATTGATGCCAAGGTTTGGTTTGTGATTTGACAAATGTAATTGTAATTATTGTGCCGGATTGCATAAAATACCATGCATGAATCTCGGCAATTCTTGGCAATTCTTGGCAACTTGAATCACAATTCTTGGCAGTTTCAATTTGATAACAGCCCGCATTGTGTGGTATTATGGTCCATAGTAGTAACATGAGTCGGAGTCGAATCTAATGCCTAGAAATTTTAATAATGATAGTGTAGCATACGTGTGAAGTATATATACAAGAAGATAGCCGCTAGGTATGCGTGTTGAGGTGTAGTTGAGCGGCGATTTGATACTTGATATAATGGTGATGGTTACTATGTATTCGGGTTTACTCCCCGGTAGCATCTTTCGGAGTCAAGTTTAAGCCCTGGGAATTATAATATAAATAAGAGACCATGCGTTGAATGTATATATTGAATAAAATACCAACTAGGTGTTCTTCTGCCCGGGTAGGTACACGGGAAGCGGGAAGCGGTATCTATTACAATAGTTGTGGCTACCATACAGCAGGTTCGGCACCAATTTTCGGAGTCGAATCTAAACCCCGGGAATTATAATAGAGCTAGGATAGCATGCCTTAAATGCATATGTTGAATGAAATACCAGCTAGGTATCCTTCTGGCTGGGTGAGTACGCGGGAAGCGGCACCTGTTACTATGGTGGTAGTTACCATACAGCAGGTTAGGCATTAACCTTCGGAGTCAAATCTAAACCCCGGGAATTATAACAGAGCTAGGATAGCATGCGTTGAATGTATATTGAATAAAATACCAGCTAGGTGTTCTTCTGCCCGGGTGTGTACGCGGGAAGCGGGAAGCGGTATCTATTACTATAGTGGTGGCTACCATACAGCAGGTTCGGCACCAACTTTCGGAGTCGAATCTAAACCCCGGGAATTATAATAGAGCTAGGATAGCATGCCTTGAATGCATATATAAAACAAAATATCCGCTAGATATTTTTCTGGGCCTTGCATTGCGGCGAGATAATATTAGTTATAATGATAGTGCAAATAATTCTCAATCATTCATACAAATACTCTAACTGGATATTGTTTCCAATACCTAAGAATCTTGCTCCGCCTTTTCCAATGTTTTACTCATTTCATCTGCTACCTTGAAAGTGATCAGGCTTGACCTTGCCCATGATTTCTGACATTCTCCTGCTTCAATAATATCTTCACATAATCTATTACGGCAGTCGGTAATTTGATGCTTTGCACTGTTTAGAGTGTTAGATAGTATCTATATTGTTTGAGGGAATATATATAACTTACCTGCTAAAAACTCTCTCACATTCCGCTGCCATTGCTGGTACAGAAAAAGTATCCAGCGCAAAAATAGATAGCTTTGGATATGTTGGCTTTTTGCTAATCCACCACTGAATAGAATTCTCTAATTCGTCCTCATTATGCTCACTGGCACACCATCGCAAATAATGGTCCATTTCATCCATGTCTATTCTTGGAGAAACCTTTGGCTTTTTGAAGCTGCGTACTGATTTTGGTGGGCCCATTGCTGCCGGGTTTTGATTTCTTGTTGGTGAATCTGGAGTAGAAACCGCTTGTTGGTGCAATGATAATGACTTGTAATTGGTAATCCAGAGCTAACGAACAAGATGCTTCGCTTGAAATACCCAATCTGGACGCCCACCCCAACCGGATTCACTGGCAAAGAAGTTGTCCATGTTTGGATTCAAAATGATGGCGGCACAAAGAATAGGTGAGAGTGTTTCAAGGGAATAATACTTATTGAACTTTTCGATGGCTAGATCAACTGATCTCTGTAGAGGGGAATCATCAGCAAAAAAAAAATCCACCAAGACGAATTGTACGTCCAGACGTACCGATTTGTCTTTTGCGACCAAAACGTTGTCTTTTGCACCCAAATACTCGCATTTTGGTCGTCCCGCGCTACACGGAGCTCCCAAATGTGACATGTCGTCTTTTTGCGCCTAGTATGCGTCCGAAATGTGACATCTCGTCTTTTGACGTCTAGGTCGTCTCCTGAATGTGACATCTCGTCTTTTGACGTCGCGCGGAAGTGATATTCTGCCTATGTACTGGCACTAATGCTAATACCGCTAGCTAATGACGTCAGATTTGACGCTTCTCCACACCTCGAGGATCCACCCACACCTCCATATACACACCTACCTACCTCGCCTCGTACCTCACCTCCTACCTCACCTCCTACCTCACCTCCTGTAACGGCATGCCAAGACCTGAGGAGAAGTTCGGAAAGGAGAAGAATTAGTAATCGGGTTTTCGTTGGTTAAGTTTCTTTAGGGATTTCGTTCATGTTTGAGTTTTCTTTCTATGGGTTTCCATCACACAAATTAGTCATCGGGTTTTGATGGATATATATATGGCTGTAATTTCCCTTTGTTCTTCCTACTTTTCTCCTTATCCAAACTTCCTGTTATATAGGAATACATTCTAGTTTCTGCCTTTGAACCTCTACGAATCCGAGTTGTATAACCTCCCGGTTGTGCCCCTTGGTCCCCGTCCTCGTAACCCTTGGCCTCGCCTAGCATACCACACTAGCCAAAGCCATTCTGACCCTGTTCCCGTTTGCTTCCTTCGATATTCTATCGTAAGGAAGTCTCGCCTAGTATCTATCGGTATCAAGCCCGATAACCCCGAACCCTGACCCTGACCCCGCACGAGGTGAAGAGTTTTCACCCACGTAACCCTGACCCAGCCTCTACCGTTCTTTAACCGAGAACTCCCGAACCCGTTCCCCGTGTCCTCCGAGTCGGCCCGTAACACCTCCTACCTGTATCGACACCTACCTCACCTCCTACCTCGACTCCTACCTCACCTCCTACCTCACCTCCTACCTCAAATCCTACCTCACCTCCTATCTCACCTCCTACCTCACCTCCTACCTCACCTCCTGTAACGGCGTACGGGCAGACTCCAGTCTGTCCCTGTTCCTGTTTCCTTGACTCTGTTTCCTGTTCCCTTGGCCCCGTTTCCTGTCCTGTTCCTCACTCTGTTTCCCTGTTTCCTGTTTCCTTGCTCCCTTGCTGTCGGGTCCTATCACGGCTGCAAGTCTGTCTCTTCTGCCGGGTCACGTCCTGGCAGAAAGCGTTCTGTCATCCCGTCTTTCTCTGTCTCTAGGTCAAGACCCATCCTGTACCCTATCGCTTAGCCCCTAGTTCCCGCTCCTGAGTCCTAGTCTTTCCCGATCTCCTGTAAGGCTCTTCCCTGCTCTGGCTTTACCCTGTCAGCCTTATCGTCGCGGGACCATTCAACCGGACGTGTCGGAAGATGGGCTTTGGTACCTGGAAGCACATCCTATGGCTCGAGAAGGTTTCCTATGTCTTGGCTATGCCTCGATCCTCTAGTCTGATCCCGATCCCGTTGCATTGAGGCCATGTCCAGCCTCAGCTTCTCACATGTCGCTGAGGTATTCGCCGATCGATTCAGACTATCTCCCGTCCCTGTCTCTGTCGCCGCTCCGCCGCCTGTCCGTCCGTTTTCCTTGTCTCCTTGAACTCCTGTACTTTCCTAGCCTGTCAGTCTCTGTCTCGGTTCTGTTTCTCGTCGGAGTATGCTCCGCTATCCTTGTCCTTTCGTGTTCCCTTCGCTCCCGTTTTCCTCTTCTGTCTTCTCGTGCGTTCCTGTCTCCGTTCTTCGCCTGTTCTTTCCTCGTTCCTATTTCTCGTTCTCGTTCTCGCTTCTGCTTTCCCTGTCTAACGGGGCGAGGGGTGGGGTGCGAGGAACTATGACGAGAAACGAGACTAGGCGGGGTCGAGACGGGGATCGACTCGAGGTACGTTCGGACGGGACAGGAGATCGGGCTCGGATACCGATCGAACGAATATATTGATAACGGGCAGGAGATACAGAAATGGTTCCGTCTAGCGTGATATCTTTGGGGAGACCAACTAGGACTGAATACAAATGAAGGCGTTGCGTAAGGAAAGAAGAAGAGAAAACAGAAGCGAAGCGAGGAGAGCCTATAATATACCCAAGGAAATCCTCCATTGACTAACTTTGATGGCTCGCGTACAGCCCAAACTAGAAGACTCATAACCGATCCCGATCTTTCCTTCCGCAATCCTAACCTGAAGCGCGCTGACCGTATCCTCCGAACACCTTCCTAACCCGTCCACCTTATCCGGCCGCGATAGCGTCGCCCTAATACTTGATTCCATGGCGTTACCGATGGCAGGGCAGGTGGGGCGGTCGTGCGCGATACTAGCCCTCTCTGGGTTCGAGCTCCGTGAGAACTCCGACAGGTCCAGGCCGTAGGGTATAGGCGATGGAAGCGGGCGAGGAGGCGAGGCGTTGGTGGCGTTGTCAGAATATTAAGTCGGGCGTCGTGGCCCTTCCAGCTGCATGCGTCTGGAGGCGTTTGTATCGGGTTCGAGTCTAGAATATCGTCAAGTTCACTCTTCCTCACCTTCAACGACAACAGGGGGAGCCGGGGGAGGGATGTGTCCTGGTAGCGGGTCCGTAGCGCAAGGCTCCAATTTCGAAACGTGGAAGACAGGGTGTATCCTCATCGAGGCCGGTAGGTCGAGTTCGTATGCGTAGGGGCTGATGACTTTCTTGATCTTGAACCTTCCCAGGCGTTTCCAATCGAGTTTCCTAGAGGGGCGCGTGGTGCGGATGTTTTGCATTAAAGCCATACCGTCGCGACTTTATAATTGGGGCGGGTGTTCGATGTTAGTTAGCGCGGTTTCTTGGCGGTCACGGCGTATCGCATCTCGGCTCGGAGGTGTTCTTGAATCTCGGTCATTCGTTTTACCAAAGCGTTAACGTCCTGTTGCTGGTTTCCGAAAGCCGATGGTGATAGATCTTCCGTGAAGCGAGGGTCATAACCGTAGTTAGCCATGAACGGGGAAACTTGCGTGGTTTCAGAGGTAGCATTATTGGCAGTGAACTCGGCGATGGGTAATGTCGGTCCAGTCGTCCTGTTGGTAGGATACGTAGCTCCTTAGGTACTGTTCCATGACTGCGTTGGCTCGTTCCGTCTGTCCGTCAGTTTCAGGATGGAACGCGGAAGACATAGCTGCTGTGATCTTCAAGGCCTTGCACAATGATTTCCAGAACCTTGACGTGAATTGTGTCCCCCTGTCGAGCGATAGATGTAGGTAGGCCGTGGAGCAGGCGTGGTCGATATAGAGCGTCGCGAGATCTTGGGCGGTGGTTGTATTGCAGGCGATGTAGTGCTTCATTTTTGACAGGCGGTCCACCACAACTAGAATCGCATCCTTACCCTTACTCTCCGGCAGGCCTGTGACGAAATCCATGGATATATGCGTCCAAGGTTTTTGGGGTACAGGTAGTGGGCGTAGGACTCCGAAGGGGGCATGCCGAGCTGTTTTGCTCCGACTACAGGTATGGCAGTTGCGGACATATCGTTCCACGGACTTGCGCATGGTGGGCCAGTAGTATGATCGTGCTAGCAGGTCAAAGGTTTTCGCTCTTCCGACGTGGCCGCTGGCGGCGTCGTGGTGTTCCTTCAGGAGATGAAGTTGCAGGGCTTGGTCTTGAGGGCGTAAATCTTGGTGCGATGCGTCAATAATCACGGGTTGAGAACATTCGTAGGGGTAATGTCTCGAGAATCTTAGCGCCTGTTCGGATGAGTTCTAGTATCTTGTTGAGAGCGGGTCGGTGGTGTCTGTTTTGTTTAAAAAGTTCTTCCAGGGGACAGTCCTTGAGGACTGGGTTGCAAACAAACCCAGGTTTCCCAGATTCTGGGACTTCAACACTGTCTGGCTCTGATGGTAGGCGTTCATCCCCTCCTCAGGCGTATCATGGCCTCGCAGTCAGCGTCCGGTTTTACCTTTCTTACGGTCGATGCGTGATCTTATAATCGAAGCGTGATAGGAGGTCGGACCAGCTGGCTGGTCGTCGGTTCAATAGTTTCTTGGTCATAAAATATTCCAAGTTGCGGTGGTCGCAGTACTTGATGGTATCGCGGTTGTCATTAGTTCCGACCTCCATTCTTCGAAGCAACGGATGATTGCCAGCAGTTCCTTATCGTATATTTCATAATTACACTCCGCAGGAGAGTGTTTCTTATTCATATAGGCCACGGGATGTAGGGTTCCCGAGTCATCGTATTGGGACAGTATTCCACCAGAAACGAAGTCGGAGGCATCAGATTCTACAATGATGTGTCTATCGGGGTCGAAATGGCGGAGGACCGAGTACGAGGTAAATGCTGCTTTCATGTGATCAAAAGCTGTTTGGCAAGCGGGGGACCATACGAACGGGGTGTTATTATGCGTGAGTGCTGTGATGGGTAGTAATATCTTGGAATAATCTCTGATAAACCTCTTATAGAAATTTGCAAACCCGGTGAATACTTGAACATCCTTCACATTCCGTGGTGCCTTCCAATCCCTGATCTTCTCTACCTTTGCCGGATCCATCTCCAAACCCTTTGTTGTAATTATCAACCCGGTACTTGGATGTACATGGAACTCGCATTTCTCCGGGGCGCAGTACAGGTCGTTGTCCGTTAGAGCTTGGAGGACTTGGTTCACATGGTCGATATGCGTTTCCAGATCCTTGCTGTAAATCAGGATGTCGTCCAAGTATGCGGTGCAAAATCTATCAAGGAAGGGGCGAAGGACGTCGTTTATGAACCGTTGGAACGAGGCAGGTGCGTTGGTTAAGCCAAGCGGCATGGCGTTATACTGGAAGTGGCCAAATCGGGTTCGAATGCTGTTTTCCACTCTCATCGTGGCGATCACGAATCTGGTTGTAGGCTGCCGGAGGTCGAGTTTGGTGTACCATTTGGCGCGCCGATAAGGTTGAAGGTCTCGCTTGGATAGGGGCAGAGGGTAGCGATCCTTGATGGTGATGTCGTTTATTCGCCGGTAGTCAGCGCGAAGCGGAGTCCTCCAGCTTTCTGACAAACAGGAACAGGGGCACCGGCGGAGGCGAGCTTGGTTTTCGTCGTCACGATGCCACTTCTTCCTCCAGGTGCTTCTGTAGAGTGGTCGGATTCGTCGCGTGACATCTTGTAGAGGGGACCGAAAGGGGTTCAGTTCCTTGAGCCGGATGTGATGGTCGTAGGGGCGGTGTTGTGGTAGTCTTTTAGCCCCTTCTTCCTGGAATCGTGACAGGTATTGGTGGTGGGCCGGTTGATGCGAGTGCGATAGGCGAGGCGACGGTGATTGTGTTGGATTGAAGACGACCGCGAAGACTTGGAGATCCTTGGTGGTTTCGTAAAACGTAGCCGCTGACACCCTTTCTATTTCTAGATCATGTGTAGCGGGCAGCGGGCTGGAAATTCCTTGGACATAGGCGGGTACGGGTTCGTCATTGCAGTGGCGGAGGCAGTGAGGGGAATCAAAAAGGATGGAGTTCGTAGCAAAGTCTGGATTTAACGTTATGTCGGCGCGTCATGGGATCTGCAAGGACTACAGGGGTAGTGTCCGAGGCGGGTGACATATCACGGTGACCTTACCGAAATGTCGTGAGCGGAGGGACAATTGTGCAGTGTGTGTGATATCACCGGAGGAGATTTCTCTCCCATCGATGACTTGTAATTTTCGGGGTTGAGCGAGTAGGGAGGTGGGAAGTTGGTGGTGGCATACGAATCTCTCGTCAATGAATGCGATTCCAGAAGCTCCAGTGTCAACTAATGCGTAGGTTTTACAGATTTTATTTTTATCAGATATAGAACATGAAACAACTAAGTGATCTGAAAAACCTTGCACAGAAGAGACACTAGGAACAGGACCAGAAACCGAAGACAGAGACAAAGAGATAGGAGAAACCTGTACTGAGCCACTCAGTGCAGGTCGTCCCCATTCCGACGGTTGGGAGCGCGGCATCTGAGAGAAAACCCAAGATCAGAAGAAGTAAGAAGAACTAGAAGCAGAACCAGAAGAAGAAAAACCAGAACCAGAAGAAGCGAAGGCGTGTAGTAGCAAAGTGCATCGCGGAGGTTGGTAGACCTCGGTGGTAGCAGCAGCGCGAGCAGACGTGCGGCCTTGATTGGGCCTTCGGTAGCGAAATGTCGCGTGTCGCGATCATCTGCGTGGTCATGCGGCGGCGTTCGGCAGGACAAAGCGAGGAGCACGAGGACGGATGTTGGAGAGGTCCATAGGGACCGAGCCTCCCGGTGCGTGGGACGGGTGTGCGGCAGTAACTGGGGCGGGAGCGGAAGCGGGAGTAGCCGACCTTTGAGGTGCGGAGGCGAAGGCAGGAGCGGAGGCAGCGGAGGCGGGCGAGCATCGCAATCGTCATCCAATTCTTGTAGGAGTCGGACGTAAGCCGTCGAGTCGGGGTGGCGTGGTGGATCGTGGCATTCGGAGTCGCGAGAGTCGCGTGTGAGGCGTGCTTCTGGGCTTGCTCGTTGAGCAACATCGTCGGCCAGCGTTGGAAATCGGCAAAGTAGCGGAGAAGTCGAGTTCCCTGCGTTAGTTTCTCAGCTCGTTCAGCGGTGGCGGCTCGGTTAGGATCTCCAAGCGCAGTGTCAGGAGGGTGATCGATCTTCGATGTTGGCGAGGTTGATGTTGGCACCATTGGCGGCCAAGCGTGACCTGGCCAAGTGCGTCAGTTAGCGAGTTGATCGCGTCTGCGAGCTGTTGTTGGTCGGAGGTGAACGGTCGGCGTTCCGATCATCTTGGCGGGCTGGGTGTGAAGAGGCGGAGAGCGAGCGGGTACCGTCAGCTGGGTCGAGATTTTGTCGGAATCGTTGGGCAGGGGCAGGGACGGGGACTAGGGGCTGGGCTTGGGCGGGGCTGGGACAGGCGACAGGTTCGAGGGCGGGGTGCTCGAGTGCGTAGGAGGTGATTAAGCTCCCTTGCTTCCGTAAGTTGGGTTGTCAAGTCTTGGACTTGGCTTTCGAGTTCGGGGATGGCGGTGGCGGTGTTCCTGGCGATGTTCAGTTGTTGTTGGAGCGCATCTCTTTCGTTGGTCAGGGCGTGACCGCGGAAGTTATTCTTGACTGACTGTCGGGATAGGTTTTGGTATAAGAGGTCGGGGTTTTGGGTGTAGGAGTCCCGGAACTCATCGAGAGTTCCTGGGAAACCCCATTGGGATGGGGTTGCCATTGCGTATCAGGAGTCGATGTAAGTCGGCCTTAGCGTAATCTAGCAGGCGAGGGGTGGGGTGCGAGGAACTATGACGAGAAACGAGACTAGGCGGGGTCGAGACGGGGATCGACTCGAGGTACGTTCGGACGGGACAGGAGATCGGGCTCGGATACCGATCGAACGAATATATTGATAACGGGCAGGAGATACAGAAATGGTTCCGTCTAGCGTGATATGCTAGGGGAGACCAACTAGGACTGAATACAAATGAAGACGTTGCGTAAGGAAAGAAGAAGAGAAGAGAAAACAGAAACGAAGCGAGGGAGAGCCCTATAATATCGAAATCCTCCGTGACTAACGATATTCGCGTACAACCCAAACTAGAAGACTCATAACCGATCCCGATCTTTCCTTCCGCAATCCTAACCTGAAGCGCCTAGCGCTGACCGTATCCTCCGAACACCTTCCTAACCCGTCCACCTTATCCGACGCGATAGCGATCCTTCACCTAATACTTCGATTCCGCAACGTTCTCGATGGCAGGGCAGGTGGGGGCGGTCGTGCCGCGATACCCTGTCTCCGTTTTCTCGTTCCGTCTTTCCGTTTCCTGTCACGTTGTCTGGATTAATCAGCAACGTTAAGATTCTTGTATATAGGGAAAGCCCTCCCATTCTCTTCGAGAGGCTTTCCTTTTAGTTCTCTAGTCATTTCTTCTTGTAATTCTCGTACGCTTCAATTCAGTCTTTCTCCAGAACTTAGGAAGCGTTCATCGTGAACCTCGTCCCTTCTCCTGGGCTTTCGGCGGGAAGGCCTTCAAATCTATGGTCGTCCTCGACCTCCTCGCCTCGTCCTGTCCTTGTTCGCGTCCAGGCTCCGCTCCTAGAGCCTGACCCTGTCCTAATCCTGTCCTGCGCGCGTCGGCTCGCCTTTCTCTAAAGCCCGCCCGTCCTGTCCTTGTTCCGTCGTATTTCCTTTTCTGGCGGAACTCACTGGTATCACCCGCCCCGTGTATGACCATCGCGCCTCACGGTCTTGCGCCTGTCTCCCGCCTCCGCTCCGCCTGCTCTCGCTCCTCCTAGCAGTCCCTGATCCAGTCCTCGGCCAACTCTTCCCGTATAGCCATCGCTCCCTGTCTGGCTTTAAAGTCCCTTGTCCTGCTCTCCCGTCTTCCGCCATCTTGGGGGTAGCCCCAGAACCCAGCCTCGTCCCTGCCATCTAGGAGGTAGTCCTAGAACCCAGCTCCGTCTCCCGTGTCCCGTCCCCGTCCCGTCATCGCCCCTGGTCCCCTTCACCTGTTCCCCGTCCCAAGTCCATCTCCTGCCGAACCCAGCCTGCCAAGATCCCTAGATGTTACCCAATCTCCGAGGGCCCCTTCGTGTCGAAGTCTCTTCCACGAAGACACGCCGTTCGCCCGTAACACCTCCTACCTCGATTCCTACCTCCTGCCTGTATCGACACTTAGATACGTATTTACCTTCCTCTGCATTTTGACGCCTTTACTGACACCGCTGCAGGCAGCAAATACTGCACCTACCAGGCAGCAAATACAGCACGATTTGGACACCTCCTAGGCAGCGAATACTGCACCTACCAGTCACCAAATACTGCACGATTTGGACACCTCCTAGGCAGCGAATCCTGCACCTGCGAGTCACCAAATACTGAACGATTTGGACACCTCCTAGGCAGCGAATCCTGCACCTGCGAGTCACCAAATACTGCACAATTTGGACACCTCCTAGGCAGCAAATACCGCCAAAACTCGAAAAATTGGCTATCTCCGGACAGGGATTCAAGTGACGAATCGTGTGCGGGAAGTCAATTTTGGGCAAAAACGAGTGATTCTTCATGTTTCCAACATCAGAAGTTGTTGGTCTTCCAACCTAGTCTGTTGTGTTCGTTTGCTTCTTCGTTTGCGTTTTCTTTAGTCCTGGGTATATGTAAGTAGGTAATAGATTTTTTGAAAAACAATAAACGAGATATCTTTACGTAAATTTGTGAATTTACAATCGCAATGCTCATTGACAACTCGCAGTCGGTGCCTATTGCACCGCTTCCTACTGCACCCCCATCAGCAAAAAAAAAAATCCTCCAAGACGAATTGTACGTCCAGACGTACCGATTCGTCTTTTGCGACCAAAACCTCGTCTTTTGCTACCAAAAACTCGCATTTTGGTCCCGTGTATGAGAGATCCGAAATGTGGTGGCGCCTAGTATGCGTCCCAAATGTGACATCTCGTCTTTTGACGCCTAGTATGCATCTCAAATATGACATCTCGTCTTTTAACGCCTTTTGACGTCAGCGCGGATGTGATATTCTGCCTTTGTGTACTGGCGCTAATGCTAGCGCTAGCTAATGGCGTCGGTTGACTCTTCTCCACACCTCGAGGATCCACCCACACCTCCACCTCTACCTATACCTACCTCCCTACCTCACCTCCTACCTCACCTCCTACCTCACCTCCTACCTCACCTCCTACCTCGCCTCCTACCTCACCTCCTACCTCACCTCCTACCTCACCTCCTACCTCACCTCCTGCCTGTATCGACACCTACCTCCTGCCTGTATCGACTCCTACCTCCTGCCTGCATCAGCGCCTGGATACGTATTTGCCTTTCTCTGCATTTTGACGCCTTTACTGACACCGCTGCTATAACGGAGCCACTCTAAACTGGATAACATGAAGAGCATGTTAACCAGGGCCCGCTATATGCTGAGAGTTATTGGTAGAAGCCAGTACCCGGTGACATGCAAGGTACCTACAGTGTGGATCGCCACCAGCTGTAAGAGTAACTACATTCCGGTGACTAGGATGAGGTCTAATCACAGAAGACAGACTGGCCAGTCTATGCCTTGCTGACTTATTAGAAGGCGGCCAGAGTAGGACTCTGATTGCCGGCGACCCTCTGTATCCTCTGAGCGTGAAGTGCGCTCTGGCGATAGCACTCGGCCTGGGAAGTCTGATAAATTATGAGCTCGGCAACTAAAGCCGAAATCGTGTGGGCAAAGATTGTGCGACAATCGGCGGCAGATTACCTGAAGGCTTTGACTAAGGGTGGCACCGAAGGGCTTGCAAACTCCTGCTGGCGCTTAAGCGGAAAAGCGGGGTAGCGGAGGAGCGTTCTGCAGCGCAGAGGCTCGGTGAACTTAGTAGGAAAACTTGGAGCGGAGGGTCGAAGGCTTTGGAGTATAAGTACTCAGTCTCACTCTCGCCCATTAGTTCTCCACGATCCATCCTCAGACAGAAAAGGAGCAGAAGCAGAGCCTTAAGATTATTCTTAGTTCTAGCGAGAAGAATCTTGAACCTGTAACCTGATTTTCATTCTGCACGGCCGTCTCTATTCTATTACTCTCTAGTAGTCTAGGACCCCCGTTACACTATAATCTTAAGGTTCCAATCACCTTACAGATTACATTCCTCTTTTCTCTCTACCAGAGATGTCGCCACTCCCGGCCGAGTCCGTCTCCAGATTGAATGGAAGGCTACCGACCTAAATCTGGAACCGTCGGAACAAAACCAGTTGATCCACAAGCCAGGACTGCCCTCCAAAAGTGGATCCCAGGTTGCGAGCCTTCGTGGCAAACACGGACTCAGTAACCCTCCAGGAGTTCAACCTGGAGGCCCAACGATTCCTGCCGCACGCGATGCAGCAGCAAATGTCCCAGGTGTATTATGCCCTCGGCATGATCCAGGAACGCCAGGAAGCGGAGTCGGCCCTCATCAGGAGAGCCTACGACTACATGCAGGGTCAAGTAGACTCTGCGCATGAGGAACTCCGAAAATATGCCCACCGAGACGAGTTAGAGGCGGACAAGATGGAGATTGAGTGGTCAAACCCGGTAATGCCACCCAACTTCATCCAGGAGATTCAGCAGGCCCTCAGCGAGGGAAGACTCACGGCGTAGAAACCCGGTCGCCTCCAGGTCAGGCTCAGAGCGGCTACAAGGCATGCAGCCCAGAGTTGGGTCCTTTGCCGGATTCCCTATCAGGGCCCGGCCAAGAACGGTCCCCATCGTGATGCCACTAGTTGGGGCATCCCCTCTGCCGCCCAGAAGAGCCAGGGGCACCGCCTCACCATTCTCCGGCCTCCCAATAGGCCTCTCCCTCTACCCAGACTCCGACGAAGAGTATGACCCTGGGTCACCGCTCCGACAGGAGTACAGGGCACCAGCACCTCCTCCTTCCGCAGCAATGAGGCCCTCAGAGCCTCCGGAAATCCCTCTGCCACCCTCACCCCAACAAGCAGGTGGCAACGGAGGAAACCTCCCGCCAGCACCTCCCCCAGCCGCAGGAGCTACCCAGACTCCTCGGACTCAGAGATGGAAGATGGGGATAGAAGGGCTTGGCGGAGATACATGAAGAAGAAGATGGAGAAGCAGCAGAGCGATCTGCTGGCCATCTTAGCATCGCACACCCGGGCCTCAGAGCCATCCCATCCCACCATCGCCAACAGGGGTCGAGAACCCAAGGCACCTCCTCCCTCCAAGTTCCAAGGCAAAGCGGAACAAGTGGAGACCTTCCTCCGGCAATGTGAGAACGTCTTCTCCATTGAAAGCCTCTCCTTCACCCAAGAAGAGGTTAGGATCCGCTATGCGGCAATCTGATGGAAGGCGGCTGCCCGTCAAGTGGTATGAATCCTACCACAACTCGATCGACCAAGCCTCGGCCAACGCCTAGCGGGGATGCCGGTGAGGTTGGATGGCAGATGGAAGAGATGGTCATCATTCGTGGACGCGTTTAGAGCGGCCTTTGGAGAGTCCATCTCCCGGGACGATGCGGTGGCTCAGTGGGAGCACCTTACCCACACCCAGCAAGGAGGAATAGACGCCTTCTTGAATGGGATCATTCAGTTGATGTGGAAGACCGGATATGAGGGATCGGTAGTGGATGACAAGATCGCAGGATCTCTCCTACCAGATCTAGGTTTGAGTTGGGCTCTCTTTACCCCCAAACCAAAGGCCTCATGGAACGGATAGCTGCCCTCAGGGAACTTGGCCACACTCATGAGCGGTACCAGGCGACAGCCAAGGCACCCGCTAAGGCCAAGAAGACTCCCGGGGAAGAAAGAGACCGTCGGCCTAGGGCCAAACCAGAAAACTCCCGCTCCTCTGCTCCCAAAAAGGACCCCGTTCCGAAGGACAGAGCTGTGGAGTTGAAGGGTATCCCTTCGGATATCCTAGAAGAAAGAAGAAAAGCAGAAGTATGCTTGAAGGTAAGACCTTCCTTCCTAGCAAAAAAGGGCACAGCCACACCCTAGATTGGGACGAGGCTGTGCGGTACCGATGAGGATACATAGGTGACTTGTGCAATAGTGCGGCAAGTCCAGACACAAATGGCAAGACTGTTGGTCCAAAGAACCGACAGTGGTCAAGGTGGCAGCAGTGAGAGTACAAAAGCGGAAGAGAGGTTCTGGAAGCAACAGTTCTCAGAAGAAAGCTAGAGTGGCGCCATGGCGGTGGAAGAACCACTTGTTGTACTCCCGGGAGCCAGAGCTCTCAGAGAATTTTGTCTTAGAACCGGGCGCCGGTTCAGACGAGGAAATACTGTGGCTTTGAAAATGTCTGTTAGATAGTCTATTTCTTTGTTTTTTGCTAGCTAGTTTTTTCAACGATTGTTTCTCTGGTTTAAAAATATTATGATTTGTTTCTGCCTATTTGCACTACCAAAAGTATGCTGAGGATGGCTTTATGAGCCGAAACTGCTGGTCGGTACATACTCTCTTGACCCAAAATTATACCCAGACACAGAGTACCGCAGTTTTAAGACTTTACCGAAACACTATCATACTTCATCGCTATAAGTCACCACTTGGGAATAGAACCAACAGATCTCCGGATCCTAGTAGTGCCCTCTTACGAAAGACCATTAGCAATGGAGAAAAGACCGAGAGGAACAAGCTCAGAACCTTCTGCTAAACGCAGAAGATTGGAAGACAAACTTCCGCAGCTACCAATACATGGCAAGAGGCCTATTTTGGAAGCAAACTGTCGTGGACAGTAAAAGACAAGAAGGGAGAAGCCCAAGGGAGATTCCTCTTTGACACCGGGTGCACAGGAGCGATCCTGAACCTAGAGTTCGTCAGAGGGAAGAAAATTCCCTTAGTGCGGCGAGAAACCCCTTTGACAATGTATGATGCTCAAGGAGATGTCATGATGGGAAGCGGGCAGTATTACACTCCCGCCCACATGACTATAGGGATCATGAAGAGACACTCCGTGGGAGGTGGCTACTCTAGAAACAGGAATCTCCGGTTACTTGCCAATTGCGGCAAGACAGCATAACCCGGATATTAACTGGGAACTCAATACCATAAACTGGAGGAGTGACTACTGCAAGCAGAATTGTCTCCCAGCGGCGGTCACAGTGGAACCTATCTCTATCTATCAAATGATGGAAGAAGAAGAGGTGTACCAAATAGTGGCAACCATATGGACGGATGAGAATGGAGACAACGTGGCATTGAAAATGCCCGAGCGGTACAGAGAATGGGCGCAATTAGCCAGTAGGGAGAGGGCAGATGAGTTACCAGCTCACACCTCTAATGATCTAAAAATCAAGCTCCTACCAGGTGAAAAGCCACCATTCGGCCCGTTGTACTCTTGTTCCACCCAAGAGTTGAAGGCCCTCCGGGAGTACCTGAACAAAGAAGTGGCAACAGGGAAAATCTCAAGATCAAGCAGCCCAGCCGCTGCACCCATCCTATTTGTGCCGAAGAAAGATGGAACGCTGAGGATTTGCGTCGATTACAGAGGACTAAACAAAGTTACTGTCAAAGACAAGTACCCTCTCCCAATTATGAGCGAGCTCAGGGAGAGACTGTTTCAGGCCCGAATCTTCACAAAGCTAGACCTAAAAAATGGCTTCAATCTGGTCAGAATAGCAGAGGGTGACGAGTGGAAGACCGCCTTCCGAACCCGCTATGGACTGTATCAGTATAATGTGATGCCATTTGGTCTTTGCAATGCCCCCTCCGCGTTCCAGGCAATGATGAATGATGTCCTGAGGGAACTACTAGATGAAGGGGTGATTGTCTATATCGACGATATCCTCATCTATTCCGAGACAGAGGAAGAGCATGAGAAGCTAGTCAAGAAGGTTCTCCAGAAACTTCATGACGCAAAACTCAATATCTCATTGAGTAAAAGCTCTTTCCACGTCCGGGAAGTAGAATACCTCGGATACCATCTCTCGGCAGAAGGAGTATCCATGTCAAAAGACAAAGTGGAGGCAGTTAGAGAATGGCCAGTACCCCAAAATGTCAAGGGAGTACAGGCATTCCTCGGGTTTGCAAATTTCTATCGCCGCTTCATTGAAGGCTTTAGTAAGATCTGCAAACCGTTAACTGACCTTACCGGAGGTGACAAGAAATGGTATTGGACCGCAGCTTGTGAACAGGCCTTTGATGAACTCAAAGAGAGATTCACTAGCGCTCCTATCCTCGCCCACTTTGACCCCACTAGGAACAGTGGTTGAAACTGATGCCAGTGACTTTGCCAAAGGTGCGCGCTCTCTCAGTATGGTGAAGATGGAAAGCTACATCCGGTGGCTTTCTATTCAAAGAAATTCAACCCTGCTGAGATCAATTATGACATTCATGACAAGGAAATGGGCGCAATTGTAGCCTGTTTCCGGGAATGGGAGCATATGCTAAAATCCTGCGAACACGAGGTCACGGTTTTCACAGACCACAAGAACTTGGAGTACTTCAATTCTACCAAGGTTCTCACTAGACGGCAAGCTAGATGGTCTGAGGACCTCGCAGGCTACAACTTCAAAGTTGTCTACAGACCAGGAGATAGAAACGGCAAGACTGATGCACTGTCAAGGCGCTGGGATCACCGCCTTACAGAGGGGGGTGAACCTCTGCAGCCGGAGCCACAGATGTTTTTCAGGCCAGGTCAATTAGTATTGGATCCTGCTAAGCTAGCAGCGGTGAGGATCAATCAATTGCAATCTCTGTTCTTGGAGCGCCTATTTGCGGCAGCTAAACAAGACAGGAACTGGCAAGACTTGCTCCGCCTCCTTGGCTGAAAGGAAACCCAATTTGGACCAGAACCTATCGGCTCAGAATGGACTCATCTTCTTCAAGAACCGTGGTACATTCCCAATGACAAGAGTCTACAGAAAGAGATAATGTCCGAGTCTCATGACTCTAAAGTGGCTGGCCATTTTGGCCAATTCAAGACACTAGAGCGATAAGAAACAACTTCTTTGGCCCAACATGGATAAGGATGTTGAGGAATATGTCCGAGCTGTGATAGCTGCCAGAGGAATAAGACCTCTAGACATAAGAAGTTTGGTATGCTCCAACCTCTGGAGATACCCTATCGGCCTTGGACATCTATCCCTATGGACTTCATTGTGACTACCGAGTCTAGTGGGTATACAAAGATCTGGGTAATAGTGGACCGCTTTTCAAAGATGGCTCACTACATCCCGCTTCCTACCCTAAATAAGACTGAAGATTTGGCCAAACTGTTCCTGAAGGAAGTCTGAGACTCCATGGGCTACCTGATGACATAGTCTCGACAGAGATAGCAAGTTCATCTCTTTTTGGCAATCTCTCATGACCCTACTCAATGTGAAGCTGAAGATGTCCACTTCTTTCCACCCCCAAACGGACGGCCAAACAGAAAGAGTTAACCAGACCCTGGAGCACTACTTGAGAAGTTACTGCTCATATCAACAGGATGACTGGGCAGACCTCTTGCCATTGGCAGAGTATGCATATAACTCGGCGGTCTCTGAGTCTACCAAAGTATCGGCATTTTACGCCAACTATGGATATGAACCCAGGACCAATTGGCCGGCGCCAAGGGAAGGTGTAGAATGGAACAATCCGGCAAGCGAGGTCATGATCTCTCAATGGGAATCTATATGGCAGGCTATGAACGCCAGTTTGGGAAAGGCAAGACTTAGGATGGCCCGGTGGTATGATAAACATGCCCTGGCACCTCCGGAAATCAAGCCCGGAGATGAAGTAATGCTAGACCGGCGCAATGTGCAAACAAAGCGGCCAATGAATAAGCTGGACCAGAAGAAGATGGGACCTTTCAAGGTCATCGCTGGCCCCGCGCCTACCGGCTCTCTCTTCCCCCGCAGATGGGTATCCATCCGGTCTTTCATGTCTCTCTCCTAGAACCCTACAGGATACCAGCAGATTTGGAGAGAAGGGTTCCCCCACCGGAACCTGAGGAGATTGGAGGAGAGGAGAACTGGACTGTCCGAGAAGTAGCAGACAGCCGAGTCAATAGGAAGAGGCAAAGGGTTGAGTACCTGGTCTTGTGGGAAGGTTTCGAGAATGAAGATGCTACATGGGAACCTTGGGAACATCTCCGGAAGAGCGCTGAGGAAGCCCTCCGGGATTTCCATCAGAGGTATCCCAAGAAGCCTAGAGACAAGAGATCTCTTGGGTAGGAAACTTCTTCTCATTACCTCTCCACTCGGATTTTTTTGTCACATAAATAAGAATGGGTTAAAATCGTTACCAGATCTCGGTGACCAAGATCCTGGAAGAGGGGAGTAGTATAACGGAGCCACTCTAAACTGGATAACATGAAGAGCATGTTAACCAGGGCCCGCTATATGCTGAGAGTTATTGGTAGAAGCCAGTACCCGGTGACATGCAAGGTACCTACAGTGTGGATCGCCACCAGCTGTAAGAGTAACTACATTCCGGTGACTAGGATGAGGGTCTAATCACAGAAGGACAGACTGACGAGTCTATGCCTTGCTGACTTATTAGAAGGCCGGCCAGAGTAGGACTCTGATTGCCCGGCGACCCTCCGTATCCTCTGAAAGATCGGCGCCGCCACGGCGATAGCACTCGCCCGGGAAGTCTACAATAAATTACGAGCTCTACGGCAACTGAAGCCGCTAATCATGCGGCAAAGATTGTGCGACAATCGAGCGCAGATTACCTGAAGGCTTTGACTAAGGGTGGCACCGGCGGGCTTGCAAACTCGCTGACGCTAAACGGAAAAGCCGGGTAGCGGAGGAACGCTTGCTAAAAGCACCGGCACTCGGTCCCACCGAACTTAGTAGGAAAACTTGGAGCGGAGGGTCGAAGGCTTTGGAGTATAAGTACTCAGTCTCACTCTCGCCCATTAGTTCTCCACGATCCATCCTCAGACAGAAAACGAGCAGAAGCAAGAGCCTTAAGATTATTCTTAGTTCTAGCGAGAAGAATCTTGAAACCTGTAACCTGATTTTCATTCTGCACGGCCGTCTCTATTCTATTACTCTCTAGTAGTCTAGGACCCCCGTTACAGAACGACCGTCTGGCGGTGGCCGTCGATTTGGCAGGAGTTGGTGAGTGATAGACGCATCCCGTGAGGGTATCAACTCGGTGAAAAGGGGGGGAGGGGAGACTCGTGTCGTAACGTGGGGAATCTAGCGCGGCGAAGGCTCTCTAGAAACACATGTATCCAGTCGTCGACGAGGAGGGCTCTCAAGGGCGGTCGGGCCCAGGAGGAAAAAACACCTTCCCGGAGGGGAAGATGCAAGAGAGAGAGAGAGAATTTCATTTCGCTTAGAAGCACAAGGCTTATCGCGCGCCGGACTACCCTAACTACAACCTCCACCGACTAACCCAAACGAAAGACGAAAGGAAAAGACAAAGGAAAAGGTAAAAAGCGCTAACGACACAATGGCCGCGACACAGTGGAGCCCGCGAAGGGGTGAAGGAAAGAGACATGAGAGTATCGCGAAATGCCAGGTAAGCAGCGAGAGAGATAACGACTAAACCCAGCTATTTCCCATAGCGCGATCGTCGGCGCGCACCGGGATTTATGGCGGGACTTGATGGTGGTCGAGGGGCCGTGCCGCCACTTGGGCCACGCCGACCATAGCCGGGCGGCGAGGATGGGCCCGGATTCGTTAAAACGATGTGACGCTCGAGGCGGCCTTCGCTGCTGGCAAGACGCCGTCTGCACAGTTGCTAAGTTCTTACAGCTTGTAACACCTGACGGGCGAGTGGCAGCTTGGTTCCTCCCGGCAGATCTTGCAAGCGCTGGCTGTGCGGTTCGCACACTGTACGACATCGCCGCCTCAGGAAAGATAGTTCCTGTCCGCGCTCAGATTCGGCGCAGTTGCGGCATTGGGTGTCTTCTCCGACAAGCTGTAAAGAGGGCCTCGGCGCTGCAGCGTCGGGTCCAAAGAGGTGGAGGGATTGTGCCCAGGGTCGCGATTGAACGTTCCCGGAGGCGATGAGCACGAGGAGCGCTCCTTGCCGGTTCTTCTCCGGTTCGATATCCATCTTCGTGACTTGGGCGCAGAGTGAATTTCTCCCGTAATTGCTTCTGATTTCGACGCCACCAGCTGGTTCGCCAAGTCCATCCCCGATTGTGGTCGATGCCGCAGACCAGAACTTCGACCATTTTGAGCTGGCCCTCGACGCCGATAACGCAGATCCCCATCACCGCGAAAGTGTCTTTCGATTTCGCTTTGTAGGCGGCAAGCTTTCACGAAAGGCCCAACTGCTTCGAGGACGCATGTTGTTGCCGAGGCTTTTCTCGCCGCTATGAACGCATTTACGGCCTGGAACGCCACGATTTTTGCCCGACGGATTTGCCGCTGGCGGGAAGCGCATGTTACATTCTCTATCATGAATTTCTGCTAGTCCCCGAGAAGTCGGATTGAAGAAATGGCCCTTCTTCTGCGTTCTTTCTGACGAGCCAAGGTTTCTACGGCTATTGACTCGCCTACACTGCCAAGGCGATCGCGTAGCTATTGGTTGCTGCTCTGCTTGGTTGTTGTTGCTGTTGTTGTTGTTGTTGTCGCTGTTGACGCGGCTGGTTGTTGTTGTGCGTGGTTGGCATGGGCCGCTGGCTTGGGCCTGGCGCACGCGGTGGTCGGAATTGCGTGAGTGCACTGCAGGGGTACCGCAGGAGGTGGTAGTCATGATTTGTTGTTGTACCTCTGCCTCTCGCGATTTTTTCGCGATTCCTCGCGCTCCTGCTCTTAAGAGGAGTGGATGGTGTGAAGGGTCGCACAGATGTTTTGAAGATTTTTCGCCATTAGAGAGGATGACACTTTCTAGGCACGCGACTTATGGCGGCCAGGAATTTGACTTGCGCCACGAGGCCTTTATACGCGCTTTCTTTTTACCGCTTGCTTATGCCTTTACGCGGCCTTGCAGCGGAGACACTTGTCGCTGAGCGCTGGCTCACGGCCCATGAAACGTAGGGCTCACGCCCATTTTGTTGCGCGTGTCTTCCGACGACGCAGTGTCTGAACGGTCTCACGTAGATCTCGGTAGTCGCCATCGGCCGCGCATGTGAAAGGCCAGGCGCTCCGCGCTTACGGGGGCCAAACGGGTGAGCCACGCGATTTACGCGCTCGCCAAGAAGCTCGAGAATGACGCTGAGAAACATACGCCTCGAGAATTGTTCGCCGTTCATTGCCTTTTCCTGCCCTTTCGTGCCGGAGCGAGTTGTCTGAGTGACATTTCGCGACGCTTTTGTTTTATCCTCGCTTTGAAGTCGACCGCACGCGAGGAAGGAAACGGCCGCCTTAAGATGGGTATCCCGCGAGGCCGGAGCGTAAGATAGCCGATAATATAATAGAAGATTTAATGAATACGCGATAAGAAAAATTTTGAAGCCGAGCGCCACCGAAATGGTCCTAAGGCGCAGAGAGAGAGAGAACTTTATTTCGCTTAGTTCTGGGCGTTTATCGCGAACTATACTCACCCGAACTACAACCTCCACCGAATAACCTGTCAAAGACAAAAATAAACGACAAAGCGAAAGAGAAACGCAAACGCACTCAACGGCCGCGACAATCAACATGGGACCCACAAGCGAGTTAGTTACGCTGGCGAAGTGAAAGAAAGCGAAGAAAAAGATTAATTGTTCCCACGTCGCGATCGCTTTCACCGACTTGATTGTTGATTCTGGTATCACCGAGTCGGCGGGTTGCCTCGCCGCGATCACGATGGTCGCATTATCAGGACGGGTCTGATTCGTTAAACTCAGAGATGTTTCAGAAGAGCGCTTTGCGCTGCTCTGGACACGCCGGCCGTTTTGCGGGGCTTCTGCAGTTATGCAGATCCGATGCGAGCGCATAGCTAAGACTTCCAGCCAGCAGATTTGTGGTCGTCTGGTCGCGCGCTATTTTTCCGCAGTCTACATCGACCTGTTTCGCGGCCAAGATTGTTCTTGTCTGCGTCCGACCGGCAGTTCCGCATTGAGCTGGTTTCACAGATAAGTAAGATGTTTTGCGTGCATCTACGGCCAAGAAAGAAGAGTGATTTGAGTGCCCAGGGCAGAAATTGTGTATGATCCTGGAGGGCGACGACCATTGAGGAGCCGCTTCCGCGGCTTTTTTCGGAGTGAGGTTATCCACCTCGTGATCTCGCGAACGGAAGTTTCTCCCCATAGCAGATTTATTTCCGACACCAAGCCTGCCACGATTCCGCCCCCCGATCAGAATCGGATTCCGCAGACGATTTAATTTTGACCACTTCGAAGTTGGTTCTAACGCCGATCACGCTGATTCTCATCTCCGAACGCTTCGATTTCGTGCTTGTAAATGGAAGACATTGGTCGGCTGAGTGTCGAACTTTGCTTCGGCGACGACGCATTGTTGAGCGCCGCGCCAAATGAACGCAAGACTTTATTGCCCGATCCCGGGCGCTGACTTTGGCTCCTGATTTATGGCTGACGCGTGGTTCACAGCATTCGCGACGATTTCTCGGTTAGCCCTCGAAATCGGCCTTGAAAAGCTGGTCTGCTTTTCTTTCAGACTTCCGCCTCTGCACCAGCCGGGATCTTACCGGCCGTTGCCCTTCGGCCACGCTACGGGCCGATCGGCGGCATGGTTGTTGTTGTTGTTGTGTTGTTGTTGTTGCTGGTTGTTGCTGTTGGCGCAGCGCGCGGTTTGGCCGCCTGGCCGCGTATTGGGCTCGGCATTGGCCTGGGCGCGGCGACGGCGACGGCGCAGCGCAGAATATGACCGCAGGAGGCGGTGAGGAGGAGGTCTGCTAAGGAGGCTTGAATTTCCTCAAGTTGCTTTGGCACTGGGCCGCAAGAGGTTTTGGTTTTCCCCGATTTTCAGACGAACGGGTGAAGGTTGCGCCATCGCTCGCAGGATTCTTTACTGTCTTGCGCCCATGCGCTGTTGCCGAGCGCCGCCAGCATTTGTATGGCCTTTATCAGAATGCGCGAGGTCGCTGAGCTTCCTCGCGTTTTGTCCTTGCTTAAGCCAAGATCTCTGGGAGCTTGTATACTGGCAGGAGGCGATGCGCAAGATCGTGGCGCGGTATGATGGGATCCCGCCGTGAGTCCGCTTGTGGTTGGGTGTCGCCGCTGCCGAATCGGCGCCGGAGCCCCTGAGGCGGCCTACAAAGAAATCCGAAATACGGCTGGGAAAGATTCTGCGCGCAGACCTATCTGGATTTGGGAGGTCGGCGAGGATTCCTCTTCCTTCCTCGTCCGAAAGATAATCGCCGCTCTCCGCTGGAGGCCATTTGCGTCAGACGCGACGCTTTTCTTCGCTTAGAAAACGAACGCCGACCGCACGTGAAGTTTAGATGGCTTCACTTAAGAAGCGATACCAGCGCGAGCGCCGCGATAGAAGAAATAAAATAAGAGCAGAATACGCGATAGTAAAAATTTTTGAAGCGGCGCTACCGAATCCGGCGGCAAGATGCTCATGCGCACAGTTATAGTGAAAAGCTAAGAGAAACTAGACAGCAGAATAACATGCGCTCTTTATATAACCGAATAACCCCGTCCGAACACGACAAATACAGTTGCTCAAGGAAATGTGATAGAATACAATAGAATCCGAAGAGAAACCGATAGAACAACCCACGACTCATCCGCTGACGAATACGCCACACTTCTTCACCCCACCATCGCTGGCTCTATTACGCCCCGCGACGCCATAACACGGACAATGAGTAAGAAAGATTTGTCCCTGGCTTAAGAAGATAAACTGCGAATTTTCGAGGATTTTTCTATGACGCGTGATTCTACTGCTGTGATCGTATGAGGAAATAGATGAATCAATTTGTAGTAACCTGCTCGCTTCTAATAAAAATACTTTTGTACCCACCTTGCTCTCATTGATACCGAGCCTCCGGATACGCATTTGTAGATCTAATCCTTTGTACGCCACCATGTTTACTATGACTCCACTGAAAATACCCGACGAGAGACGCGATCGACTGACGCACCCATTCGATCAGAAAATCACACACTTGCTACTTTCGACCGATATACACGGACACCGCTAAGAAGACCATGTTTTGTCACGCAGTTGGGATCCTACCCGATTGTAATGGTGATATCACGCGACGATACGACGCCAACCACGCCAAAGAAGAATAAGCTTTATTGATTCACCAACCTGCTGCCAACATTGCTGTATCGAAGGAAACCAATCGTCGCAGCGATATCCATACCAGCCCCGGAGTGGAATTTAATAGACTCACAGAACTCAAAGAAAGACCGCCTCTATTCAACGGATTGTTCAAAGAGCTACACAACGGGCGCCCATCTGATTCATCTTTCAGCCCTGATCAAACACCCGCTGACATTCGCCAAATCGCACTTCGAAAATCACGACCTACTACCCCTATTTCAAGAAGCTGACGCGGTACTACCCCACACCGAACCAACTACGACCACCACATAAGTACTACAGGGAGATAACCAACCACTGCTTCAAACCAACGTACAGCATGATCCAAACGGAACTCAAGGCGATCATGCGAATACATCGCGAAAACCTACCTCGGCGGTAATCCGAATAGTACTTTCCGGGATCTAACGCCGGCGACGAGGAATGAGACTATGAGACGAGGCGCGATCGACCAAATACGCTTGCAGTGACAGAGATCGGGCTCAGATACCGATCGAACAGTAATATACGAGCTAACAAAATATGGAACGGCCCGCCGCGATACGCCAGTGAGCATCAACTAGAAGGCTTAATACAAACAAGACGCTAAGTGAAAGAAGTTAAGAGAAGAGAAACAGAAACGAGGAGAGCCCCATAATATACTCAAGGAAATCCCTCACGACTAATCCCAACGACTCAACCCGCATAACAAGCTAATAGAAACCCATAACCGATCCCGATCTTTCCTCCCGCCTAAGCGTCAATGACCTTATCCTCCGAAAGACCTTCCTAACTCATCCCCTTATCCGACCCGATAGCGATCCTCACCTAATACCTCGATTCCAAGAACGCTCTCGATGGCAGGGCAGGGCGGTCGGCCGATACTAGCCTCTCTCTCTAGGTTCGAGTTCGTGAGAACTCCGACAGGTCCAGGCTCAGAGTAAGATAGGCGGCGGAAGCGGGCGAGAGGCGAGAGCGCATGGCGACGTTGTTGAATATTCCCGCTGGCCGTGAACCTTTCCAGCTGCATGACGTGAGACGCTTGTATCGGATTCGGTAGTCTAGAATATCGCCAAGTTCCCACTCTTCCTCACCTTCAACGACAACAGGGGAGCCGGAGTGGCCCCAGAGCGGGTCCAGTAGCGCAAGGGCCACTTCAAACGCAAGACGTGTGATCTTCATCGGCGCCGCAGGCCAAGTTCATACGCATAGCTGATGATCTTCTTGATTTTGAACCTTCCTGCCGCTTTCCAATGAGTTTCCGAGGGGCGAAGTGGTTTGAATGTTTCTTCATGCCCATACTCGCCACCGACTTTATAATTGGGGCCGCTGGTTCACGTTGGTGGCACCGTTTCTTTGGCGGTCCCGGAAGATATCGCATCTCGCTCGGAGGTGTCCGCAGATCTCGGCCATCCGCTTTACTAAAGATTGACGCTCGTTGTTGGTTTCCGAACGCCGACGGTGCAGGCCTTCCAGAAACGGGATCAGAATCAGAAGTTAGCCATGAACGAGAGACTTGGAGTGGTTTCGAGACAGCGTTATTGGCGTGAACTCGCAATGGGTGAACCAGTCAGTCCAGCCTTGTTGATAGGATACGAACTCCTCGCGATCGCTCCACGACCGCATTGGCCTGCCCGCTTTGTCCGCTGCTTTGCGAATTAACGCGACGACATAGTTGCCGCGATCTTCAAGGCCTTGCACAATGACTTCCAGAACTTCGAGTGTGAATTGGGCCCTCTGTCCGGCACGACAGATGCAGGCCGCGAGTTTCCTGACGATTCGATGTAGAGGCGCAGATCTTCGGAACCGTGGTTGTATTGCGCGCGACGATGCTTCATCTGATGTCGGTCCACCACAACTAGAATCTCATCCTTACCTTTACTCGCAGGCCCGACGCTCCACTGATATACGAAATCCGCAGATGCGTACGAGGACTGGCAAGATGCCGAGATCGCCTTGTTCGACTACTACAGGCAGTGCATGACATAACGCCCACCTGACTTGCGATCAGGCCAGAGATACGATCGCAAAGGTCAGGCCGCTTGCTCTTCCGACGCGACCGACGCAGATCGCGCGTTCTTCAGGAGACGGTTGCAGGCGCTTGCCGACGTAGATCTTGACGGCACGTCAATACTCCTTCTTCACGGCTGAGCATTCGCCGCGAATGTCCGAGCCCGCTTCTGACAGTTCTAGTATCTTGTTTGGGAACGGCCAATACGCACGCTGTTTGAAAAGTTCTTCCAGTGACAGTCTCAGAGGACTGGGTTGCAGCCAACAAACCCAGGTTTCCCAGATTCTGGGACTTCAACACTGTCTGGCCTGATGGGCCAGGCGCTCATCCCCTCCTCAGATATCCCGCGACCTCCTGGCCAACGCGTCCGTTTTTCCACCTTTCTTCCCAGGTACGCGATCTTATAATCAAACGCGATAGGAGTTCGACCATCTGGCCTGTCGTCGATTCAATAGTTTCTGGCCATAAAATATTCCAAGTGCGTGGTCGCCAAGATTTCACATGATCCACGGTTGTCATTAGTTCCGACCTCCATTCGTCGAAGCAACGGATGATTGGCAGCAATTCCTTGTCGAATATTTCATAATTACACTCCGCAGGAGAGTGTGTCTTATTCATATAGGCCACGGACGTAGGGTTCCCAGTCATCGATTGAGACAATATTCCACCAGTAAACGGTCGGAAGCATCAGATTCCACAACGATGCCTATCGGGCCGAAATGGCGGAGGACCGGACGAGGTAAACGCTGCTTTCACGCGATCAAAAGCTGTTTGACAAGCCGGGACCATACGAACGGGTGTTATTACGCGTGAGTGCACGCGATGGAAGAATATCTTGGAATAATCTCTGATAAATCTTTTATAGAAATTTGCAAACCCGGTGAACACCTGAACATCCTTCACATTCCGTGGTGCCTTCCAATCCCTGATCTTCTCTACCTTTGCCGGATCCATCTCCAAACCCTTTGTTGTAATTATCAGCCCGAGGTACTTGGTCTCTTGTACATGGAACTCGCATTTTTCCGGAGCGCAGTACAGGTCGTTGTCTCGCAGGGCTTGAGCGACTTGATTAACATGGCCGATATGCGCTTCCAGATCCTTGCTGTAAATCAGTGACGTCGCCCAAGTAAGCAGTGCAGAACCTATCCGGAAGGGGCGAAGAACGCCGCTTACGAACCGCTAACGAGGCAGAGCGCGCGTTTAAGCCAAACGGCATGACGCTGTACTGAAGCGCCAAATCGGCTCGAATGCTGTTTTCCACTCATCCCCGCGCGATGCGAATCTGGTTGTAAGCTGTCCGAGATCGAGTTTGTGTACCATTTGGCCGCTACGACGAGGTTGAAGGTTTCTTCTGATAGCAGAGCAGAACGATCCTTGATGGTGACGCCATTTATTCCCAGAGTCAACACAGAAGCGAGTCCTCCACCTGGCTTTCTGACAAACAGAACAGGGGCACCGGCGAGGAAGAGCTTGGTTCCATTCTGGCCCCGACGCTACTTCTTCCTCCAGGCGCTTCAGGGTAGTCCACACGGACATACTATAGAGGGGACCAAATGGGGGTTCAGTTCCTTCCTTGAGCCGGATGTGGTGGTCATAAGGGCGGTGTTGCGGTAGCTTCTTAGCCCCTTCTTCCTGGAACCGTGACACGTATTGGTGATGGACGGCTGGTACGAGCGCGATAGGATCTGAGAGCGACGGCGATTGTGTTGGATTAAAAACGACTGCGAAGACTTGGAGATCCCTGGTGGTTTCGTAGAACGTAGCCGCGGACACTCTTTCTATCTCCAGATCATGTGTCGCGGGCAGCGGGCTGGAAATTCCTGACATAAGCAGGCGTGGGTTCGCTGCATTGGCGGAGGCAGTGAGGGGAGTCAAAAGGATGGAGTTCAGAGCAAAGTCTAGTTTGACATTACGCCGACGCATCCATGGATACCAAGGACTACAGGGTAGTGTCCAAGACGGCGACATATACGCGCGACTTTCTTGAAACGGCCTTGAACGCGGAGGGACAATGACAAACACATGGTGATATCACCGAAGAGATCTCTCCCGTCGATGACTTGTAGTTTACGGGGTTGAGCGAGCAGGAGGCAGGAAGTTGGTGGTGGCATACGAATCTCTCACAATGAATGCGATTCCAGAAGCTCCAGCCACAACTAATGCGAGAGGTTTTACAGATTTTATTTTTATCGATACAGAACATGAAACAACTAAGCCGATCTGAAAACTCGCAGAAGAGACACTAGAAACAGGACCAGAAACCAAGACAGAGACAAAGAGATAGAGAAACCTGTACTGAGCCACTCACGCAGGTCGCCCCTCATTTCCGACGTGGAACGGGAACGCTGCATACCAGAGAAAGAAAACCAAGATCGAAGGGACCAAGAACCAGTAAGCAGAAAAACCAGAACCAGAAGACGACGAAAGACGCAGCAGCAAGGGCCCCATGCATCACCGAGGCAGAGACTCGGCGGTGGCAGCGGCGCGGAAAGGACGAGCATTTGGGCGGCGATTGGGGCACTCGGTAGCGAAATGTCCCGCATGTCCACAGTACATACACAACCCTTGGGCCATGCGACGCGAGCGTTCGGCTGGGGACAAGGGACCACGAGGGGCGCGAGGGCGGATGTTGGAGAGGTCCATAGGGACCGAGCCCCCTGGTGCGTGGGACGGGTGGGCGGCGGTAACTGGGGCAGGAGCGGGAACAGGAGCAGATGACCGTTGAGGTGCGGAGGCGAAGGCAGGAGCAGAGGCGACACGTGAGCGGAGGCGGCGCCCCACGCGCCCATCCAACTTCAGGAGTCGGACATCGCAGGGAGTCGGTGGCGATGATCATGGCATTCGAGATCGCTTGAGAGTCCACGCGAGGGCGTGCTTCTGGGCTTGTTCGCTCTGCGCAACATCGGCGGCAAGGCGCTGAAGTCGGCGACGCGGAGAAGTCTCGGTTCCTCGCGCACTTTCCAGCTCGCTCAGCGTGGCGACTCGTTAGGGTCTCCAAACGCAGTGTCCAGGAGGGTGATCGCTTCGACGTTGGCGAGGTTGATGTTGGCGACCGCTGATCAAGCATGACCGGCCAAGTGCACGTCCGTTAGCGCGCTGATCACAGATACGAGCTGTTGTTGATCGGAGGTGAACCGGTCGGCATTTCCGATCATTTTGAGGCGGAGCTGGGTGACGAAGGGACGGAGAGCCGAACGGGTACCGTCGAACTTAGCTGGTCAGAATTTTGTCGATCGCTGGGCAGGGGCAGGACAGGACTGGGGCTGCATGGGACTGACAGGGGCGACAGGTTCTGGGGCCGGGGTGCTCGAAATACAGAGGAGGTTAAGCTCCTTGCTTCCATGAGTTGGGTCGCCAGTTCTGACTTTCTCAAGTTCGGGATGGCGCGGCGGTGTTCATGGCGACATTCAATTGTTGTTGAGTCTATCTCTTTCATCGGCGAGGCGCGACTTGACGGAAGTTTCGACTGGTTGTGCCATAGGATAGGTTTTGCATAGAGGCCTGGGTGTAGGAGTCCCGGAACTCATCGAGAGTTCCTGGGAAACCCCATTGGGATGGGGTTGCCATTGCGTATCAGGAGTCGATGTAAGTCGACGCAACGTAGTCTAACGGGGCGAGGTACGAGGAATGAGACTAAGGGGAGACGAGGCGAGGATCGACTCGAAATACGTTTGCGGCAGGACAGGAGATCGGGCTCGGATACCGATCGAACAGAATATATTGGTAGCTAACAAAATATAGGAATGGCTCCGCCTAGCGTGATATGCTAGGTGAGACCAACTAGGAAGGAATACAAATGAAGACGTTGCGTAAGGAAAGAAGAAGAGAAGAGAAACAGAAACGAAGCGAGGGAGAGCCCTATAATATACTCAAGGAAATCCCCCGCTGACTAATCCCAATGACTCAACCCGTACAACAAGAATAGGAAACCCATAACCGATCCCGATCTTTCCTCCCGCAATCCTAACCCGAAGCGCCTAGCGCTGACCTTATCCTCCGAGCACCTTCCTAACTCATCCCCTTATCCGACCCGATAGCGATCCTTCACCTAATACCTCGATTCCGCAACGTTCTCGATGGCAGGGCAGGTGGGGGCGGTCGTGCCGCGATACGGGAGCTCCCGTCATCTTTGTCAAAAAGAGTGATGGAACCTTACGGTTATGTGTCGACTATCGAGGGTTAAATGAGATTACAGTGAAGGATCGATACCCTCTACCATTGATGGAAGAAACCTGGGCGAGGCTGTCAAAAGCCAGATACTATACTAAACTGGACCTACGCGTGATACAATCAAATACGGATAGCTGGAGGAGCATTTAATAGAAAACAGCATTTCGGACGCTGCCACGGACACTACGAGTATCAAGTAATGCCTTTGGGTTAATCCAACGCTACCGCGACGTTCCAGAGATGGATCAACGACATTCTCCGTCCTCACCTAGACCAGTTTGTGACGGCTTATTTGGACGACATTCTAATCTACTCGGAAACCCTGGAGGGACATAAAGTACACGTACGGAAGATACTCGATCTGCTCTACGCTAATAAAGCCCACCTCCGACCGGAAAAATGTGAATTTTACACGTAAAGGACAAAATACCTTGGGATTATCTTAACCCCGGAAGGGATCGAAATGGACCCGGAGAAAATATCGGCAGTTATGAATTGGGAAACACCAGAAAGCGTTAAGGAAGTACAAGGTTTCCTCAGATTCGCCAATTTCTATCGACGTTTCATTGATGGATATTTTAGAATAGCAATGCCTCTGACGAAATTAACAAATAATGACACGAAGAAAGAGTGGATAAAAAGGGGTGTCAAGTTTGAATGGTCAGAAGAGGCAGATAAGGCTTTCCGAAACCTCAAAATTGCATTCACAACAGCACCAATACTGCGACACTACGACCCAGAACGAGAGAGTACGGTGGAAACAGAGGCTTCCGATTACGTGTCAGGAGGGGTCTTCTCACAACGCGATGACGAGGGAATCTTACACCCTGCAGCATTCTTCCAAAAAGACACTCTCCGCCGAACGCAATTATGAGATATACGATAAAGAACTTTTAGCAATCATCCGCTGTTTCAACACTGGCGATACAACCTAAGCGATCCAAGTTCCTATCAAAGTCCTAACAGACCACCGAATTTGGAATACTTCATGACTACTAAATTGCTAAATCGTCGTCGCATGGTCGGAATTTCTGTCACGTTTCGATTTTGTCATTCAATACCGACCAGGGAAACAAGGAGGAAAACCGGATGCACTGACTAGGAGGCCAGGAGACCTCCCTAAGGTGGGGGATGAAAGACTGGCTCACCAAAGTCAAGTGGTTATAAAAAGAGAAAATTTGACGCAGTTTGTTTGCATGGCTACTTTATCAAATGAACCCGCTGAAGGAATGTCTACTATGGAGGAATTATTTTCGAATGCTTACCAGATCGATAGTTTCCCAAACAAGGTCTTATCGCTACTCCGCAACGGGGTAAAACACTCGAAAAAGATATCGCTAGCCGAATGCTCGGAGGACGGAAACGGCCGACTCCTATACCGAGGCGCACTATACGTACCGGAAGAAAGTGACCTCCGTCTACGACTACTTCGTGAATATCACGACAAACCATCAGCAGGACATCCCGGAAGAGCAAAAACGTTGGAGCTACTGAGCCGAGAATACTACTGGCCCCAAATGCGGAAATACGCTGACCAATACGCTCGAATCGAAGTCTGTACCAAGCAAGACGTCCCGCAATGCACCATACGGAGTACTACGACTAATGCCGATACCGGATGGACCATGACCGACGCCTCGATGGACTTTGTAACGGACCTTCCGGAGAGTGGGGATAACGCGATTCTGATGGTCGTGATCGCTGACCAAAATGAGACACCTGATACCAACAACCAAGGAGATCGACGCCGTAAAACAGCCAAACTCTACCTAACACGCTTGAGTTACATACCGGC
This sequence comes from Morchella sp. 2016-41, assembly GCA_024713855.1. Lineage (NCBI taxonomy): Eukaryota > Fungi > Ascomycota > Pezizomycetes > Pezizales > Morchellaceae > Morchella > Morchella sp. 2016-41. The sequence continues at coordinate 3,024,004 of JAMGZD010000003.1, forward strand.
CTGGAAACAATAGTATCAGACAGGGGAACCCAATTCACCGCTGAGCTTTGGCAGTCTCTATGCGATCGCCTAGAAATATCACCGCGGTACTCAACGGCTTTCCACCCTGCAGACGGTCAAACTGAACGCTTCAACGCGTTATGGAACAATACCTTCGAGCTATGTGTCATACCAACAAGATGTCTGGTTGTCCATGTTGCCAATGGCAGAGTTCGCAGCCAACAACCACTCCTGAAACTACCTGCTTCGCCTTCTTCGCCAATACCGAGACACCCACGAACGACGCTCGGGCCCTTAGAATACTGGAAGGACCACGGCGGAGGACCAAGCCAACGGGATCGCAAGGGACATGAAGGCCGTCTATGAATTCTTAAAGGACGAGATGTTTCGAAAGACAGAAGATAGCAGAGGACACCGCTTAACGCCAATCGCTACCCGCACTTACATCATCAGAATTCCAGGTATTCTGCGCGCGCGGAGATACGCCCGGCCGCCAGAGACGCGCGCGCCAGGCGGCGCGCTCGCGAGGCGTCGCCACAGCAGGGTACCTCCGCCAGGCGTCGCCACCGCATGAATGCCTGCGCCAGGCGTCGCAGGAGCATTATGCTCGCGCCAGGCGTTGCTGGAGCATTATGCTCGCGCCAGGCGTCGCCAGAGCATGATGCTCGCGCCAGGCGTTGCTGGAGCATTATGCTCGCACCAGGCGATGCTAATACCGCGCCCGACGCCCCCAGAGCAGTATGTTCCCTCTCTGGCACCCCCAAGGCGCATAATCGTCTTGCACTCCGCCAGAGACTCGCCTCAAGCAGAGCAGTCGCTCAATCATAAAGACTCGCCCCAAGCAGAAAGACTCTCCAATCAGTCCCGAATAGTCCTAATGAGCTTTTTTGCGCCGCTAATGCTACTGTCTACAGAGCGCTCCTAGTGATATCACCTACATCCATAGAGCACCCAGCAACGCTCTCTCCGCGATCTTCTCATCGCGCACCTTCGCTGGCCAGGCACGCCCAGGCAATGTGCTGGCCCTGAGAAAGACCTAGCGACGCTTCTCCGCCATGACACCTGGGATAGGCCTCCGCGCCTGGATAACGATCAGCAAATGAGTCTCCGCCAGGACTGGCAACGAATCACGGACGCTGCTGGGACCGATCGCCAGGAGACAGAGCCAGCGCTTGACAGCACTCGCCAGTAATGTCTGCGCCAGGAGACCAAATCATAACGAGCTACTCGCCAGGCGCCGCCAGAACATATCGCTCATGCCTAGAGAGCACTCGTCAGTGCTATCTGCGCCAGGAGAGCATTCTCACCGAGCTGCTCGCCAGACACCACCGCAGCATATCGCTCGCGCCAAGACACTTTAGTCAACAAGGATTTTACTGACTGCAAGAGATATTGCCACGTCCGAGAGCACCATGCCCGCTTTCATAGCACTGACCAATGCCGTAGAGCTGCGCAACATCTTTGGTAATACTATTCAAGCGTGGACATCCCTCACATAGACCCATATGAATCGATACGCTTTCTTCAGCGAGGTAGGCATTGCCGCCTCTCAAACGATATCTCACGCGGTATTCTTCACGCCGCTGAACGGTCAGTCGCGAATACTGATACGAAGACTGTCGCAGATACTCGGGACGGCTACCAAACCTTTGACGATGGCCAGATGATTCTGCCGATTCGTGAAAGCGATTTAAGCCTCGAGGTTTAGGCCACAGACGGCTCGTCCTGAAAAGCTCAATGCCTTGCCTAAGAGCACTCCAGCGAGCTTGCTGGAAATTGTTTCTCATGCATAAGCAGCATTACGCTGGTGGAGCGAGCTTGCTGGATAACAGACTCAGATACTGAGCGCCGATACTCACCTCCTCTTCCAATCCGCACGCGCATTCAGCAGAACGATTACCTAATTTTGAATTAGACGGTCCAATTGGGTCTAACATTCCACTCGTAGAGCACTTGCCACTGCCCTCAGAACATTCACTGGATAGCACTCGGTAATACTCTCACATCATTGGATAGCACTCGGTAATACTCTCACATCACTGCATAGCACTCGGTAATACTCTCACATCACTGCATAGCACTCGGGAATGCTTTCCAGCATTCAACTGAATTCATTCCACGTACGCAACTCTATCCTAGTATTTACCAGCCAATTACCAAAGATCCACTCAACAAACGCCATTCCTAATATAATTCGAATATTCACGACCCACATCCTCTTCCTCCTCCTCCTACAGACCTTCAGCAGCCCATGAGTTATCAGCGATACCACGATCCTTCGCCTCAAGTAGCTCAACTACACATACCATGCGCTACCGCGCTTATCTCGCACTTGAACAGAGCCTCTACTGGCCCTTGCAGCGCCCCAAACACTCCCACTGCTCGAGGAACCTACCGATACCCATGCCCAATCCTTTCTTATTTTCCCTTCCTAAAAGCATGATGCTCCTGCACACCTGATATTGTGAACTCAGATACGCCAGGCCTTTGAAAATTGGTATCGGAACCTGCAAGCATGTGAAAACCTCCACCGGCGTTTAAAACGCTCTCCAGAGCTTCCGCAAAGTTCTCTGAGAAAGATCCCGCATCTTCGCATCGCGAGCGTGAGAATGATATTACCATTTGCAATCTGTCACACGTTGAACAGCTCTTCCGCCGATTTCGCTGAGGGGTTGCAAAGACGCTAGGGGCAGTCCGCTTACTATTGAGCGCTCATTCGGCGCATGCGTCCTCGATTTTGAAAACGCCGAAGAACTCCTCGGCGTTATCCCGACGGCTCCAGAGGACGCCATCGCGCCTCGTGACTCTCCGACGATATCTTCAGATTTAGAATTCGATTTCTAACGCCAATCGCCTGCCCCTCAGTTCCAGATTCGCGCTGCAGCTGACCTTGTTGGACGCTCTGTGTTTCTTTTACCTGCCGCATACGCAAGCTCACGACGCCGCGAGTATCGGCGAATGCTCCCAAAGCGCCAACGCGCCCCAGTGCATCAAGACGCCAATTTGATGAAGTTGAAGCGCGATCTTTCCCGAATCTCCCGGATTCTCTAAGCTTCTTCGGCTCTGAGCCACTAACTGCTTTCGCTCGATCTCAAGGCCCTTAACGCCTTCTCAGACGCCCTGAATTCTAAAAAGACATCCTCGTTTATGGAAATCGCCGAGATAGCTCTCCATATAGTCCAGGGTGCGCCAGATGACTCCATATTGCGCCATTAGTGGAAGTTTCTATTAGACTTCGAACGCATTTCAAAGCTTTCGCTCACTCCTCGACAGCCACTCCCGCTTCTCGTGAAAGAACCGCGAGCCCTAGAACGACTCCGCCCCAGATTCCGTGATCTCTTCCTCGCCACGGGTAGAACGATACGCTTTGTTTAACCGCCAGCCTGCAGAAGCGCGCAATCAAGCCTGCCGTTGTCGAACTCCTCCAATCGCGATGCTTCTTCAGGAAGCCCTGAATCCACTCCATCACGCGCTTTCAACATCCCTGCGTAGATATCGCAAGATGTCCGCTTATTGAGATCGCACGGATTAACCTCCTGCATACCCCAGAAAGATCAAGAGTGTTTGACGGATCTCGCAACAAGCGTATTCCACCGTTCTAGATTGCCCGCTTCGCCAAATAGCTGTACCTTCTCCCCGTAGTCCTCGCAAAGATAGAGCTTCGACGAAATGCTCCCAAGATTGTGAAACTCCACTCGCATCGCGGCAAGCACTAGCTGATGTTTTGCAAGTTTGAATGCCGGCTGATCGGCAATCCAGCCCGAGAAAGACCGAAGATAATTGTTCAGTCGCTCGGCGATTTGATTAGCTCGCTCTCCTGAGAAAGACGATGCAGTGCCATCTGACTCGACGCCTTAAAACGGAGTTAACGAAATGGTTTCTTTCCGAGCTTTGGTGGCACTGGTAGCAACCCGAGGAGAATGAATGAACGCTCGCGCTTATTGCGCACCGACGACTTGATGTTCCCGATGGTAAGATAGATTGGCGCTTTCTTGTCCTCGCTGAAATTTGTCGACGCGCCATCCGACGCCGCATATAATTGGAGACGACAGTAGACTCTCCGTAACGATTCTATCGAGAAAGTATTAGCGATCGCTTCGAACATTATCGAACGCCATAGAAAGACTCACTGAACGCCATAGAGAACCTCAAGCGGCAGAATGGCGCTTACTACGGACCTGTATCTCCCACCACCAATCTCCTGTATGCATTTCCCGCACATTCGCCGAATTCATTACGCTCCACCACGGCCAGCACACCAATGACTCGGAAGACATTGCCCTGTAAGATATCGGACGACAACCATTGATCGCGTAGTAGTAGGAGATCTTCTCCCCAACAACCACCTCCGAACGATTCCAGCTTGCCTTTCCCAAAGACGCTGCTCATTTCTCCAACCTCTTGATAAAACCCCGCCCAGTGCCAGGAAAGCACTCGCCACTACTCGGAGGAGCGTAGAAAGAAGCTATCTATGTTCCCTCGCGGCGCTTTAGATAGAAGTACGCGCCATTCTGAACTCAGATGCTGACCGAACGGGTGCCATGGGTTTTGAAGAAGACTCGCGAAGACTCCTCGTAGTTCTCGGTGTAAAGTTGCTCCCCAAAGACCTCAGAACCGTCAGATGCCATACGCCCATTTGAATCGCCGCCGCCTCCTCAATCACGAAATACGATTCGATTCGAGGTCCGAATTGTTACCCAAATCTTGAACGTTGCCGGACTCCGAATCGTAAGGCCTCTGAATAGCAATCGAACGCTCGCTCGCCTGTCGCCGGGGTTTCTGCTGATTGACCGCGCCTCCAGCAGTGAATATTGATTTCACCATTCATCTGCTTCTAATACTGGATCGTCAAGACGTCAAAATTGCGAGGAGCTGAGAATTCTTGCTGCAAAAAGGGCAAGACGATTTCATTGACTCGAGAATTTGCAGTATGCCAAGCGAGCGCTTTTTCCGCAGGCGCGCAGAGCGCTTAACGGTTTGTTACCCAATGAGGCTCTCGCCAAGCGGTAGTGCAGAGCCGCTTCTACGAGCCGATTTGTCACCCAATTTACGCAGAGCTGCCGCTAGCAGAGTGCCGCTAAGTGATTGTAAGTCGCGCACAGACTTCCAAAGATAAGAAGCGCCGATTTGACGCCATACATCTCCAACGGAATACTGCAAACACAAACACGAAGATACAACGAGAGGAAACAACAGTCCCCACAATCACGCCACCAGCGATGCCTCCGTTTCTGCCCTCTCAAGATCCCCGCAAGACTCGCGAAAGATCATGACGCTTATTCAGACGATTGAGAAACCATTCTCAACGCGAAATTCAATACCAATATCGACTACGAGCTCAAAGAATACACACTCTCTGACTCGGCTTCATCGCGCACAGAGCCCCGATACCAACAAGAACAGAAACACCAACCCAACATCGGAATCCAATCGACATCATTGCGAGACTCACCGCCTGAGCATTCCCGAAATACGCCAGAAAGATTTATCTACGCCATTCAATTGAATCAAACCAAGGTTCGATCACGCCATGTATTGGAAGAAACGCCAAAGACGGCTGGAAGACCATGCAGCATGTCGGAAAGACTCGAGGCCTCAGATAAGATACGTGGGGTGCTCCTATAGACACACGGGCTCTGAAGATGATGAGCTTTCTGAATACCAGATTCTATTCTTGTATAAGAAAGACCCTTCTCCTCCTTCCAGATCGCGAGAGATTCCTAACCATCTTCCAAGATTACCACTTCATACCCTCACGGCTATCAAAGCTTTCAAGATATCTCTTGTCGCATTCGCCCCACGCTTCAAGTTTACGGTTCAAGTTTCAAATTTCAAGTTTCAAGTTTCAAGTTTAAAGTTCGAGCTTTCTGCTTTCAAGCTGCACATCTAAAGAATCATATATACGATAAGATATCCTCCTTAATTCTATTGCTCTCAGAACCATACTCATCAAATATTTATATTCACTATAGGCACCTTCACCCCGCCTCAGAAAGACTCCACAGCCACAGAAGTTAGATCGCGATCCGCATAATCGACGATTCAGGGACCAAAAACGCAAAAGAGCTTAGAAGAAGAAGAAGAAGAAGCAGGAGATAGAGGAGCAGAAGGCGCTTGAGATTTTGCAGAAGAAGGTCCAGGAGAGAGAGAAGGCGCGGAAGGAGAAAGAGAAGAAGGCGCAGAAGCAGAAAGAGAAGTCCTCACCTTCGTCGTCTCGTAAAAAGCAGGAAAGCATCCAGCCTATCCCAATAGAGATAGGAGAGACACCCCAGCCGCAGTCGTCGCGTTCCGAGAAGCACTCGCCACCGCCCTCTCAGCACTCAGGGATTTTCCCAAAGCAAATGGACTAAAGAAAGAAGACCGAAAGCAAGAAGTGAGCGATAGAAAAAAAGGCAGCAAAAGGGCAGCAACATGGGAGAATGACAGCGACAGCGAGAAGGATAAGGAAGCAAGAATCAAGTCCCACCCCACAGAGGACGCTCTGCAGCAGGCACAGCAGCAGGCCCAAAGAGCACCTGCTCTCAGCAGGCACAAAGAAGCAGGCCCAGCAGGCCCAGCAGTACCTAAGCCCAAAAGCGCCAGCAGCAAGCCCAAAGCCCCAAAGAGAACGCAGTTCAACAAGTCTCCAGCTTTTCCTGCAGAGTTAGCAGCCTCACCGCCACTACCACCGCCGGAGCCTGTCCGTCAAACCGAGCTCTCGGGCCCTGCTCCAAAAGCAGTCCCCAGTGCTTCACAGAGCCTCAATTCCGACGCCCCCGCCGGATACCAATACCCAGTTCCTCCATCGGCAGAGCAGAGAAAAAGCCGACCCAAGATCGCGCTCAGAAACTCCCGCTTCTGGGCCGCCGTGCACGCAATCCTCCGAGTTGCCTCGTGCTGCAGTAGCATCGCCCTGCTCTCTCAAACTCTAAAGAGATGACTCAGGCAAATAAACAAGATGACTTTAGGTTTGATCAACCTACCTAAAACACTAACGCCCACAACGACTCCGCGGAGACGCACAACACCGGTTGGGCCAACAAAACCATTTCCGAGCAGCAGCCTTCGACGCCTCTGCCTCCATGCTGTTGAGCACTCGCGCCTCCGCTCCTCCCTATGTGGAATGGACCCAATAACGCACTCGCAGAGCACTCGCCGATGCTTCGCGGCCATTGCCGATGCCGCAGAAGGAAAAGCTATCGGCGCAGGGAATCGCGAGTTTAGAGAAGTTGCTGACGAGAGTGATGAGGATGATGAGGACAGTGGCCGGCGCTCTAAGAAGCGTAAACGGGACCCAGTGTCCACCGATCTCGATAGACCGTCCATAATGGTCACGGTGGTAGACCCGGATGCTTGTTACGAACCATCATCGCGACACGAACGAACCACACCGCTACACGAAGGCATGAGTCATCGGAGGATCTGGAAGGTTCTGTTGGATTAGTCATCGCGGGGTTCTTTCTTACTATATATATCGTCGTTACTGTCTCCTATTGTCTTTCTCTTCTTTCCTTACGCAACATCTTGTCTATTACTTTGGGTATTTACTTTGGGGGATTTACTTCGCTTCAATACACTTTATTACTTCTACAAAGTCCACGTTCGCCTTCATCGCTCATCATGCTCGTTCATCCATTGTCGCTTCCTCGCCGACTGTAGTCGCCACTTTCCCTCGCCGCCTCTCACTCGCAATTATGCCGACCGCCGTTATCTCCGCCCTCAGACGGACCACTATCTCCGCCGCGGACCACTATCTCCGCCCTCGACGGACCACTATCTCCGCTCTTCGCGCGACCATTGTCGCTTTTCTCTGCCGCTCGCAGACTATGCTCCCTGCTCTTCAAGACACCGCTGTCACTTCCCTTGCCTTCGTGCGAGGCCTACGCCTTCCTTCGGGAACCCTCACCATGTCCCTCGACCCCTCCGTTACTACCTCGCCCATGGTTCTTTACACTATGTTGCGTACCTTATGGTCGACCGACATCCACCGAATCACCTCGCTTAGGCGACCACCGACACCCACAATCTCTAAGGAGACCACCACCGCCGTACTGATGTTCTCTTACATCACCCTCTTCCTGGTAGCCTGGACGTTAGCCTATCACTTTGGCAGACTCCTGGTCCAGACTATGCAGGAACCACACGCCGACACCCTCCCGTCGCCGACACCACCCCGCCGTATACGCCGAGTACAACGCCGCCTTCTTCAACGCGCCTCACCATACGGAAGACCGACAGGAAACGACCCAGGCTGGTGTTTCCTAACACTAGCCCCCGCTTCCTGCCGGCCCTATCTTACGGGCTTAGGACCTTACCCCTCCCCGGCTAAGGTCCTGAACACCCTCCACCAGCTAGGAGCCCCACTGCTCCCCGTCCTGGTCACCACGCACCAAGGCACGGCCCATGTCGAAAGCACCCCCGCTCGTCACACCGCCACCCGCCTACTACGGGCTCGTAGGATAGGCGCTAAGCTCAAGATTGGACAACTTCATCATCCCGGCGATTGCGAACCATTCGAAATCCCAGTCCAACTGTCGATAAGCAAGGAATCCACTAAGGCTCTGATCGACACCGGGGCCACCGGGTATGGATTCATCGACGCCGCGTTCGCACTCTCCCGCGGTTACCCCACCGAGCCCCTTCCCCATCCGAGACACCTGCAGGTAATTGATGGCCGACCCATAGCGTCCGGAGCCATCACGCACTCCTGTAAACTGCGCCTCGAGATCGAAGGCCATGTGGAAGGAATTTCCTTGTACGTTACACAACTAGGTGACGCCAAGGTAGTGTTAGGCCTCCCCTGGCTCCAACACCACGCCGCCCACATCCAGTTCGCCGACGGGTCCATCACCTTCCACGCCAACCGATGCCGACTACATACCGCCACCTCATGGACAAAGTCCTTAGCCCCCGCTTCGCTGACCGCCGCCGCCGCTTCACTACCACCGCCGCCGATTCCCCCACGACCCGCCGCTACATTGCCGCCACCGCCGTTGCCACTAAGGCCTGCCGCTCCTCGCCGCACCCTCACGCTGTCTGCCGCCCGCTTCCGAAGAGAGGCCCAGCAAACCGAGAACCAGCTGTTCCTCCTGGCTGCTCGCCCCACCAACGCCACGTCGACACCCGCAGATCCCACTGACGAACTGGTACCCCTCATCTACCACCAGTACCTACACCTATTTCGGTTAGACGCCAAGACTACCGAACACCGTACATCGACCACGGAATCCCCTCATGGAAGGCAAACAACCGCCTCTTTTCAGACGCATGTCATCGAAGAACTCAAGACTCTCCGAGACTCGACGACCAGCTAGCTCGGCGATATATCCGCCGCCCTCCTGCCGCGCACTCAGTCCTATTTATTAAGCGAGCCTGAGACATGCAGACTACCGCGGCCAACGCTCTCACGGTCAAGAACCGCTACCCGCTGCCGTTGATCAACGACACCCCTGACAGACTCAAGGACGCCAAGGTCTACACTAAGCTGGACCTCCGCAACGGATACAACCAGATCCGGATCAAGGAAGGAGAAGAATGGAAGACCGCTTTCCGGACCAGGTATGGACTGTTCGAGTACCTAGTCATGCCGTTCGGCCTCACGAATGCCCCCGCCACGTTCCAGGCGTTCATGAATGACACTCTCCGGACTCACCTGGACGACTTCTGCACTGTGTACCTCGACGACATCCTCATCTACTCGGCCACAATGGAGGAGCACCACCGACACGTCAACACCATCCTGGACAAACTACAAGCCGCGGGCCTCCACTGCAAACCGGAGAAATGCGAGTTCCACGTCACAAGCACCGAGTATCTAGGGTACATCATATCCGGCGAAGGGATCACCATGGCCAAGGATAAAACCCTGGCCATACAGGAATGGGAAACACCAGCCTCGGTACACGACATTCAGGTCTTCCTGGGATTCGCCAACTTCTACCGGAGGTTTATCCGCGATTATTCCAAGGTAGTGGCCCCGATGACCAACCTGCTCAAAAAGGACTCCCAGTTCGCATGGACCCCGGCCGCCGACCAAGCCTTCAACGCGCTAAAGGAAGCATTCTCCACGGCCCCGATCTTGAGGCACTATGACCCCGAACAAGCCTGCATCCTGGAAACCGACGCATCCGACTTTGTCGCCGCAGCGGTGCTCTCCCAAAAGGACAAGGAAGGAATCCTACACCCGGTAGCCTTTTACTCCCACAAGATGACGCCGGCCGAGTGCAATTACGACATCTACGACAAGGAATTGCTGGCGATCGTACGAGCTTTCGAGGAATGGAGGAGGTACTTGGAGACCAACAACGAGGAAACTACGGTGTACTGCGACCATAAGAACTTGGAGCACTTTATGACCACCAAGATACTGAACCGCCGTCAAGCTCGCTGGTCCCTCACGCTGTCTTCATTCAACTTCGTAGTCACCTACCGCCCTGGCGCCAAGAACGGCAAACCCGATGCCCTCACACGTCGATCTGGAGATCTCCCAAGAGAAGGGGATGAAAGGTTAACTCAGCAGCGCCAGGTACTCCTCAAACCAAAGAACCTCGGCCTATCCGCAGCACTACAGGCCCCCGAAGCCGCCAAAGTATCTCCCTCGCGACAGGACCAACTGAAGACCGCCCTCGCCAAAGACCCCCTCCAAGCAGCTAATGAAGGATATGGTGGCAAGGAAAAAACACTCGCGCCTCCTACCCATCGGAGAATGCACCATCAGGGAAGGCCTACTGTACTACCAGGGACTACTGTACGTACCCGACGACGCCGCCATCAAGCTGGAGATCCTCGGTTCTCACCACGATGCACCCTCAGCAGGACACCCAGGACGCGCACGAACGCTGGAACTACTATCCCGGAACTACTACTGGCCCCAAATGAGGAAGTACGTTGCCCGATACGTGGACCATTGCGACACCTGCTCCCGGACTAAGCCAGTCCGACACGCCCCGTACGGGTTACTTAATCCACTAGTTCCCCCGGTCAAACCCTGGTCCTCCTTGTCAATGGACCACGTCACCGGTCTCCCGAAATTAACGGATCGAACGCCATCCTAGTAGTCGCCGACCGACTCACTAAAACGCCCACTACATCCCCACCAGTGACAACGCGGATGCTCCCGAACTCGCCCGCCTGTTCCTGCAACACGCCTGAAGGCACACTGACTCTAGCGACATAGTATCCGATCGAGGCACGACTTTTACTCGCTGTTCTGGAAAGCCCTATGCAACCAACTGACATCAAACTGCTCAGCACGCTTTCCACCCCAGACCGACGGACAAACCGGTAGAGGCCAACACCATCATTAACAATACTTGCGGATATCGCCAACTATCAATGCGACAACTGGCCAGCTTTCTGGCGGAATTCGGCCATAACAACGCCAAGTACGGAGCCCATTGTGAGCCTTCTTCGCGAACTACGGTATAATCCTCACCGACATACTCCCGCCGACGAACGACACGTAAGCACAGCCTGGAGGTAGAATTCGCCAATTCGATCTCCACCCTACAGGCCGCACTCACGATCCGAGATTCAGACACCTGCCGCCGATAGCGCCAACACCGCCGACTTCGAACCGCGACTAGAAGTAGGGGATCTGACTGTCCCGCAAACACATCCGAACTACGGCCCTCCGACAACCTGACCACAAACGCCTAGGAAGTTCAAGATCTCGAAGATCGATCCCACGCCATACCGCCTGGAGTTACCCGCCTCGAAAATCGCACCGGTATTCCACGACGCTCTTGAACCCGCCCGCACGCACTCGCCAGCGCCACGTCCAACCACCACCCCCACCGGTCATCGCCGGCGAGAAGAGGAATTCGGCGACAAGAGGCGTTGACTCGCGGATACGCCACCGACAACTACAATACTTGGCAAACTGACGGCCATTTAACAACCCACCTGGAACCGCCCAAACTCGACGCGAGCTAGGAAAGCACTGCAACGCTTTCCACTCGTTGTACTCACCAAACCCACTCAAGGCCCCTAAAAAGCGCCTCCGCAGAAAGATAAGTTTCTTACGCTTTCTTTAACAAATGAAACCGCCTCGACCTTTACGCCTCCCGATACCGCACTCATTATCGCTTAACTCTTTCTCTTTCTTCTGACCTCTGCCTCTTACCCGCCACAGGAGTTCGCCTTCCGGCGAGGAGCTAAGCTGTTACGTAACCATCATCGCGACAAACTAATCCACACCGCTACACGGCGCATGAGTCCATCGGAGGATCTGGAAGCGTTCTGCTGATTAGTCATCGCGGGTTCTTTTCTTACTATATATATCGCCGCATTGTCTCCTATTGTCTTTCTTCTTTCCTTACGCAACATCTTGTCTATTACTTTATTTACTTTGTGATTTACTTCGCTTCAATACACTTTATTACTTCTACAAAGCCACGCTCGCTTCATCGCTCATCACGCCGCTCATCCATTGTCGCCTTCGCCGCGACCGTAGTCGCCATTTCCTCGCCGCCCTCACCTCGGTTAATATGCCGACCGCCGTTATCTCCGTCCTCGTACGGACCACTATCTCCGCCCTCGTGCGGACCACTATCTCCGTCCTCGTACGGACCACTATCTCCGTCTTCGTGCGGACCATTGTCGCTGTCTTCTCTGCCCTCGCGCAGACCTATGTCCCTGCCTTCGGGCACACCGCTGTCACTTCCCTTGCCTTCGTGCGAGGCCTACGCCTTCCTTCGGGAACCCTCACCATGTCCCTCGACCCCTCCGTTACTACCTCGCCCATGGTTCTTTACAATGCTCTGGGAGCATTCTCCGTAGTTGCCCCGCCCCGTATCTATGACTGGAACCATCGACGAAATCAGAATCCGTTCATTGGTATTCTGACAAAGATAACGTTTCCAGACCTCTGCAACTTGATAATGAAGCACACCCCAGCCGACAGAGCAATCAGGAGTATCTTGGGAGACTCGACAACGCTCCACCGCATCCAATCCTCCTGTTCGCCAATGGAGGTCCAGATCACTGATTCGGAAGAGGTAGAGGTTGGTTGAAGAATAGCGTTGGCAGGCCTAGGAGGATACTCGCGATTCTCCACAGAGCGGCGCGGTGCTAATTTGGGTGGTGCTGAAACACCCCGCTGTCACGAGCATTCCTCATATCGGCGAAGACGATTACACCACGCTGATATTCCAGCAGAGGACTCTGACTACGAGGAGGAAATCATCGCATTAACGCTAAAGGACTGAGGGTATATTTGCCCAGAACTGATGCCAGTAATCAAAGGCTAATCCAGACTTGTTAGACGTCGCGATGACAGCAGGATGCTATCGACGACTTAGACCCCAAATACCGAGGAAGTATCCTGCAGGGTGTAGTTACTGACGCAAACTTTGCACAGGGAGTAATCTGGACGCCTGCCTGGATAGCAGCCAAGAGAGCTGCTGACGCACTCGCGGCTGCTGCTGGAGGAGGAGGTGGTGGTGGCGGTGGTAACCCTCCTCCGGGCGGTGGTGGTGGTGGTGGTGGTAACCCTCCTCCGGGCGGTGGTGGTGGTGGTGGTGGTGGTAATCCTCCTCCGGGCGGACCTCCTCCTCCTCCTCCTCCTCCTCCTCCTCCTCCTCCGGGCGGACCTCCTCCTCGTCCTCCGGGCGGACCTCCTCCTCCTCCTCCGGGCGGACCTCCTCCACCTCCTCCAGGCGGACCTCCGGGCGGTGGTGGTGGTGGTGGTGGTGGACCTTCTGGAGGCGGTGGTGGTCATCAGCAAAGAAAAAAATCCCCTAAGACAAACTGTACGTCCAGACGTACGGATTCGTCTTTTGCGACCAAAACCTCGTCTTTTGCTACCAAATACTCGCATTCTGGTCGTCTCGCGCGTCCCGGAGATCCGAAATGTGACATGTCGTCTTTTGGCGCCTTGTATGCGTCCCAAATGTGACATCTCGTCTTTTGACGCCTATTTCGTCTCCCAAATGCGATATCTCGTCTTTTGACGTCGCGCGGATGTGATATTTTGCCTAAGTCCTGGCGCTAATGCTAATACCGCTAGCTAATGACGTCGGATTTGACGCTTTCTCCACACCGTGAGGATCCACCCACACCTCCACCTCCACCTCCACCTCCATGCCTACCTACCTCGCCTCCTACCTCACCTCCTACCTCACCTCCTACCTCACCTCCTACCTCACCTCCTACCTCACCTCCTACCTCACCTCCTACCTGTATCGACACCTCCCTCCTGCCTGTATTGACGCCTACCTCCTGCCTGTATCGACACCTACCTACTGCCTGCATCAAAGCCTGGATACGTATTTACCTTCCTCTGTATTTTGACGCCTTACTGACACCTACCAGGCACCGAATACTGCACCTACCAGTCACAGAATACTGCACCTACCAGGCACCGAATACTACACGATTTGGACACCTACCAGGCACAGAATACTGCACCTACCAGTCACAGAATACTGCACCTACCAGGCACCGAATACTGCACAATTTGGACACCTACCAGTCACGAATACTGCACCATTTGGACACCTACCAGTCACCAAATACTGCACCAAATGGACACCTCCTAGGCAGCGAATCGACACCTACCAGTCACCGAATACAGCACCATATGGACACCCCCAGGCAGCGAATCGACACCTACCTGTCACCAAATACTGCACGATTTGGACACCTCCAGGCAGCGAATCGACACCTACCAGTCACCGAATACTGCACGAATTGGACACCCCCCAGGCACCGAAGCGACACCTACCTGTCACCGAATACTGCACGATTTGGACACCTACCAGTCACCAAATACTGCACGATTTGGACACCTAGGCAGCGAATCGACACCTACCAGTAACCAAATACTGCACGATTTGGACACCTCCTAGGCAGCGAATCGACACCTACCAGTCACGAATACTGCACCAAATGGACACCTCCTAGGCAGCGAATCGACACCTACCAGTCACCGAATACAGCACCATATGGACACCCCCAGGCAGCGAATCGACACCTACCAGTCACCAATACGGCACCAAATAGACACCCACAGGCAGGGAGCTCAGCGGGCAGGAGGGCAGGCAGCAGGGAGGTCAGCGGGGAGGAGGGCAGGCAGGCAGCTCAGCGGCGAGCTCAGCAGGCAGGCAGGTCAGCGGCGAGCTCAGAGGGCAGGCAGATCAGCGGGCAGGAGGGCAGGCAGGCAGGGCAGTGGCGAGCTCAGAGGGCAGGCAGCTCAGCGGGCAGGAGGGCAGGCAGGCAGGGCAGCGGCGAGCTCAGCAGGCAGGCAGGTCAGCGGAGAGCTCAGTGGGCAGGCAGCTCAGCGGGCAGGAGGCAGGCATGCAGCGTAGCGGGCGGCTCAGCGGGCAGCTCAGCGGGTAGCTCAGCGGGCAGCTCAGCGGGCAGCTCAGCGGGTAGCTCAGCGGGCAGCTCAGCGGGTAGCTCAGCAAGCAGGCACTTCAGCGGGGAGCTCAGCGGGCAGGCAGCTCAGCGCGGAGCTCAGCGGGCAGGCAGCTCAGCGCGGAGCTCAGCGGGCAGGCAGCTCAGCGCGGAGCTCAGCGGGCAGGCAGCTCAGCGCGGAGCTCAGCGGGCAGGCAGCTCAGCGCGGAGCTCAGCGGGCAGGCAGCTCAGCGCGGAGCTCAGCGGGCAGGCAGCTCGGCGCGCAGGAAGGCAGTGCCCGGGGCAGGAGTAAGCGGGGGGGGTGGGGCGCTTAGAAATGTACATAGAATTACGTAGACATGTGGATCAATATACGTGACATTTGCGCGGAACTGGTGTCCTAGTCTATGTACCGATTGCCGAGTGACCTCATTCTGCCAGCAAATTCGCTAGTGAAAGCCGTTAACCGGGCAAAAGCTACCCAGGTGTGGACCCGGTGTTCGTTTTGGGGTCGAGGGACGACCTAATTTGGTCAAAAGACGAACTCGTCTTTTGAGCAAACGACGACTCCGCGACGGGAACGGGAGAGAATCTCTCCCGTTCCTGTCGCGACGATATCGTTTTGCGCCGGGGCGTATGGATGCAGGTAAGAAAACTTCTCATGCGCCTGGTGCGCCGGGTGCGCCTGGGTACGCCCAGGTGCGTCAGAATGGACACTATTTTTTGCTGATGCTGGCGGAGGCGGTGGTTGTTGTTGTCCAGGTACGGGGTTCCGAGAAGCAAGGGACAGGAGCGAGACGTGGAATACTGGGTGGACCTTGATGGATGCCGGCAGGTCGAGTTCGTAGGCGTAGGGGCTGACCATTCTGGTTACCGTATAGGGGCCGATCTGTTTCCAGTCCAGCTTCTTGGGGGGTCGCTTGGTCTCGAGGTTCCGTGTGGCTAACCATACCTTATCTCCGACGGAGTATCTGGGGGCGGGAACACGATGGGCGTTGGCAAACTCTTCTTGAATCATCTGGGACCTCTTCATCTCACTGGCGGGACCCGTCTGGGACAGGCCGCTGGCTCGGTCTTCGCGTAGTTTTCCCACGCCAGGGGTCCCAGCGACATCCGGCTCACTGGCCACTACTGCGGTGCTTCCGGTGACGCGTTGTTGGTGGCGAACTCAGCGAGAGGCAGGAAGCGGGACCAGTCATCTTCTTGGTAAGATACATAGGCGCGGAGGTAGTGTTCCATCACGGCGTTGATCGTTTCTGTCTGAGCGTCCGTCGGTGGGTGGAAGGCTGTCGAGAACCGTGGCATGAGATTTCTAAACGAACAGAGAGATTTCCAGAAGTCCGGCGAATCGCGCTCTCGTCCGGCATTTATCGCTTCCGGGAGGCCATGTAGTTTCCAAACGTAGTCCACGAATAGGTCAGCCAGGGTGAGGGCGTCGCATTCTTCGGTGGTCGAGATCAGGTGTCGCATCTTTGTCAGTCGGTCGACTACTACCAGGATGGCATTGTAACCGTTGCTTCGAGGCCAGTGACGGTCCATCGACAGGTCAGTCCAGGCGCCATCGGGATCGGGAGTGGGCGGAGGACACCTTGGGGTCTGTATGCGACTTTCCGCGACAGCACAGTTCAGGACGACGGTCAACATACTTCCTCACAGAGCCAGTAGCTGCGGACAGAAGTTCCAAGGTCTTGGCTCTTCCGGCCGGCGGAGGGCTTGTCGCAGGCTTCAGAGGAGCCACAGTTTCAACGGCCGTAGTCGTGACGATGAGGCCGCGGTACAGAAGAGCGCTTCGAGCCTTAAGCATTCGCCTAACGAGATCTTCCGAGTGTTGGCTCCATCGAGCATGGCGAGGACTTCTCAGGGAAACTATCTGTCCTGTAAGTCGGCCAAGAGTTCTCAAGAGAATACGTTCTTCCAGCGGGTTCATTTGACAAAGTACCCGCTAACAAACTTAGCTTGATTCCAGGGTCCAAATTTTCTCGTTTCAAAACCACCTGACTCTGCTGTAGCAACCTTTCATCCCCCTCCTTACATCAGCAAACTCTGGTATTCCTCAGGGCGCAGAGCCTACGCCCTGGGCGCCAGGGACGCCAGGCGCCGCCAGGGCAGCGTTATCACGCGCTGGCGCCACAAGATGATGCCCGCGCCAGGCGCCACCAGAGCATGATGCCCACGCCAGGCGCCGCCAGGGCATAATGCTCGCGCCAGGCGCCGCCAGGCATAATGCTCGCGCCAGGCGCCGCTGGAGCATAATGCCGCGCCAGGCGATCCTGAAAGATAATGCCGCGCCAGCGATGCTATCACCGCGCCCGACGCCCAGAAAGACTATTCGTGACCGCCAGAAAGACGCGCCCTAAGGAGAAGACTGCCCCAAGCAGAGCACTTTCGCCCAACCAGAGCACTCGCTTCCACTAGAAAGACGCCTCCACCAGAGCACTCGCTTCCAAGCAGTACCGAATAGTCCTAATGAGCTTTCTTTTGCGCCGCTATTACTATCGTCTACAGAGCTTCCTTGCGATATCACCAACATCCATAGAAAGACCCAGAATGCCTTCTCCGCTGCTAGGCGCATCGCAAGACCTTCACGCTGCCAGGCACGCCTGGCAATGTGTTGCTCGCCCTGAGAAAGACCCGGCAACGCCTTTCTCCGCCATGGCATGCCTTCTCCGCCACGCAAGACGCCTGGTAGGCCTCGCGCTGGATAACGATCAGCGAACCCGCCAGGCGACGCAACGAATCACGGATGCGCTGGGACCACCAGGAGACAGCACCAGCGCTCGATAGCACTCGCCACTAATATCCGCGCCAGGAGATCAAATCATAACGATCTGCTCGCCGGCGCCACCAGAACATATCGCCACGCCCAGAGAGCACTCGCGCTATCCGCGCCAGGAGAGATTCTCACCGAGCTGCTCGCCAGACACCACAGGAGCATATCGCCACGCCAAGACACACTTCGCCAACAAAGTTTTCACTGATCGCAAGCAGATATCGCCACTTCCTGAGAAAGACCGCCGCTGCCGCTGCTTTCATAAAGATCGACCAACGCTTAAACATCTTTGATAATACTATTCGCGCGACATCCCCACTTGGACCCATATAATCGATACGCTTTCTTCAGCGAGAGCAGAGGCATTGCCGCCTCTCAAACGATATCTCACGCGCAGATTCTTCACGCCATCGAACGGTCACATGGAATATCGATACGAAAGATCGCCGCAGATACTGGACGGCTACCAAACCTTTCGACGATGATGATTCGCCGATTTGTGAGCGATTTGAGCCTTGAGGTTTAGGCCACAGACGGCTCGCCTGAAAAGCTCTCAACGCCTCGCCTAAGAAGACTCCAGGAAATTGCTGGAAATAGCTTCAAGATAAAAGATTACGCTTCTGGCCGAAATGAGCTTGCTTGATAACAGACTCAGATATCTGAGCGCCGATACTCACCTCCTCTTCCAATCCGCATGCTGCACTAGCAGAACGATTACCTAATTTTGAATTAGACGGCCTACGGGCCTAACATTCCACTCAGAAAGACTCGCCATCGCTCTCAGAAAGATTCACTAGATAAAGACTCCTAACGCTGTCATTCAATAAAGACTCAGAATGCTCTCACCTGATAAAGACTCTAATACTCTCACATCATCGGATAAAGACTCTGTGAACGCCTCTCACCTGATAAAGACTCGGTAATTCTCTCACATCATCGGATAGATTCGGTAACGCCTCACTGATAAAGACTTACGACTCGCTCTCAAAGATTCAACTGAATTCATTCCACGACGCAAATCTATCCTAGTATTTACCAGCCAATTACCAGCATCCGCATCGAACAAATGGGCCATTCCTAATATACTCCGAATATTCACGACCCACATCCTCTTCCTCCTCCTCCTACAGACCTTCAGCAGCCCATGAGAGTTATCAGCGATACCGCGATCCTTCACCTCAACTAGCTCAACTACACATAGTCTATGCGCGCTCTGTGCTATCCCGCACCTTGAACAGAGCCTCTACTGCCCTGGTAAGCGCCCCAAACACTCCCCACTGCTCTGAGGAACCTACCGCTACCCATGCCCAATCCTTTCTTATTTTCCCCTTCCTAAAAGATGATGTTCTGCACACCTGATATTGTGAACCTCGAGATACGCCAGGCCTTTGGAATATTGGTATCGGAACCTGCAAGCATGTGAAAACCTCCACCCGCTGCTCCAAAGTGCTCTCAGAGCTTCCGGCAAAGCTTTGAGAGCATTCCGCATCTTCGCATACTCCTTTAACAGGCGATATAGCGTGATATGGCTCATTTGCAATCTGTCTGCTATGTTGAACAGTCTTTCCGCCGATTTCGCTGGAGGGGTTGCAAAGACGCTTCAGGGGCAGTCCGCTTACTATTGAGCGCTCATTCGGCGCTTTCTTGCGGTCCTCGATTTTGAAAATGTCGAGCAACTCCTTGAGGTTATCCCGATGGTTTCCAGAGGATGTCGCCGGTGCCTCAGGACCTCCAACGACATCTTTCAGATTTAGAATTCGATCTCTAACGCCAATCGCCTCGCCCCCATAGTCCAGTATTCGCGCTTGCAGCGCCGACCTTGTTGGACGCTCTGTAAGCTTCTTTACCTGCCGTACATGGGCAAGCTCGCTGACGTCCGTGGAGTATTGAGGAATGCTCCCAAAGCGCTCAACGTGCTCCCGGTAGTGCATCAAGACGTGCAATTTGATGAAGTTGAAGTGCGATTTTTCCCGAATCTCCTGGAGCTCCTCTAAGCTTCGCTGGGTGCTCTGGGAGCCACTAACTGCTTTCGTTCGATCTTTCGGCCTTTAATGTCTTCTTGTACGCCCTGAATTCTAAAAAGATATCCTTGTGTTTATGGAAATCGCCGAGATAGCTCCATATAGTCCAGGGTGCTCGTTGTATGACTCCCATATTGCGCCATTAAGTGGAAGTCTATTAGACTTCGAACGCATTTCAAAGCGCAAGTCGCCTCCTGACAGCCACTCCCGGTTTCTCAGAGCAGCCGCGAGTGCTCCTAGAACGACTCCGCCCCAGATTCCGTGATCTCTTCCCTTGCCATTGGGTGGTAGAACGATATGCTTTGTTTGGTACTGCCAGCCCAGGTAAGGCGCAATCAAGCCTGCCGCTGTCGAATTCCTCCAATCGGTGATGCTTCTTCAGGAAGCCCTGAATCCACTCCATCATGTGCTTCAACATCCCCAGGTAGATATTGTGCAGTATGTCCGGTTTATTGAGATCGCACGGATTAACCTCGGCATACCCCAGAAAGCATTGAAGAGTGTTTTGACGGATCTCGCAACAAGGTATTCCACCGGTTCTAGATTGCCCGGGTTCTCGCCAAATAGCTGTACCCTCTCCCTGTAGTCCTCGTGGTTGCGCATAGAGCTTTGACGAGTGCTCCCAAGATTGTGAAACTCCACCTCGCATCGCGGGCAAGCGCTAGTGCTGATGTTTTGCAAGTTTGAGTGCTCGGGTTGATCGGCGATCCAGCCCGAGGGCAACCGGAAAGCATAGTCGTCAGAGCCGCCGGGCGCATTTGATCAGCTCGCCCTCCTGAGAGCACTCGCGAATGCTTTGAAAGATCTCCCCAAGGGCACGATGCAGTGCCATTTGACTCTGACGTCTTAAAACGGAGTTAACGAGTGTTGTGTTCTTTCCGAGCTTTGGTGGCACTGGTAGCAGCCCGAGGAGAATGAATGAATGCCCTGTGGGCTTATTGCGCACCGACGACTTGATGTTCCCGATGGTAAGATAGATTGGCCAGGCTTTCTTGTCCCCGCTGAAATTTGTCAGATGTGTGCCATCCGACGCGCATATAATTGGTACGACAGTAGACCCCTCCGGTAACGTATTCTATCGAGAAAGCATTAGCGACATCTCCTGGAGTATCCGGAGTGCAAGTTGGCAGAGCGAGGCTTATTAACCTGTATCTCCCACCACCAATCTCCTGTATGCATTTCCCCATACATTCGCTCGCCGAACTCATTATGTTCCACCACAGGCGCGTACACCAATGACTCCCGGAAGGCACGTTGCCCTAGAAGATATCGGACGACAACCATTGGATTGCGGTAGTAGTAGGAGATCTTCTCCCAATATCCACCTCCGAATGATTCCAGCTTGCCTTTCCTAGTGTGTCGTTCATTTCCTCCAACCTCTTGATAAAACCCCGCCCGGTGCTGTAGGAGCACTCGCCACTACTCGGAGGGGCGTGTAGAAAGAAGCTGTCGATGTTCCCCTGTGAGGCTTTAGACAGTGTGAAGTAGCGTGCCATTCTGAACTCGTATGCTGACCGGGGTGCCATGGGTATTGGAGAAGTTCTGAGCACTCGCCGTAGTCCTCCGAGCGTAAAGTTGCTCCCCAGCACCCTCGTAAACTGTCGAGATGCCATATGCCCATTTGAATCACCGCCGCCTCCATCACGAAATATGATTCGGATTCGAGGTCCGAATTGTTACCCGAATCTTGATCGAAGTGTCAGATTCCGACTCGTAGTGCGCCTCTGAATAGCAATCGAATGCTCTCTGGCTCTCGCCAGTGTCGCCAGGGTTTCTGCTGATTGATCGTGCTCCAGCAGTGAATATTGATTTCCCAGCCATTCATCTGCTTCTAAAGGATGGATCGCTCAAGATGTCTGTCAAAATTCGCGGAGGAGCTGTACCTCTTGCTGCAAAAAGGGCAAGACGATTTCATTGACTAGAATTTGCAGTCTGCCAAGGAAGAGGCTCTTTCCTGCAGGCGGTGCAGAGTGCTCTATGAACGATTTGTCAGCCAATCATCATGAGGCTCCCGACGCCAAGTTGTTGTTCAGAGTGCTCTACGAGCAATTCCCATGCAGAGTGCTCGCTAGCAGAGTGCTCACGAGCAATTTGTAATCCCATGCAGAGTGCTCACTTAGCAGAGTGCTCGCCGAGTGCTTGTAAGCCTTGCGCCGCACCTCCAGCAGAGCATGGCTGACTTTGACGTCATAGATCTCCAACGGAATACTGAAAACACAAACACGAGCATGCAACGAGCATGCAACGAGGAAACAGCAATCATGCCACCAGCGATGTTCCGTTTCTGCCCTCTCAGCATTCGCCACCCTCAGTTAGCACTCGCGAAAGCTATTCAGATCGAGAAACCGCTTCTCAACGGAAAATTCAATACCAATATCGACTACGAGCTCAAACGATACACACTGTCCGACTCGCTTCATAGCGCACAGAGCGCCGACACCAACAAGAACCGAACTCCAACCCAACATTGGAATCCAATTGATACCACTGTTGGTACTACCGCCAGAGCATTCCCGAGCGCCTAGAGCATTCATCTACGTCATTCAATTGAATCAAACCACCAGAGTAGAATCTTCGAGTGCGCCTAGAGCTACGTCATGTATTGGAGCAAACATTGAGCACGGCTTGGAGCACCATATGCAGCGCCGGTCGGAGCACTCGAGAGTGCCCGTATAGCACATAGGGGTGCTCCTATAGCACACAGTGGTGCTCTCGAAACATGATGAGCTCTGGAATAGCAGATTCGATTCGGTATAAGAGCACCCTTCTCCTCCTTCCAGATCGTGAGATTCCTAACCATCTTCCAGCACTACCACTTCATACCCTCACTGCTATCAAAGCTTTCAAGATATCTCTTGGAAGCGCATTCAGCTCACATTTCAAGTTTACGGTTCAAGTTTCAAGTTTCAAATTTAAAGTTCGAGCTTTCAAGCTTTCAAGCTGCACATCTAGCAATCATATATAAGATGGTATATCCTCCTTAATTCTATTGCTCTCAGAACCATACTCATCAAATATTCTATATTCACTAGCCACCTTCATTCCGCCTCAGAGCACTCCACAAAGCTCACAGAAGAAGCGAGATCGCGATCCAGACACCGACGATTCAGATAGCAAAAACGCCAAAGAAGGAAAAGAAGAAGAAGGAGAAGAAGGAGAAGAAGAAGGAGAAGAAGGAGAAGAAGAAGCAGGAGACACTACACAAGAAGGCGCAGAAGCAGAAAGAGAAGTCCTCACCTTCGCTGCCTCAGAAAGAGCAGGAAAGCATCCAGCCTATCCCAATAGAGATAGGAGAGACACTCCCGCCGCAGTCGCCGTTGCTCAGAGAAGCATCCGCCACCGCTCCTCAGCAAGCGGCACCGTCTCCGAGCACTCGAGACTCTTCCCAAAAGAGTGGGTATCAGGGAAATCTAAAACCAAGAAAGATAGCGATAGCGATAGCGATAGCGATAGCAGTAGCAGCAGCAGCAGCAGCAGCAGTAGCAGCAGCAGTAGCAGCAGCAGTAGCAGCAGCAGTAGCAGCAGCGATAGCGATAGCGAGGCAGGGCAACCTGAAGTCGAGCGACAGAGAACGCTCTGCAGCAGGCACAGCAGCAGGCCCAGCAGGCCCAGCAGCACTCAAGCCCAAAAAGCGCCAGCAGGCACAGCAGCAGGCCCAGCAGGCCCGGCGACATACTCCACAAAGCGACCAGCAGCAGGCTCAGCAGCAGGCCCAGCAGCAAGTCCAAAGCCCCAAAGAGAACGAACAGTTCGACAAGTCTCCAGCTTTTCCCAGAGTTAGCAGCGCCGCCACTACCACCATCGGCCCCTGTCCGTCAAACCGAGCTCCCACTTCGTGCCCCCTGCCCCAAAAGCAGTCGCCAGTGCTTCACAGAGCTCTCACCGACGCCCCCGCCGGATACCAATACCCAATTCCTCCACCGCAGAGCAGAGGCAAAGGCGCCGAGATCCTGCCCCAGAAACTCCCCGCTGCTCGGTTAGAGTTCGCCAGTCCTCCAGAAGCGCTCCTCGGTGCTTCAGTAGCATCGCCTCCAAGCTCTCAAACTCTAAAAATGACTCAGGCAAATAAAGCGAAGATGACTTTAGGTTTGATCAACCTACCTAAAGTGTACACTACCGTCCGCAACGACCTCAAGGCGGAGCTCCACAACACCGTTGGGTCAACAAAACCGCCTCCGAGCAGCAGCGCTCGATGCTCTCTGCCTCAGTATATTGAGCACTCGCCCTCTCCGTGGGTTCCTCCCTATGTGGAACGGACCAAATACCGCACCTCGCAGAGCACTCGCCGACGCTTTGAAGTGGCTCATTGGCGATGTTGGGCAGAAGGAGAAGCTATCGAGGGGCAGGGAATCGCGAGTTTAGAGAAGTTGCTGACGAGCGATGATGATGATGATGAGGACAGTGGCCGGCGCCTAAGAAGCGTGAACGAACCCAGTGTCCGCCGAACTCGATAGACCGGCCCATAATGGTCACGGTGGTAGCCCCGGATGCTCTGGGAGCATTCTCCGTAGTTGCCCCGCCCGCATCTATGACTGGAACCATCGACAAATCAGAATTCGGTCATTGGTATTCTAACAAAGATAACGGTTCCAGAGCTCTGCAACTTGATCCTGAAGCACACCCCACCCGACAGAGCGATCAGGAGTATCTGGGGAGCACTCGACAAAGTTCCACCGCATCCAATCCTCCTGTCCGGCCGACGGAGGTCCAGATCACTGATTCGGATGAGGTCGAGGGTTGGTTGAAGAATAGTGTTGGCAGGCCTCGGAGGATACTCGCGTGCTCCACAGAGCGGGCGCGGTGCTAATTTGGGTGGTGCTGAAACTCCGCCGCTATCACGAGCATTCCCTCATATCGAGGAAGACGATTACACCATGATCGATATTCCAGCAGAGGACTCTGACTATGAGGAGGGAAATCACCGCATAAATGCTAAAGGAATGAGGGTATATTTGCCCAGAACTGATGCCAGTAATCAAAGGCTAATCCAGACTCTTGTTAGACGTCGCGATAGACAGCAAGATGCTATCGACGACTTAGACCCCAAATACCTGAGGAAGTATCCTCTGGTGTAGGGGTTGCTGACGCAAACTTCGCACAGGAGTAATCTGGACGCCTGCCGGGATAGCAGCCAAGAGAGCTGCTGACGACTCGCGCTGCTGCTGGAGGCGGTGGTGGTGGTGGTGGTGGTAATCCTCCTCCGGCGGTGGTAACCTCTCCGGCGGTGGTGGTGGTGGTGGTGGTAATCCTCCTCCGGGCGGTGGTAACCTCCTCCGGGCGGTGGTGGTGGTGGCAACCTCCTCCGGGCGGACCTCCTCCTCCTCCTCCTCCTCCTCCTCCTCCTCCTCCGGTGGACCTCCTCCTCCTCCTCCGGGCGGACCTCCTCCTCCTCCTCCGGGCGGACCTCCTCCTCCTCCCTCCTCCTCCTCCGGCGGACCGGGCGGTGGTGGTGGTGGTGGTGGTGGTGGACCTTCTGGAGGCGGTGTGGTGGTGGTGGTGGTGGTGGTGGTGATGGCGGGCATCATTAGTTTTCTTTGGTATAATCTCTCGCTTCTCTTCTGCTCAACGAATGCTTACCTCTGAATAGCGGTATGTATTGTTTTCTGAACGCCATGAGTGCTACTGGCATCATTACTTTCCTTTGGTATAATCTCTCCTTTCTCTTCTGTCGAACGATCGCTACCGTTGAATAGTGGTATGTTTCTTTCTGAGCGCTGGCCAGTGCTCCTGGGATTGGGTTCGTGCTATTTGATGTTTAGATTTCCTTTATATGAATAGATAGGTTTCATCGCTTTAGATTTTCTTATATTAGATTAGATTTCTTATACTAGTTAGATTTCTTATACTAGATTAGATTAGATTAGATTACGCTCTTCTTCTTCTTACTTCAATTGCAGTCGGTTCAAACTCCTATATTGCTCTCAGAGCACTCGTTATCGCTTGGAAAGTGCAGTAAACGAAAGGATTAGAAATGACTCGATGCGGTGAGCGGATGTGGTTGAGCGGTGAAAATTCTTGTTGCTTGGCGACGAAAAACTCTGTCGCCAAGCGCTGATTTCTAATCAAATCACGCAAAAGAATGCTCCTAGAGCACATTGGATACTCCTGCCAGCAAGCAGAATGCCTCGCAACAAGCGATCTGCCGGTTCAGCACTTCTCTCCGCAGTTTACCACGACTTCCAGTACCACCCAAGAGCATGATGATTCACAGACTGATGGGTCTGAAATATCATTCAGAGCATTGACCCCACTCTCTACCAGCACTGAGTAGTCAATCGACAGGCACTCGGAGCAGTCAGTCGACCACCGCCCCAATAGCGTAAAGGGCTTCTCCGTTTCTACCGACACTTCCACTGGAAGAAGCAGCCCTAGAAGGGTAGAATTCCATCTCCCAATGGCAATACTGACAGCGCTGAAGTGCCAGTGCAGGAGGAGCAGCCTGAGGAGCATGTGCCAGAGGTGGAGGAAACCGCCGAGACGAGCCACTCCGAGTATGACGACTCCCCAGAGAACGCCCAGGAGAGCTCTGAGGAGAATCTGGACGATCCGGAAGAAGAACCTCAAGCCTCCACCCAGCAGAGATCCCAGAGTACGGGAAGAGGCCTCAGACAGTACAGCCGACTACTGCCAGAGCACTGGGCAATGCTCGGAGGAGACCAACCGAGCGGTAGCGGAGGTTATTGCTTCCTCCGACGCCTCGGTGGATGTGATACAGGTTCGACTCTCCCACCCATTAAAGTTCAGGACGCTAACGTTTCAGAGGGGAGCACGTCCGGGTGCAAAGGTAGTACGGAGAGCAGCTCCCACTTCGGCACCCAGACAGAACGCATCACAGTGGGCGCCCACCGCATCCCACAGACCCACTCCGTACCCAGCCAGGAAGCATCTCAGAGATCGCCCCAAGCGCCTCAGGAGCATTCCCGCATCTCAGAGAGCACCTCCGATATCCTCACAATCCATGCCTTCTTCAGTGCCCGTTTATTCTCGCGATATTGACTACAGCTCTTCTACACGGCACATCAATCTTTCCTCAATGCGTTCGAGGTACGGCGATTCCTCCCCCACTTACCGCACCTATCGCTCCTCCCGCCTTTGAGGGCATTGGCGAGAGCTCTATGAGCAGTCCCCGATTCCTCAAGTCCTCAGGTATATTTACCAGAAGCGCAACCAGGATATGATATTGCACAGCTTCCTTCATCTATCAGGACGAAGGAAATGCTCCTATAGCAGAAAGTGAGGTTAGTAGTATTCCCGATAGCACTGACCACCGCTTTGAGAGCATCGTTAACATTCGTAAGCGAGTAACCTATCTCAGCGATCCTTGTTACCTAGCTCGAGGAGTGCAAACGTTTCTCTCAATGCAAGCCCAGAGGATTGAGAAGGAGTGCAGCACGCTAATCGGGGACCACACTCTTCTACACGAGCCTTTCCCCCCTGCGGCGAGGCTTTCGGTACTGGTAGTAAATATGTGGGCAGCTGCCAGTCGCAGGGTGGGATGTGCAGTAGATCTCGACGAGGTCGTTATCAAACAGGTGGATGCTCTTGAAACGTTCACGAGTGCTCCTAGAAGCGTAATTGACACCGATAGGTCAGAAGTCTACACTCCCGAGTGCGCTCGCACTTGATGCACGAGGTTAAAGGGCGGCTGGCGGATTCGACCATCTATGGGCTTGGAAAGCTCGAGTCCTGAGGCGAGGGCTGCTCAAGTAGAGTATCTTTTGAAGAATGATCGCTTCTTGAGCCCTGCGCAGCATTATGAGGTATGATCAATCCCAGCGAGCACCCGGGAGTGCTCAGAGAGCACTCGCGAACGCTGCTAACAGATACTAGACCTACCGTCTACGGTTTCTCGCTACCGGAGATTATCGACATATTGTACTATAAATACTTTGATGGGGTCAGGATGCGAGGGGTAAAAGACCCCGAGTTCCTAGAGCGGATTACCCTACGCTTATATGCCTGATATCCACTGCATTTGGCATGGCATTCGAGCATGGTCAACGGGAATATACGTTAAGCCAGACCATTTCCAGTCACAAAATGAGAGTGTTGTCAGTAAGAATCCCAATGTCCTTACAGCAATGGCGGAAGCTTTGAGAGCATTCATCACTGCTCTTAAAACGTTCAGATTATCTATATTGGATTTGGCGAGCTGACATTGAAACGGGAGTAGAAACCTTCAACAGGATGAGCAACACATGGAAGGGGAGGAGTAGGCAGAATCAGGAGGCAACGTTGGAGGTGATTACGATAACCTCCGAAAAAGTATGCAATGGCAGAGTGCTTTTCCGGATATTGAGGCTAACTTTGACAGATACGAGAAGAAAGGCATCACTATCGAGGTTATACCGGAAGATGGATTCAGCGAGGACGACGAAGCGTTAGCGGCCGATCTTGCAGCATTCCGGAATGCTCGGAAAGCACCCCCGAGTGCTCGAGAGGATATCTCTGGTTCCGACAACGGTGGCGGCCAGGAAGAGGTGGTTCATGCTCAACCCGCGGCATTGAGCGGAGGCGAGGAGGTGAAGAGGAGGATCGCGAGGAGAGGAGGAGGAAGAGGATCTGTAGGGCAGTGGGCAGTGCTTTGGAGCGCAATGGCGAGTGCTTTGGGGAGCAGCGGCGAGTCTTTGGAGATACCTATGCCTGTATTATATTCGATTGGCGATTTCTAGGCGCTTGTAGTGTTAGTATTTAGTAATAGAATCGCGTTTTTGGATGCTCCATAAGCAGTGCCTACTAATGCAAAAGTAGTATGCATTGTAAAACAGAGGCGCTGAAGGGTAAAATCACGATGTATGTCGGCTGCTGGAGCAGTCGAGTGCTCCGAAGCGTGCGATATCTTGGAGTCGTCAGAGAGCTCAGGAGGCGGGAGATGAGTAGTAGTCTCCGGCGAGTAACGTTCCGTCGCGAGCGTCAGGCGAGAAGCGTTCCGTCGCGGGCGTCAGGCGAAGCGTTCCGTCGCGAGCGTCGGGCGAGAACATTCCGTCGCGAGCGTCGGGCGAAAGCACTCCGTCGGGATGGCGTCTGGGGCGAGTAACTCCGTCAGGGTGAGGTATTGCTCGAGCGCTGGATACGCTAGTCTTGCGCCTGGGCGCAGGAGCATCAGTGCTCGCCAGAAGGCGGAATGCGATGCGCCAGAAGGCGCCAGGAACGCTCCGTTGCTTCTCTGGAGAGGCAGTTTGTCTACCGATCGCCCTGGGCGCCAGGAGCGTCCAGAGCGTCTGGCGGAGGTTGGAGGTTTGCTGATGTAGGGAGGTCTCCTGATCTCCTAGTCAAAGCGTCTGGTTTTCCCCCTTGTTTGCCTGGTCTGAACTGGATAACGAAGTGGAAGCGGGACAGGAACTCGGACCAACGGGCTTGACGGCGGTTCAGCATCTTGGTGGACATGAAATATTCCAGGTTCCGGTGGTCGCTGATGACTTTGATGTCGAACTGGGCAGATTCAAGGTAGTGTCGCCATTCTTCGAAGAATTTAATTACCGCAAGGAGTTCTTTATCATAAATCTCGTAGTTACATTCCGCAGGGGAGTGCTTTTTTGAGAAGAACGCAACGGGGTGCAGGATTCTTTCATCATCACATTGGGACAGGACAGCGGCGGAGACATAGTCGGAGGCGTCGGTTTCCATGATGCTTTCCTTGGTTGGGTCAAAGTGTCTGAGGATCGGTGCCGAGGTAAACGCTTCTTTTAGGCTTCGGAATGCATCATCTGCCAGGGGCGACCATTGGAACTTGACGCCTTTCTTGGTCAGTGCCGTCAGGGGGGAGACTACTTTACTGTAACCACGGATGAAGCGTCGATAGAAGTTTGCGAAGCCAAGGAAGATCTGTACATCTTTGACGTTCGCCGGGGTTTCCCATTCCTGGATCGTGTTGACCT
This sequence comes from Morchella sp. 2016-41, assembly GCA_024713855.1. Classification (NCBI taxonomy): domain Eukaryota; kingdom Fungi; phylum Ascomycota; class Pezizomycetes; order Pezizales; family Morchellaceae; genus Morchella; species Morchella sp. 2016-41. The sequence goes on from JAMGZD010000003.1 coordinate 3,053,988, forward strand.
TCTTAGGGTCCATGCTGATGCCGGCGGGGGAGAGAATCATGCCGATTGGACATGGAATTCGCACTTCTCGGGGTTCAGGTGTACTTGGTTTTGTTCCAGGAGGGTCAGGATCTTTCGGACGTGTTCTCTGTGTTGTTCCATGTTGTCGGAGTAGATGAGGATGTCATCCAAGTAGGCGGTGCAAAAGTCGTCGAGATGTGGGCGCAGAACGTCGTTGATCCAGTACTGGAAGGTGGCCGGGGCATTGGTGAGTCCAAATGGCATCACGTTGTACTGGTAGTGGCCAAGACGAGTCCGGAATGCAGTTTTCCACTCATCACCTTCCTTGATCCTGATCTGGTGGTAGCCAGATCGCAAGTCGAGTTTGGTGAAGAACTTGGCCTTCGACAGGTTCATCAGGGTTTCGGAGAACAGGGGCAGTGGGTGTCGGTTCTTCACGGTGATCGCATTGAGTTTCCGGTAATCTACACACAAACGGAGGGAGCCATCGGACTTCTTGACGAACAGGATTGGGGCGCCGGCAGGGGACTCGGAGGCGCTGATGAAACCATTGGCCATGTTTTCACGGATGTATTCTCGGAGGGCTAGGAGTTCGGCTTGGGTCATATTGTACATCGGACCGAAGGGGGGTGATGTTCCGTTTTCCAGGGCGATTTCGTGGTCGTGGGGACGGTGCGGGGACAGGACGTTGGCAGCGGATTTCAAGAACAGCCGGGAAAACCCATGGTGTTCGAGGGGGAGATGGGCCAGGGGGTCAGCGGGGTTCTCGAGGGCAGCGTCGATAGCTCGCAGCGAAGCGCAGAATACCATGCCTCTTCCTTTACGGAGGAGACGGGTGAACTGGAATGCCTTGAGGGCGGCAACATGGATCGGAGCACGGGGCGGAGACATCTTGGACGTGATTCCCTGGGCAGTGACTAGCTGTCGGGAGACAGAGCATTGGCGGACACAGGAAGGCGACGAGAAGATGATTTGGTTCTGTCGGGGCCGGAGGACGAGATCGTGGAGGCGCATCCAAGGGATTCCCATCACGATCGGGTAGTGACCCAACTTGGTGACGAGGAAGGGGGCGTATTCCAGGTGGCCTTGGATGTTCAGAGCCAGCTTGACAATGTGGGTGATGGCGCCAGACTCAACTGGTCGGCCGTCAATCACCTGCAGGTGGCGAGGGGTCCGGAGGGGCGTCAGAAGGAAACCGTGGGAGCGGGCAAATGTGGCGTCGATGAAGGCGTATCCTGAGGCCCCTGTATCAATCAGGGCCTGGGTTGGGACGGGTACTTGGCCCTCTTCGAAGATGGAACAGGCGACGACCAACTGGTCTTCGCTCAACTCTTCTTCAGTGTGGGGGATCGTCGACAGGGTCATGGTATGCGGGACCGGGGCGGTAGAGACAGGTGCGGGTGTGAGTGACGGGGCGGGCCCCTCTGGTGTGTCAGGGTCTACCAGAGGGGCTGACCTTTTAACTGCTGCTAGGGGGTCATCTGGGTGTTTGGCTTACGCCAGTTGGTCATGGTGCGAGGATCCTGGGCGCGGGGAGCGGAGCGACGGGGTTGGCGGCGGGAGGCCGGGACGGAGGTTTGGGGGAACTGGGAGGCATAGGCTTCGAGGTTCTTGGTATAGGGCCAGAGTTCCTGTTTTACGTAGCACTGGTATTTCCCATAGTTGCGGTTGACTCGGTCGAGTTCCTCTTGAGAGTCGTTGAAGGCGACTTCCCAGGCGGTGAGGTCTTCGAGGAGGATCTCGATGTTGACGGCGGAGACGGCGGTAGACTGGAGGCTGGTTTTGAGCTCAGTTTGTATTGACTCGAGTTGGGACTGGGCGGTGGTGAGGTTAGCGGAGGAGGCCTCAAGAGACCAGGAAAGGTCTTCATTGGTGGTCTGGAGGGCCTTGATTTCGGTGGTGAGATTAGTGATGATCTCCTGGTAGACGACGGTGGTGGGGGCAGGAGCAGGGATGATGGGTTCAGGTACGGGGGCAGCAGGTTCGGTGGAGGTGATGGCGGTGAGGGTGGTGAGACAGTCCTCAATGAGGTCGTATGTCTCGTTCCACTCCAGACCGTCTTCTGGCTGGGGGAGAGGGGTCTCTCGGATGAAATCCGATAGGCGGCCCAAGAGGGCGGCCAGGTCGGGGCGGGACATGGTGTTGTGCCGGTTGGTGTGAGGGGATCCGAACTTAGTGTTACGGGCCGACTCGGAGGACACGGGGAACGGGTTCGGGAGTTCTCGGTTAGAGAACGGTAGGGCTGGGTCGGGGTCACGTGGGTGAAAACTCTTCACCTCGTGCGGGGTCAGGGTCAGGGTTCGGGGTTACCTGGCTTGATACCGGTGGATACTAGGCGAGGCTTCCTAACGATAGGGTATCGAAGGAAGCAAACGGGAACAGGGTCAGAATGGCTTTGGCTAGTATGGTATACTAGGCGAGACCAAGGGGTACGAGGACGGGGACCAAGGGGCACAACCGGAAGGTCATACAATTCGGGTTCGTAGAGGTTCAAGAACAGAAACTAGAATGTATTCCTATATAACAGGAAGTTCGGATAAGGAGAAAAGTAGGAAAAAACAAAGGGAAATTGCAGCCATATATATATCCCTCAAACCCGATGACTAACTCGTGTGACGGAAACCCATAGAAAGAAAACCCAAACATGAACGAAATCCTAAAGAAACTTTAACCAACGAGAACCCGATTACTAATTCTTCTCCTTCCCGAACTTCTCCTCAGGTCTTGGCACGCCGTTACATAGTGCCGGTGTTGCGGGTACTTGGATTGTTGGTTCGGGAGCGGAAGGTACTGGTGCCACCGGAGTCGGCGACACTGCCTGGGCAGCCGGAGCAACTGGGATGATGGCCGGGGCTACTAGGATGGGTCTGGATTCGTTAAATCTTAGAGATGCTCGTAGTGTTGCTTTTGCGCGTTCTGGGCACGCTCGGTCGGTTGCTTTGTGGAAGCCTTTGCAGTTATGGCATCTGATGGGTGAGTGGGTGCAGTTCATTCCTCCAGCGCAGGATTTGCATGGGTGGTCGTCTGTCGTGTGGTCTTCCGCACAGTGTCCACATCGACCTGTTTCGTGGGCGCATTGTTCTTGTCTGTGTCCGAACTCGAGGCAGTTCCGGCATTGGGTGTCCTCGCGGATGTTGTAGTACGTTTCGAGATTACATCTGTGGTCGAAAAGTAGGAGGGATTTGAGGCCCAGGGTGGTCATTGTATATGATCCTGGGAGGGCGATGATCATTGAGGAGTGCTCCTTGCCGGCTCTTTTTTCGGAGGAGGTTATCCATCTTGGGATCTGGGCGAGTTGGAGTTTCTCCCCATAGTTGCATTTTATTTCCGACGCGACCAGCTGGCCCGCGTCGATTCGGTCCCCGATCGTTGGCGGGATTCCGTGTACGATGAATTTTGACCACTTCGAGTTGGCCCTAATGTCGATCACGTGGATTCTCATCTCCGTGAACGCGTCTTTGATTTCGTGCTTGTAAGCGAGCACGGTGTCGGCTGAGGTGTCAAACTTTGTTTCGAGGACGACGTGGTTGTTGAGGGTTTTCCGTGCCGTGATGAAATGGCACTTGGCGTCTGGGATCCCGGCGTTGACTTTGGCTCCGGTTCGGAGGGGTTGAGGTGAGGGGGTTCGCTGCATTCCGCGATGATTTCTCGGTTAGCCCTCGAGAAATCGGCCTTGAAAAGCGGGTCTGCCTTCCTTGCAGACTTCCGTCTCTGTACCAGCTGGAAGGTGTCTTAGCCTGGGTTGCCTGCCTGGGTCACGCTGGCGAAGGATCGGCGGGCGGGTTGTTGTTGTTGTTGTTGTTGTTGTTGTTGTTGTTGTTGTTGTTGTTGTTGTTGATGTTGGGTGGTGGTGGTGGTTGTGGTTGTTTGGGCTCGGGCGGGTTGGGCTCGGACGGGTTAGGCGGGTTGAGCTCGGGCGGGTTGGGCGGGTTGGGCTCGGGCNGGTTGGGCGGGTTGGGCTCGGGCGGCACGTGGTGGGGCCACGCGTGGTGGGGCCAAAATAGGTACCGCAGGAGGCGGGGGAGGAGGAGGTGGTTGTTGGGGTTTGTTGAGGAGGGCATGGATCTCCTCAAGTTGCTTGAGCATTTTTGTTTCAAAGAGGCCCTGTCTCTCTTCGATCTTGATGATGAGTGGGAAGAGGGTTTGGGCCATCGCTTGTTGGATAGCGAATTGTTGGTCCTTCATCAGCTTGTTCTCGACATTCATCGTTTGGTTGATTGTTTTCAGCTGCCAGTTGATGTTCTGGACAGCATCGGAGGTGTTCTTGTTTGCCTTAGCGGCTTCGCTCTGGGCGATTCTCAATGCTCTGAGGGTATCGTTGATTGAGGGTAATTCTGTTTGGATGTCCGCCTGTGAGGCTTGGGACTGGGAGTCGTCGAATCGAGGGGGTGCCGGGGTCCCTGGAGAAGGGGTCGGCGCGAAGAAGCTGGAGAGTGATGGCTGGGAAAGGTTCCCAGGTGCAGGCCTATCTATTCCGGGTACCACACCGTTCGATACGGGTACTCGTTCGTGGAGCTCAAAGTACAGGGGACAACTACGAAGGTAGAGGTTCCGTGGTCTTCTCAGTCCGCGTTAAGTATGAATTCCTTCTCGTTCGATATGACCGACGCGAGTTATAAGTTCGATGACACTCAGCCTAACTTCGACGAAGATTCAGGTAGAGTACAGAGTCACGAGTCTTCAATAGTAATGGTAACGATCAAGGTAAAGGTAAAGGTAAAGGTAAAGGTAAAGGTATCTTTTAATAAAAGCGTGCCAAAGTGCTTTCTCGCGTATAAGATTATTATCTTGTTAAGACTCTGATTTCGCCGTTGATGTCAGGCTAGTCAGGGAATGGCTCGGTATTTATACCCCTCGCCGTAGCCACGAGGCCTACAGAATATGCCATATAGCCTAATCAGGGATCTATGAATGTGATCCTCCAAGTCCTTCCATCGATGGCTGCAATGCTGCTTCTCCCTGTTCTCCCCTCCTGCTCGTGTCGTCTTATCACTGGGAAGATGCTCCACGCATGAGCCGGTGGTATTCCCTCCGATCGCTACGCCTTAGCTCTCATATGTCCTACGGACCTGAAGGGGAGGGCTCCGGCGATTTGACGCTCCGGGGGTTAAATCAGGGGTCGAAAACGTGTTTTTTAAGGTGCGATTCCGCAACTCCGCACTTTGGCTCATACTGGCCACACCGGGTCTCGAGGGTGCGGCCCGAGGGTGTTGGCACATCCGTGATTTTCCTTCTCTTCTTAACACATCTCAATATACCCCTAACACTATCTGGGTATGGGGAGTCAGAGGGGGGGTTCCTCTTCCTTCCTTGTCCGAATGGGTCAGGCGTTCCTCTGTTAGAAGCCATTAGTGATGTGATGAGATGTTTTCTTCGCTTAGAACAACGAACGCGACCGTACGCGGGGGAAGCGAGCTGACACCGCCTAGTATGATATGCTAGGTGAGGCCAAAGCGATGGAAAATAAAAGATAAATAGGAATAGAGTACGCGATAGCAAAAATTTTTTGAAGCGAGGTTTACCGAGCGTCCGGGAAGATGCGAGAGAGAGAGATTTTATTCGCATAGAAGCCAGAGGCTTATCGCGCACCGGACTACCCTAACTACAACTTCCACCGACTAACCCAAGCGAGAGACAAAAGGAAAAGACAAAGGAAAAGTAAACCGCTAACGACTCAATTGCCCGCGACACAATATGGAACCCACGAAGAGGGGGTGAATAACGCGTGGTACAGGTAAGCAGAATCTAAGCGACAACAAAGAAACCTCCCCGTAGTAAGAATAAAACCAAACACTTCTCCAAGGACATCTAGGTCCGCACTCCACTCCGTTGAACGATGGGGTCCTCTTAGCGTATTCCAGAACACAAGCTCTCAGGTCACCGGCGAAAGTGCTAGGTCATGGCGAGGTTAACCTGGGGCTGGGGTACCGTGATCGTTGGATCATTGGATGGGAAGTCGACGAAGGGCTGAGGCGTGAAAGCGATGTTGTTTTGTCGGTGGTGGTGCCTCGGGAGTCTGCTTGTCAGGCAGCGAGGCGGTTGTATAGTAGAGGGCTGCAATCGAAAGTGCCAGCCGTGGTGTATTGAGGGGTGGTCCCGAAGGACCAGTATAGGAATGGAGGCCTCTGGGGGGGCCGTGCAAGAGTAAGGGTGAGTTGGGGACGCCAACTCGGTTAAGTTTTGGGTGGTCGCAATCGAAAGTGCCGACCGTGGTGGTTGAGGGGGTGGTCTCGGGGGACCAGTTTGGAATGGTGAGGGGATCGGGCCGCCTCGGTTGAAATGGGTGGGTGGCCTAGCTAGGGCCAGAAAAAGAGGGGTAAGGTCACGTGAGTGACCTCGGGTAAAAATTTGAGAAATGTTTCTCGCGACCGTAGGGAAGCGATAACTTTCCGGGCTGTCGAGTGCTTTGGCAGAGGCTCGCTAACCTGAGAGTTACTGACAGTGTGCGGACCCGGCGTGTGTGGTCTTCGTGCGATGGCGGCCTTGAGGAAACGACCGTCTACCAGTGGCCGTCGATTTGGCTGGAGTTTGTGAGTGTTAGGCGCGTCCGTGAGGTAACAACTCGGTGAATGGGGGGCGGGGAGAGGGAGACTCGTGTCATAGCATGGGGAACTAGCGACCCGTAGGCGATGGTAGAACTCTGGGAATCCAGCTTATCTTCGAGGAGGGCTCTCAAGGGCGGTCGGGCCCAGGAGGAAAAACATCGTCGCGGGGGAAGATGTAAGATAGATAGATAGAATTTATTATCGCTTAGAAGCACAAGGCTTATTGCGCACCGGACTACCCTAACTACAACCTCCACCGACTAACCCAAGCGAGAGACAGAAGGAAAGGACAAAGGAAAGGACAAAGGAAAGCGAACCGAGTACAAGAAGCGTGAAGATCCGTTACGTGACATGAGTGTTTCGCGACCGCGATGGTAGGAAAAATGGAGAGAAAGAGAGAAAGATAACGGAAACTCAAACCTAACTATCTCCCATAGCGTGATCGTTGCCTGCCGGCGCTTGGGCCGGGGTTGCGGGGAGTTGGATGGTGGCCGGGGGGGCCGGGGCCGGGGTCACTGGGGCCAGCTGAAATGCCCATGCCCGGATGGGTCTGGATTCGTTGAAACGAGAGGATGCTCTGAGGGTAGCCTTCGCGCGCTCTGGGCACGCTCGGTCAGTTGCTTTGTGGAAGCCCTTACAGTTGTAACATCTGATGGGCGAGTGGGTGCATTTGGTTCCTCCCGAGCAGGTCTTACAAAGGTGGGCGTCGGTGGTGTGATTTTCGGCACGGTGGCCACAGCGGCCGGTTTCGAGGGAGCATTGTTCCTGTCTGTGCCCGTATTCGAGGCAGTTGCGGCATTGGGTGTCTTCCCTAATGTTGAGGTAGGTCTCGAGGTTGCATCGTCGGTCAAAGAGGTAACAGGACTGGAGGCCTAGGGTCGCGATTGTGTATGAACCTGGGAGGGCAATGAGCATGGAGGAGTGTTCCTTGCCATTCCTCTTTTCCGGGGCCGAGATCCATCTTGGAACTTGGGCGAGAACGAATTTCTCCCCATAGTTGTTTCTGATTTCAGACGCGACCAGCTGGCCCGCGTCAAGTCCGTCCCCGATTTTAGTCGGGATGCCGTGTACCAGGAATTTTGACCATTTTGAGTTGACCCTGATGTCGATGACGTAGACCCCCATCACTGTGAGGGTATCTTTGATCTCGTGTTTGTAGGCGAGTGCTGATTCCGCCGAGGTGTCCAACTTCGTTTCGAGGACGATGTTGTTGCTGAGGGTTTTCCTTGCCGTTATGAAATGGCATTTGGCGTCAGGAATACCGGCGTTGATTTTTGCCCTGATCTCGGAGGGCGTTTGGTGGAAGGGGGTTTGGTCGTTGCATTCGATGAGGACTTCTCTGTTGGCCCTGGAGAAGTCGGGTTTGAATAGGGGTCTTTCTTTGGGGATTTCCTTCTCTGGATGAGCTGGAAGTTCTCCTGGTTAGGGTTGTTAGCCCGGGCCACGTTGGCGAAAGATCGTGGTTGCTGTTGTTGTGGTGGAGGTGGGGGTTGTGGGCGTTGTTGTGGTTGTTGTGGTTGTTGTGGTCTTGGTGGTGGGCGAGTGTGGGCTTGGGCTGGGCCCTGGGTGGGTGCGCGGGCGCGGGTGATTGGTACTGCGGGAGGGGGTATGGCTGGGGCTGGAGGGGGGGTCGGCTTGTTGAGGATGAGGAGGGTTTGTCTTTGTACCTCCTTGACCTGCTCGGTGAATGTTTTGTGTGCTTCCTCGGCTCTTAAGAGGAGGGGATGGATGGTTTGTGTGAGGGCTGCGTGCATGTTCTGGGCATTCGTCGCGTTTATGGTGGTTGAGTTCTCTAGGTTTACAACTTTCCGAGCTAGGAATTGGACTTGTGATACGAGGTCTTTTATAGCGTTCTGCGTCTCTTTTATGGCTTTTTGCGTCTCTTTGTGGGCGCCTTGCAGTGGGAGGACACTTGTCGTGAGGCCGTGTCTGATGGCCCATGAAATGTAGTTCATGTCCATTCTGTTGTGGGTTTCTCCCGGGACGATGCTAGGATTAAGGTAGTCGAGCCTCGGGACGTAGTATCTTGAGTAGTCGTCGTCGGTTGCGTAGGTGGCAAGGGGGGCCTGCATAGCTTCTTGCTGGCTTTGAGTTGATGGGGTAGGGTCAAAACAGGGTGGAGCAGGAGTGCCTGGGGGTGGTTCACCGGCGAAGTAGCTTGAGAGGGATGTCTGCGAGGCTACCTGAGAGGGATTCTCGCTCGTTTGGTGTCTTTTCCTGCCCTTATGATGGCCGGAATAAGGGTTGTCTGAGGACATTTCGTGTTGTGATGTAGTTTTTAATCTCGCTTAGACGAACGCGACCGTACGCGGGGGAAGCGAAATGGCTCAGCCTAGTATGGTATACCAGGTGAAGCCGAAGCGATAGAAATAAAAATAAGTAGGAATAGAATACGCGATAGTAAAAGATTTTTGAAGCGAGGTTTACCGAGCGTCCGGAAAGATGCAAGAGAGAGAGAGATTTTATTTCGCTTAGAAGCCAAAGGCTTATCGCGCACCGGACTACCCTAACTACAACCTCCACCGACTAACCCGAACGAAAGATGAAAGGAAAGGACAAAGGAAAAGATAAAAACGCTAGCGACTCAATGGCCGCGACACAAAATGGGGCCCACGAAGTGGGGGTAAGTAACGCGTGATCGGTTGTGTGACATGAGTGTTTCGCGACCGCGACGGTAAGAAAGAAAGAGAAAGAGAGTAGGAAAGAGAGGTTAACGGGAACTAACTTAACGGACCTAACTATCTCCCATAGCGTGATCGTTGCTTGCCGGCACTTGGGCCGGGGTTGCGGGGACTTGGACGGTGGCCGGGGGGGCCGGGGCCGGGGCCATTGGGGCTACATCAACCATAGCCAGGGCTGCGAGGATGGGTCTGGATTCGTTGAATCGAGCGGACGCTTTGAGGGTAGCCTTCGCGCGCTCTGGGCACGCTCGGTCGGTTGCTTTGTGGAAGCCCTTACAGTTGTAGCATCTGATGGGCGAGTGGGTGCATCTGGTACCTCCCGAGCAGGTGTTGCAAGGGTGGGCGTCGGAGGTGTGGTCTTGGCGCGAGTGGCCCGCGGCCGGTCTCGAGGGAGCATTGTTCCTGTCTGTGCCCGTATTCGAGCCAGTTGCGGCATTGGGTGTCTTCTCTGATGTTGAAGTATGTTTCGAGGGTGCATCGTCGGTCAAAGAGGTGGAGGGATTGGAGGCCTAGGGTTGTGATTGTGAACGATCCCGGGAGGGCAATGAGCATGGAGGAGTGCTCCTTCCCAATTCTCTTTTCCGGGGCCGAGATCCATCTTGGAACTTGGGCGAGAGCGAATTTCTCCCCATAGTTGCTTCTGATTTCGGACGCGACCAGCTGGCCCGCGTCAAGTCCTTCTCCGATGGTGGTCGGGATGCCGTGTACCAGGAATTTTGACCATTTTGAGTTGGCCCTGATGTCGATGACGTAGATCCCCATTACTGTGAGGGTGTCTTTGATTTCGTGTTTGTAGGCGAGTGCTGATTCCGCCGAGGTGTCCAACTTCGTTTCGAGGACGATGTTGTTGTTGAGGGTTTTCCTTGCCGTTATGAAGTGGCACTTGGCGTCAGGAATACCGGCGTTGATTTTTGCCCGAATCTCGGAGGGCGTTTGGTGGAATGGGGTCTGGTCGTTGCATTCGATCATGACTTCTCGGTTGGCCCTCGAGAAGTCTGGTTTGAAGAGTGGGTCTTTCTTTTGGTTTTTCTTTCTTTGGACGAGCTGGAAAGTTTCTTGGTTCGGGTTGTTAGCCCGTGCCACGTTGGCGAAAGACCGTGGTTGTTGTTGTTGTTGTTGTTGTTGTTGTTGTTGTTGTTGTTGTTGTTGTTGTTGTTGTGGGCGTTGTTGTTGTGGTGGTGGTGGGCGGGCGCGGGCTGGGGCTGGGGCTGGTGCGCGGGCATGGGCGATTGGTAATGCGGGTGGAGGTGGGGGGATGGCTGGAGTGGTTGGGACTGGAGGTGGGGTTGGCTTGTCGAGGATTTGTCGTTGTACCTCCTGTATCTCTTTGACCTTTTCTGTGTTTATTTTGTGTGCCTCCTCGGCTCTTAAGAGGAGGGGGTGGAGGGTTTGGGTGAGGGCCGCGTGGATGTTCTGCAAATTGTTCGTGTTTAGGGTGGATGAATTTTCCAGGTGCGTGACTTTGACGGCTAGGTATTTGATTTGTGCTGTGAGGTCTTTTATGGCGTTGTGTGTTTCTTTTATGGCTATTTGCGTCTCCTCATGGGCGCCTTGCAGTGGGAGGACACTTGTCGTGAGGCCGTGTCTGATGGCCCATGAAATGTAGTTCATTTCCATTCTGTTGTGGGTATCTCCCGGGACGATGCTAGGGTTAAGGTAGTCGAGCCTCGGGACGTAGTATTGTGAGTAGTCGTCATCAACTGCGTAGGTGGCGAGGGGGGCCTGTAAGGCCTCTTGCTGGCTCTGAGTTGATGGGGTGGGGTCGAAGCGGGTTGGAGCTGGGGTGCCTGGGGGTGGTTCCCCGGCGAAGTAGCTTGAGAGAGATGTTTGCGAGGCTACCTGAGAGGGATTCTCGCTCGTTTGGTGTCTTTTCCTGCCCCTATTGGGGCCGGAGTAGGAGTTGTCTGAGGACATTTCGTGATGTTTTGTGTTTTATCCTCGCTTAGGCGAACGCGACCGTACGCGGGGAAGCGAAATGGCTTCGCCTAGTATGGTATACCAGGTGAGGCCGAAGCGATAGAGATAAAGGATAATAGGAATAGAATACGAATAGAATACGTGATAGTAAAAAGTTTTTGAAGCGAGGTTTACCGAGCGTCCGGGAAGATGCAAGAAGAAGAAGAAGAACTTTATTTCGCTAAGAAGCCGAAGGCTTATCGCGCAACTATACTACCCGAACTACAACTTCCACCGACTAACCCAAACGAACGACGAAAGAAAAAGATAAAAGGAAAAAAGGATAAAGCGCAAACGACTCAATGGCCGCGACACAAAGTGGGACCCGTCATGTGGGTTAGTTACGCGAGGTAAGGGGAGAAAAAAGGAAGAAAGAAAGCTTAGTTGTTCCCCATGTCGTGGTCGTTTTCTGCCGGTAGTGCCGGTGTTGCGGGTACTTGGATTGTTGGTTCGGGAGCGGAGGGTACTGGTGCCACCGGGGTCGGCGGCACTGGCTGGGCAGCCAGAGCGACTGGGATGATGGCCGGGGCGATCAGAACGGGTCTAGATTCGTTAAATCGTAGCGATGCTCTTAGTGTTGCCTTTGCGCGTTCTGGGCACGTTCGGTCGGTTGCTTTATGGAAGCCTTTGCAGTTGTGGCATCGGATGGGTGAGTGGGTGCAGTTGGATCCTCCAGCGCAGGACTTGCATGGGTGGTTGTCTGTCGTGTGCTCCTCCGCACAGTGTCCGCATCGACCTGTTTCGTGGGCGCATTGTTCTTGTCTGTGTCCGAACTCGAGGCAGTTCCGGCATTGAGTGTCTTCGCGGATGTTGTGATATGCCGAGTGCATCTGCGGTCGAAGAGTAGGAGGATTTGAGGCCTAAGCGTGGCCATGGTGTATGATCCGGGAGGCGATGATCGTTGAGGTGGTCTTGCTCTCTTTTGGAGGAGGTTATCCATCTTGGGATCAGGCGAGTTGATTTCTCCATGGTTTACAATTGATTTCTGCGCGACCAGGTGGCCGGCGTCGATTCCGTCCCGATCGTCGTCGGGATTCCGTGCGCGATGAATTTTGACCGCCGAGTTGGCCCGATGTCGATCGCGTGGATTCTCATCCCGTGAGCGTCGCGATTCGTGCTTATGGCGAGGCGGTGTCGGCTAGTATCGAACTTTGTTTGAAAGCGATATAGTTGTTGAGGTCGCCGTGCCGTGTGAAATGGCAGCGTCGAGATTCGGCGTTGACTTTGCTCGGATGTCGGAGGGTTGAGTCGCGGGGTTCACTGCATTCCGCAATGATTTCTCGGTTAGCCCTTGAGAAATCAGCCTTGAACAGTGGGTCTGCCTTCTTTGCAGACTTCCGCCTTTGTACCAGCTGGAAGGTGTCTTGATTTGGGTTGCCCGTCTGGGCAACGTTGGCGAAGGATCGTCGGGCTGGTTGCTGCTGTTGTTGGGTGGTGGTGGTGGTGGTGGTTTGGGCTCGGGCGGGTTGGGCTCGGGGCGGGTTGGGTGGTCGGGCGGGTTAGGCGGGTTAGGCGGGTTAGGCGGGTTGGGCTCGGGCGGGTTGGGCTCGGGCGGCAGCGGCGATGGCGACGCATGGTGGGGGCAGGATAGGTACCGCAGGAGGCGGGGGAGGAGGTTGGGGTTTGCTGAGGAGGGCGTGGATCTCCTCAAGCTGTCTGGTCATCTTGGTTTCGAAGAGGCCCTGTCTTTCTTCGATTTTGATGATGAGGGGGAAGAGGGTTTGGGCCATCGCTTGCTGGATAGCGAATTGCTGATCTTTCATCAACTTATTTTCTTGGTTCATTGACTGGTTGATCGTTTTCAGTTGCCAGCTTAGGCTCCTTAACGATTCGGTGGTGTCCTTATGTCCTTTTGTCAATGCTCTGAGGGAGTCATTGATTGAGGGTAATTCTGTTTGGATGTCCGCGTGTGAGGCTTGGGACTGGGAGTCGTCGAATCGAGGGGGTGCCGGGGTCCCTGGAGAAGGGGTCGGCGCGAAGAAGCTGGCGAGTGATGGCTGGGAAAGGTTCCCAGGCGCAGACCTATCTGGATTTGGGAGGTCAGAAGGAGGATTCCTCTTCCTTCCTTGTCCTAAAAAATCGGGTGTTCCTCTGTTGGAGGCCATTTGTGTTGTGATGTGATGTTTTCTTCGCTTAGAAAACGAACGCGACCGTACGCGGGGGAAGCGAGATGGCTCAGCCTAGTATGGTATACCAGGTGAAGCCGAAGCGATAAAAATAAATAAAATAAGAATAGGATACGCGATAGTAAAAATTTTTTGAAGCGAGGTTTACCGAGCGTCCGGGAAGATGCAAGAGAGAGAGAGAGAGAGACTTTATATTGCTTAGAGGCCGAAGCCTATCGCACAACTATACTACCCGAACTACAACTACCGCCGACTAACCCAAGCAACGCGAGACAAAGGAAAAAGAATAAATAACAAACGACTCAATGGCGCGACAAGAATGGTCCACGAAGAGGAAATAGCAGTACAGGTAAGCGAGACTAAGTGACAAACAAAGAAACCTTCCGTCGTAGAATAAACCCCAAACTTCTCCGTCAACTACATATAAGCGAGCGCGATCCTAAGCGTGGCGTTCAACCTGAAGCGGCGTCGTCATTCGCGTTCGGTGTCGTATCGTGGGCCAGACAGGACTGGGAAAAACCACGCGCACGAAGGCAGGAAAGGCCAACCGCAACAGCGTCAGGGGTGAAAGCGAGGGGGGGTGGGTCAAGAGTGGTGCCTCGGGCATCTGCTAGTCAAGCAGCGAGGCGGGTAAGAGTGGTGGGTTGCAGTCGAAAGTGCCAACCGTGGTGTTGAGTGGGTGGTCTCGAAGGACCAGTATGGAGTGGGTGAGGGGAGCGAGCCGCCTCGGTTGAAAGTGGTGAGTTGGGGTTGCCAACTCGGCAGGAATGGGTGGTCGCATTCGAAAGTGACGACCGTGGTGTTGAAGGGGTGGTTTGGGAGACCAGTAGGTTTGGAGGCCTCTGGGGGGGCCGTGCAAAATTAAAAAGGTGAGTTGGGGATGCCAACTCGGTAGGAATGGGTGATGCATCGAAAGTGCACCGTGGTGGTTGTCGGGGTTGGTGGGAGTAGAGTATGGAGTGGTGAGGGGATCGGGCCGCGCCGGTTAGAATGGGTTGCCTGGCTAGGGCCGTAAAAAGAGGGTAAGGTCGCGTGAGTGGCGCAAGATAAATTTTTGAGAAATGTTTTGCGACCGTGGGAAGCGAAACTTTCCGAACTGTCAGCGCTTTGGCAGAGGGCTCTCGCTAACCTGAGTTACTGACGGTGTGCGGACCCAGCGTGTGTGGTCTTCGTCGATGAGCAGCAAGGAGGAGAGAACGACCGTCTGGCGGTGGCCGTCGATTTGGCAGGAGTTGGTGAGTGATAGGCGCGTCCGTGGGGCATCAACTCGGTGAAAGGGGGGGTGGGAGGGGGAGACTCGTGTCGTAACATGGGGAATCTAGCGCGGCGAAGGCTCTCTAGAAACACATGTATCCAGTCGTCGACGAGGAGGGCTCTCAAGGGCGGTCGGGCCCAGGAGGAAAAACACCTTCCCGGAGGGGAAGATGCAAGAAGAAGAAGAAGAACTTTATTTCGCTTAGAAGCCGAAGGCTTATCGCGCAACTAAACTACCCGGACTACAACCTCCACCGACTAACCCGAACGAAAGACGAAAGGAAACGACAAAGGAAAAAGATAAGACGCAAACGACTCAATGGCCGCGACACAATAAAGGGTCCCACGAAGAGGGGGAATTAACGCGAGGAAGGAAGGGAAGGAGAAGGAAAGAAAGAAAGTTAACCTAATTGTTCCCCATATCGTGGTCGGTTTCCACCGGTTGTGCCGGTGTTGCGGGAACTTGGATCGTTGGTTCGGGGCCTGTGGGTACTGGTGCCGCCTGAGTCGGCGACACTACCTGGGCAGCCGGGGCGACTGGGATGATAGCCGGGGCTATCAGGATGGGTCTAGATTCGTTGAATCTTAGGGATGCTCGTAGGGTTGCCTTTGCGCGTTCTGGGCACGCTTGGTCGGTTGCTTTGTGGAAGCCTTCGCAGTTGTGGCATCTGATGGGTGAGTGGGTGCAGTTAAGTCCTCCTGCGCAGGACTTGCATGGGTGTTCCTCCGTCGTGTGGTCTTCCGCACAGTGTCCACATCGACCTGTTTCATGGGCGCACTGTTCTTGTCTGTGTCCAAATTCGAGGCAGTTCCGGCATTGGGTGTCTTCGCGGATATTGTGGTATGTTTCGAGAGCACATCTGCGGTCGAAGAGTAAGAGGGACTTAAGGCCCAGGGTGGCCATTGTGTACGATCCTGGGAGGGCGATGACCATTGAGGAGTGGTCCTTGCTGGCTCGTTTTTCGGGGGAGGTTATCCACCTTGGGATTTGGGCGAGTTGGAGTTTCTCCCCGTAGTTGCAATTTATTTTTGACGCGACCAGCTGGCCCGCGTCGATACCGTCCCCGATTGTTGTTGGAATTCCGTGCACGATGAATTTTGACCACTTCGAGTTGGCCCTAATGTCGATGACGTGGATTCTCATCCCCGTGAATGCGTCTTTGATTTCGTGCTTGTAAGCGAGCACGGTGTCGGCTGAGGTATCGAACTTTGTTTCAAGGACGATATGGTTGTTGAGGGTTCTTCGTGCCGTGATGAAGTGGCATTTGGCGTCGGGGATTCCGGCATTGACTTTGGCTCGGATTTCGGAGGGGTTCATGTGTGGGGGTTCGCTGCATTCCGAGATGATTTCTCGGTTAGCCCTCGAGAAATCGGCTTTGAAGAGTGGGTCTGCTTTCTTTGCAGGCTTCCATCTCTGTACCAGTTGAAAGGTACCTTGGCCTGGGTTGCCTGCCTGGGCCACGTTAGCGAAGGACCGGCGGGCGGGTTGTTGTTGTTGTTGTTGTTGTTGTTGTTGTTGTTGTTGTTGTTGTTGTTGTTGTGTGGTGTTGTTGTTGGTTTGGGTGGGTTGGGTTCGGGCGGGTTGAGCCTGTTGGGCTGGTTGGGCTGGTTGGGCTGGTTGGGCTCGTTGGGCTCGGGCGGGTTGGGCTCGGGCGGCGGCGACGGCGACGGCGGCTCGTGGGGGCAGGATGGGTACCGCAGGGGGCGGGGGAGGAGGTTGGGGTTTGCTGAGGAGGGCGTGGATCTCCTCGAGTTGTTTGGTCATTTTGGTTTCGAAGAGGCCCTGTCTTTCTTCGATTTTAATGATTAGGGGGAAGAGGGTTTGGGCCATCGCTTGTTGGATGGCGAATTGCTGGTCTTTCATCAGCTTGTTTTCCTGGTTCATCGCTTGGTTGATCGTTTTGAGTTGCCAGCTGAGGTTCCTTAGCGAATCTGCAGTCTCTTTATGTTCTTTTGTCAATGCTCTGAGGGAGTCATTGATTGATGGTAGTTCTGTTGTGATGTCTGCCTGTGAGGCTTGGGACTGGGAATCGTCAAAGCGAGGGGGTGCCGGGGTCCCTGGAGAAGGGGTCGGCGCGAAGAAACTCGAGAGCGATGGCTGGGAAAGATTCCCAGGTGCGGATCTATCTGGATTTGGGAGGTCAGAAGGGGGATTCCTCTTCCTTCCTTGTCCGAGTCCGAATAAGTCGGGCGTTCCTCTGTTGGAGGCCATTTGTGATGTTGTGATTGTTTTCCTTCGCTTAGAAAACGAACGCGACCGTACGCGGGGGAAGCGAACTGGCTCTGCCTAGTATGGTATACCAGGTGAAGCCGAAGCGATGAAATGAACGATAATGAGAATAGGATACGCGATAGTAAAAGATTTTGAAGCGAGGTTTACCGAGCGTCCGGGAAGATGCAAGAGAGAGAGAGAGATTTTATTATCGACGAGCGAGAAGCTTATTGCGCGCGGACTACCTAACTACAACCTCCACCGTGCAAGCGAAGGCGAAAGGAAAAGACAAAGGAAAGCGAACCGAGTACAAAAAGCGTGAGAGTCCGTTTACGTGACATAAGTGTTTTTCGCGACCGCGACGGTAAGAAATTGAGAGTAGGAGAGAAAGATAACGGGAACTTTAAACAAACCTAACTATCTCCCATAGCGTGATCGTTGCTTGCCGGCTCTTGGGCCGGGGTTGCGGGGACTTGGATGGTGGCCGGAGGGGCCGGGGCCGGGGCCACTGGGGCTGGGGCCGGGGCCACGTTGACCATAGCCGGAGGTGCGAGGATGGGTCTGGATTCGTTAAAGCGAAGGGATGCTCTGAGGGTGGCCTTTGCGCGTTCAGGGCACGCTCGGTCTGTTGCTTTGTGGAAGCCCTTACAGTTGTAACATCTGATGGGCGAGTGGGTGCAGTTGATTCCGCGAGCAGGTCTTGCAGGGTGGCGCATCGGTATTGTGTGGTCTTGGCGCGAGTGGCCACATCGGCGGTCTCTAGAACATAGTTCTTGTCTGTGCCCATATTCGAGGCAGTTGCGGCATTGGGTGTCTTCCCGATGTTATAGTAGGTTTGAGGTTGCATCGTCGGTCAAAGAGGTGGAGGATTGTAGGCCCAGTCGTGATTGTGAATGATCCGGGAGGCGATGGCGTGGAGGAGTGCTCCTTGCCAATTCTCTTCTCCGGGGCGATATCCATCTTGGGACTTGGCGAGAATGAATTTCTCCCATAGTTGCTTCTGATTTCTGGCCAGCGACCAGCTGGCCAGCGTCAAGTCCGTCTCGATTGTGGTCGGGATGCCGTGTACCAGGAATTTTGACCATTTTGAGTTGGCCTGATGTCGATGGCGTGAGCTCATTACCGTGAGGTGTCTTTGATTTCGTGTTTGTGGCGAGTGCTGATTCCGCGAGTATCAACCGTCTCGAGGGCGATGTTGTTGCTGAGTGTTTTCCTTGCCGTTATGAAGTGGCATTTGGCGTCAGGAATGCCGGCGTTGATTTTCGCCCGGATTTCGGAGGGCGTTTGATGGAAGGGGTGTTGGGCGTTGCATTCTATCATGACTTCTCGGTTGGCCCTCGAGAAGTCGGGTTTGAAGAGTGGGTCTTTCTTCGGGGTTCTCTTCCTTTGAACGAGTTGGAAGGTTTCCTGGCTCGGGTTATTGGCTCGAGCAACGTTAGCGAAGGATCGTGGTTGTTGTTGTTGTGGTTGTTGCTGTGGTTGTTGTTGTTGTTGTTGTTGTGGTTGTTGTTGTGGTCGGGTGCGGGTGCGGGCTGGGCCTGTAGTCTGTGGCTCGGCATTGGGGCTTGGTTGGGCTGGAACTGCGGGGGGAGGGGGAGCCGGTGTGGGTTTGTTGAGGGTGAGGGTGATTTTCTCTTGGATTTCCTTCACTTGTTCCACTAGTTTGTCCTGAACTGCTTCGGCGTTGGTGAGGAGGGGATGGATTGCCTGGGTGAGGTTTTTGTTGATAACGTTGATGGTTCCAGCGTTGGTGACATTGGCGCTGGACATTGCGTTCAGCTGTCTTGCTATGTTGTTGACCATGCATGCGAGGTCTCGGGTTTCCTTTAGGAGGGTTTCGTAGTTCTTGGTCATTATTTCTTGTGTGGCGTGCAGTGGGCCTATGCTGGTTGTGAGGGCGTGTCTTATGGCCCATGAGATGTAATTCATGTCCATTTTGTTATGTGTATCTTCCGGGACGATGCTGGGTTCTAGGTAGTCTAGTCTCGGGACGTAGAAATTCGAGTAATCGTCGACGGTTGCATATGCGGCGAGGGGGGCCTGTTGGGCCTCAAGCTGGCTTTGGGTTGATGGGGTGGGGTCGAAGCGGGTTGGGGCTGGCGTGCCTGGGGGTGGTTCCCCGGCGAAGTAGCTTGAGAGAGATGTCTGCGAGGCTACTTGGGAGGGATTCTCGCTTGTTTGTTGTCTTTTCTTGCCCTTGCGCTGAAGGAAAGGGAAGTCGTCGGACATTTCGTGAAGTGTTTGTGTTTTTTATCCTCGCTTAGACGAACGCGACCGTACGCGGGGGAAGCGAAATGGCTCCGCCTAGTATGGTATACCAGGTGAGGCCGAAGCGATAGAGATAAAAGATAATACGAATAGAATACGAATAGAATACGCGATAGTAAAAATTTTGTAGCGAGGTTTACCGAGCGTCCGGGAAGATGCAAGAGAGAGAGAGAGAGAGAATTTATATTGCTTCGAAGTACAAGACTTATTGCACGCCTAACCGAGACCGCCGACGACGAAAAGGAAAGAGAGGAAAAACAAGACGCGACGCGATAAGGAAAAGACAAAAAGAGAAGAAGCTAACCGAACCGAGAAACAGAAACAGTAACAGTGTAATCATGAACGCGTACGCGAAGCCCAAGTAAGTATGAAAGAGACGAGAGAAAAAACGAAACGAATCAGTCTTCCTCCTCCCGACCGTCAGTGTCGTCGTACCATTCCAGTAGCCTTGTGTGTTTTGCAAATTCCAATATGAGATCCACCTTCAAGTTCGTGAACATCCAGTTCTCCCATGTCGCTGGTCCTGGAATTTTGTCCAGGAGTTTTGTTCGATGTTTTGCCCACTGTGGGCATTCGAGGAGGGTGTGTTTTGATGAGTTGATCATGCCGCATTGGCATGGTTCTTGGTCAACGTAGGCTGCATGTTTGTCTATTTTTGTTGTTTGGCATCGTATCCGAGAGATGTGTTTTGCTTTCGCTAGTGTGAGTTTGCGAAGTTGTGGGCAAGGTGTGAGCGTACCGGGGTGGTGGTAGTTGGTGGTGGTTTGTGTGTTCCATTCGTCGAGCATTCGTTCTCGGAGTAGTGTTGTTTGGATCCATCGGGCCCTTGCGTCCCCTGTTTCTTGGAATGGGAGGAGGAGTGATGCAATGCGGTGTAGTCCTGTCCCTTTTATGTTGGTTTCTGTTGGTGGTAGTAGTGTTAAGAGGGGTTCGTGTATGGGATGGCTGTATTGTAGGCAGAGGATTCTGGTGCCGTATTTTCGTGATCGGTATGTGAGGAGGAGTTCGAGCGGGGGTAGGCCGGCTTCTTTTAGTAGGCGTTCTTGTTTGGTCCATCGGGGGAGGCCGGTGACTATTCTGGCCGCTTCGTTATAGAGGGGGGTGAGGGAGCGAATGATATGGTCGCGCCTGTCCAGAGCTTCTGATCCCCATAGAATTGTTGGGAGGAAGGCTTGGGTGATGAGGTGGTGGATGGTTTTAACCGTTGCACCAGGTTGGAAGGAGAGGTTCGGATTAGCTGTAGGATTTGAAGTCATGGCGATGGTGTTTTCTATGTGGGGTCTGAAGGAGAGGGTGGGGTCGATCCATACTCCGACGTATTTCAACCTTTGTTTGGGGTGGATTTCTTTTCCTGCGAGGGTGGTGTGTGTCCTGGGTTGTTGGGTTTGGGAGGAGTTGGTGGGTCGGAAGAAGATGAGGTCAGATTTTTCGGGTTCGTATTGGATGTTCAGTGGGGTTGCTTTGAGTATTCGTTCGGCCATTCTTTCATCGAGTCTTCGGGTTATGAATGTTGGGTTTTTGGATATTTGTACTAGGGCGTCATCGTCGATGTAGGTGGTGTTGAGTTCTTTTTTGGATTCTGAGACGTCTACTATGACGCCGGCATATATCATAAAGAGGACTGGTGACAGGGGGGATCCTTGCGGTAGTCCGGAGTCGTAAGGTTGTGGTGTCTCTAGTTCGTGGTTGAAGAAGAATTGGAGTTTTCGCCCGGTGTTGAACTCTCTACACCAGTTTATTAGGTATTGGGGGAATTTTTGTTGGGTCATGATGTGGGTGAGGGTTGTGTGGTTCACGCAGTTAAAGGCGCCTTGTATATCGTTTGTGAGGATGGCAGGCCGGTCGGGCGAGAACCCTGTCCTTTTTCTGGAGGAGGTTTTGCTGGATGGGGTGAGGTTCGGAGGAGTCGTCAATTGCGGAGATGGTGGGTCTTCCTCCGAATTGGTCGCTGTTAGTGTTTAGTGTTTCGAGGATATCTCCAGCAGTGCAGAGCCTTTCTGCCACTATTTTCTCGAGGAGTTTGCTGAAGCATTGTAGCAGGGATATTGGTCGATATGATTTGGCCAGGAGTAATTTTCCTTACCCGGTTTTGGGATGGGGATGCATTTTGCTATTTTCCATTGGTCTGGGTGGACCGCGTGCCGGAGCATGGCGGTAAACATGTCTTGTATGAGTTGGGTGTTGGCTTTTACTACAGCCTTTACGAAGGTGTATGGGATTCCGTCCGGGCCTGTTGCCGAGTTGGGGGGGCATGAGTTCGTGGCTTTCAAGAGTTCTTCGGGGGTGACTATGGTAAATGTGTCACTAAGGTCAAAGGAGGGGGATCTGATGTTGGGTAGGGAGGAGTCGGGGGACGTCCAATTTGTGGGGAAGAGTTCGGCTCTAAGAGCTTGGCACTTCCCCGCAAACGTTTCTTCACCTTGTATGTCTGGGATGATGGGATCCTTTCTTTTCCCGGAGTTGAGGATCTTCCATATTTCGCTTCCTTTGGCCTCGTTTAAGGCTTTCTCTCTTTGTGTGTTCTTGGCGTCCCTTACGGCCACTGTCCAACTTCTGTACTCCTTGCGCAGGTTTTCCTTGTCCTCTGGGGAGTTTGTCCTCTTGGCCCTTCTCTTGGCTCTGTTAAGGGTTGCTTTGTGTTGTCCTAGTTCGGGGGTCCACCACCTCTTAGATCTTGGGTGGGGTTTGCTCATTGGGGTGACTCGGTCGATGAGGCTTTGTAGGTGTTCCAGGAAGAAGTCTACTGATTGTTTGGTGTGGTTCTGGTCTTCCCATGCTTCGTCCGGGAGGTTGAAATTTGCCATTTGTGTTTCCAGGGTTTCCCAGTCCGTTTTGTGCCAGAGTCGGTGGGGGATGTGTGGGGGTTTAGTGATGTACATTTGGACGGAGATCTTACCATGGTCAGAACCTGCTCCGTCTGTGTTTATGCTCCATCGTACGTTCTGGTCGAGGATTGGCCCTTTCACAAAGGCTAGGTCTATGATTGTAGGTCGGTTCCTATTCCGGGGGAAGTGGGTGTGTTCTCCGGGTTCGTTTATGAGGTGGAGTTTTTGTCTGTCTAGCCAGCGTTTGACTCTTGTTGCATTCGTTCGGTCTGCTCTTATTGTGTTTTTGTAGTCATGGGCGAGGGTTCCGTACCACAGTGTATGATGGCAGTTGAAGTCTCCCATGACTAGGCAGTTTTTGATGGTTGTGATTGTTCTAGCGACGTCCGCGAATGGTCGGCTCCGGCCTGGGGAGTATATGTTGAGGATTTGTGTTTTTTCGTCTTGGATTTCTACGGTGACTGAGAGGATAAAGTTGTTGTGTGTGAAGTGGTGTTTGGGTTTTAGGTTGCAGTGTTTGCGGATGTATGTTGCGCATTTTGGTTCTTTGTGGGCTGGCGTGAAGGTGTAAAAGAGTGGTGAGTCCGGGGGTTGCCCGGTCTTGTTGTTCCATGGTTCCTGAAGTAAAAGAAAAAAAATCTTGATGGAGTCTGTTTGAGCTTCCTCAATGCTGACTTTGTTGTGAGTTCGTTCTTAGCGCAGTTCAGCTGTTGCGCCAGGGCGAGGGATCGTCGGGCGTGATTAGGCATTGGCCATGTCGAGGTCGTTGTGTGCTGGTCCAGCTGCTGGTTGCGTGGCTGGGACTTGGATGGTGGCTTGGGGTGTCGCCGGGATCTGTGCTTGAATTGGTGCGGTTGGGATTATTGGGATGGCGGGGATGGCTGGGATGGCTGGTGCTACCGGGGCTGTTGGGGCTGTTGGGGCTACTGGGGCGGCGGCTCTCTGTGCTCCTTCGGCAACGCGTGTTTGTGCTTTGAGTGTGGCTTTTGCTCTTTCTGGGCAGGATCTGTCAATGGCTTTGTGAGGGCCGCTGCAGTTGAAGCATCGGATGGGTGTGTGGGTGCATTGGATGCCGCCTGGGCATGTTTTGCAGGGATGGCTGTCGGTGGGGTGGTCTTCCGCGCAGTGTCCGCATCTTGGTGTTTCTTGGGAGCAGAGTTCCTGTCTGTGCCCATATTCGAGGCAGTTTCTGCACTGGGTGTCTTCTCGGATATTAAAGAAGGTTTCGAGGGTGCAGCGGCGGTCAAAAAGGAGTAGGGATCGGAATCCCAAGGTTTGGAGGTTGAAGTTGCCTGGGAAGGCAATAATCATTGAGGAGTGGGTCTTCCCATGTCTTTTTTCTGGGGTGGAGATCCACCTGGGGATTTGGGCCAGTGCGAGTTTTTCTCCGTAGTTGCTCCTGATTTCTGAGGCTACGAGTTGTCCTGCCTCATGTCCGTCCCCGATGGTTGTCGGGATTCCATGTAGGAGGAACTTGGACCATTTAGAGTTAGCTCTGATGTTTATGACTTGGATTCCCATTTGTGAGAGGGCGTGGTGGATTTCGTGTTGGTAGTCCATCGCTGTCTCAGCCGATGTGTCAAATTTAGTTTCGAGGACTATGTTGTGGTTGACTGTGACCCTGGCGGTGATGAAGTGGAAAGCGGCTTCCGGGATCCCGCCGTTAATGGTCATGCGGATTTCGGAGGCGGTGATGTTTGCGGGGGCGTCGCATTCTACGATGATCTCCCTGTTGATTTTGGTGAATTGTGGTTTGAAGAGGGGGTCTGGTCTTGCAGGTTTCTTTTTTCTCTGTACCAGCTGGAAGTTTTCTCCTGATGGGTTTCCCTGGGCGGCTACTTTTCCCCATGTGTCATTTTTCCATTTGGAGTTGCGTGCTTGGGGAGGGGGGGCTGCGCTTGGTCCTGCCTGTGCTGCCAGTTGTTGTACTTGTTGTACTTGGATTAGGGATTGTGGGCGGGGTTGTGGCGCGGGTTGGGGGCGGGGTTGAGGGCGGGGGCGGGGTTGTTGTTGTTGTTGTTGTTGTTGATGTTGTTGTTGTTGTTGTTGTTGTTGTTGTTGTTCTTGTGCTTGTTCCGGTTGTTTCTGTTGCTGTCTTGTTTGGATATGGGGTCTTGGTGCCTGGGTTTGCTCAATGGTGGTGACGAGGGTAGCAATCGTAGAATGTAGGCTGCTGATCATCATGGTTTGTGCTTCGATTTGGTTTTTGAGGGTGAGGACGGTCTGTCGCACCTCGTTGGTTTGTTCTTCGACATGGTTCAGCCTGTCGGATGGGGAGTCGAGGCGGGAGACGGCGTGTCTGATGGCCCATGAGATGTAGTTCAGGTCGGGCACGGAGTGGATGCCTTGCGGAACAGTGCTTGGGTTGATGTAGTCGTATTTGGGCTCGTAGTCATCAGTGTATTGTTGGGTGGATGCAAAAATGGACATGAAGCCTGGTTCGGGTTGATTTTGGGTGTGTTCCGTAGATGGGGCGGTGGAGGCGGTCGAGGCGGTCGCCTCTGCTTGAAAGTATCCTTGGATCGAAGCTTGCTCCATGATCGAGTGTGCTTTCCTACCTGAGGGGTAGAGGTTGGTCACGGAAAGGGTTCTCTTTCTTCCTTGCGGAAGTTCGAGGCTTGAAAATTCTTCGGTTGAATCCAGCGTGATGTTTTTGCTTCGCTTGACACAACGGCGACGCGACCGTGGGATAAAAGGTGAAGCGGCTTCGTCTGGTATGGTATACCAGGCTAGACCGTTATGCGAGAAGAAAAAATAAAATAGAAATGAGGTTTCCGATAATTTGAAGTGTTTGTAGCGAGGTTTACCGAGCGCGAGAAGATGCAAGAGGTTGCGTGAAGAGAAAAGAGAAAAAAGAGAAACAAGACCAGGACTGAAGACAGGGCTCTTTATATAACCGAATAACCCATGTCCGAGTATGACAAATACAATCGCTTAAGGAAACAGATAGAAGATAATGGAACTGAATAGAAATCAATAGAATATTCATCTAACGGGGCGGGGTACGAGGAACGAGACTAAGGGTGGTCGAGGCGAGGATCGACTCGAAATACGTTCAGGGCAGGACAGGAGATCGGGCTCGGATACCGATCGAACGAAGTATATTGGTAACTAACAGAATATAGGAATGGCTCCGCTTAGCGTGATACGCTAGGTGAGACCAACTAGGAACGAGTACAAATGAAGACGTTGCGTAAGGAAAGAAGAAGAAAAGAAACAGAAGCGAAGCGAGGAGAGCCTATAATATCTCAAGAAATCGCCGACTAATCCCAATGACTCAACCTGAACAGCGAGAATAGGAAACCTATAACCGATCGATCTTTCCTTCCGCAATCCCAACCTGAAGCGCCTAGCGCGCGACCGTATCCTCCGAGCACCTTCTAACTCATCCACCTTATCCGGGCGATGGCGTCAGCCACCTAATACGCCGATTCCATGGCGTTACCGATGGCAGGATAGGTGGGGCGGTCGTGCGCGATACTAGCCCCTCTCTGAGTTCGAGCTCCGTGAGAACTCCGACAGGTCCAGGCCGTAGGGTATAGGCGATGGAAGGCGGGCGAGGCGAGGCGTTGGTGGCGTTGTCGAATATTAAGGTCGGGCGTCGTAACCCTTCCAGCTACATGTAGAGTCTTGGAGGCGTTTATGTCGGATTCGAGTCTAGAATATCGTCAAGTTCCCACTCTTCCTCACCTTCAGCGACAACAGGGGCGGGGAGGATATGTCCTGGTAGTGGGTCCGTGGCGCAGTCCAATTTGAAGCGTGGAAGGCGAGTGCATCTTATCGAGGCGGCAGGTCAAGTTCATATGCATAGGGGCTGATGACCTTCTTGATCTTGAATCTTCCCAGGCGTTTCAATCGAGTTTCCTAGAGAGGCGAGTGGTGCGGATGTTCTTGGCGTTGAGGCCTCGTCACCGACCTTATAATTGGGGGCAGGTGTTCGGTGTTGGTTGGCACCGGTTTCCTGTCGGTCCTGAGCATAACGCATCTCAGCCCGGAGGTGTTCTTGTATCTCGGTCATTCTTTTCACCAAAGCGTTGACGTCCTGTTGCTGGTTTCCGAAGGCCGATGGTGCTAGGTCTTCCGTGAAGTGGGGGTCATAACCGTAGTTAGCCAAAAACGGGGAAACTTGCGTGGTTTCAGAGGTCGCATTATTGGCAGTGAACTCGGCGATGGGTAACCGGTCAGTCCAGTCATCTTGTTGGTAGGATACGTAGCTCCTGAGGTACTGTTCCATGACTGCGTTGGCTCGTTCCGTCTGTCCGTCAGTTTCGGGATGGAACGCGGACGACATAGCTGCTGTGATTTTCAAGGCTTTGCACAATGATTTCCAGAACGAGGTGAATTGGGTCCTCTGTCGGGCGATAGATGTAGGTAGGCCATGGAGTTTCCAGACGTGGTCGATGTAGAGGCGTGCAAGATCTTCGGAACCGGTGGTTGTATTGCAGGCGATATAGTGCTTCATCTTTGACAGGCGGTCCACCACAACTAGGATCGCGTCCTTACCTTTACTCTCCGGCAGGCCCGTGACGAAGTCCATGGATATATGAGTCCAAGGTTTCTGGGGTACAGGTAGTGGGCGTAGGACTCCGAAGGGGGCGTGCCGAGATGTTTTGCTCCGACTACAGGTATGGCAGTTGCGGACATATCGTTCCACAGACTTGCGCATTGTGGGCCAGTAGTAGGATCGTGCTAGTAGGTCAAAGGTCTTAGCTCTTCCGACATGACCCGCCGACGGCGCATCGTGGTGTTCCTTCAAGAGATGAAGTTGCAGGGCTTGGTCGTGGGGCGTAGATCTTGTGCGATGCGTCAATAGTCCTTCACGGGTTGAGCATTCGGCCAAGGTGATATCTCGGGAATGCTTTGCGCCTCTTCGGATGAGTTCTAGTATCTTGTTTGGGAATGGGTCAGTGATGTACGCTTGTTTAAAAAGTTCTTCCAGGGGGGACAGTCCTTGTAAGGACTGGGTTATAAACAAACCCAGGTTTCCCAGATTCTGGGACTTCAACACTGTCTGACTCTGATGGGCCAGGCGTTCATCCCCCTCCTCAGGCATATCCTGTGACCTCCTGGTCAACGCGTCCGGTTTTCCACCTTTCTTCCCAGGTCGGTACGTGATCTTATAATCGAAACGTGATAGGAGTTCGGACCATCTGGCCTGTCGTCGATTCAATAGTTTCTTGGTCATAAAATATTCTAGGTTACGGTGGTCGCTCAGGACTTCAATTGTATCCACGGTTGTCATTAGTTCCGACCTCCATTCCTCGAAGCAGCGTATGATTGCCAGCAGTTCTTTATCGTATATTTCATTATTACACTCCGCAGGAGAGTGTTTCTTATTCATATATGCTACGGGGTGTAGGGTTCCGGAGTCATCGTATTGGGACAGTATTCCACCAGAGACGAAGTCAGAAGCATCAGATTCCACGATGATATGTCTATCGGGATCGAAATGGCGGAGGACTGGGTACGAGGTAAACGCTGCTTTCATGTGATCAAAAGCTGTCTGACAAGCGGAGGACCATACGAACGGGGTGTTCTCGTGCGTGAGTGCTGTAATGGGTAGCAATATCTTGGAGTAATCTTTGATAAATCTTTTATAAAAGTTTGCAAACCCGGTGAATACCTGAATATCCTTCACATTCCGTGGTGCCTTCCAATCCCTGATCTTCTCTACCTTTGCCGGATCCATTTCCAAACCCTTCGTTGTAATTATTAGTCCGAGGTACTTGGTTTCTTGTACATGGAACTCGCATTTCTCGGGCGCAGTACAGGTGCGTTGTCTGTGAGGGCTTGAAGGACTTGATTAACGTAGTCGATATGCGTTTCCAGATCCTTACTGTAAATCAGGATGTCGTCCAAGTAAGCAGTGCAGAACCTATCAAGGAAGGGGCGGAGAACGTCGTTTATGAACCGTTGGAATGAGGCAGGAGCGTTGGTTAACCCGAACGGCATGACGTTGTACTGGAAGTGGCCAAATCGCGTTCGGAATGCTGTTTTCCACTCGTCCCCGGCGGCGATGCGAATCTGGTTATAAGCTGCCCGGAGATCGAGTTTGGTGTACCATTTGGCCGCGCCGATGAGGTTGAAGGTTTCCTTGGACAGGGGCAGAGGGTAACGATCCTTGATGGTGATGTCGTTTATTCCTCGGTAGTCAATGCAGAAACGGAGTCCTCCACCTGGCTTTCTGACAAACAGAACAGGGGCACAGGCGGAGGAAGAGCTTGGTTCCATTCGTCCTGATGCCACTTCTTCCTCCAGGTGCTTCTGGAGGGTGGTCAGTTCGTCACGGGACATACTATAAAGGGGACCAAATGGGGGTTCAGTTCCTTCCTTAAGCCGGATGTGGTGGTCATAGGGGCGGTGTTGTGGTAGCCTTTTGGCCCCTTCTTCCTGGAATCGTGACAGGTATCGATGGTGGACGGTTGGCACGAGAGCGATAGGATTTGAGAGCGACGGTGATTGTGTTGGATTAAAAACGACTGCGAAGACCTGAAGATCCCTGGTGGTTTCGTAGAACGTAGCTGCTGACACTCTCTCTATCTCTAGATCATGTGTAGCGGGCAGCGGGCTGGAAATTCCTTGGACATAGGCGGGAGTGGGTTTGTCGTTGCATTGGCGGAGGCAGTAAGGGGAGTCAAAGAGAAGGGAGTTCGTAGCAAAGTCTAGTTTAACGTTATGTCGACGCATCCATGGAATACCAAGGACTACCGGGTAGTGCCCAAGACGGGTGACATATGCGGTGACCTTCTCGAAATGGCCTTGAATGCGGAGGGACAATTGTGCAGTGTGTGTGATATCACCGGAGGAGATTTCTCTCTCATCGATTACTTGTAGTTTTCGGGGTTGAGCGAGCAGGGAGGTAGGAAGTTGGTGGTGGCATACGAATCTCTCGTCAATGAATGCGATTCCAGAAGCTCCAGTGTCAACTAATGCGTAGGTTTTACAGATTTTATTTTTATCAGATACAGAACATGAAACAACTAAGTGATCTGAAAAACCTTGCGTAGAAGAGACACTAGAAACAGGACCAGAAACCGAAGACAGAGACAAAGAGATAGGAGAAACCTGTACTGAGCCACTCAGTGCAGGTCGTCCCCATTTCCCGACGGTGGGAGCAGGAGCAGCGGAATCTGAGAGAAAAACCAAGATCAGAAGGGCCAGGAAGAATGAAGCAGAAGCAGAAGAAGAAAAACCAGAACCAGAAGAAGGCGAAGGCGTAGTAGCAAGAGCCCCATGCATCACGGAGGTTGGTAGACCTCGGTGGTAGCAGCAGTGAGCAGACGAGCATTGGGGCGGCGGTTGGGGCCTTCGGTAGCGAAATGTCCCGCGTGTCCACAGTACATACACAACCCTTGGGCCATGCGACGCGAGCGTTCGGCTGGGGACAAGGGACCACGAGGGGCACGAGGACGGATGTTGGAGAGATCCATAGGGACCGAGCCCCCTGGTGCGTGAGACGGGTGCGCGGCGGTAGCTGGGGCGGGAGCGGGAGCAGAAGCAGATGACCTTTGAGGTGCGGAAGCGAAGGCAGGAGTAGAGCGACGGGAGGCGGGCGAGCATCGCAATCGTCATCCAACTCTTGTAGGAGTCGGACGTAAGCCGTCGAAGTCGGGGTGGCGTGGTGGATCGTGGCATTCGGAGGTCGCGAGAGTCGCGTGTGAGGCGTGCTTCTGGGCTTGTTCGTTCAGGCAACGTCGGTAGCGTTGGAAATCGGCGAAGTATGCGGAGAAGTCTCGAGTTCCCTGCGTTAGTTTCTCAGCTCGTTCAGCGGTGGCAACTCGGTTAGAGTCTCAAGCGCGGTGTCCAGGGGGGTGATCAGTGCTTCAATGTTGGCGAGGTTGATGTTGGCACCGTTGACCAAGGGCATGACCTGGCCAAGTGCACGTCCGGTTAGCAGGTTGATCGCGTATACGAGCTGTTGTTGGTCGGAGGTGAACCGGTCGGCGTTTCCAATCATCTTGAGGCGGAGTTGGGTGACGAAGGGGCTGTAACGGGGGTGCTATGATAGGGCACGACCGTGACTTCCGTTCGGATGAGATAGATAGAAAGTAAGGGTAACGAGTTATGATGGGGCTCGTTCCGAAGCAATAGAATTTTGTATGAAGAACGTTCTTAAGTCTGGAAACTTAATAACTTTAAGGGGTCTCTTCGCTAGTAAAGTATAACGGAGCCATTCTAACTGGATAGCATGAGAGCATGCTAACCAGGGCCCGCTATATGCTGAGAGTTATTGGTAGAAGCCAGTACCCGGTGACATATTAAGTGCCTGCAGTGTGGATCGCCACCAGCTGCAAGTGTAACTATATTCCGGTGACTAGGAAGAGGTCTATTCACAGAAGGACAGACTGGCGAGTCTATACCTTGCTGACTGACTAGAAGGCCGGCCAGAGTGGAACTCTGATTGCCCGGCGACCCTCTGTATCCTCTGAGCATCTGAAGTGCAGCTATAAGCGCTAGCTTCGGCCTGGGAAGTCTACAATAAGCTATGAGCTCTACAGCAACTAAGGCCGGCTAATCCTGCAGGCAAAGATTGTGTGACAACCAAGCGGCAGATTACCTATAGGCTTTGACTAGGGGTGGCACCGAAGGTCTTGGAAACTCCTACTGGCGGCAAAGGAAGCGGGGTAGCGGTGGAATGTTTGCAGCACCGGAACTCGGTCCCGCCGGAACTTATTAGGAAAACTTGGAGCAGAGAATAGAAGGCTTTTGGAGTATAAGTACTCGGCCTCATTCCGCCATGTAGTTCTCCAGCGATCTCCAGACCTCTCGGAAGAGCAGAAGCAAGAGCCTTAAGATTATTCTCTTAGTTCTAGCGAGAAGAATCTTGAACCTGTAACCTGATTTTCATTCTGCACGGCCGTCTCTATTCTATTACTCTCTAGTAGTCTAGGACCCCCGTTACACTATAATCTTAAGGTTCCAATCACCTTACAGATTACATTCCTCTTTTCTCTCTACCAGAGATGTCCTCCCTCCCGGCACCAGAGTCCCGTCTCCAGATTGAATGGAAGGCTACCGACCTAAATCTGGAACCGTCGGAACAAAACCAGTTGATCCACAAGCCAAGGACTGCCCTCCAAAAGTGGATCCCAGGTTGCGAGCCTTCATGGCAAGACACGGACTCAGTAACCCTCCAGGAGTTCAACCTGGAGGCCCAACGATTCCTGCAGCACGCGATGCAGCAGCAAATGTCCCAGGTGTATTATGCCCTCGGCATGATCCAGGAACGCCAGGAAGCGGAGTCGGCCCTCATCAGGAGAGCCTACGACTACATGCAGGGTCAAGTAGACTCTGCGCATGAGGAGCTCCGAAGATATGCCCACCGAGACGAGTTAGAGGCGGACAAGATGGAGATTGAGTGGTCAAACCCGGTAATGCCACCCAACTTCATCCAGGAGATTCAGCAGGCCCTCAGCGAGGGAAGACTCACGGTCGCAAGGCCAGAAACCCCGGTCGCCCCCTCCAGGTCAGGCTCCAGAGCGGCTACAAGGCACATGCAGCCCAGAGTTGGGTCCTTTGCCGGATTCACTATCAGGGCCCGGCCAAGAACGGTCCCCATCGTGATGCCACTAGTTGGGGCATCCCCTCTGCCGCCCAGAAGAGCCAGGGGCACCGCCTCACCATTCTCCGGCCTCCCAATAGGCCTCTCCTCTGCAGACTCCGACGAAGAGTATGACCCTGGGTCACCGCTCCGACAGGAGTACAGGGCACCAGCACCTCCTCCTTCCGCAGCAATGAGGCCCTCAGAGCCTCCGGAAATCCCTCTGCCACCCTCACCCCAACAAGCAGGTGGCAACGGAGGAAACCTCCCGCCAGCACCTCCCCCAGCCGCAGGAGCCCCAGGAGCAGACCCAGACTCCTCGGACTCAGAGCCGGAAGATGGGGATAGAAGGGCTTGGCGGAGATACATGAAGAAGAAGATGGAGAAGCAGCAGAGCGATCTGCTGGCCATCTTAGCATCGCACACCCGGGCCTCAGAGCCATCCCATCCCACCATCGCCAACAGGGGTCGAGAACCCAAGGCACCTCCTCCCTCCAAGTTCCAAGGCAAAGCGGAACAAGTGGAGACCTTCCTCCGGCAATGTGAGAACGTCTTCTCCATTGAAAGCCTCTCCTTCACCCAAGAAGAGGTTAGGATCCGCTATGCCGGCAATCTGATGGAAGGAACGGCTGCCATCAAGTGGTATGAATCCTACCACAACTCGATCGACCAAGCCGCGGCCAACCGCCTAGCGGGGATGCCGGTGAGGTTGGATGGCAGATGGAAGAGATGGTCATCATTCGTGGACGCTTTCAGAGCGGCCTTTGGAGAGTCCATCTCCGGGACGATCACGGTGGCTCAGTGGGAGCACCTTACCCACACCCAGCAAGGAGGAATAGACGCCTTCTTGAATGGGATCATTCAGTTGATGTGGAAGACCGGATATGAGGGATCGGTAGTGGATGACAAGATCGCAGGATCTCTCCTACCAGATCTAGGTTTGAGTTGGGCTCTCTTTACCCCCAAACCAAAGACCCTCATGGAACGGATAGCCGCCCTCAGGGAACTTGGCCACACTCATGAGCGGTACCAGGCGACAGCCAAGGCCCCATAAAGTAGAAGACTGGGAAGAAAGAGACCGTCGGCCTAGGGCCAAACCAGAAACATCCCGCTCCTCTGCACCCAAGAAGGCCTCTGGCCCCAAGGACAGAGCTGTGGAGTTAAAGGGTATCCCCTCGGATATCCTAGAAGAAAGAAGAAAAGCAGAAGTATGCTTGAAGGTAAGACCTTCCGGTACCCCATCTAAAGGGTACATAGACTGACTTGTGCAATAGTGCGGCAAGTCCAGACATAAATGGCAAGACTGTTGGTCCAAGGAACCAACAGTAGTCAAGGTGGCAGCGTGTTACGGGCGAACGGCGTGACTTCGTGGAAGAGACTTCGACACGAAGGGGCCCTCGTAGATTGGGTAACATCTAGGATCTTGGCAGGCTGGGTTCGGCAGGAGATGGACTCGGGACGGGGAACTGGCGGAGGGAGACCGGGAGCGAGGACGGGACGGGGACGGGACACGGGAGACGGAGCTGGGTTCTAGGACTACCTCCTAGATGGCGGGAGACGGGTGTTACGTGGGGCCCGTAGGCGAGGCAGAAACAGTGGAGGTCCAAGGAACACAGCCGAAGCGAAGGACTTAGAGGTAGACTCTAAGCGGATGTGAAAACCGTAAAACCCTTTTGGCCGATGAGACCAAAAGATCGTAGACTATGAACTATGGAGGAAGAAAGACTTCGTATTCCTTAAGGTACAAGAGGTTGCGTGAAGAGAAAAGGAAAGGAAGAGAAACTAGACAGAGAGCGAACACAGGCTCTTTATATAACGAATAATCCCTGTCGAACATGACAAATCTGATTGCACAAGGAAAGTAGATAGAATATAATGGAACCGAATAGAAACTGATAGAATAACCCATGACTCATCCATTGTGAGTGCGACCACACCTCTTCACTCCACCGTATCCTACTACGTCCGTGGCCATAACAGATCAGGTCACTCAGAGGCCTAACTCCTGGTAGGCTTTGGCTTATTCTGATATCGTTGGTGGAAGTCTTTGACCAGGTCGGGGAATGTTCAAGGTCGTCGGGGTTCTTAAGGATGGTTCGGGATAACCTTGCAGTACCGTCCAAATATTAATCTTCCCGTCGTCTCCTCGAGTCCAATATTGCTGCAACCTCCACTCTTCTTGTCCTTCAATCTCCACTGGGGTGGAGGTAGTTGCTGTTGCCCTGGGGCCGGGGTCGTTTGCGGCGGTGATAGTAGCGAGGCGTGAAAAACAGGGTGAACCTTCGTAGTGCGTGGTAGGTCCAATTAAATGCAGCGTATGGGCTCACAATCCTCTTGATCCGGTAGGGTCCCACTCGCTTGTCGAGTTTCTTTGAAGGTCGTTTTGTATTGATGTCTTAAGTCGAGAGGAGCACCTTGTCTGTTAAAAATGCAGGAGTGCGGGTAAGCGATTGACGTTAGCGGTGTCCTCTGCTATCTTCTGTGCTCGAAACATCTCGTCCTTTAAGAATTCATAGACGGCCTTCATGTCCCTTGCGATCCCGTTGGCTTGGTCCTCCGCCGTGGTCTTTCCATGTTCTAAGGGGCCAAAGGTCATGCGCGGGTGTCTCCCAGTATTGGCGAAGAAAGGTGAAACCTGGGTGGTTTCCGAGGAATGGTTGTTAGCTGCGAATTCCGCCATCGGCAACATGGATAATGATCGTCCTGTTGGTATGACACATAGCTCGAAGAGTACTGTTCCATAACGCGTTGAACCGTTCAGTTTGACCGTCTGTCTGCAGGGTGGAAAGCTGTTGAATATCGCGGTGAGATTTCTAAGCGATCGCATAAGGACTGCCAAAACTCAAGCGGTAAATTGGGTTCCCCTGTCGGAGACTATTATGCCGGGCAAACCATGTAACTTCCAAACATGTTAGGTAGAGTTTGGCTGTCTCGGCGCATCGACCTCCTTGGTTGTTGGTATGAGGTGTCTCATCTTGGTCAACCGATCTACTACCATCAGGATTGCATTATATCGCTTTCCGGTAGGTCGTAACAAAATCCATCGATCGTCCGTCCATGGTCCATCCGGTATGGGCATTGGTCGTAATACCCGTATGGCGCATTCGGGATGCGCGCTTGGTACAGACCTGCGCAGTTTGAGCGTATTGATCGGCGTATTTTATCTGTGGCCAATAGTATTCTCAATAACTCCAAGGTCTTTGCTCTCCCGGGTGTCCAGCTGATGGTTTGTCGTGATGATGTTCCGCGGTAATTAAAGCGGAGGTCACTTTCTTCCGGTACATATAGCGCGCCTCGGTATAGAAGTCGGCCATCTCCGTCTTCGGAGCATTCGGCTAGTGATATCTTCTTCGAGTGTTTGACTCCGTTCCGAAGTAGCGATAGGATTTTATTTGGGAAACTATCAATCTGGTAAGCATTTGAGAATAATTCCTCCACAGTGGACATTCCTTCAGCGGGTTCATTTGATAAAGAGCCCTCAAACAAACTGCATCCAAATTCTCTCTTTTTATAACTACTTGGCTTTGGTGGGCTAATCTTTCATCCCCTGCCTTAGGGAGGTCTCCTGGCCTCCTAGTCAATGCATCCGGTTTTCCTCCTTGTTTTCCTGGTCGGTATTGAATCATAAAATCGAAACGTGACAGAAATTCCGACCATCTCGCTTGGCGACGATTTAGCAGTTTAGTCGTCATGAAGTATTCCAAATTCCGGTGGTCTGTTAGGACTTTGATAGGGAACTTGGATCCTTCTAGGTTGTATCGCCAGTGTTCGAAACATCGAATGATCGCTAAAAGCTCTTTGTCGTATATTTCATAGTTGCATTCGGCCGGAGAGTGTCTTTTTTGAAAGAACGCTACCGGGTGTAGGATTCCTTCGTCATCGCGTTGTGAGAAGACCCCTCCTGACACGTAATCAGAGGCGTCTGTTTCCACCGTACTCTCTCGTTCTGGGTCGTAGTGTCGGAGTATTGGTGCTGTCGTGAATGCAATTTTGAGGTTTCGGAAAGCCTGATCTGCCTCTTCTGACCATTCAAACTTGACACCCCTTTTATCCACTCTTTCTTCGTGTCATTATTCGTCAATTTAAATCGTGGCATTCTTTATTCTAGAATATCCATCAATGAAACGTCGATAGAAGTTGGCGAATCAGAAAACCTTGTACTTCCTTAACGCTTTCGGTGTTTCCCAATTCATAACTGCGATATTTTCTCCGGGTCCATTTGATCCCTTCGAGTTAAGATAATCCCAAGGTATTTTGTCGCTGCGTGTAAAATTCACGTTTTCGGTCGGAGGTGGGCTTTATTGGCGTAGAGTAGATCGAGTATCTTCCGTGCGTGTATTTTATGTTCCTCAGGGTTTCGAGTAGATTAGAATGTCGTCCAAATAAGCCGTCGCAAACTGGTGCAGGTGAGGGACGGAGAATGTCGTTGATCCATCTCTGGAGCGTCGCGGTAGCGTTGGATTAACCCAAAGGCATTACTTGATACTCGTGGTGTCCGTAGCGTCCGAAATGCTGTTTTCCATTCGTCTCCTTCCATTATCCGTATTTGATTATATCACGCGTGGGTCAAGTTTAGTATAGTATCGGCTTTTGACAACCTCGCGGGTTTCTTCCATTAATGGTAGAGGTATCGGTCTTTCACCGTAATTTCATTTAACCTCGATAGTCGACCATGTAACCGTAAGGTTCCATCACTCTTTTTGACAAAGATGGCCGGGAGCTCCGCCGTGAAGTACTATTCGGATTACCCCTCGAGGTAGGTTTTCCTTGATGTATTCCAGTGCCTTGAGTTCAGTTTGGGTCATGCTGTCACGTTGGTTTGAGCGGTGGTTGGTTATCTCCCTGTAGTACTATGTGGTGGTCGTAGTTGGTTCGGTGTGGGGTAGTACCGGCGCGTCGCTTCTTGAAATAGGGGTAGTAGGTCGTGATTTTCGAGTGCGATTTGGCGAATGTCAGCGGTTGTTTGGTCAGAGCTGAGAGATGAATCAGGTGGGCGCCCTTGTGTAGCTGCTGAACAATCCGTTGAATCGAGGCGGTCTTTGCTGAGTTACGCGAGGTCTATTAGCTTATACTCCGGGGCTGGTATGGATATCACTTGCGGCGATTGGTTTCCTTCGATACAGCAATGTTAGCAGCAGGTTGGTGAATCGAAAATCAGTTTATTCTTCTTTGGCGTAATTTAACGTCGTGTATCGCATCCATGGTATCCCATTACAATCGGGTAGGATCCCAACTGCGTGACAAAACATGGTCTTCTTGGCGGTGTCCGTGTATATCGAGGTCAAGAGTAACAAAGTGGGTGATTTTCCTGATCGAATGGGTCGATCCATCGATCGCGTCGACTCGTCGGGGTATTTTCAGTGGAGTCGTAGTAAGCATGGTGGCGTGCAAAGGATTAGATCTACAAATGCGTATCCGGAGGCTCGGTATCAATGAGAGCAAAGGTGGGTACAAAAGTATTTTTATTACGAGAAGCCAGGCAGGTTACTACAAATTGATTCCCATCAGTTTCCTCCTCTGATGCAGAACAAGTAGGGATCGCATCCTAGAAAAATCCTCAAAGGGTCCCTGGTTTATGCCACTTAAGCCAGGGACAAATCTTTTGCCCGACTCATTGTCAGTCCTGTTCCTCCTCCACCCTGATTGCGCTCCCCTCATAGTATATCTCCTTTGTCCTCCACTGTCCCTTAGCAGCGAGGGCAGTTCCTCATAAGGTGTCCAACCCCCCCACAATAAAAACATCTTCCTTCTGTCAATCGAGCATTTCTTTCCGTAGGAGTGGGGCGGCGCCGGCCCCCCGATAGTTCCATGGGTGTGTCACCTCGGTAGCGAGCGATGGATGAGTAGGCGCAGGTGATGTTTGGTTCGCAGGAGCAGGAGCAGGAGCAGGAACATAAGGGGGCGGCGGTTGGGCTGGAGCGGTACTGTGCGTTGGGTGACAGGGTTACTGTTGCTGGTGGTAAATGGGTGTCGCTTAGTCTGGCCTTGATCGCGCGTTGCCTGTTATCCAACCGTTGTAGAAGGGTCGGCGCAACCATCAACCGTAGTGGGGTCTCGTGGTGTACCATCGCCTCCATCAGTTCGCTGAAATCCCTTCCAGCAAGCACTCCACCTAGTGATCTGGTGAAACCTGACTCGGGCGTGTCGTTGGAACTGGAAGTAGTCAGAGAAGGTGCGGTTTCGTTGGCGCATGTCACTCCAGGTTCTGGCGGGCTGTGTAGACTCTGTCTGGATCGCCGAAAGCAGTGTCAGAATCTCGTAAAGCGTTCCATGGAGGGCAGGTTAATCGCCTTCATCGGTGGTGTATCACGAGGAACTGGCTGGCTGCGATATCGCCGGCGGCCAAAGGCATATGATAAACGGACTGCGGGGTTGGGAAGCGGTCGGCATTCCCCAGTAAACGATCCTCATCTGTTGTTTGAAGAGGTGTAGTCGAGCCCGGTCTTGGTCGCGCGAAATACAGCGGTCGGATAGCTTTTCCGGCGGTGGGTAGTCGTGGAAGGGCTCCTGACTGGGGTGCTGCTGGGTTGGGGGGCTCTTGTTGTGCTGTTGGGCTGCAGCTTGTTGGGCTGCAGCTAGGTCGCTGGAAGGCCTGCCTTGCCTCCTCTCCTTGTGAGTAAGCAGCCTCGAGGTCTTGGCGTATTGGGATAACGCCGTCCGACACCGTTCAGTAGAGGCGAAGGTTTGGGCGTTGGCATGGTCGGGGTTGTAGACAGGATACTGTTGAAGTAGGTCTGTAGTTGTTGCGATAACTCGCGTAGTCAATGAGGTTCGACATGGTGGGCGTTGGTCTAAAGGCTGTGTTGGTTGGCGTTGGAGAGCGCAACCTGGTGTTGCGTGGGGCCCGTGGCGAGGCAGAAACAGTGGAGGTCAAGGAACACAGCGAGCGAAGGACTTAGAGGTAGACTCTAAGCGGATGTGAAAACCGTAAAACCCTTTTGGCGATGAGGCCAAAAGATCGTGAACTATGAACTATGGAGGAAGAAAGACTTACGTATTCCTTAAGGTACAAGAGGTTGCGTGAAGAAAAGGAAAGGAAGAGAAACTAGACAGAGAGCGAACACAGGGCTCTTTATATAACCGAATAATCCCTGTCCGAACATGACAAATACGATTGCACAAGGAAAGTAGATAGAATATAATGGAACCGAATAGAAACTGATAGAATAACCCATGACTCATCCATTGACGAGTGCGACCACACTTCTCTTCACTCCACCATCGCTTATCCTACTACGTCCCGTGACGCCATAACAACGGGAGAGCAGGACAAGGGACTCTAAAGCCAGACAGGGAGCGATGGCTATACGGGAAGAGTTGGCCGAGGACTGGATCAGGGACTGCTAGGTAGGGAGCGATAGCAGGGCGGAGCGGAGGCGGAAGACAGAGGGCGTGAAGACCAGGCAGCGCGATGGTCACGGGGACTGGGTTGAGACTAGGAGTTCCGCCAGAGAAGGGCGATGGCCAGGCAGGGAACAGGACAGAGGCGGGCTCTAGAGAAGCGGGCCGGGGCGGAAGCAGGGCAGGGCGGGACGAGTCAGGCTCTAGGGAGGCGGAGCCTGGAGGCGGAGACAGGGCAGGGCAGGGGGGACGGAGGTCAGGCTCTAGGGAGGCGGAGCCTGGGCGCGAGCAAGAAACGGGGCGAGGTGAGGAGGTCGGGGCGACCATAGATTCTGAAGGCCTTCCTGGCGGGGAGAAGAAGCGAGTCTACGAGGAGCGGCTTCCTAAGTTCTGGAGAAAGACTGAATTGAAGCGTCACGAGAATTACAAGAAGAAATGACTAGGAACTAAAAGGAAAGCATTTCGAAGAGAAAGCGGGAGGGCTTCCCTATATCTGAGAATCATGCGCGCTGATTAATCCAGGCAGCGCAGGAAGGCAGAGCTAGAAGACAGAGACAGGGAAAGCAGAAGCGAGAGCGAGCGAGCAGGAGCGAGGAAAGAACAGGCGGCGGGGACGAGAGCGAGAAGACAGAAGAGAGGAAAACAGGAGGCGAAGGGAACACGAAAGGACAAGGATAGCGGAGCATACTCCGACGAGAAACAGAACAGAGACAGAGACTTAGGACAGGCTAGGAAAGTAAAGGAGTTCAAGGAGACAAGGAAGCGGGGCCAGGGACAGGTCGGCGAGGCGGCGGCAGAGGCGGGGGCGGGGCGCGGACTGGAATCGATC
Organism: Morchella sp. 2016-41; assembly: GCA_024713855.1. Classification (NCBI taxonomy): domain Eukaryota; kingdom Fungi; phylum Ascomycota; class Pezizomycetes; order Pezizales; family Morchellaceae; genus Morchella; species Morchella sp. 2016-41. The sequence goes on from JAMGZD010000003.1 coordinate 3,093,566, forward strand.
GTGAATACCTCAGCGACATGTGAGAAGCTGAGGCTGGACATGGCCTCACGAAGTGCGGGGATCGGGATCGTACTAGAGGATCGGCATAGCCAAGGCATAGGAAACCGTCGCGGCCGTAGGATGTCTTGATGCCAGCCATCTTCCGATCGTCGGGTTGAATAGTCGCGACGATAAGGGTTGACAGGGTAAAGCCAGAGCAGGGAAGAGCCTACAGGCGTCGGGAGTTCTAGGCCTCAGGAGGCGGGAATTAGGGGCTAGCGAGGATAGGGGTACAGGATGGGTCGTGGCGCAGGAGGCAGAAAGACAGCGTGACAGAAGGGCTTTCTGGGGGCGTGGACCGGCAGAAAGGTGCAGGACTTGCAGCGGGGATAGGACCCGACAGCAAGGAGGCAAGAAAACAGGGAAACAGGAAACAGGACGAGAAACAGGACAGGAAACGGAACCAAGGGAACAGGAAACGGGACCAAGGAAACAGGAACAAAGACAGACTGGAGTCTGCCCGTACGCCGTTACACAGCGGTGAGAGTACAAAAGCGGAAGAGAGGTTCTGGCAAGAACAGTTCTCAGAAGAAAGCTAAAGTGGCCGCTATAGCGGTAGAAGAACCGCTTGTTGTACTCCCAGATGCCCCAGAGGTTACAGAGAACTTTGTCTTAGAACGCTGGTTCAGATGATGAAATACTGTGGCTCTAAATGTCATTTAAAGAAGTCTATGTTTTACTAGCTATTTTTCATTGTTTTTGTTTCTCAGAGAATATATAATGATTTTGTTTCCGCCTTTATTTGCACTACAAAAGTATGCTGAGGATGGCTTTAGAGCAGAAACTGCTGGACAGTACATACTCTCTTGAACCAAAATTACACCCAGACACAGAGTACCACAGTTTCAGACATTTCCCAAACACTATCATACCTTATTGCTATAAGTCACCGCTTGGGAATAGAACCAACAGATCTCCGGATCCTAGTAGTGCCCATACAAGAGCCATTAGCAATGGAGAAAAGACCAAGAGAAACAAGCTCAGAACCTTCCGCTAAACGCAGAAGATTGGAAGACAAACTTCCGCAGCTACCAATACATGGCAAGAGGCCTATTTTGGAAGCAAAACTGTCGTGGACAGTAAAAGACAAGAAGGAGAAGCCCAAGGAGATTCCTCTTTGACACCGGGTGCACAGGAGCGATCCTGAACCTAGAGTTCGTCAGAGGGAAGAAAATTCCCTTAGTGCGGCGAGAAACCCCTTTGACAATGTATGATGCTCAAGGAGATGTCATGATGGGAAGCGGGCAGTATTACACTCCCCCGCTCCACATGACTATAGGGGATCATGAAGAGACACTCCGGTGGGAGGTGGCTACTCTAGAAACAGGAATCTCCGGTTACTTGCCAATTGCGTGGGCAAGACAGCATAACCCGGATATTAACTGGGAACTCAATACCATAAACTGGAGGAGTGACTACTGCAAGCAGAATTGTCTCCCAGCGGCGGTCACAGTGGAACCTATCTCTATCTATCAAATGATGGAAGAAGAAGAGGTGTACCAAATAGTGGCAACCATATGGACTGATGAGAATGGAGACAACGTGGCATTGGAAATGCCCGAGCGGTACAGAGAATGGGCGCAATTAGCCAGTAGGGAGAGGGCAGATGAGTTACCAGCTCACACCTCTAATGATCTAAAAATCAAGCTCCTCTGGGTGAAAAGCCACCATTCGGCCCGTTGTACTCTTGTTCCACCCAAGAGTTGAAAGCCCTCCGGGAGTACCTGACCAAAGAAGTGGCAACAGGGAAAATCTCAAGATCAAGCAGCCCAGCTGCTGCACCTATCCTATTCGTGCCGAAGAAAGATGGAACGCTGAGGATTTGCGTCGATTACAGAGGACTGAACAAGGTTACAGTCAAAGACAAGTACCCTCTCCCAATTATGAGCGAGCTCAGGGAGAGACTGTTTCAGGCCCGAATCTTCACAAAGCTAGACCTGAAGAATGGCTTCAACTTGATCAGGATAGCAGAAGGTCATGAGTGGAAAACCGCTTTCAGAACCCGCTATGGACTGTATCAGTATAATGTGATGCCATTCGGTCTATGCAACGCCCCTTCCGCCTTCCAGGCAATGATCAATGATGTGCTAAAGGAACTACTGGATGAAGGAGTGGTTGTCTATATCGACGACATCCTCATCTACTCAGAGACTGAGGAAGAAGCGTGAGAGAAGCTAGTCAAGAAGGTTCTCCGGAAACTTCATGAGGCAAAACTCAATATCTCATTGAGTAAAAGCTCTTTCCACGTCCGGGAAGTAGAATACCTCGGATACCATCTCTCGGCAGAAGGAGTATCCATGTCAAAAGACAAAGTGGAGGCAGTTAGAGAATGGCCAGTACCCCAAAATGTCAAGGGAATACAGGCATTCCTCGGGTTTGCAAATTTCTATCGCCGCTTCATTGAAGGCTTTAGTAAGATCTGCAAACCGTTAACTGACCTTACCGGAGGTGACAAGAAATGGTATTGGACCGCAGCTTGTGAACAGGCCTTTGATGAACTCAAAGAGAGATTCACTAGCGCTCCTATCCTCGCCCACTTTGACCCCACTAGGAGAACAGTGGTTGAAACTGATGCCAGTGACTTTGCCAAAGGTGCAGCGCTCTCTCAGTATGGTGAAGATGGAAAGCTACATCCGGTGGCTTTCTATTCAAGAAATTCAACCCTGCTGAGATCAATTATGACATTCATGACAAGGAAATGGCGCAATTGTAGCCTGTTTCGGGAATGGGAAGCATATGCTAAAATCCTGCGAACGAGATCACGGTTTTCACAGACCACAAGAATTTAGAGTACTTCAACTCTACCAAGGTTCTCACTAGGCGGCAAGCTAGATGGTCTGAGGACCTAGCAGGCTACAATTTCAAAGTTGTCTACAGACCGGGAGATAGAAGCAGCAAGACTGATGCACTGTCAGGCGCTGGGATCACCGCCTTACAGAGGGTGAACCTCTGCAGCGGAGCCACAGATGTTTTCAGGCCAGGTCAATTAGTATTGGATCCTGCTAAGCTAGCAGCGGTGAGGATCAATCAATTGCAATCTCTGTTCTTGGAGCGCCTATTTGCGGCAGCTAAACAAGACAGGAACTGGCAAGACTTGCTCCGCTCCTTGGTTGAAAGGAAACCCAATTTGGACCAGAACCTATCGGCTCAGAATGGACTCATCTTCTTCAAGAACCGGTGGTACATTCCCAATGACAAGTCTACAGAAAGAGATAATGTCAGTCTCATGACTCTAAAGTGGCTGGCCATTTTGGCCAATTCAAGACACTAGGCGGATAAGAAACAACTTCTTTTGGCCCAACATGGATAAGGATGTTGAGGAATATGTCGGAGCTGTGATAGCTGCCAGAGGAATAAGACCTCTAGGACATAAGAAGTTTGGTATGCTCCAACCTCTGGAGATACCCTATCGGCCTTGGACATCTATCTCTATGGACTTCATTGTGGGACTACCGGAGTCTAGTGGGTATACAAAGATCTGGGTAATAGTGGACCGCTTTTCAAAGATGGCTCACTACATCCCGCTTCCTACCCTAAATAAGACTGAAGATTTAGCCAAACTGTTCCTGAAGGAAGTCTGGAGACTCCATGGGCTACCTGATGACATAGTCTCGGACAGAGATAGCAAGTTCATCTCTCACTTTTGGCAATCTCTCATGACCCTACTCAATGTGAAGCTAAAGATGTCCACTTCTTTCCACCCCCAAACGGACGGCCAGACAGAAAGAGTTAACCAGACCCTGGAGCACTACTTGAGAAGTTACTGCTCATATCAACAGGATGACTGGGCGGACCTCTTGCCACTGGCAGAGTATGCATACAACTCGGCGGTCTCTGAGTCTACCAAAGTATCGGCTTTCTATGCCAACTATGGATATGAACCCAGGACCAACTGGCGGCTCTAAGGAGGGTGTAGAGTGGAACAATCCAGCAAGTGAGGTCATGATCTCCCAATGGGAATCTATATGGCAGGCTATGAGCGGCAGCCTGGGAAGGCAAGACTTAGGATGGCCCGGTGGTATGATAAACATGCACTGGCACCTCCGGAAATCAAGCGCTGGGGATGAAGTAATGCTAGACCGGCGCAATGTGCAAACAAAGCGGCCAATGAATAAGCTGGATCAGAAGAAGATGGGACCTTTCAAGGTCATTGAAGCTGTGGGTACCCGTGCCTACCGGCTCTCCCTTCCTCCCCAGATGGGAATCCACCCGGTCTTTCATGTCTCTCTCCTAGAACCATACAGGATACCAGCGGATTTAGAGAGAAGGGTTCCCCCACCGGAACCTGAGGAGATTGGAGGAGAAGAGAACTGGACTGTGCGGGAAGTAGCAGACAGCCGGGTCAATAGGAAGAGGCAAAGGGTGGAGTATTTAGTCTTGTGGGAAGGCTTTGAGAATGAAGATGCTACATGGGAACCTTGGGAACACCTCCGGAAGAGTGCTGAAGAAGCCCTCCGAGATTTCCATCAGAGGTATCCCAAGAAGCCTAGAGACAAGAGATCTCTTGGGTAAAGAAACTTCTTCTCATCACCTCCTCACTCGGATTCCTTTGTCACATAATAAAAATGGAATAAGATTGCTACCAGATCTCGGTGACCAAGATCCTGGAAGAGGGGAGTAGTATAACGGAGCCATTCTAACTGGATAGCATGAGAGCATGCTAACCAGGGCCCGCTATATGCTGAGAGTTATTGGTAGAAGCCAGTACCCGGTGACATATTAAGTGCCTGCAGTGTGGATCGCCACCAGCTGCAAGTGTAACTATATTCGGTGACTAGGAAGAGGGTCTATTCACAGAAGGACAGACTGGCGAGTCTATGCCTTGCTGACTGACTAGAAGGCCGGCCAGAGTGGAACTCTGATTGCCCGGCGACCCTCTGCATCCTCTGAGCATTTGAAGTGCCGCTACAGCGCTAGCACTCGGCCTGGGAAGTCTACAATAAGTTATGAGCTCTACAGCAACTAAAGCCGGTTGATCCTGTAGGCAAAGGTTGTGTGACAACCAAGCGGCAGATTACCTATAGGCTTTGACTAAGGGTGGTACTGAAGGGCTTGGAAACTCCTGCTGGCGCTTAAAGGAAAGCGGGGTAGCGGTGGAATGTTTGCAGCACCGGAACTCAGTCCCACCGGAACTTAGTAGGAAAACTTGGAGCAGAGAATAGAAGGCTTTTGGAGTATAAGTACTCGGCCTCATTCCCGCCCATTTAGTTCTCCAGCGATCTCCAGACCTCTCGGAAGAGCAGAAGCAAGAGCCTTAAGATTATTCTCTTAGTTCTAGCGAGAAGAATCTTGAACCTGTAACCTGATTTTCATTCTGCACGGCCGTCTCTATTCTATTACTCTCTAGTAGTCTAGGACCCCCGTTACATAAAGATCCGCTGATCATGAGAGGCCAACCTGGGGCTTCCCGGGTTCTTTTATAAGATTCCCGGCGCCCTTACTCAGGTTCTTTTCCTGACGGCCATCTGCCTGTCAATAGTCGGGGGCACAGCGACTATTTCCTATGAGGGAGAGTGAGGGGTTGCAACCACACCTCGGAGGAACTTCCTTCCGAGTCAAATCACGCAATTGTTAAGTGGCGGAGTCGGGACCCTAGGAACTAGCGGGTAGCCGATCCGTTTAACGCTTACGGTTTCTAATAATTATATAGAAGCGATTTGGGTGTTTTCAAAGCGAAGTGTTTGCTTTGGTAGCTTGGATTGCATCCTCACTCCCAAAGATGCACCGGGGCGAAATCAGGGCGTTCCGTCGGTTTGATGCTCCGGGGGTTATTCTTGGGGTCCAAAACGTGTTTTTTGAATTGACACTCCCATTACCTCCGGACCGCCGACAGGATCCTTTCTGACGTGCTAAAGCCTATTTTCGAGCATCCGTTGCGGAGTTATCGCACCTCAAAGTTCAGTTGCCGGTAGGGCGACTTATGTTTAGGGTCGAACCTCCTCCGGCATTACTGTCCTTTTTGCTCCAACTGTATCCAGTCGCTGGTTTTGACTTGTAAGAACTCTTACTCGCTAGGATCACTACTTTCCATACCATGAAAGATAGTGGCTGTCCTGCTCTTACCTTCACCCGTCGATGAAGGATAAGTCGCAGTCTAACGGAGCGTGGTGCGAGGAACGAGGTTGAGTCTAACGAGGCGAGATGCGAGGAACGGGACTAGGGGTGGTCGAGGCGGGATCGACTCGAAATACGTTCAAGACGGGACAGGAGATCGGGCTTGAATACCGATCGAACAAAGTATATTGATAACTAACGGAAGATAGGAATGACTCCGCCTAGCGAGATATGCTAGGTGAGACCAACTAGGTACGAGTACAGATGAAGACGTTGCGTAAGGAAAGAAGAAGAGAAGAGAAACAGAAAGCCCCTGTAATATACCCGAAATCCTCCGCTGACTAATCCCAATGACTCGACCCGTACAACGAGAATAGGAAACCCATAACCGATCCCGATCTTTCCTTCCGCAATCCTAACCCGAAGCGCCTAGCGCTGACCGTATCCTCCGAGCACCTTCCTAACTCATCCACCTTATCCGACGCGATAGCGATCGCCCGCTAATATCTCGATTCCGCGTTACCGATGGCAGGGCGGGTGGGGCGGTCGTGCGCGATACTAGCCCCCTCTCTGGGTTCGAGCTCCGTGAGAACTCCGACAGGTCAGGTTTCGTAGGGTATAGGCGATGGAAGCGGGCGGAGGCGAGGCGTTGGTGGCGTTGTCAGAGTCTTTCGGTCGGGCGTCGTACCCCTTCCAGCTGCACAGGTACTGGAGACGTTTGTATCGGATTCGAGAGTCTAGAATATCGTCAAGTTCCCACTCTTCCTCACCTTCAACGACAACAGGGGGAGTCGGGGGAGGGATGTGTCCTGGTAGCGGGTCCGTAGCGCATGTAACGGGGGTCCTAGACTACTAGAGAGTAATAGAATAGAGACGGCCGTGCAGAATAGAAATCAGGTTACAGGTTCAAGATTCTTCTCGCTAGAACTAAGAATAATCTTAAGGCTCTTGCTTCTGCTCGTTTCTGTCTGAGGATGGATCGTGGAGAACTAATGGGCGAGAGCGAGACTGAGTACTTATACTCCAAAGCCTTCGACCCTCCGCTCCAAGTTTTCCTACTAAGTTCCGGTGGGACCGAGTCTCGGTGCTTTTGCAAACATTCCTCCGCTACCCCGCTTTTCCGTTTAAGAGCCAGCAGGAGTTTGCAAGCCCTTCGGTGCCACCCTTAGTCAAAGGCTTCAGGTAATCTGCCGCTTGATTGTCGCACAACCTTTGCCCGCATGATTAGCCGGCTTTAGTTGCCGTAGAAAGCTCATAACTTATTGTAGACTTCCCAGGCCGAAGTGCTATCGCCGCGTGGCGGCACTTCAATGCTCGGAGGATACAGAGGGTCGCCGGGCAATCAGAGTCTACTCTGGCCGGCCTTCTAATAAGTCAGCAAGGCATAGACTCGTCAGTCTGTCCTTCTGTGATTAGACCTCATCCTAGTCACCGGAATGTAGTTACTCTTACAACTGGTGGCGATCCACGCTTGTAGGTAGCTTGCATGTCACCGGGTACTGGCTTCTACCAATAACTCTCAGCATATAGCGGGCCCTAGTTAACATGCTCTTCATGTTATCCAGTTTAAAGTGGCTCCGTTATACTACTCCCCTCTTCCAGGATCTTGGTCACCGAGATTTGGTAACAATCTTATTCCATTCTTATTTATGTGACAAAAAATCCGAGTGGGGGGTGATGAGAAGAAGTTTACTACCCAAGAGATCTCTTGTCTCTAGGCTTCTTGGGATACCTCTGATGGAAATCCCGGAGGGCTTCTTCAGCGCTCTTCCGGAGATGTTCCCAAGGTTCCCATGTAGCATCTTCATTCTCGAAACCTTCCCACAGGACCAGGTACTCAACCCTTTGCCTGTTCCTATTGACCCGGCTGTCTGCTACTTCTCGGACAGTCCAGTTCTCCTCTCCTCCAATCTCCTCGGGTTCCGGTGGGGGAACCCTTCTCTCCAAATCCGCTGGTATCCTGTAGGGTTCTAAGAGAGAGACATGAAAGACCGGATGGATACCCATCTGCGGGGGAAGAGAGAGCCGGTAGGCACGGGGGCCCACGGCTTCGATGACCTTGAAAGGTCCCATCTTCTTCTGGTCCAGCTTATTCATTGGCCGCTTTGTTTGCACATTGCGCCGGTCTAGCATTACTTCATCTCCAGGCTTGATTTCCGGAGGTGCCAGTGCATGTTTATCATACCACCGGGCCATCCTAAGTCTTGCCTTTCCCAGGCTGGCGTTCATAGCCTGCCATATAGATTCCCATTGAGAGATCATGACCTCGCTTGCTGGATTGTTCCACTCTCTACACCCTCCTTAGAGCCGGCCAGTTGGTCCTGGGTTCATATCCATAGTTGGCATAGAAAGCCGATACTTTGGTAGACTCAGAGACCGCCGAGTTGTATGCATACTCTGCCAGTGGCAAGAGGTCCGCCCAGTCATCCTGTTGATATGAGCAGTAACTTCTCAAGTAATGCTCAGGGTGCAGTTAACTCTCTCTGTCTGGCCGTCCGTTTGGGGTGGAAGAAGTGGACATCTTTAGCTTCACATTGAGTAGGGTCATGAGAGATTGCCAAAAATGAGAGATGAACTTGCTATCTCTGAGACTATGTCATCAGGTAGCCCATGGAGTCTCCAGACTTCCTTCAGGAACAGTTTGGCCAAATCTTCAGTTTTATTTAGGGTAGGAAGCGGGATGTAGTGAGCCATCTTTGAAAAGCGGTCCACTATTACCCAGATCTTTGTATACCCGTTAGACTCCGGTAGCCCCACAATGAAATCCATAGAGATAGATGTCCAAGGCCGATAGGGTATCTCCAGAGGTAGGAGCATACCAAACTTCTTATGTCTAGAGGTTTTATTCCTCTGGCAGCTGTCACAGCTCCGGACATATTCCTCAACATCTTTATCCATGTTGGGCCAAAAGAAGTTGTTTCTTATCCGCTCTAGTGTCTTGAACTGGCCAAAATGGCCAGCCACTCTAGAGTCATGGCACTCGGACATTATCTCTTTCTGTAGATTCTTGTCATTGGGAATGTACCACCGGTTCTTGAAGAAGATGAGTCCGTTCTGAACCGATAGACTCGGATTCTGATCCAAGTTGGGTTTCCTTTCAACCAAGGAGCGGAGCAAGTCTTGCCAGTTCCTGTCTTGTTTAGCTGCCGCTGATAGGCGCTCCAAGAACAGAGATTGCAATTGATTGATCCGCACAGCTGCTAGCTTAGCAGGATCCAATACTAATTGACCTGGTCTGAAAAACATCTGCGGCCCGCCGCAGAGGTTCACCCCTCTGTAAGGCGGTGAATCCCAGCTGATAGTGCATCATCAGTCTTCCTGCTCCTATCTCCCTATAGACAACTTTAAAATTGTAGCCTGCGAGGTCCTCGAACCATCTAGCTTGCCGTCTAGTGAGAACTTTGGTAGAATTGAAGTACTCCAACTTCTTGTGGTCTGTAAAAACCGTGATCTCATGCTCGCAGGATTTTTGCATATGCTCCCATTCCCGGAAACAGGCTACAATTGCGCCCATTTCCTTGTCATGAATATCATAATTGATCTCAGCAGGGTTGAATTTCTTTGAATAGAAAGCCACCGGATGTAGCTTTCCATCTTCACCATACTGAGAGCGCCGCACCTTGGCAAAGTCACTGGCATCAGTTTCAACCACTGTTCTCCTAGTGGGGTCAAAGTGGCGAGGATAGGAGCGCTAGTGAATCTCTCTTTGAGTTCGTCAAAGGCCTGTTCACAAGCTGCGGTCCAATACCATTTCTTGTCACCTCCGGTAAGGTCAGTTAATGGTTTGCAGATCTTACTAAAGCCTTCAATGAAGCGGCGATAGAAATTTGCAAATCCGAGAAATGCCTGTACTCCCTTGACATTTTGGGGTACTGGCCATTCCTTAACTGCCTCCACTTTGTCTTTTGACATGGATACTCCTTCTGCCGAGAGATGGTATCCGAGGTATTCTACTTCCCGGACGTGGAATGAGCTTTTACTCAATGAGATATTGAGTTTTGCCTCGTGAAGTTTCCGGAGTACCTTCTTGAGTAGCTTCTCATGCTCTTCCTCTGTCTCGGAATAGATGAGGATATCGTCGATATAGACAATCACTCCTTCATCTAGTAGTTCCCTCAGGACATCATTCATCATTGCCTGGAACGCGGAGGGGGCATTGCAAAGACCAAATGGCATCACATTATACTGGTACAGGCCATAGCGGGTTCGGAAGGCGGTCTTCCACTCGTCACCCTCTGCTATTCTGATCAGATTGAAGCCATTTTTTAGGTCTAGCTTTGTGAAGATTCGGGCCTGGAACAGTCTCTCCCTGAGCTCGCTCATAATTGGGAGAGGGTACTTGTCTTTGACCGTAACCTTGTTCAGTCCTCTGTAATCGACGCAAATCCTCAGCGTTCCATCTTTCTTCGGCACGAATAGGATGGGTGCAGCGGCTGGGCTGCTTGATCTTGAGATTTTCCCTGTTGCCACTTCTTTGGTCAGGTACTCCCGGAGGGCTTTCAACTCTCGGGTGGAACAAGAGTACAACGGGCCGAATGGTGGCTTTTCACCTGGTAGGAGCTTGATTTTTAGATCATTAGAGGTGTGAGCTGGTAACTCATCTGCCCTCTCCCTACTGGCTAATTGCGCCCATTCTCTGTACCGCTCGGGCATTTTTAATGCCACATTGTCTCCATTTTCATCAGTCCATATGGTTGCCACTATTTGGTACACCTCTTCCTCTTCCATCATTTGATAGATAGAGATGGGTTCCACTGTGACCGCCGCTGGGAGACAATTCTGCTTGCAGTAGTCACTCCTCCAGTTTATGGTATTGAGTTCCCAGTTAATATCCGGGTTATGCTGTCTTGCCCACGCAATTGGCAAGTAACCGGAGATTCCTGTTTCTAGAGTAGCCACCTCCCACCGGAGTGTCTCTTCATGATCCCTTATGCTCATGTGGAGCGGGGGAGTGTAATACTGCCCGCTTCCCATCATGACATCTCCCTGAGCATCATACATTGTCAAAGCGTGTCTCCGCACTAAGGGAATTTTCTTTCTCTGACAAACTCTAGGTTCAAGATCGCCTCCTGTGCACCCGGTGTCAAAGAGACATCTCCCTTGGGCTTCTCCTTTCTTGTCTTTTACTGTCCACGACAGTTTTGCTTCCCAAATAGGCCTCTTGCCATGTATTGGTAGCTGTGAAGTTTGTCTTCCAACCTTCTGCGTTAGCAGAAGGTTCTGAGCTTGTTCTCCTCGGTCTTTTCTCCATTGCTAATGGTCTTCGTAGAAGAGGCACTACTAGGATCCGAGATCTGTTGGTTCTATTCCCAAGTGGTGACTTATAGCGATGAAGTATGATAGTATTTCGGTAAAGTCTTAAAACTGCGGTACTCTGTGTCTGGGTATAATTTTGGGTCAAGAGAGTATGTACCGACCAGCAGTTTCGGCTCATAAAGCCATCCTCAGCATACTTTTGGTAGTGCAAATAGGCAGAAACAAATCATAATATATTTTTTAAACCAGAGAAACAAAATCGTTGAAAAAACTTGCTAGCAAAAACAAAAGAAATAGACTATTTAACAGACATTTTCAAAGCCACAGTATTTCCTCGTCTGAACCGGCGCCCGGTTCTAAGACAAAATTCTCTGAGAGCTCTGGGGCTTCCGGGAGTACAACAAGTGGTTCTTCCACCGCCATGGCGGCCACTCTAGCTTTCTTCTGAGAACTGTTCTTTCCAGAACCTCTCTTCCGCTTTTGTACTCTCACTGCTGCCACTTGACCACTGTCGGTTCCTTGACCAACAGTCTTGCCATTTGTGTCTGGACTTGCCGCACTATTGCACAAGTCAGTCTATGTATCCTCAATGGGGTACCGCACAGCCTCGTCCCAATCTAGGGTGTGGCCGTGCCTTTTTTTGCTAGGAAGGAAGGTCTTACCTTCAAGCATACTTCTGCTTTTCTTCTTTCTTCTAGGATATCCGAAGGGATACCCTTCAACTCCGCAGCTCTGTCTTTCGGACCGGAGTCCTTTTTGGGGGCAGAGGAGCGAGAGTTTTCTGGTTTGGCCCTAGGCCGACGGTCTCTTTCTTCCCCGGGAGTCTTCTTGGTCTTAGCAGGTGCCTTGGCTGTCGCCTGGTACCGCTCATGAGTGTGGCCAAGTTCCCTGAGGGCAGCTATCCGTTCCATGAGGGTCTTTGGTTTGGGGGAAAGAGAGCCCAACTCAAACCCAGATCTGGTAGGAGAGATCCAGCGATCTTGTCATCCACCGATCCTCATCCGGTCTTCCACATCAACTGAATGATCCCATTCAAGAAGGCGTCTATTCCTCCTTGCTGGGTGTGGGTAAGGTGCTCCCACTGAGCCACCGCATCGTCCCGGGAGATGGACTCTCCAAAGGCCGCTCTGAAAGCGTCCACGAATGATGACCATCTCTTCCATCTGCCATCCAACCTCACCGGCATCCCCGCTAGGCGGTTGGCCGAGGCTTGATCGATCGAGTTGTGGTAAGATTCATACCACTTGATGGCAGCCGCTCTTCCATGAGATTGCCGGCATAACGGATTCTCACCTCCTCTTGAGTGAAGGAGAGACGCTCAATGGAGAAAACATTCTCGCATTGCCGGAGGAAGGTCTCCACTTGTTCCGCTTTGCCTTGGAACTTGAGAGGAGGAGGTGCCTTGCTCGACCCTGTTGGCGATGGTGGGATGGGATGGCTCTGAGGCCCGGTGTGCGATGCTAAGATGGCCAGCATATCGCTCTGCTGCTTCTCCATCTTCTTCTTCATGTATCTCCGCCAGGCCCTTCTATCCCCATCTTCCGCCCGAGTCCGAGGAGTCTGGGTCTGCTCCTGGGGCTCCTGCGGCTGGGGGAGGTGCTGGCGGGAGGTTTCCTCCGTTGCCACCTGCTTGTTGGGGTGAGGGTGGCAGAGGGACTTCCGGAGGCTCTGAGGGCCTCATTGCTGCGGAAGGAGGAGGTGCTGGTGCCCTGTACTCCTGTCTGAGTGGTGACCCGGGGTCATATTCTTCGTCGGAGTCTGGGTAGAGGGAGAGGCCTATTGGGAGGCCGGAGAATGGTGATGCGGTGCCCCTAGCTCTTCGGGGCGGCAGAGGGGATGCCCCAACTAGTGGCATCACGATGGGAACCGTTCTTGGCCGGGCCCTGATAGGGAATCCGGCAAAGGACCCAACTCTGGGCTGCATGTGCCTTGTAGCCGCTCTGGAGCCTGACCTGGAGGGGGCGGCCGGGGTTTCTGGCCTTGCGACCGTGAGTCTTCCCTCGCTGAGGGCCTGCTGAATCTCCTGGATGAAGTTGGGTGGCATCACCGGGTTTGATCACTCAATCTCCATCTTGTCCGCCTCCAACTCGTCCCGGTGGGCATATTTTCGGAGCTCCTCATGCGCAGAGTCTACTTGACCCTGCATGTAGTCGTAGGCTCTCCTGATGAGGGCCGACTCCGCTTCCTGGCGTTCCTGGATCATGCCGAGGGCATAGTACACCTGGGACATTTGCTGCTGCATTGCGTGCTGCAGGTATCGCTGGGCCTCCAGGTTGAACTCCTGGAGGGTTACCGAGTCCGTGTCTTGCCATGAAGGCTCGCAACCTGGGATCCACTTTTGGAGGGCAGTCCTCGGCTTGTGGATCAGCTGGTTTTGTTCCGACGGTTCCAGATTTAGGTCGGTAGCCTTCCATTCAATCTGGAGACGGGACTCTGGTGCCGGGAGGGAGGACATTTCTGGTAGAGAGAAAAAGAGGAATGTAATCTGTAAGGTGATTGGAACCTTAAGATTATAGTGTAACGGGGGTCCTAGACTACTAGAGAGTAATAGAATAGAGACGGCCGTGCAGAATAGAAATCAGGTTACAGGTTCAAGATTCTTCTCGCTAGAACTAAGAATAATCTTAAGGCTCTTGCTTCTGCTCGTTTCTGTCTGAGGATGGATCTTGGAGTACTAATGGGCGAGAGAGACTGAAAGACTTATACTCCAAAGCCTTCGACCCTCCGCTCCAAGTTTTCCTAAGTTCCGGTGGGACCGAGTCTCGGTGCTTTTGCAAACATTCCTCCGCTACCCCGCTTTTCCGTTTAAGAGCCAGCAGGAGTTTGCAAGCCCTTCGGTGCCACCCTTAGTCAAAGGCTTCAGGTAATCTGCCGCTTGATTGTCGCACAACCTTTGCCCGCATGATTAGCCGGCTTTAGTTGCCGTAGAGCTCATAACTTATTGTAGACTTCCCAGGCCGAGTGCTATCGCCGTAGCGGCACTTCAATGCTCGGAGGATACAGAGGGTCGCCGGGCAATCAGAGTCCTACTCTGGCCGGCCTTCTAATAAGTCAGCAAGGCATAGACTCGTCAGTCTGTCCTTCTGTGATTAGACCCTCATCCTAGTCACCGGAATGTAGTTACTCTTACAGCTGGTGGCGATCCACACTGTAGGTAGCTTGCATGTCACCGGGTACTGGCTTCTACCAATAACTCTCAGCATATAGCGGGCCCTAGTTAACATGCTCTTCATGTTATCCAGTTTAAAGTGGCTCCGTTATAGCGCAAGGTTCCAATTTCGAAACGTGGAAGACAGGGTGTATCTTCATCGAGGCCGGTAGGTCGAGTTCGTAAGCGTAGGGGCTGATGACTTTCTTGATCTTGAACCTTCCCAGGCGTTTCCAATCGAGTTTCCTAGAAGGGCGAGTGGTCTGGATGTTCTTTGCGTTAAGCCATACTTCGTCACCGACCTTATAATTAGGGGCGGGTATCCGATGTTCGTTGGCGCCGGTTTCTTGACGGTCCTGAGCATAGCGCATCTCGGCTCGGAGGTGTTCTTGTATCTCGGTCATCCGTTTCACCAAAACGTTAACGTCCTGTTGTTGGTTTTCGAAGGTCGATGGTGCTAGGTCTTCCGTGAAGCGGGGATCATAACCGTAGTTAGCCATAAACGGGGAGACTTGCGTGGTTTCAGAGGTAGTATTATTGGCAGTGAACTCGGCGATAGGTAACCAGTCGGTCCAGTCATCTTGTTGGTAGGATACGTAGCTCCTTAGGTACTGTTCCATGACTGCGTTGGCTCGTTCCGTTTGTCCGTCAGTTTCAGGATGGAAGGCGGACGACATAGCTGCTGTGATCTTTAATGCCTTGCACAATGATTTCCAGAATTTTGACGTAAATTGGGTCCCTCTGTCCGAGACGATAGATGTAGGTAGGCCGTGGAGTTTCCAGACGTATTCGATGTAGAGACGTGCGAGATCTTCGGAGCCGGTGGTTGTATTGCAGGCGATATAGTGCTTCATCTTTGACAAGCGGTCCACCACAACTAGAATCTCATCCTTACCTTTACTCTCCGGCAGGCCCGTGACGAAGTCCATGGATATATGAGTCCAAGGTTTCTGGGGTACAGGTAGTGGTCGTAGGACTCCGAAGGGGGCATGTCGAGATGTCTTGCTCCGACTACAGGTGTGGCAGTTGCGGACATATCGTTCCACGGACTTGCGCATGGTGGGCCAGTAGTATGATCGTGCTAGCAGGTCAAAGGTTTTCGCTCTTCCGACATGACCCGCTGACGGCGCATCGTGGTGTTCCTTCAAGAGATGTAGCTGCAGGGTTTGGTCTTCGGGGACATAAATCTTGGTGCGGTATGTCAATAATCCCTCGCGGGTTGAACATTCGGCCAAGGTAATGTCTCGGGAATGTTTGGCGCCTGTTCGGATGAGTTCTAGTATCTTGTTTGGGAACGGGTCAGTGGTGTACGCTTGTTTAAAAAGTTCTTCCAGGGGGGACAGTCCTTGTAAGGACTGGGTTGTAGCCAACAAACCCAGATTTCCCAAATTCTGGAGCTTCAACACTGTCTGACTCTGATGGGCCAGTGCTCATCCTCCTCAGGCATATCCTCGCGACCTCCTGGTCAACGCGCGTCCTGTTTTCCACCTTTCTTCCCAGGTCGGTAAGTGATCTTATAATCGAAGCGTGATAGTAGTTCGGACCATCTGGCCTGTCGTCGATTCAATAACTTCTTGGTCATAAAATATTCTAGGTTACGGTGGTCGCTCAGGACTTCAATGGTATCCACGGTTGTCATTAGTTCCGACCTCCATTCTTTGAAGCAGCGGATGATTGCCAGCAGTTCTTTATCGTATATTTCATAATTACACTCCGCAGGAGAGTGTTTTTTATTCATATACGCTCCGGGGTGTAGGGTTCCCAAGTCATCGTATTGGGACAGTATTCCACCAGAGACGAAGTCGGAAGCATCAGATTCCACGATGATATGTTTATCGGGGTCGAAATGGCGGAGGACCGGGTACGAGGTAAACGCTGCTTTCATGTGATCAAAAGCTGTCTGGCAAGCGGGGGACCATACGAATGGGGTGTTATCGTGCGTGAGTCTTTGTGATGGGTAGCAGTATCTTGGAATAATCCTTGATAAATCTTTTATAAAAGTTTGCGAACCCGGTGAATACCTGAATATCCTTCACATTCCGTGGTGCCTTCCAATCCCTGATCTTTTCTACCTTTGCCGGATCCATCTCCAAACCCTTTGTTGTAATTATCAACCCGAGGTACTTGGTTTCTTGTACATGGAACTCAGATTTCTCCGCAGTACAGGTCGTTGTCTGTGAGGGCTTGAAGGACTTGGTTAACATGATCGATATGCGTTTCCAGATCCTTGCTGTAAATCAGGATGTCATCCAAGTAAGCAGTGCAGAACCTATCAAGGAAGGGGCGAAGAACGTCGTTTATGAACCGTTGGAATGAGGCAGGGGCGTTGGTTAAGCCGAACGGCATGACGTTGTACTGGAAGTGGCCAAATCGGGTTCGGAATGCTGTTTTCCATTCGTCCCCGGCGGCGATGCGAATCTGGTTGTACGCTGCCCGGAGGTCGAGTTTGGTGTACCATTTGGCCGCGCCGATGAGGTTGAAGGTTTCTTGGATAAGGGCAGAGGTAACGATCCTTGATGGTGATGTCATTTATTCTCGGTAGTCAACGCAGAAACGGAGTCCTCCACCTGGTTTTCTGACAAACAGGACCGGGCACCGGCGGAGGAAGAGCTTGGTTCCATTCGCCCTGAAGCTACCTCTTCCTCCAGGTGCTTCTGTAGGGTGGCCAGTTCATCACGGGACATACTATAGAGGGGACCAAATGGGGTTCAGTTCCTTCCTTGAGCCGGATGTGGTGGTCATAGGGGCGGTGTTGTGGTAGCTTTTTAGCTCCTTCTTCCTGGAATCGTGACAAGTATTGGTGGTGAACGGTTGGTACGAGTGCGATAGGGTCTGAGAGCGACGGCGATTGTGTTGGATTAAAAACGACTGCGAAGACTTGGAGATCCCTGGTGGTTTCGTAGAACGTAGCCGCTGACACTCTCTCTATTTCTAGATCGTGTGTCGCGGGCAGCGGGCTGGAAATTCCTTGGACATAAGCGGGTGTGGGTTCGTCGTTGCATTGGCGGAGGCAGAGAGGGGAGTCAAAGAGGATGGAGTTCGTGGCAAAGTCTAGCTTGACGTTATGTCGCCGCATCCATGGGATACCAAGGACTACAGGGTAGTGCCCAAGGCGGGTGACATACGCGGTGACTTTCTCGAAATGGCCTTGAATACGGAGGGACAATTGTGCAGTGTGTGTGATATCACCGGAGGAGATTTCTCTCCTATCGATGACTTGTAGTTTTCGGGGTTGGGCGAGCAGGGAGGTAGGAAGTTGATGGTGGCATACGAATCTCTCGTCGATGAACGCGATTCCAGAAGCTCCAGTGTCAACTAATGCGTAGGTTTTACAGATTTTATTTTTATCAGATACAGAACATGAAACAACTAAGTGATCTGAAAAACCTTGCACAGAAGAGACACTAGAAACAGGACCAGAAACCGAGGACAAAGACAAAGAGATAGGAGAAACCTGTACTGAGCCACTCAGTGCAGGTCGTCCCCATTTCCCGACGGTGGGAACGGGAGCGGCATACCAGAGAAAGAAAAACCAAGATCAGAAGAACCAGAAGAACCGGAAGCAGAACCAGAAGAAGAAAAACCAGAACCAGAAGAAGACGAGGACGTAGTAGCAAGAGCCCCATGCATCACCGGAGGTTGGTAAACCTCGGTAGTGGCAGCGGCCCGGAACGGACGAGCATTGGGGCGGCGATTAGGGCACTCGGTAGCGAAATGTCCCGCATGTCCACAGTACATACACAACCCTTGGGCCATGCGACGCGATCGTTCGGCTGGGGACAAGGGGCCACGGGGGGCACGAGGACGGATGTTGGAGAGGTCCATAGGGACCGTGCCTCCTGGTGCGTGGGACGGGTGTGTGGCGGTAGCTGGGGCAGGAGCGGAGACGGGAACAGACGACCTTTGAGGTGCGGAGACGAAAGCAGGAGCAGAGGTGACACGTGATCGGAGGCGAGCATCCCTGATGCGTCCATCCAACTCTTGTAGGAGTCGGACGTAAGCCGTCAGGGAGTCGGGGGTGGCGTGGTGGATCATGGCATTCCGGAGGTCGCTTGAGAGTCCACGTGTGAGGGCGTGCTTCTGGGCTTGTTCGTTCCAGGCAACATCGGCGGCCAAGCGTTGGAAATCGGCGAAGTATGCGGAGAACCCTCGGGTTCCCTGCGTTAGCTTTTCCAGCTCCCGTTCAGCGGTAGCGACCCGGTTAGGATCTCCAAACGCAGTGTCCAGGAGGGTGATCAATGCTTCGATGTTGGCGAGGTTGATGTTAGCACCGTTGACCAAGGGCATGACCTGGCCAAGTGCTCGTCCGGTTAGCAGGTTGATCGCATATACGAGCTGTTGTTGGTCGGAGGTGAATCGGTCAGCGTTTCCGATCATCTTGAGGCGAAGCTGGGTGACGAAGGGTCGGAGAGCCGAACGGGTACCGTCGAACTTAGCTGGGTCAGGGATTTTATCAGATCGCGCAGGCAGGGCAGGACAGGATTGGGCAGGACGGACTGGACTGGGCGACAGGTTCTGGGGGCGGGGGTGCTCGAGCGCGTAGGAGGTGGATAAGCTCCCTTGCTTCCATCAGTTGGGTCGTCAGTTCTTGGACCTGGTTTTCGAGTTCGGGGATGGCGGCGGCGGTGTTCAAGGCGACGTTCAGTTGTTGTTGGAGCCTGTCTCTTTCTTCGGCGAGGGCGTGGCCTTGACGGAAGTTTGCTCTTGCCTGATTGTGCCACTGGGATAGGTTTTGGTAAAGGAGGTCTGGGTTTTCGGTGTAGGAGTCCCGGAACTCATCGAGAGTTCCCGGGAAACCCCATTGGATCGCATATCAGGAGTCGATGTAAGTCGACGCAACGTAATCAACGGGCGCGCGATGGCGAACGGCGCTGAGTTTAACGAGGCGAGATGCGAGGAACGGGACTAGGGGTGGTCGAGGCGGGATCGACTCGAAATACGTTCAAGACGGGACAGGAGATCGGGCTTGAATACCGATCGAACAAAGTATATTGATAACTAACGGAAGATAGGAATGACTCCGCCTAGCGAGATATGCTAGGTGAGACCAACTAGGTACGAGTACAGATGAAGACGTTGCGTAAGGAAAGAAGAAGAGAAGAGAAACAGAAACGAAGCGAGGGAGAGCCCTGTAATATACCCAAGGAAATCCTCCGCTGACTAATCCCAATGACTCAACCCATACAACGAGAATAGGAAACCCATAACCGATCCCGATCTTTCCTTCCGCAATCCTAACCCGAAGCGCCTAGCGCTGACCGTATCCTCCGAGCACCTTCCTAACTCATCCACCTTATCCGACGCGATAGCGATCCTTCACCTAATACCTCGATTCCGCAACGTTCTCGATGGCAGGACGGGTGGGGGCGGTCGTGCCGCGATACGCAGTTACCCTAGGGTCGGTAGCTTAACTGGTGGAACAAGTATCTTTGTAACGGTCCGATAGTGGCTCCGTTACAGGGGCGAAGAGCCGAACGGGTACCGTCGAACTTAGCTGGATCAGGGATTTTGTCAGATCGTTGGGCAGGGGCAGGGACAGGGACTGGGGGCTGGGCTTGGACGGGGACTGGGACTGGGGCAACAGGTTCTGGGGCCGGGGGTGCACGAGCGCGTAGGAGGTGGTTAAGCTCCCTTGCTTCCATGAGTTGGGTCGTCAGTTCTTGGACTTGGTTTTCGAGTTCGGGGATGGCGGTGGCAGTGTTCCTGGCGGCGTTCAGTTGTTGCTGGAGTTCATCTCTTTCATTGGCGAGGACGTGACCTTGACGGAAGTTTGCTACTGACTGATTGTGCCATCGGGCTAGGTTTTGGTATAGGAGGTCTGGATTTTGGGTGTAGGAGTCCCGGAACTCATCGAGAGTTCCTGGGAAACCCCATTGGGATGGGGTTGCCATTACGTATCAGGAGTCGATGTAAGTCGACGCAACGTAGTCTAACGGGGCGGGGTACGAGGAACGAGACTAAGGGTGGTCGAGGCGAGGATCGACTCGAAATACGTTCAGGGCAGGACAGGAGATCGGGCTCGGATACCGATCGAACGAAGTATATTGGTAACTAACAGAATATAGGAATGGCTCCGCTTAGCGTGATACGCTAGGTGAGACCAACTAGGAACGAGTACAAATGAAGACGTTGCGTAAGGAAAGAAGAAGAGAAAAGAAACAGAAACGAAGCGAGGGAGAGCCCTATAATATACTCAAGGAAATCCTTCGCTGACTAATCCCAATGACTCAACCTGAACAACGAGAATAGGAAACCTATAACCGATCCCGATCTTTCCTTCCGCAATCCCAACCTGAAGCGCCTAGCGCTGACCGTATCCTCCGAGCACCTTCCTAACTCATCCACCTTATCCGACGCGATAGCGATCCTTCACCTAATACCTCGATTCCGCAACGTTCTCGATGGCAGGATAGGTGGGGGCGGTCGTGCCGCGATAATTCATGACTCATTCGTTGATGAGTGCAACCACACTTCTCTTCATTCTACTATACATTATTCTATTACGTTCCGTGACGCGATAACACCTAGAGAGGGAGCTACTAGCGTGGCCCGACCACCCCCACCTGCTATGCCGTCAAGAACGTTACAGAATCGAGTTGTTAGGTGAAGACTCGTTATCGCGTCGGATAAGATGGATGGGTTAGGAAGGTGCTCGGAGGATACTGTCAGCGCTAGGCCCTTAGGGTTACGATTGCGGAAGGAAAGATCGAGATCGATTATGGGTTCTGTTCGGTCGTATGGTAAGAGTCATTTGGGATTAGTCATCGAAGGATTTCTTTGGGTATATATTAGGGCTCTTCCTCGCGTTGTTTCTGTTTCTCTTCTCTTCTTTTCTCATTACGCAATGTCTTCATCTGTATTCAGTATCCATTGGCATAGCCTAGCATTTCACGCTAGGACTAGCCACTTCTCTGCTTGTTAGTAATATATTCTGTTCGATCGATACCCAAGCACAATCTCCTGTCCTAGTCTCCGAGCGTATCTCGAATCGATTTTTGCCTCGGTATTGTCTCATCCTGCTTCTATATCTACACGCCGTTAGACAAAGGCAAGTATAAGGGAGGAAAAAAATAAATTGAAGAAATTGGTATCAAAGAAGGAGCTACCTTCCTCTAGATCTAAAGCAAGGTCAAAAAAAAGTGTCTCTATATCTACTGCTATCTCTGTAAATAATTTGGAGGATATTGATGGAGTAGGTGTTGATCAAGATGAGGATGAATGGTATTGGGTTGAGGATTTTGAGGAGGAAAGTGAGGGCTCCCCACCACCACCACCTCACAGAAAGGCCAATATGACCCTCAGAGGGGGTAAAAAGTATTAATAGATATTCAATTTATATACAGTATTTAATTCATTGATATTCGTTGATATTCGTTGACCCGGGAGGTTGTGTTGCGCCCCGATCGGTATCCATGTCATGGGCGGTATCACGGTCAAATACGTTACAATATTACTATAACTAAAAGGTTGCATGTAAGGTTGCATGTAATTAATGAATTGAACAAAAAGAAATGCACTTCATCATATATCACTCGATGGCTTACTTGTCCAAGGATGTAGTATCTGTGGTCCCTTGTGGAATCTTACGGAGCTCATAACGGATCTATGTTCACTAAATTACATAGTGTTTAGGATACTTTGATACGTGAAACTCATGATCAGGAATAATAAAGAGAATTAGTATCTTCCGAAACCGATTTCTAATATGTTTCGAACTTCACCCGCGCTAGTGCCTCTCTACACCTCGGGGTTGCATACGAGCCAAGAAGTAATCAATAAATCAATAATGTCTTTCTACACTTTTCCGTGATCTTATATCCATGTAGATACATGAATGATTTCTCAATCGGTTGGTTGCTTGAATGATAATCGTTAGGCATACATCCTAAGTGAGTCTGATTAATCTAAAGCTTCTCTACCCTGTGAGACCCAGGCCTTTCATACCCGTCTATCCCTTTCTCAAAATTGAACCCTAATTCCTCCAGTTTGCGCACAACTACACCCTGGTGTTTCCTCTCCAGATAAGCCTTTTTGATCCGCTGTGTCCTAGCTCTAACCCATCTTTCCTTTTCCCCCCACTTTGGCGCTTTAAATCCAATCTCGGGATTTCCTTCGTCTTTGGCTTGTTCACACATGTATCCCAAAATATCGAGGTAATCCGCATCCCTGGGAAAGTCCATGTAATGAAAATGTTTTCCATCTCCCTTTTCCGCAATCTCCCGCAGTTCCCAATGTTTCATTTCAGTCCTGGAAGGTAGGATAATCCGACCGGCCCAAACTCTTGCAACTAGTGCTGCTGCTGCCTGGGCTAGTGGAAAGGGGATCACCTTTACTGGAAGCCCGATAATACTAAGGGTTGGGTCTGGGATGTAAAATATATGCTGGTACAGATTATGAACACGGGATCCATTCACTATTAGTGGGTCTTTCCCCTCGTTTAGCGATGGGAGGAAAGGAAGTGAATGAAGATATCCCCTTAAAAGTTGAGTATAGATTAGTATGATGTACTGCGGGGCGAAAGATTACTGTCTTACGTGCAATATAATATATGGTCCACGCCGTTTTCTATCCTTCCGTCGGAAAACTCTACAGATCTTTCGGGAATTGAGAAAGACTTGATCTCTGGTACCTTGGAGATAGTATCCTGAGTGCTATCCATATAGAGACCTGGCACCCCCCGGCAGGATTGAAGGATGGAACACTGGCTTAATCGACTTAACTGAGCAGCTATGTCGACACCGCTTGCAGAGTTTCCTACTATAACTACTTTCTATTTCATTCAGTAAACCTTTGAAGTCCTGCTAAGCCGGGGCAGCAACTAGTCAAAGGGTATCACCTTCCCAATATAAGAGTTGGCCTTCCTAAAAGATTTCGAATGCGAAATTGAACCTGGATATGCTTTTGTCCACCCATCTAGGCCCGGCACAGATGGTATATAAGGAATGTTATAATGTCCCGCAGTTACGATTATAGCATCATAATAACGCTTTCCTTGTAATTGGCCAGTCCGTGTATCGTTTATCAAAACCTCCCATTTTGTCCCTTTCTTCCGACAATCGACCACTTTAACGTTGAAAGTGATAAGGTGCTGGACGTCCTTTCCATATTCTTGGATGTATTCCTTCACAGCGGTATGGGGAGGAAATAGAGGCAAGTTGGCGGGAAATGGGTGCGTATCAAAATTCATCAACTGCTTGGGGATATTGGTTTCTGCAGATATAGAAGCAATATTATTGCCAGACATATGCTCAGCCTACATCGCCTCTCTGCTCAAGAGATGGAATTGAGAAAGCATACCCAACTCGTCGTATATTGCCGAGATAAATATAGGCTTTCCATCGCTTATTACCGCCTCCTCGACAATATTAGGGTCAGTAGAGGGCACTAATACATTAGCAGTCTCTCTAGTGTAATTCCAAGCTCCTCCAGTTTCCATCCGTTGCTCGAGTATCTCAATAGATTGGAAGCATTTTTCCGCGATGAGGGCTTTCGCCGAGGAGAGTCCTGACGGCCCTGCACCAATGATTCCTATATGTTGAAGCTGCTGATAACTCATCCCTGGTTTGATGATATCGACTTTTTTTTACCAAGGGGTATTCTACAATTCCAGAGTTAAGATATATGTACGTGAGACACTGTTGTTGGGCGGGTCAGTCATAGCATTTGTAATACGGGCTAGGACGCGGTTAGCCGAAATAAGCGCCCGTCAGGAAACGTAGCGCTAGTGATACTACATGTACCTACAGCCACGTCCGCAAAATATTTTGGTCTCTTCCGTTATGATATACACTGGCAGGACTCTTTGTAGTCGTTCTTACCCGGTTGTTGGTACCATGATATAAACTACATGTATATCATCATCAATACATGCCTCTGGTCATTCAAAGTTGTCGTCAAAAAGAGCCGACAACGCCAGACCTGATCGGATGCTAGTCTCGGTCCCAGAGCCTAGTGAATACGACATATTCTCAAAATGCCCTATCAGTTTTACCCTATTTCTGATACTGTATGTACTCTGCAGCTGGGGAAGCCTGCAGTAACTACATGTACATGTATTCCTTAGACTGTCACGTCAGATTAAAGTAATAGGACCTTAACGCAGTATAGAAATCGTGATATCTGGAATGCATACAGAGATAGATTCAGCGTTACATCAGCTTAATGATTACTAATACATTTAATTACTGCTTGAAGTAATTAAAATCAGGGAGGTAAATGCCAAGCCATCCATGCTCATACGCTAACCCGTTATGGAATACGTAGTCGGATTGGACTGATTATCCCTTCCGTCGTTTTCAGGGAACTGTATTTTAACCAAGGTAGGCGATAGTATTACTACAGTAGGGTTAACGGCTTTACTATCACTACTTGGGGTATTTCTATTGTTCCTCCAAGACTAGCCTTAAGGTGTGTGACCTGTATCAACCTCTTTCGGTAGTCCTTTCCTTCCTGGGCCGATCACCAGCACTAAATTCTCCTAACGTTCCCTGAAAATTCGGGACGAATGAGGGGATAGGTGAGCTCACCACTAACTTTAAAGCTAAACTACATTTTAACCACAACACCTAAATTAATTTTATCTCTACTATTAAGAAGACAGAAAAATCATTTTATAGAAAAAAACAAAATTTAGGGGTTGTGGTGGTCGAGAAGTTGACACTAGAAATCAGAGCTAAAAGTGCTTCGGATATAGGCTTCTCTAGCTATATATACTTCGACCTTCGAGCGTGCTCATGAATAATACCACGGTCGACTAATCAAACCAGGTACATGTAATTATGATTTTCCTCCGCTGAATTATGTAGATAGGACAACGCTATTGAAGGGTTAGGGTTGTTAGTTTGAAAGTTCACTTTCCAGTCTAGGATGTACCTACATATACTTACATCTTACACCTAGATAATCTAATTGACCCCGCAACATTAGCAAGCAAAAAGTATGAGGGGTTCCTCATTGATCTGCGGTCCTTGTTCACGAGCAGTTGGAACTCGGTCACTCAATCATTCAATCCGCCTGTGGTCCTTGCTTTCGCCGCACTCCCGGGTTCAACACCTTGTCCAGACAGTACCACGTCTTTCTCGCTCTCAGTCAACCTTGCTTGAAAAAGGGACACAGTCAAGTCAAATACCTACTGGAGACAGTCTTCGTTCTTTTGCGTCTTTAGAGGAGCATATCCAGAAAGCACTTCATAGTGCGAAATCTTCACCGACCGAATCGGACGTCCTTCTAGCACTACAGGTGTGCAAAAGCTATGCCGGTTTTCGACTACAAGATTCAGCGCAAAGTCCTTCTGCTAGGACCCCTACATCCGTTTTACTGTCACTTGATGAGTGTCAACCGGTACAGCCGGTGAACCATTCCCCACCCTTGCGGGGAGCATCTGATCAGCAAACTGTTAGATCGACGACAAGTACAACAGGTTCGGGTACTATCATTTCCTCGAAATCAAGCCCCCCCAAAAGCCTCCAACCACTCACGGATCTGGCCTACAAGATTATATCTCACCCAGATGTCTTTATCACCCCTTCAATCCTTGCATCCTACGTTTCGCTCCAGGCTCTAATCCGCGATCCGTCGCCGATACCAGCTGTGTTTTCTCTTTATGCCAACAAATCATACACTCCTCCAGGCTCATCCAAACCCCGGCAGCCCAATCCTAACCAAATCAAATATGCAATCCCAAGTCATATCGCATCTGCCGCACTTGACGCAGCTATTGAGTCAAGAGATATGTCGATCTGTCTTGATATCATTGACACCTCTTATGGCGCTCCGGCTTTCATGAGAGCTAAATTGATCCGGAGAGCTGCCCCAGCAGCTGTAGCAGGCTGCCTAGCTCCTCTGGCCATATATGCCCTCGCAGATACTATGGCAGGGTACCAGGATGAAGTCGATCACTCGCTCGCGTTGAAATATGCGTTTTCTGGCTTATTGGCATACGTTGGGTTTACCGGAAGCATTGGGATGGTTGCTTTGATGACATCGAACGATCAGATGGTAAGAGTTACGTGGATAGTTGGGACACCTTTAAGATACAGGTGGCTAAGAGAGGAGGAGAGAGAGGCGCTAGATAAAGTTGCCCAGGCATGGGGCTTTTCAGAGCCTAATAAATGGGGATTCGAGGAGGGCGATGAGTGGGAGCTTCTTCGAGCAGTGGTGAATCGAAAAGGAATGTATTTAGATAATCCAGCGCTAATGGAAGGTATGGAATAGCTGTGGCTTATATGTATGCTCAGTATCTGGACATATGTATTTCTGGATTCTAGGTCGTGGTCGCATACTTGAATATCAGCTCAATCAATGTTAGATAAAAAATTAAGAAGGAGATTGTAAGAGTTTATTTCACAGCTTTACGTGGGTATATATGGTAATGGCCGCAAGCTCAGTGATTTGCGGATAGGTTTCGTAATATGTATCTACAGTACCGTAGTTTGATATAAGTACATGTCTGTATATGAAACAAGTATTAACACCGTTCGGCAATAGGTACCTACCTCATATCCTAATATTCAGAAAGCAATATTTTTTCTAGTGCAGCGTTTTAGCAACCATAAAACTTTAACTACCACTACTAGATGTAGTAATTACACCAATGTCCAGCTTGCCATTACAGCCGAACACGCAACCACGATATTCACAATGTACTAAGGCTGCACTTCGCCATAAGAAACCTCGCTATAAGAAAACATTGCTGTAAGAAACAGCGCATGGGGTACACGCTAATAGTTCTACGCCAAAATCTTACTTGCTATAAGAAATATTGGCTATAAAAGAATGAGAATTGCCTACACCTTGGCGCTTCTTATAGCGAGGTATAGCTATAGATTCAAGCATCGCACCTTGCCAGATTACAACCTTCATATTTCGGTTTGCCGAACGGAGTGTGTAATACAGTTTCAGCATATCAAGACTAGAAGTATTGTAGGTGAATTATAGTGAGGTGTAGCCCCTCAAAGAACAAGGCAAAGATGTAAATGTAGGTACTTCATTACTGCACCTACGGTGCCCCGTCTTAAAGGTAAACGCTAACCAAAACGACGAAAAGAATCAGTGTGATGAAGTTTACTTTTATTGTACAGTCACATTAGAAACCCCAAGACTCATGCAAGCAAAGTTGAATAGTACATGTACTATAGCCATTCTGATTTATATGTATCTACACACCCCCTCAGCAAAGTGACGATAGTTCCACTTCTAAATAGTGTTTCGCACAGAAATGACCACTAAAGCCCAGGGTTAAGGGTCTTCCTATTGGTGCGGCACCTGTACTCGTGGTACTGTATGGACACTGTACTTTCTGGCACAACGGCGAAACTGGGTAAATACCGAATGGCCAACCAATGGGTTGAAGGTAAAGGGATCGGTGCGTTTTTATTGACTTTGATGTATTTGGCTGGTCAATCCGCCATTGAGCAAGGCTCGTCATTGTCCCAGACAAGACTCTACATGTACTAGGGTGTAGCGAAAAGTGATCAGAATCTGATAAGAGAAATACACATATTCACCGTAGCATTTACTTATCAGATTCTGATCACTTACCCTCAATACCCGGTACTTGCTGTCCCTGCGCCACAGGTAATGGCGCTCTAGGACCTAAAGCCACACGTCTATGCCCCTTTCCTTCTATTCGTGGCCGCCAACAGCTCTCTTCCATTACTCTTTTCCCTTCTTCTCTTATCTGCTACTTACTTTCTCAACTTCCGCTCTAACTATTCCGATCGATCACATTCCAGAAGCGGCTTCTTAAATCCCGTCTCCATAAGCTCAAGGCTAAGGAAGCTGCTATTGTTTACCGCAATCCTTCCAGATGTCGCAATTTTTCGGTTCTTTAGGGTATGCTACACTTTCTCTCTCAATTGTTTCCTCTATCTCCTCTCTTTTTCCTACACAATCATCATACTTTCCAACACCAAACACCTGTAAAGAGTTATTTCTGATATGTTGGCCTCCGTCACCGATTTTTTTAGTCGCGGTTTCCGTCCCCGTAAGCCTAAGCCTGGCCCTCTTAACCAAGAATCTGCTGGTGGTGCTTCTGCTGCAGGCGCTGGAGCCGGTGGTGGAGCCGGCGGTGGGAGCTTTGGTAACGCCTCCCCGGTGGGACTTATGCCAGGCTCCCCATCAGCCCAAAGAGTAACACAGAAACCATTGTACTTGTGCAAGCCATTTGTTACCAGTCAGCTTGTCAAAGGAAGCTTCTCAACTATTGTTGTGTTGCCGAGATATGTTGACCAGGGGGAGTGGTTGGCATTGAATAGTAGGTTCCTTTTGATTCGGATTTTATCAGATGAGCATCAGTCTGGCTCTAAACGAGTGTTATATTCAACGCTAATCTGGATCTCTGATAGTTTTTGAATTTTTTGATATGTTGAACAAATTCTTCGGAGTTGTTCAGGAGTTTTGCACTATCCAGGCTTGCCCATCTATGTCTGCAGGCATTGGGTATGTAGTCGAATCCGCTCAAACCTTCGAAATACTAGCTTCTGTAATGAAACCATGCTAACCTACAACCACTTGAGTCCAGACTGGATTATTCGTGGCTTGATTCCAATAAAAAGCCTCTTCGGCTCCCTGCACCCACTTACATCGAGTACGTGCTACAATGGATCTCAAACCGCATCAACGACGAGACTATATTTCCTTCGAAATCCAACCCTACTACTACGGCCACAATCAACACCCCATCCGCTATCCTTTCTGGGGGCTCTTCTACTAACTCGCCTGCTGGTACTCCAGGCGCCAGCGGGCAGGCGTGGATTGGCAAGGAAGGCGGGTTCCCGCCAAATTTTTACACCACTTGTAAGGCGATCTATAAGCAAATGTTCAGAGTATTCGCACATATCTACCATACACATTTTGCCAAAATAGTACATATGAGTCTGGAGGCCCATTTCAACAGTTTTTTCGCTCACTTCATTCATTTCGCAAGGGTATGTGCTCCCACCAAACAAACCCAAGTTAAACTGGCTCTTACACATATAGGCCTTCGATCTGCTTGAACGCCGCGATATCGAACCTCTACGGCCTCTTATTGATACATTTGAAGAGCAGGGTCTCTTCAAGGATAACGACAGATCTAGGGAGCAGCAATGAGCATAATGGGATGTTTTACGATCGATCGCTATTACGCTAAAATGAATAGCATGGAGTCTCTTTTTCGACCCTCTTTGGCCAACGTTACCAAGACGAAATTTATTAAGATCATGCGACGTCTTTTGGCCTAGCCTTATCCATTCATGTTATACCTTCATAATGGTCTTTCTTCTCTCCTCCTTCTTTTCCTTTGTGAGAAAGGATTATTTTCTTGTTCCAGGAAATTTACCATCGTGTTGCCCCACACATTTATTATAATCTCGGGCTATGTGACCTTATTTTACGTTTTTATCAACAAAAACCTTTATAAAGTTTCCTAACTTGAGTCTTTATCGGGTATTAGATTTTGTTTCTTTATAGATATTCCCCGATTATTATTTAGCCTGCCTAGCATCGGATCGGCGATGAGTTGACTACCTTAGAAGTGGGCAATTTCATCGATAATTGAGCGAGTGATAACGAAGGATTTGTTTATTTAAAATTTCCAAGAGGAACGTCTGGCTATGCTTACGACAACCCCTACCCCATTTCTCACTAAACTTATGTATCTCTCGTGCCAAATATACTCGCGCTGCCGGATTGAAGCCGCCCAGACAAAAAAGGCAATTAGTCGCCTTTATTAGCGGTCAGATCACTCGCCACAGTTCTTCGAGTGGCTTCAGACCGGCTGCGCGAGTACTTCGACTGGCGCCATCGAAATACATGTAGTTCAAATGATTAAATCATGATGACTTTGAATACCCTACATGTATTTTTTTGCACTTACATACACACAACCGCCTTCCATCCTTTGCACGGAGTAAGGAGTGTTATGACTGTACATGTAGCTCTAAAGCGATGGCTCAAACCACTAGAGTCTATACATGTATCTACATGTGGGTCCCCATTGTTGCTCGACTGTACTTATTGGATGTGCTTGATGTAGCTTAAACCCTTGAACCTCCGAGCTATATTGGTTCAATCTCGAATCATGTAGTCTACAGTCTTAGAAATGAGGGTAAATTTACTACCATAAAGCTATAGCATTGAGTGAAGAATACTTGTATATACCACCATCGTGAGTAGAATACCGTATCGATACCGTATCAATACCGTATTTTTAGCGTATTGACTGGAATACGGATACCTTTTTCCGGTGCTGTAGCTACCCGGGGCAGGCCATAAGAACCCGAAAATGCAAGCTGCAAGCAGGGGCTCAATTTGGTGTAGCTTTTCGCCAGCCGCGAATCAGAGGTCGTTACCATAAAAAGTCATTTTCAGGTTTTTCTGCCCCGAGTATACTCGCAGGTTTTCATTACAGCCAAACTTTGTATAAGAAAGAAACCTAGACACCGCCTCACACCACATGATAGCAGGATAAGACAAGAGTTTCATTTCTGAGATTCTTAATGCCTACCGTAAGATCTGGGTATATATGTTGCGAGACAGCAGGGGTATAGACCAAACAGAGGCAGTCTTTGAACGCCAATATGCAAGTTTTGGTGTAAAATATCCCTGCTACAGCGCAACATATATGTACTCGTAATTTCACAGCGTTTCCGGACTGGACTGGGTCTGCATATGGGCGTAAATTGTGCATAAGAACATTATTTTGGTGGTATGCGGACCCAGTCCAGTCCGGAAACGCTGTGAAATTACGAGTACTCTATTCTCAGATTTTACGCTACTCACAATTTCATAGCGTTTTTGAACACAGCCAATATTACATACACACCAAAAACCACCAAGACTACATTTTTGTATGGCATGCAATAGTGGTTGTGTTTAGAAACGCTATGAAGTTGCGAGTACATACATGTATGTACATGTATAACGTAAGGAACGGGGATGTCGGCTGTTACCCCGGAAGTCGCTTATATCAATATTGCCCAAGTACGTAAGAGACTTCGCTGGATGCTTAGATAGGTGTAAACTAAAGAAAAAAAATTATCAAGTATGAATCTGAATTCTTTTTTGCTCCTAGTAGCAATATAGTGATTTCGAAGTTTTTCGAGTTTTGGTAGACCTTGATCCAACACCGGTTTTTAACTGGACACATTCAACTCTCGTGCAAATAAGATCTCATCCAACAGCTCAAAGTTGGTACCTAAAGTCTAGACCATCTATTTGGACATATATTGCGGTTCATTTGGATACACTATTATCAAATATTTATGGACATGTTAGAACTACTACATCCCGGTCACGTCCGACTTCACCTACTTATTATCATAACTTTCAGTGGGCTCAGCGATTGATGTTAATTTCTCGTGGCTACTGCGCTCACGAATTAGGCCTGTTTCAAAATGCTAGTTGCCGTTGCGGGTACATAGGTAGTCGCACTTTAGCATGGGTACATACAGCGGCAGGTAATAAGTCATCAGACAAAACGCCACCGAGATACACGTTTGCAGGCAAAATCGTGGCTACGTCGTCCGATGACTTATAACCCACCGCTGTACAAACCCCAAAGCTTGTGTTCCCTGAAGACTGTGACTGCCAAGCCCCGTAAAACCTCAATGCTGCCAGCTTCAAAAAAATTGAGGGCACTTGAATTTGTTTATTACCAGACCAAGCCAGCTACCATGATAATTCAGCGGATACAGCATCGCATTCATTTCGGAATATTACGCTTACAAACACAATGCAAGCAATGCTTCTCTTGCGTTCCGGCCCTCGGAAAATGCAAGCCGATGCCTCCCAGACCATCGGTCATTGAGGATGAAATTGTTGAAGTATTTCTGAAGGGAAGGTAATCGGCAATAATAGAATATAGAAGCCTTTATAATATATAAGAATTCTGACATAATCACATTGTCCCAGCGGCCCTGGAGGTCAAAAAAGTAAGTGTTTTCCACACTCTACCAATATTCAAATATACTAACGCGAGCACGCATAGTCGTAAGCTATCAGGATACCCAAGAGGTCGAACAAACTAATTCTCCATTCATGGCCTGATAGAACAAAACAGCCTCGGCTGTTCAGCTCAAGCATATACCAACAGGCCTTGTTGTTAAATCTCAGGCCACGAGGTCCAGGGAACAAAATCGCAAAATTGCCAGAAATATTCTGGCAATGAAACTTGATGAGCGATTCAATGGAGCCGAAAGCAGGCACGCAAAACTAGTCGAAAAGGCTCAGAAGAAAAAGGCCAGTAAGACGAAAAAGGCCAAGAGAAAGTATTTATGATGACGCCATATATCCAACCGCCCTACAGGCTTACTGATTGATTTCTGTAGGTACGCTAAACTGGACACCGAGAAAAACAGTGCCAGCCTTGGAGCGGTGGGGGCGGAAACGAACGATGACCTCAAGGACGATGAAGAGACCTCCCTAGATGCAAATACTGCACCACAATACGCTCTGGAAAACACACCTGAAGCATTAGATGAGATCGACGAAACATTAACAGGGTCTCTGATTGTCAAAGAAGAGGTTCAATAAACCGAGCATACTCATTTTGTTACTATCTATATTTATCTCAGCACAGCTTTCAGACAACTATTTACCTTTAAAACACTCGAATCAGGAGCGCCACGATGAGACGATGGTTATCAAAACTCGGGCTTGCTTTCATTACGGGTAATCAAACCATTTATCGCCCGAACCATGCAATACGCATCTGACTCTCAAGGTAAGTATCGTAGCCAACCACAGACCATATTATATGACATTGTAGATATATTTGTATTGTCGCATAATGCTATAGGCTTGACACTGCTCGTACAGACATAGAATATTAGTAGCGCAGAACCTATCACCTCTTTGTCTATCGTAGTGTCTCTTCTGGAACGAAACTAATTGTTATACCATCGGATAGTTAGATTTCAATCGATTTCCGCTATTAAAGTTTTGTGCTCTATTGATTCCTAAAATAAATTGGATAGGCAATGTCCTGTGCGAGTTGATATCCGTCCGAACTGCTAAAGTTCACCGAGTGATACTCTATGACGTGTATAGTCAATTTTAGGGCAACGATGAACCTGGGACAACAACGAAAACACAGATTTCAGCCAAACAAGTGGTTGCATACCAGCCTGAGTGCCACTGTATTGACTGACAAAGACCCCTGTTCGTCGTTCAACCAGTTCCGTCGTTGCCCCAAAACGACTGTATAGGTACAATCTGCATGCTATGCCAAATGCCGGATAGCCAATACTCACCAATCTCGTATGTGATCTAAGGAATCTATCTAGGATAGCAAGAGAAATCGGCATACCCAGTTCCGCCATAGCAAGGTGCAACTGAATATTTGGATTGAAACGAGACACGTTGTATTTTTCCCATTTGTGTCCTCCTATTTATAACCACACCCATCCCCATGTATTGGTAAGACTACAGTACCGTACCACACATAAATTATGAACACAAGCGCCACTTGACGAGAAACGGAAAGAAAAGAAAACCTAAAAAGGAAAGGAAACGATACCTGGCACACTGCCATGCACTCGCACAGGAAATACTTTACTACCCTATCGCTCAGCTCACAATAACAGCCTTGGTCCTCTTATGATTTGCGCGAATTGGCTTTACAAACCTTCCTCCAGCCTCTACCCAAAGTGTCCTAATGATCATATCATCGTTGATTGCATGATTTCCTTACATTTTCCTTTACAACCCAGTACACCTTCCTGTGACAATCCTGCCAAACAAGAAGATTTATAACCTTTCGCCTGCGAAGAACTAGTAAACCTTCTTCTTTTCGTCGACACTGAATTGTCCAGGTCCCATGTTGACAAGGAGAACAAGACCGCCACTTTAATTTGTCAGCTTCAAGCTTACACAGAGGAACCTTTGAGGGTAAGGTAACTCAGGAGATCCTTACACGATGGACAAGATTTGGAAAAAATCGTATTTGGCGAAATCTCTGTGCGGGTGGTGGGGGTGAAGCTGCATTTGCGTTTAGTAAATACTGACTTTACCGATCCAACTCCAGATGAAATCAAAAACAAAGGATATACTTACAGTCCAGAAGTTATTGATCAACAGGTTGAAAATGCTCAGAATTACCACCAACATGACAGCACTGAGTTTTGCCTTAAACCCAACCACAACCATAACGCAAGCAATAAACCCAAACATGCTAACAATCACCCTAGTGATACTCCACTCGCCAGAGAATACGAATCCAATAAACAAAAAGATAAGGAGAACTCTTCCAGCAAGCTGAAAATACATCTTGCGATCTTTTTCGTCGAGTTGAGGAAGACCTGCAAATGCGAACCGTTTACGGTTCCACGAGTCGGAAAGAACCATGAGGAGACCACCCATGACAGAAAGATTGCGAAGGAAGAAATTCAGGTCAAAAATAAGACCGTACCCCAGTGCTTGGGTTACAACAACGGCGAGGAGACCGCCGACGGCATATTCTGAATGACGCCGGGCAATAACTAGGGCAGAGCAAGCCAACATTGCGACTACATTGAGAAAAAGAAATGTGTGCGTGAGGCCCCAAGGTACTATGATAGATCGCATGTTAGATGTAATTCCTTAAATAAGATCCCAGTAACATGTGTCCTCTGGAGACGCAAAAGGAAGGTGCACAAACTGTGTCTGTAGTCACGCAGATACTGGAGCTGGTCATTCCATTGTGTAACAATCCTAACTGCATCCTCAAGAAAAGTTACAACAATGAGAAATCGCCCAATTGCCGGTAGATATCTATGGTACTTTCGTTAGCACTCCCATGTTTATTCCACCGGCGAACATTCAGCAAAACTCACGGCTTGATAGGTTCCGCAATGGTATCCAGAAAGTCTTCAATTTTGCTCGTCTGTTCACGAATTGCATCAAGGGGTGAAGGGTCAGATGTAGCTGCTGAGTGTGAGGGCCCCCCAAACGGCCTATTATCCGGACCCAAGTGATAGCCT
Organism: Morchella sp. 2016-41; assembly: GCA_024713855.1. Taxonomy (NCBI): domain Eukaryota; kingdom Fungi; phylum Ascomycota; class Pezizomycetes; order Pezizales; family Morchellaceae; genus Morchella; species Morchella sp. 2016-41. The sequence continues at coordinate 3,129,002 of JAMGZD010000003.1, forward strand.
GCAGTTCCTCGAATTTGTGCCATTGTTTTTTAATGTACTTTGTTGCTACACAAATGGTAGGGGAGTGGTAGTAATAGTAATTCCTGATAGTAGTGGCTTTTATGGTTTATTATTCTCTGTGTTATTTCTCCACTAGAATAGAGAAAATTCAAGAAGGGGCGATGATAAAAAGTTAGGTTCCAGCCGGACAGGTATGTTAGAGGTTAGTGGAAAAACCGAGATCGACACTAAAGCTTGAAAGAACGATTCCCGAGAGCAGCTCGAGCAAGCGAAAATCTGATGATGATAGTAGTATAGGTTGTGCAGGAAGCGGGGAGGTGGGTGACTTTATCAAGAGAAGGAGAAGGTAAGAAAGAAGGGAAGGGGGCGGGGTGGTGAGGATGGGAGTAAGTGAGTGTGGGAAGGAGGTCTTTCATAGACAGAGATGACCGCTAGGGCTCAGTGACGGAGAGGCAAGGTGGTCAGAACTATACAGACGACCAACCCATCCCATCCCTTTATAGCAGAACCACCGGTCAGTTAGATTCAACACCGCCGCTTTGGATTGGGTGACCTACTACGTAAATATATCTTTTTTGAAATCGCATTCACGGGGATAATATCCCACACATTTTATTTTATTAGATATTCGTCGCTAGGTACCTACATAATCACTCAAGGTTCTTTTGAAGATTCTTTGACCGATGACGCCTCACGTAACAACAAGGCGCCACAACACCAATTGTTTCCCAATCGAAAACTCAATGGGTACCTACAGTACCTAGAGTACTCTAAACCTCTAAGCTTAGCTAAGAATGGAGGGGAAGTGGATTTGTGATGCCCGCCGGTCAATTCCCTAGCCACAACGCTAGCACTCGTCAGAGCTATTTTAAGAGCTTAGGGTGGTTCAGCCTCCAAGTACTGGGAAAGGCGGCTAGGAGGCACGGGTAGATACTCGCGACAGGTAAGAGGTACCCGAATATGCAAGTGTTGAGATGCCATTCTTATTGGATTAAAAGAGAGAAATACACCAATGCAGTGTAGCTGCATTTTCGAGTACTTGTTACTTGGCAACTAGATTTTGGTGATATGCAGTTAGAAAACTACGAGTAGGCACATACATATAGGTACCTGTAAGCAAGCCTCTCCAACTTTTACCAACTTGTTATCACACCCAAAATTCCTGCCGACAGTAGGGTTAGGGCCTGGTACATGTGCATTTCCTGCGGCGATAGGGTTAGGGTCCACGCCGGTATTCTCCCGATCACGATACCTACTCATCTTTCGTTAACTGAGTAAGAGTTCCTGCAGTTGTCCCTGCAGTATTTCCTTAAGAAACCCAGCAGCCAATTAACAAATCTCGCTAGTATCCTATTTACTCGCATATGTACCTGTTCATATAACCACATCTAGAGGCAGTCGCTAATGCTTTCTGGACAGAATAGACCCTTTGCGCAGATAAAGCTGGCTCTAAATTCTACTTGTATGGTTGGTTGATGAGAGGATCGACGCCAATCAGATTACCAGAATTTGGAGCTGGAGTCCTTTGCGCAAAGGGTCTAATACCTTACCGGAGGGGTCGACTGTGGTACCAATTATATGCGCATCAGATGGCACACAATACGTTTTTTTAAAAGGATTTGATGCGCACAGCTACATCATCCCTATTTCGTGATGACCTTTACTTCAATCTTAATGTTTCCCGCGGCGCGAGCCGAAAATACAGCTTGATATAGTGGGTCACCACGCAAGAGTTGAATGTTTCGGCTTAAACTCGCGCAATAACCGGATATGCAAGATTGAATTCTACATAAACATATGTAGTCTCACTGATAAATAGCTAGATCCGAAAAGAAAGCAAACGACAAAAAACGGTGAACTTCAGGTTTTCGGCAGAAGGCATGAGCGAAATATTGATAAGAGGAAGCATAACCAGTTACAGGCAAACAATCAACATAAATTGCGGTGTTCTGCTTTTAAATGACAAGAGCAACCCATCCAAAGGTTGACTACCCGGTTCCATTGATGATGGAAAGAGGGAGTAACGAATAACTTCCAGCGTGATGTAAGAAATACAAATGGCGGAAATCCCCCAACCGAAATTTTTGACCGAAAAAAAAAGGAAATCCGAACAACATTAGGGACGTTTAAAAAAAAGTGACATCTATTCTTCGGGATGAACTGCCCAGTTGTCAGAATCGTCGATTTCTGCCCAATCGGAACTTGAATTCTTGGTGTCACTTGTTGTGCTCCCGCTGTCCAAGAGTTGGAACCCATTCCCGCTTGTTGAAGTGTCCTTCTTCTGGATAGTTTGCCTCACGATCTTAGTAGGCGCCTTGACTGGGGCCTTGACTGAGGACTTGATTTGGAAGTTCTCTGTCCCGCTCTTGGCATCCGTGGACTCATCCCCAGTTTGCGCATCAGTTGCAGCCTTCTTCTGCTTACGACTCTTCTTTTGAACTTCATTCCAACCCCCAATGAGATGTTCTGGGATTTCCTCCCAGTAAGAGTTGTCCAGGTGAGTACTCCTCATCTGTTTCTTCTCATCCTCGCTGTCGATGGGTGAATCATCGGATGTACCAGGCTTATTTATAGTTGACGGCGCAGAGAATGTATCAAGAAGACCATCTGTTTTCGGAGGTGTAGGGGCAGCAAGTGTGGTTTGACTATTTACGCTCGTCCATGCAGAAGGTGGAGGTGGAGTAGCAGCTTGAGGCTTGTTCTTCTGTTTGGCAGATTCTGCGGCCCTCATAGTCGCACGGTGCAATTCGAATCTGGCTTTTTGTTCTGCCTTCTCTGCCTCCTTCGCGGCCTTTTGTTTCTCCTTCTTTTTGGCATTCTTGCTCGCATGTACACCAGCCTGGTCGGCTGCGCTTGTCGTTTTTTGTTTCTGCGACCTCGGAAGTTGGGTCGATGAAGTGATTTTCAACACACCCGGTCCGCCGGTAGAAGGATCAAGCATGTCACTAGGATCGGAAGAATGTGACTGTTTGGAGACGGAGGAATATTCGGATTCCGGAAGACGAGTAGCTTCCTCTTCGTCAATATCAGCGTCTGCTCCTGTTGAGGACGTCTGTGAAGCCGTGGCGAAAGGCGAAGCCGGGGCTGCCAAAGCCTTCTTGGGGGCAAGACGAGTAGAGGAGCTAGCGGAGGAGGATTTCTTGCCTCCAACATTGCTACCCTCCTTCAAAGACTGGAGTCTGCGAAGAAGCTCGGCCTGGTCAACCTCTTGGGCAACATCATCATCCGTAGACTCTGCGGCCTTGGCATTGTTGCCAGTCGACACGGGCTCTTTGGCAGCTGTATTACTGAGAGCGGCCTTCTTCTTCTTCTTCTTTTTCTCGCCAGCTACAGCACTCTCTGTGCCGCTGGCGCCGAGAAATATGCTGCCTGCCCCTTTATCTTCCGCGACTGCCTTGGAGCTAGATCTGGCGGCAGCAGATTTGGGCGAAAAATAAACCCAATAAATGCCGCCCACTAGAGCCAGAAAAATGCTCCACGAAAGAACAACCGAACTCATTTGAGCAATCAGACTGATATACCAAGGTCTCCCTTAGTCTAGAATTTGAAGCTTTGCTGAGACGTGCAGAAGCTATTGGGAAAGCTAAGTGAACAATATCGAGGATAGAGGGAGTTGCTCGCGTATCTGAGTAATAAGATGATAAAATTAATCTTGTGCTTTCAAAGGATAGATGGTTTGTAAGGTTGACCAAGAAGAGAGGTGGTGTCTAAAATGAGAGGTGGTGTGGCGACAGAACTAGCAAAATAGCCGGATGAAGGACGGTCAGCGCCGAGTGGACCAAGAAAGGCCAGAAAGCTGATTCCGATGTGGGAAATGATTGAGGTAAAGCTAGATGGCTGTTTTGAACGCTGAAGTCTGGGCGACGATGCTAGATAGAGAGAAGGACTAGTAAAGCGAAAGAGACCCCACACGAGCTAGCAAAGAAAGGCCAGCGGAAAGGAAGCGCTGAATTGATTAATTGCTCGGGAGTAAGAGGAGGAGGGAAAGAAGAGGACAGGAGAATGAAGGGCACTACTGAGTTGAGATGGGAAGTGAATGAAGGGGGTAGAAAGTGAGAGCTGTCCGCAACCCAAGAGCACCGAATCTCTCTATCTAGCTTGTGGTCCACTGTGTGCACTTGTATTTTCCTGGTCTGGCTTGTCAAATGATGTCGTACTAAGGCCATAAGAGGAATAGGCTACCTCTTTCTCCTCCTCATTGGAGTGCCAAGAACGAATTTGACACCTTTACTTTTCGCAATGAAGAGACCACCTCGCGGAACCCTAGGCCTGAGGCTGAACGAGCCTGGTATTTTCTTCCTAGCTATCTTGTGGCTGGACATCTCAAATCGCCATTAACGTTGCGTGCCTTACCGGCTGTGTTGTGAATTGGCCACTCTCACGTCTTTGTAGACCAATGTCTAGGAGCACAAAACCATCAATACACGTCGCGAAGTGCAATTGCAAAACCCAAAAATCGAGGCAGCGAGACCATCGCCGGCCTCAAACCTTTAAAGCGATACTCCTTCTAATACTTGCGTGAGGGCGAGGATTCCCCACCATCATCTGGTCATCCGGACACTTCATCCTAGTCTATTCTCCTTCAGGGCTTGTTTCAAATGACACCAACCACAACGCATGACACATGGCAGGTCCTTCAAAGTTTAATAAAAATGGAAAACGTAACTACATATACGTTTTGTATTGCCTCCCAGCCTATAAAATTCAGCGAAAGAGATCGTAGTCAAGGGATGAATTCAGACTTGATGGCCTGGGTGCAAAACACATTTGAGATGGAACTGATACATTTGACGCTTCCTGCTCGTCCTAAATAAATGCACATGTACCTACATGTAAATAACCGAAAGGGGATGGGAAATATAATTTATTAGATGTTCCGGTCTACATGTAGTCCCATCCCCCAACTTGCGTGTAGTTATCCTATAGAAGCTTGTTTATGTACAGCGGGTTTCATAATACTACATGTAGGCTCATGAAGCGCCGTGGCACATAGAGGACTGTTCAAGCTATATACATGTAGGTAATCTCAATAGCCTCATTAGCTACATGTATGCAATCCGGCCGAAACTTTAACTAGAATACCTAAACTAGTATTTTAATGTATTCTTGCTTTTATTTTACTATGTTACGTTTTTCTCTCTCGAGTCTATAGGCCTAGTATTATGGAATCCGCTGTAATAATGTTGCCCCAGGCATCCACATGTATTCGGCTTGATGAATTGCAGAACAGAACTCCATGTACGTCTGTGTATAGGTCAGGGGGTACTATGCGGGAAGGGGAAACTGGTTATGACTTAAAACACTGACGCAACAATGTTACAGAAAACTATCCTGGTAAATTACTAAAACCAGAAGCTAAATCATATAATATCACTCGTGATGAACCTTTCCCTCCCTAATTCCTCTTGAGGTTCTATATTTATACCAATTGTAAGTTATATTAATCCTTTTGTCCTACAATCCCGGCACGGTTGAAGATAATTCAAACCACCGGCTGTGTTTGATTGGGCCTACTAATATTGTGAATGAAAGCTATAGAGTCTCGCTTTCCCAGGCTCAGTACTACATGTAGCCACCAGCTTACATTTATATTAATCGGCATGGACACGCAGCAGCATGACTGCACAACTTAGATCCAACTACTACAAGCCCGCAAATTAATATACGTCTAGTCAGAGCCGGCCCGTGAAGCCTTTGGATACCGAGAAGTGAGATTGGGATCGGTGGCAATGGCACATCCCAACCAACCCCGACCCTTCAACTTAGTGATGATGTTATTCTCGACTGCTCGTTCCTGGTGAGTAAAGCGGTAGCGTACGCACATTTAGTTAGCGCCGTCATCTCAACAGTATATATGTATTAGGGTGAAAATCGCAGATCTGTTTTGGGTGATAAGGAATCGTGCAAATACACTTATATTATATTAAAGAGGTTTTAGTGAAAATGATTCGCCATTACCAAAATCTTAGAAAATCACTTAGAAGCAAGACACACCCGAGGGAATCAGATGATTTGGGGGTATATAAAGATAGAGTCAGTTCCAGAGCTTGGCGATTTTACAACAATTTTCTATACCCATGAGGGTGCTCTTATAGTAAGATCTATCTTTATAATTTCGGATATTGGCAGACCTCGATGATATTTAGCGGATGTATCGGATGTTAGCCTTATAGACCTATGTATGTACATATATGCCAAATTCCAAATAGAGCGGACTTTCATAATACAGCTATGGCGGATCTCATTAGAGTGTGAGCGGGAGTAACATATCCGTAATAGTATTGGGCTAATCCTATCTAAGGAACTACGAGTCCTTTCTCGGTTGCCATCCCTTCGATTTAGTCAGGTTTACTGGCCTTCAGTTAATAGCCTTTTGGGGGGTGGGGAGTACTTGCCAGATTTTTTATTGTGTCCAGCGAACCTATTCTTCCTGATACGGAAGAGTCGCAACGACTTTATCACACCAAATATCTATCAAATTCAGGAAGTTTTAGGGCCGCTGCTTCGTAGCACTCCCATATTTCCCGATGAGGAAGAAACAGCTGGACACAAAAAAAAATCTGGCAAGTACGCCTGCTCACCCTCTATAAGGAGATCCATTATCCACCACCCGTCGACCCACCCGTCGACCCACCAGATTCGGAGAAACGATGTATACCTACGTTGTTTCTGGGCCACATGCACGGCGCGCCTATCTGTCATGTAACCCGGCTCACCACGACGCTCTCATCATTGAAGTCTCTCTCAGCGCCTAATTGTGGCCAATAAAATATCAGGTATCCCACTTCCAAAGGATTCTTTCTGCGGCAAAGACGCATACTATCAAGTTTCGCTCACCGCACTGAAATCGCCGTTCGATTACCCAATTGTAGACGTGGCACAGCATTTGAACCCGTGGCAGGAATGATCATTCGTAAAAGTGATGACTGTGTTTTTGATAGTGACCTGTTCAAGGCCAAGAAGATGCAAGGAGAGATACATGTAGTCACTAGGGAGAAGACAAAAAAAGAGGTTTCCTTTGACCACGAGGCAGTAAATTTACCAAAGGAGAAAGAAAAAAGAAAACTGAGTGACTAGACAGATCTTAAACGGCGCCGTGTGAACTTACTACGGCATGCATATCTACACATGTCCGATCCTTCGTTTCCGTGCACTCCCATCCCTGTTGCGTATCTCTCGTGGAGCTATGGCAGCATTACCGAGAATTTGTAATATTTTCGAACTTTTATAGGTATCTGCCTGGATCTTGGATTCGCCGATAATCGTTTTCTTTTCTTTTTTTCCCTCTTTGCCACTGAGTAGCTGATGGATCATGGAGGCTAAAAAAGCCTATTGGGTTTTCTTGGGTACATATCCCGGGACGGTTCATATGCCATACGGCGCACATGGCATTGAATCTGTTGAACCACGTCACTGCGGTATATTTCCGAGCGGCATTATCCAGGATTTCTCCATCTTCTTTGAGTGACGGCATAGTATAGCGTGGAAAGTGCTTTGATCATACTCAATGGCTGCCGAGTCAAAAGGTTCAACAGGGCGCTGAAAAGAAGGCGATCTAGGTCTCGAAGTAGACAAAGGCATCACCGTGAGTTTGGCTGGTGAGAGCAATGAATGGATCAAAGTGGCCTAAGCATCAATGAGCCAAGATATATGCAGAGCGGTGGATACAATAAAATAGAAAAACTGAACCAAAACTGCGCCTGTCCAAAAACAAAAACGCACTACATGGTAAGTACATGTATGAATAGACCCGGCCGGTGAGTATGACCGATCAAACAGAGTAATTACGGCATGCGAGTAGGGGTAGTGCGGGAATAGCATGCAGTACTGTAAGACATGAATAATCGAGGTTGATAGGTACTGTCTGGCAAACTGGAGACACCCACTGACGAGAATCATGTATGATCACTCGTGGGCGTTTTCACGAAGTGGAGATTTAAGGTCTGTTTCTGATAAGAAGTATCGTTAAGAAAATTACAAGGGGGGTGGAGTACGTACAACATACCATTATATTTAATATCCAGAGCACGAGAATAAACATTTATGAGGGGTAACTATGAATATATCTCGAGATCGATGAATAGTTGCGGCAAATATATTTGTGTTTGTTTAATATCGGCCGCACGCAGGCGGTAAAGGCTCGGGCCTACTTAACCTCTCGAATATGTACCGATCCCTCCCAGAAGGGGCTTTATTTGCAACTTCCCAACCTTTCTAATAATAGGTTTGGAGGTCACCACCGGATAGTTATCTAATTGGGGGCAATTAAGTGGAATAGGCGCTTAGAAGGCGAGATTAGTGGTATATTTTTGCCGCAGACTAGAGAAAGAGGGAACGGAAAAGGCGGAAAGGGTGCTGGGGTGTAGCGAATGAGGGGTCAACAAGAGCACTAGTCGAGCACCAAGCTTTGTGGAGATGAGACAAGTCGAATCGCATTGCGAGTTTTGAGGAAGAGTGACGAGTGATGGGCGTGCAGCAGCAGGGGTTTGCGTCTTGGACTCTCAAGGATTGGCTGCAGAATCTCGTCTACAAGACACACAAGCCATGCAGGTACGGTTGAGCCAGACCGATCAAGCGAGCGAGTAGCTGGATGGGGGTATGGATGATGGTGGTAGAGATACGCACTGTCCAGTGTGCAACCCGTCCTCGTGGGTAAAATGAGTTGTTGGTTTGCCCCCTCCAACCCTGCTAAGACTTCTTTTGGGTACTCTACTACGGACCTTACACCCCCCCCTTCAACACACTCACCCACCCACCTACCCCTCTCAAAGCTGGGTTCTTGAAGGTCAACTGCATGTACCTACTAAGCATGCCTGTTCGAGGAATCCATGTTACTCCCATGTCCTGTAATGTGGGCTACCCAAATGCTGTGGCTACCAAATGTCTGAGACTCTGCAACAACCGACTAGTTTGGTTATGCGCCGCATACTCGCTCGAGAGTACATATATATCTCCCTGAATGTCTCCCACTTTTGGGTGATCAGTTTCACCATCCCATTGAATCTGTCAATTCAGTAGGATATACTAGGAGATCTTCTACCGCCGAACTCAATTCTTCTCTCCCTCCGACTTGCACTCGTATCTGCAGCAGTGCCGAATTCGATCTCCTGCTTCTACTTCTACTTCTCTTCTTCTCCCTATAACTCTTCTCTTCTATCTACCCTAACCTCAGTCAATACTTCTTCTGGAAACTCTCCTAGCTGGTGTTGATCTGTCTCAGTTCACGTTCAGTTTAACTACTTGGACTGCACATCTTTGCCTTTTGTATCTTGCTGTCTTTTTGCTCGCATCAACTTTAATCAGTACATATTTTGTATTTTCTCTTTTATTTTATTATTTTATTTTATTATTTATTTCATCTCTATATCTTTACGATGCTTTTCCTTCATTTCGCCGCCGTGGTCATTGGCTTCACCAGCGCCGCTGCGAATGCCTTCCCACTCGGTGCCAGTCCTCAACTGACCGAGCTCGCAAGGCTTCTGTCCGCTTACAAGAACCAAAAAATCACCGGCTGCGATCTCTCAGGTGCGGTCATGCCCGAGACAGATGGTTAGTTTCTCATTGGCCCATTCAATCACTCCTATGCATGCCCCGCAGTTTGGCGCCGAGCTTCTAGAAACTATATATAAACATCAACCCCGAGTAATTCTTACTAACATTTGAATTACTAAAGGCACGAAAAACCTTTCTCCTCCAGATGCCGGCACGAGTCTTGCACGCGTAGTCCTCGGACGCGGCGTCCAGAATTATACCTGCGCGGACTCACTCAGCACTACGATTCCAGCGGCCAATGGCGCCGTCGCAACTCTTTACGACGCCTCTTGCCTGGCTGCCTGCAACCCGACGCTCCTTCACACCCTCCCGGACATCATGGTCAACCTGTCCAAAGACGTGATTGCGGACTCGCTTTCCATTGTCACGCGGATGACCCGTCAGCAGATCATGGTCGGACACCACTACTTTGCGCCCAACAACACTGTCCCCGTATTCGACTTTCGGGTGCAGAGGAGCGACAAGTATTTGCTGGCGGGCATGAGGGATGAGGGTGTGCCAGCAGTCAATAGGGCTTCAAAGGGGGAGATGGGAATAGGATACGGCGCTGTGGACTGGCTCAGAATTAAGGCGATCCCGGATATGTCTGTGGATTACAAACTCGCATACCGCATCTTGACAGCGGGTGGTAAACCACCGGCGACGTGTCAAGGGATGGCGAAGGAGTTTAGTGTGGAATATGCTACTGAGTACTGTAAGTATCCTGACTCATGGTCATTGATTTGTGGGTGATAGAAATTAATGATTATCTGTAGGGATCTATGCTTAAGCTTCAAGCCACCACCACCACCTGTAAACGGCTTTGTGACCTAGAAAGGATTACTCCTCCTTCACTCCACTTCTACACATTCGTTCTTTCAATTAATCATTAATTTCACTACTACTGCCCACATACCATATCATTCCCCTTCTTTTTTTTCCCTTTCCCTTTCATTGATTGTAAATACTTCCTGGACGGTTTTGTTGCAAATATTCATTCTGAGCTGTAGTTTTTTTTTTCCCCTTCGCTCTTTATTTACACATTGTTCCTCTTGTTTCTATATATTTTTCTTAGTTTCATTCGTTCACATCGGGATTTTTTTTGGGGGGGAGGCATACACGGCGAACTAAAAGGGCGTTATGTTTTACTTCTCATTTTCTCTCGTTTTCTGACTGATTGGCGGGGTTCTTATTACATTGCGTGGCATTATGGAATTTAAGAGAGAGAGCGCAACATTCCTTTTTGTGTATATATATTTATCTTGTGTGGGAGGTGGGGATTAGGCGTTTGTACATACCCTATGCGTACATGCAAGTTAATGATTTTGCATACGAGAATCGACCACGAGAAAAAAGACATTTTCAAAACTGATGCCACTACGCCTGATATACCTATGGTTTCATTGGCTGAGAACGACAGGGAGTGGTTTAAGTAAGCACAAACTTTGTAGCATAGCAAAAATAGATAGAGCTGGCTTTAGATTCTGCTTGTATGATTGGTTGATGGGAGGATCGGCGCCGATCAGGTTAGCGAAATTTGGAACTGGAGTCTTTTAGGCAAAGGGTCTATTATTAACTTAAAGAATTGAGCACCTACCTGGACTGGAGGTTGCCTCGGCTGGCTACCAGCCAGAGGAGTAGTTTTCCCCCCTGTCAATGATCGTCTCCACACCTTTCTTGGGCTCCGTTGCGCTATCAGCTCGCGCCGCTGCAGAGAATCTTCCCCGTTATACATACATGTATCGAGGTCTGTACCCCCGGTCCGGACCCGCTCTTTCCAACCAGTACACGCCATAGCCGCATCTGCCAATGATCGTTCGCGCAGTGGGGGCGATGTTACCCTGTCTCAGTCTCCACGCTAGAGGTCTAGAAGCTTCTCTTTGACGGGGCCCGGGAGGGAGGCGGGGAAGAGCGAAGGAAGACAGAGGACGAGAGAGCGCGGCTTAAGATTGCGTAAAAGGTACAACTTCTTTGATTCTCCCCTACAGTATACGTGTCTATTCTCGTTCCATCATCTCCATCATCATCATCATCATCATCATCATCATCATCATCATCGTCATAAACATCATCCCCCACACCTCATTGCTGCGGCATCGTCTACAATAATCACTTCTCACAAAAATAGATACAGTAAGAGAAAGCACTGCAATGGCCGCCCAGAAGTGTAACCACAAGGGCTGCGAGAAGACGTTCACCGACCCCGAGGAGGACTGTCACTACCATCCCGGCGCCCCGATATTCCACGAGGGCCAGAAAGGTATATACCCTCAAACACACACATGCACACACACACACACACACACACCTCTCTCTCTCTCTCTCTCTCTCTCTCCCTCTCTCCCTCTCTCTCCTTCTCTCTCCCTCCGCCCTCTCCCTCCGCTCTCTCCCAAACCCGCCACGCACTCTCTGCCTACTTTGCATTGCACTACTGACAATCCACCCCCCCACAGGCTGGCAATGCTGTAAACCCCGCGTACCTCTCACCCTGCCTCGCCCCTAATCCTCGCCCCGCGCCCCCCCCACTAACCCCCGTGTCAGGTCCTCACATTCGACGAATTCCTTCAGATCCCCCCATGCAGCGTTGGCAAGCACTCGACCACCGCACCCACGCTCGCCCCCGCACAGACATCCGGCCCCGGCGCGTCCGGCCAGAAGCACACCGAGGTCGCGCCGCCGCCCGAGACCAATCCAGACGGCACAGAAATCTACGGCTCGGAGCACAAGCCTGCCCCCCGCCCCGTCGCCGCGCCCCCACCCCAACAGGAGAAGAAGGAGAAGCCGCTGGAGCAGGACGAGGCTGGTGCCGCGGTGTCCGCGGGCGCAAAGTGTAAACGCAGCGGGTGCGATGCTGTATATGATGGCGGGAGCAGGGATAATGAAGATGGGAGATGCGTCTTTCATCCGGGGGTGCCGATCTTCCACGAAGGTGTGTATAACCCGGGGTGTAGCGACTGCGGCGGCGGCGGCGGGTGAAGTAACTAATCGACTAACGCACCGGGAAACCAGGCTCTAAGGGCTACTCTTGCTGCAAGCGGCGTGTCCTCGAATTCGACCAATTCCTCAAACTCGCCGGCTGCGCGACCAACCGGCACCTCTTCGTCGGCGCGCCCAAGCCCGTCGACGAAGAGGAACTTGTCACCTGCCGCAACGACTTTTACCAGACCTACACGCACGTAATTGTGTCCATCTTCGCCAAGAAGGTTGACAAGGCGCGCGCGCACATTGGCTTCCTCCCGCAGCAGCTGGACGTGGACCTGCCCATGCCCGATAGTAAGCGCTATAAGATCAGCTTTCCGCTCTACGGCGCGATCGATCCCGCGGCATGTGAGTACCAGGTTATGGGCACGAAGGTGGAGCTGAAGCTTAAGAAAGGTATGTTCCTTCTTCTTTCCCTCTAGGCTCTTGGCTCTTGGCTCTTGCCTCTTGGCACTTTCTTTTTTTCACGGGTTGCCCGCCTTCCCGGGTGTCTGGTGTAGAGGATTATGGTTGCTTACTTGAGCGCTTCTGTACCGCAGCGGATGGGACGTCGTGGCCGACGCTCAGGAGCGATGAGGCGACGGGAGAGATTATTCAGATTGGGAAGCCGGCGACGGCGTAGCTTTATGCTCTATTTCTATAAGCGCGTCCATATATTGCCCCTTTACCAGATGGCCGAGTGATACACGTAACGTTGAAGTATTTAACTTACTTAGATCGTATACATAAAACTCGAGATTGAATTGAGAATAAATCTTGCATAATACCCCTAGTTGCTCTCAGAGAAATTTAGAAGGTTTAATAACTCACCCAATTCGTGGACGGTGTGTTGGGAGTCCCGAGGAGTGAAGTACTATATATGGGCCCGGGGTCATAAATGGGTGTTTGTTCTTCAATACATGTACCTAGGGGTGCCGGAAAGTGATACAACGTTAAACCTAGCAACGCAGAAAGGCACTCAGAATTTTAATTTTTAACATAACACAATGCTTAGGCAGGATAGATATCTTAGCTATACACATGATATATGAGTCTAGAATAGAGTCTGCATTTTTTTCCAGGTCATTGATTTGGGGGGTTTTAGCCTGAAAAAGAACAACTTGTGACAAGAGACAGTAATAAAAGGAGAAGCAATAGCGATTCGTATTAACTCTTACCATACTATCATCCCTAGCTTCGAAATTACTATAGTTTCGCTCCGCATTCTGTTAGATCGTCTGGTTATTGAGGAATACGGACTATTTGATCGTTGCATCACTTTCCAGCACCCCCGGGTACATATGTATACTCGTAATTTCTTGACGTTTGTAAAAGGAACCGCTATTGCATACCATACAAATATACCCCCAAGTCCACAGCTTAGTATGGTATGCAATAGCGGTTCCTTTCACAAGCGTCAAGAAATTACGAGTAGAGAGAGCACTATCACTGCATGTGTGTATCTACCCACCAAGGTTCCCGGGTGCGTCCGAGGGCTCGAGCGTCACTTGCCGGATCACTGTTTTAGGTGCAAAGTGATCATTGATACCCTTACAAACACCCACGATAACGCACATGGGGTTAACGCTAGACTTGGGTGTTTGCTGAAATAGCCCAGTTTTAGCACTTGGGATTGAGATGCTATGGTAAAAAAATACGTTTATATCACACAACAGCGTAGGTATTGTGTTACCAAATTCAATTCCCTGTGCGATTTACCACTGTATCAAAACAAATACGTTATAAGAAACACAAACTACAGGAATAGTAGTGACTCGGCTGCTGCCTTGCCCCAAGCGCTACTTGCTTTCAGAGAATCTCAGCTCGACAATCTCCTATTGTGGGCGGTGACTCCATTGCCTTCATTGACTGCTCGTTGCCTAACATCCACCCTAGACGTACCAGCACCATTGTCCAAGTACTCAGTCACCCCTCGAGAAACCTGGAGGCTATCCCTGATATTCAGATACAGTCTATCTAGGGTAAACTCAATTTCACATCTAGCCTTGAGAAGTTCTCCTGCAGGCCAGATGCTCCGCTCACCCTTCTCAATCCAATACTTGACTGTTTGCTTATCCGGATTCTGTAGCAATTGCTCGAAATCAGCCAACCTGAGGTGCGGGACCACTGTGACGCTGGCGCCTGGGATGGTCTCGTCAACGAGGAATGTTCGCAGCCCGAACGGCAAAAAACCGAGAAGGTCGAGCTGGCTCAATCTGTGCCGGATCTCTAGACCCAGTAAGTGCACTATCTTCAAGGTGATGCCGTGGCGGCCGTGGCGGTGGAGGTCTGGCATTAGGAAAGGAGCAAGGTACGGGCGAGCTTGGGAAACAATAAAGTGGTTGACATTGAAAAGCTCGGCGATTCGAGTCTGTGGGGAATCGCGGTCTGCATTTGAAGCCTGTGTCCAACGCTGCCAGGTGATCTCTTGATCAACCCAGGGAACTATCGCACCGTTCTCGTCTTTGCACATCAGCTCAACGCTATCATAGAGAGTTGAAGTTGCGTTAGATGCGCAAGCAGCAGACCAGATCAACACGTTCGGCGCAGTAAGATAATTGAGCAACTTTGGGACCCCATTCCTCTTAGCAGTCGAGACAGTGATGTTCAAGATCCGCTTGGTCTTCTGATAAGCCTCATCAAAAGTCAGGTCACCGACATTAGCTCTCACACACTCCTCCAGCACTTTTACGTCTAAAAAGTACCCGTGCTTCCAGAATCTCATCAGTTTTCTCTTCAAACTACCTTCTTTCTTTTTTATATCAAAGGCGCTGAGATCTATTCCATCAACGGCAAGGAACCTTATCAACTCCTCCTCTGGGTGTATCCCAACCAGTGCGGCTATCAGCGCTCCCACGCCTGTCCCCGTTATTATTCTAGGCAACAGGCCACGGAGATGAAGACCCTTAACGATGCCAAGATGGTACAGTCCAAACATTGCACCTCCCTGCAAAACAAGTGTCGAGCGCCCAAACGACTGCCTTGTGTCGTGGAAAAGGTCCAACTTTGCTTGTGACGTGAGCTGGGGGGTTGACGCTAAGTTGGCAATATAATTCAGGCAACTGACAACTTCCGAGACATATTCACCGATCAAGTATTTGCTGCCAGCATAGGAGCGATTGAAAAGGTTGATATGCGATATGTTCCCTAGATTCCGGAGTAGACCTACAGTATATGGTAAACATACTATTTTAAGTACTGTATCGAACCGATATCTTACCAGAACGTACAAGGTTCACGAGCCTTATAATGTCGCCGTCCTTTCTTGCTTCTTTTAGGCGTCGGAGGCAGTCGCGGATGAATTGATAATCATAATCTGTACTGGTGGGATCGTGCCGCCTAGGGAGCTTGTCAGCGGCGACTCTATCTAACGCAAGCAATAGAGTACAAACCACAAATCATTTCCTAGCTCCGCGTCAAGCTTAGTCGCAGTATCCTGCCACTGCTCGTAAGTTTTCGCTTGCGAAAGTTGCTCAAGTAAATATTCCTTTGGCTTCTTCTTCCTGTACCAAACCCGTAGCTTCTATGTCCCACAGATCTCATGTTAGCTCTCATGAACCGAGATCATGAAAATAACAGAAAGCTGCCGCCAGAGTATAGACATTTCTCCAAAATATAAAGACCTCGATAAATAAAGCGTATATTGATGCCAAGAGGAGAATCAAGCTGGACTATCACGGTGCTGTTAGCTATAGGGTCGATCTTTTGAGGTTGTAGTGATACATACAGGCATGCAATCGAATAGGAGTCTAGCTAAGTAGTACATTGGACGTGAGAAGAGAGATAGCCTATTCCCATTAATCTCATCGATGTATTTGTGTTGTTTCTACTTCCTTTGGATGGAGGTTGCAGCGGGCTTTCACATGTCATCTCATGTGATGTGTTATGTAGCAGTTGTGCCGCATTTTTGAACTGGGCCATTATTGCGCATACACATACATACCTACTCTACTCGGGGCAGGTAAAAAGTACCGGACACTGCAGGTTTTTGGTTCACCAATGGATGCGCGTGCTAGGCGTGAACTACTGCAAAAAAAGCCCAGAGACAAAACCTGCATTGTCCGGTACTTTTTACCTGCCCCGAGTACACCCCAAACCTTGAGCTTGACGTATTTTTGTATGGCATTGCATGCCATACAAAGGATAACTTTGGCGGTTTTTTTCTTCTGTGTATGCAATATCAGTTGCGTCCGGAAACGCGAGTAGACTTTTAAGCCAACAGAATAAAAAGATCGGCACCTACTAGCCAGAGGTAGTAGATATGATACTTTCTACGCCGCTCACAGAGGCCACTCTAATGGTATGAAAAGTACAGGCGTGAGAGCATGGCTATCGGCTGCGTTTACCTGATCACACAAACCTCGTATGGCTAGTAGATTTTTTCTTCTTGCAATGGACGGTGGCTTAAAATGTCTATTGCAGCCACGATTGTTCCAGTTCCATACATGTATGCAGCGTGTGATTTTCAAGGCTGGGCGCACCATACATACATGTACCTACTCTACTCGTATTTTCTAGCTACATAGCTATGTGCTCTTTAAAATTCGCGGGGATCCACCAGATTGCCTGTCGTCCTTTTATATCGTTCGGAGCAACATAATATTTGTTGCTCGTTCTGTCATAAGGGATGACGAGGCCAATCGGCTTAAACCAACACTTGGGTTCATGACAATATCGTGTGCCTATGGTATTTCAATAGAAGTCTAATTTATTTGGAGACCTGAACGCCTAAACCTACTTTCAACCAAGCAACCAACAAACACCAGCTCAAACGAGAAACGAAAGATCAGGTCACAAATGAGCTTTAAGAAAACAACGCTGCAGTAGACCTACTATTCACAGATAAACCCCTTCTTCTTCCCTTTCGGCATTTGCATTCCCTTCAATAATGGCATGAGCAGTGGAGGAGCTCCCTTCCACCTCCGCACCAATAGCTGAAGAATGTGGTACCTGCTCATCAGTCCCGCCCATCTCTACCTCTGGACCCAAGCTGTTTTCTTCCCGCTCAAGATTCGCGCTGCCATTGACCAGCGTTCTTCCAGCTCCAGCTCCATGCTCCATTGAGAAACCCCTCCTTTCGACCTCCAGCCTAATCATGTCGATTCTGTCGGTCTGGTCTCCGATGACAACCTTATTATCCTCAATCGCAGTCTTGCATACGGGATCATCCTGGAATTCCTCCAGTTGAACCTGGGAGCGCCTGAGATGGTATAATGAGAGCTCGAGGCGTGCGGCTTCTGCGTGTAGTTGCTCAAGCTCGAGCTCACGGATCGCCTGGAGAAAGAACTCCTGCTTGAAAAAAAAGTCGTCAATAAGGAGGCAGAAAAACAGCTAGTACATATGATGACAGTTACCGGAGTTATCGGGTGGGCCGTTGCGCTCATTTGAAGGTCTTTTTTGCACAGTTTCGATCGCGGTGGTGATTTGGTTTATAACGTCTACGCGGGGTTGGTGTGGGGCGAAAATGAGGCTCTATTATGTTAAACCATAGAGAATGATTCGCTTGGCATAACAACATGTATAAAGAGCGCTCGGACGACAATGCTGCAGGTACAGCTTCCCAAAAATAAATAACTCCGATAACTTCCACCAATATAACTCAACATACACGTACATACAGCCTAGGACACATGTTTCTATAAATCTTACCTGATATTCTATAGAAACAGCTTGAAGTAGACGGGGGGGGGGGGGGGGAATTCCTGGGATCTATTATACAATGTCCGCCCTACCTGATATCACTATTTAAAGAAGAGATAAGGAAAAAAATACCTCTAGTTGATTGCCATGGAAGCTAGCCGGAGTTTTCGCAGGCATGTTCTCTTTTCTTTTTAAATTCCTGATTTTTCCAATAGGCAAAAGCCAAACCCCAGAGCAAACCTGACAGATGCGCCATATGATCGACTGTTTTCCATCCTCTAATGATCCCGACGAGCCCAACCAAGGCGAAGCCACTCACGAGTTGAGATACTTTCAAAGGAATAAACTCTAAAGGAATGCGTCTAAAGGGAGATGATGTTAGGAAGTAGGTCAAGGTTGGGTAGGCCATGCATATAAGTTGAAGTATGTACGTACTCTGGGTTGAAATAAGCATATGTGCCGAGGACACCACTGATTGCACCTGAAGCTCCAAGTGAAGTGATGTGGAATCTAGCCCCAAGAACATGGTACGCAAGAGAGGTAAATGACGCTATAGCTCCTGCCGAAAAGTAAAGTGCTAGAAAGTTTCCCCGACCTATCTGATCACAAACTATCAAGTCATCAGATTTATTCACTATTGATCTTTTTGATAGACAGGAAACATACGAGAAGTTCCGCCCATATATAAAGCCTGTCAAATATATTTGGCCTAAGCGTCAGTACAATTCCCATTACTTGATAGGATTGTAGGCATTCGGGTATTTTATTACAATCATGTTAAGCCCTAAATGAGCTATGGTCTGATGCGAAAAGACGCTTCCAATCATGCTGAAGCTATACGGCAATCCCGCTACAGAGATAAAATATCTGTTGAGTAGTCGCCATGAGACTGGAAGGGGGACCTTCCATGCCAGAAATATTGCGCAATTGGCTGCAATAATCGCTGCAACAGTTGTAAACGACTGTGGGAGTGTCGGGAAAAGACGGGATTCCACAGGTGCTGGTACCCAGGCTTGGGCAAAGTAATAAGAACCACCACAGATGGCTGATGTGAAAATAAAGGGAGCGAAGAGGCGCTGGAACTATTCAGTACCTACGGTCAGCCTGGCACTCAGTTTGGGAAACAAATGTATCTTGAGTAGGTACATGGGACAAACTCGGGGGAGCTTGGAGATCAGAGATGGCACCTGCGGCTCTGAGACGATCAAGCAGTCGAGGTTGATTGTCCACTCCTGGTAAATTTTCCTTTATGTTTTGGACTACGAGATTTGATTTTCCAGAATTTGCCGATTTAGGGGTAGATTTGGCATATTTTCTTGATTTGGTAGCATACTGTCTAAATGCGCTTGGTTGAAAGAACTGAGGATAAACTCGTGGGCGCCGAACTAGTAGCCTTGAGCTCAAAGAAGCTGAAGATGTTACAGTTGCATAGGTATTAATTCTAGTGCATATTGTCCTTTTTGAAGTGGAAATTATTGCAATTGTACGTTTTGAAAAGAGATGTAACATGGTAACGAAGTTGTTCGGGTCACTGTGCCTGAATGGATGGGGAATTTTAATTCTCTTCTCACACCCAGGCCGGGTAACTGTAGCGTTGATGCCAGTTATAAGATTTAAAACCATATATGTATGTATCGATGTCTCACAAATTTTGCTATGCAGCTTCAGTAGTACATGTACTTATACATGTAGGCAAATACACTGCGCGTTATATCTAGACAAAACAATGGGCCATTCCCTTCTCTCTGACAAACAAAAAGGTATAAGCTTGGCAGCTCAAACGGGCAAAATCTAGAGTTGGAATAATACAAGGAGTAATTATCTGGCTTCCTTCAACAAAAATCCCATGAATTTCCTAATATTATACAAAGTATCCAGTAGGATAAGGAAAGAAACTTTAACGGTAAAACTCAAACTTATCTGCCTCATTTCCACCCTTAACCTGACTGCTGTAGGCATCCTCCAGATCAGCCTGGATGATATTGTACCTATTTTTTCTTACAGCTCTCAAACCCGCCTCTTGCATGATTGCAGCAATAATAGCGCCCGAGAGAGGGTCGTTACGGATGATGAGCGAGTCTAGATCAACTTCAGGAGAAAGTGACATTTTGGATGCGATCGTAGAAAAGATGAGCCGACGCTCACGACGGTCGCGGAGAGATGGAAACTCAATTTTACGATCAAGGCGACCAGGACGAAGAAGCGCTGGATCAAGAGTATCCGCGCGGTTTGTGGCCATGATGACCTTTGTCCTATTAGAAAATGTAGGGCAGAGTTATCAGCCTCATGGAAGTAAACTTACTTTCACGTTTGAGGTTTGATCAAATCCATCCATCTGGTTTAACAGTTCCAACAGAATTCGTTGTACTTCACGATCTGCACCTGTTTGAGCATCAAAACGTTTCGTTGCGATGGCATCAATTTCATCTATGAAAATTATGGCGGGGGAGTTCTCTCTAGCCATGCGGAATACGTCACGGACCATTCGAGGGCCCTCTCCAAGATATTTCTGAACGAACTCGGAACCCACAACGCGGATAAAGGAAGCAGTAGTACTATTTGCTACAGCCTTTACCAACATAGTTTTACCAGTCCCAGGAGGTCCGTAAAGTAGAACTCCACGTGGCGGATCAATACCTGCACAAAGTTAGTGCATGTCAGATCCATAATAGATTATTGTAGCAAACCAATCTGCTTGTAGAGATCAAAATGGGTTAGGGGAAGCTCTACGGCCTCGCGGATCTCTTGCTTTTGCATATCTAATCCACCAACATCGGCGTATGTTACATCAGGCTTTTCATGTGCTTGGAGCATAGCAATAGAGGAATCTGCTTCTGGGGGAAGAATGTCGACAAGGGCATTTGAATGTCTGTGAAGCGCTACTGATGATGAAGGTTTCAGTAGTTCCCGGTCAAGGGTAGACAGGATTCGGACGACGTAATTTGAACCCGTAGAGCTTTGAACGATGCCAGTACTGAGAAAATAAGTTATCAGTGCCAAGGGATTTTATAGGATAAGTTAACAATATACTTTTGATCAATAGCCTCCATGAATTGCCCAATCACCAAAGGAACGCTTTGGATGCGTTTGATCTCCTCTTGCGCCCGCACGAGCTCCCTTTTCAAGCTCCTATCGTTGTAATTAGAATTTGAGGAATGAATTAGGAGGGTACCCGAAATACCTTTGCTCATCTTTGATGTATTCTTCCTGTAGGCTTATATATCTATTTTGCCGCAGCTATCAGTTATCTATAACTCCGCCAATCCATCAAGAAACCATAGATGGATGATCTGTTCATCATTCAGTCTCCATCATTCAGGAGTAATTAGACTTACTCAAGGTGTCGCTGAAGCCTTTTAAGCTTTGCGTAGTCATTGTTATCCGTGACCAAACTATTATCGAGGGTGGAAACATAGGAGGGGTCGGCGAACGGTGAAGATGCGGGGCGTTTTTGAACGGTGACGTCTGCCATGACGAACGTTATAAATATTGAAGAAGTTTAGTTGTCTTTGACCCTTTCTTGGAGGATAGTTATGATGATGGGTAGATGATCGGGTTGTGGACGAAATAAAGGTTGCCTGTTGCTCCGTGTAAAGAGTCTTGAAGCTCTGCTTGAGTACTTGTGATACCACCAGGCGCAGCCCTGGGAACATGCAGTGTGACGACAAGTGACCAGTCCCATACAAGCCACATACGGACTTATCCTTCTCTTCCCGCCTCCATCATCTCGCTTTCCTCTTACTCTCTCACCATCACGCCTACCTAGATACACAGAATATCTCGACAACTAGTTTGGGCATTATACAGGCCCATTTCTTACTTGCTTACCTCGCTCCCGGGAACGCGTGTTGACGCAAATCGCCAAGATGGGCCAGGACACTTTGTTCCGCTCGTCGGAAATGTCGCTCGTACAATTGTATGTAGCGACAGAAATAGGGAGAGAAACCGTTAGTGAATTAGGGGAAGTTGGATTGCTTCAGTTTCGCGACGTAAGTCCCTCCACTGTCAATACTTTTAGGGAATAAGGAGGTCGAGAAGACAACAAAAGCCGCGTATCCAGATTTAACAGGGAAAAATAATATGTGCTGATATTTCGATTTTATAGCTTAACGCTGAAACATCTGCCTTCCAGCGGACCTTTACCAAAGAAATTAGGCGATTGGACAATGTTGAACGTCAGCTTCGTATGTGCTCCCTAAACATTCTACTCGGAATCGCGGTAAGGTATTAATGGTTGTAGGTTATTTCGCTTCTCAGATGGAGAAGAACTCTGTCCCAGTTCGCCCCGTCCAGGACAATGCAACCCTCACTGCTGCCCCAAGCTCCTCGGAAATTGATTTTCTTGCTGAGCGTGCAGAAGCCTTGGAAGCCCGGGTCAGCCAACTAAACGGGTCTTACGAAACGCTTCAGAAGAGATGGGTTGAACTTATAGAGTATAGATGGGTCTTGCGAGAGGCTGGTGGCTTTTTTGACCGCGCTCATGGCCAGGCGGATGAGATTCGCCGAGGTTCGACAGACGAGCCTTCTGCTCCACTTCTTGAGGATGTTGAGCAGTCAACCCCAGCTCAGTACGGAAATCAGGGGGAGATGAGTTTCCAGACAATGAATATTGGATTCGTCGCTGGCGTTATTCGCCGTGATAGAATTTCGGCATTCGAAAGGATTCTCTGGAGGACATTAAGAGGGAATCTCTACATGAATCAGTCCGAGATCGATGAGCCAATCACAGACCCAACAACCAACGAGAATGTTGACAAGAATGTTTTTGTAATCTTTGCTCATGGCAAGGAAATTCTGTCAAAGATCCGCAAGATTTCCGAATCTCTCGGAGCCGACCTTTACGCTGTTGATGAAGATACGAATCTTCGTCGTGACCAGCTCCACGAGATCAATAGGCGTATAGACGATCTTCAATCTGTCTTGCAAAACACCAAGAACACTCTGAATGCGGAGTTGAGGACAATCGCACAAAATTTGGCAAGCTGGATGGTGGTCATCAAGAAGGAGAAGGCTATTTATCAAACAATGAATCTATTCATTTATGATTCTGCACGGAAATGTTTGATCGCTGAGGGTTGGTTACCAACAAATGTTTTGCCCAAGATCCAAGAGCGTTTGCGGGAGGTTACTGTCCGTGCTGGAATACAAGTGCCAAGCATCCTGAACGAACTCAAGACAACGAAGACTCCGCCAACCTTCCACAAGACCAATAAGTTTACTCTGGCATTCCAGACTATCGTTGATGCTTATGGCGTTGCAAAATACCGCGAAGTCAATCCAGGTTTGGCGACTATAGTAACCTTTCCGTTCCTGTTCGCCGTTATGTTCGGCGATATCGGTCACGGAATCATCTTGACGCTCGCTGCCCTTGCTATGGTATGGCATGAAAAATCTCTTCAGGGAAAGAAGATTTTTGAGCTTTTCGACATGGCTTTCTTCGGACGATACATCATGCTGCTCATGGGTATTTTCTCAATTTACACAGGTCTTATCTATAATGACATCTTCTCTAAGCCCATCACATTATTTCAGAGTGCTTGGGAATACCCCTCTCACTTCACGGAGGGCGACAACATCGAGGCAGTAAAGAAACTGGGCTATGCGTATCCTTTTGGTCTCGACTGGCAGTGGCATGGAGCAGAAAACAGTTTATTATTTACGAACAGCCTTAAAATGAAACTCAGCATTATATTGGGTTGGGCTCACGTGAGTTCAACATTATTTCTTATTCCTCAAGTTTAACCTTTACTAATGAGCCTTATTCGTACTTAAGATGACCTACTCTCTTTGCTTGTCACAGTATAACCACCGGTACTTTAAGTCAAGAATCGATACCTGGGGAAATTTTATCCCAGGGATGATCTTCTTTCAGTCAATCTTCGGGTACCTGGTTATGTGCATCATTTACAAGTGGACTGTTGATTGGCCTGCTCGAGAGCAGCAACCACCTAGTTTGTTGAATATGCTTATTTACATGTTCCTTTCCCCCGGAAATGTTCCAGAACAGCTCTATCCTGGACAGTCCGGAGTGCAGGTGATGTTGTTATTAATAGCACTCGTCTGTGTTCCATGGATGTTGATGCTCAAGCCTTTATATTTAAGGTGGGAGCATAATAAGCATCGCGCAGCTGGATATCAAGGATTGAATCAAGTCTCAAGGGTTAGCGCTTTAGATGATGATGACGATTATAATGCCACAAGAGGAAGGGATAGTGTGGACAGTGATGGGTCTGGTCATTTACTCATCGCAGAGGAAATGAAGGAGGAGGAAGAGTTTGAATTTAGTGAGGTGGTCATCCATCAGGTTATTCATACCATTGGTAAGTTTTCTCATATCATGCTCTCCTAGGGCTCTTAAGCTGATCGTGAATCTAGAATTCTGCCTGAACTGTATCTCCCATACTGCCTCCTATCTCCGTTTGTGGGCACTTTCTCTTGCTCATGCTCAACTCTCCATCGTTCTTTGGTCAATGACCCTAGCCATTGCCTTTGGGTTCACTGGTACCATTGGTGTCATCGCAATTGTCATTTTATTCGGGTTCTGGTTTATTTGCACAATTGTAGTGTTAGTAACTATGGAAGGAACTAGTGCCATGTTGCACAGTTTGAGATTGCATTGGGTTGAGGCTATGGTACGTTTTCTCATTGAAATGCTTTGCTATTTGTTCAATGTGGTTACTAACATACTTGATAGAGCAAATTTTTCATCGGAGACGGTATTGCTTTCGAACCTTTTAGCTTTAAGCTGCTGTTGGAGGAATCCGAGTAGTTCATTCTGCGTGTTGCTTTCGGAGCATCGGCAAATCTTAAGGACAGTAGAGATATCACGATAGTGTTTAGTACGATATGAATTTGGTTTTGTTTGGTTTGAGGAACTCTGATAGGAGGGCTGCGTAGGGTTGCGGTGTATTTTAGTGAGGGTTTGCGTTGCATATCAAGTCATTTGTAAAATCAGAGTAGCTATTGGCATAAAGCATAAGTACTTCCTATTCATATTGCTGATATTTAGTCCCCCTGATTCCCCGGAAATTTGGTTGCATCATGCAGCGGGACAAAGGATCCCTACATTTATAAGATTCTTCCCCCAAAAGCTCCAACCAGGACCCCCTACATCGATTTTCTTGTTGAGTAGGTGGGTAAATCTGGTACCAGGAAAAGTGAAGCAAATTATTGGTTGTAAATAGTATGTACATTTCAACGCAGGCAAGCTACATGTAGATTTCTTCGGCCACAATCGGAAAATTGCCGGAACATTTTCGGAGCATTCTCGAACCCCCGAAATTATTCTAGGAGGCGGTCCAACCCCACCCACATATATAAAAGCTAGATGTCATCCCATGTGTTGAACATTCTATGCCTCCTCGCACCATGGCCCTTCTCACAACGTCATACTTTGTCACTCGATCTGAAAACTCGAAAGGGAAAAAATGTGCGCGACAGTCCGAGGTATCAGAATTTTCATAATTCAAAAATCAAGTCGACGAACGAGATGTCATATCAACCCTAATACTAATTCAAGTTATTGTTATAACCAAATAACTCGTAAACCCATAAGCTAATCTAATACCTCCATACTATAGTTATAACTCATTTCCCTCTATCGGAGTGCAATATACTCAGCGACTACCTTGATGGACTTTAAAATCCTTATACAAAGCGGTTCGTTTCCCCACCTATCCGTGAGATTTCCAACCCTCGAGGCCGGTACGCCATGGAACTGCCCCGTCATTATTTCCAATTGCTTCACAATTTCCAGCACTTTCATAGCTTCCTTCCTTATGGCGGTTCTAGCCATAATCTTCCACTGTTCAGGATCGAGTTGCATTGCTTGCCCATCGCTCATAGCTACATATTGCGGATCGGTGGTAGCCTCTATAGACGCCAATACTCTGTGATAGAACTGACAAAGCAGTGGCAGCTGAATTCCCAGCAACATGTTTGTGATATAGGTGGCTTGAACGTTTGCGTGACAGGACTCGCAGTTAAACGAATTCTGAGTAGCTTGAAGAGCTGCATCTGAAGTCTGGAGGGCGTATGGGAGTGAGACAGAATGTATGGGTGGTGGAATTCGAAGCGTCGAGATTATTGAAAAAAAGGAAGATAAGCAAGAGCATGCGGATGTTGGAAGTGGTCTTTCCTCTATTCCAGGGAAATAGGACGCCAGTCCATCGCTAAACACAAAGGTTTCCGCTGGTGTGTCCCTTAAATGGAACGGCGAGAGCTCGCCTGTGCGAAGACGCAAGGTAGTGTTACGGTTTAGAGGTGATACAGGGCCATCAGATATTCCGGGAATTGTGCCTGCGGGTTGAGCTTCCAGGTCAAACAAACTGGTAGGGGCCGCGACGGGGTCGAAGGTTTCACTATACATAAAGAGAGTAAACCACCTGTTAATTCTATCCAAATACTCACATTAGAAGGTTTAATGGTAAATACTCACTGATTCAACCATTCAAACTGGTCCACAAAGAGTGTCCCTGGAGCGTTACCTTGCTCGGGACCCATGATGTGATTGTGGTTGTGATGACGATTGGAAGATGGTTCTACTATTGAAAGCTCCGCAGGTATCTGTGAAGAATATTGGGCCTGCTCATCATCTGCCGTATCGCCGCCTCTGCGCCTTTTCCGAGGCCTCCCCATAGGTTTCTGGATTGAGTACACGCATGCTACTTTATCTTTGTGGCATCGCTCGCAGCCAGAATGATTCCCGGAACATTTGAGCTTTCGCGCACCTGCAGGATCATTTATTAGCTCCTCGATTCCACTTCAAGGACATTAAAGGGATACGTACGGCACTCATCGCAGGCAGAATGTTTCTTCGGTTCCCGTTCCATTGTCGGATGATACAAGAAATCACCACTGACTCTTAGAAGTTGGATTGTGCTCGTAATATCTTATTTTCCCAGCCCCTTCGTGTTGTCTGACAGACTCCTCAATAAAGGCTTGGTAATGAGGGTTCTGGGATTAGTGGCTCCCTATTTTTATACACCTGTCTGTTGATCCAAAGAAGATACATGTACATAGATATGTAGGTTCATGTGTTCTCACAGCGGTTTCATAACCGACCTGGTCCACAGGCAGATCGATTGAAGTGAGAAGAGAAAATATTGAATAGATTTAGAGGCAGCCTTCATTCAGGCTGTATACCAG
This sequence comes from Morchella sp. 2016-41, assembly GCA_024713855.1. NCBI lineage: Eukaryota > Fungi > Ascomycota > Pezizomycetes > Pezizales > Morchellaceae > Morchella > Morchella sp. 2016-41. The sequence continues at coordinate 3,156,278 of JAMGZD010000003.1, forward strand.
TAAAGTCGCCCTCACCCAGTTTTAAACCTCCCTCTTCTTATTAAAACGTAGGTAGATGTGCACAGATTAAAAACTATCGCTCTCTTTCACAGGGTTCCTCGTTCGTGATCATCTTGGCGACGTGTTGACAATATTGCATGATACATCTTCGGCTGCTACACCCTTTTCCGACAGGGCTGTGCTTGTATGTACAGCTGACGCCCGGAAGGCCATCCGTCCGGGAAAGTGCTACCGGGGTAAGCAGTAGGTTGTGGAGTATTTACCAGTTACTATGCAGCCTCACAGCATCAGTAAAAGTTGTATGTATGTGTATTATCTGGAGTTCAATCAAAGTTCAACTAAAGCAGTTTAGTCTACCTTTTTAATCCCAGCACCGGTATCTCTTGCTATTGGGGTGATAAAGAATCCGGTGAAACACCTCCTCATAAGGCTGTGAATATACCTTCGATCGATGGTGATCATAAGCTGCTCGATGGAATTTGGTAATTGGAGTTTATTTTTATACTTTGCCTAACTGCACAATTAGCGTGGACAACACATAGGCTCTGCAATACATGTACTTACTCTTTGGAAGCTAACTGATTGAGAATACCCACTACATTCTCTAACATCCATATCTTATATCTTATGTACTTGTATGTACCAGCGAGATGCTATTAAACCGTTAGATGCCGAGATAATAAGCTAACTCTGCGCCACAGACTCACGCTTTCGGACTCTTTGAATGTTTCTGTGACTTTCAAGGATGTCACATCTGCAGATATTTCCAAGCTTGAAAAAAGCGAATGATGTTAACTGGAGGTGGTTGAACCCCCCTCAGGACCCGTGTAACATTGTGGCGCATTGCAGATCTCTGGCTAGCTCTAGTTAACTTTCAATGTATGATTAATAATGGGACATCGATCCGGAACTAATAGAGACCCCTCGAGTGATAAAGTGTGACCTATCACGCCCCGATATGCGCCTCTGTACTCGGGTATACAGTTATCGGTAGAATTATTGCGGAAACAGGGACCGACGATCACGCCGAGAGCAGGGCGATTTTCCAACGCCACATTTCCGCAATAATTCTACCGGAAACTGTAGCAATAAGAACCCAAGGGTTTTTTTGTATGGGGTGCCGCTCTGCCATTACAAATAACCTTACTGCATGTTCTGGTTCTAACCCGACGTTTTCCTTCAAGGACCTTGGCACTGCCAAATACATACATGTAGCCATCCGGACCCGTGGCGAGTACAGTCGACTCTCGTTATAGTGATGAGATCGGGACCGGAAAATGGCATCCTTATAAAGAGAGTATCACTATAACAAGTACAGGGTTAGGGTTTTTCGAGAATGTAATTAAATTTCTAACTAGCTACTAGGGATGGGGAAAGACCTGGTTCAAGTTGATGGGTGAAAAAAATTCTGCCACTCAAAAAGAGGGACCGGCAACCGTCATCCTTATAAGAAGAGTATCACTATATAGGGTATCACTATAACGAGAGTCGACTGTACCTGATCCGGTACCCCGCTCTACATAAGCAGCGTTCGCACTACTATGAGTGGAACGCGGGCTACCCACTTTGCCAGCATTAAACTACCACTTATATGTTTTTCTAATCACAAGTCCTTTCCAGCAGAATTTTTCTTAAGTAAGCGGTACTCTAACTCTGGCACCATGACTAGAGTAGACTGGAGCCGAGCTGCGCTTAGCAATGAGAGCCCAAGTATTTGAACAATTGTGTTGTGGTTCGTACTCCTAAGTCTCTTTATCTGATTGGCTTAATCGGCGGAATAGCGGTGCAGGCTAAGTCATAATTTCTGCAAAGTAGAAACCTTGAGCTGTATCTTTTGGTCTCCTATTAGAGAGTTTTAGCTACAGAAATTCGGACAGGTTGGACAGAAATTCTAGATGTTTAGGCAAAGACTTACAAAGATTTAGCCAATAAGAGGGGCAGGACTTTCTGTCCAAGTGCTCGACCTTCTGTCCATTGCCTGGGCCGCAGCTGTGTTCTGTATGTACTACGCTGGTAGGGTAAGTCTGTTGGCAGAGAACTGTTGCAACCACGGCCACTGTTACCCCTACCAGCGTAATACATGTATATCGCAATGCCATATAGGGCATTTACATACAGTATTGTACTCGTATTTTCGTGACGTAGGTACATACATGTATGTATGATCATACAGTTAAGAAACCTCCCAATTTGCCAAGGCTGCAGAGTACCAGGGGCATGTTTCCGCGAAACCCATTAATATTAATAAGAGAAATTAATATTTAAATTCATTCATAAGAACCTATATGTATTAAATCATACATTGGAAAATCTCTCTCATGCATATATATCATGTGATTTCTATATTTTGCTGAGAAAACGTCCGGGTAAACAACTTGCTGTATTTGCCAGTCCTTATATTACGCTGGTATGCCATATATTCCGCAGCATGCTGCCTTAAGTTCAGTCGATCTCTTCTTTTATGGAACACACTAATGCATGAGAGAGATTTTCCAATGTCTCATTCGTCCAAGGAGTTAGCCGGCTAGGACTACATGTACCGGGTATTGAGGGTAAGTGATCAGAATCTGATAAGTAAATGCTACGGTGAATATGTGTATTTCTCTTATCAGATTCTGATCACTTTTCGCTACACCCTAGTACATGTATCCCTTAAGCTGTCAGGACCGACTCCAATGTTGATACTCAAACCCAATATGGAAGCTGTGATGTAAACATCCCAGAGAAGTGTCCGTGATGAGGTGATCTATCACGGTCTTAACGATAAGAATCAGTACCATAAAATCTTGAGGAGCTATGCATCCTTAGTTTTTTATATCATGACTTCCGCATTGGGTTTAAGAGATAAGCTTCCTAGCCGGGTAACGTATGGCAATGACGATAAATTTCAATATGCTAGAATATAATCGAAGCTTCGCGCGAATTCGGATGATATATATATCATGGGCATTATTTCATAGCATATTTATACAGGTCGATCTCGCTCTCCTGAAGCGATTGATGCAATTTTTCTTTCTCTTCAACATTCTCAATCAAAATGCTTCCGCATTCACGTATTACAGGTGCCATTTTTCGTCCATTGCTTCGAATTCCATCACTCAAATCAACGCTTCGAAATAGCTCAAAATCTCGATTACGACTTCCTTTAGCAAGGACACTCTCGATTCCACAAGTAAGTCTATTGGCTATTGCCTATACCAGAGGGTATGCAAGTGGACGGGGCCCAGTACACCCATCCGGTGGGACACATCGGATGAACCTTGGCGGTGGCGGTAAGTACATAGATATATCATCGCCGCATTATAATTTAAGTACTCTTATAATCATATTCATTCTAACGCCAATTGTTAGACGAAAAGTCAGCTCTAGAGCAGTTTGGAACCGATTTGACAGCTCGTGCAAGAGATGGAAAATTAGATCCAATAATTGGCCGTGATGCTGAGATTAAGAGGACAATCCAAGTTCTTTCCCGGCGGACTAAGAACAATCCTGTTCTTATAGGCTCTGCTGGTACGGGGAAAACTGCGATTCTTGAAGGGCTTGCACAGAGGATAGTTCGTGGAGATGTTCCTGAGAGTATGAAAGAGAAAAAAGTCGTCAGCTTGGATCTCGGCCAGTTAATCGCCGGGGCGAAGTTCAGAGGGGATTTTGAGGAGAGATTGAAGGTAATGAACGATTCAATTGTAATCATTACCCATGTAGTGTGACTAACTGTATTATAGGGTGTTCTAAAGGAAGTCACTGAGTCCCAAGGAAAAACCATCCTTTTCATTGACGAGCTTCATACACTTTTGGGTCTCGGAAAGGCGGAGGGATCAGTTGATGCTTCGAATCTTCTCAAACCCCAGCTCAGTCGTGGTGAGCTTCAATGTTGTGGCGCAACAACATTGAATGAATATCGTCAAATTGAGAAAGATGCGGCACTGGCCAGGAGGTTTCAGCCCATACTTGTCGATGAACCAACAGTTCAAGATACAATAACTATTCTTCGAGGGTGAGTTATTGGCTCTTTGAAGTTAACATGATATTTTCGCTAATTTTGCATAAAAATCATAGGATCAAAGATCGATACGAAGTTCATCATGGTGTTAGAATTACTGATAGTGCGTTAGTAGCTGCGGCGACGCTGTCAAATAGATATATTACGGACCGCTTCCTCCCTGACAAGGCTATAGACCTAGTTGACGAGGCTGCATCTGCGCTCAGACTTCAACAGGAATCTCGTCCTGATGAAATACAAGAGCTTGATCGCGCGATTCTGACGATCCAGATCGAACTCGAGTCACTCCGGAAAGAAGAGGATGTTGCCTCTAAGGAGCGGAAAGAGAAACTCGAGCAAACTTTGAAAGAAAAACAGGTAAAGGTCAATGAACTTATCAAAGTATGGGAGAAAGAAAGGGCGGAACTTGCAGAGATCAAGAACACCAAAGCGAAGCTCGAGCAAGCAAGACTAGAGCTTGAAAAATATAGGAGGGAAGGTAATTTCGGGAAAGCTAGCGAGCTTCAATATTCAACGATCCCACACCTGGAAGCAAAACTCCCAAAGGACGGCGATTCATCCTCGGAGCAATCTCTTCTTCATGACTCAGTTGATTCAGAGGATATATCTCGCGTTGTGTCCAAGGTCACCGGAATTCCTACAACTAAACTGATGTCTGGGGATATCGAGAAATTAATTCATATGGAAGATACCCTGGGAATGACAGTCAAGGGTCAACATGAAGCCCTCAGGGCTGTGGCAGATGCTGTGAGGCTCCAGCGTGCCGGTTTGGCGAGTGATAACCGCCCCACCGCTAGCTTTATGTTTCTGGGCCCTACAGGTGTTGGCAAAACAGAATTGTGCAAGAGGATGGCCGAGTTTTTGTTTTCCACAGAGAGCGCTGTCATAAGGTTTGATATGAGCGAGTTTCAAGAGAAGCACACAGTTAGTAGACTTATTGGGAGCCCAGCAGGGTATGTCGGGTATGAGGACGCTGGGCAGTTGACAGAAGCTGTGAGAAGAAAGCCATACGCAGTACTACTGTTTGACGAGTTTGAAAAGGTAGAGTCCTTTATAGTCGCAATTTTTTATCAGAGAATATTGTGTTCTAATTATACCAAAAGGCCCACAAAGACATTTCTTCATTGCTTCTTCAGGTTCTTGATGAAGGTTTCCTGACCGATGCCCAAGGCCGCAAAGTCGACTTCCGCTCTACGATAATAGTGTTAACGTCCAATCTTGGTCAGGATATTTTAATTAATGACGCTACACTTGAAGGCCCTATTCCCCCCGAGACGAAGTCGAAAGTCATGGATATAGTTCAGCATGCCTATCCCCCCGAGTTTCTAAACAGAATAGATGAGTTCATTGTGTTTCAGAGACTTTCCAGGGAAGCCATCAGGGATATCGTTGATATCCGTCTTAAGGAGCTACAGGAAAGATTGCTGGACCGACGAATTACACTATATGTAGAGCCGGAGGCAAAGGAGTGGTTAAGTACGAATGGTTACGACTACAGATATGGAGCTAGGCCTTTGAATAGGCTTATTAGCAAGAAGCTTTTGAACCCACTTGCGGTTAAGTTAATTCGTGGCGAGATAAGAAGCAATGAAATTGCCAAAATTAAGCTCAAGGAAGGTGGCGAGGAGCTAGAGGTTTTGGCAGAGAGGGAGGTTAAAGGGGACGGGTCACGATTTGGAGAAGTATGATGTGCTAATATTGTAATATGTGTTATTATTGAGCATTGGTTCTCGAATTAAATAAATAAAGAGAGCATTGGTTCTCGCAATAGTTAATTTACAAGCGGTCAAATCTTTCTTTAAAGATTTCTTGCTATCTCGTATGAAATTTCCTGGGAATTCTATTTTTCTACTGCAGAATCAATTTGCTATCCCAGATTTCTTAGGAACCTATCCCATACAAGATTTGGTGAATCTTGGCCATCCGGTAGAGCGAGGTGCGACTCCAGCATATGTATTCATGAGGTCTAAATCATGGTCCATATTTTTCCACATCAAGCTGGGTGGGTTTGGAAACCCACTATTACCCTACTAGTACACATGTACTTTCAAGTAATCAAGGGGTGTAACTCGGTACCTATTGGCGATGCGATATCTCAAATACAGAATGGATTGTGTGTATTTTTTTTTTTTTGTTTAACTCATTAATGAATTATGTGTATCGAATGTATGCGTGTGCGGGCTACGTTACAAACACATCACCTACCCTAGCTTTTCAAAATGTCATATTAGGCTGCAGCTAACTAGAGTAAATGTATAGCTACATGTATATGTATTTGTGCATACATGTACATATACATCTACTTTGAGATTCAAATTTGCTTTTTATTGGGATTGCACCATAAATTCAGGGCAAACCAACGTGGAGATTCTAGAGAAATGCCATTTATCTCAATGTGCACCTATACAATAATGGTAAACATAAAGTGCCTTCATGTGCGCCGATGATCATGGCTATGAATCGGCCGATTACGCCGGAGTTACCCGCTGGAGTTTGGGGTATTACAATCTGGAATTTGTTGGCAAAGTTCTAAGTGCCTGCAACTGTGATTAGAAATTTAAAAAGGAGTGGTAATTTCCGCGAGGCTGTGCCTATAGCTAGCGAGCAATACCAATTCGATAGCATCTTAATTTTAAAGATCGGGGGAACGTAATAAAAACACCCTGGGGTGAGCATCAGTGGTATAGGTACCACCGCTATATTAAATCCGCTCTGGGGGGTCTTTCTTTGTAATTTTATCACATCAAAAACTGAATTCTAAATATGCTACTTTTGAAAACCTTGAGTCATCATAAATCACTCGGGACTTCTATTACAGTCAAGTCTCCCTATAAGAATACAAAGGTGGTGCTATGTCGTACCTAATAGGGAAGGGACCCTTATAAAGTGCTGAAGGCCAGGGCCAGGGTCAGGATAGAGGGGCGTAGAGGGAATTCATTGGTGTTGGTTAGGATAGGTAGAAAGATAATTTGAAATGCTTTGCTGAGGTTGTTCATGATCATGGCCTAGGGATCCGGATCGAATTAACCTACATTGTCATTTCCCTTTTTGACTACCTCATTTAAAAAATCTTATCCCACGGCTATTATTTCTATATCTTAACAAACCTTGGGTTAAAAAACAAGTGATCATGAAGGTTTCTACATGCAGTGTTGTTACTTATATTATGAGCGCCTCCATATGTCCTGTGATGGGGTGTACTTACTACTACGTGTACTGGTAGTACCTACATACATAGTGAGTTGTCGAATATCTAGGGCCAATTCAATATCGAAAAACTGATTAGATCCTTTTAGGTTGCAGAAAAGAATAATTTAGTTATGCGGCCTTTCAATTCATCAATGGGAGTTCCATGGATCCAATTATCCCATCGTCTGTCGATTGCTGCACCCAGAACAGCGGAATGAAATTAAATCTGTAGATATGGGAGATCTATTAGAGACTTTGCGGAAATGGAGCCGGAGGAAGCTCCATTTTCTGGTAAAATCATTGGTGTCGATCCCACCGGCTGCCAATGAGATAGAGTAGAGCCGGCTCCATTTGCTCAAAGTCACAACAGAGATAACAAGATCTGTTAGGAAAGCTACATGCTTCTTCTTGGTGAGCGGGTTTTTTTCGACAGACGAAGACAGTTTTTATCGAGGCGGTTCTGAAGGGTTTGGCTTGCCTAAAAAATTGGTTACATAAGGCAGGGTTAGGTTTAATTTCGACCTACTCGTAATTTCACAAGACCACTATTACATACACAGAAAACCCCAGCCAAGGCTATCTTTTGTATGGCATGCAATATAAAACTACGAGTAGAGGCCGTGTTCACAAATGACGGGTACATACTGTATATCCCGTTCAACTACTCATTGCTCCAGAATTAAATTTCCGCTTACTTAAGCAAAATCAGCTGAAAAAGACTTATGATTGGTTGAAAACGTGAGAAATATTAGGCGAAGTGAATACTAGACTACAGCGGTAGGTAATAAGTCATCGGACAACGTAGCCACAGTTTTACCCGCCAACGCGTACAGTTATCGGTAGAATTATTGCAGAGACAGGGACCGACGATCACGCCGAGAGCAGGGCGATTTTCCAACGCCACATCTCTGCAATAATTCTACCGATAACTGTATGTGATGGGGGGCTTTTCTTGGCAGAACCCCCGCCATCTGTCGATACCGACGTAACATCACCTCAACCCCTTGACATATCTTTCAACAAGCTTAAATACCCCCTAAATTAAATAAAGAAAAACCGATACAGGCACCAAAGACTTGAAAATGTCGGCCCCAGAACCAAAAAACTTCGCACCTAAGCAGCCAGTCGCCCTTGCACCACCCAAAGAGGACCCTATCTCTGTCGAGCACTTGGCAAAATGTAGCGGTAGGTACCCAAGAACAAAATAGCTCTATAATGCCCAAACTTGGTCTTGGTGTCATCTATAGAGAATGTTATATACTGCCTTTTATCTACTATTAAAGTTTCTAATGCTCTGATAGGTGCCAACCCGGATTATCCCACATATGTTGCCATCAAGGTTTGCATATCATATTTATATTTTACTACCTCCTATGAGATACAATAGCTGATTGGGGGAAATTTTGAAAGGGGACTGTTTTTGATGTAACAGGAAACTCTAGCTACGCCCCAGGAGGCGCCTATCATGGTTTGTCGCCTCCAAGAGAACTCTCTTTGTACCTAGCTAATTACCAGTAGTGTTCGCTGGTAAAGACGCATCTCGTGCGCTGGCAAAATCGTCTGTCAAGGAGGAGGATGCTCTTCCTGAATGGTCAGATCTCTCTGAGAAGGAAAAGGGTGTTTTGAACGACTGGTATGAGAATCTTGCTTCGAGCCCTTGTTTATGCCTTATCATTCAATGGTATCCGGGTTGTGCACACACTGACAGTTGTCTCAAAACGAATTTTCGATCGCTAGGTTTACTTTCTTTAGCAAGCGCTACAACATCGTTGGAAAGGTTACTGGCGCTTCTAACCTTTAAATCATAAGCCAGGACGCTTAGAGTTATGTATGTGAGCATATCAGTGTGTTCTCAGTTTCATTACAATATCAACAGTAGGAAGCATATCACTATGAAAAAATATTGGAGACATCCCCGATATCTTTGAGTTCGAATTCGGTGAAATGCTATGTACGAGTTCAATTTTACGGCACATTCTGAGCACAAAAGGGACATATGCAAGATATCTATTGCATTATCTGTGTCCGTCCACGTGGGGTCAGGCGACATCTGGGGTCTCCCGTCAACTGTGGCGACTCTTTCGCATAAGAGTTCCAATTTCGACCTTTTGCGGGGTCTCTGAAGAGGAGGCATTTGCTGCCTTAATCGTAAGCTAGGTTTTTGATCATGACCTATGAGTTTATGAAAAAACAGCAGGAAGGCTTGGTTAACAGCAACGATCACTTGCCATGTGAAATCTGTATTATATGAATAGCCTGGAAATGAAATATGAATTGCTCCGTGCTCTAGAGGGACTGTCGGTGCCCGTTGCCTATTGTGGCAACTCACATTGATAAAGAAAACCTGGGGTAGACGCATTCACGGGGGTACGGTCAACACGGGGGTACGGTCAACACGGGGGTATGGTCAATTCCAAGATTTTGTATGGAAACCAAAAGAGGTAGTCGATCAACTCCCTGCGTATCATACCTCACTCCGGCGTATATTTGAGATTGACCGTACCCCCGTGCTGACCGTGCCCCCGTGAAAGCGTCTAGATAAGTCATTGTCCCCTGTATTAAACTCACAGCTTCCTTGGGCCTATTTTAGTAGTTAAACAAACCTTTGATTGGCTCTGTATATATACGGTACTCATAGAGTATCATCACCTGTAGAGTAAGCAAGAAAATTGCCTGACTAATTATGTGCACGGACCAGGCCACGACTGTTACTCTGCAAGTACGCCGGACAGTCAAAATCAAGCCAGAAACTAATCCTAATCGGGTAATAATGATCATCTAATCGTGCATGTTAATTCTAATTGGGTAATAATCCCAATTAATCTACCCGCATTGGCATAAAGTTTTATAGTTATTAATTTATACCAATGTTTTTTTCGGGCAGATTGTACTAAATGTTTGGGAGGTCATAGTGTAGCCACTTCTTAATTATTTTAAATCTCCTTCATGGGGATGTTTACAACTATGATTAGACCAATTTTACAAAGGACCATTATTTCTAGACAAATGCTGTGTTGAAAGTTGATGGGTGATGGTTGCTCTGACTGGCTGGTTATAGCTGTCCGACACCGTACTAGTACGTAACTTAACTATCATATTTCCTTGAGAGTTCTCCCCCTATAATTACATGGAATTTAATACGGAAACCTAGACCAGCGTTCTTGATGCAGCGCATCTTGTTTCATACATATAATTACGATCCGGTGGTAAATACCTACATACATACATGCTTACATATGTTTTGGTTACAGTAGTTGTCCATACATACATGTACAATTGTGCAATTAAGTTAGTAGGTACACTACATGATGTATCTAGAGTACTTGGTTGGCTAATTAGATCTATCGAAATTCGCGGCGGGCGCCGCCCGGCCGTACGAGTATGCAGGAGATTTCGCCAGCAAAAAGAGCATACATGTATGTAACAAAAATTATCTAATCCCTTCGTCTGTATTGATGATAGAAAACCTTACCTATTCAAGTGTTTTTTACTCCTAGTGAACCTAACCCTCACTTCGTGAACCATTTTCGCAGGTAAGCCACAGCCTGCGACCCGGTGCGGCCCTTCCCTTTTATGGCAGCACCAACTCCTCTTCTTGGCTAATCACTATTGTGAATTTCGGGCACAGACGAAGGGATAGGTCATCTGAAAATGTTGTGTAAATCCTCGCCTTTTGTTATTTGCTAAACCCTTCCTGTAGATGCTGAGCCCGTGACTCTTCCCGTCAGATCTTATCCGGCCGCACTGCATGGCCGTTGGCGATTGTAATTTCCCCTGTTCCCCTGCTTCGTCATACCAAGGACAAACGTGCAAAAGAAATATAAAAATCAATTAAAAGCTGCATTGAAAATAATAGGACCAGTAAACAATCATTTATGACAAGGCTTGCTAACAAACACTTCATGGGTTCATGAGTGCAGAGGTCTAAGAAACAGTTGTAGCTCAACATCGTTCGTGGCTAGAATAAAACTATCATTCGTATAAACCTCCATCCCCTAGGCCCAGGTTCTATAGCTTAAGCCTTGCAATCGGGGCATTTCTCTCCCTCAACCCTTCTTTCGCGTTTGATGACTGCGACTCCCCAGCATTGGTGGAAGGGATCGTTTCGAGCAAAGTGGCAGTAGGACATGAGGCGGAGTTTGATGTGGCTGCACCCCTCATAGATGATCTTTTCGTAATTACACATTTCCAAACGTATAAAATGTTTTCGAAAGAAGGGTATAACCAGGGGTCTTGTGACCTTTTTGTGTAGGAATTATGATTGACTAGGTGTTTGGTATTGAGATATGGAGGAATTTGAGAGATGAGGAAGGTTAGGAAAATGATTGTGGATAAAGAGGGCTTTAATACAAATTCAATCAACCAAGGCAAGGTAGAGATTTGTGGATCTTAGGTTGGAACGAACGGGAATGAACTCAGACTTATTTGGAGGCCTGGAAGGTGTTTTAATTTGGGATATAACATGAAGAAAATAATTAGGTAGGCAGTGAAGGTAAAAGATCAGAATTCGAGAAACCGATTTTCAAACAAAAACCTGAATCTCTACTTCCACTAGGAATTGAAACTACAGCTAAGCCCTCCTTTGGATGGGTTTAAAAGAACCCCGCATTATTTGTTATTACTGACGTTACTCTCATTATTTATAAAGTGGCGTAGAAATCTTTCGCATATGTACATACGTATGAATATACTCTGGGTTGTCTTGAACACCATTAATGCGATGAGGGTTTTATAATAGCAACGAACACGATGAGGTTAATTTTTAATTTGCAGCTATATATGTTATGTATAGATATGGGGAACATGAGGATGAGAGTTCACTTGGTATAAAGCTTGAAATTGGCTAGTTTAATTGACTATTTCTGCAAGGTCATCGTCCCTAGTACTAAGCTGTAACTGATCATGATCATCATATATGCCTATTTTTTTAAGTCATGTCAATTACTGTTTCTAGGTACATAATGGTCGCATAAAGTTAATACTATGGCGTAAAGAAAGCCTATCCCCGAACGACTTGATCATTATATGTCTAAGTATGAATATTATATATTATTTCTTTGTTTTGAGAGAATACGAGCCCAAGAGCACTCAATACGTAGAAATGCACCTATAGACTTAACATAAATTAAACTGATGAGTTAAACTTCTGGATTCATCATTTGCAGTCAGTTCGTCAAGAGAATCTTGACCGATGCCTGAAACGGAAACTCCACCCCCGCTGCATCATGTCAATCAAGGCCTGATATGCTTTGTTTCGGTTCTTTCTTATATCACAGTATCCACCGGCCCTGGTTATAATTAATTATGATGAGTTAAACAAAAAAAAACCGACCCTAGTTAGTGTGAGTAGCTACGTATACTACGTGTATGAAAACCAAGGACCTGCGGTTGATAGATCGAATGTTCAATTGAAAAAAGATGCATTTTAGCCTTAAGCTTGTTAGAGGAAAGATTCAGGAATTTATGTCAGGTATGTGGATTAGATATAAAGCACCTTACCCATCATATTTGGATCATTGGTCCTGCCTGTAGTAAGTATTGGCTGAGAGTTAGAACTATTGTTGGGCTGCACACTGCTTTACGATCACACGACCGTCAATCGCTGCCCCATGCACGTGGTGTTGAGGAATTCCGAAGCTCGCAATTTTCTTATATCTATATCACATCCCTTCTCACTGGAGACTTTAAACTGCCCCATCACTCATTTTCTTACCTGATATTATCAAAGAAGTAGCTGGGTTTCGTCAACATGATCTCGGATATATAAATAGGCTGATTTCGCACGTATCAGAGGGTAGCTATGGGCGGTGAGTATGGCGGAAGCTACAATACCTGCTATCCAGTGAAGTGGAAAGCCTAGGACGAAAGGTTGTTTCGGCATTGCCGGCGCACGAGGCCATAGTGTCAGTTAAGCAGCCTTGGAAATCAAATTCTGCAGGGGATATCTTAATTTTTTTTCCTTTTCCCGTAGTCATGCTTTATCACTCCATGCCCTAAAGTTGCGCCGATAGTACTGGTGGATCGGTGATGCCACACATATCACAATGTAAAATGCGAAGAAATATATAGAAAGAAAAAGTTCTTCTCTCGAGTCCAATCTCAAATCTAGCCTTTGGAATCACCGGACCATTGATAATCCTCACGATTCTTCTGCTCGGGTATCACCGCAGACCGCAGACCAGCTGGTAGGCAGGAGTTATAGGCCGAAGCCAGTAGTTCTTGATCCCCAAATTATAAGCTTTCATTGCTTACCCCCCTTATGCGAGTGCTAAAAAGCCACATATGTTATTAGTAAATACTAGCCACACATTTGTTTCACCAAGGGGGCCAGGATGTCTCGAGTAGAGTTTAAGGGATAGCTAAAGTGCTTCCCTCGGGAAACATCCGCCTTCCACAGGTATAATCTTATCCATAAACTGTTATAGGTAGCCTTGAGCAGGGGTGGACCCAACATAAATTCTTTTATAAATATATAAGTAGTATATTATACATTGTGGACCATTAGCTATGGATCCACAATTAGCAAGATACGAAATTAAAGGCCAGTCTTGCTGAGGTGCTTTAATTCTCAATGTGATGAGTATCATCTTGCCTTGCTTGGCTCTTAAATCTTTGAAAGTTTTGTATCTGGTATCGCTGAGTGGAAGGACCGGGAGTGCGATGTTACCATAGACTACGGTCTGCCTGTAATTAATAAGTTGAACAAAAAAAAAAAAAAGGACCGGTTACCGCAGTAATTCCCTCTCAGCAGACGGTTGCACGGACGTCAAAGTTGCCTTTTACGCACCTCGCTATGCCGGAACCCAACATACCGGATCCAGATAGATTTAGCTGATACTCTCATTCCTCACCAAAATTGATTTGCTGTCCGGATTTTGGCCTTCTCGTACCATATGGGAAACTGACCAACTCTCTGATCCCTGTCCCCATATAAATAATATTTGATATCCCGGATTCACTAGTCCATATACAGCTAGATTTTCCTATTCACTGAAGGTTTAATTCCGGGGTTTTGAACTCTTTCCCCCCTTCAAAATTAAAACGGAGAAAAGCTCTATCAGACATCAGGTACTCCTAGCACTCAATACTATTAGAAGCTGAGTTTTTGAAGCAAAAAAAAAAATAGTTCAGAGGTGATAATGGACCAAATCCAGGTTTAGGTGTATTTGTTAAGGATTTATTTGCTATCCCAGATGATTTGCTATCCCGGACGAAATGGACTGAATCTTGACCATCCGGCATAGCGAGATGAGACTGTATATGTACTCGGGGCAGGTAAAAAGTACCGGACAATGCAGGTTTTGTCTCTGGGCTTTTTTTGCAGTAGTTCACGCCTAGCACGCGCACCCATTGGTGAACCAAAAACCTGCATTGTCCGGTACTTTTTACCTGCCCCGAGTATGTATGAGGGGTGTTTTCAAGACAAGGAAATTTCAAATGTCAATGTGAGCGTCCGCTGAGACAAATTACTGCGGTACAGCGGTGGGTGATAAGTCATCGGACGACGTAGCCACAATTTTGCCTCCAAACGCGTATTTTGGTGGCGTTCCGTCCGATGACTTAATCCCCACCGCTGTACACGTGCACGCTTACCAGCAAAAGAATCAGAAAATGCAGGTGGCGGCACTCCATACAAGTAATCCCTGCCGTTAAGCGTGTACCTCAGCGGGGGGCCTGAAAATTCAGCCTCGATTATCTTGGACATCGCAACATTAGTGTTAGTATGAAACATGAGATATCACTCACAGGTTTTTATCCCTTGTACTCGTAATTTCATACACAACTGGATGTGCATTCCCGCCAAATCCTGCATGAGGCTCCAAATCTTGGTGGTGTGCAGACCCAGCTGTGTTTAAAAACGCTATGAAATTACACTTCCTAAATAGGCAGCGCGCGTTATATGTACAGTTATCGGTAGAATTATTGCAGAGATGTGGCGTTGGAAAATCGCCCTGCTCTCGGCGTGATCGTCGGTCCCTGTCTCTGCAATAATTCTACCGATAACTGTATCTTCAATTCACCTTAAACTTAAAGAATGAAAATATACTATCGCATAATATAACCTCATTCCCACCCAGCAATACGTGTAGCTCGATGCATAGGAAAACGAGGATGTCAGACCTATAGCTACATGTACTCGTAGCTTGATAGCGTTTCCGAACACGACCAATATTGCATACCATACAAAAAAGCGCCAAATCCACCTTTTTGTATGTTGTGTAATATTGGCTGTGTTCGGAAACGCTATAAAGCTACGAGTACCGCTCCTACGTATATAATATGCATTGGACTCAGGCACAATGGAATGGGCTTAGTTATTTAGTACGTACTCTAGAGTGCCTACATGCTTCAGATGTTTCATTAGAAACGCGAAGTGTCGGTGATCATACACATGTAACCAGTGGTAATATGGCCATAGCCATCGTGGCGGTTATTATATCACTTTTCTTTCTTTCCTTTTTCTAAAGAAAAAGAAACCCATTTTCTTAATTAACGGTTAACTGAGGTGATTGGGGGCGTGGGGTAAAGTGTGGTATAAATAGAATGAATGCACGACTTGAAAAATATGCGCTTGTACTGGAAGGGAGAAGAGATAAATGTAATCAGATAAATAAAGTACACAGTGAACTTCAATTAAGTTAAGTAGAACTTTAACGATGATCATAATAGATATCGACTCAAGGACAGAAGTCTTCTCAACCATATCGATAGAAGGAAACGTTGCCAAAATCTGCAGTCGCAATATGTGCTGAAGGGTTATACTCTGGTTGGGAACTATCTGTTACCAGGAGAGGCCACTCGTATGGAAAGTGAGGTGTTGGTATGAGTGATTCTGGAAGATTGACTAGATTTCCTAGCTTTTGCTGAAATCGCCTCGATATCATGTAAGTTGATTCTTCCCGAAATCTATCTCTTAAGGTTTCGACTTCTTGCCATCGAACAATCATTGAGGTCAGAACGAACGTTATTGCTTTTACTGTTTCAAGGGCGGACTCTATATTCGAGTCATCTATGAGGTCATGTTCGCTATGCCACACTGCGTGGAGAAAGTTGTTTCCTATGAAGTATGTGCGAAGGGCATCGTGATACGTGTAAACAAAGCGAGCATTGGAATCTTGGAGTATGTTCTGGAACCTCCGTGCGTAATCGACGCAATTATTGAAGATTTGAACCATCGCTTCATCGCAGGGACGTGGGATTTTTGGACAAGGGGCAGCAACATAAACATTGAGGTAATACCATTCAAGGTAGAGCCAGTCTTTGGTAGATTGATTGATCGACTCAGGCATTGCGTCTTTCCAAACTTTCAGCATTTCTGTCTTTTGTCGAAAGTATGGCTTGGGGTCATCAATGGGAACATTCCCAGAAAGATGCAAGTTTTGATACCACTCAGATTGAAGTTTCCGCAACTCAAAGAGTTTTGTGGCAGCAATCATCGGTGTAAGTGTACCCCTGACATATATTCTTTTAGCAACATCTGGATTAGCTGCCCTGGGTAGCTCTACCAGGACAGAGTCATCTGAAAAGGTAACAGGCCGCTGGAGGACCATGCTTATAGACCTATACCGTAAACTTAAGTTTCAAACCAAACTAATACGGTACGCAGAGGTAATCCACAAACTCACCTATCCAAGGTATAAACACAGTAGAAAATCCTTCTTCGTAAATCAACATCAGATTTTTTCCTCGAATTCTTCAGAGGTTCTTGGTGAAGTCCAATATCAATCATTATCCTTGATGCAGTTCCTATCAAATACCAGCTGTTGAAATGTGCCGGCTCTAACATTGAGTATTGAACTAGTAGTAGGGTTGCTTGAACCCCCGTGACCCCACTTGGCGATATGACAGAATCCGCATGTTCTAAGGCAGACTTGACAAAACAAGCAGCGTTGTGTGCTGCTACCGAATCTCTCCTTTTCGACAAAGACATTGTTCCTATCGCAAGAACCATATATACTGTATAAACATCAAAAGGACTGCAAGCTGCTTCATCGCGATAAACCGAATTTACTGCGCCAAAGAAATTGGATTCATTGAGGCAGGGGAGTGTCGTAAATATCTTGTCAAAATAATGCTGTATCAGTTGCGTTGCTACATGTCGTTCAGGCAATCCAGCCTTGGGCTTTGATTCGATCACTTTTGATGCAGCAGAAGCCTTTAGCATAAGTTTTGCAAAAGTCATGCTTTTAGTGAATCCATAAAAATCTCTTGTGGTGGCATTGATAGCCCTAGAGTTATCATGCATAGTGGTTAGATATTTGCCATAAGTGCGATGTGGGTAATTTGCGTACATATACCCCAAATCCGCAACCAATTCTTCAATCTCATTCTCATCATCTCGCTTCCCAGCTTTATTTAATATTACGGCAGGTGTCTCGGACCGACCTTCGCGGAGATTCAGCCAAACTCGATGATAGAGATAGGAATAGCTTCAAATACCTTCGGTTTGACCGACTGCTGTTTGGGGCTCATACTGGGATTCCAGCATGGAAACCGAGCCTCTCCGGCCATCCATAGCTGCGAGTTTCTTTTCGAGCTTTTCTACCCTTGATTCTAGAGAGGCCATATAGCTAAATGGTTCATCAGAATATTTAAGTCTCGGGATGCATTGCCAAAGATGGTGGTTACCTGCGTTCCTTGCCTCTGGCAAATTGGTCTCCTCCACCAGTGCATTCATGAACCTTACCAGACTTTTCACAAGCAGTACAAGCAGGTAATTTTCCATCGCACTAGTTTTTTGATTAGCAGCTTTCAGAGTTCCGTTGACTGGGCCATGGAAATTTGTTGAACCTTCACTTTTGCGCTCCTACATCGCGAGCACGCGCTTACAGGCCTACTGACCCGCAATAATGGCGAACTTAAAGAGTCCATCGATGAATAGCATGCAGGTGATTTGAGTTAAATATATTCGAATCTCAAGTAGTGTTGCTTGCTAAAGGAAGTGTCCCCGCACCCTTCTCAAGAACGGCTGTCAGTGTCAGATTAAGCAAACTCATCACTGAACTAGGGATGTCAATCAGTAGGTTGTAGCTAACGTGGCGGCGTACAGCTCAGGGCGGTTTAGGTTGCTGGGATACACACTCCTAAAAGAAGGACTCTTAACTTCTTTGACTGGATGTCATTCAGTCACTCTGGAATTATGGCGTGCAGTTGAAGGCATTTGCCATAAATAGGAGTGTATAGAAATCCACTTGTAAGATCGAAGGAAGACCTTAAGGTTCTTAGCCAGTAACATTATCTTGAAATATTCAAGTATGGACACGGTACATACATGTACATGTAATTACTGGCTGCATAGTAAACAGCTCATAGCTACATGTACATGTACTTGACATACGGATATATTATATCCAAGCCTACTGTAGATGATAATTCCAAAGCTTGAACTTGACCATGCATTTTCAAGTGGAGTGAAGGCACGAGCCTTCGGTTAAAATAATCCGGAGGTCACGGAAAAAACTCCGGCGAATAAACTTCGTTCAAGTCTACTATGTACTACATGTAACATAGAATGTACCTACATAACACCAAACTTACCAATATGCAGCTCACGAGCCATCCGAGTAAAGGAGAGCAATATCACCTGACAGCAACCCTTATATCCTTTCAGGAGAACATTGACCACGGCAACGAGAAGTACATATCCCTTTGACGGCTGTAGCACGATCATCTGTCATCTTCTGCAACCCCTGCACCCACGATTCCAAGTGTTGGAGGAATTATTCAACGCTGCAACGTGTAGCTTGCGGTATTCAGATATATCCAAATAGTTATCTGTCAAGAGAAAAGACAGGTAGACTGATACTGCTCAAACAGACCCGAGATACCAAGCCGTTTGTCCCATTCAGGAATACTATCATCACTGCAGTATTCACGAGGTATGTACTCGCAAAGTGCTGTACACTGAATTATCCGGAACATCCATCTCCATCTGGTGGAGGTTCCCCTCATCTCGCTAGGTCGGCGCCCTTACTTTGTTGCGGCCGGTCGTGTCACACACCTAAACGCCATCTTCGCGGGGAATAAGCACGAGAAGGCTGACGCAGAATTCCTGCAGGACATTGACGGCTACATACGAGCAAGATATTGCAAGCCCAACAGGGGAGCTGTTGGTTTCTTTTCCCCGGCGTATGTTCAGTAGCCGCTACAAATCATCGGCTGTTGAACTCCGCCGCTCTCAGCTTTCTCCCCAGGTAGACCACCTCCGTCGCAACGATCACTATTGACACGAAATTTGATATCCATGAGTCCCCGATGGAAGCGAAGGAAACTAACAGGACACGAAAATCTCCGGGGACGCGTGGAAGAGAGTATCGAAGGAGTCCCACTGAAGCTCGGCAAAGTAGTGACAGAGATGGAAATATCGAGAGTGGCAGTCGGGGAGAGGCATCTGAACCACCAAAACTGTACCATACTCTAACAGCTTGCACACGGTGCAGAACTGTAAGAAACCCATAATTTGTTTTAGGGCACAAGTTCTTACGAGTTATCGACAGCGTAAAACCCGTTGTGATGCCGGATTACCGAAGTGTGGGCCTTGCGAGCGAAGTGGGGCGCACTGTGAATTCTTCGACTCGACAAAACAAAAGACCATACCTAGAAGTTATGTCGTCCATCTACAAGCCAAAGTTCGGGCTCTAGAGGAGGAAATAAAGATGCGAGAGGCCTTGACACTTGAGGTTGAGACACCTAATATTGAAGACCTGGTAAGGGGGGTCGCCATGGTGAATTTCGCAGATTATGAACATTACAAAGAACCCCGATATGTTGGAACTTCGAATGGGTTCACTGTGACGCGATTAGTTCTAGAGTCAGCAAAAAGGAACTTAGGATCCCAAACATTCAAGGATTTGACGACACAACATCGGCGTACATTTAGGCATGCATTGCGGTCTAGCCCCGATCCCGATAATCATTATCACAGCTCTGTTCCAGCAACAAAGCTTCCAAACCGCGAAATTACTGATAAACTTGTTGATCGGTTTTGCCAGAAAGGTTTCTACTAAACTTGCCCCGGTTTTTCGAAGCAGTGGCTGACAGGTATGATATAGCGCTTTATCAACTCCCAGTTTTACATGAACCGACGTTCATCCAAGATGTGGCCGATGTATATTCAGGTTCAGTAGATCCTTATAAGAACTTCCAATTGAAAATGGTGTTGGCTATCAGCATGCAGAGACTTTCACGGCAATATGCAACTATTGCGGATAGTTATTTTCTGGCGGGACTGGAACACCTCGAAGAGGTTTTAGAATCTATGGATCACCGAACACTTCAGTGTTTGCTTGTTATGGCACAGTACGCCCTAGTCACACCTACTCGTATGGCGGTAAGTGTAAACCATTTAATAAATTTGGTACGTGTCTGGTATCTGATTATTGTGTATAGGTGTACCATATAGTTGGCATTGCTGTACGGCTTTGTATGCAGCTTGGGTACCATCAAGAACGAACAATCATGTTGAGCGAAACTCCTCTCGACTGTATAACCAAGGATATGCGTAGGAGATTCTTTTGGTCGTTGGCATCTATGGAGTATGTAACTAATCGATTGCTTTGGCGAACTTCTTGGTTCTCTTGATTAGAATGTTTGTTAGAGTTGGGTTGCTGATGTAGGCTTAGATACGGCCTTTCGCATGTTCTGGGCCGGCCTTCCTCCTTTGCTACAGCAGACTCCTTTGTCGATGTTGGGTTTTATGAGACCGTTGATGACACTTGCATAACTATAGAAGGGATATTGCCCGGGCCTCCATCCCCCAAAAAGTTGATATCCATGCATTTCTTTAGAATGAGAAGATTGCAGGCGGAGATCCGACAAACTCTTTATCAGAACCCAAGGGAGAACCCGAAGAGTGATGAAGACCCTTGGTTCCATGAAATGAGTGCAAAACTTGACAATTGGAGAGCTACCTGCCCTCAGAGCGATCAAGGAAGTGGCATGAGCTATGACTGGTGAGTTCGGAGTGGAATCTTTTTTTTACCTTCTTTCCGAATCCAGCTGACAAATCATCCTAGGTTTGACCATAGGTAGAATGGACCGACACGACGTTTTCATATCGCGCTGACTTAAATACTCCAGATATCATCTCATGCGCATCTTCCTTTTCCACCCAACTCCGCAGATACCTCAACCATCTCTTGAGGCCACCATACTATGTTACGATTCATCAGTTAAAGGAATCCACCTCCAAAAGAAGATGTTCGACGAGAAAACCATAGAATTTACCTGGGTTTATTTACACCAGATATATACTGCGACCCTGACCCTTATCTGGGCATTGTATAATGAGGGAATTCGTGAGCTGCATTCGAAAGAGGAGGTAGAATCCAACTTTGAGACCAGCTTATCACTTTTGACTGTACTAGCCGAACGATGGCCTGGGACAGAAGCTGCAGCAGACTTATTTGATAGGTTAGCCCGGGCAGCATTGCAAAGTTATACCACAGACCAAGGGAAATCCCCAGTGTCAACGCACTCTTCTATACCCTCGCACTCCACTGCCACCTCACCAAGCCCTCAAAAGGAGTCTTCGCTACCCCACAGGCATTCATCCCCATATGCTAGCTCTCCAAGTGTCCAGTCTGTAGAGGAAACAACTCCTAGTCCGGCGGCTTCTTGGGCTGCAAATTACATTGGAAGGTCGCACTTTTTTGAGAATAATCCGAGTAGAAGCGCGTCAGGGACAGATGTTCCCCCGGCTCTACAGGATATGATGTTCAGCCCTCACCAAATGTACGGCGTTTTTGAGAGCAGTCCAGGTGCTGGAACACGTCATGGAGTTCCGGTATTTGTAGGGGCCTGGGACCCCTTAAGTTCCTTTTCTCAACACACAATGGCCGCCCAGGCTATTAATCCATTGGTGGCGGGTTCCCCAATTCAGCAGCCGGTTGGGGGTTCCCATGATCATAGGGTACTTAATCAACAGCAACAACAGAGCGAGTTAATGAGCATCCTTGAAACTGAAGCAATGGAGACTCTCGATGATTCTCGGCCCTGGGTACCTGATTACGATGAACACCTTCATCTTTATTGACCGTGTTTTCAGGCATCTTAGGGGCGTTTTTGTAAAGCAAGGCGTATTGTCTCGGGTTTTGGGCTGTCGATCGTAATCCTTCGTGGTTTGATTATTTAAGTTTCAGTTTCTCAAGTCTGTATCAATAGTTGTATAATTGGATTTGAGCAGTATACAGGGCGTCCTTATATGCATTTCTGTTACAAATCCGTCAACTAATTTCTGTTTTGTTCCTGGGAAAGGCGTCAGTCAGTCCCAGAAAATTCAAAGTGAATAGATCTAGGTACCTCCGGCCTACCTCTGTTGTAATCAGGCCTGATTCAAAATTCCAGGAAGAGACGGAGGGACTCTACAGGTAAGAAAATAAGCACTGGAAAGTCGTAGTTCTTATACTAGCGATGCAGCTAGCACCTCATATCAACTTGGTCTATTGTGGAACCAGCCCTGGACCGTCTCAGAGCCCACCTGTGCTTAGTGAAACAGCTACAGCCTTGGATATGAGCCGCAACCGTGGGGATCTGCTGCTGGGATTGGAAAACCCTGCGACTTACTACAGTCGCACCTCGTTATGTCGTTAGCGTATTCTGGGAGCCCAACCCATACGAGATAGCAAATATACCAAAACATACGAGACAGCAAATAGGTTTATGTGGAGGAAGGCAGTACCTGTCACGAGATAGCAAGAGATCCGAGATATCGAATTACGAGATAGCGAGGTGCGACTGTATATACCTTCCCTTCGCCTTTATGCAGAGGGAAGGGATTTATTGCTCGTGCATGCTAAAGCGAGCCGTTTTCTCACTTTTCATACATACATACATTCAGATATTAGGATGGCACTCAGGGCTTCCCCGGACGGTAACAATAGATCTTGTGTACATGTATTACATGTCGTTTCGGCGATGCCGAAATATTCGGAGACGCCGAAGTGGGAGGGGTTGTCATTCGCTCCTCCTCGTTCTCATGCGGATCATGGTTGACTCCAACTGAAAAATGCACTCTCAAATTGCACGTATGTACATGCAGTGCAAGTCAAATTATTTGGCTTTAGCGAATGCTACATGAGCGGGGGAGAACCAAGGCCAAGGGTTTTTTTTTTTTCGTCTTTTATTTTGGCTACATACATACATGTATCCTCTCCTATTTCAAAGAATGGGCCCAAACTACAACACATGTACCTACATGTACATATAGTCAAGTTTCTAGATACTCCCGCGATTGAAAACGCTCATGGTTCTCAAGCCATCATTTGATTACTCTCCAAAAGTAGGATGTGGTGGTGTACGTGTGTTGTGCGGAGGTAGGTTTTCATAGTTTTTTTTCTATATTAATGACTCCAGAGCTAGAGATGTGGGGAATACCAATCATGATGATTGACCAGATCCAATGTTGTACGCGCCAATATCCTCAAAGTAGACACTCTGCTGTGTTCTACATTGCTGCACCGTATGCGCGCATCATGGATGTGCTAGGTGAGGAGGTTTTACTATACACGTATTTACCGTGCCCAAGCTAGGGGACGAAGGAAGATTAACAAATCCCAGCCATTGATATATCGAACGCGGATGTAGGTACATGCCCCGCACACTCCCTTCTCGCCAACCCTTTATCTTATCCGTTGCCCTCAAATCAGATGGTGCCTGCATGGAATATATTTGCTCTAATTCTGAAGGCTTCTGAAACCATGGAACCGAGATTCTATCCCTGCCTGTAGTTATTTTAGGAAACCTCTATGAAAGATATATAGCACCTACAGGAGGCATGGTCTAGAGCTCTTTGATCGTTACTATATCCCAGACGTTAGGTCTCGTTTAACGAAACTAAGTGGTTGTATATATATTAAGTCTCTGCATTTGGTCTTACCATGCCTGGATCCTGGAGTATGTACCATATATACTGAGGTCTAACCCCAGCCTAACTTTTGAATACAATGGTGAGGCATGCGGCCTATGCTCCGATGTCAAGAACCCGTCCGTTGCCTAAGCAATCGGTCATGAAGCAGGCCTATCCCAGGCTGATTCCCAGCCCGCTTCGTAAGCCAATGATAGATACAGAATTATCAACAAGACAGTCTTCGGATACGTTATAATATTTTTGTAGGTAAAGATAGCAGATGCAGAATTAAAAAGCTGGCAGACATGGTTTGCCATACTGGACATGTGATCACAGATGCTCGTCTACTCTATTATACATTAAACGCGTGGTTTTGACCAATACCTTCCACCTCCCCTTAGTTGATGGATATTGAATGCATGTACTTGTGACTGGCGTTGCCAGCACCCCATCCTAGTTATCCGATCTGCCAAACAGAAGAATGTTTATACGTGTGCCTCCAGAGCGGGAACTTTATTTGAAAATCGCGAGCTGTTAGCAGGGTCTCGAAGAAAACACAGCCCCGCGGAGATATATGTATGCATGTTTGGGTAGGTAGGTATTGAAGGGATGGATAGCTTACTAGTAAATCCATAACTGAAGGTCTCCCCGTCAGGTTGATGTTGATCTATCTCAACCCTTATGACAACATTCAGCGCACCTGGAATGGTCTCTACAACCTTCTCTGCGGTTGCTGCTGGATGATCCGCACCAGCTCCATGCTCACCAGCTCCTATAGCGTTTGTTTTCTTCCTTTTTGGCTTCTCACCCACCTCGGTTTTAGGATGGGCATCAATGTTAGGGGTGCCGGCTGAGACGATTGGAGATTCCGTGATTACAGAATAGTTTCTGGACGGCATTGTGTTCATGTTTCTCTGGCGAGGCTTTCCGTGTACATCTTTGTTAAAGAAATCGAGGAGCTGCTCGTCAGTGGAGCCATCCAGGTGATGGATCTTGTTCCTTCTGGCCAAAATATTACTGACCGCTTCTGGTGGCGGCTTATTCGTAATAGCGCTAGAAATGACATTCACCATGTACCTATGGTCATTGGCTGTTGGTATATTTAGTTCCGGCTTCGAATAAAACCTTCCAATTGCTGCCAAATGGACATCTCCGCTCAACATTGTTATCCTCACATGTCTATCCTTTGAAAATTGTTGCAGTCGTAGCAAGAATGCGTTACGTTCTTTCTTGTGTGGTCTTGCGCAGTAATGATCGTCCAAGTCATCAAGGATATCAACTTGTCCATCAAACTTGTTGAAAATGGCTCCAGCTGCGCCAAACCGCTTATTGAGGAAACGTATGAATCCGAAGAGAGGTGATTGAAGGATGTTCTCAAGCCAAACAAGCCGCGGGTAGGCGATTGGTACACCAAGTAGGATGACCATATGGCGAATATCACCTGCTGCTTCTTCGACCTCACGATTCATGCGTTCAAAGAGGAGGTCATAAGTTTCAGGCTCGTTGATCATGTGCCTTGTTCTTTCGCTCCTTGCATCGACTCCAATGAACCCAATTCTTTTACCTAGTCGGGCATACACAGATCTTGAAGTGTCCCCGATATACCTCCCAGGAGTTTTCCCGATAACCCAGCATGGGTCCTCTTTTTTTTCCCCTGTTGGTGGTGTGTGGTGTTGAAAAAGCATGTAATATTTCCTCGCAGTTTTTCCGACACCCTTAAACACGGCGCAGTTCATGAAATGATCCGTGTAGCTACCATATCCATCAATGATATCATGGTCATCCCATATATTTACGGATGGTATTTGTGAGTTTGCGTGTGAATAGGGCGCAGTACTGTACCAATCAACATAGTTGTTGAAATACCATTCGTCTACATCAGCCTCGAGCTGCTCGCTCCATTGATAGATCCGTTTCTTGGAGGCACTCGCGAGGCTAGCCCAATCCTTGAGCGGGCCAGTGACTCGGATCCCATCATTGTATATTTGATCTCCACCGCCAATTGAGACATGGAATGGGTGCTCGGAATGGATGCGAAGGACATCGTTCCAGAGAGCAGGGCCCGAGTAGTCAGCCTCGTCAGTACCGACTGAGAAACCTATAAATTATCTGATAAGATTTCGTTATTCCAATCTAAGACTAGTAAGATGCCTACCATTACAAGAATGGAACTATACAAATATCAAAAACTATTAGTCTTAAGATTTTGTAGCCAAGATTAGGGGCTTCTTACCATAATTCTCATACTATCGTCCATTCCTGGGATCCAAAAAGTTCTCCTCAATACTTTATCGCTACCAAAGCTAACTATATATTCCACCTTCTGTTCCTCCTTCACCATCCCAACCTCAATTGCAAATCTCCAGAATGTTCTCCCGTGCTCGTCGAACAGCTTCAGCCCAGGAGACAATGCTGGTGTTCTCCCGGTTTGCTGTCCTAGACCTACCTCTAGGCCAAATCTCGGGGCACATTCTGATTCAGTTACAATAAGAACACTGCCACGCCATAGAGGCCTCTCGGGGTTAGTTGAGTAGTCCGCGCCGTGATAGCGAATAAGAGGACCACATTTCAGTGCTGGCCTAAAAGAAGCTGGCGTTTCTGGGGCTAAGGAGGAGCTTAGGTGTGTGTTATTAATGTGCGCAGGTGGAATTACTGAAGGCCCTTCTGGGATATTAGGTTTTACTGCCGCCATTGGATTTGTTGGTGATATCTGGCAATTATTTGGAGTGGTTTTAATGAATTCGAAGCGAACAGCGGAGCGTGAATGAACTAGAACGCGCTCCAGTGTAGATAAGCTATCTAAGTCGTCCCGAGAATAAAGGGAGGTTGGGCACATTTTGAAGGATTTGCACAACGCATCAGCTCGACTCCCAAAGCATCCAATATACCTTATGCACCTAAGACCCTAACGGCGCCTGGATTCGTACGCGCTCATTGAATGAGTAGGTACTGTCGTTCACGGGCGGGCCCTGGGTGTTGGCGGACAGGCCAAAAGAGAGACAACCAAGCCAAGTTTTGCCAATAATTTATGCCAACTTTTCGAGTTTTGGCGGTACGTAGCCGAACCGTAGGTCTTTGGCGAATAGGTAACACTCCGATTCCTGGGGTGGTCTGGTAAACCCTGAATATCGCGAGAAAGGACATTGGTTTGTGACGTCATTTGATGTCTTGTTTCAAGATTAGTAGGCACCTGAACCCTAACAGGAAGCAACGTGACACAGTCAATGTGAGTATGTCGTTCGCCGATATACATAACGGATGCCAAAAAAGCCACAAATCTCGGGTTTCGGTGATCCAAATCTAAATTTCACATAGAAACCTGGAAAACTTTGGAATATGCACGTTCGTTATATCGGCGGACGACTGTACTCTATAATAGAAAGCGCTAGCCCGCAACTACTCTATTGATTGTGCGATATGTGAGCCCGGGCTCATCTATCGAACCTGACATCTCTGATTGGTTGCTTTATGTTTCTCCATTGTTATTCACCCTCGCCTATCGAGTTTTTACGGTATTTAATAGACCCTTTGCGCAAAAGACTCCAGCTCCAAATTCTGGTAATCCGATTGGCGTCGATTCTCTCATCAACCAACCATACAAGCGGAATTTAGAGCCAGCTCTATCTGCGCAAAGGGTCTAATCTTGGAAGAGAGACGGTGAGTATTGATGACTCATCCGATCTTGCAGTTTTGCTGGTCAGATCCCAGGGTTTAACATTCGAGGGGGAAATGACCGGGGTGTTTGCATGAAAGTACATGTATGTACCTACATGTACCAACCCTCGTAGCTTGTAGTGTGATACGTCAGATTTCCCAGATTTACACAATACAAATTTTACTCTAGGTCCTGGTTTGTGGTCCTCATTTGACACTACTTGGGCACCCTAGCCATTTTCCCTCGAAAGTTTCCTCGACTTTGGAATTTGAGCGTGGCTAAAACTCTCTATTAACGTTTGCTACGATGAAACCAAGCCTCCGGTTCCTTCAGAACGCTGCAAAAGCGATCCAGCCTGTTCCAATCTTGAAGCCCCCATCACTCACAGAGTTTCAAAAATCCTACTTTAAGCCCGAACTCCCATGCGTCTTTCCGCCATCCCATTTCTGCGACATCCCCGCCATCCCAGCCTGGTTCAAACCCCACGAATTATTTCCGAAGAGCGAAAAATCAATAAACCTAGAGTTCTTCCGTGAGATTCTCGCTGAAAAAGGCCGTTGGGATGTATTGGTGCCTCTAGAGTTCACTGAAATATTGGATGATGGGAGGCAAACATTCAATCGGAGATACTTGCCATTTAACATATTCCTACAGTATCTTGCCGGTGATAATTGCTCGGATCGATCAGTAATATATCTTGCGCAAGAGCAGCTTCTACTAAATTTTCCGGCTCTTGGAGAATATGTGCCACCACCGGAGTATGTAAAAAAGGCTGGCAAGGGCGATATCTATGATGTAAACATATGGATGGGTTTTAGTGGAAGAACCCATACACCACTCCATAAAGATCCAAACCCTAATCTTTTCGTTCAATTAGCGGGAAAGAAAAAGATTCGTCTATTTCCGCCAGGAGTGGGACGGGAGATGATGGACGTGTATCACCGGGGAGGAGGCATTGCATTCCGGACGGGAGACGAAATGATGGTAGGGGAACATAAGGATAAGATAAATCAAGTGGTATGGGGGAACGGATTAACAGATTTTGAGGCTCGGGGTTTCGAGGCCGAGGTAGGGAGCGGCGATGGGATATTTATACCAAAGGGATGGTGGCATGCCGTCAATGGAATCGGCGATGGTATTGGTAACAGTGTTTCCGTGCGTTTTCCCACTACATGACTGTCTCTTAAAATCCTAATGAACGAATTTATAGATAAATTGGTGGTTCCGGTGATAGAGGTTGACTCCAAGCCCCCCAGCCTACAACCTCGGACTATGAACTTCTTTCAAGATGAATTCAGACTGGCACCGAAATGCCATCTGTTGATAGTCACATGTCCCGAGCGATCGCTTGTGAATGAATAGATGATCTTGTTTAGTGCTATGACCTTCATATTCACAAGTACACTTAGACCAGGATATAGATATTTTTTGAGAGCTTATAGCTGCACTGGCCATAAATTTAAAATTTCTGTTCAATCCCACTCCGCGCTCATCTGTAAGGAATTCAATGGAAATTGTTGAGCGAGTTATTAATGGGGGGTCGAGGGAACTGCAATGTCCTAAGCCATCTTGGCATATATACTGTATCAGCCTCTAGATGAGGAATATTGGCAAATACATGTACCATGCGCCATGACCAGGTCTGTAGCTATGGTTGACGTTAGGCCAGATCTGCCGGGCTGGGGCAGTAATATCTGGCTATGAGGATGTGCGATGTAGCACGTGGTAGCAAGAGCTGGCAAATATGGAGCCAGATTTGCCCATCATCTAGGCGCTGCTCGTCGTAAGAGTCGGGCTACGTCTGGTATTATTGGTATTATTAAGGCGAAGGCGGCGAGAAGTGTGCATGTGAGTATTTGGTGCACGAGTGATTATCCATGATGCTCCAAAGCGAACCTCTGACGTGCGAGTCGGCTTAATTGCTGGCTCGTGGAATCTGAACGGACAGAACCACATGCACGCAGAATGTAGCACTGCGGGCGTGGAGTCTTATTTTATTTTTGAGAACAAACCCTTAATTAACCTGGTCAAGAATGTAGTTACCATTATAATCTTGGCTCTGTCATAATATATATACATAGATACATGTAACCTCCACCAAACTGCACAGTTATATACCTCCATCTTCTTCAATCCTCGTTCTTCC
The DNA here is from genome assembly GCA_024713855.1 of Morchella sp. 2016-41. Classification (NCBI taxonomy): domain Eukaryota; kingdom Fungi; phylum Ascomycota; class Pezizomycetes; order Pezizales; family Morchellaceae; genus Morchella; species Morchella sp. 2016-41. Next base: position 3,186,114 of record JAMGZD010000003.1, read on the forward strand.
TGATTACTAATAAGTTAAATTAACCTCTAGCTGCTAACCGTAGGCCTAGGTTTATCGACAACTGCCCGCTGTGTATTAATCATTACTGCTATCATACCCAAGGGAGGTTTAACAGTGAACGTATCCACCCCCCGGCTAATCTCCACAAAACTCCCAGGGACTGAAAGGAGTAAGGTGTTAAACCGTGTGTACCTGCGGCGAGGATGTAGGTACCTGTGTCGAGCATCTTATCTGATCTCTAATAATATACTTCAGAATATTAGACCCATTGCGCAGATAGAGCTGGCTCTAAATGTATGATTGGTTGATGGGAGGATCGGCGCCAATCAGGTTACCGGAACTTGGAGCTGGAGTAATATGTAGATCAGTTAAGATTCCCGGCACAGGTGCATTCTCGGCACAGGTAGACACGGCCTTTGTTTGGGTAAACTGCAGCCGGTAAGGACTTGGCTCCCAGATCCCCTGCATGCGTACCACCCCATAAACTCATAAACTCCATTTCTCTGTTGGATGGTGCGGTACCAGTTTAGCCCACGAGACTAAGTACATGTAGTTTCGCCTTTTGAGCTTGAGGCCGCAAATCTAGGCTGACTGATGCTTAGAGAGAAGTAACCTAGCATGAAGGGAAGAGCTAGATAAACCATGCTGTCACTCGTCAACCAGAGCTAGATAAACCACATGCTGTCACTCGTCAATCACATAACTCGCTCGCAACGTGTAACATGCGAAAGAGTCCAAAACCCACCGCGACATTCCGGAATTCACAATCTCAAAGTTAAGATAAAGCTTCTATATACTCTACATATGCTTCGCTCTGCTCTAGTAATTGCCCTCACAGCAACTTATGCGTGTATCAAAACAATATGTAGTTGCGTGGCGCATGCTAATGTAGATCTACGTCTCCATCACTACCGCAGTCCTCTACAGCAGCCACTATTTCACATGTAACCATCCAAAGCTAATAACCCTTTCTCTTTTTGCAGCTTTCTCCGGTCAACCAAGACCCAACAGCAAAATATTCATCCGTCTGGTACAAGAAACCCTCTCCAACCGTATCTTGAACCTTCGCCTCCGGATCCAGCTTCACAAGCTCAATGCCAAACTTTGTTAAAGTCTTATTCATCCCACTATCCAGTCCCGCAACCACGCCGACCGTAGTAGGCTCGAGCCACAGCGGGGGAAGATCGTTCGTCGAGTCCCCGAAAAACAAAACCCTGTCGGCCTCCTTCTTTCCTTTTCTGTCCGCTTCAAATCGTGCCATAAGCTCAACTTTGTCTATACCGGTGTGTAGCCTGGTTGGAAAGTCGAGCTTATTGGCCCTCACCATGCCGTCAGGCAGGATCTCGGGGCAGTAAATGGCAATATCCTCGGCAAGGTCGGCTTTGAGCCATCTGCGCTCCTCTGCGGTAGCGTTGGCGCGCATCCTCTTCAGGTCTTCGCGCAGAACCTGACGGATCCAGCGAACGCTCCAGTTGAGGGATGCGATACGTGGGGTGATGTCGCACTCTAGGGATGACGCAATCATCTTCCAGAAACCTTCACGAATGGTTACAGCGGCGGCGGCCTTCTGGAGAACGGGTAATTGTATATATTCAAAGATACCTGAGTCTGACACGCGTTCGAATGAGTCGGATTCGACTTTGTGGAGGGCGGGAGAGGAACGATAGGCAATCTCTGCAGAGATATTGTCACGGGGCCCATAGTTGTCGGCAAAGTCAAGATATTCGGCGTAGTAGACATCGCCATAGTAGCTAAAAGTTCCCGATGAGTCAGCTGACTGGTTTGGTTGATATCTTGGATTTTGGGTGTTTCAAAATCAAAATTACCTCCAGGGCGGGAATCGCGCTGCTTCTTCAGCGGTCATGGAATCGTACGCAGCAAGCGCCAATGTCTCGAAAGCCTCGTTCGTCGCGATTGTTCCGTCAAAATCAATCCAGAGAAGAACTTCGCCATCTTTACCAGACGATAGTACCGGCTGGGCAAGGAGAGAGGTCGCGACGAGCAGGTAGATGGTCTTCAAGACCGGTAGTCCGATGAGCATCTTTGAAGGCTTTTCAGAGATCACAAATGAGTGTTACAGAAAATTTCTTTATTATCGAGCACTATTATTTATACCCAGTCGGATACTCTGGTAGTGTGCGTTTTTGGAGCCGCGATGGCCGGATCGGGTAATTGGGCACACCATCAAATTTCCACAAGTTCTATATTGGGGAACGAACTTTGGTTATTTGGATAGTTTATGATGAGACAGACAGATGTCACCACTCCGGGGAACTCGGGCATTTGCCTAAGACGAGTCTACACGGATGGGCAATGCATTCTGCACAATCCCAACCTACTAGAACTTCAACCCGCGAATAGATGAAAACCCCTTTGAAACTACTTTTTCCAATAGCCCATACTAACCTTGCTTATGTCAGCTACGAGCGAACCCAGAGAATCAAAGTTAAGTTTTAAGATAGTAGATCTCGAGATCCCTGCTGCCATGAATTAATAAGCCAAAAGAACCTCAGTCTGGAGGACACGGAGGGTTACGGAAGTATCTTCCTCCTAGACCAGGGACCTTCGCGAGACGGCTGTAGAAAGTAAGGGAGTGGCACGATACGTGAGCCTTTTACGATTTACCATTGAGAATACGCCTGTGCAGCAGTTAAGGCGGACCTCACCAGTACCAAAGAATGGATATCACCTTCCAGGTTAGGCCTGTTACTTTGTGTTGAGTATTTGTGTATTCTACTCGAGTCCCTTGGTCAAAACACACCGCTACCAGTTGCACAACGAACTCTACGATAAGGGTACTTGTTATCTATCAGCTACGGGTAAATAATTGGTGCAGCTACATACGGATATGGTAGCTCTAGTTCCTGGCCTGCGCTGCGGTGTTGACAAGAGGACCGTATATACTTGCTTACCAGCAAAAGAACCTCGCTCAGGGCAAGCATAATCTGTATGGAGTGGCGCCGTTCTCTCATACAAATAATCCCTTTGCGTTTTCTGGTTCTTTTGCTGGTAAGCAATTATATAGGGCACGTGCAGTGCCGGGCGGGCGTCTTGAATTCAACGGATATTGGTACAATAATCTCGCCATCCTGGCTCGCAAGCTATCAAATCAATTGCTCCCGTGCCATATCAAGGGTTTGAGAAACCTCAGCACGTTTAATTCCTTCCCCACCTGTGTGCCCTGTCAAGCCGGGTAACCAGCTGGGTACCCGGATGAACAGCGAAACGTCGTTGCTACCCACCCACCCCGGTCATCGTTCGAGCGAATTTAAGCATCCAGTCAGATCCGAACCCAACACACGCGACCTCTGGCAGGTTGAATGGACCAATCAGAGCTCGATCCTGAGCACGCCCTCCCCCCAGCCATTGGTAGAGACTCGATCGCAGCCTATCAGTTTCCCCACGGGCACGCGACACTCGCCTCCCCTTTCAACTGTAGAGGCCGTGGGCAGCTAGGGTACAAAGGGCCACTGCCAATTTTCTCGCAATTGGGTGATTCTGCCAGTTTCTGGACTAAAGAGCAAGACTGCACGATGGCCATATAGCTGCAACGTGCCCTACGGTATAGGCACTCTACTTGAAATGTGCAAATAGTCCAACCATGTTCCAGATTATGGATTATGGAATTATTCATACTCTTTTCCTCCTTAAGCATCTTGGGACGGTGTAGGTGCACACACACATAAAGTGCTAACATAATTGTCCCACAAAATGCCTACCTATTGGAAGTTTGGCATACCTCTCCGTCGTATTGAGCGAAGCGTCCTCCCCCAGAAGAAGAAGAAAAAAAGAAACTCTAGGCATGTATGTACATGTGTGCGCGTATGTTTTAGTGCTATCGAGTAACCCGAGTGTCGATGAATTACCTGCCCGGATTTTCCCCCGCGATTTTGGTGCGCGGTATTTCGGACCAGTGGTGATGGGTACGTGCCTCTCGTGCCTGCCTGTATGCATCGGAAGCCAAAAAGCTTGAAGGTACATGTGGGGGAGAGAGGAAGGGATGACAAGTTGAAAGAAAGGTGGGAAGGACTAGGGGGAGAAAGTGTAATATTAATAAACCCCTCCCACACTCCCGGCGGTGTCTTCCTTTTCTTCTTTCACTCCCTCTCTCTTTCTTACTCTCTCTCTTTCTTACTCTCTCCCCCCTCCCTTCTACATCCCACTTTGTACCCGTTGGCCAACCACAATATATATACATATATATACTTGTGTGTTTTCTTTTACCTGCTTACATACCTACCTACCCACGATAGTCCCCCAATCACGGCCGCCACACAGCCCGCACAACCACAGCAGTATCAACCATCAAATACCACCACCGTGGCACCCACCACTCCTTCAACTGCCATGCCCCCCCCCCACCCCCCCCCCACACCCCAATCATCCCTCGACCTGCCGCCCAAGCTCCCGCCCAGCCTCTCGTCCCTCGAGCTCGCATTCACGCTCCCCCCGCCGGCCCTCGGCTCAAAGGATGTCTCTCCCACAACCACCGCCTCGGCCACTACAGCTGCAGCTGCAGCTACAACAAATACACCGCCGACATCCTCGCCGCCACCGAAGAAGCGTCGGAGAGCGACGCTGGACGGACAGAAGAAGAAGACGCAGCAGCAACAGCAGGTGAACACTATCACGCTGCCGCCGCCGCCGACGCGGAATAGGAAGATTATACAGATGAAGCCTGCTTCCAGCGGCAGTAGCAGTGGTGGTGGTGGTGGTGGTGGTGGTGGTAGTATTGGTGGTGGTTGTGGTGGTGGTGGCGGCGGTGGTGGTGGTGGGGGGGGGGATAGGAAGTCGGCAGCGGTAGCGGGGACAAAGGGAGGAAGGAAAGGGGCGGCGGCGGCGAAGGATAACGGGAAGGGAGGAGGGGCGGCGGTAGAGGACGGGGGCAAGGAGGGGGCAAAGGCGACGACGGCGGTGGGCAGGAAGATTGCGAGGAAGACGGCGCACAGCTTGATTGAGCGCAGGAGGAGGTTTAAGATGAACGAGGAGTTTGGCGTGCTAAAGGGCATGATTCCGGCGTGTAATGGGGTGGAGATGCATAAGCTTGCGATCCTTCAGGTGGGTTTTATCTTTTATTTCTTTCTTTCATGCAGTTATATACGGGGGTGCTGGTGCTGGTGCTGGTGCTGGTGCTGGTGCTGGTGCTGGTGCTGGTGCTGGTGCTGGTTATCACCGCTTTCTTTCTTTTTGGTTTTTATGATTTGTCGGTTTTTGGCTGACACACGCAGGCAAGCATCGAGTACCTCAAGTACCTCGAGCAGTGCGTCGCCGACCTCAAGGCCTCAAACAGCGCCGCAACGCACAAGAACAAGGTGCCCACGCTGCCGCCTGGCGGCTACAGCGACGGCGACGACGACGACGACGACGACGACGATAATGACAACGATAATGACCTGGACGGCGTGAACGAGGCGAACGATGACCTTGACATGGCCGACATGGAGGAGGAGGAGCAGCAGCAGCAGCAGCAGCAGCAGGGAGCCAGTGGGGCATGCAGCAGCAGTACGGAAGTGCAGCCAACAGCCACCAGCACCAGAATCGGCACCAGCACCAGCACCAGCACCGCCGCCACTGCTGCAAGCTACTACCCGCCGCCGCCGCCCTCTGAGCACGCATCGCCCTACCTTGGCTGCACAAGCACGCACGAGTACTCGCCGCTCTCCCTCTCCACGCCCATGGCATGCACACAACCCACACCCACACCCGCCCGCCGCTACACCCCCTCGCACTCCCACTCGCAGCCACAGCAACAGCAGCAGCAGCAGCAGCACACCATGTCCGCCCACCCCTCGCCCACGCTGTACCCCCGCTCCACCGGCGCTGCTGGTGGTGGCGGTGGTGGCCGCGCGTCAGTGGCGCCCTCGCCAAACCTGTACCCGCAGCCCTCGCCGGGCCTGTATCCGCTGTCGGCCGCCACGTCGCCAAACCTGTTCCCGCAGCTGGCGTCATCGTCGCCAGCGCTGTTTCCGCGCGGCTATTCGCTTGCCGACCAGGTGGATACGGAGGCGACGCATGCGCTGCTGCTGCTGGCGGATGGGAGCCGGCGGGGGAGCGAGGTTGCTGCTGCGGCTGCGGGTGCGGGGAGCAGTCGGCAGGGCAGCAGCGGCAGCAGCGGCGGTGGTGGTGGGGTAATATCGGAGAAGAAGGGGCGGGGGATGAGTGTAATGGATCTGCTCAGTTCGTGATTCTGTTTTTTTCCCTCCTTCTTCGCATTCCTCTTCTTCTCCGTGTTTTAAATTTGGGAGGTATGGTTTATTGTGAATGGCGGCTGCGGCTGCGGCCGGGGGCGGGCAGGATGGTGGGAGGGGGCGGGGCGTTTTTTGTGATATGTTTTTTCTCTCTATAGTTTTTTTTTTTCTTTTTCATTTGCTTGTTTTTATTTGCTTTTCTTCTTTTGTTTTCTTTTTGAGTATTTGATTTATTTAGTTTTTATTATTACATCTGGATGGCATGGGCCGGGCCGCGTTTTGGTGGCCTGGGGTTACCCTAGGTACTACACTACATGACATACGTCCTACATGCATGCATACATCGATGGTGGGATTGGATCGGTGCCCCATGTGGGAATCGAAGGGCTGGGGGGGGGGCGCTTTCACGAGAACTAAAAAGTTATTTCTTCTTTTCCTTCTTTTGTTTCTTTGCCTGCATGTCACGGGGAGGGATGGGGATGGGGGGACGGAGAGTTCGGTATATCTTGTAATTTGTGCCACAACGTTGATTCCATTCAAGGCCGGCTTGTCGCCGCCTGCTGCTAAGCCATGTATATGTAGCTGAAGTAGGGTAGGGTACATGGAGTTGGCGGGGGAGATCTCGGCTTGATCCTCATCTCTAGCTTTTGTTATGTGTAGGGGGGGGGGAAGCATGCATGTACCGTAGGTACTCTTCTATATACTCTACTGCTGCTGACCCCGTTATTCTTTTTGCTCGCTTTTTACATTGTGTGTATTTGCTTTTTGTACTGGGCTTTCGATCGAACGTGCAAGGAGCTAGAGAGGGCGCTCTACTAGCGTCCGCCGGTCAACTCTAGCTCTGGAGCCTCCCGTATATCATTTCCGGGAAGTGGAGGAGTATATACATGTCTGTACCGGTCGGTACATACCTACATACATACAGCTGTACATACATAGGCATTCTTCTACACTAGAGTAGAGTACTCGGGGTAGGCTATACCAGTAGACTAGACTAACCATTGGCGGAACACTCTGCTCTACATGTGATGTAGAGAAGAAAAAAAGGATCTCATGGGCACATCATCCGTACCGCGCACACCGCACCGCGGGAGAATACGGGTGATTAGCCCCCCCCCCCCCCCCCCACTCTCCTTCTCTTTCCTCCGGTCTCACTAGAGGGAGGAGGACTCCGAGAGTTGTTGTCAGCGGTATCGCAGTTTGCCGTTTGGATTCTTCCCCCCCCCCATGGGTACGGTACTGTAGTTATTGTATGGCCAGACAAAAAAAGAAAGCCTCCTGCACGATAGTTAATTTGGCTTGGAGGGGCGCCGCATCGTGGCGCGACTGCCCCAGCGGCTGAACCCGCGGTATTGGTATTGGTATTGGTAATTGGTAATAATATAGGGTATGCGATGAGAGATGGGTGGGCGGGTTATTAAGTTAAAAAAATCATCGGCCTGTTCCCCAGCACCAGGAAGGAAAAAGAAAAAGAAAATCCAGATCATCGTGGCATTGGTTAGCACTCGGCCTATGCGTGGATGTGAAACACACAAGGTGAGTACGTACTGGACAAGGCGAGTCACCACCCATCACTCGCTCAACTTTCTACTACTGATCCTATTCAGGTTAGATCGTCTGCGTGATGTGGAATATCGAGTGTACTCGTTTACGAGCAGTGTGATGTATCTACCTCCAGCGCGCAAGAGAGAGAGAAGAAAAATGTTTTCTTTGTGCAGCAGCAGTTGTGCGACCATGTGAGTTGGCGAAAACAAATTTTTTTTTCTTCCTCTCCCCCTCTGCTTTTTTTTTTTTTTTCTTTCTTCCCTCTCTTTCCTTCTTCCCCCGGGGCTTGCTTGTATCCTGCTGTAGCAGAGTAACTTAGAGGTCACAGGTCCAGTGGTGGTGTGGTGTAAGGGCTCGGATTTTTGCCGGTTGTGTGGATGTGTCGATGCAGATGCAGCAGGGTTTGGATGACCGCAGACGATGGTAGCTAGGTACTCTACAAGGTAACTAGCTCCAGGGTCGGTACCGGATGCGGTAGAGTGCTGGAAGCGGTGCCCAGCACATGTATTCACTGTCGACATGTCCCAAAGGTACAAGAAAAAAGGTTGAAGTCGCAATGAGGCCGGAATGATGTCTTCTTGCATGGCCGGGACCGGCTGGTCGGTGAGATTGACACCTCGATGGCTTTGGCGGTCACGTGCATTGTGGCTCACTTCGGGAGTGGGGGTACGGAAGGAAGGGAGGGAGAAGGAGGCTCTCTATATGTGCTACTCTGCATGTATGTACTACATTATAAGCTTCCTCTCATGCACCCCACCACGTCGGCGTGCAGTGCAGGTGCGCAATTGATATCTTCTTGTACGCGGGCGCACGGGATGTGGTGGGATGTGGGACATACTCTGCTCGTGCGACTTTGTGCGAATTGAGTGAGTACATGCATGTATATATTCAGCTAGTACATCGGCGGAAACGATATATCGGCCATATGTACATACAATTTGGACCTGTACAACGGCCAGCCAGACAGCTAGCCGTAACTGACATCGAGCTGTGTTCTGGCCTATTCGCGAGCATGGCCTGGGATGTTCAGTGGCGTGCCAGTGCTATATATATAGGGGTGTACGTGATCCAAGTACCATTAATTCACGGAAAGCTGTTTGGCCAGCCACCAGGCTCTGGAAGTGATGAGAGGGGGGAAATAGTAACCAAGGCCTATATAGCCGTGGAGGAATCGATATGAGATAAGTGTCGGTATATCGACTTTAAAGAGTGGGGTGGGAGCTGGTTTAGATCTTCATACCTGTAGTATTTTGCATCAATGGCTTATTTCTAGCCTTATATCACCCCCCCGTGCCTATTTAAGAGCTCTCAACACAATTTCTACTCGTAGCAGCTTGCTAGATTCACAATTTTCGGTCCTCTGTATACTAGGGTATCCTCTTCCTGAGCTGGAATGTCTTAGCTATAGCCTTGGTTCATGTATGTAGGAGGTATTTCGATGGATGTATGTATCATATCGTGGGCGGTGATCCTGTGAGGAGGTCCAGAGGAAGCCTCCTTAAATACTCTACTACACTTAACGTACGACACTTTAATTTCAATGCCTCTACTGACACCTATAATGACACCTATAATGACAGCTATTGTGCACACACATATAGCTATTATATCACAGCTTATACTAAATTAAGGCCTCTGTGCATTGCAACATAGTATATTATAGTATAGCGGGCATCAGAGGCCAGTAGAGTATTAACATGCATACATCTATAGATATCCATGGCCAATAGCTTACAGCTAATCCCGCACCCCCAGAAACGGATACTCGACGAGTACAGACACCCTTTAACTTAATTCTACCAATAGCTACTAGACGTATTTTTTCTGGTCTCGATGTTGACAATGAGAACCAAACAGGCTCTAGCAAAGTCTCTGCCCGGTCGTAGCTCTGATTTACCCCCCTCCCCTCTCTAGGGTGTTGGTAGTTATGGTATATAGAATGCTATGTATAGCTACGTCCGCAAAGTTTTGGCACCCTGTAAAAACGTCCGCGATTGCAACAAACAAAATGTTTTGGCCCTCTTCCTCGAAAGATGGTCATACAAAGTGTTGTGATATACAGCAGTATAGGAATAACTATCTATCTATCTATAAAATTTCTCTTTATAGTCATTCTTATCCGGTTGTTGATATCATGATTTTAAACCCATGAGCTTCGAGTCGACTAGCTGGGGGGTGCCAAAACTTTGCGGACGCGACTGTAGGTACGCCGCGTTTGGAAATTTGCCGACCATGAGCTAACCGGTACATATATATATGGACCAATCTAGTGTCCGGTGTATGCAGGATGCATTGTGGTGTCGTATGCCTGTAGCTAGCTAGCTAGGCCTTGGTATATAGCCTGAATTACACTGGTGTATAGATCTTATATATTCGCCTTTTCCTCGAGCTCGGTTCTTATCCTTTGTCTTCTTTGTGTGTTTCAAGCTGGCTATAGCGCAACAAGACAGTAAAACCCAAAAGCTTTAAAGTAACATTAAAATTTGAGCATAGAACTGAAAAAAGGAAAGAAAAAAGCACGCAAGCACTACATTGTAAACGGTATGGCGGTATTGCTACAATATTACCCCCAGCCGAATTACTAGAGCTTCCCTGATCCTGGCTTTCCCGGCCACCCCTCCCCCCTAGCATTGGTGGGCGAGTGAGGACCTATGAAGGAGCCAACTTAAGCGTGGGGGCCAAAATTATACACCCACAGGAAAGAAAGTGAGGAGCAACGAGTGACCGCAAAAGTGGTTAAAGATCAACCATGAGTTTTGAAGGGAGGCCGTACAAGGCATCAAATATACTTCAGAGTCCGTGCTATATACTCTCTTTTCTCGCCTCTCAGTTCAAATACTTCTCGTCATTGGGGTTGGTGTTAAGAGCAGGCGTTGTTTCCTCACTCTTTCCCCCCATGGGTGTAGGTATGCAGTTAGATACATCCATGTGGCCGCTTAACCATGTACACATACACATACACATACACATACACATACACATACACATACACGCCTAAATTAAATCTCCATCCTCGAGAACTACCATATACATATCTCTGGTCCGTAATATCATGGCGCTTTATCTATAGTTACACACTTTTTTTCTCTCTCTTGTTTACACACCGGCCAGCTATATATATATAGATAGATACATAGCTACCCCCACATATATAGCACCGCTGCATCCATATTAGACCCTTTGCGCAAAAGACTTCAGCTCCAAAATTCTGGTGCCCTGATTGGCGCCGATCCTCCCATCAACCAAGAACTTAGGGCCAGCTCTATCTGCGCAAAGGGTCTATGTACCTCCCTGGGCCGCCGCTGGCTACCTAGCTAGCTAGCCCTGCAATGAGCATCTGAACTTCCTTCTTTCTCGGGCCCGGCGCCGTATGTACCTACATAGGTACATGTAGATACATATGTATCTGCCAATGCCATGGTATGGGACCGATCTGGCTGGCCATGGGGGGGGGGGTAAGCAGCTATCAAGCACTAGGTAATGGTCACGGATTAGGGGTAGTGCACGCCAATCCGTGACCAGAGCGATGGCCTATAGCTAGCTGGGACAACAGATACAGGCCATGGGGCAATCAACTATGCCGTGCTCTCTAATTGGTGGCGTTTGGGGGGGGGGCTGTAATGGGTGGTTTGGCGGGGAAGCGGTTGTTTAATTAATTAGGTCCGAATTCATCCATGCGCACATGCTGGGGGTCGAGCTAGGAGGAGATTTCTCTGAGCTGGTGAGTGAAACTTGGTGTATATGATGGCATCTTCGAGCTCGAGGTTTTCCTCTCTTTGCAGACAATTGCAATTGCAACCCAGTGAGTGGTATGCTGGGGCCGCGCAGTGAGGACATCAGATTAACCAGAACTCACATTGTATCAATGGGCAGCTAGCTAGTATACGAGTTCACCATCAGCTATCTCGACCCCCCCCTCTCTCTCTCAAGCTACGTACCCCTCCATCCATCCCATCACCTTTCAAATAGGTGATGTCTCTACCCCCCCCGCCTTCCCTCCCCCCCGGCCCCCGCAACCGTCCCGCGCGCGCGCTGTCTGTCAGTTCTGTCTGATTCAAAAGCCAGCCAGGCGGATTCCGAACCGGGCCGGCGCGCGATAGAGGTAGCCAGATCTCAGGTAGAGAACTGTCTGATCTGCAATTCCGCCATTGGGCCCGCGCGATGGAATCGGCATGTACATACATCATGGAGAGAAATATCTGCGTCTGCCGCGGATCAAGATCAAGATCGGGGGTGGTGGTGGCCGTGGGGTGGGTTTGGGGGATTGGATTGGATTGGATGGGATGTACGCTACTGTATAATGTGTGCTCTGGTAGGTATGTACATAGCAGGTATCGATGGCTTCCTACGTAGGTGGCTTTCAATTCTGCTTTCTCCCACGTACATATATACGGCCTGCCATCTCATACACCGTACCCCCCCCAATCCACAGGCATTCCCGTCCACCATGCTATGCCGTGAGCTAGGTAGCTAGGGGCGCGGCAACGACCTCTTTCGGCGTAAATCTTCAGAGTAAAAAAGTAAAATTAAAGGTAGGCCCTGGGACCGGAACCGGCGTGGTAATGGTAAAAAAGCCGCCCCCATCCCCCCCCCCCCCCGCTTAATTAGCTAACTAACCTATGTTGCATATTTTACATGCGTAGCTGTCGAGATGATATAATAGTGGAGATGGCGGGGTGCCATTGGGATGGGGGGTGGGGGATGGCCGAGGTGCGGGCATGGCGGCTGCTGTGGTGGTGGTGGTGGTGGCTGGTGTGGTTACATACATACATACATACATACATACATACTCTGGTGCGCGTATATATGAGGACGGGGGGGTAGATAGAGGAAATCAAAGTACTGGAATCGGGGTAAAGTAAAGCAGGGTAGATGCCACCCGCAGGCACCCCGCTCCCCCCCGCCCGCCCAGCCCACCACAGCCACCAGGGGGGGAGATGGGGGCGGGCTGCCAGCCGGCGAAGGTCAGAGGTCGGCGTGTATACATGTCGCCAAGGTGGGGGGGTAGTGATCACTACTACATACATAGCTACACAGCTACATGCATAGGAGGGCGGCTAATTCACGTGTAGTTGGATAATGAATTCTTATACTACCGCTGCACAAACCACGGTTTTTTACTACATGCCATGCCATGCAATTACCCGGGGATATAATATACCGGCAATGATCGGTTTGACAGGAAAAGGTGGGAGAGAGCCACAACATGTGTATTCTACAGCATTGAGGCTATGTTCTATAGCTACCCGCGCTCTCGCAGCTTTGTCAGTGCGTCCATGATGCCTGACGCAGCACTTTCATCATCACCGGGTGCAGCTAATTCGGCGGCGGGTCTATCTACCCCCCTGCTCCTGCTCCTGCTCCTTCTCCTTCCCTTTCCCCTTCCCATTCCCCGTCTCCGTCTCCATCTCGAGCTCCCTCCCCCGCTCCGCCACCTCCATCTCCGCCACGGCCAGTAACGCCTCCTCATCATCCTCCACCACCCACAGCTCCATCTCATTCTCCTTCCCCCCCTCCCCCTCCGCCTCCCCTCCACCCCTCCACCCCAATCCCCAACTTCGCCCCCACCCTCGCCTCCACCCTCCCCTCCGCCTCTCCGCCGCCGCCCTCACCTCCCTCGACTTCATCGGCCCCACCCCGTCGCACCCCCCCTCCTAAACGGCGCCCCAACAGCCCTCTCCCACCTCTCCACCTTGCGCTGCCCCCACCCCTGCACCATCACCACCTCCTCCGCGCGGGCATTCACCGCGCCGCGCACCGTGCCAAAGTTACTCACGAGCGCGACCGCGTCCGTCCTGTTTACGCTGCGCACCTGCGCCAGCACGTCCACCACGCGCGTGGCCGGGTCGTCCGAGGCGCGCTCCATGATGGCCGCGGGCGACGCGTGCTCGTACATCTTGTATGTCTCGAGGTAGCGGCCGGCCTCGGGCGCCGACCACGAGAGGATCAGCGTGAGGTTGTGGAGGAGGCAGGTGCGCGTGAGCTCGCGCAGGGGGTCGGCGTGGGTGTCGATGTCGACGAGGACGAGCAGCAGGCGCAGCGTGTAGGCGTTTGTGAGCGGTTTGAGCCGGGTGTAGAGGTATTCGGGGTGTAGGCCTGGATTGGGGGTGGGGGTTGGTGGGGGGTGGTGGTAGTGGTAGATGGGGTCAATTGGCTGGGGCAAGAGTAAGAGGCGGGAGTGTTAGGGGAGGGGATGTACGGTGGTATTTAAGACTGAGGAAGAGAGCACAGGTGCTGGCGCCGACGACATAGTCGGGGATTATGTCGCCATACTCCCAGGGGACGTTCTTGATGTATGTGAGGATTGGGTTTCCTTTCTGTTTTTGTTTTTTTCTGCCAGGTTAGACACGATGCATACATTTATATAGCTATAGCTAGCTTAGTATAGCCATGTATAGTCGATATATATATCATACCTGTCGCGAGTTGACGATGACCGAGGACCCGGCGGGACGCAGCTTTTGTGGTACGGGCTGCTGCACGGCGGGCTTACCTGTGGCTGGGGCTGGCTGAGGCACAGGCACGGGTGCGGGTGCGGGGGCTGCTGTGGGACGGGCCTGTGTGCGTTCGGCGGCCTCGAGGGCGGCGGCGAGGTCGGCGTCGGGGGCGTCGCCGTAGTCGTCGTCGTCCATTGCGGGTGTGGGTGAGGTGGGTAGGAGGGTTATATTTTGTCAAGGAACGAGTTTTTTTGTTTTGTATTTATTTATTCGAGTGGTATCAATTGTTTATTGGCACCGAAACAACGTGGTTACAGCAGAGGGAGGTTGGAGGTTGTGTGGATCACGCACGCACGCACGCAGCAGCAGCTTGTGGATCGTTGAGCATGAGGTCGTTGTGGGGGAGGAGTGGAGGAGGGGAGCTGATTGGCCGGGGCACACAGGCCCTCACACAGGCCCACACACACACCAACACACTCACACACAACACCACACACACTCTCGCTCTCACACAGAGGGGCGAAATGTCATCACTGACGTCGTTGTTGACATTGGGGTCGGCAGCTGCCGAGCGAGGCGAAGAGCGAGGAGGAGGAGGAAGTGGAAGTGGAAGTGGAAGAGGGAGAAGAAGTGGAGGGGGAAGAGCACAGCCTTCTATTCAGAGACACATGTAGGCAGGCAGGCAGCACGAGAAGGAGGGGGGGGGAGGAGGTGAAAGAGGAGGAGGAGAGGAGGAGGAGCAGGAAGTAAGATTGAGCAGCAGCAGCAGCATCACCAGCAGCAGCAGGCAGAAGAGCTAGAGTAGGCGGAAGAGGCGGAGGCAGGAAATCACGGCTGCTCGATATATCTGCAGCAGCAGCAGCAGCAGAAGAGGAAGAAGAAGTAGAAGAAGAAGAAAAAAAAGAAGCATGTGCGTGTTTGCAGTTAGCTCCAGGCACCACCACACAGGCATCCATCCACCCATCATCCACCCCCATCCATCCCATCGATCCCTCCATGATCCACCACCACCACCACACCACAACCACCACCACCACAACCACCACCACAATCCACCCACTCATCATCCACTGCCCACCACCGGCACCCTCTTCGTCTGCAGGTTCCCCTTCCTTCCCTGAAGCTTGCCTCTCGACGACCCATTCTTGCGACCCTTTCGCTTTCCGCACCACCACACTCAGACATTCCCCACCATCACCTATCCGCCCACCCACCCCTTCCGAGAAACTTCCCTTTCGCTGCTATTAATTCTTTGGCCTTGCCTCCCTCCCTCCCTCCCTCCCTCCAGACAGCCGGCCATCCAGATCGGACGTGTCACTTTGGGTACATGTACCAGGTAGGGGTCTGGCTGTCTAGTGGCAGCCCTTTTTGTTCCTGTTTCTCTCCCTGGCTACATGTAGGTCTGGAGCGAGGGATGCGGGGGGGGAGGGGCGGGGGCTCACTCGCTCGTATGATGGGGGAAGAAAAAAAAAGGTTTGTTCTGTGTAGTTGCGTTGCGTTGTACCTGCCATACCCACTCTGCCCTACACTTCCTCTCTAGGCGCTCGCTGGATCCGAGGGGTGCGTGTGTGGGTGTGGGTGGCCTGGGCTGGCCTGGCCCTGGCTCAACTCTGCCACGGTCGGTACTCTACCGGTGGTGCAGGGCGTCACCCCGTAACCTACCTATCCATACTCTGCGTAGAGTCCGATTGTGGAGCCCGTAGGTTATCCCCTGCCTACTCTACTCTACCCCCCCCCCCCTGTACCATCATATCAACCATCAATTGTTCCCTCTACATACACATCACTACATAGAGTACAGACCAGACCTGCTTGCTTGCCTGCCTGCCTGCTGGCGGCCACTGCAGGAATGGATCAATGGATGGAAACCCCATCCATCATCCAGCAGCAGGCCCAAAAAAAAAAAGAGTGTGAAAAAAAAATTACCATGATACTCTTCCCCTCTCCCCCCTCCCTCACATCACACTCCCACAGTCCCACCTCCTTCCTCCCCCTTGCTTGCGTGACCCGCATATGTGAGTCTGGTGCGCCGCATTTTTTTATTTATTTTGGGGGTGGAGGGGGGGGGGTCGCGCGCCCGTCATCAATCATCGCGGGCTGTTTCATCGGGGGGGGGGGGGGGAGAAGAAAGAAAGAAAGAAGAAAGAAAAGACACAGAGCTACACGTAGGTAGGTACCGTGCTGTGCTACAATAGTACCCCATACATACATTTTGGCGGGTGTTTGTTGCGCACAGCGCGTGTGAGAGAAGGCCGGTCTAGATGTCGCCCATGTATGTATATATTTATATCATTATTATATATACAATGTAGTCGATACTACTGTATTTACTGCCAGTGGGAAGGGGCAGAGGGAGCAGATAGCAGATAGAAGAGAGAGAGAGAGAGAGGGATCTAGGCTTGAGGGAACAGGTGCATATAATGGAATTGCGCGGGTGTGTGGGCTTGAAAACGGGGAGCATCGGTTATGGATACATGTAACCGGGGGAAGAAGGTCTCCCACACACCGCGCGATGGATCCGTAGAGCAGTGGAGGGTATATGGCATCATGTACCAAGTACAATTGGGCCCAGCCAGCTCGGGGGTGAGGGCAGGGCGGCCGTCTGGGGGGGAATTGAGTTGTATCTATGTATCTATGTAGATGATGGATGGAATATTAGAATTGGGGAGACTCACTCGCTCGGTGCATCTTCACACACCACCACCGCCTCCAGCTTCTTTTCTTCTATACACCCTGCCTGCCTGCCTGTCTGTCTGTCTGTCTGTCCGGGGTTGTTGCATCCGCGCTCACCACATCAGCGCCCACCCATCCATCCGTCGCCGTGTCTGACCCTTACCCGCAAATCCAAGGAAGGTCCCAGTCAGTCCTGCGTGGAACGGACCTGCTGCTCTGCCTCTGTACCTACTCTAGAGTACTCCTAGTAGGTACTCTACCTAGTACGGCCTACCACCACCACCACCACCACCACATACCTGCTTTGCCTGCCTGCTGCAAGTTTACTTACATACTCTACGCTCTCTCTCTCTCTCACTCACTCACACTCACTCACTCACTCACTCACTCTCACTCACTCACTCACTCACTCACTCTCTCTCTCTCACTTACTCTCCCCCCTCCCCTCCTCCTCCCCACTCTCCCCCCAGAAAATCACTCCCCACGAAAAACGACAGTACGCTCGTCGTTCACACACTCCCTCTCTCTCCGTGCCTCCGTATATACGACACAGGAAAAAAAAAATCCGGAGTACCACCCCCCTCCCCCCCCCATTCCCCCGTCACCGGTCAAGGATTGTATCGCTTTCCCTATCCAGCAATCAATCGATCTCGGAGCTTTGCCACGCCCCACTCCACTCCCCCCATCCAGCCAGCCATACATCCATCGCCGCCTAAAGCCCACCGCTACCGACCACCCCACAACCGCAACCAGCTGGCAGGCGGGAGCAGAAATAATAATAAACAATTATAGCTATCTACGGCAGGGAAATACAAAGTAGGAATTAGGGGAATTGCGTAGGAATTAGGAATATCACGGATCAAGGGAAGAAGAAAAGAGGGAAGGCCGGCCCCTGTAGTTGTTGTTGTCGTCGTCGTTGAGCAGAACAGACGAGAGGAAAGCTAGTAATTGGGAAAGAAGAAGAAGAAAAGAAAGAAAGAAAAGGGCTGGATAAGTCATAGGGAAATAGAAATAGGATAGGGAAAAACGGGCTTCTTCCATCATCTTCCTCCTTCGTGGTTGTTGCCGGATAGCAAAGCAAGCAACCTGCCTAGCTCCCTCCGCCTCCACCCCCTCTGTCTACCCGCGCAAGCTCGTACTACTTTCCCATCCCTAAACTCTCTCTCTCTCTCTCTCTCACACTCTCTCTCTCCCTCTCACCCAATCACCCATCTCTATCTCTACACCCCGTAATAGGAGCCTGTGGAGACGAGATTCTTCTACAAACCTAGATTACCTACCTACTAGAGCGGTCAGACAAGACAGACGGACGTCCATTCCAACGCCGATCTCTCTCTCTCTCTAGGCTGTGAATTTCCTTTTCTTATTCAAAAACCTAACAACCTTTTTTCTGGGAAGGCAGACGATTATATATATATATATATATATATCGCTATATATATCTCTCTCTCTTCTCATTGTCTTTTTTTTTTTTTTTTCTTCTTTCTCTTTCTTTTGCCTTCCTTCTATTTCTCTCTCTGATAGAAAAAGGGCACTTGTTTCGAAACGGCCGGAAGGGGTAAAGAGGGAAGAGGGAAAGGAAGGAAAAAAAGGGTTTCGACATCATCGCCCATCGACGCGAACCATCATCACCTAGCAACGATCCACACGCTCTACGATCGGCAGCAAGCAGCAGCAGCAGCAAGCAGCAAGCAGCACTTCACGACCAACTTTTTTTTTTTTTAAACTGCCCTAACTTTGTCGACCACCGCCAGCTCGAGAGAGAAAGCAAAGGTTGACTTTTTTTTTTCTTCAAGGGAATTCTTCTAATAACAACCTTCTATTTATTTTTTTGAAGGGGGAAAGAAAAAAAGAAGAGGAGGAATTAACTATTATTCTATTTCTCTCTCTCTCTGCCGTTGTTGATCACATTCTCTTCCCTTTTTCTGATTGATTGACACCTTTCCACCGTCAGTCAACCAAGGAAAGAAAGAAAAAAAAAGAAGGAAAAAAAAAAGAGAACCGCCAAAATCAGTTCTCCGTCGTCACAGACACCTCCCCCGACACCGTCGTCGCGTATGACAACCCTCTATTCCCACAACCACCACCACCCTCATCCTCCGCCTCCCCTGGAACACCAGCAGCAGCAGCAGCAGCAGCAGCACCACCACCAGCCTACCACTCCTCTGTCCCCCCCTTTCTACATGTCCGCCGCCAACCATGCTGGCTCAAGCAACACCACTTCCTCCTCCACCAACAACACTTTGTCTTCATCATCGTCTTCCACAGCCGCGCCCACAACAACCACAAAGTACCACTCGTCGGTAGCCGCGGGCGTCTCACCGCCACACTCGTCTCCGCTGCTGAACAACGCCTCGTTCAACTCTTCATCCTCCTCCTCCTCCTCCTCCTCCTCAAACTCCACCACCACTCCAAACTCCCTCCCAAATAGCATGTCGCGGCAGCAGCAGCAGCAGTACCACCACCAACAACAACCGTCCATGTCGTCCACAGCCACAACAACAACAGCACCAAATTCAACGCTTCTCACGCCGACGAGCTCGGCTGCGGGCACGGTGCCCCCAACCACGTCGCACGAGGACACTGACGGCGACATCAACATGGAGGAGGACGATGAAAAGTCTCACAAACGGCGGCGGACAAGCAGCCCTTACGACAGGAACGCACCCACAACCGCTCCCGCTCTCCGCTACAGGAATTCAATGTCGCAGGGATACATGCCCGATGCATCCCCCCCCATACCTAGCGAGCACGAGGTCCTCTCTCAGCCAGATGTGTCAACATACTATTTAGTCTGCCCGAAACGTTGGTTAACCCTCCCCCCTTCTCCCTTCCCTCTTTCCCGTCTCCTTTCATTTCCTTTCCCCCCCGTCGCGCGGTAGGTGTGGTAAAAAAAACAAAATACAATGAAAATTCAAAAAGACAGGCAGAATCAAGAGAAAGAATGAGGGTTAACACGCAACAGCGCATGAACCTTCCTACCCAGATCTTACAGATAACCTGCTCGCCATCTATAATCTGCGACCGATAGCCGACTCAGTGGCCCGGTTCAATCCGGCGACGGGCGTGAAGAACAAGCTGCGGAAGAGCTACAAGGGCTTCATCACTGACCTCCCGGGCAAGAACATTGTCGTCACCAAGGCCTCGCAGACGGACCCCAATTCCGCCGGCGACGCCGCCTCCGCCGCCGCCGGAGATGCCAATAAGATGGATCTCTTGGGAACGCTGCTCATGTGGCCGGAGGAGGAATGGTACAACCAGAACGTCCACGGGAAAGAGCTCAGCAAGGGGCTGGACATGAACAAGCTGCGGAAGGGTCTGAATATGACGAAGGGCGATATACCTGGGGTGTGTATCCCTTGACTTGTACCGCCCTCCCCCCCTTCCTCGGGGGGAACAGAAACAAAGCATGCAACACTGTTTTTTTCTTTCCTCTCCTGCTGGACAGGGAGGGAGGTGGGTTGGTGTTGGGTTGTGGTTGGTTTGGACAACAATGACTAACGTGTGTGTGCTTTTTCGTGTTCGGCCCAACCAGTTTGACGCCTCGATCCTGGGACTTGAGGATGAGCTCCGCCGAAAAGCTCCGCATGCGACTGCCGCGACTACCCCTGCTGTCGCGGTCGGGACCCCACATGTGAACGGCTCGACGCCGGGCGGCCTGTCGTCTGTGTCTGCGGGCGGGGATGACGCCAGGCCTAAACGCAGCAAGAAGCGAAGAAGGTATGACGATGCCAGTTATGAAGGGTACGGAGATGACGATGAGGACGGCCCCCCGATGAATAATGGAAGTGGCGGCGGTGGAGGAGACAGAGGCGGCGGCGGTGGCGGCTTGGGAGGTAATGGACCAGGAGCAGCAGGAAGCGGAGGGAGGGATTTGGGAGGCGGTGGAAGAGAGGGGTGGAATGAGGAAAAGAAGAAGAAGAAGCGGAAGAAGGTAATGAGCTCCCTGGGGCTTGATATCCCGCTTTGCAACTTTTTTTTGTTATTTCGTTGGGTGGATGCTGTGGGGGGGAGAGGGGGGTGGGACGGGTTGGTGCATTGGGCCGCCGCCTCTCCCTTTTTTCGCTCCTGTGGGGGGTGGTTGCTGCGAATGAAAGAGATGTTGGAGGGGTCCATTATTCATTTTTGCCGGCCGGGGGGCCTGGGCTGAATGGCCGTGTTGTTTTGGAGCTGCGGGATATATCTGGCTTGGGAGAATAGAGCGCTGACGTGAATTTGTTGGATTTTTTTAGAACCCCGAAATGAGCTCGCCAGGTGCCGGCGGTGGCATGAACATGCCACACCACGCACACCACGGCGGTGGGATCTCGGTACACAGCGGTGGGCTGTACGGACGATGACTTTCCTCGCCCCCGCCCCGCCCCATGTGCAGATGAGAAACGCCCATCATCCTCTCTCGCCCTCAATCCCCCCACCCCCCCCCACCCTTATCGAATCCAAATAACAACAACAAAAACGATAAATATACATAAAATGTCATTTCGGAATGGAAACCAACAAAAAAAAAACCAAACAAGGAATAAACAACACAACAACTACTGCTACAACAAAACAAATAATTGAAAGAAACAAAAAAATATTTAAAAAGGAGTTCTCGCACGCCGTCTGTCTTTTTTTTCCCTTTGTCAGGAAAGTGGAGTGGAGGGAGAGAGAGAGGAGATATGTGGGGGGGTGGGCGTGCGGGCGGGCGGGGTATGAATCCCTCGTCCCTCCCCTCCCCTCCCCCCCAATCCTCTCTTCCCACCGAGAGCTGACTCGGAGCTTTTTTTGATGGGGAAGGAAGGGGTGGGTGGTGTTGCAGGGTATTCACCTTTTTTTTTATTACCTTTTTTTGTTTGTTTGCTGTGCTGTGTGTGTTTTTATTTCTTGCTTGGGAGTGCTGGTTTCCAGAGTAGGATTTGTTGTGTTTAGTCTTCTTCTTCTATTATAGTGCCTTTTTTTTCTCTTCTTCTTCTTCGTACCTTGGGAGGGGCGGTCTTCTTCTTCTTTACTTTCTACTTTCTACTTCTTCTTTACTTCCTATTTTCTACTTCTTCTATTTCTACTTCTTCTTCTTTGGCTCAGCTCACTTTGCCTTACTTATCTTCTTCTTCTTCTTCTTCTTCTTCTTCTGCTTACGATACTTACTCACCTTACCTCACCTACCTCTCTTCCCACCCCCCCTCCCACTCCCGGGCTCTGGAAACCCTGGCTGGCTGGCTGGCTGCCAGCATCCATCCATCCATCCCTCTATCCATCTATCCATCTATCCATCTATTTATCTACATACATACATACATGTATGTATGTATGTAGTCAGATCAGTACCAGTACATGCCATATATATATATATGCATACGTACGAGATACGCTCTCAGCTAGCTACATGTAGCTATGGTATCGTGTGGTATGTAGCTACATGTGTGTACATGTACTTTATGCATTTGGCTACGTACCTACCTACCTACCTGCCTACCTATCCTCCTCCTCCTCCGACATTACAAAAAACACTCTTCATATATTCACTTCTTTGTCCCTTCTTCTTTATTCTAGTATCTTTTTTTAGCTTCTTCTTTCTTTTCTTTACTGTGTGGGTTTTCTCTTGGGGTTTTTCTTGTTTTTCTCTTGTTTTTTTTTTTTCGCTCACAAACGGTTTTTTTTTATAGATGCCAAAAAGATTGCCGCGGAGAGAGGGAGAGGGAGGGCGGGTGGTGGTGGGTGGTTTGGATGAAATTTTCTTTTCTGCGGCTGGCTGGTTGGTTCCTGAGAGAGTGAGAGTGAGGAAGGCGAGAATGGGGTGTAGATTCTGTATCTACAAAGCAAACTACCTTTTTTATACGAATAGTGGGTTCTTGTGGGGGTTCTTTTTTTTCTGCTTTTTTTGTTTGATTGATGGCTTTTGCGTTGCTTTTGCTTGGGACCCGGAGTTTTATTTTTTATTTCTACTCTGCTGATTGATGATCAAGTCTTTTTTTGTTGATCCTTCTGGACAGATGGATGATTTGCTTTCTTCTGCATATAACACTGCCTTGTATTCTATGTATCTTGAACTACGGTTCCTTTTTTCAATTATTTCTTTTTCATTTTTTTTTTTTCAAATCAGACTGATACTTATGCCCTGAGTTTTTGTTGAGCTTATTTGTTCTTTTTCCATGTCGTCGGGCTCTCTCCCTCTCTTTCGCTCTCAGAATACCCCCTCCGCCTCCTACCTTTCAAACTGTCTATGCTTTGCAACCACACTACCTAACTACCCCTTCACTTCATTTTAAATTCGTTGCCCATCGCAGAGAGCTTTAATACCTTTCATATGCTTGCATGTTGACAGCGGAACAGCTAAGCGTAGAGGAAGTAAGTACATACAAATAAACTCAAGTTTGAATATATAAAGCGGGCGGCGGGCATGGGGTTTTGGGTGAGGCTGGAATATTTGAACGTTGAAACGATTTTCTTTTTGTGGGAATTATAATGGGATCATAAAAGTAGATGTATGTAGTTATGTATATACCTGAAGAGATTTTTTCGGCTGAGAATAAAATAAATGTATGGAGTGAGATCGAGATGGTTGCCCTTCCCCCTATGTTCCTCTCGAGCTCCTGTGGTGCGGTAATTGGTAGTCTTGCTTGCCTTGGACCGTATGACTGGTACTGTCTGAGGCAAATAACTTTGTTTCGGGTGTGTAACCGTTGAGCGAGTGTCACCGAGTGGTACAAGGATGATATTGGGCCATCTCGGTAATACCTAAATTCCATAGGCGGTTCCTCTCGTTTTTGAATTGATGCAGAGTGACAATTATCTGACGTGGCCAGAAAGGGGGGCGAGAACCATAAGAAACGTGGAGAATATTCCTTCAGTAACACTTTTTTTTTCCCCTCTCCCTTCGCTTTCACAAGGCTGGCACCTGGGTGAAGGATTAATTTGCTGGTTTTGAAAATTCTCCTTTCAAAGCCTCGTTTCGTTTCGTTGGCAATGTGTGCACCACAAGCACATGTGTATGTAGGTACTACTTGCACTGCTTGTAGTGTTTCCTTTTTCTTTGTCCCTGACCTCTTGATGTCAATTTATGCCGCTTTAGCGGGGGTAATATTGACCATTGGTTGTATCGCTACCAATTATTTGGTTGTGATGGTGCCGACCCAGAAACCCAGTCTAACCCCAGCACAAGTCCGTGAATCGGATGGGTTGACGTTAGATACCAGTTCCTGTCATGTCGCTTGCCATTGATTTGGTTTGTTCTGAGATTGCCCGAATCACGTGACAGCGTGACGTGTTGAATGGGTGGGAGCATAATTTTAGAATTTTGATCTTAATTTTCGCAACGTTTCAGATCTGGCTAATGAAACCTTGATAGGAGGTCCTTAGCCATCAAGCTTGGTTTTCAGGGGATAGCGTTGTAACCTACTAATTCTTAATGTACTAGGGAAATGAGCTCCTGGGGAGTGACTATGTACTTAGTGTGCCACTTTTGTGTCATAAAAAGTCACTCGGCTCCTTAGTCACCTGATAGCGGAGGTAGTCCGAGCCATCGAGCGTCCTGCGGGTCTGAAACCGATAAGTACTGGGAGATCGCCATTTTAGATCGAAATATTGATCGACAAATGAACCGGCGGCCGCGGCCTAAACATACTTGTCAGCGTAGGGCTTCTCTGCAAGGGGGTCCTCATACTTAGAGAGTAACTGCCACCACAAATTTATTGGCTAGAGACTAGGGGAACTCACGATGTAGCGTATGGATAAATCATTAGAGCCAATTTCTTTTCGGAAACCGTCAATATATAATTGTAAGAAGCTTCATGATGGATACGATAGTTTTCAAGAGAAGAGGGAGCGACCCAAGTTATATAGAAAGGAAACCTAGCTCTGAACACGTGTTCAGCATCGACGTAAGACATGATATTTAAATCTCCTCTTAAGGGTACAAATGAGACTGGATGGTTTAGATAAACGTGTACGTACGCTCACTGTTACTGTTACATACATGTCACGATGGTCAACTAGCACTTTAAATTTGTATTCAGTCTAAGGCGAACGTCTCCGCTCCTAATATTCCGCCTTGAACTTCCTTGGTTAGGGGTTGCCACGAGTAGCTAGCAAAAGGTCGACAATAGCCAAGGATACATGTCTACGTACATACTCTACATGGCCTTTGAAGAAACCTTTTCGATGTCTGTGATATTTTCCCTTGGCTTAATTTGGAGAGAACTACATATTTCATCACTCTTATAAGAAATAAGTACATATAAGAAATATCTACCATAAGGATTTTTCTTTTTAAATCCGGGAATGGGCCTGCAGCTGGGTACGCGTGCCTAGGGACGTGAGGCGTTAAAACAAGAGGAATAACTAGAGATAAGAAACCATATGGTAAGTTATGCTGCTTCGCTTAATCCCCCTGATCAGAAAATCGCAATATTCTAGCTGATAAAGTCCTATAGATCGCCGCTGTACAGCATGCGGCGTGACCCTGATGATAGGTTCCTTGGTCCTAGAAAGATTTGCCACACCTTTATTTACATACAACAGCCGGGTTTAACCGCTCAAGTTATCGCAAATTTCCCTAATAAGTTTACCTAAATATGGCCGCGATGCAGCGAAACAGAATCATTTGCAGCCAATCCTAGGTAGATGTATGTAGTGCGCCAGAACAGTGAGCTACTTATCACCCCATGAGTACTCGAGATTATGCCAAATCATTAGTAACCCGTGTGGACGGTGTTCTAAACCTTACTGCATCTATGCCAACGGATTCAATCCGGAATTGGAGATTCCCATAATCGCTTTCCTTCCGGTTGAGACGAGATGACCGGAAAGAGCCAAATAATCCTTTTCTTCATAGATCCTTTTGCATTCCACAGGGAGGCGTATGATATTGACCCATGTAGGTCATCTAACCTCGGAAACCATAGAGTCTGTAGATCAGCTGATTCCGTCCACCAAATTCTGTTCACGGGGAATCATTAATGGTACATGTACTTAGCTAATTAGGTTCCAATAATGAATTCTTGTGGCCGCACGCTACCCAAGACCGGGGACCCATACAACATATCATCTGCATTTATCTGATACCACGCTTCAATCACGCTCTGCTTTCGTAGCCGCGAATTATTTCATTTTCGGTTGTTTCCCACCGACGATCATTGAATATCACTCGATGCTACATGCAGTCCGAGGAACTAATATATTCATCCTCCCTTTCAAACAATTACAACCATTCTTCTTCTTATAATTTCTTCCCATATCTCCTTGTTTACTGTTATTCATAATATAGGGGTTCTAGCATTTGCCGATTACTCTAACTGAACTAAGTTGCGTCGGGAGACTACATACCCGCCTACATCTTCGAAAAAAAAAATATTAAAGAAAAAGAAAGAAAAGAAAAGTACCTTGAACTTAATAAGGCATTTTAAATAGATACGGCTATTTCTTCATGCTGCCTTCATGCTACCTTATCAATCGATCCTCGACATTCAGCGTATATCTCGCGGATCTTCGAATAGAAACTACTCATTCAAAGGAATCGTGCTGATGATGCTTAGTTAAAATTGTACAGTTGATATAAAATATCATGGCTAATGGCAGGCTAAGCAAGTAAATAACCAAGAATGCACTTGGAGCTTTTAGCTACTGGCGGAAGTCATGGCCTGTATTGTTGTTGCATAAGTCATTCCGGAATATCCGGGCTCGCCCCGCTGGCAGGGTTAATCTGCGGCACCTCGATAACAACAGTGCATGTGTACGGCAAACAAATTGATATCGGTTGCGTCGTCTGCGCTGTACTCTCGCTTCGATGATCATGTCGAAGTTTGTATAAACCGATTTCACTCGTTGCGGGCTTGCTGCTTGGTCATATATGTTCCGTAAAGGCTGGCTGACCTTGAGATACAGAGTAGATTTCAGAAAATGATCCCCCTTCGGGGTCTATCAGTCAGTCAAGCATGCCAGCACCTATCCATATCTCAACATCAACAAAAAAAAATCAAGTTTAGTCCCCCTGCAATGATGACTCGTTGCTATGCAAACCACTTGGTCTGACCCAGCCATACATTCATTACCCGGTCAAATAATCGCACGGGTACAACGTGGCCATCAGGCTGCAAGCCCAGTACTCACGCATACTGGGTTGACCTCTAAGGAGTCCAACTCTTGCAATGGGGTCCACGTGGATGATCATCAGGAGAAAAGAGAAACGGTACCAGTTGTCAAAAGGAGGAAACGTCATAATCAACCGATGACATTTCAATTCGTGACGTAGATCAGCTTGCAGCCTACGTACCAATTCTTTTTCCACGAGCCATTGGCCATTAGTAGGATACACACCATGTGCAACTACCGGGGTGGTGATCTTATCGCCTTCCATCCTATATCCCGGGCCCGGTCGTACATGTACCTGCATATGGCAGACAGGCAGGTATCCAAACGGCTTCCATTGCATCTTGCATCGATGTTAGTGTTAGGTATCACTCAGGGGAGGGGGAGAACCCGAATATGAGTTCCAGTGGTAATGATCTTTGGATCTGCAACATTTAAAACTCGGCAGCGGGTCCCATAGCTGCCCATCACTTGGGTAGCTCACAGGTCTAGTCTGGCCCTGTTTATATAGAGGAGTGGAAAGGTCCGTTAGAATGACCTGGCTTTGACCTCCCGCGGCGCATAAGCTTATCGCGGTTACACCAGAGGCGCAAACTACATGTATATACCACATGTAATACAGCTACATTTCGAACAATATTTCTCTGACATTCGTACATGTGTAGTATCCTAAAATGCTGACCAACATTCACTCGTCATGTCAAAAGCTAAAGTACATACTCAATCGCTCTATGTCTATTTGTTTTTGAGGTACACTCCCACCTTACACATCTATTCACTTCTAATCGTTTGAAGCTCCCAGCCGACCAGCACTGGAAACGTTCCACTAATTCTCAAACTCAGACCCGAGGGCGGATATCAAGGAAGACAGCCTCTGTAGTATCAGAAAGTCAGCAAAAAAAATATAGCAAACTCCTCTGCAAAAACCCAGGACTTACAAATCAGATACAGAGATCATGAAACCTGTTTCCATGTCTCTTTCCCTAGCATCTTCATCGTTTGTAACACTAAAACCCAACCTTCAAACCGATCCACCCCACTCTCGTGTCCAGGCCCAAACATCCAGGACCGTAGTGAGATGCTTAAACTCAGAATATCGTCAACCAAGCTCATTTCTTATAATTATCGAATCGTAACCCTGAGGATATAGAGGTCTTCTTGATACAAGGAGGTTTCAATATTGTCGAGGAATCCGGGGGTGTATATGCGTATGTGTGTGTTATGCCGCATGTAGCTCGACTCGCGCAAGAAGAAAAAGAATGGATCCCTTCGACTTAGATTCAAGTGCATTTATAGTTGAAGAATGCCGGTCAGTATTCAACCCGGGTCGCCTCAGTCACCTCAGTCACTCAGTATTAGTGGGAACCGAGTGAAATGGTTGGCGCCCGGACCGCACCGGCATGACTGACTAGGTACATGTAAGCTTAAGCCTAGCGACGTCCATGGTATCGTTAATTAAGGTTGGCCAAGGGGGAAAGCCCTGAGTATATACTCATCGGAGGTGCACAAATGTCTACTATTCCGCTCAGAGTGGGTGTGGGCCTATTTTAAATGGGGGTGGCGCCAGGGTTAGGGCTCAATCCCCCAGACATCAACTACATGTAGCACCAGAATCTACAAAAGGGAGATACAGGATCATGGAATTGCGAATATAATCCCGCGGTATAAAGAGAATTCACTAGGCAACATTGTGTTTTTTATTATCTATATCTATCTATAAGGTTAGAAGCTTATGGCTATACCTTTACTATCAGGGCACCAACCAGGTCATAGTTCCAAGGGCCTCCAAGTAAAGAGGGTGCCCATGACCTTATCGGCCGCAGAGGGTGAGATACTAAGCCCAGCTATGCCATATATTTGATCAAACCCAAGACATGGATTATAATCTTCGTTAGACAATAATATGGGTTTCATTCAATCTACCCACGAATGGTAAACGAGTGATGCCGCATGATCGAAGCCATTTCTTCCCTATTCGTCTCCCACCGGCATTATTTCTCCATTTGTTTGTATCTTATTGAAGTTTTTAAATAATTCTTTCCCTCGCATTATATTACGTTTTCCAGAGCTGCTATGTCTCGGAACAAAAAACGCATTGGTGTTGTTCGGCTTGCTCCGACCAGCGAGAGCCTTTCCGTCCCGACTCAGTTGTAAGTCTGTACACAGGTTTTTCTTTTCTACGAGATTATGTAGAAGTTGCATTCTATCATGTATCAGAAAGAAGCAAAATCGAACCTATAGAATAACCGGTTATGTAAATAGATTGATGGAGATCAATTATATAATCTATTTGGTTGGTTAGGTATTTTGGATTAATGGTTACAACTACATGTATTGTTATACAATTGCCTCGAATGATTGTAGAATTGTATAATGTTTATTTTCAATGTCTCTTCAGCGACCAAGTGCTGGCTGATAGTTCAATAAATCATACAATCCTATGTCGGTATTTATTATAAATCCCGAACGTGATATTGTTAATTATGGGAAATCCCCAGAATGCGGATAAGTTTACCAATATGAATTATGATAACGAGTGATATTCTGTGATCAACTCGAATTTTTTCTTTCTTTTTTCTTTCGTTTAGCTCACTAATTATATGCAGACCGTAGTATATGATAATATCGTACTGCCATATACTACCCACTCTCAACCGCCGCCTCGCACACGCACCAGAACTAAAGAGTAACCAGAAACTAAAAACGAAAACAGAACATAAACATAAACATAAACATGCATGACAAAACACAGCCCATATCAAACTCTCAAATTCTTCGGTAACTATCTTCCATGAGATCGCTAGAGCTAAGGGCCTCATGATACCCATCATTATAGTATATATGTCTTAAACATACAGGGAGCCTTTGGGGTGAGTATCTTATAAGTATATAGGCATATCCGATATGCAATGTACGATTTAAATGTTTTGATTGGCTTGGTATGAGGATTTGACAGTTGCTTTTCCCTAGATCCAGTAATCTGGGTTGGTGTTGGTGGAAACTCGGGTTTGCTCTTAGTATTGGTGTTGACGATTCGAGGTTTTCTTTTTTCTTTTTTTGGTTAGAATTGATATAATATTGAGAGTGATATTACTTCATCTTGATGGTGATTCGGGGTCTGCATTATGTTGGTATTGGTATTGGTGGCTATTATTAATATGAGTTATGATTCAGGGCTTAACTCAGGTAGAGAGTGATGTTGCTTTTGCTTTTGTTGGTATTCTATCAATAACGATACAAAAGTAATTAACCGGCCGAAGGCCGGGAACGACTTATATGGTATATCTTTTACTCTCCAAAACCCACAAGTGCATCTATAACTGTGCTGTGTTCTTTGATGATAGTTTGTTTTAGATGGAATGAAACGCCACCAGCTTCGGGATGGCCACAGGGATGGTTATACTCCACTACTGATGGCATGGGAATCGGAGCATTAACAGTTCAAGCTGGTGAACAGAGTGATAACCCACTCATCCCAAAGTCATCCTTGTAAGTGATTGGGTGTTCGAGATGGTATGAATAGCTAGCATTCGCACTAAGTGCCTGCAACCTATATATTCTCCACCATCGTTTGATATCCTGCAGATGCACAGGCCCTGGAACTCAAAAGCGGATTTGAGACAATGTAATGAGCACCGAATCCAACAGTTGGATGTTGCGAGCTGAGGAAATTCCTTTGGTCGGCAGGCTTTTAATAACTTTGATACTATTGGACACTCTTCCTCTTTATGATCTCTGTTGTGAGAGATCCTTTGATTTTGCGTGGAAAAGAGGTGTGATCAGATTTGCAGCATTGGCCACTGAACATCTGGGCTCTGACGAGTGTAGGCACCTCATGCCCATCCGTCTGGCTTACCACACAGCTGCGTGAATGAGCTCTGTGTATGTAGTGGTCTATCACCTGTCCCCGCTGCAGTAGAGCTTTCGAATCAGATGGTTAGTTACATCTCGACTCTAACGAACCTGACATGATAGATTGGTTGCTTTGAAGGAGTGTCAATGAGCCTGAATAATGGCGTTGCATTTTGCTGATAAAGGTCTGATACATAACCACGAAATTTTCCCCAGCACCAGCAACCACGTGGTACTTTAGGTGACAACTAACTTTCTAATTAAGGTTAAAGCGCTCGAGTTTTTCTGACTGAACATAAACAGTGTCCCTTGACTTGACTTGTCTTTCCCTCCTCTTTCTTCACCACCACTGCCAGCCAGACCCATCTGACATACATCGGAACAGACTTCTTCATATAATATCACTCGACATATCATGGTGTGCAGAAGCTTTTATGCATCCACATCCACCTCGTCCACAAATAGATAAAAAGCAGGCCAAAATCAAGGATGCAACCTGTCTCAGAATATTCGGCTGGGCTCCTTTTGGTCTACCAGTCCTGGGGTCCTCCTCAAAGAAAAGAAATGTGTCCCATTCAAAAAAAAAAAGGCAATGGATGATCTGGGGACTCCAATTAGTACTCAACTATAAGCTCTGTTGGTTATTG
The DNA here is from genome assembly GCA_024713855.1 of Morchella sp. 2016-41. Lineage (NCBI taxonomy): Eukaryota > Fungi > Ascomycota > Pezizomycetes > Pezizales > Morchellaceae > Morchella > Morchella sp. 2016-41. The sequence continues at coordinate 3,217,521 of JAMGZD010000003.1, forward strand.
CCAGATCATTCGCCACAGTTACTTAGGCGGCTTGAAATCGGCTATGCGGGTGGGATACAATCACTTTCAGTGTCGAAGTGTATGAAGCCAATGAAAAAGATACTATAGTAGTATGGCATTCGCATTTTATATGGGGGATATACCTTGTGGCATCGCAAGGCCGAGATGCCGCATGGACCGCACTGAATTCAGCGGTTGGCTGTATAGCAGTACCTATATTTTGTTTCCTTCTTGGGCCGGAGGTATTGAACGTTTTGGTTGTTTGCCTGCGATAACGGTATTTGGGTGTATACGTTCGTTCTGATAAGCATAGTCGTTACCGGAGAAGCTAGCCTGTGATGGGCCTCATCTTGTGAGTTTTCCAGAATGGATATTACTTTTCCTTAGCTGGATCCCGGAATCTTTGATACGGGGCAATATATATGTGTAAGGGGGGCGTTGATCAATCCTCATTGGAAGCTGTTTTGCTAACTATGGTAGCAGAACCACAGATTATGTGCGGTTAGATGAGTCGCCAGAGGCGTCCAATCGGATTTCAAATGACGAATCGGTATTGCTACATGTAACTAGGGTACTGCCTTCCAATACCAGGAAATGATCACAGATAGTCACTCGGGCTCCTTGGTCAGGTCGAATCACTCCACCCATGAAATACGACTGGAGAAAGACAGAGATCCCTCGGATTCTCCAAGGACACCGAGAGATATTTGCCGCTGTTTTTCGGGGGGCGTGCCTGGCGAGGTTATCTTGATTGGGTCACACGGCATCACTCGGTCAACATATTCACTCACTTGCACGCCTGTACTCGCAGCAAGTCCCAATCCCCAATCCCTAATCCCGATCTTTGAATTCTAAAAACTTCAATGGCATCAGCCAGCCAGAGCCAGACCCTCATTATCCCTCCCGAGGCCAGTATACGATACGGCAACCGCCGCACCAACAACTACCGCCCCAGACTTCGCCGGCGCTTTTTTTCTTCTCTGCTGCTGTGGCACCACCACCTCCGTCCCACACTCCGCCCTCGCCCCAGACTTCGCCGGCGCTTTCTTTCTTCTCTGCTGCTGTGGCACCACCACCTCCGTCCCACACTCCGCCCTCGCCCTTTCCCTTCTCGCCACATCCTTCACCCACCTTGCCAGCCACCCTGCGCGCTCAGTCACCACCGGATACTCCTTCCCTCCCTCTTCCTGCGCCCATCTTTTTGGCGCCTGTGAGCCACCACCACCGCCCAAAGGCGCGGGCGAACACAGCGCCTCCCAGCTCCCTTCGATGCCGACAAATTTGCCCGTCTTGCGCAGGACTTCGATCCAGTCTGCGCGTGCCGGCGACCGCGCAGCAAGGAAGATGGGGTAGCCATCGCAGACGCGCGCTAGACGCGCCACCATATGCGCATGCCGGAGCAGCTCCTTAGGCGGCGTGCTGAGGAGGACATGGCAGAGGAGGAGACTATGCAGCGCGTCAGTGAGCAGTGGGTGGTAGGTTATTGACTCGGTGGAGTCTGAGAGGAGGGCGGTGAGGGCGGCGGAGGTGGGCGTGGGCGGTGGTGCGCTAGTGGTTGTGAGCGCGGTGCACGGGTATGGGGGCAGAGAGGACGGCGGGGAGGTGAAGAGCGTTGAGAGGGCGTAGACCGGGGGTGGCGGGAGTGAGGTGAAGGGGCGTGAGTTTGCGCCGCTCCCAGTGCCACTACCGCCGCCGCCGCCGCCGGTCCTAGTGAGAGCGCTGCTAGTGAGAGCGCTGCTGCTGCTGTCGGAGGCATTGCTGCTGCTGCTGTTCTGGCGGTAGAACATCTCGAGGAGTTTTTTGGCATCCTTCTCGGTGTTACCAGACTCACTGCCACAGCCACGCCCCAACTCCTCGTTCACCTTCCTCACAAACTCGTCTCGAGTCTCCGCCGGCAGCCCGGGCGTGTACTCAAAGTTCCCTAGGAACCTGACAAAATCCCTGAGCGCCCTCTTTGCATTCGCCCTGACAACCTTCCTCGCCGCCTCCTTCTCCGCCTCACCCACTGGCGCTGCGCCCGTCTTGGGCCTGTCCAGCGCCGTCTCAACCGCCCCTGACGCAATCGTCAGATACGTCGACGCTCTATGGAATAGCAGTTGCGCCTCCAGGCTCGACGGCGTTTGCTGCTGCTCTTCCGTCACCACCGCGCCCGCGCCCGCGCGCGCAACAGCAATGTCATGCCCATGCCTCGCCGGCCTACACACACTGAGCGCGGCCGTCAGGTCCGCCGCGGCGCTGACATGGTCGTCCTTGAACGCCTTTGTGACGGCCCTTGTCCTCAGCGGCGCGCCCTCCCCGGGGCGCTCCACAATCACCTCATCGAGTGGGGCGAGACTGGTGCATTTCGCGAGCATGCGCGACGGTATCTTCTCGTGGAAGAAGTGGACGTATTTTGCGTCTGGATCGTCGGGGTTGCGCTGGAGCACCAGGGACGCCACATCCTCGAGAGAGCTGGCGCTCTGCATTGTTGCAACAGAAGCGGCGATCTCGTCGAGATGATAGGCGCGCGAGAGCTTCTGGGTGGCGAGTTCGCGCATGCGGTGCTTGCGTTCGCGGGAAAGGCGGGGGGTGGAGGAGGAGGCGGCGCGCACAGCGAGGGTCGTGGCATCGTCGACGAGGTGCCGGATCTGCACGAGGTCCGAGAGGACGGAGGGATCGATTGGGCGCGGGCGGGGGGCGTGGTAGTTACTGTGCAGGAGGGAGGTGAGAACCTCGGGGGGCAGTTGGAGCCAGGGGCCGTGGAAGGAGGAGATGTAGCGCCAGTGCCTGTGAAGATCAGTATATGCTCAATTGAGGAAGGAGAGAGAGAGGTGAGTTCAATTCCAGTCTAGATGAATCCTCAGGTCGGCGCCGGGGCGATATGCTATGATATGGGGGGGAAGGGAGGAGAAAGAGGGGGCGGGACACACTTATTCCGACAGATGATCAATGCCGACGACGACGCCAGCGCTTCACTCTTCTCCTTTGGTTCTCCCGTACCAGCGCTCTTATTCTTCTTCCCAGCAGTCTTTGGAGGGTTCGACATGACGAGCGAGTGAGCGAATGGGGAGAGGGTTGAGGAAGGGGTGATCAATTTCCCTGGCTCAGAGGGAGGGGAGGGGGAGTTTGTGGACAAGAGGGAAAGTAGTATGAGGTTGCAGAGAATGCCAGGAAGTAGTAAAGTAAGTAGTAGCAAGTGGATCACGAGTAGGAAAACACTAGATTGATTTTTGTGCTGATCCCTCCCTCACACACACACACTGGCGGCACACACTCAAGGGAAATCCGATATACAAACACCCACACCACAAACAAAGACTGGGATCAGAAGGCCTTCTTCAACAGTAGGCGGGTGTGCGCGCGTTTGAGGGCAATCAATGTATACCAAAAACAGTAAAACCGGGGGCATAGATATCTACAAAGAACCGCGACTCATTTGGATTCCGCATCTGCTCTGCACTAGATTCCTCTCTTTCTTCCTCCCTCCCTTTCCCTTTCCCTTTCCCTTTCCTTCTTTCCTTCTTCCCTTCTTTCCTTCTTTCCCCTTCCCCTTTCCCTTTCCCTTTCCTTCTCCATCCTCCGCCCCGGCCCTATGTATGTCTGTAAAAAAAAAAAATCATTTGCTGCGCATAGTAGAGATATGCGCTCTACCGCATGGGCGCCAAATGGGGAAAAAAGTATGGATGGATAGGCCGAGTGGGTGGGGGGGTTGGACAATCAAAAAAGCAAAAGGTCCCTGTGTGTGGAAAGCAGCAGCGTCATGCCGCAGCCCGACACAAAACCCGCAGCACCGTACTGCACTTTTACTTTGCATGTGGGCAACCTGCTTATTTTTTTTTGCCCCTCAGATGGCTATGGGGGGAGGAAGCTGATAGAGTACAGGGCCTGGGCTGGGTGTAGGGTGGGGGAGGTGGGTCCACAGGGAATCTAGTATAATCTAATCTGCTGGGGAGCGCAGCAGATGGGATGGGACGTGCATGGTGTGATGTTCCACTGAGGGATACGAGCTAGGGCGATATTATAGATGGAGATATGGACATTAATATTTGTACCTACAGACACAGTACAGGCGGGTGGAGTGTGTAGTAGTAAACGCAAGAGTCGGTACTGTACCGGTAGTAAAGTAAACACAGCTATCCAGTGGTAGGTACATGTATGTAGTATAGGTAGTAGTATAGTAGCAGCACATGTAGAATACACGTTAGAGTCGTATACTCGTCCAGCAGCAGTAGTACATGTAGGTACATACATACATGTAGCAAGTATACATGTAGCAGTGGTAAGATAGCACAAGAACATAGGGAAAAAAACAATAGAGCAAGACCAAGTACTTTTTGCACAACTTTTCTTTTTTGGTGGAAAAAATAGACAATATCGAAAAGACAAGAAAAGAAGATCAAAAAAAATAAAGAAAAGAAAAAGAAAACGAAGAAAAGGCCGCCATCTTAACGTACAGGATTTTTTTTCCCTTTCTCACTCTCTATCTAACTAAACTGACATTACTGCACCGCTTGTTGATCCTTTTTTTTGTTATACTTTTGGTGAACACCTCTGGGTAGGGGGGGGGGGGGGGGGATGTTCACCGTCTGCTCTTGCTCTTGCTCTTTGCAGACTTCCTCTGCTGCTCCTCCTCCTCCTCCTCCGAGTCCAGGACCTGGACATCGACGTCGTCATAGTCCATTTCGTCCTCCTCCTCGTCCTCGCTGGCCTCGCTGGCCTCGATATCGAAGAAGCCCCCCTTCCCATCCTCATCCTCATCCTCATCCTCATCCTCCTCCTCCTCCTCCTCCTCCTCCTCTTCTTCTTCTTCCTCCTCCTCCTCCTCCTCCTCCTCCTCCTCCTCACTCCCCACCCTCCCCCCCCCAATAAAGCTCGCATCCTCAATCTGCAGCCCCTGCATCCCCACCTCCTCCGGCTCCTCATCCGACTCCTCCCCCTCATCATCATCGTTCTGGCCCTCAACATACAACACGCCCCTGCCCCCTCCCCCACCACCCCGCCCACCACCTCCTCATCATCAACATCGCCCCTCATCACCTTCCGCAGGTCGACCTGCGCCCGCAACATATCCAGGCGGCCCTGCAGCGCCAGCAGGCGCGGCAGCGCGCCCGCGCGGCTGTTGAGCGTCGCGTGCAGCCCCGCCAGCGTGCGCATCAGGTCCGGCAGGGAGACGAGGTAGCCGCCGTGCGCGACCAGCGTCCAGCGCACCCAGACGCCGAGCGAGCCTGCGCGGCCGGGGCGGCGCGCGATGCGCTCGGCGAGGCGCTCGAGGAGGTCGACGGCCAGCGCGGAGCTGAGGCGCCGCACGGTGGCGAGGATGGAGGACGAGTCGGTGACGTGCAGGCAGGTCTCGAGCAGCTGCGTGTCGTGGGTCTTGAGCGCCTGGGTGAGCACTGTGGTGAGGGAGCCGGCGGCGGGGACGGGCGCGGTGGGCTTCTTGATGGCGGCGGTGGCGGAGGTGGTGGTGGTGAGTGCGGTGCTGTGGAGGGTCTTGACTTCGAGGGCTTGGAACTTCTCGGCGAAGGAGGGCTCGTCGGCGGCGGCGGCGGCGGTGGTTGTGGGGGCGGCCTCGTCGTCGTCGGATGAGAGGTCGTCGGCGTCGGCGTCGGGTTCGGCGTCGCTGGGCGCATCCTCCATGCCAATGTCCTGCGTGTCGGTGCCGCCGACAACGACAGACTTGCTCTGGTCGACCGAGGCCTTGCCCAGGTCCTTGACGCCGTTCATCGTCGAGCCAACGGCCGCGCCGCCACCGCCGATGCGGACGGTGCTGGCGCGCTCAATCTCGACCGTGCCCGCGAGCACCAGGGAGCCCGACTCGGCGCTGGCCCAGCGGAGCTTCTCAAACTCCATGCTGACGCCGCTCTCGACCCATGCGACGATGATGTCGTCGCCCTGGATGGAAGCGTCTGCAATCGCCACGCGCTCCTTGCTGCTGCCGGGGCGGACCACCGTCACCTTGGCGGCGCCCTTCTTGGTGAGTGCCTTGCGCTTCCTGGCGGCGGTTGGAGAGGCTGCGGCGCCCGCGGCGCCCGCAGGGTCGAAGGGGGTGGTGAAGAGCTCGACGAGGCCGTCGGTGGTGACGGCGAGGAGGAGGTCGGCGGCGGGGGAGAGGGCGATGGCGGTGACGTCGGCCTCGGCGACGAGGGCGCCGATGCTCTTGGACCCGGCCAGGGAGAAGACATTGATGAAGCGGTCCGCCTCGGCGGCGGAGAGGAAGTGCGTGTGGTCCGGAGAGGTGGCGAGCGAGTGGATGGGCGTTGTGTTGGCGGTGAACTTTGGGGGCGCGGTCATGCCCGGGTTGAGGTGGTCGACGGCGTAGATTGTGTGCGAGGCGCAGAGCACGGCGGACGGCGGTGCGTAGGCAAGGCGGCGGATGGCGGCGTCGGGGAGGTTGATTGTTCTGTTTTTTCCATTTTATATAGAGAGTGAGCGGGCGGGGTGGTAATGATTGGGAATGCAGGTTGGGCTGGGGTTTTCAGTGTGCAATTGCAGGAGAAGGGCAGCCTTGTTTTGGGGGGGATCTTTGCAGGAATATAGAGAATATATCAATATCCTCAGACTCCCCCCCCCCCCCCAATAGAATAGAACCCCCCCCAAAAGAAACACCACCACAGAGCCCAATTGAACCCCCAAACCACGAAAGAAGAAGAAGAAGAAGAAAAGAAGCATCTATTGCACATACCTCATCTGCAGCCTCCTCCTCACATCCCACTCGACCAGCTTCCCATCAACGCCACAGCTCCACCCCCTCCCCTCCTCCTTCTCCCCCGAAAACACAAACTGCCTCACCTCACCGATATGTCCCCCCTCCAGCACGCCCACCACCACGCCCTCGCTCGGCGAGAACAGCAGCACCTCCCCCCTACTCGTCGCCGCCGCAAGCACCACCGCCGCATCCTCTCTGCCGCCGCCGCCGTCGACCCTCTTGCGCTTCTTCTTTGCGCTGGCCGCCGTGGCCGCCGCTGCTGCTGCGGCGGCGGCGGCGGCGGCGGTGGGGACAGTGCCCCATGCGAGCGAGGTGACAGAGACGCCCTTGTCGAGCGCGTGCTCGCAGCGGAGCCGGCCCGTCGCCGTGTCGTGGATGCGCAGCCGCACGGCGTCCAGCCCCAGGATGGTGGAGGCGAAGAGCGACAGGCGCAGGTGTGCGGGTGAGAAGGCGGATGTCAGCAGCGGGGTGGTGGGGGCGAGCTTTGAGGCGGCCCCGCTGGGCTTTGAGCCTGTGGAGGGCTTCTTTTGGACCATTGTGTGTGTTGGTGGGGGGGGGAGGGGGGGGCAATTGGACGGTGGACGGGAATTATTGTATATGGAGAACGAAACGGTGCGGTATGTATATATATTATATATGAGAGGATCCTTTCCTTTAGAGCCAGAGGGGCAGAGGAAGAGAGGTATTATTATAGAGTAGTAGCTGTACCGATAATATCTCTGTGCGGGGAGCGAATTGAGGAGAGGGTTTTTTTCTTCTCCCGGTTCGTGCGTGGGATGGTTGTGTGCGCGGGCTCCAACTTTTTTTTTTTCTTTCCTGTGGGAAACTTTTTTTTTGACTAGTGACGGGGAGTGCCCCGGTCGGCGTACAACGGGGCACTGCAGAAAGCCGTGTCACGTGACGGGCAGGCAGGGTAACCGCAGGCATCCCTCAAACAACACGTTACACCCGCAGTCTCCAGAATTGGTCAATTGAGCCAATTCCCGCGCCCGTGCTGCACTCAACCTCCGCTCACCCCCCAACAAACAAACACTCCTTCCCTCTCCGCGACTCCTCCACACTCAATTCAAGAAGCGAGGAACGAATGTCTGATGGAGAAATTCCACCCCTCACTGCGCGAGTGCGCGATTGTCTCTACGGCGTTCAAGCTGCTGCTGATCCCCACATAGTCAGTATATCTAGTTGTCCCTGCAGGCCTGCTGGGCTTATAATTCAGCAGTAGCTTTCGGTAGCTGTGGTGGGAGGTGCTGGAGGCTGATCTGCGCAGTAAATCTACAGACTTTGAGGTCCACCGCAACTGGCTGGCCATCACACACTCGCTGCCCGTCAAGGAGTGGTACTTTGAGGTAATAATATACATATTATACACATGCATAGCTCCCCCAGCTAGCTCCTCCTTTCTGCGTCGCCGGAAATCCCCTTCCTCTCCCCACACACACAGTACCAAGAAGACCCCCCCTAACACAGGGCTCTAGAAAACATCGGAATGGACGCTCGACTACCCGCCCTTCTTCGCGGCGTTCGAGTGGTGCCTCAGCCAGGTCGCAAGGTTCTTTGACCCGGCCATGCTCGAGGTGCAGAACCTCAACTACGCCAGCACGCAGACCGTCTACTTTCAGCGCCTGTCTGTCATCTTCACCGAGCTCCTGCTCGTCTTTGCGCTCCAAAAGTCAGTCTCCCCCCCCAGTGCCCCCCCCCCCCCGGCCGGGGATGCCTTGTCGGCGGAGGAGGAGAGGGGAAAAAAGGTTTCTAACTTGGAGGCATTGTCGCTGCTCAACTAGATACATCACCACCGCCCCGGAAGCGTCCAAACGCACCGCCCACGCCGCCGCGCTCTCGATCCTGCTCTCCCCGGGCCTGCTCATCATCGATCACATCCACTTCCAGTACAACGGCTTCCTCTACGGCGTCCTACTCCTCTCGTTGGTCCTCGCGCGCTCGCCCTCTACGCGGCTGCTCTCGGGGCTGCTGTTCGCCGCGCTGCTGTGTCTGAAGCACATCTACCTCTACCTGGCGCCGGCGTACTTTGTGTTCCTGCTGCGCGCCTACTGCCTCGGCCCCCGGTCGGTGCTGGACATCCGCTTCGGCAACTGCGTCAAGCTGGGGCTGGGCCTGCTGGCCGTGTTTGGCGCCGCCTTTGGTCCCTTTGTGTATTGGGGCCAGATGCAGCAGCTGGCGGCGAGGCTGTTTCCGTTTAGTCGCGGACTGTGCCATGCGTACTGGGCGCCGAACGTGTGGGCAATGTACTCGTTCACGGACCGCGTGCTAATCTACGGTAAGTGCCCTCCCGGGGTGTGGTGTAGCGGGCGAATTGAACCGAGCTGACCCAACCCCCCCTCCACACAGTCGCGCCCCGCCTCGGGCTCACCGTCGACCCCGCCGCGCTCACCAGCGCCACCCGCGGCCTCGTCGGCGATACCTCCTTCGCCGTGCTCCCCGACATCTCCCCGCGCACCACCTTCCTCCTCACGCTGCTCTTCCAGCTCCTCGCGCTCGCCAAGCTCTGGCTGCGCCCCACCTTTGACACCTTCCTCGGCGCCGTCACGCTCTGCGCCTATGCGTCCTTCCTCTTTGGCTGGCACGTGCACGAGAAGGCCGTGCTGCTCATCATCCTGCCCTTCTCCCTGCTGGCGCTCAAGGACCGGCGCTACCTCGGCGCCTTCCGGCCGCTCGCCGTCGCCGGCCACGTTGCCCTCTTCCCGCTGCTCTTCACGGCGCCCGAGTTCCCCATAAAGACGGTGTACACGGTGCTGTGGCTGCTTGTGTTTCTGTCGGCGTTTGACCGGCTGGCGCCCGTCAGCGTGGGCCAGCGGCGGTTCCTGCTGGACCGGCCGGCAACGCTGTTTATTGTCGTGAGCGTGCCGCTGGTGGTGTACACGAGCGTGCTGCATCCGCTGGTGTGGGGCGCGCGCTGGGAGTTTGTGCCGCAGATGTTTATGAGTAGCTATGCGGCGGTCGGGGTGGTGGGGAGCTGGGTGGGCTTTAGTTGGTTGTATTTTACAGCGTAGGTCTTTGTGGGGAGGTGTATGTAGTAGTTAGATGGTTATGGGGGGTAGGATATCAATTTGACACTTTCTTGCCGATTTTTATTATTATTCATTCATTGCGTTGGTCTGTCTGGCTGTCTGCCATGGTCTGATACCAGTGAGGCGTTGTCGTTGTCATTACAGTTGTACGGACGACTCAAGGAGCAGGCAGGTACGTATCTAATGTGTACTACGATAGAGCAGTGGGAGAGAAGGGGGGTCGAGGAGCGGTGGATGAGGAGGTGCAGCAGGAGGTGGAGAAGCGGTGGAGGTGGAGGTGGAGGTGGAGGTGGAGGTGGAGGGGGGTAGAGGCCAGCGGGTGGAAGTAACAGGACGGCAATACTGAATATTGGAGGTGGCATTGAAGCTCGCCGTATAAACAACAACCTGGAACTGGCGCCGGCATTGGCGCCGACAACTCGGGGCTGGCTGGCAGAAGTTGAGATACTCCATAAGTACATGTAACTGCAAGAGCTGGGCCACCACTACCGGAGGAGGAGGTGCGGTGGGCATTTACGAGGGCTGGCCATGAGATGGCCAATCAACTACATGTATATACTGGAGGTGGGCAAACACTTGTATGCATTTACCACTACATGCCCAACGTTACATGTAGTGCAAAGTGCTAATAGGTAATACATACATATAGGAGCCATTCCATCCCATCTCCTCGCCATCCGCATGCAGCCCTGCCAAGCCAGCGTAAAGCCATGACACACGAGCACCCAAGGCACCACAGCGAGCAATGGGTTGGATGGCCCAGCGGTGTAGGGTGCGATGCTCTACACTATAGCTACGAGCGTTCAACCCTGGCGTAGATGGAGAAGTAACAGTCGAGACGGGCTGCGAACTCTTTTGCTGGCGGGGGGGGGCAAAAATGATTTTTTTTTTCTTTCTTTCTTTTTCTTCTACCGTCCCTGCCTGTCTTCCTTCCTTACTTCCTTTCTTCTGTACTCACTTCTTCTTCTTTTTCTTCTTCCGCCTGATAATAGCACATTTACTATCATGCATGGATTGCAGGGTGCGTGCATTGCCAAGACTTGTCGAGTGATAGCCTATGCCCCGGATCTGGGGCCGCCTCTTCCTCTACTATGTCTATGTCTATGCCTATGTCTATGTCAATGTCTATTGGGGGGGGTATTACTCTATAACACCTTACCACTGCTGTAACGAACTTCACCGCCGATGGGAGTGGCGGTCTCTTGTACACAAGTACATGTAGAGTGTGTACATGCAAAGGAAATTCCAATCCAGCTCACACGTACGTACGATCGACGCCGGGCTGCTTTGAGATTTCGGCGAAGGGGGGCAAACTGCATGTCAACCGCCCCCTATCATCAGTACTGTACGTGTATGTGCAGGCAGGTAGTCGACGAGCTACCGGCCAGACGCTTTCCGGGGTGAGGGGGGAGTTGCGGGCCGTGTTTGGGGGGTTTCTGGGGCGCGCCTGTGGGCTGGGTAGATCACATTTCCATTCCGGCCACAGAGCAGCTTTTCGGGTTTCGTAGGTCATGTACGTGCGTGGTTTGAGCGAGGTTCTTTGCCGGTGGTTGAAAGGCGCTGCTACTCTATGGACACATGTCACGGAAATGCAATATATAGGGATAATAGTGCCTGCATCTGCATCTGTATTCAAGACTCTTCTTACTCGCACGCTCTGGATACCAATGCATTGAAAGATGAAGAAGAATTAGTGTGTGCCAGTAGCACATAGAACACAGCACGCCTGTGTACCAGCACAGCCCCAAACGGCCATCAAAAGATAAGATGCTGCTGCGTTATCATTTCCTCTTGTTTTATTTGTTTTGCATTAGGTACATATCGACAGCACAGCCTCCCGTGTGCTTAAAGCACTGCACTATCAAACACGGATTTGATCCAATCACCAAAAAAACAAACGTCCATTCTTCACACACAGTGCCCCCCCCCCCCCTCAATTAGAGAGCGGCACAAAAACGGATGCATACACACATTGCAGACACCCCCGAATGCTTGAGCACTGTAGATACTATCAAGTACGGTTTTGATCTTTCGGGGTTTGTTTGAGTCTTTGGATCAATGCCATAAACAAAAAACAATCACCAAAAAATCAAATCCGTACCTCACATACACACAGTTGGCCCCATTACAAGGCTTGTTGTTGTTGTAGCGTTTCCTGTTGGCAGCAGGGGGGGGGGGGGGGATTCGAAAACGAGATAGTGTAGTACGTACCCCCGCGGCGGCGCCGGCCAGTTGTGGGTGAATGGTACTGAGGCCAGCTAGGGGGGGGGATGAGGGGATGATGAGAGCCAGATATAGGTACATACAAGGGAGAAAGGAGAAGGGAAAGGAGAAGAAAAAATAGAGAAGCAAAAAGAAGCAAAATATGGTATAGAGAGCAGAAAGCTGGCGCTGCGCCGCGCCGGCTGGTCAGTACGCATCTCGCATGGAGAGGTGTGCATTGATAGGCCTAGATCCAGGGAACAAAAACAATTGCAATGATATGACTACGGGGAGCGGCTTTCAAAAGAGTGTGGGGGATGGCGATAAACCTCGGCGGGGGCAGATGGCTTTGAATAGATGTAGCGATTATGGAAGAGGAGGAGGAGGAGGAGGAAGAGTGTGAGGAGAAGAAGTGGAAAAGGAGGGAGAGAAGTGGAGAGGGGAGGGGGGGGCGAAATGCACTTTACAGTGCGGCCTTGGCTGGGCAACCTCTGAGCTAGGCACATAGTGCGAGTGATGAGCTGTGAGTGTGCTTAACCACACATCTTGGCCATATACCCCCGCCATCTATCCGCCAAAGCGCACACAGGAAGAAACCGCCCACCGGCCGCTCCCACTGTTTTCTCTACCTGTCTTTTGGCCGCGGCTTGGGGCCAGTACGGTCATGGCCACATGCACAAAACCTCCCGGCGCTATATATCTACCCTAGCTAGCTGGGCACACAGATGATGCACTAATAACAGTCGAAAGAAGGTTATAACTACAGCATATATAACATAGCTGCCCAGCTCCACTGAACCTGTTGCGGAGGCCACCAGGCAAGCTAGTCGCCTAGCTAGGTGTAATGCTTAAGCCAACTGAAGATAAGCACGGCCTCATTATTTTCCCTCACCCAGCTATCCTACTGAAGAACAGCCGCCACATAAAGTGGGCCTATGAGGAAGCAACACAGACGGCCTCCAGCCGTAAAAGGCCTCCGACACTCACTACTATATAATCAGGGGGAACCGAACCCCCTTAGCCACCCGGGGTGGCAAGATAAAATATATACGCGTACGTAACTCTCATGGCAGTCTTTTCCCCTGTTGTGGGGTGCTTCGATGCCCAGTCACAGCGCGGAGAAGGTTCCTGTCCGTTGTTTCCCGAGCGAGTGATATTTCATGACTGCATTCAGTAGGGTGAAGATTGCTAACGGTATGGAAGGGAGGACAAATACGGTAGTGATACTACTATCCTCCTCTGCTGATGCTGGTTTAATGTAATGATTGTTACTATGCTTTGTAATTGGGTTCGTCTCGTGATTATACCGTGAAAGCAACTGATAGAGCCAATGATCATACTTTTATTCTAGTCTTATTTTTCACCAACTACAATCTACTCACCGCAAGGATTTTATTCTTACAACTAGCACACTCCAGACTCCATACCCCACACAAAACCAAAGAAAGAACATAAAAGCAAAATACAAATACAAAAAAGGTACTACTGCTCCTCCTCACCCCCATTCTCCAACGGCGGCAGCCCCATGCCCTCTCTCAGCCTACCAATAATCCCCATCAAGCCTTCGCACGCCGGGCTCTCCGGATAGGCGTCAAAGAAGCTCTCGCCGTAGTCGCACGCCACGCCGATACGCGGGTCGAGGGGGACGGCGCCGAGGAACGGAATATCCATCTCCTTACAGAGCGCGCGGGCCCCCCCCGTTGTTGCGTGGAATATCTGCGACTCGCCCTAAACACGACCCCCCACAAGTCAGTATAAAAAACCACACCCGCCAGCCAGCCAGGGGCAGCCCGTCGAATGGAGGACCCACCTCGCAGTTCGGGCACACAAAGCCGCTCATATTCTCCACCACGCCCAGCACCCTCACCCCAGCCTTCCTACAAAAGTCAATCTCCTTCCTCACGTCCAGCAGCGCCACCTCCTGCGGCGTCGTGACCACCACGGCGCCATCCACCCCCGACCCCTTCAGATACCCGCACACGCTCAGATGCTCGTCGCTGGTGCCTGGCGGCGTGTCCACCAGCAGCCAGTCCAGCACGCCCCACTCGACGTCCTTCAGAAACTGCTTGATCAGCCCATTCTTCTTTGGGCCCCGCCAGATGATGGCGTCGTCCTTGCCCGGCAGCATGAACTGGATGCTCATCACGCCCAGGTTGTCCGCCACGTACACGGGGCTCCACCCGGAGCTGCTGGAGTGTATGCTCTCGCCGAGCGCGCCCATCATGCGCGGTATGCTCGGCCCGCAGATGTCGATGTCGCACACGCCCACCTGCGTGGTGGGCGACTGCGCAAAGGCGTGCGCGAGCATGGACGTGAAGGTCGACTTGCCGACGCCGCCCTTGCCGGAGATGATGAGCAGCTTGTGCGCGATGGTGGACATGCGCGCGTTGATGAGGGGCAGGTCGGGGTCGGGCCCCTTGGGGGCTGTGGCGCAGATTTGCTGATTGGGGCAGCCGGCACAGGCGTCGCCTTGGCCGGCGAGCTCGGAGGAGGGGCCGGGGCAGTGTTCTGTGAGCTGTTAGAGAGGGGGGTGGGTGTTATGGGGGGGGTGGGGGTATGGGAGTGGTGGGCTTACCAGGCTCGGGGGCGACGAGTTGCGGGTCGGCGGGGGGCGGGCCCATGATGTTTGCTTGGAGGGGGAGTGCGACGGCTGCCATGATGCCTTGTCTGTGGTGTTGCGTTTATTAGCTGTAGGTGAAGCTGTAAGCAGTTGTGGTGGTGGAGCGAAACCGCGATATATCTACGGCGGGGCAGTGGCGGGGATGGTTGATAAGCAACGCCGGAAATCTCCGGCCTGCACCTTGGCCTGCAGAAAACAAGTAACCTCGATCATTTCTCTCCACGGGTGTAAAGGCGTCTATCATTGGCACATCTAGCTGGCACCAAGGGCTTTGGGGGATGCTGAACTGATCCCTCGCATTCCTTTTTGCCCCTTGATTCGAGTTCGTGATGTCTAATGTGAGGTTACATACAAACTTCAGTCTTCCTTAGCAAACACACAAAACACCTCGCAATGTCCTCGAGCGAAGCAGCAGAAAACAAAACCGCACCACAGCACCTCAACCGCAAACACCACCCCGCTCCCCTCAGAACACCCCCCTCCTCAAGCCCAGCCCCAAGCTCCAAACAAACTCAAAACTCCCCACAAGAAACAAAAACACCGTCTCTTCCTCCCCCACAGCCTCAGAGCGCACAAAATAAAATAAAAAATATTAGCAAACCACGTTTCGATCGTGGGACCTCCGGGTTATGAGCCCGGCGCGCTTCCGCTGCGCCATGTTGCTGTTTGTGAACCCCTGGGTTTCACACTTTGGCCTGTGGTCAACAGCGGGGCTTGTGCGAGTGATGGCTTATGACCGCTGGTCCTAAAACTACAGCAAAACCTTGCATCGCGTTGCATCACCCCCCATTTCACGCTCATTTCGGAGGAAAAATTTCTTATTTTATATTTTTAAAAAGATCCCGGATATCCTGTGTACTCTGTACAAAACCAATTTCCAACGAAAAAAGAAAAAAAGAAAAAAAAAAGAGGGAAAAAACCATATAGCCCCCAGAATACATGTAAGCAGTTCTTTTAAAAAAGATTGTCGAATCAAATTGTTTTTTTTCTCTCTTTCTTTCCTTTTCACAACTTCTCCTTCAAAGAGTTCTTCAACCTCTTCTCAACGGCTTCCATGTACTCCTACATTTTCACAGTTTTGTCAGTACGCCGTTCACCCAGGCAAAGATAGCTATGTAATGGGGGAACGAAATCTTACATTAGTAGTAACCCATGCCTCACGGTCCTTGCGGCCACAGGCCAGGGCCAAGTCCTTGGTCATGATACCGTCAATGTCAACGGTGTCGACAACCGCCTTCTCAACGGCCTCCGCGAACGCCACAACCTCAGGGGTTCCGTCGAGCTGTCCTCTCTGGATCAAACCACGAGTCCAGGCATAGATCGATGCAATGGGGTTGGTGGAGGTCTCCTTGCCCTTCTGGTATTCCCTGTAGTGACGAGTGACAGTTCCGTGGGCGGCCTCAGACTCGAAAGTCTTGCCGTCGGGGGTGATGAGAACCGAGGTCATGAGACCAAGAGATCCGAAGCCCTGGGCAACAATGTCGGACTGGACGTCACCGTCGTAGTTCTTCATGGCAATGATGTAGCCGCCCTCGGACTTGATCATCTGGGCGACCATGTCATCGATAAGACGGTGCTCGTACCAGATCTTTGCGGCCTCGAACTCGGCCTTGTATGTGGTGTCGTAGATCTGCTGGAAGATGTCCTTGAACCTTCCATCGTACTTTTTGAGGATGGTGTTTTTGGTGCTCATGTACAGCGGGAGCTTCTTCTGGATGGCGAGCTTGAACGAGGCGTGGGCGAAGCCCTCGATGGACTCGTCGGTGTTGTACATGGCGAGGCCGATACCGCCGGACTTGTAGTCGAAGACCTTGATGCGCTCGGGCTCGCCACCAACCGGGGTGAATACGAGCTCGAGGGTTCCAGGGCCGGGGACGACGAGGTCCTTGGCACGGTACTGGTCACCGTGGGCGTGACGACCGATGATGATGGGCTCTTTCCATCCCTGGACGAGACGGGGGATACGGGGGATGACAATGGGCTCACGGAAGACGGTACCACCGAGAATGTTACGGATGGCTGGGGTTAGGGTTAGTCTTTCTGTCTCACAAGGTGGAAACGATTGATATTACTGACTTCCGTTGGGGCTGAGCCACATCTATTGACATCCATGACATTGTTAGTAAATTATTGCAATCACCACCGCAATTGGGGCTTGGGAGGGGGTGAACTAGGTGATCATTACCTTCTTCAACTTGAACTCCTCAACACGGGCCTCATCGGGAGTGATGGTGGCACACTTGACACCGACTTGGTACTTCAAGATAGCCTCAGCGGCATCAGTGGTGACCTTATCATCGGTCTGGTCACGGTATTCGAGCCCCTACCATGATAACCTCCGTTAGTCCATTGTGATACATGCACAAGCATTCCCCAATCTCAGGACAGCATATACTTACAAGATCGTAGTATTTGAGGTCAATGTCAAGGTATCTATGTTATCGTCAACAACCGAAACTCTGCCGAGGCATTGAGCATATCAAGATAAAGCGGGAGAAAAAAAACATTGGTTTACGCACGGGTGGATGAACTATGGTATCACACAAATATGAGTCAGTCTTTTTGTTTATCTTTGTATTCACATGCCGAGGGAGTTGAGGTTGGATGAGGGGACGTTGAAATAAGCGGTGAGCTGCAGTTGGGCCAGTTGCAGCAAATGATGGACCAGACATACCTTCTGCTTGATCATGTCCCAGATGATCCGAGTCATCTCATCTCCGTCCAATTCTACATAACGTCAGAGGTTCCCTCTTGAACTGCATATGCCCTCCTTCTCTCTCTCTTTCTCTCTTTCCAATCCTCCGCTCTTGCTCCGTCCCTGGGCGAATAGGATACATACCAACAATTGGGTTCTTGACCTTGATCTTCTGGACTACACCACCACCACACTTAGCACCCGTGCATGCCATGCCATCCTCATCTTATCACGCATCCATTGCATCCAACTCCCTTCGTCCATCCTTCCATACATGCTTCCACAAAAAGCCACGCACACAACAAACAAGAGACAAGGATAAATTATCAAAAAGAGAGAGCAAGCACACTCACATTCACGAGCCATACTGACGGAGAAAAATCTTTTGTTTGAGTAGTTGAAGCTTGACGAAGAAGGAGCGGTGGGAGTGCGAGTAGTAGAAGGAGAATAAATCTGCGACTTCAGCGACAATGATGCTGATGTGAAAGGTCTAGCAGCAGCAGCGCACGAGAAGGATGCAGTTGATGATGACAGGCCCCGCAGCGACAACAACCGGGAGGAGGAGGAGGGGCGAACGAAACTCATTGCCGAGGAACAAAGTCGGTATATATCGGAAATAAAAAAGAGAGGTGCACCGTAGAAGGGAAGAGAAAGAGGGAATTAAGCAAAAAACAGGAACAACGAACAATTGTTCCGTGTGCTAGGTTCTCTCGATCTCAGCACTTCAGATATGTTCAGTGGGGGGGGTAGTAAAAGGCAGGGCAGGTGGGCTATTGGCAATTATTTGATGGATGTTAGAGTCACACCACACACAGAGCGAGTAATTTTTTTTTCCAATTTTTTTTTTTTCTCCCCTTCACCTCCATCGCTCTCCCATTCTGTTGTTTCCCGCTTTCCTGGAGCGGGATTTACCAAAAAAGGATTGGTATTATTGATAGGACCCCGCGAGCCTCCCTTACAGCGAGCGACGGAGCAAAATGGTGGGGGTTGCCCCCCCAATGAAGTTTTCTCACTCGGATGGTGGGGTTATTCCTTCGGGTCAACGGGTCGAACGTCATACCGCAGAGTAAGCGTTCGGTGTATGGTCACTCTTTAATCTCGCTATGTTGATAAAAATCTTCTTTGCAACAACATGTGATTCATCATGATCATCTACTGCTGTCATACAGAATCTATTTACTAAGACCCGAATTTTGTGCTGTGTTGAAATTTTCCCCCCAAATGCGCCTGTACTAATTGTTGAAATTGCAACCCCGTTCCTCCGCAAATAAAAACAAAAAAGAAATCGGAACAATCACCTCGTTCCCACCCGGCCCGCGGCTAAACAATACTCCTACCCCACAACAACCTCCCTAAAACAATCCCTCAATCTCACCAGTCTCCGCATTAACATCGACATTGAGATATCCCGGAGCGGTTGGCAGACCAGGAATAGTCTGGATATCCGCTGCCTTCGCATACAGATAACCCGCACCCGGCGACAAACGCACATCGCGAATTGGCACGGTAAAGCCAGTGGGCGCACCCTTCAGGAGTGGGTCGTGAGAAAGCGAGTATTGGGTCTAATGTTTACCGAGATTAGTTGATACTAGTTTCACGGGAAGGGAGGGAAGGGGAAACGAACCTTGGCAATGCAAACGGGCAAGTGCCCAAAGCCCTGTCTGGTGTAGGTCTCGCACTGCTGCTTTGCAAGCTCGCTAAGCTCGACACTGCTTCCACCATACATCTCTTTGACAATAGCTTCCATCTTCTCAACAATGGACATCTCGGTGCTGTACAAGAGTCTGAAGTTCTTGGGCTTGGATGAGGATTCAATAACCGCCTTGGCCAAGTCAACAGCTCCCTTCCCACCCTCGGCCCAGTGGTTAGCTGGGACAGCATCTTCGGCGCCAGCCTTGATAGCCTCCTCCCGAATGCACTGGATTTCTGCATCAGTGTCTGTGTGGAACTTGTTGATGGCAACGACGACGGGAATGCCGTAGTATTTAGCGTTAGCGATGTGTTTAGCCAAGTTGACACAGCCCTTGCGGAGCAACTCGACGTTCTCAGTGCGGTATTCCTCAGGAAGGGCTGCACCAGCAGTGACTTCAGGCCCTCCACCGTGAACCTTAAGAGCACGGACAGTAGCAACGATAACAACAACATCTGGAGTGAGACCACTGGACCTGCACTTGATGTTGAAGAAGCGCTCTCCACCCATGGTAAAGTCGAAGCCAGCCTCTGTGACGACGTAACCAACCTTATCCTCGTGAACCTCATCCTCTTCAGTACCGGCAAGTTTGAGAGCAAGTCTGTCGGCAATGACGGAGGAAGCTCCGATAGATATGTTGGCGAAAGGACCAGCGTGAACAAATACGGGAGTTCCCTCAAGAGTTTGCATAAGATTAGGCTTGATGGCATCCTTCATGAGTGCAGTCAAGGCCCCACCGGCACCAATATCGTCGCAAGTGACTGGGTCTCCAGACTTGCTTGTTCCAATAACCATGCGTCCAAGACTGTCCGCAAAAAGAAATTAGCTCTAAACTCAATCTTCAGATAGCTGTGATTATTACCGTTCACGCATGTCCGGCAAGTCGTTCGATAGGGCCAAAACAGCCATACACTCGGAAGCAACTGAGATATCGAATCCAGTAACACGAGTGTGTCCCTTCTCCGATGGTGCCTGGCCAATAGTAACCTGCCGCAAATGGCGATCGTTGACATCCAAGACTCTACGCCATGTGATTGTTTCTGGGTCAATATCGAGTCTTGCGAACTTAGTGACTTCCTCGGGGGTCAAGTCATCCGGGTTGGTCTTGTCAATTCCAAGCTTCTTAAGACGGCGGAACATGACGGGGGCAAATGTGCGGACGCCGTTCTTTTTGGGAACGAGACGGTTGAACAGGGCCCTGTCCTTCTGGGTGTTCTCGTGGAACATTCTGGTCTCAATAGCAGCAGCTGGAAGTTATCAGTATCCGATATAAGAATGAGAGTCATTATTTATCATACCAAGCAAGTTGTTTGCAGCGGTGATAGCGTGAATATCACCAGTCAAGTGCATGTTGAACTCATCCATAGGAATGACCTGAGAGTATCCTCCACCAGCAGCACCACCCTTGATACCGAACGTAGGTCCCTGACTGGGCTGTCTGACGTTGGCGAAAGCAATCCTTCCCAAGTGAGCGCCGAGAGCCTGGGTCAATCCCATGGTGGTAGTAGACTTGCCCTCTCCAAGAGGAGTAGGAGTGATACCGGCAACGAGAATGTACTTTCCATTCCTACGGTGGCCCAATCGCTGAAGAAGATCCAAGTTGACCTTGGCCTTATAAGCGCCGAATAGTTCAAGCTCCTGGTCTGATATTCCGAGCTCATGTGCAATGATTTTGATGTTCTTTGGCACCTGGGCCCTGGATACGGCAATATCGCTAGGGACGGGGCTAAGAAGCTTCAATGGCAATGGTGTAGTCTTCCTGTCAGAGTTTTCTGCGTAGAAACGGTTGGCGGAAGTGATGACGTTCTGCAAAAGCATGGCAACGGTCATTGGTCCAACACCACCAGGGACAGGGGTGATCTTGGATGCAACTTCCTTTGCAGACTCATAGTCGACATCTCCGACGAGACGTTCACCAGACTTGCGAGTCGCATCCTTGATGTAGTTAGTACCAACATCGATAACAACGGCGCCCGGCTTTAGCCAATCGCCCTTGACGAATTGAGGTTGACCAATGGCAGCAACAAGGATATCAGCCTGCTTGATAAAATCCTGAATACCCTTGGTGCGCGAGTGACAAACGGTGACGGTAGCATCAGCGTTCTTCAAGAGGTATGAAACAGGGGACCCGACAATGTCACTACGTCCAAGAACAACAGCATGTTTCCCGGAAATGTCAACACCGTACTCCTTGAGAAGAACCATGACACCCTGGGGGGTACATGGGATGAAAGGTGGGTTTCCGCCACGCTTAGCAAGTTCACCGATATTAATCGCTCCAAAACCATCTACATCCTTTGCTGGGGAAACTGCAGCAGTCACAGCCGGCTCTGAAATGTGCTTAGGAACTGGCAGCTGAACTAGGATACCGTGGATAGAAGGGTCATTGTTGAGCTGCTCGATCTTCTCAAGCAATTGAGCCTCAGTAATTTCGGCATCAAGCTTGACGAGGTCACAGGTGATATTGGCCTAGATTATGAGTCAGAATGAGGTAACTTTACGATGAAAACAACGAAGTACAGACCTCTTCAGCGGCCTTCAGCTTCATGCGAACATAGGTGCCTGCAAGTCTCGTAAAACTGTTATCAGATGTTTTGTTTCATTTATTAAAATCGATATTTCAAGGGTTTATTACTAGAGTCGGATCTGTCGCCCACTGTAAACAAAGAAAGTCAGTGGCCATTCACATTTATTGTAATAAACCCCACACTCTCTCTTGCACCAATCACTTACCTTGAACAATCGTCAAACTAGGCTTAAACCTGCTTGAGGTTTCTTGCTTCTTCTTAATCTCCTGGTTAATGCTCTCCCTGATCCTCTTCGCGACCAATGTTCCGTCAATCTTCTCAGCAACCATATTGAATCGTGTTGTTGTGAAAAGTCTTGAATTTGTTTGCGGTAGTCTAGCCGAAGCACAGAGCAATTTTAACCTTCCGTTCCCGCAACGAACGGCCGCTGCTCTGAAGAATGTAGAGGAAGCCAAGTTGGCGGTAGTTCTTTTTTTTTCGGGAAAAAAAAAAGAGGGGTCAAATGCGAACGTGGGGCACTGGCGAATGGGGTGCGTGGGGTCGGCGGATCAGCGGATGCCTGCTTATGGGTGTTGCGTGTGGATCTGCGTTATGCCTTTTTTCCTTCCTTCGATGTTGAATCTGATAAAGAAAAAAGATCTTTGTGTGAGATGGGAGCAGAATCTGATAACAACACTTTCGTAGGACCGAAAATAAAAAAGAGACGCGGGAACGACAAAATTTAAACGACTGCAATAAAAGGCCACCCTAGCCTTGACGGGGACTAACTTAATAATACCGATACACACCCATAAAAGTTTGACAAAGATGAAAAAAACCCCCACGGACGGATGACCGTAGAGGGCCCACTTGTTCAATTGCAGTCAAGTCTCTTGTCCTTTAATCAAGAACCGGGTTCTTCGGAAAAACTCTTCGGATGGCATTTCGAGTCCCCCCGTATGTACTACAAAAGCAGAGACATTGATACTGAACAATTGAGTGTGTACCTGGGAAAGCTCAATTTCATTGCCTACAAAGTTTGGGCCTAGAGATCTGGCATTAGGCAGAAGAATTCCGGGTTTTCGGACAAACGTTGCGGATGTGTACTCGACAAATCCGTGACGCAGGATCCACTCTAAGCTCAAGTTGGTCCAGTTAGCTGCTGTCAACTGTCATCTACGTACATGTATGTACCTTGCAAAACCACTCAATTCACAGCTCTTGCACCGAGTGATCATTTGCCCCTTCTGCGGGGTGCAAAAATCCGGGGAATATAGTAAGGGGGCATTCAACCGGGATTTTCACAGCTGGGCACGCATGAATAGTCTTGATCGAAACACTTGTCTTTCTAGAACTCCAAACAATGGAGCTAGAGGTGGGCGAAAACCTGGGGAAATCATGTTCACTCTAAAATCTTAATCGAAACCCCATTCCGAGTACTCAAAACTTTCAGGCCTTGAATGATATTGAATATAACAAACAGTCTATATCACTGTAAATACTCTCCACACGACAAAGACAAAACCAGAAGAAACTAAAGAATATAGAATCAGGAGGAACGACCCTTGGGGCATTACTAGTACCCGCTTATTCGTTTTCTATCCTGAACATTTGGTGCGATCATTTGAAGACATCAAACCCAACAAAAAAGCAGACAAACAAGAACATGCCAGCATTTCCCTATCCCGTTCCGATTCTTTCCACTGATAGAATCTATGCGTCCCAACACAACCCATTTACCCTAACCCGCTAAAGAAACCATGGAAGGAAAAAAAATATCAAGAAGAAGCAATGAGATAGATCACTTCTTCTTAGGACCCCCGATAGGGGAACCAATATCTTTCCCTCTTAGCTTAACGCCCAAAGCACGCTCTAGCTTGCCTAGAAGCAGCTGGTTGGGGACAGCACGACCGGACTCGTAATCGTTAATAACTGAAGGCTTCTCGTTGACCTTGGTGGCAAGATCCTATTCACGCATGTCAATACCTTATCTATTGAGGATACAGCCCCGAATATGTCACCACATACCTTTTGCGACATCGAGGGCTCCTTGGCCTGGCGGGCTTGGGCCATGGCTTTTCCGACGCTTAAATCGACCTTTGGTGGAGGGGCAACCTCATTCTCACGGTCGATCTTGGTGAGTCTTTGGCCTTCTGTAGACTGAACCTTATTGGAACCACCAGCATACTAACACCTATATTAGCATAATTCATAGCTAGGTATACACACAAAAGTAAGTACCTTCTTCTCGGTAGCAACAACGGTACCGCTTCGTCTCGCGGCGTTGATCTCAGCGTTGGTTTTCGCAACGGTGGTCCTCGCGGCGTTTCCACGAGCCTTAGCGCCGATGACAGTGGCAGAATCCCAATCGTCAGACATGTTATATAGCTTTCGGAGGGTTTAGTAGTATGTAGATGTTTAGGTTCGTTCGACTTTGTAGTAGCGACTGAGTCTTGGGAGATAGGGATGTGAAATGAAATGAGAAGATCAGGAACAAGAATTTAAGCTGGGTGAATGGGCCAGATAAAGAGACTGCGAGGAGTCATGCACAGTCAGCCAAGTGGTGGGAGGCGAGGACATCTTGGCAATCTTTGGGGAGGGCGGAGCTAACGCATTCCACAGCCTTCCACGAACAACCGAAGGTGCCACAGCCCAGCGTTGTCCAGCCCAGCCCAGCCTCAGTTGATGGAGAGGAAGGAAGACCCATAGATAAATCAAATTTTTAAGATTTTTCTATATAAAATTTGCGAAACATAAACGGATGACGGTACTCGGGCATTTAACCTCGCACATGCAACTTTACAAGTGACAATTTTCCCTCCCTCCCTCTCAGCTTCAAAGATCACCCTACTCCGAAGACGATGACGTTGTGGTAGGGTCCACGGCACAAGCCGGTGCAGTCCCTGAAGGGCTCACGCTCGTGGTAGGCGTTGGAGTGGCATCATACTCGACCTTCACAACAACAGGAATAACACCTCCAGTTTGCAATCCGAACTTTCTATGTCCGATAACCTCCAGAATACTACGCCTTCACATCAGCCCCAATATATCCGATAAGGAGCCCGCGAATGGAAGGGGTCACCTGGTAATAGCACCACTATGTGCAGTAATGCTGATAAATGTCTCTTCCCTTCTCTCTGCAAAAATCTCGTCTAGTGCCTTGCCTAAACGGATATTTCGCACATCATTGGGCTCCCTATAAACCGGGTCCCAGAGTTCATCGGTCTCGGCGAATCCATTCTCGAACACGAATTTGGGATATTTGGTGTGAAGATAGCTCTTTGTGTTACGGCGGTCACAGGTGTGGATTCCAAGAGTTTCGCGGCATTTCTATACAACCATCAGTTATCCGGAGAATTCATGAGCAAGAATAAAGTGGAAGACCTCTTTGAAGATAGGAGCAGGAGTGCTATCTTTATTGAGTGTTATGTCTCTCCAGGTGATATCGAGGGTACTAGCCGCACGACTACCATACCATGTCCATCAGTAATATTCACCCGTCAAGGTTTTGTCCATATCTATATACCTCATGGGAGAAGAATAGTAAACCTCAGGAATAGGAAACCCGGCTTTGATCTGGTCTTTAAACGCAATGTTTGCCTTCTGGGCCTCTGCAATCCCAATATTCGTGAGTTCTGCGTCGTCCCATCTACTTGTTTCATTGCCATCCTGGAGTGACCAGTAGCACTATAGAAGTGTCAGTAGATGAATGAGAGATACAACTGAGGGAGGGATAAACGTGCATCCCATTGCTCTGTGCCGTAAAACGATTCTTCGTGCCAGACTCATGTCAGCATATTTACTACCTTCTCATAAATGATAATTTATACATACCTGCAACATTCTACAATCAATAGTTAGCACATTAAATAATCAATTAATCAAGAAAGTGATACAAGAACTCACATGATAACCCTGTCCATGTCTCGCCAGGTACAAAACCTTGTAGGCTGTACCCTTTGGAGCATTCTTATTCAACTTTTTAATAGCTTTCTTAAACTTTTTCCATGGCGCCTCCTTCGTAGATTCCTCTTCCTCGTCATTGTCATCATCCTTATTCTTGTCTTCATCGTCCTCATCCTTATCATCATCATCGTCGTCATCGTCATCATCGTCATGGTCCCTTTTTTTCAAGTCCTGTGAATCAATGGAAGGAACATTGAAGGTATCAAGTAGCCCGAAATTGCTCGTAACCTTCGCTTATGTTAGCCTCGATCTTAGGAGATATGGGATAAACAGCAAAAAGGCACCTACATAATCAAAAGTAGCACTATTCGTGCTATCCAAGTCTTGTATAAAAAAGCCCGGAACATTGACCTTCACCACAGCCTTCGCCTCTTTCGCTCCCTTCATCTCCGAAACTTTCACCTCCTTTGCCTCCTTGACTCCCTTCATCTCCTTTGCCTCTTTCCTATTACCACTCACAACCGTACCAGCACCAGCAGTTGCACCTTCCATCAGAGCAAAGAGACCAAATAAAAAAAGACTAAACAAAACCATTATCGCGACGATCCTTCGGTGTCGTATGGATGAGAGGAAGGGCACGGACATGATGGGCAGACTACTGTATTAAATATATATATTTAAAAGAGTAGATTTGTAAGAGGCAATCTATTTTCTTTTTTTTCCCTTTTCCCTCCAAAGACAAAGGTTACCTAGCTATCCAAGCTAGGAAATTGGAATGAACCGACAACTGACTAAGCTCAATTCTCGCTTCGGTCCGGGTGCGGTATGTGATAGTGGAGATTTGGGATATGGATATCGGGTTTCGATTTCCGTTATTAAAGTTGTTATCGATAGAAACGAAGCTAGGAAGAACTCAGGCCTGTAACGTGTGTGCGGGGGGGTAGGGTAAATACCCGCACCACGTGTTAATCTTAACAAATCAGCTCTTGGAATCGTATCACGCCCCAAATATCGTCGGGGTAAGTAAATCGAAGGAATTAATTTGTAACAAGCGAGAATAACTTCTATAGGAAGGCGCTTATTTCCCGGTTTACATCCATCCCGAGAATACGAGTACCCTATTCCACGCGAAATTGTGGGTGTTTCTTGGGTCATCGGTAGTCACTCGACGTAGATTATGTGGTACAGAGATGTATATAAGCACTTTGCAATTAACCCTCTAGTGATCTTGAAATTGAGTATAGATCCCAAGTGTAAATAACTATCGTAAACCTGCAACGGCTATGGTACCTTATTCCATTCCAAGTCCATCCCGGCGATAGGTATCCTGTCTTATGATCGCCTGCCTTCCTACCCTACCGCAATAAATTTCGCCATTGAACCCCATCCGAAATCCCATAATAAAAGGAGTAAAAAAATAAAAATAAAATCCAGGGACCAATAAAGAAAAGAAAAAGAAACACTCCAGTCAGTCCTGCAATTTGTAACTAACAAGCGTGTCCACCCTATGGTTCGCCGTACCCCAACTCCTTAGTGTAACCTTCTCACCACCTTCAATCTCCTTCGCGTCTGAATCACCCCAATCCATGGGCACCTCCGCATCCCCATCTGCATATACAAGCACATTGAATGTGCACCTTCCATCCAACATGGGCAGGAACGTAACCGATGCCGTAATTTGACGGAATAGCGACCTGATTTCCTCCTGGATTTCCTTCTCCGTTTTCTCTTGCGGCGGCGGTCGGGGGTTACTTCCAATACAGTCAGCAATCAATTGAACATGATATTTAGGTGACATGGTGACATACCTAGGCTCGGGATTCTCTTGATCAATCTCTGGAGCCCCCCCCTTGGCTTTCGCCGCCTTTCCCATAAGCTGCACGTCGAATTGCCACCTCTCAAGGTTCTCGCCGGTGTCTTTTGATGTTATAACGACAACTAGCTTCGAGACCTTCCCAGCGAGAGTCCATTTATTCAGCTGGCTCATCATCTTCTTGATATACGCTTTGACCTGGTCATCGGAGGAGACTTTTAGTTTGTTAGTAGTTTAGAAGTTGTGGGTGGAGGTGGTAGGTTCTTACAAAGCATGTTTAATCCGTATTTCTTGACTCTGTACAGTTATTGGTCAGTGCCGCATTATCGGGAGGGAACACAAGAAACGTACACTGTAAAGTCCTCCGTCGGATATACGCCGCGTTGGTACAAGATCGAATGAATCGAGGATTCAAACTATGGATCTGTCAGTACTTTGAAGCTCTTGAAAAGCAGCATAAATTGAGCACTTACGAATTCTGCAACCATCTTTGCTGAACCTATAGTCAGAAACACCAGTCAGCACCTTGCCCAGTATAAAATGATGGAGGTGAGGATAGCTACCCTTCAGCGAAAGCTTATGCGTCTTATTTGCATCCTTATCCTTCGACTTGCCGCCCGACTTTTTGGTTGGTTTCTCTGCTGACATTACCTTAGAAACAAGATAGGTTGGTTTAGAATGTTTTGTTATCCGACGATTGGTTTTATTGAGAGTTGATATAGGTAGGTGTAAGTAGTCAAACCTAAACCGCCTGGAAGGACGTGGTGATTCAGCTGCAGAAAATGAGAATGTTTACAAAACCCTGTCCGTTGCTCTAGCAACACCCCGCCCTTCGCCACACACGTGACAAACACCACAAATGGAATTCAAAACCTTGCATATACCACATTAACTAGCGAGAGAGAGAACTGTACATAGAAGTTCATACAAAGTGTGGCATTATTGAGAATAGCAGTGAGCAGCAGTTTCCATCACTCTCTACCCTGAGAAGCAGAATATTCTTGCTTTTCTTTGCTCGTTTGAGGATAAAAAAAACTCCTTGAACTGGTTAAGTTCTTATTTCAAACTCGAAGTGCAGTTCTCGTTCTCGCCAGTTAATGCGGTGTAATGGGTGTGTAAATTTAATTTTGTAGGAAGAGCCCCAAGTGAAGACGCTTATTTTGAATTAAAGGTCGGTTTCTGCCAATTGAAATCCAAGTCAATACACCTACCCTCTCTCATTACATGTATTATTGGGCTTTCTTTGCACTCATTCTGTCAAATCATCTAAACATATAATTTATTGAAGTGTTAATGATTGGCTGCGCAACAATCATTACCAATGCCAGACTCACTAATGCTAACATGAATTCCATGGTTAGGAAGTGACATTTCGTAAACAGAGGCTTTGACCTAGTGGTCGTAATTTACCCCATCCATATTTTCCCTGGCCATGCCTCGTGAATAATTAATTTCGGCTAGTCAATTCCTTAAAAGTGGTGTGTTTTCATCCATCATGCTCCCAATTCGACTTGGCCTTAAATCCTGAACTTTATCCTGCAACCTGATCAAAGCCCAGACTAGAAAACCTGCCGCGAATCCAACCAATGCATTTTGCAGTGCAATCATTGCAGCAGCAGTAACTGTCATGACTAAGAATCTTTCTTTTTTGTCTCGTTCCGTTAGTCCCCTCCAGGATGATATTGTGGAGGATGGCGCGGTTGTTGATGAAGGCGTTATGGAAGCACTTGGAGCATGAGTTATTAAATCTCTGGCAGATATATTCAGGTTCTCGGCGACCGAGAGAAGTTCCATCCCCGCAGCAAATACCTAGTCACTGTTAGGGAACCTCGCTGCTTTAAATAGAAGTCGGACCAGGCAAATACCATGACTCCTAGAATACATTTAGGAAACTTTTGAAGCAATTCCGTTAATGAGTTTCCGAACGTAAGACCCAAAACTATTTTGAATAGGCCAAGGACAATGACACTTGCTCCAGAACGAGCTCCAAACCTATGCTGAGCTGCTAAGCCACCCGACCCTGATTGATAATAAGTCAGTTAATAGGGCAAAAAAAAAACATTAATTCTTCTGAGGTATTCACCATGGCAGACAGGCATGGCCCCAAACCAGCATCCGGTAAGATTCATTAGACCCACCGAAATGCCCAAACCTGTAATTGAAGGGGCCGGTCGACTCGGCAGCAAATCTTCACTCAGATACTTGACTGCAATTACAGAGTTCAAAATTGTCAACGGAATCTGCCCAACCCCAGCAGCTCCGAATCCTTTTGTGAAATCTTCTGGCAGTGGTATAATCGGTACAAAAGGCCACCACATCCCAAACTCGGGCAGTTTTCCCTCATCTGAGATGAGCTTAATGAGAGCGAGTATGATACCCACAAAGAAGAGGACTAGGGCTACGGGAAACCGAGGCATCCGTGAAGTCCCATATAGGAGCATAAATGCGCCTGCGGTCCATAAAAGATTGTCGTCCCACTGATTGGAATCATAATCCAATCCTGACAATAGGGATCCTGCATTTAAGCAAAGCGAAAGCCCTGCACCAACTTGAATACCTTTTATTACAGGCGTAGGGATTGTTCTGGACACCCTGCTGAGTCCGCCTGTAATGGAAAGCAAGAGAACAACGGTAGCTACCCCAAGTCCAGCTGCCATAGTCTCTTCGCGTTTCAACCCACGAGAGAGCGAGATCGATGCTATGGCACTCATAGGTTGAACCTGGTACAGTTAGATCCTCGATTACAGTATGCCAATCATTTCTGGTGATGGGTATCAGACCACTAGCGGTATTCCAAAAAAGGCACCGCTGACGATGTTAGAAATCCCAGAGAATAATAATGTGGACGTTAAAGAGATATTTCCGGAAGCTGTAAGAGCTGTGATTACAGGAATAAGAGTGCCCAAATCACCCAACGACCCAGCAATCTCTCCAAAAGGGTCATTGAAGAGGGTTCTCCAATTATATTTCATAGACTGAATTATAGAAGGCATGGCGAGAAGACACGCAGCGAGTTCAAGAGGGCAGGTAGATCACTGGAGAATACAAAGGATGAAGAGGGGTTGTGGGGTTGTGGGGAATCATATCAACGGGGGGGATGTTTCCTATGTGTACTTAAACCCTGCATGTTAAACATCGTAGCCTCACGGCCCCTTGCATGCGTCACCCGCGTGAACCCGAATGGCTGATCGATCCTCCACTCCTCCCCGGAAACTATGGCGCGAGAAGCGGGCTACAGAATTATCTGGACGCTGATCAGGTGTTTAGGTTGCTAAGTGATTTCACTAAATAATTCGGACACAGTCTGGCTCTCTTGTGTGATATTGGATATTAGATACTATAAAGGCTTTAAGCGGTAATTTTTTGCTTAAGCACCCCTTGGTTACACCCTTTGAGGGGGTCGAATTTGTAGGCGAAGTCTAATATTCAACAAAAGGGACAACGTGACCTGTTAGTACGAAAAACCCGATTGTCGGTGGATGAATCCGACAGCATCGCTAGAAGACACAAAGGATTACTTTAGCAGGTCCTTCATTGCCGAACTGTATGGGCACCGTGGGAAATATTACAATGACTATGGTGACTTTACTAGGATAGATTTTGAAATGTTGTATTACCGTTAGGCTAGGCACTAGTACCATTATGAGGGTATTTAAATCTCCAAATTTCTATTGAGTGATTGGCTGCAAACGCCGAAGTTTTACCTACCCACCATAGCTGAACACCTCGAAAACATCGCCTCAATCTCACCGTACATGCCTGGAATCTACCTCTAACACGTCAGCTACTTGCCGACGTTGGACCCGAGATAATGATTCAGGGACTGCGATAGGACCCTGGAGACCAGATGTGTGGCCGGATTCCGAGTATATTAAGGGGTTTATTCTACTTGCTTACCAGCAAAAGAACCAGAAAAAGCAGTCGTTCAGGGCAAGGATGATTTGTATGGAGTGGCGCTGTTCTCTCATACAAATAATCTGGTTCTTTTGCTGGTACAGTCGCTAACCTAGTGACGGCGGACCCTGTCTGATGGTTGTGTTTACAGTAATTTACACTTGGCGTCTCTGCTATTGGCCTCAAATATCCCTGACCGCCATCAGACAGGATCCGCCTTCACCCTGTGAGTGGCTGTAAACAAGTACTTTGAGAGTACCTACATACATACGCGCGCAACCAGAGTACCGCACGGCAAGACGTCATCAGTACGAAGAACTGCGGTTTCAACTGATGGGACATTGACCCCTCGCGTTTGAGTCATCAGTGGGAAATGTTGCATATAAAAAATTCTCTGAGTTTCACAATTCGAATCTTGAGGCTTCCTTCCCCATAGACTCGCGTATAGCTAGGGGTTATACTAAAGATGCCGAATAGTTGTAAAGAGCTACATGTAGTACCGGTTCAAGATTCCTCCATCTACGACCTACCAGTCTATATGAAGCACGGGGTATACGGTGATATCAAATATGGCTACTGTGTAGTTTTAAAAAAACCACGTGCCCGAGTAAGAGTATTAAGGACACAGGTCAAAAAGCTTATTTCGGAGAGACGTGCCAAGAGTTGCTGCTGGGCTCACAACCAGTAAGACAGGTCATTGACAACACACATGTAGATATCTTAGGTCTTACAGAAATGTGCGAACTTGAACGAAGGCTTGCATGATATCGCATATGACAATTGTGGAGATTTCAGGGGGAAGCGGTGCTGACCGATTGCTACTCCATTACCCATAACAAAAATGCAGTTAGTAATTAATTCGACTTTCATTAGCTAGCTATTTTATTATACTGAGCCCCGAATCTGTATAGCAATACCTTAGGTGAGTCTTTTATTTTTTGCAAGACGGAATTGGACTTACTACATGCATATTCCAAGTAAGTATACCTATATCCTGAAAGAAAAAAAAGGTGGTATTTGCTCAACCCGTCACGTCAACCCTCCCGGGCTGTCCAGGTGATATCTCCTAGCTAATCTATAGAGTAAAACTACAACTCCCAATAATCATCACAGTAGATCTGGTGGATCTAAGATCTACTTGTAGTGGGAACTGTGACACCACACGTGCACTGGGGATTCAGAATCTCAAGGGCTCCAGACTTGGGCGTCCCTTGCATCTGTTCGATCCTTGTGAAGATCATCCGCATTTGAGAGTTTGCGTCTTCTTGTCCAGACAGGTTGCTTGGGCTTGGCTTCTGCTTCAGAAGCTCAGCCGCACAGAGACAACTAAGCTGCAGAAACAGGGCAGTGTGCAACTGTACCTGAGCTCGTGAGTCCATACAGCTCCTGACTTTTTCATTGTAAGAGAGTCACTTCTAGTGCAGAACCCCGCCCTGCCTGCCTTCTAACTCACTTATACTTCCCTCCTTATCCTACTCATCCATCTCTCCCTCTAATTCGGTATCTCTCACTCATCAATAGGACCATAATTCCGCTGATACTCCTATCAAAGTTTCGTCGCAGTTTATTGTCAGTCGAAATGGCAGAAAAACATTCGTTGATAACGGTTCCCCCTGAAATAAACAGACTAATATTAGAACTGTTGTCGTCGCATGACTTTATAGCCCTGCGCCATACATCAAGAGATTTTTACCGATACTTTGCATCGCAGGATATCTCTCACTTCGCCCACAAGTTATTTTTCCCGCTATCGAGCGAGTCAAAAAAGGCACAGCGTACCAGATATGATCTTGATTGCGCCTATGAGAGATCTCAAAGATGGAAGGAAGGTCGCCCGTCTAATGTAATGATTATCGACGATGTCGCAGATGGGTCTGCGAGTTTATCGAGCGGGTTTCTAGTGGATACTGAGAATAGCTTGTTAGCCTACCAACGGTATTCTTTTATTCTTTTCTCTCATCTGTTTTCGGATAAATACTGGCCATGGTTCTTACTTTATTTTTTTCCAAGAGCTCGTGCGATAGTAGTCCTTAAGGACCTGCAATGTACCGACGACAGCACGGACGTTATAATTGACCTTGAGAAGTTAGCTAGTCCATGCATGGGCGCACGCAACGAGAGTATGTTCTTAAAAGACGGCGAGAGTATACGAATAGCAGCGAATCGAGGGATGCTATTATGTGTTGGTGAAGCTCATCTTCATCCGTCGAGAAATGAAGGGCTTCAAGCCCCATCCGGAAAGAGCCCATCAATATTTTCATTTATTTGGAATTGGACGTATGTGTTTCCACGTGATCCCGCAAATTATTATCATTGGCCTTTTTACTGAGATATACTGACCTTTTGATAGAAATCCTCCTCTCCGCACAACCATTCCGCCACGTCAATTCTTTGAACATCCCCACTCAGCATGCGCCGTGTTTTCAACAAAAAAGGAAGATCGTGGAAGGTTGATAGCATCTTGGTTTGAACGCGACTCATTTATCTGGATGGTCGCCGTAAACGAATTTTATGCGTTAGCAGAGTTCG
This sequence comes from Morchella sp. 2016-41, assembly GCA_024713855.1. Taxonomy (NCBI): domain Eukaryota; kingdom Fungi; phylum Ascomycota; class Pezizomycetes; order Pezizales; family Morchellaceae; genus Morchella; species Morchella sp. 2016-41. The sequence goes on from JAMGZD010000003.1 coordinate 3,251,088, forward strand.
ACTTGGTAGAGCAGAGGTTGGAAGGGTATATCTACCCCACTGCGGATCATCCCCCAAAAAAGATTAAAGATACTTTGAAAGGATATGGAAGCAAGTCAGATTCGAAACACGATGGACACCATTTTACTATCAAGAAAAAGTCACTCTATCCGCCACTAAGCACCTTTTCAATTGCAGCAGATACTCGTGGGAAGGTTTTTTACTTGGGATTCCTGCCACCAAGTGCTGAACGACGACCTGTGGTGGAGGTACATGCAGTCCCACAATATGACCCTTCCACAAAATCATGGTCACCATGCACTGTCATTAAACGCATTACTTTGCGCAGTCTTGGTCGTCACGCCGGTGAGCTGAACGGCAGCATACTGAATTCGTCATTCTGGATCAATTTTGATCCAGGAACTACAGTCAAGGAACTGAAAGGACCAAAGATGGGTCCATCAGGATCTTTTGAAAGGGATCCCGATGAAGATGTTGTAAGGATTCGCATGACGGGGGATTTATATATCCCGGGAATCACGGAGCCAAACGAGCAAGTTAGCATGGTAACCTGGGACATAACTGCTCGAGCTTCTCCTTATAAGCCATCAACAATCACTGAATGGCGTTCAGGGAAAGAATGGGATATCGACCCAGAGAGCGAGATTGACTTTGATACCATTTCCCTCTACAAAAATCCAGAGGGGAAGGTTGACTTCGAGGAACTATATCCAAGTCCCACCTACTACACAAGGTACCGGAGGCGTGAAGGGTTCTTGACAGAATTGAGCACTATCCCGCGTACAATTGATTTCGACTGCATGATGGCAAACAACGAGATTGGGGTGATGCCGTCACTATTTTGGGTAAAAGATAGTGATAACAGGATCAAATCCGCGTGTGCAGTATACGGTTCAATGGAACAAGGAACTCTCGTACGAGACCCCAAACCGGATAACACTGATAATAGCGGTATGGTAGTGTTTATACCGCATCACGAAGTTGTTGAATTCCCATTAGATCCTGGCAGGAACGATAAAGATTTTATACCTGCGGGAATCCACATTAAGGCAAAGTACAAAGTTACCTTGGATGTCGGGAGGAAGGTTACTATTCGCAAAACTGTCAAACCTGTGCCTACAGCTACTCCTACACCTCCGCTATCTCCTAAGAGAAAATCTAGACTTTTCGAGAAAATATGGACCGATTATATCTACCAGCATCGTTCCAACCGTTCCAGTAACCGCATTGCTGCCACTGGAGCCATCGCGGCGGACATTATCGACGGTGTCAGTCCCAATTCAAGCGAGACCGCGGTTGAAAATACATCGGCCTTCGTCAGTGTGGATCTACCCTTCCCAGGAATTGAGGAGCATCGGGACAAGATTCTGACCAGGATGGATCACGGGGATAAGAGATACTGGGTATATGGAAAGGAGACAGAGATCATCGATAAAGGGATGCCATCACAGACGAGGGTGGGAGACAAGATAGTGATTGTCAGGTTTGACTAAACTCTCCCCCCTGGAGGATTTTCTGGTGCATTACAGCGCTGAGGCCTACCGTATAAATTTTTACTATAAGTGCTGGGACATTCACATTCTTCCTAATATCCTTCTCCTCTTTTTTTTTCTTCCTTTCTTCCTTTTTACTTCACCTTGTGGGTAAATGGTTGGTGAACCTTTGTTTTACTCCTGGGGTAGGATATACTGTTCTGTACTGTTTTCATCAAATTTGCGATGTGTCATGTTGTCGTATGTATGTACCTCATGGGTTGGGTGTTTGATTTTAGTTGATGATTTTTGCTTGATGCAGGTAATCATGAGATGGGGCGGGGTAATCTGAGTATATAATGTTTTTACCATACTACCTGTTTTTAGCTAGGAAATTTTAGGTCAATGTGCCTCTGGAGGTCTATCCGCTAAGCTGTCTATCTCACTTACCTTGCCGCTTCCGTGTCGTTATGAAGTTTAACGCATTACCAATCCGTCCATATCTCTGTCTGGCTCATTCACGAAGCCGGTTCACTCACGAAGTTTCGTGAGTAAACTAATTCATTCAGGAAGTGAGATATATATCGGAACTACCCAGCTCAGTCAGGAAGATTCCAGTCCACCTACGAAGTCAGAAGTAAAAATAAAGAACCACAGCAAGGCCTATCATAATTCCACCCCCCGGTGACTGGATTTGCTGGGCTATCAGGAGTGTAGAATTTGGAGAGAGAGTTCCCTACGAACACTGGAAGTTTGAGTGGAATAGCGATAGCTATAGGCTGCACTGTAAAGTGGGTTTGACTCTGATCGCTTATACAAGAGGAATGACCTACCAGAGACCCGAAATCAACCCTCGAGACGCCAGGACACCCTGTCATTCTTCTTATATAGACTTACATGGTAGATAATGACAGTAGAGCGGTGTATTTCCCAGATTTTATTACACAAGGAGGAATTATCGGCTCACAAGGACACTAATACCCCCTTCCTTAATAAACAGCACGAAACTTCGTGAGTGAACCAACTTGGTGATTGAGCCAAAACATCTCGAAGATCGCTGCTCATAGCCACCTCTAGATCGATGTATTTATCTATCTGTCATTTGACCTTATCTCTCCTTAATCCTCCAGGCCACGTCAATCCTAGAGATTCAAGTGCCATGACATTCTCACCAATAATTGAAGCTAGGACTACCGCGCGGACCCCCCCCCTCCGATAGCTAACCGCTTGTGGCGGTTTTCTTCCAGGAAACTACAAGTAGGACAGCTCAAATCTTCTATGCTATCAGGCACCAGATCATACTTACACAGTGCAGTAGCCCGAGATCTCCTGTGCTCGATTGTAGGGCCCCAGATGTACCTTCAATCTCTTCTGAACCTGATGGGCGGAATATATATATTCTTCACAGTCAGTAACCCGGCCACAATCTTTGGGTTGTATCTAGCTTTTGACACCTGGATATGGCGAGTGTAAAGGGTTAATTGACGGGCCTGTACAGGCAATGTTGATAGATCCCCTTGAGTATCACTTTACAATAAAAAATGTGTGGGCAGGTTGTTCAAGCGCTGTATAGGCATTTTGTCACGTCAAGGTGGAACATCGAGGGTTTAAGCCCTATAGCCTCCGGGGCGGGAGCCCTTAGAGTATATAATAAAATGGGATTGATCGCCGTAAGAAAACACTCTGCGGTGCTTTTTGTACATTCTTTTGTAGTTGTATCTAACTTGATGTTGAATTCATTTCTACGTATGTACTGCGTGCCAGTCATACAAGGTGTATCAACGGTGTGTAATCGTAGGATACACATGCTTATCTCGAGACATATATATATACCTTAGGGAAGGTTACCTTATGGCTTTTCTATTATAACCGGCTTGAGTTAGGCGGACATTCTTTGAAGACTTATAATTTAGAAGCTCCATGTCCCGCCTTGCAAGTCGGTTCTCTGGAATGTGGCTTGAGCAGCCAATATCAATAATATAGTAGTATCAATTTTATCTCTGTCTTCCCTCTATAGAAGCTCCCATTCTAAGTACTACAACCAAGTTGATATTTACAAAGCTCATTACATGTAGCTATAGAGACTAGGTAAGGGGTGCCAGCCCATTTTTCGTGTCTCAATATGACTTCTCGTTGTTTTGTGAGGAATAGCTATACGTATATACAGAAAGAGTTATATATTTATTTTAAGTGCTATTATTGAGATAGTGGCATTCAGGACTTTTTAATACGTTCTATATTCTAGACACATTAGGTGGAACGGATAACTAGACACGAGGGAAGATTAGAGGATCGGGGAGGGGCGAGGAGGAAGAGCTCGAGGAGGAAGAGAGTGAAACAAGCCTAGGATGGGGCGGACTAAGGAGAGACGAATGATGGATCGACGTTCAGGAGCTAGTGTGATGTTACTGTATACTGGGATGTGCATGCAGCTAAAGCAAAACAAAAGAGAAAAACCCCATTGAGTACTGGGGTGGAATATAATGAGTTAAACAAAAAAAAAAAAAAATACTGGAGTGGAACATAATTTAACTATACCGAGTGATAAGTTAAGATTAAAATTACTATTAATCGTATTTTCTTTTCCGAGGAGATTTTAGGAACTTAGCAGAATCGAAATTCACACTATGTATACATGTACTACTGCTGCTGGTGGAGTCTTTAATCCGATTCTCAAACTTGGCTAGCTTTTCGCACTGTAATATATATATATGACCAATTTAGTTCCTACCTCTCACAGTAGAATTCGGATATATTGTAGAAACCAAGGATCAATTCCACCCCTATAATCTTCTTTCGTAACGGGAGAAACTTAAAGATTTTCTAAACATTCAAAGTGCTCACATTCCCCGGCATCGGCGGAGACAGCTTGTGGTGTTTATATACTCAGAATAGTGGATCAACGTGCCCATCTCCCAGTCATATTTCATCCCCAATCAAAAAGCCAGAAGATTACTTTAGAGCATTTGTAATAGATAAACCCTTCATTCTGCCTAGTTATATATCACTATAACCGCATTTTAAAAACCAAAGATTCGGGAATCAATCACAATATATCACTCGTAATGATCAATCCATGTACACGTAATTACAACTTTCACATGTATTCAGTGACAGTTTCTACACTCGTTACTAAGTAATCATTATAATTATCAGAAAGACTAAGTAAACAGATGTTTGGTAATGTCAGGCACCGCCCAGTAAGCTTGTACAGGTACCGCCGCACATCACCGACAGGGATATATATGTAACGACCCTAAGGATCCTGCACGGTGCACCTTATCTGATAACGAGCCAACAGCCAACAGCCAACAGCCACCAGGGACCAAGAATCCAATAATCAGCACCTACTTTAGATTGGGGCACCACCCAGCAGGAATACAAACAAAAACATGCAATATTAATCTCATTGAATCGAGGCCCCAGTTGGAACCCCCTTCGCGATTCACTTACAGACAGACACCTTCTTGTTTCTACCCCAACTCACTTCCTTTATGCCTAAAAAAAGGTTCCCCTGAATCACACTCTCTCCCTCACTCGCCACTTACGCCATTAAACGAGCCCACAGACATAGCCAAATCCATCGAGATCAATTTACATCTGTACCCTCTGTCAACGGTCGACTTCCGGGGCTAATTCCTGAACGGGGGTTGCCGAGTCGGTTCCGGGGGGGTCCGTGTAAGGGTTAATATCGGCGTTGAAGACTTGAAGTCGACTTTCCTGCTCTCGGGCCGCAAGGGGGGTAAAATAAAGGAGGTGAACCTCGAAATTCCATATATTGAATTATGTAACCTGAGCCCCTCCCTTGGCGCGGACCGCTTACTCCCGTAGCTGGGCTGGTGAGTGCCCGGGGGGACGAGATCTGAGTCAAGGTGAGGCTTAAAATGAAATAAGACTTTATGGGGGTTAGAATGTCTCGGTGGCTAGATCCGTGAAGCTCAAACTTGACGTCGCTCGCTCTTGCATTGTTGCAATGGTGTTCACTGAATATCACTCGATATGCTATAGAGACCGTACATGTAGGTACATGTATATGTGGCCACCAGAGGCTAGAGTGCAGTCGGCACGCGCATATGTAAGCAGGCAAGCTGTGCTTACCACCGTGTGCTGCCAACGCATGGGTTAGGGCTACTGTTTAAGGAATGTTTGTAAGGACATGCTGCTGCTAGTACAACTAACCTGGCTGGCGCGATTATGGATCGGGTTGCTAACGGCACATAGTGCGACTCTTCAAAACGATGAACCAAAATGGCGCAGAGCAGAGCGAAACGAAGTTAGATATAGAAGTGGTGGATTTTTTTGTTGCTCTTTCGATTCCAGCCTTATCGATGCACGTAGCTACTTTGTTTTAGGGTTTCCTGTTTTCTTTTTTTTTCTTTCTTCCATGGCCGCAGCTTACATACAGTCGTCCGAACCTGCATATTCCAAAATTTCTTTAGATTATTCGGTACAGCAGGCAGGTTTCTATGATTCGAATCACCAAAATCCGTTCGTTATAGCAAATTTGTGGCTTTTTTGTCATTCGCTACAACGGCGGGAGATTAGTACTTGGTTGCTTGGAAAGCTTAGCATCGAAACACCATGGCATTAATCTCGAATGATGCTGCAGTAGTAGAGTAGGTACATACATACATGCTTTAATAGAGATGGTGATGGTAGTGATGATAAGGCTGACTGTTTCTCGCTTAACACTAGCCGAGTTATGCTTGGTGGTCGATTGAGACCTTCAGCTGAGGTTTGTTTAAGCTTGGACTGGAGCAGAGTACATACATAGTGAGATTCGATAGCTGAACAAACAAGGCAAACAAATATCTGATAGGGCAGCTAGGTAAGGCAATGATTTACTTCCTGATCGCGCCTCAACGTAATCTGGAAATTCAGTGAGATTTTGGTTCTAGCCTGCTTTATGCAATTGGTGTGATAAAGCAAAGCAGCAACCAGGGCTGTAGCGTCAGACGAGCAGCTGTCGTCTGCGGGGTGAACTCTAAGCTGCTGCGGGGTCTAAACACATGCAGTTGGAACAGGATAGCTCCGCCTATCCAACGAATAATCGTAGATAGGCCAAGAGCTGTATTACAATACCTAAAGTAGATAATAAGAGAACGAAAAAATAAACTTAGAGTTGAGGCGAAGGAGGGACGGGAGGAGCAGAAGTTTTCTGTAGGCATAAGGAGCGGAGGATGTATGCTCTGCCAGGAATAACCTCGTTATAAATCTCGCTACACCTAGTTGAACCGGGAAGCGCATACTAGAGAGCCATGGGAGTTCATTCCTCTCTACTCTACGAGAGAAGAGCTGGGGCCTAGCCGCCATCTTCTGGAAAGAAATGGATCCAAAAATTCCACACGGTGGGGCTGAGAGTGGACCAGCCGTAGATATATGTATGATGTGGTAGGAAACCGTGGCACAAGAAGCTGAGGTGATCTGGCAATCAACCCGTTACCATACAGGTACATAATTTAGGTACATGTGCTCTATCCTAGAGTACATGTATCTTGTCGAGAATAGATGAGAGTAAGGCTGAGTTACATGAATTCATAGATGCAACTTCTGTGCCTTTAAACTCTTGTATCTCATGCTTTAGTTACATTCTTAGGTGGGTTTACCGTGTGGGCGGGTATCACCACTTCCCCACCGCCGCGGGCCTGGCTCACTTTCACTTTTTCCACTTCCATTTCGACGATGTTTCTTGTGCCTTTCGGTAGAGGTTTTTTTAAGCATTTTTGCCTCAGACGTAGCGGTGGTACAGACGAATTTCGGAGTGGGAATACCTATCTGACATCCACCGATGAGGCTAGGAGGGTCGAGATTCTCCAGGTTACTGTGTTACTGGCGAAGTACCGCAGTAGAAAGTAGAAGTGCGGCTGAGACGAGTGAATCAACCTCCAAAAAGCGGGTTTTCTTGGCAACCAGTCGGAAATCGGTTCATTAACGCTCTGCCTGCACAGTCGACGATGGCCGGAGCTGTGGCGCGAAGTGTAAGTTGCGATCTATTAATAGGACCCATTCCCTTCACCGTGAATGATGGTGGTCTCTCTCTCATGTATGTACCTACGCTAGAAGAAGCTGTCTCGCGTGGGGTGCGCGCAATAGACCCTACCACAATCACTTCAACTCAACCTCAATGCAGGAGAAATTCCAGTGCACTGTTGACCACACCCATCCTCCTTCCCTCTCTAGGTATATTTCACTGCCACCGTGCCACAAAGGAGTGAGAGCGAGCGAACGCCAGCAACCTAAGCACACACCCCACTAACCCACTAGACCCCCTGAATAAGGCTTTCAGGGATTGTTTGCAGCCACAACGCTGGGAGCGCTGTTCTGGAAGGCTACTGCACGCGCCTAGAAGAGGGAGTAGCGTTCTAACCCCAAATGAGTAGCGGGCGTCAGCTACCACTCGAATTGCTGGCGGGGACAGGCCAACCAGAACACAGGGCGGCCCCGTATTATCGTTCAGAGGTGGGAGGGAGAGAAAAAAAATCAGAAAAGGGTCAAGGTGGTGGTGTCCGTACTCTAGGTTGTAGGTACAGCATGTATGTAAGGTATTGCGGCGAGCTAGCTCGAGGCAAGTGCAGCCCGCAGTCTGTTTCACCCCTTCACGTTACGAGAGGGCCTACAGACAGACCCTCGTTCATTTCTTTTTAACAACTGCTCGCCCTCGTCCCCTTCTCCGCCTCTTCCCTTCTTTTCTTTGCTTCAACCCACTTCTCACTTCAGTTTCATCACCTCCATCTCTCTTTCTTGTGGTTTACTCGTCCCAAGTAGCAAACATCCAGTCCACAAGGGCTGAATTTTGCTTGCATTCTACCATTCATTTTTCTTTGAAAGATACCCCCGTTCAACTTCTTCTTCGCACCCCTTTCTCTGATTCTTACCCTTCTAAACTTTCTACTTCTTCATCCCCTTTATCAATCCACTATCGATTCCATCCAAACGGAATACAAGTGAGAAGATAGAAAGACATCAACTGCCCCTTGCATCCCTTTTGTTGAGGTAACAATCCACAAAATGTCTTATCAAGGTGGTAATCCCGGTGGTCATGATGATGGCCACAATCTCCAGCAATATCCCCCATCCACATATCATATGCCTCCTCCCCGAGACTACGACTCGGATGATGACCAAGAGAGAGTTCCCCTTAACACCGGACAAGCTGGGGGTCCTTTTCAAGCCCCTTTCGACGACCCAATGAGTCGTTCAACAACACCAGGTGGTACGCAAAGGCCAAACACTGGTTACTCACTATCTGAGAGCTATGCCGGTCCTCCGGGAGCAGGAGGCGAGGGTCCTGGATATCCTCAGGGTGGTGACCCCAATGTTAACTTCAACAATCGTGCTCCAAGTCCATATGCTAGGTCCGATACTTCATCCACAGAAGCCTGGCGCCAGAGACAGGCTCCTACGGGAATGAGACGTTATGCTACAAGAAAGATTAAGCTTCAACAAGGTCAGGTCTTGGCTATTGACTACCCAGTGCCATCTGCTATTCAAAATGCAGTCCAGGCCAAGTACAGGCAGCCGGATGTCGAGGGTGGCAGTGAGGAATTTACACACATGCGATGTAAGTTTTGGTTAAATTGGTTCTGAAGACGAGAAAGAAAAACACATGGCTAAAAATTAATTTAGATACCGCTGCAACTTGTGATCCTGATGATTTCACCCTGAGAAATGGGTACAATCTACGTCCTGCCATGTACAACAGGCACACTGAGCTGCTTATTGCTATCACCTACTATAACGAAGACAAGGTGCTAACAGCACGTACTCTTCACGGTGTTATGCAAAATATCCGTGATATCGTGAACCTCAAGAAGTCAGAGTTCTGGAACAAGGGTGGACCGGCTTGGCAGAAGATTGTCGTCTGTCTTGTCTTCGACGGTATTGACCCCTGTGATAAAGATACTCTTGACGTCCTTGCGACAGTCGGTATTTTCCAGGACGGTGTAATGAAGAAGGATGTCGATGGAAAGGAGACTACCGCCCACATTGTATGCTTTCCCCTGTATTCCGATTGGTTGCATGTGAAATGTCCGCTGACCAAATAACAGTTCGAATACACCACACAGCTTTCCGTGACTGCTTCCCAGCAGCTCATCCGCCCTCGCGATGATGACCCATCCTGTTTCCCCCCGGTGCAGATGATGTTCTGTCTGAAACAGAAGAACTCCAAGAAGATCAACTCCCACAGATGGCTGTTCAACGCCTTCGGTCGTCTTTTGAACCCCGAGGTGTGTGTGCTGTTGGATGCTGGTACTAAGCCCGGTGCGAAGTCGATCCTTGCCCTTTGGGAGGCTTTCTACAACGACAAGGACTTGGGTGGTGCTTGTGGTGAGATCCACGCTATGTTGGGTAAGGGAGGAAAGAACTTGTTGAATCCATTGGTTGCTACCCAGAACTTTGAGTACAAGATCTCAAATATTCTGGATAAACCCCTGGAGGCTGCTTTCGGATATGTCTCTGTGTTGGTAGGTTTGCTCATTTCCAGAATTTGGTTCGAAAAGTGGAAACTAACACAAAACAGCCTGGTGCTTTCTCTGCTTACAGATTCCGTGCTATCATGGGCCGCCCTTTGGAGCAATATTTCCACGGAGATCACACCCTGTCAGCCCGTCTCGGAAAGAAGGGTATCGAGGGAATGAACATTTTCAAGAAGAACATGTTTTTGGCCGAGGATCGTATTTTGTGTTTCGAGCTGGTAGCAAAGGCTGGATCAAAGTGGCATCTTACCTATGTCAAGACATCAAAGGCCGAAACCGATGTGCCAGAAAGTGCTCCTGAGTTCATCTCACAGCGTCGTCGTTGGCTTAACGGTTCGTTCGCTGCCAGTGTCTACTCCCTGATGCATTTCGGGAGAATGTACGCCAGTAGTCACAACATCATTCGTATGATCTTCTTTCACGTACAGCTTCTTTACAACGTCTTCTCTGTCATCATGTCTTGGTTTGGTTTGGCGAATTTCTGGCTCACCACAACTGTTATCATGGACCTTGTCGGTGACCCAAGCGATTCGGAAAGAACGAACGGGAGGTCTCCATGGCCTTTCGGTGAAGCTACCCCGATTTTCAACACCATCGTTAAATACACCTACCTTGCTTTCCTTCTGTTGCAGTTCATTCTTGCCTTGGGTAACAGACCTAAGGGTTCGAAATTCACTTACATCGTCTCGTTCGTCGTCTTCGGTCTCATTCAGTTCTACATCATTATCCTGTCGTTTTACCTTGTCGTAAAGGCGTTTACTGGAAAGGCTGGTTTCTCGGAACTCGAGGCGAGCAGCGTTAGCGAATTCGTCACCAAGTTCTTCAACTCTAACACCGGTCTTATTATTATCGCTCTTGCTGCCACCTTTGGTCTGTACTTCGTTGCATCGATCATGTACCTTGACCCATGGCACATGATTCACAGTTTCCCTCAGTACCTTCTCACAGTTTCCTCATACATCAACATCCTCAACGTCTACGCTTTCAGCAATTGGCACGATGTTACCTGGGGTACCAAGGGTTCCGACAAGGCCGAAGTACTGCCATCTGTTGTCACGAAAGTAGCAGAAGATGGTAAAGCCAAGGTTATTGAAGAACCCGACAAGCCGCAAGCAGATATCGATCAAGCATTCGAAGTTACTGTTAAGCGTGCTTTGTCTCCCTTTGTTCCTGTCGTTGAAGACGAAAGCAAGACCCTTGACGATTCCTACAAATCTTTCCGTACTAGACTTGTAACTGCCTGGATCTTCATGAACGCTGGTCTTGCTGCTGTCATCACTTCAGACACCTTCGATCAATTTGGTTTCTCAGTAAGTTAACCCCCTCTTCAGATATGACTTGTGGATTTATAGTTGCTAACTTCATGATTTAGCAAGCAAACGTCGCCTCCAAGAGAACTGCCAAGTACTTCCAGGCTTTGCTCTGGGCAACCGCCGCCTTGTCTTTAGTTCGTTTCTTGGGATGTTGTTACTTCCTTGGAAGAGCTTCTATTCTCTGCTGTTTTGCAAGACGTTAGAAGTCTTCAGGGGGTACGTTATGGGGCTGGGTGTTTTGCGGGATTTAGCATTAGTGTACTTGGTATATGAGGGAATCATAAGCGCGTGCTTGAAAGAGACGGCTAATGTGTGTTTTTCTGTGTATACGAGTGGTGGTCATCTTTAGCAGCTATCTTGAGATTACCGTCCTATTTTCATGACTAGGGAATGTTTTTCCTGTATTTTCTTGTTCTTTTTTTTTTTCTTTTATAAAGGTTACCTTTTTTCTACCCTCAAAAATTTCATGGATTAGTTCAGTAAACTTTTTGTTCAGTTTAATCTCCCACCATATCCTTGGGGATTTACGCTCCCTCAATTTGTTTCCCTTTGTTGCTTTACTCATAGATTTTACCGCTGCATACCAGAGTTCTTTTGGGTTTAACGGATGCATCGTTGATAAATGTCGCACCTCCGATTCGATATCACAAGTACAACTGTCCGGTTCACGCCTCAATCGATCTTGCTGCATGTGAAAAACACGGGAAATAAATATCGTGATGGCGGAGGGAATCGTAGGGAGAGGGGTAGGCCGGTGGAAACTAAAAAGCTTTGGCGGAACGCTTAAGCTGCAGATAGGCGGGGTAAGGGATAAGTTCATTCCTCGATCGATATATGTGTGGTTTATGATTTGCCAACTAGCAACGCACTTCACATACATTCACCATTCACCACCAGACACGCTCATTGTTATCCCACGTTCTCTTTCTGAACCATCGGACGCATCTGCAAATGCAAAATAAAAATATCGGAAAGAACCCGCCATACCGATTCCCCGCTTTCGATCAAATCGTCAGGGTGAATCTTTTCTCTTCGCCCTTTTTTTCATCAGAATTGTACATACTCTGGCTACCCCCGTTAGTAAGCCACTTAACCACCTACCTGCAGATGCAAGCTATGGGGACGGAGGTAGCTCTCATAAGTAAACCCTAGGCTTGCATGATATTGTAGATCTACACGATTGGTAGAGGTAACACAGCTTTTGTGTGCAGACTTGCTTGGTAGCGACAGTTGCGCTTAGAGCCGGGGTTCTCCTACAACGGGTGCTTCATGTCACGGGATGGTGCTTTGTTTGATTGGTTAGGAGTTTTGACGTGCAGTAGGGCAAGATTGTTACACGGGTATTGGGACTATTGTTGGACGAGGTTGAAATAAGTGCGTGACATCAGGGCTGCCATCCTCATCGGTATTAGGGGGGGGGGGGGGAAGAGAACGAATAAAAGCTACCGAAGGATTAGATGACCTTGCCTAAAACTTCCCTTTGCTTTTCTCAAGGATCTAGAAGTTCCAGGACCAGGTCAGTGTTTTCGATCTGCCCGGAATGACTAGTCGGGAGATGGGAACAAATGATACAGGAGGAAGGAATACACGATCTGACTTGTTACTACATATCTGCTCATGAATCTATCGATCAGGACAGCTATCTTAATACCCTCAGCTCATTATCGGATTGCTGCGTTGTAAATAGAATTTCGCGGGAGCTTATATTGTCTAGCTGCAGACCGTAGCTCTAGCTTGCAACCTGTGGCTTTCGATATATTGTTTTCAGACGGCTCGGTAAAAGGATTCATGGGGTGAGTTTCTCTTCTATATTTCCCAAATACCGAGAGCTTTCCTGCGGTTTTAAGTGTAAGGAACCCTTAATCTCGCTCGGATACTTCTCACCCGGATACTGAATATATATATGATCAGTTACAGACAAATTAAAGTGCGGCTCTTTTCTTGGCACTGCTCGCTTACTGCCTGGGGCTCTGCGGATTCACCCGCTGTCCACACTTCATAAGGATGTTGCACAGGAGAACTGCATTAACAGCTGCATAGGAATAGGTAAAGGAATCTTATTCAAGAAACAGAGGCATATCATGCTGCAGGCTTAGCTTACTTGACAAAGGCCGGGAAATACCTCCAAGAAGCATCCATATTGGATTCGATTTCGGTAGACTCCGTACTCCAACCAGCATGCATAGACTGTGGCTAGTGATTTTGATACAGACTAGAGGACAGAGAGAATATAGCAAAAACCAGCTTTACTAAACAAGCTATCTCCGGTAATTGGGTCTTGCTCTCAAATTTCAAATTTCAAGCACTTAAATAGAAAACTTCGAGAACTGTGTCCATCTTATTTTTTAGTGTCATGACGGTCATGTCCACGCCGCCGGAGATTTGACAGGCAGATTTTGTAGTTAGCTCCTAGTTTATTTCCAAGGAGCTAGCCGGTGATCGGCTCCGGATCCAATTTACGGGAAGGGAAGGGAGAGGGAAACCAGGCGCTCGGGCTCTCTTGTCTCAGATCTCAGACCCCCCTCCATCCCTTCATCGTGGCGCGGAATAAAGCTTACAATGATTTCCGGCCGAGTGGCGATCAAGTCGTTCTTTTTCGCGGTTCTGTTTCGGATTATCATTTTTTCCTTTCTTTTTAGAGCGAGGGTTTGGGATGGTGATGTGCTAGCTATTGTGGGGTATGGGGGGGCCAGATGAGTTCTGAAATGTTTATGATCTCGCTCGCCAGAGTCTGGTCTAGAGTACTCAGACTGTGGTGAAATCGAGGCGCAAGAGTTACCTGTCAATATTGTGCGAGTCCATGCCCCTACTCGATCAGTGTTTGTCTTGGTATGTCTAACCTATATTCATGGCACTAAGTTACCAATGCCCAAATCCATTGCCTATTTGCCAACTTGGCCCTATACCCTATGCATCCGTCATCTCCCCAAAGATACTTTCCCCACGGTGTATATTACTACATGTAGTTTGTAGGTCTGGGAAGGCCTCTTATGAATAAAAGGAATAAAAGGAGGTGGAGGATGCGGAATACATGTAGTCATGGGAATATATGAGATGAAAGCGCAGGGGTTAGAGGAACCCGCCTGGTTACATGTGGTGTTGTACTGCGAGGACTCAGATGGCCTAGAATGTCAGGCTCTCGGAAAGATTATTCCAAAAACCCTTATACACTCACTATCGTTCACATTGTCACCTCTCCAATCATTGCCATTAATCAGATAAATCTTGTCGAGTGAGCACTCGTGATCCACACCCCAGTTGCACCCACGCTAACCAACCAGAGCCTCATTCGGGAATTTTTGAAAAGCAACCCAACGACAACGACCGAACCACCCCCCGCCTCACCTCCGCCCACCTCCCCCACAAAAAGATCCCCTGTCGCCCAATGCGGCAATGCACCTTACTCCGTAGGCTTCTCCTACCCTTCGAGCGCACTCGGATTCCGGTACAATGGCCTACTAGTAGTAGGAGAGCTTTTGCGACCACCGGCCGCTTGGGATCCTTAAAAGCGACGAAGGAGCTCGAGAAGAGGATTGATGCGATCCCTCTAGAGAGATTTCGAAACTTTTGTATCGTAGCGCATGTTGTAGGTTTCCAGTTCAGGCTGTAGTAGTTGGGAGCCTCTGACTGACTTGGTGGGGGGTGTGTAGGACCATGGGAAGAGTACTCGTATGCAGTGCCCCCCTACTACCTCTCTGTCGTTTTCTGTTGGGTTTCTGATAAAGCGGTGGCGTAGTTAGTGACCGATTACTTGAGTTTACCGGGACGATTGCGCCTGGCGGAAATAAGCAGATTCTAGACAAGTTAGATGTAGAACGAGAGCGTGGGATTACGGTGAAGGCGCAGACTTGTAGTATGATATACAACTACAAGGTTGCTACGATCCCCCAACAGCTATAAAGCTTTATGGAAGTTGTTAACATCTTCTTGGTTTAGGGTGATGACTACCTTCTACATCTTGTAGATACCCCCGGACACGTCGATTTTAGAGAAGAAGTAACACGCTCCTATGCTTCATGCGGTGGAGCACTGCTTCTTGTTGATGCCTCTCAGGGTGTTCAAGGTGAGCAGACATGCTCTCTACCTTCTAGTAGTCATTTATGCTGATATTACACCACAGCACAAACCGTCGCAAACTTCTACCTCGCGTTCTCCCAAGGCCTCGAGCTAATACCCGTCATCAACAAAATTGACCTCCCGTCCGCAGACCCAGAGCGAGCGCTGGAGCAAATGAGGACTAGTTTTGAGCTTGATCCAACGACGGCTGTGTTGGTATCGGCAAAGTCAGGCAAGAATGTAGAGTCCATATTGCCGGTAGTGGTGGAGAAAGTGCCTCCGTAAATCATCACCTTCCCTGTGGCCTATGGAACACAAGGACAGTACTGATCCGGAATAGGCCCGTAGGCTCCCATGAAGCTCCGCTCCGTATGCTCCTTGTCGACTCCTGGTATGATAATTATAAAGGTGTCATTCTACTCATCCGTGTCTTTGACGGAACCCTACGCCCGGGAGACAAAATCATCTCGTTTGCAACCCGCAAAACCTATATTGTCGGTGAGGTAGGGATAATGCACCCCCTTGAAACCGCTACCTCAAGCCTGCGTGCTGGCCAGGTGGGTTATGTCTACTTCAACCCTGGCATGAAGATCTCCAAGGAAGCCAAGATCGGAGATACCTTCACACACGTAGGAATGGAGAACAATGTGAAGCCTTATCCCGGCTTCGAGGAACCAAAACCTATGGTGTTCGTTGGAGCATTCCCGGCAAATCAAGATGAGTTCAACCATCTAGATGACAGTATCCAGCAGCTCGTCATTAACGACAGGAGTGTCACATTAAACCGTGAACACTCTGAGGCCTTGGGACAAGGGTGGAGATTGGGTTTCTTGGGAACTCTTCATTGTAGTGTGTTTGAGGATAGACTGAGACAAGAGCATGGTGCGAGTATTATTATCACGGCGCCTACGGTGCCGTTTAAGATTATATATAAAGATGGAAAAGAAGCGATTATTAGAAATCCGCACGAGTTTCCGAGTGCGGATAGTGATTTTAATAAGATGGAGGGGCTTTACGAACCACTCGTTCTGACAACTATTACGGTGCCGGAGGAGTATTTGGGAAGTGTCATTGAGCTTTGTGAGGTACATATCTACCCGATTCCGCCTTTTGGTCACTTCATTGCTAATATAATACCGCAGGCAAATCGTGGAACACAAGTCGAAATCACTTTCTGGACTGCCACCCAAGTAATTCTTAAATACCGCCTTCCTCTCGCCCAGCTAGTAGACAATTTCTTCGGTAAGCTTAAGGGTCTCACAAAGGGATACGCATCCCTCGACTACGAAGAAGCAGGCTACCAAAAGAGCGACATCGTCAAGCTCCAGCTCCTCGTAAACAAAGTTCCCGTCGACGCCATCTCCCAAGTCCTGCACCGCTCGCAGATCGCGAGAACTGGTAGAAAATGGGTTACGAAGTTCAAAGAATATGTCGACAGACAGCTATTCGAGGTTGTGATTCAAGCAGCGGTGGGGCGCCATATCGTAGCAAGAGAGACAGTGAAGGCCGTGCGCAAGGATGTTACAGCGAAGCTGTATGGTGGTGACAGGACAAGAAGGATGAAGTTGTTAGAGAACCAGAAAGAGGGTAGGAAGCGGTTACAAGCTGTGGGACAGGTCTCGATCGACCAGAAGGCCTTCCAAGGGTTCTTGCAGAAGAATTAAGGGCATGCAGGATGTGTATATGTAACTATAGTGGAATGTGGATTGGTGAATTTAGAATCAGAGAATAGGTTTGATTGGTTTTAAGCTATTTTTTTCTTAGATACCGTGGCTTTCGGATATTAATCATCCAATATCACTCGAATAAACTTGGTTTTCAATAATAGGCTTTAAGGCTGGATACCCTTAGAAGTGAGTTAAATCTGGGTTCGGGGCTGGCCAACCGCGACCCTTCTCGTGGTTATCCACCCCACCAGCTAGATAGTGCCCTTTCCTACACAAAAAACGGATACCTACCCATGAGCATTGCTAATATAGTTTTAAGCTGGTTACTATTGTTTATTTTCTCTTTATCACATCACACTGTGCGGTACTACTCTATATCGAGTGATTATCTATGAAGATACAATTACTCTTTAAAGGTGTTAGTAATATGGCAGTGACATATTGCCTTTCTTCTAATAGATGTGGGTTATTTAAAACTACCAGAAACATTTTTGCTCGAAAATGTTGAGTAACACCCGTTTCTCTGTAATAATGGCTTAAGTAAATGAAACCATAAGCCCAGGTATTACTGTATATTGTGGAGGTAGTCTGTAAAGAGAAGTTGTGGGTAGCTTATAGAGGTAATATACACCCTCTCTCTTTTTACAAAAAACATGAAGTTCCTGGCGATGGGAGGAAAGACAAATATCTAGATGCTTTGAGACCGCTGAAGGCCATTTGTATGCAGCTCTCAACCCGGTTGATCTTCTCATTCAGACACAGCTTGGGGAATACTATCCTGGAGATCATAGTAGAAGGTATCATCACGAAGAAACATCGGGTAAAGCCTAGTGGCGGGAGTAATGACTTCCTTGGATAGATTTGATTTTAGTCTAAGTAGACGGAGAAGAGTGGAAAAACGGATACTTAAGGAGACAAGTGTATCCCATTAACAACTTAAGCCCGAGGACTACGAGGCCGAGGAGCCTCGTATTTAGACTCAACGCATAGTCTTCGGGATAGTCCGAGATATATCCCTAACGATGCCGAGAAATTTCGATACACCTGCTTGTCTTTGCCCCAATGTGTCCCCTGTTACACATCGTGTTACCGCCGTGGATAGATTCAAGCCCGAGAGCGAAGAGGATTAATGATTGTAGTAATTAGGTTCACGAGTCAGCACTAGTACTAGTGCCCAGAATCCTAATGCCTGTATGGTCGTATACCAAAACACTATGGTCAGAGAAAGAGTCGAGATTTTCGCTGTTTCTGGCGCTGCCTTCTGAATTCAGAGGCCATGCTTCAACAACTTGGGTGCTGGAATTAACGTGGCTTTGAAGAGGAGGATGGTGAATCCGTATCCGGACACGCCATATGCATGCGGACAATTCTTCCCGCTCTATCCGTGATTAAACTTGCCAACCTAGACCTCCGTTTCTGTTGATTGGGTTTCGGTAATCTACAAATCGAATGAATGGCGGGGCCTTATGATGGGGGTGAAGAGGGATATCAAGCACCAGTCATATGACTGACTTGCAAACCGTCACACTTCTGACACCATAGAGACTACATGGCCATGGGCGCTCCTAGCTAGTCTCAATGGACATCTCTCGGCAAGCGGTGGAACGTATTAGGCGAGTGAGGGCCCATGAAGGAGAGGAGGCGTTAGACGAATGTCTCTACAATTCCTAATTATATAAAGATTAACAATCACGCCTAGCACGCTGCCCACATTGATCAATGACCACCATGTGTTACTCCATCCTAGGACCAGATATATACATGGACTCACCTTACTGGATCTCGCCGGATTTCTCGGATCAGATAGGCTCGAAGAAAGGATCTCGCTAGCGGTCGCCTGTCTCGGTTCTTAAACGTCTCTGCCGAACAAACTTAAAAATCAAACGTTACTGTTCTAAGTTTAGGGATTTGTAAAGGCTTTGAGTAGTAATCAATGATCGATCAGCATTTAAAAATAGGGGTCGTATTTAACCTTACACTCTACGCCATGACTAAGTAATTGTGGCTCCTCTCCCGTGTTTACAAATCGGATATAACAACCTCAATTATTTTGTGTGACCATAGTTGTAGGGTTTACGATGTCATACTATCTCATGGATTGCAATTCCACAGGTAGGTAGGTATACGAGTATCTATCTACCTATAGTATACGCTGCGTTTATCTTGGATATGTTGGGTATTTTCCGACTGGGCTCTATGCTATTTGGCACCCCCCCCCCCGATTAGGTAAAGATCTTGATGAATAGACTTCTTTGGCTGTGCTTCTGGACGTTATGCCGAGCCCAGGTATCGATTTGCATGGGAAACAGTTCACGACTCTTGAGATTCTTCGAACAACTAATCTAAATAAGCTATCTAGGGTATGCCAACTCGCTAAGGATTATTAATAGAGATTTGAGTATTCTTTTCCACAACCTAGTCCTACCTGGGAATCCGAGAAGCCGAGAAGAGACAGACAAGGTCCAACCTCTTGTATCCGTGGGGAACAGGCATATCAGGGGAAGGAAAAATACATCGAGGACAACGATTGGAAAGACTAAAATATTACGCCTTCAATGACTTAATCCTACATGCAAGGTCAAGTCGTTCGATCACATCCGCTGTCCAACCAGGTTCCAACTGGAAGGCTAGCACGGCAACAATGCATGATATACCAACAAATACGAGTATTTTATACCTCAGGTACTTCATTTCCTTGCTTGAGGTAATTGTATAAAGACCCCCGCCCCCCCCGCTTGAGAGTTGCATTCAGTATCAGCACCGTCTATCTCGATCATCCACTCGCTCAATTCCACCCACAATGCGTTTCTCTATCACCGCAGCTTCTCTTACGGCGCTCAGCTTCGCTGCTGGCTCCCTCGCCCAATTTGCCAACACCCCCAGCTATGTTCGCACCTTTGGCGTCCAAGGTGGTGGCCGTGGGCGCTGGAGAGGTGCCCCTCCAATTCTCCTCGATATGGAGACCCAGGAGGTACATTGACACCCCCCCCCACCCCGTTTCCTGCTAGATGATGATCATCCTTCTAACACAACCACAACCAGATCTACCTTCCCTCATCTCCCAACAACCTTGTTGATCCTGAGCTTCGCTTCCAGCTCGTGGGTGTCTCTGCAATGGGAAATGCCATTACCGCCGCACGGCTCGTCGAGTACCCTGGCTACGACACCGCCGACCAGGGCTACTACATGTCGAAGCCCGCCAACGGAAGTTTGATCTACAGCGTGTTTGACGAAAGCACGGATGGCCTTGGGCCTTGGTGGCTCGTTAGAGGCCCCGACGTAGACCCGCAGTTTAGATTGACATTCGAGGGGAGCTCAGAGGCGAAGGCGTGGTGGGATGCGAGCAAGAACAGGTATAAGGTGTATATGGGAACGGATATTCCTGGGAACTTGACGGGATTGATTGATATGGATATGAAGGTGACGCAATACTGCGGACCAGGATACACTTATTGCTCGTAGTTTTGTAATGTTTAGAAATAGTTTGGAGGCGTAGCTATAGTTGAGGTGGTTAATATGTAGTTGATGATGTTTAATTCTCTTTGGTCTCGCTCGCCGTATCCGTGCCTTGTAAGTTACATCAAAAATCTGCTAGTAGAATGACTAAGACTACAAGAATCTACCGTAGATGGGGGGAGATTCTCGTAGAAAACGTGAATACTATTATATTACCTATGCTTGTCAGTGCTTTCGGTGAGCCTGTATTCTATCAGCGGATAGGATTGTGGGGCCATCACGCGCTTCTAGACAAAACCGTTGTCCTTTTACTATTGAACGATTCGAGTGGTGACAGAAACAGTCTGGGCTCGGGGGTAGATTTGACTCCTCTATTGTGACAGCTTTGGTGGTCCCTGGTTGATGGTATTGCTGTGTATCCGCGTGCCCGGCTTCAGGTTCGCGGGTGGGCTTTGGTGGACTCTGATCAGACTATATTCGCGGAGCACTAGAACCTATATAGCTCGTATTAGATACATATTTAGGACGATCTGCCCCTCTCAGTCCTTTACCCAGAGCTCAGAGACCGACAGAATGAGAGCTGTGCACCTAACTTGAAGGAGGGACCAACCTAGATAGCTATCACCAAGATATTAATGGTATTTCATCCTCCTATAGGTACATTCACCCTGCCGCCTTTCAGCGGCTGTCAGTACAGGTAGTGTGGCTTACTGTAGTTAAATGAGAAGGGAAATATTGATAAATGGGAGTGCCAAGCTAGGCAGACGGACATATATGAGTGACAGCTCATGAGTAAACAGACCCAGCCCACTTACGGGTCCACACCACCCCGCTACACTCCCTGCCACCTCATAGACAGAGAGTTGTCGTGGTAGATTTTCATGGCAGGGTTAGGTTTCCCAGCTCCTCTTGTCCTCAAACCATTCGCCATAGCCGCCACCACAAGAAAGGCGGTGAAGACTGCACGAACACAAACAGCACACGCAGAACACCCAGCGCTACTGAAACCTAGGCAAAAGATAGGAAAACTGACGGGGCAAACAAGCAGTGTCCCTGACCCCCGTAAAGAGTCCGATCCGAAGAGTGTGGGCCTGTGAATGACAGATAGCTACCTATAGTTGGCTAGGTACAGACCCGAACACCCTGCATTATGCTCAGGGAGAGAGCTTTGACATCTCTTCGCTGGTGCCGGCCAAGAGCGAGTGATTCACTATGATCAGCGAGAAGATCCTGATCAAGAATTCAAAGTTAGCCAAGAAAAGCTTACCTTAGCTCCCTATACCAGACTACACAGTGTCTTCCGATCCGGTGAGACATGACGATTGACACGTCCTCCTCGCCTGCCCCTTAAGCATCTGGGGGAATGGATCCGGCTATTTCTCAGTGGAGCGCTGTGCTTAGATAAATACGACCCACTGAGCGGAACAGCGGGCAGGTTAATCGCATCTTGACAGCCTCTATCAGTGACACCGCATCATTATTTTCCACCAGCAGCATCACCAGCTCTCGCCCCACCGCCCCAACCAGGAGGAGGTCTTTGTTCACCCCGCCAATAATATTGATCACACCTCCAAGAGAAATCACCCGGGTACCCGCACACCCCCCCCAGCTCCACATCCGCACCGTCACCTAAGATTACAATTTCCGGGCCGTTGTTTGTAACGTATAAAAACGGCGACGGTGTAATAATGTGCTCCACGGCACCGCTCGAGACGGGGCCAAGGTACAGTCTTGTCTCGGCCTGTGAAATGAGGGCCGGGCCAGCCTCATCTCCCGCCCGTGCCGAAACAGGCTTGGAAAGTCGAGTGAGTAGCCGTGAGCCAAGACTACCTAACTACTCTAAATTTCAATTTCAAAAGAAACCGTTTCTTGGTCTCCCCAACCAAAGGGTCTGAATGTTCACTGATGATCTATTATAAATTTTTAATGGACTCGTATATATATTCTTGGGAATTGACAACTGGCACCTGTTGAGGGCCAGTCGTGGACTAGAGCTAGAGCGCGCTACTAACCAATTTCTTACTGGTGCTCGGCTTTCATGGCGCTATGCCTCTTGGTAGATTTCAAGCAGGCCTCGAGTCAAAACTAAGATATCTGGTGTCGGGCTATTCGAGAACAGAGTCAAGACAATATTTCAAAGCTCAAGACCTCTCTCCTACCACTCTCAGCCTTTACATACCTACGGCTAGGCCCGTGGCTTGTGGGGGCTAACCAAACCTGTCGCGCTGATAGGCCGTGCAAAGCCGACGAATCGGCGGCCCGGCGGTTAATAAGCTAGGCGCGGGGTCAACGATACACAGGCACGTAGGTGGCAGAGTGGAGCGGACGGCTCTCTGGCGGAAGTTGGTTGGGTGGCATAGGTACCCCAGGGAAGAGTTCACAAGAAAACTAAGGACCACCGAGTGATCTTGTGTGATCCTAATCTACCGAAACCCCGCAGACAACAGGGTCTCCACCAGTCAACACTTATCCTGACTCCACTATGCATAGGCCGGTATTACCGCTTACCCTTCGATTCAACCAGCAGCAGCTCCCTCAATCTAGGCGGCTCAACGCAACGATGGGGTGAGGTCGCTGCAGTAACCGCACAGAGAAAACGCAAACGCATCAATAGAGCAGCGGTAGCAGTGGGGGGGACAGAAGAACCAAAGTAAAGTAAAAGGTATGGTATGGTAAATACCAAGCACCCCTGACGGAACATACCGCCCCACTCCATCCACGTGGGCCCTAACCCACACATAATCAAAATTACTTTGCGGGCTAACTAGCTGGTCAGGATGATCCCGGAGAGGCAGAGGGTGGGAAGGAGAAAGATGGCTTCGAGTGATATTGTGTGATTGAGAACCGCCCCCTACTCTAACTAAAAAAGAAAAGAACTACCATATGTATGTACCTATGTACCTATAGCAATAAAGAAGAAGAAAAGAAGAAAAACGGTAAAAAAGAAAAAAGTCAAAATACCCTCCCCCCAGATCCCAAAGACTCCACGTAATTAACAAAAAACTCCTCAAAAAAACAAACAGCACAAAATAAAAGTACATAATGCACCTCCAAACCGCGGTTGTGAAATGCATATGCAAATTAAACAATTCGCAATTTCACTCCGCTCAACAAAACAAAGTATCACTCACTCATAAGCAGAAGAATAATTTTGTAGAGAGAAAAAAAAAAACCATAGCTTGACGGTTTTTTCTTATTTTTTCACACCCTCGCCGCACAAAGAGACAAGCCACCTCGTTACCGTGGAAAGCCTAGCTTGAGAGAAAGAAAAAAGGTTACAAAAAGGTGAGGTATGAGGAATATGAAGAAGATACATATGCAGAAGGGTAAAGACCGTCCAAAGCGTCTAGAAAAAAATAAAATAAAAAAGAAGAAAAAGGGTTTGTAACATTGCGCCCTTTTTTTTTGTGTGGAAAAAAAAGTTCATCAACCCCTTTTCTTCCTCTCCTCCAAATATGACTCATGAGCTTTCCTCCCCCACCCTTATCCATTCCGATGATGCCCAACCCACCAAACCTGCGCAAACCAGACCGAATAAAAGCCCAACCCATGAAAGTAAATAGAAAATAAAAACTAATGAAAAATGTTCAAAAGAAATGCGAAGATAGATCTCCACATCACGAAGGGTATAATGTAAAACACAAGAAGAAAAAACAAAAACCGCACACACCAAGTAATGTACCAGAAGAATAGGCTTGACATAAGAGTCGAATGATGGAGATGATGTAGGTAAAGACGACACGATACATGTCATCAGAACAAACACATACATACACGCTGAAAAAAATAATAAAACAAAAGAAAAACCGTGATACATAAAAAAAATACAATGCTCTTATAGCTCTCTTTCTCACGACAGACTAGGACAATCTCGGTTTGTAGCTCTTTATCGGGTTGCTTTGTCGATCGTATTCGAGTCGTCAAACGGGCTAACAGTCCTCTCGGGTACCTGCGTCACATCTGCAGGTGACCCTCGTGAGTGGCTATCAGGTGGCAATCGAGAGCTTGCTGGGGCAAGTAAATTATCGATTGCTACCGTATTGACATCCGAAAAAGGTGACCTTGAGTCTGAGAATGGTGACCCTGTGTCCATGTCTGTGATGCAACTACTGCACGCAGACTGTGAGCGCTTGAGTCTTGAGCCTGGCTGAATATCATCGTCTGAGTCGTCTGAGTCGTAGACAAAAGATTCCGCGCTGTGGTTCTCATGTACGGCCCTTACGGTACTAGGCCCAGCTATAGGTTTGACTACATCTAGAGTCTTGGCACTATTCATACGACTCAAGAAAGTCTCTCCAACAGAGAAAGCGGGACTTGGTGGAACGTTCAGTACTGTTGGCTGTTCTTCGATTTCCTTGGGCTTTGTTCTGCCCTTCTTGCTCTTTATTTTCACAAGAGTGGGCACAGGGGGGACCATCGATTCCGATAACGGCGAACTGCCCTGGCTGCTCCCTGACTTGACTGTGACCACAGCAGCTTTACCAGCACGGATGATATTGGGCTGAGATACCACTGCATTTTGACCATAGATAGTTGTAGCAACGGACGAGCGGTTATCATTGACAGTGTACATGGAACCGCGCAAGATGTCGTCTGCAGAGAATTGGAAGTCGCCGGCCAAAGGTGATCGAGGATATTGTGAAGTAACTGGACTGGTGGCCATACCCGGAAGAGGTGGAACAGGCGGGACGAGGTGAGATGGGGTTGAAGGGCCGGAGCGATTCGTGACTCCAGGGATATACGCGATCTGGATAACGTTTGACGCACGGGTACGAACGGTGGAAGCGATGGAAGCGACGGTGTGAGTAGAAGCCTGTGTTATTATCAGTATGCTGTCCACTTAAAAATCTAAGCTTGGTTATATGTACCCTAGCGCTCTTCAACATCCCAAAGTCGTTTTCCTTCTCAGCAGCGGACGCTGCTATCGACATTCTTGCCTTCTTCTTCTTGATGCAGCGGGTGTAGACCACGAACCCAATCAATCCCGCCGCTGCCAGTCCACCAAACAACCCTCCAACAATAGCTCCAACGCCGCTCGAGGTCTTGGAAGTTGATGACGTAGTTTTGGCATTACACTGTACTTTTGAGCAGCTATCACATGTTTGTGCTATCATTTGGCAATCCTCGTCCGCAGAACAATTGCAACTAGGGACAGCACAATCCTGTACACATCCGGGGTTTTGTCTGGCAAAGATGAGAGTACCAGGAGCTGTATTTTATTAGTTAGTTTTGTCGAGTGTTGATGGCGATTGGTGTAAGCACTTACCAGGAGATGCAGCGGCTAGTGTTGAACCGCAATGCAATGCAAGTACCAGGAGTAGGCAGGAAGCTCTGAAAAGCGACTTTGAAGAAACCATTTCTGGTGATGATAGTGATGCTTGGTGATGAGTAGGTTACGGTGATGTCACTTGGTGGTAGGTTGGGTTTTGCGACAGAAAGGTGAGGAGTCCAAAAACCCAAGTATGTTTTTTCTTCTTTTTTTCTTTTTAAAAGGAGTGGATGTAGATACAAGGTCTACTAAGGAACGAACTGAGAAAGATAATTAGCCCGACCGGCGGCAAAAAAAGGACAATGAGTGTGGTGAAGAAAGAAAGAAGAAAGAGAGAATCGCGAAGGTGAAGGTGGAGAGAGAGAAAGGAAAGATGCGAAACAATGGAAGCGAGTGTGGTAAGGGAGTGGTGAGTAAAGAGGAAGAAGGAGATTGGGGAAACAAACAATGAAAATGAGCGGAAAGCCGGGTACAACAGTGTTTCGCAACTTTTTCAGGCGCAACCGAGAAGGTCAATGCGACGTCGAGCAGTGAAGATCAGCCACCATGTAAATAAACCCTTCTTCTACGTCAGGTCAAGAAAAATGGAGTTTGCAGTTTGGCGAGAGAACCCAAGACCCAAGATACCTAGAGAATGATGATGACGGTGACAACAGCTGGGAGTGATGGAGAGGAATGTGGCTACTATTTTACTTGGTCGTAAGCAAGAGCGACAGTCGGTGTTTCTCTGTGGACGAGAAATGTGATGGGTAGGGATTGGGGTTCAAGAGGGGGCACTGCGAGAGAGATATCCAGCGGTAATATGTACTCAAGCAGCAGACGTGCCTGATTGACGGGTGAACTGGGGAACTCCAGAGCCCTCTCTTCTTTCGGATGTAATCTACACACACGCGGGCATCTTATGTACATGTATGTACTCTATGTATATAATACCTACATGTATTCTTGCACCCTCGCCTGCTGTTCTAGGGGAGGGATGCTAAAGATTAAGTGCATCGTTACGTTGGGTGGGTGTGTGTGTGGCTCCTCCTTCCTCTTTGCTTGTTCATATTATCCAAACAGTCGCCGCATCTCTGTATTCCTATGTATGCACTGTGGCACTTCCTTCAGAGCGGCAGTGTCCACTGTCCATTCTCTCTTCTTCATACGCTGGCTTGCGAGATGAGACGGGGAAAGAGATGCCAGTAAAGCTGCCAGTACTGAGCCTGCCTACCTACATACATCCTAGTACCTGCCCATCCCATCACTCCCTGGCAACCAACACAGGGGCACGTTTCTGCCCGCAGGGATCCTAACCCACCAATTCGCGTAGAGCGGCACGGTTCCATGGCTGAGGCTTCTTCCCCAAAGCCTTCGCTGCTTTTCCACAAGCTGTGCCTCGCTTGGCATCTTGTCCCCCCCCCCCCACCACCCTAGCCCTTGCTCTATGCAAGATTGATGATGAATCCTTCCCAATAATCACGCTTGACGCCCATGCGACCATCCTTTACCTCTCATTTGACAATTTGGACCTTCATGCGGCAAAGTGCATTTCCTGACAGGTGGCTCATCCTTCCTTTTGGTCAACCAAGATCCTCGTGGCTTTCCATTCCACCCCGGGAGTTTTCCAACCTTTCAGCCCTCTCACAACTTTCCTCCATTCCCCATTCGTTCCCGACCATTAGGAAACGGGATTCTCGATTTTGTGGAATTAATTTCCCTGTATCCCAAGAGGAAATAAGAGTAGAGTCGTTATCTATACTAAACTGCTTGGTCCTACAGCAACGAAACAATCCATAGGTAGCTCCCCTGGCGTAGACATGTGTTAAACAGTATCAACCATGGAAAAACAATATTTCCAGGGACAAGCTTCATAGTTGCTTAGCTGGTTAGTCAGGCCCTACCTAGGCGGTATATGATGAATCTCCGGAACTTCTCGTCGCAACCAGTAAAGATAATCTTAGCATCTCCGTCTATACGGCATGTGTATTTGCAAGTTTAGCCTCCTCCTAGTCAATCTTCAAGTTCAACGGATCTCGGAAGGAATATCGAGAAGATTCTGGGGAATATCATTTCATCCTTAACGCGTACCATTTCTTCACTACATGTCCGTCGTGCCATAAAAGGGATAGGAACGATGCCGTTTTCACAAGGAACGCGTGTATCTACCCAAGCTTTAAGACACCGTTTTGGGGGATTATCATTCAATCGGCCATATTTTTGGATCTCATATGCAATTAATCTACCCTGAAGTCCCTTCAGGACTATTTGGAGTTAGAAACACTCGAATGCACGGAATGGCGATCTAAATGGACGTTATTCGGATCACTCGGACGGGATTAAACCCACCACACTCCGGCTTTGTGAGCATCTATGAATCGAAGTTGAATATGATTCGAACTGGTCTAAGCGTCGTAGACTCGGAACACTTCAGTTCCTGTACACATGTTACAATACAAAACCACAAACACCCTACTAAATTACTTGAAAGCTTTATATCATACTTGAGGTTTGCACACCTTGTACGCCGTCGCGTGGTTGACGTTTTACAAAGCGTTATCGACTTCGAAGTTGCCTCTGCAGGCTACTAGTAATCATTTAGGGCGTGTTCGGGAACGCCTTAAAAACTTCGTTTTCAGGGGGTCAAAACTCTGTTTGGGGTAAAACTCCGTTTGGTGAAAAGTGAGTGTGTTCGGCGTTCCATTCCAATACTCCGTTTTGATGAGTAGGTAGGACCTACTTTTCAGGAACTCCGTTAACAACACAGTTAACGTAAAAAACAGAGTTCTCGCTTTAGGGGGTTCCCGAACGCGCCCTTATTCTACCTCAGTTTGGCATATGCTTGGGACTAATACGCGAGCGGGCGAGAGAGTGAAGAACAAATTTTTCTATTCTTTTCTCCATCTCGATGGGTAAAGATCACACGGGTTTGATGAGCCTAAATCTCCCGTCGTTCCCCGGATGTCTTGATTGCAAGAGTCAGCCCTAACGAAGTGATATGCATTGGCTTTTACCTCTGATTGCTTGTTGAATGGGGCTCTACTCTAATAAGCAGCAATAGAAGATCATGTGATCCCGTAATAACGCACGATCTTGACCTTTGCGCAAATTTATGCGTTAACAAGAACGGTAGCGACTGCGCAGATCCCTTTGCTTTAATGAAGGGTCTGTGGACGACTCCTCCGCCGTGTGCTAACAACCTATGTCCCTAGCCATGATCGAAATCGATTATCAGCAGTGCATGCCAGCGGCGTTGGATGTGGATATGGATGGTAGAAATCGAGCCTTTTAGGCTTTAGGCAAAGATAAGATCAATGGAGCAACTTATCCATATGATATTCTTAGATTAAGGATTTTGGGGGTACACACGCCTCATTACTTATGGTTGCGCCTTTAAGTGCACTGTGGGCGCAGTAGCAGCTCAAGATCCTCCACGACCACTTGAGATCGGGGGCGGCGACATACTAAGTACATGTATCTAATGATATTTTTTGCATGACATTGTCGCACAAAATGTTTAGCAAATAGAAAACTTGTTTCGACCTCAAAAAGTTCAACTCGGACCTTTGAGCGCTGAGACCTGCACGGCTAGTCTTGCTCATCATCTAAGCTCGGCAAAAAAGTCATATCGATAGGCGCCTGTATTTCTTTTCCACCGTGCATCTCTCGCATGCAATTGTCTAACTGTAAGTACTCTCTGACCTGGTATGGTTGGACATGAACTAGCCAGCTGGTGCCACTGATTTTCTGGAAGAGAATATCAATCAATCATTTGTGGTGCCATTTGTACCCCTACATCGCCCAGTGCCAGTATCCAGGACTTGGTTGGATAATTGTGGGAGGAAATGCACTGCGGAATCAGCTGTGTTCCTGCATAGATATTACACTCACTCGCATCATTTTCAGGTGTATTCAAGGATTTGAGAGTTCTTTTTGTGCTTTTAAGTCTGTCTCTGGCCATGGGCGAGGATTACTTATTTACGAGAAATGAGTCGACTAAATATTCCCTGGATCGGATCGCATCGGTTGTGAATCTATTGGTCTCTGATCATTTCCCCCCCTTGCATAAATGCCGACGTTGAGTAAAAGCAATAGAACATGGGATATCACTCGTGCACTTGCTAATGCTGATACTAAACACTAGCCGAAACTGTGCAGTGTAACCCTAAGCCTGTGAAGAAGCAAACCAAAGCGTTTTGTTCCTCGCAGTTCAGAAATTATTTGCATCCCTTCGTTCGTTTCAAGCACTGTGGCGTGGAGAAGTCTTGTTGCAAATCCACAGAAAGTCACGCTCGCCACTCCTCTATAAACCCACTCTGAAGTAGGTTCTTGCTCTTTTAGTAGTGATTGGAACGCGGGACTGACTAAGGTGTTCTACAGTAGATTATATATACCGAAGGCCTTGTTAAACAGAGTTGTTTTGATATTGACTGTCAACGAGGCTCTGCATGCAATTAATGAATTAAACCAAAAAAAGTCATTGACAAGGAAATAGCTGGGCAGCTGGCGGCGGCGGCCAGGTAGGTAGATAAACCTAGCACCATCTACTCTACAAGATATATTTATTATATCACCTGCCTACATAGCACTCTAAAGCGTGGCACAGCACAGCCGAGAAAAATAAGCGCGATATGCGGATCTGAGGTTTACTTTCACAACATCGACAAACGGGTCATGCAGGTACTAAAAATGGCAGGAGGCGAGGGAGTGGGGAGGAGGAGCGCAGTTACCGAAAGTAGCATAGCATGGCAAAGGTGCTGAAAAGGAGGATGATCAAACGTTGCACCTGCAGGGTTCCCGCGAGTGGTCGTTTCAGTAACGGATAACGGCTTAACCCCCTCTAGGCCCGCGAAGAACGAAAGCTTGACAACACAACGGCCCAAGGGAGGAATCTAGAATCGGAGTGCACTGAGTTGCATTATTAAGGTTTTCAGGTTGTTGCTGTGCACGAAACGGTGACGGGGGTGATGCAGTGAAGTTACGTTACACCAAGGACTTTCACTATCGTTTCGAATTCAAGGCCCCACTAACCTAACTACGACATGAACCCGTGTAGGTTATGTGCATACTCTATCTACTTAGCTCATCGGGATGGGACTTGACCGTTCTCTAAAACACAAAAGGTCCGAAGAAGTTTGAGGAAAACCCCGGTTTTCTTTCCGCGGGGAGTTCCAGAGCACAATTGGTGGATCTGCCGGATACACGGGATAGGACATACATTTCGGCCGTGGTAGAGTAATAATAATAAGCTTGCAATTAATACCCCAAGTGACCAGGAGGACCGCATGATATAATTAAGCCCTTTAAGGAACAAACAACAACTCAACCGTCTCTGATACTGTCAACGGCACCACTCAGTGATCGAATTGCAACAACCCCAGGAGAGGAGAAAAACAAGGTTTCTGGGTTAGAGCGGGGTGAACCTAATGAAGTGACTGAATGTGCTGGGCCATGGGGACGACATGAGCTAAATAGTGGGTTTCGAATTGATTAAGATGACTACCGGCACATGTAGCTCGGGAAGATCACCATGGTGCGATGATGCTGTGCGTGGGGATACACAGCTATCACAACTGCGGCGGCGGCGGCTTTTTGGTTAAAAGCCTTATTCCGGTCGAAAGAAAGTTCCTTGTATCAATGCCCTGATTTCTATCGCTTTGTCTGCACGTGGACTCTTCTTTGGAAGTCAAACATAAGTGTCACTTGGTTCTATTATCGTACTATCAAGTCTGTCTAATGTCCTAGGAAGTCAATAATAGTTCGACTCTAGTACTGTTGGTACCACATCCATACATATATATACCCGGAACTACCTGGGTGTTATGAACATAGAGTGATCGATGCTTCTAAGCAGGAGGGCCCTGAGGGCCAAAGAAAACTTGAAGAATATATTGACCCCGCACTTTAGGGATGATTTAGGGATGAACCCTCGGGGTAGGGGTAGTGAGCGCTTTTGTGGAGTTGGTATCGTATGAGTTGCGGGGGGGAAGAGGGTCAAGCTTGCGCAGTGCTCGACGTTGATTGTGGTGGGCCTGCTCAAAGGGCTCTGATTACTCCTCTCGGTGGAGTGCAACTTTAGAGTTATTACTAGGTTCCTTGGAAGTACTTCAGAGAGCGAGGAATTGGGTTTAGTGAATCCTACTACAGTGTTTGGTATATGAAGAGTATAATCGACTGCTACGACTAGCTATATACATCCGGTAATACGCCCGTGTTCACCTTAATTGCAGGTATTAAGATAGCTAGCACCCGGCAGTACGCCCGCATTCGTCCTATCAATATGCAGTGCGAGCACGTTACTAGCAGTAGGTTCTTGTGACTAATTTCGTGAAAACTGGGAATTAACGATTGGCATTAGTTGGTTCTTTATAGGGGAGATGCAATAGGAAACTGTGACTAATTAATAGTATAGCATTAGCAAGGGGAAGGATCGTCGTGGAATGGAATAATCGTAGGGCTAGGGTGTTATCATCTAGTGGGTTAATAACAGCAGTGACACATCAAATAAGAGATTCCTCTCATATATCAGCCATAATATACCCAATATTTCACAAGCCAGTTCTTTTTATAAAGTCTGACTTGCCGGTTCTTGTGCCTGCTCAATCGATTTGACGCGTTCAAAAAACCTTAAACCCATACTGTCCTACGGTCAAAAACTCGGCCCATGTAATTTTGTAAGAAGCTGATACCTTTCATAGACGGAATTGGGTAATAAATGACAAGAATGCGCATCAAAGTCTCCATTGTGTCTCCTAATCATCATGCCTTTAAGACTCCATTTATGAAGTTAGCTAGAACCTTCTACTAAGGGCTGTGTTTTGTCGTGCTTAACATTAATGGTTGAACTAAGACTACGGCCAGTGCGATGCATGCGTGCTTCTACCTTGTACACCTCGAACTCCCTCGCCTCATTACTCCAAAACTATACCAGTTCAGGGGCGTCAAAAGTTGGAGGAATACATGTTTTATTATAGGAGGGCCGATAGGACATGATGTATATGATTCTATTGCAATTTCCCAATAGTTTATCTTTCTAGAGTATGCTTAGACTGATACCTGGAATTTTTTTATTAGAGGCTAGGCGATATCATAAAACTCTAGTTTCCTTTGAACTGCGAGTGACAAATCGTGAAGGTAAACCGTCAGGGCGCGCACACGGCGCTCAATTGTGTCTATGGTGGAGTGAATATTCATCTTTATTTGGTGATCTCCAGTATACGTAAGTATGAGCTTTACCGACTATTTGTTTTGTGATACCATACCGGCTTCACACAATGAATGCGATGTGGTCCAGATGTAATGAAGAGGAATCACAAGCGCTCCTCAAACTTGCTGGCTTGGTCACATATACTGGCACCCTATCTCCACCAGGAATTCAAGCCAATCCTCGCCATCTCCCTCCACCTATCTATTTTCTCTCCCCACTAGCACCAAGTTAGTACCCGAAAGTACTATGTATTAAGACGGGTCTTGTAGCCTCTAAAACTTTGACGGACGAAACATTAATCTCAGGCGAACATCTTTTAACAGGTAAGAATAGAGTCGAACGGACCTTTTGAGCGGGTGGAGGTGTTCCACCTGGGACGGTAGACTTGCGTATGTGTACTCTTTCCCAAACTGCTCCCGGCGAGATAGGCACCGCTTCATACCTCTTACCCACCCACCAGGATAATAGGTCAGAATTGTTGATATATATATATATATATGGTTGTACTTCGCGCCAATATGATTCACAACCTGAGATGGAAGGTACAAATACAGGAACGAAAGTCTTAGACTCGATCCTTTAGGAGGGGGCGGGGGACAGGAGACGTGGACGAGGACGGCATCTTGGCGTGAGGGCTAGGTTTTCTATCACCCCCCCCCAAAAAAAGAGCAAAAGGTACTGCAGCCGGGGATCAAATCCAGCTACTACCCCCACCCCGGGCTTGAACCCAGGACCTTCCGTCGTCCTGAGCACAAACTCTCGGTGTCTAGCCCGACGAGCAGTCTACCGAATAGACCACTCGCCCATGTTTGTCAAAGTCTAGAAGTGATACTTGGAAGGCTGGTGCCAACATGGGCTGGGACCCTAACCCTTCGGTGTCGGTGTTCAGCAACATTTTCCCCGATGAAGTATCCACCCAGGTGTTCAGTTAGGGAAGGAAGAAAGTTAATTGACGAGTGGAACAATACGAATAACGACCAGTATACACTCAGATGTTGGGCATGGCATAAGGACGAGGACGAGAGAAACGACATTGTAGCGGGGAACAATGACAGAGAGTACAAGTGGGGATTAGAAACGAACGTTTCGGGGGGAGGGGATGCACGGTGGAGCGTGGACGGAGGACGACTATGAAGCAATGAAGGAAGGCTACCGGAGGAAAACACCCAAGTGGGGACCTAAAGCAAAGGGAGACCAAAAGATTGGTTTTAAAAATTAATCATTTTCACTTTTGTAGACTACGGTCTGCATGCAATTAATGATTCAAAAAGTTCACACCAGAGCCAAGGACGAGTGATATCTCATGAGGAACGCATCTGTGAGCATCCAACCCGCTGTTCCCTGGATACATACATGTATCTATGTATAGCAATAGGTAATAAATGATGGAACGGGTTGAGACAGAGCGATACCTGTTTTAGGTAAAATGCCATCAAAATACGGTGTTTGTAGTACAATTGCAAAACTATATATCAGGGCGTTCCATCGCTTATTATCTATCGCTGTATATACATGTAGCGAAGAGAAACAACAGACACACACAATGGAACAAGCCTTAGTTATATAAAGTTGGGGACAAGAAAACTGAGAGCCGACCAGGCCGGGCTTACATACGCAAGCAAAATAGTCCTACGATTCACCTACATCCAGTATAAACATAATACACCACCTTTCTATATTTAATATGATTTGACTATCTTAACAAGGTTGATTGATACCAATAGACTCCGGAATCACTATAAAGTACATTAGTACTAGTAGTTGAGGGACTCGCGACCGCAAGTTGTTTGGTGTTTCCAGTTAATTGTGTGTTCTGTTTTATGAGAGCCCCCCCATCCCCTTACTTACCCCGTTCATGATACCTCCCCATATAGTTGTTAATATTATTCCGCATTATACACAACTACAAGTACAGATTTATTTATTCTCCGTAGTTGAATTTAATATACAATTTGGGGGTGAACATTGCGATGTAGAGGTCATGTCAGGGTTTCTCCGAGCAAAACGATTAAGAGTAGTACATATTAGAAGTAGCTTGGCGAATCAATGAATCTTAATCTATAGCGGGATCTTAAGGCAGAAGTTCAAGGAGGGGCAAAAAGAGCGGATGTTCTGGTCTCGTCCTACCCGACGATCTACCTAGAATATTAATTAGAAATATTAGCACACTTCATCACAGAACACACATATCGAGCTATCTTATATCATGAATTAAACAAAAAAAAAGAGCTATAGTATATCCATACCACTCACTATAATATGAGTATTTTACTCAGTGAAAGCAGCCTCATAGCTAGAGCCATGGTCCCAAATGAACTAAAATGGTAGAATATTAGTTATGGTCCTGACGGCTGCTGGTCGGCCTTATTGGTAGGAGGATAAAGATATTGGGAGGTTTCTGAAAAGAGTTGATATTCAAAATAATCTCGTGGGTCTGACGAGATCGAGGAGTAAGAGGAGCTACATATATCAAAAAAGAACCAGCTGATATATAAGAAATTGGACATGCTCGAGCGTCTGTGGATATAACATCAATATAAGGGGTGAGGTATTATGATGCAAAGCTTCATGAGTGATATCATGGCTATTGGGGTTGGGGCGAGGCAACAATGATAGAAGAGAACCACACACACCTTTTCTCATAACACGCTTCCACATCACTCTACACTCCTGTAGACTTATTCTTCTGGAGATCTCGATACTTACACATATAGACGACCTCCGGAGCTATTCCCCTCACTCAGACAGTTCACATAGAAAGGAAAAGATCAACGTTTTAATCAGTGCCTTTTCTCAACCAACCATGACTGACTGTCCGAGTAAGTGGGGTGTCCGAATGGCCCGGGATCGAGGTCTTCTATACGTGTAAGTATGTGTGCGTGTGATGACCAGCATGCATCTCGGTGTTCGGCGTCTTAAGCCAAACTCGGGCCAGACTGATCCTGCACGAAATAAGGTTTCAAAGGCTACCATGCCCGGCCCAACAGAGTGTGTCTTACGTGTCAGCATCGAATATTCTAGTTTGGGGTGGGGTAGCGTTCATAGACGCAATTACTACCTCTGAAATAGTTCGTCATTCGAACTATATGTACTCGCTAGGCTTCTATGCAAATCTAGAGAGTATAGATCTCGACGAGGCATCCTCTGCTGTGGGAGCTATGGACACCTTTCTAAAAGAACCAACAAAACTTAGTCGAAACAGGGTACTTAAATGTGTTTGTGTAGACTTAATAACTTTGGAGGCAGATCTGGAATAGTTTTTATTTGCAAGATCGACCAACAATACATGTACTTGTCTGTAATTTTTGTAGTCATCAGATAATATAGCAACCAGTAATCTTTATGATGAGCATCTATGAGCTTACTGGTTGTAGCATCTATATAGATTGAGACTCCGTGATTTAGATACAATTAAACTTAAAGGCTTACTTTAATCTCCTATACATGTACGGCCCGTCTTATATTTTATACTTCTGTAGGTACGTAATACGATATCTGTCATTTACTGCTTTCCTTAGTAAAATAGACTAGTATATCGGCGATTATCAGTTCCGAGAGGTTCTGTATGACAAAGAAGAGGGAAGCACGGACTATCCATGGAAGAGTATATAAACCCCGCTTTTCCCTCTCTTCCTCTCTTATTCTTGTATATTCATTGTATTATGCAGAATTGTTTAGCTACATATCTTTAACCACTTGAATTTACATATATTATTAGGATAACCAGTACTATCCGCATCTCCGCCCGCTACCAACTCTCCATTCTCCTTATCTCCTCTAATCCCTTCTCCTCTTCTTCTCTAATTCTCCTCTCCTCCTCTCCTCTTCCCTAGGGTGTTATTCACCCCCCCTCTACATCATTGGGGTCCCGATACCTCCTGGTTTCATGCCCGGCCTTGAAGAAGTACGTCGTTATTTTCCCTAACTTTCTGGACAGTTAACCAATTAATTAGGTATTTCTACCGATATTTACGGCACAGGGGGGTGCGGTGGCTGGCTTATACTTTCGGTTGTGGAAAACTGGAATTTGATGTTAACGATGGTGAGTTGAACGGTGAGTCAAGGTTATCTATTTCTCTGTTAGATGTTTCGTTTAGAATCATATACTGATATATTTTATACTTACAGGGGGTATATCGTACTTCTCCTTCTCGGCCCTTATGTCACCAGAACTTAGTTCCTCCAGGGTTGAGGCAGGTTGTGGTAGTCTGCCCGAGTAGTAGCAGATCGTGGTGTCCTGGCTGGTAGGGAGAGAGGAGTAAGTCATCTCATTTCCCAGTACTCAACTTGGGTGTATTTATTGAGAAACTAAAGACCAGTCCTATAGGAAAACTAAACGATATCGACGGGTATCAACAGCAGCATTAACGCTCAAGAAGCTGGTCTTCCAACCGAGTAGTCTTCATCCAAGACACGGTGGGCTGCAATATCTCGTATGTATCTCTCCCCCGGGCCCAGACTTTGCCATATAATTGTACTGACGTGAAGTAAGTAGACTCGAGAATCCTGAGCTTGTTTTATTATGGGTCAGGACCCTCTTCAAGGTCCAGCGGACTCTTGAACTATCCTCTCGGGGCGGTGGTTTAAATGAATCCGTAAGGGAGACCCGAGCTTTGTCTTCGCCAACACTACATGTACTTCTGGCTCTTTCAGAAGACTTGGCTGGGGGTCGGGAGAGGGGCCCACGCGAAGTCAGTATGTGGCTGGGTCCCCTTTTCTTTCTTTCCTTAAACCATTAGTGCCCCCAGTCAGCACGCTAGGACTCATCTTTTTCGCTTCCTTGAGACAAAGGAATCCATCGCCCCCCTATTATGTTTTCTGCGTCCATCGAGGATACAGTCCTCACATCAACTTGCTCTTTATGTTGGGGCGTTGTGTCCAGTTCTTTCGGTACCATCACAGTACCTCATGGTCAGGACCTCGGAGAATCCGCGATAATCCTCTTCTGTCGTGCTACACATTCTGTATTAGGTCAGTCTTAATTTTTGTGTATATATTTATATAGTGAAGGAAGGTTGTGTGAATGATGTGAGAGGACATCTTATTTTTAATCAAATTACAGTACCAAAAAAGGGGATGTAATACGTACTGTATCAATACGGAATTGTTTAAAACTTCCGAATTAAATCGGAATTCTAAATATTATACCGTAGCAATACCGTAGCAATACCGTAGTTTTGCGGTATTCTGCTAGGCGCGGTACTGGATCCACCCGCTTTTTTTGGTACTGTAGTTGTGGCTCTTTAAGATCGCTCTATTCAATCTTTCAATTGATCAACCAATCATCTGTGACAACAAATGAGAATCGCCAAGACCCGAGTGATGATGTGTGATTACTATCACTCGTATACCACAGGCTTCTTTCGGCGCATACGCTGTGAGTTTGTAACGCCCGACCCACAATTGGAGTGCCAGTGACTATACAAAACGTGGGACTGGCTCTGGTCAGGTTAATAGGCTATGAAAATAAACCCACTGACCCGTCAGGTCCGAGATGTACTTCCGCGTGAAGGCTCATGCTTTCTCGAGTTGTGCCTTACTTAAGCGGACCATCCCTCCTAAGTTGTTGGCAACACGGTCCTTGTATTATCAGTCTTGTTGATGCTCATTGCTTCCAAGTTACGGTCGTAGGTCATATCTTGTGGCTCTGATTGTTGTTGCTGTCGTTACATTGGTAAGTTTGAGCCTGGGCAATGGTGCTAGTTGCGCCAGCACTTGTTCATAAGCCATCACTCGCAGCTTCATAACCATTCACCCGGACTAGACAGCAATACAGACACTTTAATATATTGTAACGCTTCTTTATTAGTTCCCAACTGACTCCACACGGTGTAAAAAAGATCAGACACGAGATCCCGGGAACCTTTTCGAGGCAATACCCGAGATTGCTTGGCCTTGTGGATCGTATTCACAAACACATATAAAGTACAGTCGACAATATTATCGATCATAAACCGGCATGGAGTCTTTTCCTTTCTCGCCTCTCTTTAGGCTACAAGAGACAGGCGGATTATCCCTTTCCGCCTTATTTGTTTTGCTGACCCAGAAGCACTCGTTGGGAAGACAACGTAGGCTAAACCACGCATACACATATATAGTTACTTCTGGCCAGAATATATCGCCCTGCTATCCACCAATCTTTGCTGATAATCTTCAACACACCGAAATTAAGCACCACTGAGATAGTTATAACATTATGTGGACCACGTGGTACATCTACGGCCACACCTCTTTCACCCGTAGTGACCCCCTTACCTCTTTCACTCGTAGTGATCCCTCACCTCCATACAGACACAAAGGGCCCAGATACACACGCCGGTTACCGGTGTATATCACCCCCCAAGGAAGACGACAATACCTCCGCTCCCTTTTTTTATTTCTTTTAATTCATATAGATTGATTCTAGGTACAAAAACTGCATGTAGGCAAAGCCTATGGCATAAAGACCTAACCTCTTCTGTCTGTATATTCTCCGCGGCCGCCAAATACTTGCTTGATAGATAATACGTACTCTGCCAGCCCAGCCAGCTAAATACTGATACCCAACCCCGCAGATATCATGCAGTGCCTTCGGTACGGCCGCCGAAACACTGCTAGCTACCGCGCATTCTGGATGCTACTAGAAATAGAAACAGAAACCATGCAAACTCTCGAGATCTACATCTGCCAAGACAATGATCACCAGCACTCGACTTAAGCTTACGACGACTGTAACGCCAGCCCCTACTATCCAGATAAAATGCACAATCACCCGGATAGGTTCAACGTACACAGCTCGGATAAGAATAATAATATTTTCTATCAACCTTCCCCTTCCACTCCAGAACGTAAACCGCAAAAAAAAAAAAAGCAAAGAGTCATAACTATCTTTTAAGCACAGAAAGAGAAAAAAAAGGAAATAGTACATCTGTACGGGTTAGGTATCTCGTTCAACATATACACAATCATAGTAGCGGGTCATTTTACACAAAGAAACGGGCAGGAAGAAAGAGTAGAAAAGAAAAGAAAAACATAGCATCGGCCCTCTCTGTTTCCGCCACCGGCGACGCCACCACTGCGGCCAAAGAAAACCTCGGGAATACTGCTATGTTATTTGAATAGAGGAAACATAAAAACAATAATGCCGCGCGTCTTTGCCCGTAGGACTAACCGGATCGACTTTAAACACCACGGAACTAATTGTTAAAGTTAGCGAATCGGAACTTCTCTACAATGAGCTACAGGGGTGTGGGGCCATAAACTCACCAGCCTCAGAATCAAGAACCAACTGCATCCCAAGAACCTAAACGCCGACAGCCCTGCCACACTCCACAGCACGACTGCCAGATATACCTTACTCCTCTGTGATTCTACAGCGGCATCGTTATCCGTCATACGGTCCAATCCGGCAGAGTTCAGAATCCCAGCAGCAAGTGCAAAATTCGTAAACATCCACACAAGCACGACACACGACCTGAAACCTGCGTAGTAATCCTTCTGTTTCTGCGATTCGCTGGGCTTCTCGATTTCTTTTTCGAGCTTAACGGCAAGAGATCGCAGCTCAGATTCGTACTGCTCGTCGAGATCCTTGTCGTCGGTAGGCACATTCATATCGGCCTTGCCGTCGACGGTGGTAACAGTTCCGCCCTGGATGGGCGGGGGAACATCAGGACCTTTGGTACCCCAAGAAATGTCGTGTGTGTTACAGAAGGCATAGACGTTGAGAACATTGATATACGAGGGTGAGAGTAGGAGATATTGAATGAACTAAATCACAATGTTAGGATATTTCAATGGAATATGCAGCGTTATAGGATGGGGGACATACACTTGTGAACATATGCCACGGCTCAAAAAACATGAAAGAGGCCACAAAATAAAGGATATAGGTCGAACATAACGAGACCAATAAATCTCTGAAAAGCTGGTTTGAGAAGAGACTGCTGAAGGCAAAGTTCCCGTTATTTTGGGCCATCTCCGACATTACAGACTTGACTGAGATAAACACGGCCGCAAACAGAAGATACCTATAAAAATAATTATTAGTGACCCCCCAAAATTTTGAAACTTGCGGGAAACGTACAACATGATAATAGCCCAGAAGACAACCATCGTCATGTACAGCTTTTTCGTACCACCAGGTGTATTTCCAAGTGACAGGACAAAGCATGTAAGTAATGTTCCCAAGTACAGCCATTCGAAAATAATACTGAGATATCTCCCCGGCGTAAAACCCAATGAAGGCTCCGCCAAAGCAACTGTTAAAATTCTGAATACCAAGAAGAAATTGCCCTATTCACCCTAAAATCAGTATCCATATACGTAGCCTTATCCTACTGACAAGTTGGAGGAGGGGGGAGACATACAATAGCGAACCACGAAAACAGCATAGAAACAGTTTGGTAAAAGAACTCGACCAAGAAAGCCATTTTCCTCATCATGGAGTGACTACTCCGCCAAATATCGAATGTATGCGCTAATGCATAAATCGCCGCAAAGAAACTTCCGTTCAGCCATCTTCGCCGCTGAAGAATCAGCTCGCTCATTTCATCCGGCACATCCGTCTCGGCGGACGAGCTCTTGACATACTGCAGCACCCAATTACAATTACGCTTCGACACAAGCTCGAAACACAGAATACGATCCTCAGCCAAGTACATATTCGCCGTAAAAATGCCTGCATCACTACCATGCATCTTTTCTCCCTTAAAGTACTTCTCCAGTGGGCCCTGTCCGACAAGATCATTCTGCAACGCAGTATACCGGTACGCCGAGAACGCACCGGGGAGAACTGAAATAAACCCGAATACACTCTCAAGCGGCTTGTCGAGAATGTTGGACATTTTGTACTCAAAGTTCTGAGTTGCTACAAGGGGATTCAGGAGATATCGTCCGCCGGGCCCCAACATGGCCTTGATTTCCCCACATGCTCCGGCGCACTGCGGGTTGATGTCGAACGCTTTCCACAAATGGTAGATACTCGTCCCGCCTGGTTTCGTCCCGGCGTCAATGAGCACGCATACATTCGGGTCCAAAACTCGTCCGAACGCCTGGAAAAACCAACGATGGGAGTTGATCTTCTTCTGGTTACGCTCCTTCAAGCAGAATATCATTTGGACCGGAACGGCGTTCTTGCCGGTAGCGCTAAGCCTCACCATGTCCTTGTTGTCGAGCTCAATACCAACCTGGGTAGTATATTCGTAGATATGCGCGGTCACATCATCTTCATTGACCCTTGTCTTTGCGATACCCTCCTGATAACAGCCCATTCCAGCTAGAACACTTCTAGTTCTAGGGTTGATTTTACCACGTCCGTCGCTCACGACACAGACAACAACTTTCTTCCAGGCGTCTGCGCCCCAGGTTGCGGAACGGGTGCGAGAACATAGGTATGCGATATTCTTGAATACACCAGCCATTGTCCTTGAAAACAGGACTTCGTCCTCATTATACATGGTTACTACAATGAACAGTTCTGTATGCCTCGGCTTCTGGAAGAGTTGCTGGCGGAGTGTGAATTTCTTCTCAACGAAGTCTGAAGGATCGCAGGTCGCCGCTGTATATCTCATGTGAGTGAACTCACGCTCCTTCTTCTGAGGCAGCATTGCTAGTAGCTTTTTTGGTACCGGGCAATCTAGGACTAAGTTCCCGTTAAAGAGTTCTACCTTCTTTACAGTTTTCCATCTACGCAAACCAGGCCCGGGAGTTGGCGTTGATCCGACAGGCGATGGAGTGCTTTGCGAGAAGTAGTCATTATGCCCCTGTAGTGGGGTATTTAGTTGTGAATGCGGGTCCAGAATCGGCCGTCTGTCATCGTCAGCGTAGGGCGCTGGTTGGGTGTTGTAGTGCGTTAAAGGATATCCGTCTTCGGGAGTATGTGGCTGATATGGATCAGGAGAATAGTTATCTGGGTGGTCGGCTGGGTACAACTGATGAGAATATGGTGGTGCAGCGCTCGCGCCCACAGATTGACGATGGGTTCGCGAGGGGGGCAGCGGGGGAGCTTGGTCGTAAGAGTGTGATAGGTTTGATACCGAATACTGTAGTGGGCCGCCATGCACCGAGTCAGAGCTGCAAAAAGAGAAAGAAGAAGGTATCACGGCTGAAAGCTATGAGAGACAAAAAGAACACCAAAACTCACGGTAGGTTGGGACATAAGCCTATTCCCATCATCAAGCCAATCTAGCATAGAAGTTCCTGCAGCAAGATACCCTCCCGTGTTCTGCCTTTGAGGTCTATAGGGCATCTCACCACCCTGCTGATAACCAGCAAGTGGATGAGCCGGTGACGGAGTTCTATGATCCATCGGTACAGAAGGTTGATAATGAGGATCGTAGGGCTGCTGATGTGGTGGTACTGGAGGTTGAGCAAGGGGACCGGTTTCGTCGTCTGAAGAATCCTCGTGCGCGGGAGGATGGGGGAAATCAAGACGCGAGTAAAAGTCGTTACTGTTATTAGCCATGGGAATGGGCGCGGCGGCGAGCTTTCTATGTAGGTCTGCGACTGAGAAAAAAGGGATCTGCGAGGGGCGGTGTGGGGGTGTTGCGCTTGCGTCTTGCCAACCCTATGTTAAAATTACGCGCGATAGGTATATTGATTGCGACTCTAATGTTTTGGGGCACGTAAAATGAGCCTATGTTTCTTTCAGATTGGTATTTACTTTTCAGACCCTTTATTTCTGTTTCTAGACAGGATG
Organism: Morchella sp. 2016-41; assembly: GCA_024713855.1. Taxonomy (NCBI): domain Eukaryota; kingdom Fungi; phylum Ascomycota; class Pezizomycetes; order Pezizales; family Morchellaceae; genus Morchella; species Morchella sp. 2016-41. The sequence goes on from JAMGZD010000003.1 coordinate 3,294,659, forward strand.
GTGGAGTAATAGTAACAGCGATGCGAGTTGCTGTTTGCTAACTGGATAGTATTTCCCCTGATCCTGGCGATTTCAGGTATGCAAGGTGTAATGAGGCAGACTCTATAGGCCAATAAAATATAAAATATAAAATATAAAAGCCACGGTGCCGATGCCGAAGATATTCACTGTTTACGATTGTATCTTAGCAAATGCATTCATTCTACCACCGCTCTTCGCCAAGTCCGCCTTCCCCATTGTGCGGAGCTTATGGAATTCCCTGGGCAATGACATATCGCAGAAAGTCCACGACGACAGGTGACGACGCCTGCGCGACAAGGCTTACCCCCAGGGCTAAGTAGAAGAAATGATACGAGACAAAAAAGACATATACATACCTCAAGTGGCCTTTCCTTCTATCTCTGCTGCTAACCCTTCTTCTTCTTCTTCTTCTTCTTCTAGTTTACCAGTATCCCCCAAGCGCGGACTGTTTCTCTAGACGCGGGCCTGGTTTAAATTAAAGTTACCTGAAACCTCAGTTTCTGCCTGATCGACTCTGCGTGTTTGAGCAAGGAAGCGCGAACAAGCTAGCTGCAGCTGGCGAACTGGAGAGTCAGAAGCCGGGTAGAAAAAGATGTAAAAGATGAAACGAGTAGAAACCAAGAGAAGACTTTAAGAGGGGCTTGCTCGAACTCTACTCCAGCTTGATTCGAAGTTGAGTAGCAGACAGGTATCACCAAGAAGGTTGTTGGAAAAGAGCTGGTATTTCTATTGCCGTCTTGGCAAGAACTTCCAGCCGCACGTGCGGCTGATTGAACCGTTTTGAGTGAGGGGAAGAAGTGCCCGACCTACCATGGTGCACAAAAACAAGCCTCTCGATGCTTCCGGAAATAGATAATAATGGGCGTCCTTGGGGAGTGCGAGGCAGTGTTCTCGATGTAGGCACTTACAGCTAACTACTAGGTATTCCATAGTAGGTACAATACTAATACTTACTGCTAACTACTCTAGAGTACTCACTCCACCGCATGCCTCTACGAGCAGGCATATCCTGCTGTATGTAATTTGTCTTTTTGTTCTCTTACATGTTAATTCCGGGGTTTCACACAACTAAACCACCCGCTTTGTGGCCCCAGGTGCAACAATCATCACACACAGCTGGATTTAGATAAGGTTAGACCACACCCACCTCAGCCCTAAGTTGAGAAATTGTGCCACCGGTAGGAGAGAGGAAAATGCGGCAGAGAAAGGCATAAAATACATGAACCTACATACATACATGACCTTTTTCGGGACAGTTAATGGAGACGTAGGTACATACTCGCAACTTCATAGCGTTTCTAAACACAACCGCTATTGCATGCCATGCAAAAATGTAACCTTGGCGGTTTTTGATGTGTATGCAATATTGGTTGTGTTCAAAAACGCTATGAAATTGCGAGTACATACATGTACCGGGAAACCGCTCCCTGTCAACCAGTCACTCAGCCCGGGTAGTAGTGGCTGTACGTAAATACACAAAGGATAAGAAAGCTTGGGGTCAACGTGTTCTTGCAACCCTGGGCTGGGTTATTCTTGGTGGCATTAAAGCACATGAGAGAGCCTTGATCCATCGATCGTCTGCACACAAAGGTTACAGTCCGTAGATAAGTACAGCGGTGGGTAATAACTGATGGAACGACTGAGACAGAGTGATACCTCTTTTGAGTAAAAAGCCACCAACATACGGTGTTTACAGGTATAACCGTATCTCAGGGCGTTCCATCATTTATTACCTGTCGCTGTACATGTAGTCAACACCCCCCCTAAAGTTGAGGATATTATACCTACCGTAGGCCTGTGCCAGCTACGCAATGAATATCTTAATCAACTGGATGATTTTTGACTCGCCCTCCCTCTTGCTATGGTGCGAGAGGCCTTGGGGGGCGACCTTGTAATCCCTGTTCACACCAGTTCAGTATTGTAGCACTTGATACAGCCATAAAGTCGAGTTAGAGGTGAGGCTCTTCAATGTTTGCTTCCCAGAGCCAATGAAAGAATTGACTGAAGTGGTGTATACAGGGTTGACAAGGTCGCCCTTTATTCTTGCACCATACTTGGTTAAGCTTATTTTTCTACAGTGCGCCTGCATAGATGGTTTATGCACCTAGAAGTGAGCCTTAGGTTCTTATTCGATCTACACTTGTTTGCGAGCGCGTATCCTGACATGTGTCATTTCATAAATACACATGTATCTCTGACAATCGGTAGCTAAGAGCTGGCGGTTAACTACTTCAATTAGTGTCGAGCTTAAGCTTTTACATGTATGTACGTCGAATAGTGGGAGAATTACATGTACATGTACTCTTGGTTTGATTTGTTGGGATGGGTATAGTCAATCTGCCAATCAGGTCTGCTACCTAAGCCAAGAGTTAATCCAGGGGATCGAGGGAGTGCAACACAAGCTCTCACTCGTATACCTATGTAACTTATATATATGTAGATGCTGAATCAAGTGATAAAACTGCAGGTTGGAAAAACTCTATTAAAAATGTGAGGGTAAAGCTACTAGTGATAGTAGCGGTCAAATAAAACAAACAGCAATCGATACATGTGTAGTGCCAATAAATCAGGACAAGTCTTGTTATCATGTCTAGCGCCACACGTAAAAGCCCACGTTTCTAGAAGGATGAAATACCCCGCGTCACCCCACTTAAACCCTGAACTCCATCCTTTAGGCACCTCCTCATTCAAGTATTCCTTCCATTTCCTATTACATCGTAACCAACCAATCATGTCTCCAGATCCGACTAGACCTGCATCTCCGTACGCCGACGTCGATATGGCTGATAGTGCCGACGCCGACGCCGTCTCGGTCCTATTCGTATGTCTCGGAAATATCTGCCGTAAGACTCAAGCCCCAACCATCGGCCCGAGCAAGTTCATAATCTAAAGCGCCATCTAGGCTCTCCTATGGCCGAAGGTGCTTTCCGTAGGACTGTTAACAATGCTGGCTACGCTGCAAAATTCCGCAAGATTGACAGCTGTGGGACTGCAGCTTATCATTCCGGGGAACATGCGGACCCTCGTAATGACCTCCCTAGCATATTGTCCTCGTGTGTATGTTGCTGATGAATTTAAATGCTCTGCCAGGAACTCTTCAGATCCTCGCTAAGAACTCCATTCGCTTGGACCATCTTGCTCGTCAGCTACAGACGAGTGACTTTAAGAATTTTGATTACATCCTTGCTATGGATGTAAGTCACAAACCTCTTTGCTACATGCGTACCTAGATTGCTAAACTAGTCTTATCTAGAACTCCAACCTTCGTGATATTAATCGCATTAAGCCTAAGGATAGCACCGCTAAAGGTTCGATTGTTCTTCTACATCGCCAAGACTTTTTGTTGACTATTTTAATGTTTAGTGAGGCTCTTCGGGCACTATGGCTCCCGCAGGGACGAACAGGTGGAGGACCCTTACTACGGCGGCCAGTCCGGTTTCGAGAAAAACTATAACCAGATCGTCGACTTCACTAAACGCTTTCTGGCTGAAGAATTCAACGCGGATATTCCCACTGACTCTTAACTGTAGTAAGGTGGACGGAGGCAAGAAGGTTTCGGGATATTTATTGGTGAATTAGAATATGTGTAGTGCGAATATTTCCTCGCTCGGTGTGTTTGGCGTTCTCAATAAAGCAAGATAGAACCACTTTAGCTGTAGGCGTTATGTGTCAGTTGTTTTGCGAGGCGGCGGCTGAGCAGGCGAGTGGCTTTTTTTCTCTCGTTGTTGTCTCCAGCTGCTGAAGGTAAAGGAGAGCGTATTCGATTCGGGGGGTTGATACCCATCTACGATCTATCTATAGTGTATCCACAACTTTGTGCGGGTTTTCCTCAATAGCCACGGAGACGTCATTGTCGTGGCCCAGTAACATGATGTAGTTCGCCACTCGCAAGTAAAGTCGTAGATCTCCTGCGATTCGCCGTTGTCATCAAAACAAAACCCAGTGAGCCGTTGCTACGTGCATGACCTTTATCCTTATCGAACGTCGTACAGGCAAGAGCCCTGTTTCCACATGTAATTGACGTAAGATTTCGGTAGGAGGCAAGTGATATAAAATTTCAGGGAGACTGCGCGGCATGATCCATCCATCTGTCTGTACTTAAGTGCCCACGGGCTCTCTGACTTTTAGCTTCGGAGAATGACTATAAAGTAAAATCACGCCTCGATCGAGCTTCTCTCCTTACTTGCCTAGCTAGCTTCGCATTCCTATATCTTTAGTACCGGGTCTTCATATCTACATCTCTACAGAATAGAGAAATACATTCAAGTACTACTTATTTACCGATTATCAGCTACCTACTACCTACTAGCTAAAGCTACATACAAGACACAGCCCGATATATAAACATACAAACAAACGAATAAAGAAACAAAAGAAAACAAACCCCCCACTACACAATGACTATCAACACAACAACCTACGAGAAAACCCCCTGGCCAATAGAGCTTCTCGAAAAGCCCTCCGACTCCGAGCCCGAATCAGAATCCGACTCTGAGCCCAAACCCGAACCCAAACCCACCCGTTCCCCCCACGACGGCCGAGTAAGCTCCCTTCCCCCTCCCCCCCAATTCCCCACCTCCTACCTCACATGCACCTTACTAACATACCTGCCAAATCTCCAGTACATGCGTACATTGCTCCCAGTCCTCGATGCCGCCTTCGCCGCCGAGTCAGTCGGCAATGTTGGCGCCGTCTCAGACTCATCCAGCCGCGACCCCGAAGCCGATGCTGGCGATGCTGCCTACGATACTGCCGATCTGGCGAGCTGGCGGACCTGGACAGACGTGACGGGTGAGTGGAGGACTGTGGCGCTGTTTCTGGGGAGGGAGGAGGACGGCGCGGCGGTGAGGATTAGGAGGAGGGATGGGGTGGAGGTTGTCGTGGATGTGGAGAGGTTGGGAGTGGGAGATAGGGGGTTGGTGGCTATGGAGGGTGAGAGTTAGGGTTTGTTTGATCATGGGAGGGGAGGGGATTGATAATTTCTGATAGCTCCTGATAGTGGCGTGTTTACTTTTATTGTTTTTTCGCTATCAGAATATGGTGAGGTAGTTGGGGTGTAATTCTGGCTCATTCTTTCTTTTCTTTCTTTTTTTCTTTCCCATGGGGAAGCGGCTGGTATGGGTTCTTTTCTTTTCATTTCTTTTCTTTGACTTGTCTTCGAGTTGTTTTCATAAGTCCGATTCATAGAAGCTGGTTAGCTAGAGTCTAGACAGGTTCCTCCCAGGTAATTACTTTTCCCTTGTCAATGTTTCTTATGTAGCTTAGTATATAAGCCATCCAGCCGGGAACTCCCGGCTGCGGTTGCGGTTGGGGGGTTGATTATAGATGTTTTCTTAATAGTTGTCGCACGTACGTACGTGCGTTACTTTTCTGCCAGCTGAATCTTTTTATGTTGTTTCATGTAAGCTTTGGGTATTTTCTGCGGATGCGGATGTTCCGCGATGGCCCGGTTAGACTTGTATGTAGGTAAATTGGGTCATGGTGAAAACTGGCTTGAGCTCATATGATTGATAATCACTCGCCCATTTCACCATGGCTTTGGGCTTCTCGATTCGATCCCTCCTCGATTGATTGCGAAGGTCCCGGGGGTTTGGGTAGATGGTGATAGCTACAGTGGTGAGATGGTGGGTCAAATCGAGGGCCGGGTGTTTTGTATCGGCTAGTGGATGTGAGTTGTAATGTAGTGTGATGTAGTTGTGGTGGGTGACCCTCATGAGATGTCACTCGGTGTCACGACTTAGCGCTGGTGGATTAGTACTACAGTCGACTACCGGCTATATGTTAGCAGCAAATGCATGTAGTAACCACATAGGCTCTTCCTACTACTACTGCTGCACTGCTAATACTGCGCAGCAGCTACTACATGTATGTACTTACCACTACTACCACCACCACCGCCCACCGCTCACCACTCCTCTAACTCCCGGAGAGAACCTCATTGCAGCCAACCAGTTAACAACTGCTAACAATAACACCCACACAAAGCATCTTAAGCACGGACATAGAACTAATAACCCCACCCCTGTCACCCCCCCCCCCCCCCGGGCATGATATTAGAGAGCGGAGTGGGGCTTCCCGGTCCGGGGGGTACATACATGTACACATGTAGAGTGGACGGCGGTGGGGGTGCGGTGAGAAGGAGTGGAATCGGAGGTTGCGCTTTTGCGGACCGGAGACCTGGTCGGTGGGATTCGGGTCCGGGGAGTGCGGTGGGTGGGCTCGGGTTTGGGGGGGTTGGGTAATTTGGGTGAGACATGGGGAGTGAGGTGAGTGAGAGGATAAGGTGGATAGCGAGGAGATGGGGAGGTAGAGAGATGGAGAGATACATGTAACTATGGGTGACGTTGAGATAAGGTGTGATTGCTTAGCTATGTTGGAGTGCAGGCAGATTTGGTCCGGTATGGAGGCAGAGTTAACGACGGCGACGACGTTAGGGACGGCAATGCCAGCAAAGCCGTCAGTCAGTCAGTCAGTCAGACCTCAGTCAACTTAAACAGTATCAAATCAATTCCCACATTCCCTTCACTTTCAGAAAATGTGACCGCCGATCAGCACCCCACTCTAAAATTATAATCCGTGCTGGCCCCGATCGAGTCAACATTCAGGTACCGAACGCCGTGCAACCGATTCTGGTGATTTCTCCGGGCAGCTGTTAGTTTTGTGTTTGTTCCCCCATCTGCCATCTGCCATCCCCATCTCCATACATGTACGCCCAATCCTATCTTATCCCAGTGATGATCTTTTTTTTTTTTGCCGGCGGTGTGCAGAAGCTGCGGTTCAGTGGTACTCGTAGCTAGGGGGCGGATGTTTTTTTTTTTGTTGGGCGAAAATATGGGGCGGGCAGGACAGCGCAGGGCAGGTGGGAACAGAATGTAATTTTAAAATAAATGTTTACTGGCGGCGATTGTTCGGATTATTCCCCCCGTCGGGACATACAGAAGAAATGGAGATGGCCATGGAAGAATGCAGACAGACATCACGAGGTCTTATCCCGACAAACAACGTCGACAAACTCGCAGACAAAGCAGAGAAGACAGACAGACAGACAGACAGACCACTCCGGACGGTGAGACCCGTACCTATGATCTGACGCGTAATTGGAGCAATTGGATTGGGGAAGGGGGTGGGACGTTTTGCAACAACATCCTCCTTCTGTGGATATCTACATGTAGCTTGTGGGTTGTGAGGAGAAGGAGAGTTTTCATTAGCTCGACTGTTGGTCGTAATTATACAATTGCAGGTCACGATGTATGACGGCAATTGCACGTTATGTAAAAAGGACGGGGCTCTGCGTTTCCTTCCATCCCAGCTCCCGTATATGCACATGTACCTGCCTGTCTGCGCTGCCCGGCCTTTAATTTCGGATCTTGAGGTTTATCATTGTTTTTATGGGGAAAGAGAAAGAAAGGACGGGGATTTAATTTTGTTTCTCCATGTTAATTCTGCGATGGGGCATTCTTGGCTTGCATGGATCGGTAACAAATGCGATATGATATGATCTGGGTGTTGACAAAACTTGGCTTACTTGTCCGTCAACACCCAGGGCCCGCCAATACCCGTAAACGACAGTAGGTACAGATCTTCCAACCAAAGTTCGCACCCCCAAGGCAGCAGGTATGTCATGATTGATAATTGCGAGTGGTTCGCCCATTGTCTATCTTGGGGGGCCCCTCATGTTCCTCATGATCCTCTATGCATATACAATACATATACCTACGAGCTGTAGCAATTGAATTGACGCTGGGGGGATTCTCTTTAAATAACTACATGACAGCCTTCTCTTGAGTCCAATTAAGTGGCTTGTGAACGAGTGAGATGGTGAGTGCGAGTTGTGCGTTCGTGTGATTGTGTGTGTGCAGAGTGGTGCAGAGTGTGAATGTGGAGTGTAAGTGATCATGAGTGAGCAAGTATGTTGGGTGTCAGAGAGAGAGAGTGTGTGTGTGTTAGTTCGTGTCCGCATTGATTGATTGGCTGCCCGTGGTGGTTGTGTCTCCAATCGTTCCACCAGCCCGGTCCTTCATTCATCCTTTACCTCTTTCTGTTTTCCCTCACGACATTGTAGCCCTGCCTGTTCCTGTTCCTGTTCCTGTTCCTGTTTTCTGTTCTGCCCATCCTACTGACATCCACACTTGCCAGGACACACAGGTACAGATCAGATATAGGTACCGACAGACGGACATACATACTCCCGTCTCTGGGACACCCACTGCTGCTTGCTGCTACCGTTCTACCGCTCCCAATACCACCATCACTACACTCCTTCCCACCACCACACACGTTCATTCATTGATTGATTGATTGCCTGGGATAATCTCTATATCTCTTCATCCATTTCTCTCTCCCAGAGAAATACAAAAAAGAGATAAAGAAGAAGAAGCAGAAGAGGGAGAGTAAAAGAATACAGAAGGATACAGAAGGGGAACAAGGCTGCCCCAATACTTGATTGATTGACGCCTTACCAATCACTACATCATCACCAACCCAACCCACTTGATCGGGTTTTTTCCCTTCCAATTCCAGGCATTCTACATAACTATCCACACACACTTCACACACAATCACGCTCCACACACACACACACACACCACACGCACCCCCGTGAGGTCACAGTGATAGCGACAGCGATAGTAACAGTGCCAGCTAAATCCTCCGTGAAACGATGGATATTAGCTCTCTCCTCTCTCCCTCCGAGGACTCCTCCCCCCCCGCAACAAATGTAAACTCATCCTCCGCATCCCCGCTCCCTTCACGCCCCTCGTACCTCGACGCTTCAAACGCAAACCCTCCATCCTCGTCAATAACGCCAACTGGCCTCTCGGCGCCGTCGCCCCGCACAAACTCCCGTGGCTCCCCCGCGAGAAGAACGGGCGTTGCCCATTTCATCGCCCGCATCCCCTCCTCCGCGCCGCCTCACCATCGCATCCCATCCCCCGACAATAATACCGCAATGGACGAGGACCCCCCCGCCGTCACGGACGTCCGGATGGATGGCGACGACCGCGAGAGCGGGCCAGACGACGACGGGCTAATGGTAGACGACGAGGGCGCGAACTCAACGGCGGCGGCCATCGTCGAGCCGCTGTCGGAGGCCGACTACCAGCGTATCCCAGCCCTGCTCGAGTTCATCACCGACCGCCCGTACCAGTACGAGTCCCACGTCGAGTACATTGGGCTGCTGCACCGCGGGTTCCTCGCGCACCAGCAGGCCGGGAGTGAGGGACCGTATCCGTTCCTGGAGGATCTGCGCAAGGGCCGGCAGGAGATGCTGGAACGCTTTCCGCTCAAGGAGTCCATGTGGCTGGAGTGGATTGCGGACGAGTCGTCGATTGCGAGAAGCGCGGAGGAGGTTATGATTGTGATGGAGCTGTGCGCAAGGGCCGTGGAGGAGGAGAATGCGAGCGTGACGCTGTGGAGGACGTATGCGCAGTTCCTGGAGGTGCAGCATTCGGAGGCAAGGAAGAGGAAGAGGAGCGGGTTCGCAAACCAGGCGGAGGAGGTTATCAGGGAGCTCTTTACGATGGAATTGGTCATGGAGACCTATAAGCTGGGGGCTCAGGCTACGATGCATGTCATCTCGGATGTGGGTTTTTTTCTTTCTTCTCTGTTTGATTCCTGTGTGTCGGGGGTAGGGCTGATAGATTTTATAGAGCAATTTGATATGGGACAGATACCGCGATCTCCTCATGAAGGATCTTGAGGCCAGCCCAAGGTAGTACTCAATTCGTGCTTAATTGATTCATGTTTCAATGGCTGACACTACACAGTTCCGCAAAACTCGAGTACATCCGAAACCTCTACCAAGCCCGTCTCCAGGTCCCCCACGCAACGATCAGCGACACATTCAGTGCCTTCAGTAGCTTCACGACCCGCTACAATAACGCAAACTACGAGTCTGTCATGGTCTCCACCAATAAGATCTACGCTATCGCCCTCGAAAAGTACTCGCAGCGCGAGATCTTTGAGTTGCGCCTGAAGCGCGAGCGGGACAACACCGCCGAGGAATGGAACATCTGGGAGGAGTACCTCAAGTGGGAGACAAACCAGCCCAAGAAGAAGCTGGACCACGAGATGGCGTGCACGCTCTACGAGCGCTGCCTGCTGCGCTTTGGCGATCAGGCAAGGGTCTGGGAGGCGTATGTCTACTTTATATTAGAGAAGGTTAATACTAGCTCACGCGCCATCTCGGTGCTCACGAGGGCGACGAGGCATTGTCCGTGGTCGGGGACGCTATGGGCGCAGTACATTATTGCGCTGGAGAAGGGCGCACAGCCGTTCGATATTGTCTCCGACGTGAAGCACAGAGCGACAAAGACTGGGATGCTGGACCTCGGGGGTCTCGAGGAGGTGCTCAAAGTCAACATTGCCTGGTGCGGATTCCTGAAGCGACGGGCGTTCGAGCAGGACGCAAGCGAGGACGACTTTGATATGGCGGAAATGGGAATCTCGGAGGCCGTGACGGAAACCGGCAAGGAGGATCCAGAGTACCGATTGCAGCGCATCCATATCAACTTTTGCACGCTGGCGAATAAGCTTCCGGGTGCGAGGAGCATCTGGAAGGAGCTGGCGGGCACGCAGGCGAACTCGTATGAGTTCTGGCTGCGCTACTATCAGTGGGAGCTGACGCATGGGGAGAAGGATACTGCGGGGGATGTGCTGAAGCAGGCGCTTAAGGTCAAGACGATTGATTGGCCGGAAAAGATCTTGGAGACTTATAGGAACCATGTAGAGGACTACGGAAACGTGCAGAACGTTGAATGGTGTACTATACGGTACAGGAAACTGTCAATGGAGATCCAGGAGAGGCGGACTAGGGTAATTGTCTTTCCCGGACTAGGTTGGTATACAACAGAAAGTAATACTGACTGTACTGCAATAATAGGAAGCACAGGAAGCAGTGGCCTATCAACAAACGCAGTATCAAGAGCAGCAAGAGCAGCAAGAGCAGGAAGCTGATGCGGCACAACCCGAAGAAGAGGCTCGAGGGACCTTGAAGCGGCGGAGGAGTATTCTCGAGGCTGACGATGCCCAGCAAAGCAAGAAGCCCAAACCGGAAGTCTTTATCAAGGACATGCCACTTGCGCCTGCGCTCCCATCCGCAGCGTCTGCGGCTAAACGTGACCGCGAGAACACCACTGTCATTGTGAAATACTTGCCGGCGGGGTATCCGGAGGTGAAGGTGCGGCAGTTTTTTAGAGAGGTTAGTTAGTGGGATGGGTTTTTCTGTCTTTCTTTCCCTTGGTTTTTTTGTGAAGAGGGTACTAACTTTTTTTTCAATAGTGTGGCACGATCAATAGTATAAACATAATTACCGAAAAGGATGGACGGTCTTCAACCGCGACAGTCGAGTTTGATACCAAGGAGGACGTTCTTGCAGCGCAGACCAAGGACGGGAAGAGTGTTGAGGGACGTGCGATTGAGGTCCAGATCGGGACAGGATCGACGCTATATGTCACGAATTTCCCGCCCTCTGCTGACGAGGCCTATATAAGAGACTTATTTAAGGGTGTAAGTTTTTCACTTTACTTCTTTCTCTTTATCCACCCCCCGGCAGGTTGAGCTGATTATTGGGTCTCTTTAGATTGGTGAGATCGTTGATGTACGCTTCCCGAGTCTAAAATACAACACTCATCGACGCTTCTGCTACGTTCAGTTTGTGTCGTCCGAGCAAGCGCAGAAGGCGACGGAATTGAATGGGAAGCAGCTGGGCGAGAAGGAGACATTGGTCGCGAAGATATCGGCGCCGAATCAGAAGGTGTCGCGATCGGGTGCAGTGTATGATTTTCCCTGAGTGCCCCTTTTCGTGATTGGCGAGGTGTGATTGGTGCTGATTTGATTGGGTGGCATATTAGGCATGAGGGTCGTGAGTTGTTTATTCGGAACATCGACTTTAAAGCCAATGAGAAGGACCTCGAGGAGCTGTTCACGAGATATGGAAAGGTCGAGAAGGTCCGGATGCCGCAGGGGCCCAGAAAAGGGTCGCATAAGGGTTTTGGATTTGTGTCTTATGGCACTAGGGTAATTTTCCCAATATATTTGCTTTACCAAGCAATTTGCTCACTTCATCAACAGGAACAAGCGGATGAAGCCGTAGCTCTGAACGGATTCTTACTCAAGGGCCGCCCTCTCGATGTCACCATCGCCTCAGCGAACCCCGGCAAGCACAGACCCGGCAACGCAGTCGAGTCCTCAACCCGCGGAAGCACGCCCTCCAGCGAACCAAACGCCGACCACAACATGGACACACCCTCACCCGCCGCCGTTGTCTCAGGATCTGGCTCCCCCCCACCGTCATTCGACGACATCAAGAAAAAGACACTCGGTATCATGAACATCGCCGACACCGTCAACGACTTTAAAATCCGCGAGCTGTTTGAGAAGTTTGGGCCCCTCCGCAAAGTCACGCTCCGCCCTGACCACCAAGGCGCTATCGTTGAATACAACTCGGTGGCCGACGCCGGTAAGGCGGCGCTCGCGCTCAATGGCAGCGACCTCGCGGGGAGACGTATCAGTATTGGAAGTCTGCTAGACTTAATGAAGCAGAAGCCGGAGGTGAAGAAAACGAAGGGCTTTGCACCGGCAGGGAAGAAGGAGGCCGATGGTACTAGTGGCAGTGGTAGCGGTAGTAAGCCTGCTTTCTTCGCGGCGCCAACAAGTCTTATTCGTGGTGCACCGCCGCCGAGGGGGCAGAAACGGAGGGGCGGACTGGGGTTCTCGGGGTCGATAGCGAGGCCGAAGGCGCCGGAGGGGAAGAGTGAGGGTGGAGACACGGAGATGGGGGATGGGGGCGAGCCCGGGAAGCCGGTGAGGAGCAATGCGGATTTCAAAGCTATGTTTCTAAGGAAGTAAAGTAGAACTAACTCTTTTTTACTCTTTTATCTTCTTTTTTCATGTTTTCTTCTTAGGACCAGAGAGGTTTGGGGAGGATGAAGGGGGTTATAATGTGCTAGTTGGAGCAGAGCGCTCTCTCTCTCTCCCATACTCTTTTTGTGGATGTTTTTTTTTTTTGGAAGGAATACGGCTTTTTTTCTTCTTTTTTGTGGCCTTTGGAAGTATTGTATGTGCGTGATGGATGTATACTTTCTTCTTCTCTTCTCTCCGATTTTAGCTTTTAGCTACGCCTCTGTGTGATGCGATATTGCATGTAGTCTTAGTGTGGTCGTGGCTGTGCTGTATGATAACAATCTCATCTTTCGTCCACCCGTTCAGCGTCTGTTTGTGTATGTGTGCGTGCGTGCGCGTGTAGATTGGTTGTGGTGTTGTGGTAGAGCAGGGTGGAGGGGAGGAAGGAAAGGTGTACTTGGGCAGGCTACGTTGCATCATAAGCTATCACTCGGGCCATGTGAAGAATGGCTTGGTGGGTATTTCTGGGTGGATCCACTGGCTTGTTCCCGTGAGATCCTATGTCGTCTATGTGGTTGATGGTCTCTGGGGGGGTTGGGGATCTACCTTTGGTTTTTGTTGACACTGACAGTAATACTCTTATTCTCGCCACTCTCTCGCTCTCTTTGACATTCTCCCTTTGTCACTCCAACTACCACGAGGTCCGCCCCGAACAATATCAAACCAAACTGATCCATCTAAGCTGTAAGTAAGCCTTGGCCTTGGAACATCACTTCCAACCAAGAAATCCTCTGGGCGAAGAGTTGCCCAGCGGTTATCTAGAGAGAGCTCGTCGTGTTACGTACATTTTTTTTTTTTTTTTTTGTTTAATTCATACTCGCATGCAGACCGTAGTCTATGGCGGCGTACTATCCTCTCTAAGCTTCACCTGGAGGTCGTGTTACGTACATGCACTGAGTGGTTATTTCTGGACTTTGGAAGGTCCAGGTCTTTGTTGATTCAAATGACACGGTTTTTCGGTATATGTGCTCTACAATATCATGTGATGCAAGATGACAGATGACACAGTTTGCTATGATCCAAATAGAAAGTCTGCTCGGCCTTGCGCCGGGGGGGGGGGGGTACTGACAAGATAGATCTATTTCCAGCTACACCACTGACCCCTTCCTCCTCTAGAGAAATTAAAACCAAAATGGCCTCATAATTTATTTAACTATGTAGAAAAAAATAGAACAAAATAAGAACAAAAAGTACTGCAACCGGCGACTAAATCCAGTTACTACTCCCACCCCTGGCTTGAACCCCGGACCTTCCGTCGTCCTGAGCACAAACACTCGGTGTCTAACCTGACGGGCAGTCTAACCACTAGACCACCCGCCCATGGTAGATACTGCGCTGGAAGTGATATCTGAGCTTGGCAGTATGCCAAGATGAAGCAGAACCCCTAACCCTTCGATGTCAATGCTCAACCATTCTTAAATCATAAGTGTGGTCGAGGGATGAAGACCTTTATAGTCGCTGTTGTATAAAACTTGATACCCTCCACCAGTTGTGGGATAAAGTTCATCGACAGCCGCGTCCGCACCCCCAATCTCGAAGCTCATGAGTTTAAATCATGATATCAACCGGATAAGAACGCCTACAAAGAAAAATTTATAGATTGATATTTCTATCTACTGCTGTATATAACACTATGTATGACCATCTTTCGAGGAAAAGGACCAAAATATTTTGTTTGTTGCAATCGCGGACGTTTTTACAGGGTGCCAAAACTTTGCGGACGTGGCTGTACATGTACTTCTGCCGATGAGTCCCTGACTCTAAGGAGAAGTCTCTAATCGTTCTTAAACATACATTAAATTTTATTTTCTACGACGATACAAGTACATACATGTATATAATTGCATATTGTACGGAAACTGATCTTCTGCAGTGAAAAGAGAAAAAAACTACAACCATTATAATGCCACTATAGCTAGAATTGGTTTGAAGGGAACCTTCCAAATTTATCCTCCGAAGCTACCATCTCCTACCCTATCAATTAGCTTAACTTTTAGTTCTCCATTGACCCTTTATCATAGTTTGACTTCATTCAATGATGTGATGAGGGTACCGGGTATTGGGTTAGGGATTTGCTATAGTGACATAACGTAGCACTAGCCCGCTTCACCACTCAGTTGCTGGCCTCCTACTTCATTGGTTGTGTCTTTCTTCACCACCACCCCTCTCCTTTTATTTCCTTCTTCTTAATATCACGCCTTCCGCCTTCATTGTGCCTCTCCAGTTCTTTAATTTCCTTACCTTGCTAACATGTAGCATCAACGCTGTGGTGATTCA
Organism: Morchella sp. 2016-41; assembly: GCA_024713855.1. Lineage (NCBI taxonomy): Eukaryota > Fungi > Ascomycota > Pezizomycetes > Pezizales > Morchellaceae > Morchella > Morchella sp. 2016-41. The sequence goes on from JAMGZD010000003.1 coordinate 3,309,857, forward strand.
TAAATCGTTTGGCAGTAACGATATTGCCCTTAATTCCTACCACTAACGCTATCTGCGTTTCAGCCGTACTATGTACCCATCTTGCACAACACATATACCCTTCCCATGCATGCGCAGTTAATGAGTTAAACAAGAAAAAAAAAACATATACTCTACATACCCTTCCCCATCTCCGCGGAGGCAATTTGGCTTGAGATTTTCTCCTTTCTTGCGACTGCAGTGCTCAACTATATTAACTGGTGATAATGAGTCGAATCCAAAAGCATTTATTGTACCCTGTTTATCACCTTATTACTGATTTTCTATGATAGGCTAAATCAGTGAGGTCTTTCAATTCAATTTCGATCATGCTAGATCACTCGTATTTCCAGCCGATCAGGGTCAACCCTCAAGCCTGGAGAGTGCGATTCTCAGGAAGCGAGACATCTTACAAGAAGAAATGATGAAATGTTATGATGGTATGAAATACAATAGGATAGACGTCACGTGGCTTTAGTGCCTGGGTGTTGCCACCTACTTCTCGAATGGGGGAGCATTTATGTTTTTATTCAACCCTGTGCAACAGGCCCCTATATATAGCTAATTGAGATACTGGTAAAAGGAGACCACTGGTACTTCCCGATACTGTCTCGGGGTAGGAACGTTCCATAAGGATATAATGGATGTATAATTGTAAATACCACAACCTTTGAGTGAGCTCCACGGCGGTTGGCTACCCAATTAGCCTTATAGCCTCTCGATCCCTCCCGGAACAGATATATAAATTGCCGTATTGACCTCGTATGATTAGAATTGGGATACAGACATGTCAGCTTACCTGTTCTGTGCGACAAACAGGGGATGGCTATTTCCACCGCAACCATCACTGGAAGAATATGAGTGATCATCGATGATCTGTCCCGGAGCTAGCTCCGTAAATCAGGGGAACCCGAATATTGGCTCTGTTAATAAACGCGCTGGTGCAGAAACCCTCAACTGAATAGCCGCTACAAGCGACCACGCTCAAGCAAATGAAAACGGGGCCATTAGATTACGATGTAACAGTGTCAATTGCGCAGCCTCATCGTTTGGTAGTCTTCGTACATTTTTTCTCACTTCTCGTTCTCGGGATGACGCGTCGTCCAAGCTTCCATTGACAGCTAGCCCCAGTTTAGTAGGATGATGATCAACATCACCCAAGTGTTTCACCCGAACAAACTAGGGATGTGGATCCGCGATAACATTTAATCGTGGTACCTGTATCTTAAGTTTTTTCTTTTGCCTGTGGGTTTATTTTACGTCGCGGCTTTACTATTAGTATGGACGGCTTACATAACGACGAGTGATAGCGTATGATATGACACAAAGTCTGTGAGGATTTTAATGTTATTACATAAGGCGGAGACCCCTCCGGAATTATATCGACAATATAGGGGAGGGAGATTACGAATTACGGATATCATCCTTAGGCGAGACGAAGTAGCTTTCTACCGAGATTTCCCATACGAAGGAAATGATTGAATACACTAGTAACTAGCACCGGTCAATGATAGGAATAATAAAAAATCCGCAAATAGCCTAGTCTCACATGGAATTCGCCCAAGAGGGTTAATTAATATCCTGAGGGGGGGTGTGGGCACCCAAGGCATACATACTCTGCACAGATTATTTTTCTTCGGGATGCCTTGCAAACGCTCAGATTTCGGTCTTGGAGATGATGCGCAATTTCATAGAAATCAGTCAACTATTAGATATTTGGCAGGTTTGTCCGGTTTGGGACTTGGCAAAACAAAACATCTTGCCATGAAAATTGGCATTATTCCGTTGGGCTTAAGAGGGCTGCTTTTACTTGGCGGCCAAGTGATAAGTGGGTCGTTATATACGTGTATCCTACCAGTCTTGGGTTTTTTGTTGGATCTTGAAGGCACCGGCAATACTTAGTCCCCTGCCGTCTTGATATTTTGCAATACCACTAGACGTTTAGGTGGCTTTTTTTCTTGGTCAGTCATCATGAACACCTACCACCGCGAACCATACCCAGCCTCTTGGGCACAACTAGCTACTGTACCTACTCTACCTGACGCTTGGCTGATAAAGCACCCACCTGCATGGAGAATAGGTACATACATAATTTTTTAACCCATAGGTGCTGCATGGTGTGTATTCCAAGCCTCTGAGGGGATCGGGCTTTATCATATCTCCTATACGCATGTGCCCCCAACCTCAATCCCTCCAACCCCCTGTATTGCCAATAGTCTCTTAGCTATGAACCGCCAATTCTCCCCTCAAGCAACCAATTGGACTCCGTCAGCGCCCTGTCGGTACAGAAATCAGGGATTAAAAGGAGAAGAACGCAGAAACCGATATTGGCGTAGGCTTGGAGGTACGTATGTATGTGTGGTGGACAAGTGTCAATGACTGAGCTATGACGTTCCTGGTTCGATTGCGAATAATGACTCTGTAATGTAATCGTAGGGATTTTTGCGTCTAGAGGTCTGAAAATGCTATAGGTACTCTACATGGTGGGGAGGAAGTGAAGGATGATTCGATATCAGATCAGAGAACTAGATATGAGTGCAGTATATGATATTGTCGAGGGCAGTCCTTAGTTTGTTGATTATACCAGACCCCTGCACTTCGTGACTTTCAACCTGTTCTGTAGGATTCGGAAAGTGTTCCGGAAAATAAAGTTAGCTTCCTCTCAGGAGAACCATGTCCCAGGTCTATGTAAAACGATACCGATACCCACCCGAACGAACACAGCCTCGATTTTATATAAGCATGCACATATACCCGTCTCCTTTATAATACTTCTAGGCAGGCAGGACCAGGTGTCTCGCCCATTTACTCTAGGGTAGTAGACTGCACCTGCATCACTTACGCATGCTAGGTGCCGGATACGGATGCCACGGAACAGTTGTACAAGTAGTGCCCAAAACGCGAAAAACGCGAAATTATCAGTGGGTCAAGGAATAACTTTTTTTTCCGCTCCAAAACCAAACCTAACAAGCAAAAAGATATTATACAAATCGTACATGTCTGCCATGAATAACTGCTACAACACCACGAGGATATTAACCCGTGATACCTCTTCTTCTCTTGACGCCTTGGAGTCCCGACGTTGCCGGCCCATACGTCATTTTCCATTTTTCCTCCTTCGCCTCTGGCTCCCCGACCTCGACTCGTGGCGGCACCTCGAAGCCGAAGCTTTTGGATACTTGGACCAGGTCTAGTGCTTTTACGGGAAAGACGGAGGGGAGGATGTGGGATGTGTAGTTTTTGAGGTATGATCTGCAATGATGGGGGGTAGATGATTAGTCATTTGCATATAAAACTTTGATATTGGGGGGCAGATAGGTAATAGGAAGGGGTGGAAGTGCAGAGGATCAGGTAGAGCAAAGCTCGTATGGTTTTGTTTTCATTTAGCGGGGTCTTAATCCGCCTCATTTACACGGACCAATTTCTTCTCATCATGAAAATCACACTTCTCACCCGCGTCAAATGATAGCTAGAAAAAAACATTGTGTACTAACCTGAAAGCATCCTTTGCTTCGCAATGGATGGCATAGTTTTTAGCGACCAATTTTCGTAGGTTCAACTGTACGGCCGCAAGTTGTCTATTTGAGAAATCGAACTCTTCAGGAGTAACCCCGGCCTCTTTCAGGTAGTCGATAAAACCAGTCTCTGTAGGCTGAAGGAAGATTACGCTCTTGGCTGTGCTTGTACCAATGCGTGAGATGTAACGGGTTGGGTTTTCTGGTGGGTCATATTGGACAATCCAATCGACTTTGGGAGCCTGGATAGTGGACTATTGTTAGATACATTTCCAAGTTGCTTGAGGTAAGATATAAAGAGGGGGCGGGGTAGGGAAGGGTCAGAGAGAGCAAAGCTCGTATGGTTTTGTTTTCATTTAGCGGGGTCTTAATCCGCCTCATTAACACGGACCAATTTATTCTCATCATGATGGAGAGCAGGCGCTCAATTGAAAGTGAAGGAAAACAAAAAGAAATAAAGCTTGGGGCTGTGTGCCTACGTACCTCAAGAGTTTGATACACTGCGTCCGTGCAAATCAAAGTTCCTTGCTCTGCCTCATTGAACTCGGCAAGATTTGAAGCATTGATGTTGCTGTTTTGCTTCCCATGCATCTGGGAAACAGGAAGGTCCATAGCGTTCAAGATATCACCGTAAGCCTTTGCAGCTGCGGTTGAAGACGTTACAACGATCACCTTCTTCTTTTGGAATTTCTTCACGAAGGAGAAGAGTAATATGAAGCGTTTATCAGTCGGCACCATGACATAGCCTTGAACACGACTTACATCAGTAACTACTTCTGAGGAAGTCGTGCCCTCGGTTCGTACGGTTACCGGGCTTTTCAGAGGAAGACCCTCAGCGACGCTCGATTCAGTGCTTGTTAGAAGAACAATCTGTTTCTTTTTGGGAAGAAGCTCGAGGATCTGTTGAACAGACTCTCGCGTCTTGGTCTCCATTAACCGCTCACAATCATCAAGGATGATAGTATGCAGGCCCTTTACGCTGAAGGCAAGTGTCTTTTTCAAATGCTCCAAGAGCTGCGAGGGGGTAGCAATAAGCAAATTGATACCTCTCGTCAATTTCTCGGCTTCTGCCCGGAAGTTGGCTTGATCGGTGACAATGCCCGCGCTTTGGAGGGCATCCTCGAGGAGCTCAGTTGCAACTCCCAAAAATTGATGAGCTACCTCACGGGTAGGGGTCAAGATAATGACCCCCGTTCCATTGCGAGGCCTGAAACGCTTCGATTGAAGAAGCGATATGGAGAATACAAGGGCAGCAGTGGATTTTCCACTTCCAGCAGCCGATGTAACTATGACCTACAATAGGATTCTCAGAATTGATGTTCTAGAAATGAGAGAGAGAAACTTACATCTTTACCGGTCAGAAGAGCAGGAATTGTTCTCGACTGGATTCCCTTCAATTCTGAATATCCAATAGCAGAGATTGACTTCTGGATATCGGGTGTAAGGTTCAGATCTGAGAAGACCTTTGGAGTTGATAAAGTTACATCGCTGACAGCAATGGCAACTTCTTGTACATCATCCTGCTTTTCGGGTTCGACCAATGGCTTGTCGGTCTTGTTAGACTTCCCCGACTTGGCTTTTGGTGATTTTGGTCCGTTCGCAGGCTTTTTTTGTGTGTTCTTCTTCCCGACGGGGGATTTAGCAACTGTAGTTGCTTCTGACTTTTTGGAGTCCCTTTCGGCTACTTTCCTCTTCTTGATTGATCGTTCTTGGTTATCCATGAGATGATAGAAGAGGGGTGATGGTGAGGGGAAAAGTGGTGATATTTATCTGGTGTTGCACTTCCATCTGACAAAAAAAAGTTTTCGTGTGGTTTCTTCTCGCATGTCTTGGCTCGCTAAATTTGCCGCAAGCCCTAACCCTACCCGCTTCGTTGGGCCGTGGGCGCACCTGCAGGGTCCATTTTTATCTCGGGGTTCGGGAACATCGGTTAGAGTCTGGGGGGAAGCTATCTCCCCCTCCCCTTCCAGGTGTTCCCCATCTTGCATGATGCATCTGGTGCGTCTGATGCGTCGTCGTGGTCGTCTTTATTTTAGTAGGATGTATTTTTCTTTTTTCTCTTGGTTGAGAAGTACCCCCCAACCCTGGAACTTACATCCTACGGGGGGCAAATACATGAAAGTAGCCTGTGGAGTATGATTGCAGTTACCTAGAAGTATCATCCACCATCGTCATAGCACCCAACCACGTTCATGTTTTCGAGACAAAAGCACGAAAGGCTGAGGTCATACTGAGATCAAAGCAGTTATCCAGATGGAGCTGTAAGCGGCGCTGATTATTTCTCTGATGATTCCAGGTGTGGGAAAGGAGTCAAATGATCCAATCTTAAAGGGTATGAGATGATAAGTGAGGTCTTGGGCGTCAGCCAGTGGGCACAAAGTATTTCCTACATGAATGTATCTACAATACTGATCTGATTACAATGTACTTTTATCTTACCTTTATACCCATACGTGAGGGGCAAAAGTAAACCTTAATAAGTTGAACAAATAAGTTGAACAAATACGAGGAGTCTTCTTTCCTTCCCGAGGTGTGAACGGATTTGGAAGGAAGTCACCAGGATCCGTTTCCCCTGCGCAAAAATAAAGTGCCCTCGTCTCCAGATGCTGGCTAAACAGCTTGCAATCCTTCGTAATTTACTTCCTTTGTTCCTAGAGTTCTCCTTCTTCTCTCAAGAGCTCATCTATGAACATCGTGAAAATAACACTAAGAAACTTCAATAACCAAGTGTTTCGTGCATCGAACAAAACCAGGAACAACCCTAACCCTTCAGCTGACTGATCTGTTCAAGGGCCTGAAACTGATCGAGATTAGAACCTTTGTCAGGTACACACGCCTTGGTGCAGAGAACACACTCAAAATATTCTTAAATAGGAAAAATGCACGAATATATCAGAGCCATTACCACCCTGAGATGTTTATCGTTTTGGGCAAGTGGTGGTTAATATTTAGCAACGGCTGCAGCCAATAGGCGTCTGGATACCCGGGGTCATTAATTATAACGGTGCGCCCAACGTTGATGCAAGGCGCTAGGCGTGTGAGGAGAAAGATGAGAGAGGGGAAACAGGACTATAGAGAAACAGCTGTTTTCTCGTTTCTTGGAGGAGCAAAGAAAAAAGCGTCTTGTCGCGGGTGTTCTTTTATGCTATGCTCCTTGGAACTGTAGCGGGAAAAATCCAAGGAAGTACTTCTGCGACCTGACGTCGTGAAGATCTCCGTGGTCATCTTGCTTGTGCGCAAGAGAGATTTCGGGTCTGTACTAGTAACCTGGTCAAAATAGAAGTGTCACTCCTCTAATTCGCTTTTCTTAAGGTCTCTCGCATCCGTCGCCCAGAGTATTCGTTCTCCCAGAGTTTATCGGTCTCATTGCGCATTGTTGCGACTACGAGTACTCTATTCTCACATTCGGATCTTCAAGACGGTTTCTCACCCGCATTTGTCACTCTGTAACGGATTCGCGCTCTTGTATCAGGCCCGGGCGTACCATCAGATCCCCGTCGAAACTGTTCAGTAGGAAGCATTTGTCGCGGGTCCCAATCATTCCGCCTAATTTGGGTATCACCCATCAAAGTGAGAGGCAGTGCACAACCCATAGCTCCTTGCCGCCCGTTGCACATTTTGGGCTTGGCTCACATACTTGCTTGCGACGACGTTCTGGCTCGGGGTGCGTTCCTTTCCTGGGGGTTCCGTCCAACCCATCACGGCTGTCCCCCTTTCCGTTTTACTCGTGAGGTTTCCACCATCATTCACCTGCCTACCTGCGTTTTGCTACTCATAGAGTACCTGACCTGACCTGCTCCCCAACTCTTTTACAAACCCCTCCACCTCTTCCCCTCTCTTTTCCAACCAATTCTAACTTGGCTGTCTGCCAGACCCCCCCCCCAAACATCAATCGACCAGTCAGATTAATATACAGACAGCCAGCCTTGAGACAGCTTGCTTTCTCGGTTGCTCGTTCGCTTTTCTTCTTTTCATTCTTTTCTTTTCATTCATTAGTTTTTTGACTCCCCTTTTGAAGTAAAGTGAGAAGAAGAAGCCTCCGTCACGACTCAATCATCCTTCTTCCCCCACGGTCGCTTTTTTGATTTTATCCACTTCGCCGCTTTCGCCGCTTTCGCTTCGCAGCTCACCGGTTCCAACTAAACATCGCCTACTGCAGCATTTCTTTGTTTGCAACCACTCGTTTACAGGAACACAACGCTTAGCTCACCTCCCTTCATTGCCCACCTTGAACTACAGTGACGTCTCCCGTATCACGACCTCAGTAACTATTATAATCACGTCAAGCTGTCTTCAATAAGAGTATCACCCTTGCCAGGCACCTAAGGGGACTTCCCCCCTACAGCATCAACTTCAGTACCAAACACACTCGTTGCAACGCCCATCATGATGAGTCGCTCGTTACCCAGAACAGGCATCGTGCCTTCATTACTGCTCGCTCTTGCTGCTTTCGGTACTGAAAATGTCGCTGCCAAAAGGCTCATTCAGTCAACATCTTTAAACCCCTGTATGGATAACTCCAAGTTTTCGGCGTCTTTATTCAATGTCACCTTCTCTCCAGACGACTACATTCTCAACATCAATATTAACGGTGTATCGTCTATTAATGGAAATGTTACAGCTACTTTGTTGGTTATTGCGTATGGGTACACGGCTTTGTCAAGGGAAATGGACCCGTGCACAATGGGAGATGGGTTTTCAGGAATGTGTCCCATGACACAGGGTTTAATCAATCTTGAATCTCACACGACCATTGAAGCCGCTGTTGCGAACCAGATTCCAGGTATACCTTTCTATTTATTTTTGTATTTGTTCTGTCCGTGGGGAAATTACTAACATTTGTTTTGTCTAGGTATCGCTTACCAGGTTCCTGATATTGATGGAAAGGCAAAGATTATGGTCAACAGGACCGACACAAATGAGATGATTGCTTGTGTCGAAGCACCTCTCAGTAACGGGAAGACTGTAGATACTCATGGTGTAGGTTGGGCTACAGCTATCATCGCTGGAATGGGTCTTATTGCCTCTGCCGTTACATCCGGCCTTGGCCACTCAAACACCGCTGCTCACGTTGCTGCCAACGCCTTGTCTCTTTTCGGATACTTTCAAGCTCAAGCAATGGTCGGAATGACCGCTGTTCCACTCCCACCAATTGTTGCTGCCTGGACTCAAAACTTCGACTGGAGCATGGGTATAATCAAGGTTTCATTCATGCAAGACATTTTTCATTGGTATATCCAGGCCACTGGAGGAACTCCTTCAAATCTTTTCGGTGCCCTCTCTGAGGTCTCCGTCCAGGTTGCGAAGCGTTCATTAGACACTGTTGAGAACAATGTTGGCCGAGCAGCCATGTATGGATTTCAGACATATGCCAAACTAGAATCGCGCGACCTTGTACCCAGATCAAACAATGATAACGGAATTAACGACTCTACTGAGACCATCAAGGTGTCTGGAATCCATAGAGTCGCCTTCAAAGCAGGTATCGAAGCAACAAATTTTTTCATGACTGGGTTGGCATTCTTCGTTGCGTTTTTGGTTTTGGTTGCGCTTGGTGTTGTTGCCTTTAAGGGGGCATGCGAAGGTGCCGCAAAGATGAAATGGATTAAAGGAACCAAATTTTTGGATTTCAGAAACGGATGGCTTACGGTTTTGAAAGGAATTATGTACCGATTGGTATGTCTTGGAATCAGGATTCTTGGCCATGAATTCATCTAACATGAAATCTATATAGGTTCTTATTGGATACCCTCAGATGGCAATTCTCTGCCTTTGGGAGTTGACCGAGAAAGATTCAAGCGGTGCCATCACACTTGCTGTTTTCTTCTTTTTCTCTATGACCGCAATTCTTGCTTGGGCTTCGTTCAAAGTCATTCGCATTGCTCAACGCTCAGTCTCATTACACAAGAACCCGGCCTACATTCTTTATTCTGACCCGGCTTCACTAAACAGATGGGGTTTCCTCTATGTTCAGTTCCGTGCTACCGCCTACTACTTTGTTGTGCCGGTTCTGTTGTATACGTTGATGAAGGCCATGTTTATTGCATTTGGTCAAGGAAACGGAACTGTCCAGGCAGTTGCGTTGGTTCTTATTGAAATTGGATACTTGATCCTTGTCGCCTTTATGAGACCATTCATGGACAAGAGGACCAATATTTTCAACATTGCTATTTGCGTTATAAACTTTATTAACGTCATCTTCCTTCTAGTCTTCACAAACGTTTTCAAGGGACCAGTTAGTACCGCCGCAACCTCTCGTTTAGGACCCTGAGCTAATAGTTATTTAGGGAATTGTTATCGGTGCCATGGGCGTCATCTTTTTTATCCTCAACGCTGCCTTCGCCCTCGTTTTGCTTATTCTCGTCCTCATTTCTTCCATCTATGCGCTTATCTCGAAAAACCCCGACGTCCGCTACCAGCCGATGCGTGATGACCGAACGTCATTCATCAAGTCCAATTCACAAATGATGCTCTCAACAGAGTTGGATGCGTTGGGTGCTACTGCACGTGGTGATAGCAAAGCCGGATATAGGAAACGCGACCTTGAGGAGGATACCGACTCATATAGTTCCAAAGGTTTAGATGCCACTGGTATCCCTTTGCCTCCATCAACAGCCGGATCCATAGCAGCCAGTCATCGTGATGCCCCACGATCACCTGTGAGCCCCGCCGTCCCCCTTTTCCCCACGACTTCAAACGACCCCCAAAGGAATAATATGTACAACAACAATCAAATGTCTCAACCCAATCAGCTCCCGTTATTAACCACGACGGGTACTCCTAGGTCACCAAGTCGTGATGGCAGCAGATCACCAGCAGCCTCCACTAGGTCCCAGGGAGGATTTGATTTCCAGCATCAACCACTGGCCAGGCAAGGCTCGAATGGCACGAACTGGCAAGGTGGTGTGGGTTATGATCGTCAATAAGAGTCTTTCTGTATGCAGTGGCGCTTTGCGGACTTTACGTTTTTCCGAACCGCGTGTGTAATAGAATGATGGTTTGGTTATAATATTTGTTTTTTTTCCTTCTTGTGCCAAATTCAGGGGTTTTTTCTTCTTTTCTTGTGTATTTTCTGTATTTGATTTTACTTATTTTGATGTATGTGAAGGCCACCGGGAAAACGGGACATTTGCATACCACTTCAGGAAACCCTAGAATGTCTTAGTATAGACAGTGTTGGGGGGTGAATTTCTTCAGTTATTGTAGCTTATGTGCAGGTCAAACTGGGGTGGTTTTTTTTATCTTTTTTTGACCGCGATTTCTTTTGTCTGTCTTTTTCCTTTATTTTTCCATATGTCTTTTCCATACGGGGTTTTTCTTTGTTACTTTATTTGCCTCTACAACTACTGTCTGATAACTCTTATTACCCTGGGTGGGTTGAGGTAGCGGGGCGGGGCGGGGCGGGCGGGCATTTGGTTACGGAGCGAGGGATTATTTGGGGATTTGGGGATTATTTTTTTGTCTGAGGGGTTTGGTGCATCATACGTGTGTGATGGCAAGGTATGGTGCAGGGCTCATGGTTTCATGAAGAGGAGAGCTACTCTTTTATACATACCTTATTTTTTGCGCTTCCTTTTCTTTTACTTCTCTTCTGCGCACTCATCTCCCAGCTACCATGCAGCTCTGGTTGTACCATCTTTTCACACGCATTATCATCTTCACTTCTAACATAGCTCCCTCGATTCTCTGTGTCTAGCACACTTCTCACATTATATATACCCACGCTTGTTAGCCCACTACCACCCCACCAATCTACCTCCCCCAAAATACAATTACATATCCAAACAGAGACAGGGACAGTCAGTCAACCAAAAATCAGTGATACCCATCCACGTTTTTTCCCTATTTCTTTCCTATCTCGTTTCTCTCGGTCTAGGTTTATTAGGGTGGGTCTTAATTTCTTAGGTGGGGTCTTGTTTTAGCTATATATCACTTACACTCATTATCTATCTTTTTGTACAATGTATGGTTATATTTTTTTTATATCTTTTTTGTGAAGCAATTCGTGTTTTTTGTGCAATTGTGATTATGGGCACGGGGTGTTCGCGATCGAGCGATTGGGGAAGGAACTATTTTTTCTTTTTCTTTTCTTTTCGCGGGAGAAATAAATATACTGAAGGACCAAGAACAAGAACAAGGAATTGTAGTGTGCAGGATGGCCCAGTGTAGCCGTATGTACGTACTCGCGAATAGAATCGGCATTAAGGGATGCAGGGTGTTGATCTGGGGATGTGGCGTCGGTGATGTTCGATGTGTGTTTAGTAGGCGTACTTGCGGTTTCGGCGGTATCAGCCATGTGGTTGGTACGGGGGGGTTGGGATGGGGTAGAAGAGACGAGTGATTAAATATGATCTCGTATATATATCATGCAGTGTTGGTTTATGTATCTTTCTGCTCTGAAACTCCTCTGGTCAATGATCGTGAAAGCAACATTATTAGTACTGCGTGTGGAAACGGTTAAATTGGTGCTTGTTTGCTTTGGAGAATAGTGACTGCGCACGCTATACTGGATTTGTGAAAATGCAACCAAAATTCTCGTTACTGATCATGACTGGCATCAGTAGCTACGTAGTAGTAGGTTTGTAAACAACAGCTTGCTTATATACTAGGTACGTAAACAACGCCCCATATATATATATATATACACACACGAAAGAGAAAAAAAAAAAGGGCTCACCCAAAAATAAACCTCTGCGTCATCATGTGCAAATAAACAAAACACCAAAGAGAAAAGAAAAGAAAAATAAGGCGCTCTAAGGAGAAACCGAAAATCCCAGCCCAGCCTCCTGATCCTGTAACTCGTCACCACATATATCGCTCCAGGCAGTCTCATCCTCCATGCACCTACCCGTACAAAGGTCGTCAGCCATCAATTACATAAGCCCACATGATGCGTGCAAAAAAAAAAAAAAAAAAAAAACTTACTCAGTCACAATCTCAACCGAGAACCACCTGGACCCACAGAGGCAGTCCTTGACGGCATAAGCAATGTCTACATCGTTCTGGATCGCTTGGGCACCCGGGCCATCGAGACAGCTCTGGAACGCTTGCCCCATACGTACGCACTGAGGGGCGATTTCTGGGAACTCGGGGAACTCGGAGTGTCCGAGCTCGGGGAACTCAGGGAACTCGAAGTCGGGGATAATGGAAGCTCCGACGTTTTGAGGCGTGGGGGCTGGGAGAGCAAGAGTGCCGGTGAAGGCTGATAGGATAAGAGTCGAGAAAAGAAAGAGAGAGTGCATTTTTGGAGGTGTGGGTATGAAAATAGAACGTGTTTTTGAGTGTTTGCTTTTTTCTAGGGAAGATCGTTGTGGATTTTCTGGATGGAGTTTCTGGTTGGAGGGTGTGGGCGGGCGGCATGTGGTACTTATGCGGTGCGATGCTGCAGGTCAGATCAGCACGATTGATGATTGAACAGTTGCATGTTGACACAAACATTTTATCGTTTGTGAGGAAACAGTTAGATCATCGAATAAGTACTTCATAAATACTAGGGCAGTTGTTGTCATCATGAGCCTGTCAAACCAATTCAACTGATTTGTGCCTATAATCAGATAGCAACAAATTTCTGAGCAGAACGCTAGGCTGTGCTGCACTCCCTTCCTCAACCAACACGCTTATTCTCAAAGATGCGTGGTTTGCGTCGAGCGCATCTCATCGGACAGAGAAATGAACAAACTACCCGATCATCTCATCCACATATGGTGTGATTTCTGCAGCCTTAGACCAGCGATCACATGTTTTTCTAGTGGCCGATTGATTGTCACTGATCGGAGTACCTAATAATGCCTGCGTGCGTAGAGTGATAAACCATGACGCGGCTATCAATGATTGATAACTCGTTATTTGTATGTGTGACGCAACTATTAGAGCTCATCGTCAATCTTGTAGGAAAGTCTCTTACATCAGTATCACGCTAGAAGCTACAAGAAACCAACAGGGTTAGCACCCGTAGGAATTTCAGAAGGTCAAACGTAGGGAATTATCGGCTACAATTGATGATGCATTATTTCGTGGATGGCGACGTAACCACAGACTGCCTCTCTAGGCCTGAGCCCTGGAATGATATGTTTGCATCCCCAATGGTAAAGTATATGCCACAGAACACAAATTCAATACCATCTGTAGTATGTTGAGTGACTTATTATCTCTCTGTTTGGCGGTGCTTCCCCCCCCCATAACCAAGTCAACGGAGGGCCAATTGCAATTGATTGATGGTGATGAGATCTCACAGCTACATAGCATGTGCCACAATCTTGGGTGCATCATTTTTGGGAAACGATAGTACTGACGCTACCATAGAACTGGGGCTTGGCGCTTAGGTATAGTAATTCTTCCTTAATGCCTAGAACAGCAAAAACTGTGAGAGCGACCAACGTACAGGCCCGGACAGGTCTCTGGAAACTTCTCAGTCCATGCATGGACAGCTCACTGATGGGTCGGTCAGAATGGCAGCCTGTTTCAGCATACGTGGTTGGGTTATGTGTACATACCTACTACATAGAGTTGTGTTGCGTGTATGTAACCGTCCGGCGGGCTGCACAGATCAACGCACGGGCCGGCCCGCAGTCGTACTCTACCGTTTTGGTTGAAATGAAGGCGCTATCATGATAACCAAGAGGAACATATCGCCTCCCGTATTCTCGTACCCTTGGTACAGCTGCAGGTGTACGCCAAAGCTGGAACCAAAGGTTGGCTATCTCCATCCAGGTTATCTCTCGAGTGATTGCTTGAATGGTATCGATCTGCATCAGAAGTATGTACCTACATACTCTACTACCGGAAAATCTGAGTAGAGTAGGTACATGTATGTATGTTGTGAGACAGCAGAAGTATAGGCAGTCAGTGAACGCCAATATGCGAGTTTTGGTGTAAGATATCCCTGCTGCAGCGCAATCAGGTTTTACGGTACATGCAGTTCCCCCCCTAAAAGGTATATATATGTAACTTTAATTTGATCTCACGAGCTAGAGCTAATCGGCCAAATTAGGTCCAATACCACCACTGCATGTGTATACATATAGTTAAGACGGACCTCATGGAGTGCCTGAAGTTGACATTATATAATTAGTTGAAGTGAATTAAACAAAAAACAAAAACAAAAAACTAGTAGCAAAGTATAAATGACTCGTAGCCCGTACCGTCAGTTAGTAGTGAATGACCAAGTCACTTAAAACCGTCGTTTCTGTGACTGCAGTTGATAAACAATGCACCGATCCAGATGACAACCGCGAGTATTTGCCATCGCGTCGCCCGTCCATCCGCACAACAACAATCCCCCCCCGTATACGTTTAGATAGTTTTCATCACTGTCAATAGTTGATCAAGGCCCCACAATGCTCGAAAGAGCCGAGACAACCATCCAGCACTGGCCTGAGGAGGGCGGTCCTTGTATGATCGCGCTGGCACAAGTCTCGCTCTCCCAGATACACAGCAAGATCGCCGAGCCCGAGTCTTTATGCAAGAGGCACTGCCTTGGGTTCGAGTGGTGCCGCAAAGATATGTAGTCTTCTTGTGCTTCGCAAG
The DNA here is from genome assembly GCA_024713855.1 of Morchella sp. 2016-41. Classification (NCBI taxonomy): domain Eukaryota; kingdom Fungi; phylum Ascomycota; class Pezizomycetes; order Pezizales; family Morchellaceae; genus Morchella; species Morchella sp. 2016-41. Next base: position 3,324,916 of record JAMGZD010000003.1, read on the forward strand.
ATGTCGAGCCCGGTGCATGGATCCGTTCAAGCTTGGTGGATTAGTCGCGTTGGGGAGAGAGGGCTTCGTCAAGGACAGACATTGGGGATCGTCGCATTACCCGCGCCTATTCTATGGGCACTATCCTCACCGTCCTTGTCGTTCTTTTCACATATATATATGCAGACTTTGGCCGATTCCAAGGGAGTCCACGAGGGGATCTCCCAAGGCCCCCCCCCCCCCCCTGCGTCGTCCGTTCTGGCTCTTGGTGTCTCACTTTGCCAAACTTTGTTGTGGAGGTGGCATTCTCAGAGGCCGCCGAGCACGCTGGGAGAAGGGCCGGTTTCTGGTTGGGGTCTTCTGATAGTCGTGTTGGTGGTTGTCGGCGAGGGCACCCGCCCCAGGTTCGTGGGACTGACAACGACTGTTCTGGAGGGTGATCTGGTGGGTGCAGAGGACGGTTGCTGGGTCGGTGTTCTTGGTAGCTCGATAGAAGTCGTCCGGAGACATGCAGATGGCCGTGGGACATGTATCGTATGGATATATTCTCCTACATTGCTCTACCATAGCGATGCGTGACCCCCCCCGGTCTTGGTGTGAGGCCTTAGGATCTGGGGGTGGAGAGTAATACGGCACGTGATCGTGATCTATATCAAAATCGGCATTGCTGTGGAGTGGTGGTAACATACATGTATTTAGCTGACATCTTCAAGCCTGTAGAGGGCGTGTCGCAGCGGCTCTTTAATTTGTGCGCGCAGGCACGATAGTGATGATTCCACTTGCAGTAATGATAGCCGGCCCGATGCTGCATTGGGGCATGGTTAAGGCATTTGCATTCATCTACTATATAAACGCACAAGACAGGCCAATTGAGAACGGTGGAGATACATATTGATTGACTATGTACTTTACTGATTGGATACAACCCGGGAGAGGCCGGGGGGCTATATATGGCAATATCTAATATTGTATGTGCAGCGATGAAGATGATATAGAGGCAGTCTAGTTAGCTGCCGTAAACATAATACAAAGATGGACCACCCAAAGCCGTCCTCTAGATATATACTCGTTATTTTTTTACGTTTCCGAACTGGACTGGGTCTGCATACCACCAAACTCTAGCTGCCAAGCACGATTTATACCCATATGCAGACCCAGTCCAGTTCGGAAACGTTAGAAAATTACGAGTACATGTGTGGATGCATATATATCTGTATAGTACATACATACATGTACATACATGTACCTCTCCTCTCCTCCCACGACCACGACCACTCTGGGTTGAATCCGGCGCCTCCCGACTAAAATGCCACCTAGGGCCACTGCCACTCAGCGCCCGCCAGTCTGCAAAGCCTTGGATAGAGTGGACCGCTGTATGTATGTAGGTACATACACATAGTCCAGTTTGATCACTGGTGGATTTGCCGTGATGTAAGCGCCAAGGGTTATACACTACATGTACATGCAGTAGTGCAGGCGCCGCCGATTAACAGACTGATTCACAGCCCATCACTCGCACTCGCGCCCGCACCAGCCACATTTGGGTGGCGCCGGCCGCCTGATGCTTTGTTGACTTTTTCCGTTTTGCCAGAGCCATCTCTCTTGGGGCGCACGTCGCCGGGTGGGGGGGGGGGGGGTTGTTTCTGTGCGAAGTGAGCTGTGCCTTGAGCTTGTAGGTACTGTCGGTGGGTGCGTTTGTTCATGGGCCATCACTCGGTCGGGCTGCACGGCGATCGTGAGTACCTAGATTCTTCGTGCATGTCTAGTCGGCGAGGGCTGGCTGTACGTTGGTCACGTATATTCCTCGGCTGCGTGTGTGTGTGTAGTGGTGTGGGCTCTGGAGCTTTGGCAGAATGGTTGGTGTGCGGCCGGAGAGTCGTGGGCGGGACGCCTACATTTCTGGCGTCAAAGATTGGGTGGCTGGGCTGGGCTGGGCTGGGCGTGGGTCAGACATGGCGCTGCACAGGCTGGTGCGGAGGAGGAGGAGGAGGAGGAGCGGGAGAAGGGGGAAGGGGGAAGGGACAGAGTTAGATTGGTGTGCGGCGCAAACGTTTGATTTTGATTTTACAACCAAAGATTCGAAACCCACTGTAGCTATCAAGTCCAGCAGCTAGCACCGCACCCGCACCCTCCTCCTTCCCTCGCTGTAAAGACTGAAGCAGTAAAGTGGTCTAGTCTCATGCATGCCCGGCCTGTGTCTACTCCGGTGCTGCAGCACAAAACAGCCTGGGAACGAGGCTGTGTGTGTATTCATGTATGGGCTTTAATTACGCAGCCCACCCTCCTTGGATCGGGGTTTGGGGCAAAGATATATGTGCCCGTGCTCGCGCCGGGCGTTCTGCTGATGCTTCTGTCTGCGTCGGGAGCGCGCGCCAGTGAAGAAGATGCTACTACATACTGCTACTGCGTGGCTGGCTAAAAGTAATTAGTAAGCTGGGCTGGGCTGCTTCTGGTGGGATATCATGTAGATATAGTATGCTATACAGGAACACTCTGTGGGCAGGAGCTGATGATGATGCTCACGCAGGACTCGCCGCGCTGGAGGGAGGGAGGGGTGTTGACGGGTTGTTTACCCCGGCGGGGAGAGGTTTGCTTGCGGGGGCGGGGGCGGGCATGTCTAGATGTACCTACTATAGTGCGAATCCAAAGCGAATATTCCTCCCCCCAGCGAGTGAGAGCCCGTGCATGAGCCAGAATATATATACATACATACATACATACAAACAAAGCACCATCTATATACACAACCCCCTCCCGGGGCCACACCTACTTCCCCTTCAAAAACGCATGACACAGCAGCGCACTCGCCACACTGACATTCAGCGAATCCACCACCCTCTCCGTCCCCACGGCCCTCTCCAGCCCGACACAGAAGGCACACTCCCTCCTCACGACCTGGCGCAGCCCATCCCCCTCGCCGCCCACCACCAGCGCCACCGGGCCCTCCTCCAGCCGCCGCCCCACGTCCCCGGCAACCACGTACCTGCCGCCGCCGGCCCTGCGCTCCTGCTGGCGCGTGACGGGCGGCACCGCGGCGTAGAACGTCCACCCGTGCGCGGCGCTCGCCTGGACGACGCGCTCGGTGCGCGCGTGCTCGAGCAGCGGGAGGTACTCGGCGGCGCCGGCGGAGGCTTTGAGCGCCGCGGGGGAGAGGCGGGCCGTGTTGCGCGAGGAGAGGGACACGGCCGTCACGCCGAGGAAGTAGGCGCTGCGGAGGATGGCGCCGAGGTTGCCGGGGTCGAGGATGTCGTCGAGGAGGAGGATGAGTGGGTGGCGGGGCTTGGGGGAGCGCGAGTAGAGGCGCGCGGGGTGCGTGGCGGTGGGGATGGCCGTGTTGGTGGCGGTGTGTTGTGCGAGTGTTAGGGTGAGGCTGCTGAGGCTGGGGGAGACGGGGCCGAGCGCGAGGATGGGGGTTTTGGGGAGGGGGTGGGTTTCGAGGACGTAGCCCTGGGTGGGGGTGTCAGTGGTTGTGGATGTGGGGGGTGGGTCAATGATTAGTGGGCCAGTGGTCAGTGGTCAATGATTGATACTCAATGACCGATAACCAATTCCCAACGCCCAGCGCCCAAGAGAAACAGAGACAGGGGGGACACCCACATTATGCGGCCGACTATCGCTCATACTATCCAGCACGCCGCCATCCTCCTCCCACACCACCTCGGCGCCCGCATCGCGCGCCATGCCCGCCAGCTCACGGTCCTTGATGCGCCCCTCCTCGGCGCGGTTGCGCGCCGCATGGATGTGCAGGCGCAGGCACTTTCGGCGCCCCGCGCGCAGCGCCGCCTCAACGACGCTCGCGCCGTAGATCCACTCGGCGTCGTAGTCGAGCTTGGGGATGTAGCGCCGCGGCTTGGGCGCCCACTCGCGGTCTGGCGGCGGCGCGTCCAGCCGCGGCGAGCTGCGCACACCGCCCCCGAATGGGCGGTGGGCGGTGTAGAATGGGCGGTGGGGGTTGTAGCTGGGTGGTGGGCGGGCGTCGTCGTCCTCCTCCTCCTCGGGGTCGCAGTAGGCGTTGTGGCGCTCACGGTCACGCTCCTCCGGCTCTGCTTCCTCCTCGATGGCGGCGGCGGCGGCGGCGGCGCGGCGGCTGCTGGACGGGGCCCAGAGGCGGGTGGGCGGCGGCGGAGGGAGGTCGAGGTCGGCTTTGGGCCGCGGGGCGCGCCGGGGCGTCCAGACGCCGTTTGTGGGCACGGGGGCGCGCGCGGGCGGAGCGGGGTGCGGGTGATGCGTGGGCTGCTGGGGGCTTGCGGGCGGGGCTCGTCGGGGCGCGGGGTGCGGCGGAGGCCGCGGGCGATGGCGCTGTTTGGTTTTGTGGAGAGGGGCGGTGGCGGGGAGGAGGGGGCAGGCGGCGGGGGAGGGGGAGCAGGCGGCGGGTGCTCATTGTGGCTGCTGGCTGTGGGTAGTTGGTTCTCTGCTCTGGTGGAGTGGGGGATCAAGTGCGGGATTGCAGGCAGGGCAGGAAATGATTGCGGTGCAGGTTAAAAATTTTAGGGCGTGAGGGCGGCAAGTTCCGGCGTTGCACAAGCACAAACAGGGAAACGCGTCGTCTCGTTGCGTTGCGGGAGAGCGAGCGAGTGCAGGTGAGCGCGAGGAGGGCGAGAGGGCGTGAGGGGGAGAGTGAGGAGGAGAGGGGGTGAGAGGGGGAGAGTGAGAGGGAGTGAGAGGGGGAGGGTGAGAGGGAGTGAGTTGGAGGGGGAGGGGAGAGCCAGTGGGGGGAGAGTGAGAGTGAGGGCGTGAGAGGGCGTGAGAGGGCGTGAGTGGGCGAGCAGTGGGCGAGTGAGAGAGAGACAGCGTGAGAGGAGAGAAGAGGAGAGGAGAGGAGAGGAGACTGAGGCCGAGAGAGTGAGAATTGGAGAGAGTGAGAGCCGGAGAGAGTGACAGCGAGAGTGACAGTGAGTGAGGGCGAGTGACAGCGTGAGTGGGCGGGCAGTGGGCGAGTGGCTGACGGCTGACTCTCTCTCTCTCTTCTCTCTCTCTCTCTCTCTTCTCTCTCTCTCTCTTCTCTCTCTCACTCTCACTCTCACCTCCATCCCCACCATCTTTGTCACATCTCCTCCATACATCTCCATCTCCATCACATCTCCTCTCATCACATCTCCTCTCCATCACATCTCCTCTCCATCACATCTCCAGTCACCACCACCGGCCCATCGAGCAGCCATTGAGTGGGATGCAGATGGACGGCAGACGATAGACGACAGACGACAGACACAGGCACAGACACAGACACAGGCACAGACACACACACAGATAGACACACACACAGATAGGCACAGACACAGACACACACAGACACAGACACAGGCAGACACACACACACACACAGACAAAGACAGACACAAACACACACACACCGCTCTCTCTCCCTCTGCTCCCCCCCCCACTCCTACATCTCACGCGTCCCCACACAAACACGAGGCCAATTGCAGTCCACACACACAAACACACACACAATGTTCGACACGGACGACTCCATGGACGACGCCGACGCCCCCGCCGCGGAAACCTACCAGATGATCCACTGCATCCGCGTCCCCACGCTCGCCGAGCTCGGCCGCCGCCCCAGCGACTACGCCGTCGTCCCCTCCTCCTCCTCCTCCTCCGCCAGCCAGGTGTCCCCCCCGCCGCCCGTGCGCGACCGCAGGGTCCTGAGGATCCTGAGAGAGGTCACCAGGGGCGGCGCCCTGTGGTACAAGACGCTGTTTGTCGACGGCCACATGGAGCTGGTGAGTAGTGGCTGCCGCATTGCCGTTTGGCCTGTGCGCTGTGCTGACGCGGTGTAGGTGTCGTTTACGGACCTGATTGAGCTCGAGGGCGGCCCCGCGGCGCTGGAGGAGCTGAGCGACGAGCCGGTGCCGAGACCGCCGCCGCCGCCACGCAAGCCAACGCCGTTTTCGTATCGGGAAAAGACCGTGGATGACGACGACGACGGCGACGGCGAGGACAAGTCGGAACAGGACGCCACGGACTCTGCCTCCCGCAAGCACAACCCCCCCGGGCGCGAGCTCCGCCGCCGCCGCATCGAATCGCTGGCCTCCTTGCGCAAGGCCGCCGCCGAGAGAAGCCCCACCCCCGAGGTCTCGGAGGACGAGCTCGCATCGCCCGTCAAGCCGGGGCCCGCAACACGCAGGACCCGGTCAAGGCCCCTGAAGCGCCCGGCGATGCTGCCGTACAAGGGCCAGTCCCACGCCGCCGCCGGCCCGGTATACGACTCTGAGGACGACCTGGTCGTCTCGGACCTCCAGCCCCCGCCCTCAAGCCAGACCCGGAAGCGTCGTGCCGCGCGCCTGCCGCACGGGAGCGCACGGGGCAAGAGACGCCAGCTGGAGGCGTCCGACTACGAGGACGAGTCCGGGTCGACGAGACGCAAGAGCGGCCGCGTCGCAAAGCGCGGCGTGTACACGGAGCCCAACATCGACATCGACGACGACGACTACTCTCACCTCGAGGCCGACGCCGCGCCGCAGCGGCAGGGCCGCCCGCGCATCCTGCACAGCAAGGAGATCTTCCCCTTCATCGAGCCAAAGACAAGCTTTGGCCGCAAGCACACGCAGCTGTGCGAGACGTGCGGCACCAGCGGGCCCTCACAGGCGCGCGGCAACCTCGTCTACTGCCAGGGCTGCTCGTCGGCCTTCCACGTTGAGTGCCTGGGCAACCGCACGGGGCGCGTGCACCTCGTCACAAAGACCGCCGACGACGACTTTGTCATGCAGTGCAAGCGCTGCATCAACCTGCCGCGCAAGAAGGACCCGACGGCGCCAGACACGGCCGCCTGCCAGGTCTGCCGCGAGCAGGGCGCGGCCTGCACGCCGTTCAGCAGCAGCACGTCCGCCAGGAAGAAGGATTCGGCCGAGCCGACGCCCGATGTCGACGTCGATGCGGGCCTGCTGTACAACCCGGCCCTGGTGCTGTTCCGCTGCCTGCACTGCAAGCGCGCCTGGCACACCGAGCACACCGACGACGACGCCGACCCCCGCACCTTTAGCTGCGGCGACTGCGCGGCCCACACGCTCAAGATCCAGACGATCCGCGCGTGGCGGCCCACGGGCGCCCCGCCGCCGCACACCCCCGCCGCCGCCGCCGCACACCTCGACATTGCAGACTACACCGAGGACAGCCGCGAGTACCTCATCAAGTTCCACAATGCGTCCTACTTTCGCGCCGAGTGGCTGCCCGGCGCGTGGGTGTGGGGCGTGGCCCAGCAGATGCGCAACCACTTTGTCAAGAAGAACCCGCTGCTGGCGTGGACCACGGAGCTGGCTGTGCCCGAGAGCATGTTCCGCATCGACATTGTCTATCAGGTCAGCTACACCAGCATTGTGCCCACGGGCCGCGAGCGCGACGTGGATATCGCGCGGATCGGCGAGGTGAGCGAGGCGCTGGTCAAGTGGCAGGGCTGTGCGGACGGCGATGTGGTGTGGGAGGTGCCGCCGCCGGAGCCGAAAGGCCGCCATCGCAGGCGTCGGGCAAAGAGGATCGTGGACTTGGAGGAGGAGGAGGAGGAGGAGGGGAGTGGCGGGGAGAAGGAGGAGGAGACTAACGAGGTGGGCAGATGGGAGGACTGGCGCAAGGCGTACGAGGACTTTGTGACGGGGCACTATGTGCATCTGCCAAAGAACACGGCAAAGCGCAGGGAGATGGTCAGAGGCAAGAGCTTCAAGACGTTTGAGAAGAAGGAGCAGCCGGCGTTTGTGGTGGGCGGAAAGCTGATGAAGTATCAGATGGACGGCATGAAGTAAGTCACGTCACGATTCCGCAGTTTTTGAGGGGTCAATGATTATTTGGCATGATTTTCTAATGGCAGTGACTACAGCTGGCTCTACTACAAGTGGCACCAAGCTCAGACGTCCATCCTCGCCGACGAGATGGGCCTCGGAAAGACCATCCAGATCATCTCCTTCCTCTCCATCATGGTCAACGACCTCTCGCTCTACCCCTTCCTGATCGTCGTCCCGCACTCCACGGTGCCAAACTGGAAGCGCGAGATCCAGAACTGGGCGCCGTCCATGCGCGTCGTCGCCTACTACGGCTCCTCCGAGTCCCGCGCGCTCAGCCGCAAGTACGAGCTCTTCCACCCGGGCACAAGGAGCCTCAAGTGCCATATCGTCGTCACGTCGTACAGCACGCCCGTCACCGACAGCCAGTACCTCAAGGGCATCCCGTGGGAGGCGCTCATCGTGGACGAAGGGCAGCGGCTCAAGAACGACGAGAGCCTGCTGTACAAGGCGCTGGATGGATACAAGATCCGCCACAAGGTGCTCATGACGGGCACGCCGCTGCAGAACAACCCCCGCGAGCTCTTCAACCTGCTGCAGTTCCTGGACCCGGCCATGCACGCCAGGGAGCTCGAGGAGGAGTATGACGACCTGGACAGCGACAAGGTCCGCCGCCTGCACGAGCTCATCAGGCCCTTCTTTCTGCGCAGGACAAAGAAGGAGGTGCTGGCGTTCCTGCCGCCGATGGCCGAGGTCATCGTGCCCGTGACCATGTCGAGCCTGCAGCGGAAGCTGTACAAGAGCATCCTCGCGCAGGACCCCGTGCTCATCAAGAGCATCTTTAGGAACCCCGGCGACAAGAGCAAAGCTGGCAACCTGCGGAACGTGCTGATGCAGCTGCGCAAGGTGCTGGGCCACCCGTTCTTCTACAGCGACGCCATCGAGGACCGCGGGTTCGACCAGGAGACGCTGCACCGCAACCTCATCGAGGCCGGCAGCAAGCTCGAGCTGCTCAACATCATGCTGCCCAAGCTCAAGGCGCGCGGCCACCGCGTGCTCATGTTTTCGCAGTTTCTGGGCATGCTGGACGTCATGGAGGACTTTCTGGCCGGGCTGGGCATGACCTACCAGCGCCTCGACGGCGGCACAAACACGCAGGAGAAGCAGCGGCGCATCGACGCCTTCAACCGGCCCGGGTCCGCCGACTTTGCCTTTCTGCTCTCGACGCGCGCCGGCGGCGTGGGCATCAACCTGGCCACGGCCGACACCGTCATCATCCTCGACCCCGACTTTAACCCGCACCAGGACATCCAGGCGCTCAGCCGCGCGCACCGCATCGGCCAGAAGAACAAGGTGCTGGTCTTCCACCTTGTCACGCGCGACACGGCCGAGGAGCGCATCATGCAGATTGGCAAGAAGAAGCTCTCGCTCGACCACCTCATCATCGACCGCATGGGCGCCGACGGCGCCGACGACGACCAGGTTGACGTTGAGAGCGTGCTGCGCTTTGGCGCCCGCGCGCTCTTTGAGGACGAGGGCGCGCTGGACGAGCGCCGCATCCGCTACGACGACGAGGGCGTCGAGCGGCTGCTCGACCGCAGCGCCGTTGAGGAGACGCGCACGCACGACGGCGCGGGCGCGGAGGCGAACGCGTTTAGCTTTGCGCGCGTGTGGGCGAGCGACAAGGGCGCGCTGGAGGAGGGGGGCAGCGGCGGCGAGGGCGAGGGGGACGAGGAGCCCGATACGGGCTTTTGGGACCGGCTGCTGGCGGAGCGGGAGGCGGCGGCGAGGGCGGCGGAGGCGGCGGCCGCGCAGGAGCTGGGCAGGGGCAAGAGGAGGAGAAAGGTGGATTACAGTACGCCGGAGGATGAAGACTTTAGGGCGGCGGCGGCGGCGCAGTCCGGGATGGAGGATGATGGCGAGTTTAGGGATGAGGGGGGGGAGGAGGAGGACGATGCGGGGAGTGAGAGTGATGAGGAGGCGGCGGGGGTGGGTCTGGGGGATGACCTTGATGGGCTGCAGCTGCAGGAGCGGATCGCGAGGTATCATGAGCAGCAGCGGGCTAAAACGGTGGCGGCGGCGGCGGCGGCGGGGAACAAACGGGGGGGTGGAAAGGTGGGTGTATGGGTGCCCGCACCACTACCACCACCACAACCACAACCACAACCACAAGCACAACCACAACTACTACCACAAGCATCCACCACCACCAGCACCCACAACCACAACCACAACCGCCACCACCAACCCCCCTCCGCCGTCTACCGCCCCCGCCCCCCCACCACCGGCCAATTCAAGCGCGCCGCCCTCCTACCAACACCCACCGCCCCCGGCGCCCCCGGCGCCCCCGCCTGCAAGGCCTGCGCCGCGCACCACCCGCCCGGCGAGTGCCCGCTGCGCCGCATGGGCGTCGAGTACTGCCCCCTGTGCGGGCTGGCGCACTTTGGCAAGCAGCCGGGGCTGTGTGCGCACATGGCGAGCGAGCAGAGCCTGACGGCGATGCTGGGCGCGCTGAAGGAGAGTGGGGAGGAGGCCGGGCTGGTGAAGGCGGCGAGGGCGTATGTGCAGGGGAGGAAGGGGGGGGTGAGGAGGAGGAGTGCTGGTGTTGGTGTTGGTGCGGGGGCGGCGGCGGCGGAGGGGAGGAGGCGGTGGGGAAGGGAAGGGGAAGGGAAGAGGGAGGGGTAATGTGGTGGGGTGAGGTGGGGGTGGATGGGTGGGGGTTGGGGGTTGGGGGGTTTTTTTTTTTTACTTGTTTGTAAGGGGTAGATGATTGGTGATGGTTTTTTCTGGGTGTTGTTATCATCTCTTTTCTTCTTTTTCGTTTGGTATTATTATCCTTTCTTCTTTCGTGCTTTCTTTCTCTCGTTTCTTGGTGCTGGTTCGGGCTTCACATATACAGCTAGCGGTCTAATCTAATTGTGGAACTCAATACTCGGCAGGGAGGGCTCCGGTTTCGATAGATGCCAGTACCTACAGTAGCTGGGTTGGGTTGGATGATGGGATGATGGGATGATGGGATGATGGGATGATGGGATGGTTGGTTGGGTGGATGTAGTAGCATGATATATTTTTATGTTCTCCCCCACCCCTTCCCGCCTTCCCTTGCGTTGTGGTTTACTGGGTCTTTGCTTTTCTTTTCTTTGCCTGGTCTTTTCGTTCCTCTTCTTTGCCTGGTCTTTTCTTTGCCTGGTCTTTGCGCTGTGGTGATATACTATACTATACTACGCTTGCACTGCACTGCACTGTATATGATGTGCTGTGCTGTGCTGTGCTGTGCTGTGCTGTGCTGTGCTGTGCTATCTGTTTATATACACTATAGTTGCATGTTGTATGTCTTGCTGTACTTGCTGTACTTGCTGTACTTGCTGTACTTGCTGTACTTGCTGTACTTGCTGTATTGTACTCTCTCTCTATATATACATGTATATATACAGATCAGCTAAACTCAAAGCCCAGCAGGCTCAAAGCCTAGCAGACTCGGAGGAGGCGGAGGAGGAGGAGGGGGAACAACGACATGTACATGTATGTATCCCCGGGCCTGCCGTCCAATCTATCTATCTACATGTATCTATCCATCTACATTGACCAGCCGTGAGAACCTCGGCCATGACATGGGTACATACATACATACGTTACGGGTGTGATCCAAGCTGTACCCTACCCTACATGCTGTGGTTGTGCTGTTGTTGTTGTTGTTGTTGTATACTCGCTGTTTCGTCCCTACTCCGTGTTGCTGCTATTCCGTCCCTACTCCGTCCACCCATAATCGGGCCGGCTGCTGCGCCGCACACTGACCCCCCCATCCGCGTTGGTTAGGCTTGCTCGCGAGATGGTGTGGGTTGTAGATATAGATGTACATAGTGGTGGATACATAGTGGTGGATACATACATGCTATGACACTCCAGTACTACAGGCGCAAAAGGGTTCTGGGGGTTGGCTTTAATGATGGTATGGGGGGGGGGGTTATATAGATATTGATATAGATATAGATATAGATATAGTAGATTCTAGTCCCGGTACTCCTCCCTCCCTCCCTCTCTCTCTCGTAGTTCTTTGTCTGGCTGACTGGCTGGCTGGCTGGCTGGTTGGCTGTTGGTTACGGTGGCCAGCAGGGTTTCTAGCTATGTAGTAGAAGTGCTTCGTGGTTGCGGCTGGGGGCGCTGGTGGGTGGTGCTGCTGCATGTGTGTGTACTTGGATTGGATTGGGTTGCGGAGGAATTAGTGGCCTTTTTTTTTTGTTGTTTAGCTTGTTTGGAGTTAATGGGCTGTGTATAATATATATATAATTATTATAAGAGCTTGTTGATTTGCTAATTGTAGCTCTAAGGGATGGGGGTGGGGGCGGCGTGTACCTACCTCGAATATCTCGTTCCTGGGGGGGTTGGACGGCTTTACCAAACCGACGAGTCACGCTTCTGTCACACATGGTTTTTATTTGAGGTGTAAGTGGACGCCTTCCCGGAAGCTATGGCGGGCGTTCTATCGCCAGATAGATTAGATTTTTTGGTGCTCTGACGAATAGAAAAGGGTGTCTATTTGATTCATGGACTCTATCCGTTGCAATAGGGAAAAACACCTTGCTGGTGCGAGAAATAGTCCCCTAAAAATGGCTTCGCGATACCCAGTTTGTGTTGGGCACCCAATAGATTTATAGGAATCACTGGCCCATGGGTGCTTACGGGAACCTGGTCTATTCGAAAGCCGTCCTCGATTACAATAGAACACTCCCCAATAGCTGACGGGAAGGCGTCTAGTTTGATGTTGGCCACTGGTGATGCTTCACATCATTAATTGACTAAGGCCATGCACCGCGCCAATGAAACGAGTCGTCAGAGAGCGTCCGACTATCACTGCTACTACTATGTACCTGTGGAATCAAACTAGGATAGCCTGCATGTACATATATGCCAAAGAATGGATCCATCAAAATTCAATTCTGCCCCTCCGCGCCCAACTGTTGCAAGCCCATTGATCATCTCAGATATCATTTGATGACCCCCCACCGAATTTTTTTTTTGTTTGAGGGGCCCAGCGTTAACTATATTTCCCGAGATCCAAAAGGCATGGCTTCATCGATCTTCCGGCGGAAAACCGGAAACATTGGAAACCGATGCCTTTACCTTTAGCAGGTAAATACGTCAGTAAAAGGTGTCAGCAATGGGTGGTCAGGAATACCCTTTTTTCTTCTTCTTCTGTTGTTGCATCAAGATAATGTGTATGTCGCAAACCTTTTGTATGGGGAAACGGTCAAAATCGATGCATTTAATTCCACTCTTAAACCGGCATTGTGGGGAAGAATACTGTATGTACTCGAGCTCTACTGTGCCAATTCTTACATTACCGCGTTACTTACATGTAGCGTATTGATGGGAATACTATAGTGATCCCCACCTCCTTTTTTTTGCCAGTATTGGTCACTATGGTCCATTAATTGGCCCATATATTAATGAGTGTTTGCGACTACAGCTAGCTGGGAAGGAATATACGTAATTTTGGTGTGCCTGAGTGAAGTATCGCCAGCTACATCTCGTTATAAGAAACCTCGCTATGAGAAAAACCTTGCTGTAAGAAACAGCGCATAGGGTACACGCTAATAGCTCTACACCAAAAATGTTACTTGCTAGAAGAAATATTGGCTATAAGAAACGAAAATTGCCTTATAGCAAGGTGTAGCTGTAGATGTTTCTGATGAAGTGACTGGATCAGTTTAGTCAGCTTGCCCCATCAGAATCTACATGTACCTATGCTAGCAACAAAAGCATTCAAGTGAGGGTAGTTGGAGGTGGATAGAGGTGGATGGGGGGGGCCGAAGGCCCCATTGAAGCACCGTCATAGTATTTTCAACTCGTGGTCGCGAGGTGGTCCCCCTAGTATACATGTGTGTAAATATGTCTGGATCCAGAATTATAAGGCGTCTACCCAAACGTTAAATGTTTCCGGCGTCAATCATCGCCGCTGCCCATGCCAAGATTGGAATAGCGACATGTAGGCACCCATGGCCACTAGCGCCACAGAAAACCAATCATGAGCAATTGGAGGTTTTAGGCCAACCATCAATTCTGAAAAACGCTGGTTGCAAAATTGATGGGTTCCATGCCGATCTCCATACAAAACTGGGCTCAGAACTGCTAGCATTTTTCAAAATTGATCGTTGGCCTAAAGTTTCTATTGCAAGTACTTGGGGGAGGAGCACAGATAGGTTTCTTTTTTCTTCTCCTGGCCCTCTAGGTCTGGAGGAGGTGCAATTCGTGGGTTTCTGGGCCAGTAGGTTTAATTTGGGGTGGCTACATATACATAGCTGGGGCGTGGTTAGGTATTAGAGCGTATTTGACAACTGTCAATTCCGATAGTTGATGTCAGTTCGCCGGCTGCAATAGCGGTTTGCCGAACCGTCAATTATGATTGATGAGGATATCGGCACAGGGTACCGGAACTCTATCAATGCGTAAAGGGCCTTCCTTATATGTCTCGATCTCGTCACCACTGATAATGGTAAATAGTTTAAGTATAATGTCAATTTTGCGACCTGCAACTGTCAAGGCCGAACTGTCAATTGTCGAAATCGACAGTTGTCAAATACGCTCTATTGTAGTGGAGAACAGCTTTGTAGGTACCACCGGTACGTAAGTACATGTAGGTTCTATATACCTACAATGTATACATGTATATATGACATTTTCGGTAGTAAATATATGTAGGTACATGTACATACCTGTATCCATGTACTATTTTCTTGACGGCCGGCCATGAGTTGCATGTAGTGCTTTGGGTCTTTCTAGTGTCACGACCAGATCAATCAATGGTCGATGGTGAATACATGTAGTCCAAGAAGACTATGTGCATGAACTGAGTGAATATAGAGAGACAAAAAAGAATGTCCTTGTAAGGTTGTTTACTCTAAGCTTTCTTACAGAAATTATTTATGGCTGTGTTCGAGCCGTTACATCATGTAGGTATTTTTACATGTATGCAGGCACGTTAGGTAAAAAGAGCTCGGGTTTGATTTTCCGAATGGTGCCTGAGTGTACCTGCTATCTGTTCTATCATAGCTACATGTAGGTGATGGATAAAAGGCTAGCTAAGACTTAAGCTTGGTCATGCTACACAGTAAATGTAGGTACTCTACCGCAGAGAGCAGCTAGGCGAACCCATCCCAATGGTTTCTGCTTGACAGGGCACGTGATTGGCCCAACCTGGGGGTGTGCGGTGGTTGGAACACAGACAGCACGAGAATCCATTGGCTATGGGTTCTTCTTCTTCTTGATCTTCTTCCTGCTACATATATGAGCGGAGCCGCGGGGAAGGTCGCAAAGCTTTTTTTCTTTTCATGTATGTAGATACCCGGGACAGGGAAAGAACGTAAAAAGGGTATGTATGAATCAGTACGAGAAAAAAGATTGGTCTCTGGGCTCTTAATCTATATAGAGCAGTGAGCGAGTGGTTGACACCTAAGTAGCGCGCGCGCAGACATTGGCTATGGCGCACCGGAAACCTGCATTGCCCGGTTCTACAGCCTGCTGCTGCCCCCGAGAATTGAGTACCCGGGTTTCGGTTTTCATTGGGGGAAGATGCGCATGCATTTTGGGCCATTCTTCTTCTTCCTTTTCTTCTCGCGAGTACATGTGCGGTAGGGCAGTGGGTGGGCGCGGCAATGTACATACCTACGGTAGGTACGGTACATCTACCCGCAGCAGCGCATGCTGTCTGAGATTGACTGCGGAGTGGCTGGTTGGGTACGAGTTCTAGATTGGCTGGGGGTGGGGTGGCTGGTTGGCTGTGTGGAGGCGGAGGGCTGTATGGGAGTTCTAGATTTTGGTGTGGCCTGGTTTGAAGGGACCAGAAAAAAAAGGCAATATTCTACATACACGAGCACATGTACTTACGCTCTACTCTGGGTGACATATTAGAGTTGGCCTTGTTTCACTATTTTTAGGTAGGCTCTCTGGGGAGTTTAGTTTTTCCGTTGATGCTGTCGGTGCTTGTTGGCCGGCTTATGACCGGCACAGCTATCATTGGCCCATGGGCGTGGGAAAATGATAATGGGCGAAGTGCGTCCAAGCGTTCGAAAGTTGGTTGTGTCCCTTTTTATTTTATTTTTTTATTTTTTTGAGATCTTCGGATTGTGTCTATCATGCAGAGGATAATATCGGATAAGAATTCTTTGCTGGTGGGGGATAGTGGGGCGGGAGGAGGGGGGAGGGTGAGGGAACCCGAAAAGAGAACATTGACAAGGGGATTGATGCTGTTCGTGGAAATTCCTGTAATTGTTGTTCTCTCTCCCTCCCTCCTTTGTTGATGGTTGGATGGGGAGTGATGATAATATATCATTTCTGAGGCGGAGGCGGTGGAGGAGGAGGAGAAGGAGTAGGCAGGTTTGTGGGTTGTGGGTTGTGGGTTGTGGTTTTTCCGGATGTGAGGTTTGGGTGTGAGGTTCAAGGGTGTGAGGTTGTGTTGTGGCCAGTTAGTTGGGTGGAATTGGGGAGGTGCAGCAGAGGGAAGGTGTTCGCAGGTGAGGAGACTTGGCACTGACGCAGAGAAGCAAGAAGCCTGAGACGAAGTGAGTGGTATCATAGCTACCGTCACAGAGGGAAGAAGAGAGGAGAGTGAGGGATAGGGAAAGGGGACGCGGCCGCATACATGCATGGAAGGGGAGGAAGAGCTAGAGAGAGCAGAGCAGCAGCAGTAGGTACACTGCGGCTATTAGTACACACAATGCTAGTGAGTGATCAGCGAGTGAGTAAGAGGATATTTGATCATTGATTGCTTGCCTTGAATTTATTGTTGCGGCCTGCCATTCATCTCCCTTACAGTAAGTAAGTACATGTACTGTAGATACAGGTAGCTTTACAACACCCACCACCACCACCACCACCACCAGCACCAGCACCAGCACCAGCACCAGCACCACCTCCTCCTCCACCTCCTCCACCTCCTCCACCTCCCCTCCCCTCCCCACTCTGCTGCTGTTCGTGTTCTGAAACGTTCTATCCCTCAGCTCCCCTTGCCCTATCTCTAACACCAATATCCCTATAGCTGCTATCCCAGCTATCCCTACATTATAGCATTTGACATACATACATACATACATACATACATACACTCAGCCTCTATCCGCTATCTACCTCCCTGTGCAGATAGTAGCAAGATCTTAAGCTAGCTAGCTCTGTAGCGTTCCCACATATCTCTGCCAGTGCCAGTACTGCCGCATGTTACTATTACATACTCTATTTACACTTGCACACAGAATCCGTTGTACTCAGACTCTACTAGTGCTAGTTAGTTGCTGCCACTCTTAGGTAGCTAGCCTTACCTACCTACATACATCATACACGATATCTGTACTCTACTCAAATCTGCAGCTCTTTTTCCTTTCTTCTCGTCCCCCTCTCCTCTCCCCTTCCTTACTTACTCACTGTCTCCTCCTCGACTCCTGCGTCCCCAACTTAAGATTTTATCGCACAAGCTCATCTTCCATCTCCAACCTGGCCAACCATTAAGAGCCTGCGTCCCGCACCTTCCCTCCCTCCCTCCCTCTCCCCCGAGAAGTAATTTTTTTCCCTTTCATATAACGGACACTGGAGCTGCTTCACTCCCGTTAGTATTAACGGACATTCCAATAATCTAATTATTGTCAATCGACCCGCACCGTCCCATCCTAGCTACTAGTACTATATCTGCTTGCTACTACATCATATCTACCATATAATTATTTATTTTACTTTTTTTACTTCTTCTTCGCCACCGCAGAAGCACAGCAGCGCAGCAGCACAGCAGATCTAGAAAGCCTGTCTGTTTTCTCGCTCACACACTCTCTTTTCCTTTCCTTTCTTTTTTTGTTTGGATTGTGATTGTGATATTTTTCTTCTTCTCCTTCTTCTTCTTCCTCTCTCTCTCTCTCTCTCTCTCTCTCTCTTTTTTTTTTTTGTTATGACTTGACGAGCCCACGAAAAAAAGAAAGAAAAAAAAAACCTACATCCTTAAGCTTGTTTTAATCGATCCGCTAGGACAAAAGTTCAGGAAAAGAAAAAACCCACTGGGCCACCAACCCCCCCCCCTCTCTCCCCGACCCACAGCTTCTTCCAAACTCATAAGAAGGAATCCTTTTTTATCATTTTTCCTTACCTTCGTCTGACGACCTCTCTCTCTTGACCTTGCGCCTCAATCGTTTGCCGCTCATTCGATACAAGCAAGTTACAACACCCCCGCGCGCACACCACACACACCGCTCGCTGTCATTAACAACCTTTCTCCCCATTAACAACCTTTCCTGCGGGTAAAACAACTAACAACTATAAACCCACTTCACCTCACCACCCTCCCACGCACCCAACAAACCTTCATTCCGACCCCTCTCCCCCGCGCGCTCCACAGAATCCGCTGCAGCGGTTCTATCTCTCCCTCTACCCTCCCTCTCAAAATCTGAAATCCCCACCAAAGTGAAATATGCCCGCTGTATCGCGCCGCAAGAACCCGATCGTCTCCCGTCGTAGAGGCAAAAAGGAGGATGAAGATGAGGAGCTGGGCGTCGAGGAAGACTCCTTTACTGATGACTCGGGAATTAGTGACGATGATGCTGCGACAGAGGGGTCACTGACTGATGATGAGGGCGACGAGGCGGATGAAGGAGGTCCGGTGGTGGTCAACGGCGCTGGGGATCAGCAGCAACAACAGGCGAAGGGGAACGGGAAATCTGTCCTTGTCGTTGGGAAGGCGCTGAAGGGCACCAGGGTGCATGCGGTGAGCGGGGAGACGGAGATGATGCTGAATGGCATGCGGGGCACGGAAAGCGCGGAAGCCGTGGAGTTCACGGACATGAAGGAGGAGGAGGAAGAGGAGGAGGAGGAGGATGAGGATGAGGAGGAGGAGGAAGAGGAGGAGGAGGAGGAGGAAGAGGGTGCTACAGAGACGATCCCACAGGGCCAGGGAGGCGCAGAGGAGGAGGCCCCTCAAGATGGGAAGTCGCCGGAGAAGCCCCAGGATAAGAGACGTGGGGACCACGAGGACTACAAGAAGCGGAGAGAGGCCGACCCAACGTTTGTACCCACCAGAGGAGGGTTCTACCTACATGACCACAGGCATGCGGAAGGGGGCAGTGGGTTCAGGCATTTCAGAGGTGGTGCAAGAGGTGGCAAAGGGAGGTACTCTGGGTAAGCTCTCAATTCTTGAGTAACTCAATTACCATGCTTTCAGAGACATGGGCTGACATTTTAGAAGCGAATTTGCTCCCCAGCCAACACTTGTGGAGCAGCAGTGGCAACACGATATGCATGAGGAGGTACACCAGGAAGTCCGTCGTCCGCAACCAGCCTACCAGAATCATACCAACAATAATAACAACAATCAGCCCTTTGCTGGGAACCGCCAACGCGGAGGTGGAGACACACCGCGGTCCTTTGGACGGACGGTTTATAAAGGAACTGTACAGATCCAGGTGCATCTTCCAGAGATGAAGGACCCCATTGTCTTCAGTGAGGTTCCTTCAAAGGTTTACACAAGGCTCCCGTACCACCGGCCTCCACTGCGGAGAGATAAGCCAGTCAGGATTGCTCTCCCAGACGCTCCTGTACGGTACATCTATCCAAGTTCTACCAGATCGTTCATATTTATCCCTAGAGCGATGAGGCCTGGGGGTTCTGGATATATCAGAGGCGGGGGGGCTCGGGGCAGAGGCAATTTCTACAGCCAGGGAAGAAGTGTGTACGGGGGTTCCACTGGCTATTCGCCTTCAGTGGGTATGTCGAGAAGATCCTCTTTGCAGCACGAGACCAGACCCATAATTCAGGCAGCAGGTCAGGTTACGCATCAGCAGCAGCAACACCCACATCCTCAGCAGTTGCAGCAGCAGCAACACCCACATACTCAGCAGCAGCAGCAGCAGCAGCAGAGACAGCAGCCGCAGCAGCAGCAGCAGCAGAGACAGCAGCAGCAGCGACAGCAGCAGCCGCAACAGCAGCAGCAACAGCAGCAGCAACAACAGCAGCCGTCACCACAAAGCCAATCACAGGCCCCAAACGCTGTTGTCGACGCATCTTCGTCGAGACCTTTGGAAGAAACCCCAACAAGGCCTGTCGTTAGGCTTCCAGGTGGGCCTGGTACACCTAAAATGCCAGCAGCGCAGCAGCAGCAGCAGCAGCAGCAGCAACAGCAGCAGCAGCAGCAGCAGCAACAGCAGCAACAGCAGCAACAGCAGCAACAGCAGCAACAGCAGCAACAGCAGCAACAGCAGCAGCAACAGCATCAAACGCCAGCAGTAGCAGCACCTCAAACCACAGGCCAAGCCCCGGCTCAGGCGCTCACTCCCAAGGTGGTACCCCAGCATCCGCCGCCATCGTACACCCCGTCAGTGAACCCTATTCCATACCGTGAGCATAGGGCTACACCAAAGATCCCTATGCATCAGCCACGCCCTCAAAAGGCTGTTAATGTTGCTGAGATTGATTCGCCAGCAGTTATGCACTACCAGGGATACAATGGCGTCTATCCCGAGAATATCCCCACACCTAATCTCCCACATAATATGTACGCCCATTCTAGGCATCCGTCCTACCCTTCGCAGACATCTGGAACACCACTCTCGCACATCCCGGAAGGCGCTGTTCACGCTAGATCTTTCCACCCATCCCAATATCCGCCACAGGGAGGTTACTACCCATACCCCCAGCAGCCAATGATTCACTCAATGCCCCACCAGCAGCCCATGCACCATGATCCCCGGACGTTTGTCCCCCCACCACCCCCGTATGTTCCTTCTGGTCCCTCGCCCATGCCAAATGGGGCTCCCGGCCATTATGTCATGCACCCTGTCCAGCCGCATCAACCCCAGCCTCCTGTACCATCCGCCACACCTTCTGGTCCCACTACGATTGCACAGGAGAGTAACGGAATGGTCTTCTACTCGACTGTTCCAAACGTTCCAACGTGGGACCCGAACCAGTACTACTACCCCCCCACGGCGGTTACCCCAGGGCCGGATGGCTCCGTGAATGGTGTGCCCACGAACGGGGCGGTGTACTATTATCCTCCGGGTCCTCCTCAGCAGCAGCAAGGCGTCTACTATACTCAGTAGATGGTTTTTTTCTTTCTTTTTTTTTTTTACTCCCGTTACAGTCCTTTTGTTGTATGCGTCGTTATTTTTTGATCGCATTTTTTTTTTGATGAGACTTGTATGAGGTTGACTGGTTTTATGCGTTTTGACTTCACGAAAGAAAAAAAATCTCGTTTTGTTTATTTATCTCTTTTCTTTTCTTTTCTCTTTTTTTTTTTTTGGCACCACAGGATTAAAGGGCTTTTTCTTTTATTTTCTCTAACTACCTCCACCTACTACTCACCACTGCATTTTCCCTTTTTCCCTTGTCAAATGTTTCACGTTCCTGGGTTGGACGGACATCTCGAGGATCTTTTTCCTTAAGTGCAGTTGTAACTTTTTTCATTTTATTTTATTTCAATATCAATATTCTTACTCTTTAGGAACCGCTTTTCCCCCCCTACCGATCGTTTCCTCTGATCTTTCTCCTTTTCTTTCTGGTTTCTTCTTCTTCCATATTCTTCGGGTATTCTGAATAAAAAAAGGGCGGCGGGGTTGTTGTGCATGCGTAATAGAAGCCTGGGTTCCTTTTCTATTTTTTTTCTTCTATATTTCTACTTTATTCTGCGAATCTCACCTACCCATCGGGGATTTCTTTTACGCTTCCATTTTTTTTATTTTATGTCTGGTCTGGTCTGGTCTGGTTGGGTGGTTGGGTCAGGTTGGTTTGGCGGACAGCGGTTGGGATTATTAATTTTATCTTGAGCTGTGTGTGTGTGGAATCTTCGAGTTGTTTTCAAAGTGTGCTTTAAAGTAGTCAGTGGGAGGCCTGGTGATCGGCGAGCCCTTGATTTGAGGTTGCTGTCTTGCTTACGACGTCTGCGCATACTCTCGGATTTTGTAGGTTCGGGCCCGGTTACATCTGTATGCCTAAGCACATAATTGCTCGGTTGACTGGCAGCATACATAACCGGCAGAAAAGTAGGCGGCGTTTAAGGAAAAAGGTTCAAGCCTTGTTAGAGTCAAAGTTTGTTTCCCTTGTGATTGAGTGATTACCATCCATCCATCCAGATGCGCCGATTTTCGATTTCGATTCGTAGCTTTGCCGTTATGCGGGTTACGTATGTCGGTGGTTTCTGGTTGGATGCCTGAGAATATGTGATGAGGCTCTTTTTGTGTATGTAATTTTTTTTGCCTTTTTTGCTTGCGGGTCTTGGGGGGCGAGGCGTGTGGATAGAGGAAGAGAAGAGAGCGTTCACTCGATACAAGCACGAGGTTCAAGAATACACCTACATACATATAGAGAGATGCTAGAGTAGATGGTCACAGTGCCTGCGGGATTCGATAACGATAAGGGATTATTTCCCGGCTCGGCTCTCGCCCGCTGGAGTTTAGGCGCGAATGATCTTGTCTTGTTTCCGAAGAGGTTCGTTTAAAGCAGCGGTGGGGGGTGGGAATGGTGAGGTGAGCAGAGGTGGGGATTTGCGTAATGGGAGATTTTGAGCGGAAGGGAAGGATCCTTTTTCGTCACTTTTCACTGTCTCGATGCTTGCAGGTGGCCTAATTTGCCTCTTACGTTACGGGGACTCATACAAGTTGGGGTTTGGAGGCGAGACTATTACTTTGTAAGGTACACGAGAGGTAGGTACTGGGGTCGTGCTGCTGAGTACCGCCGCTAGAAGATCTGTCATACCTACACCTACCTTGCCTGCCTTAGTACTCACACTTCCCTCGTTCACTCACTCACGTCTTCTACCCCAACCTTCCTCCCTTCCTCTTCCTCTCTCTCTTCCCTTCTTCTTCTTCCTCTTCTCTCTTTCACTCTTACTCTTCAACCCTTCTCACTGCTGCTCCACCTCACAACAAGACAACCTACCCACTCACCCACACCCCAACCTGACCACCCCGGTTACCACCTGCAGCTGTTCAGTGTAACGGTACATAACAAAGTACCATTGTCATGGCTAGCCACAGCACTCTGCCACCCGATACTCTCATCAATGTAAAGGTCACCATTGGAAACCAAACACGTCGGTTCAAGCTCGCCCTGAGGGACCTTGGTGCGAATGTTCTCCCCTATAAGGTACTTTATTTCTTTTCGTTCTCCCCCCCCCCCCCAACCCCATCTCCTTTTCTGTGTGCGTTTTTGTTTTTTCTAGCCTAGCCTGCCCACGTTCTCGCTTGTTGCGTTTGGTCCTATTGTTGCTACGTTCAGGCAACCAACCCCGACAACCATCATCGGGCCCGCATGATGCTAATGGGATGTGTTGCGTATTGGTGTAGCTCCGCGAGTTATTGGTGATTCCGGAAGACCAGACGGTGGTCTTTGAGAGATACTCAGATAGCGCGGGAAGCTATGTCACGCTCGACCCGAAGAACCCGGCTGTCTACAAGCAGCTGTACAGAGCTGCCAAAGCTAAGCTAAAGCTAAGGTTCAAGGCTACAATAATCTACCAAGGTGCCGAGGGGAGTGGTACGTTTTTTATCTCTTACCCCCTCCTTCCCTTTTCGGGTTGCTTTGCTTGATAGCTAACCGATAAAACAGTTGCTTCTGGAGGTAGTACCTCATTTGTTACTACCGAGATACGCCCCTCGCCACCGGCTTACTGCTCAACCACTTCGCTTATTTCGCCACTTGCTGTCGCCACACCAGAGCCGGGGACCCCGGCTTCTGTGGAGGTATCTCCAGCCCAGCTCGATAAAGCTGTGGCTGACGCTGTTTCGTCATTCTTGAATGGCGAGGAGTATCTTGCAAAGTTGCGCGAGACGGTCCGCGAAGAGGTTGAGAAGCACGAGAAGGAGGCCCCAGTTCCGGCTCCATTTGCTGCTCCTGAAACGGCCCCCTCTGTGGTTTCGGAGGCTCTTGATATCAAGTCCCCGGCTTTCACTTATGCCATCTTCTGTGACGCATGTGAAGGAAACATATATGATGTACACTACCACTGCGGGGTATGTGATAAAGGAGACTTTGATCTCTGCCAGGCTTGCGTCGGACGTGGAACTCACTGCAAGGACTCTAATCACTGGTTGATCAAGCGCATCTTAACTGGTGGAACCATCATATCCAGCGTTACAGAGTCAATCAAGGCAAAAGCCCCAGAACCTGCTGTCGCAGTGAAGGAGGAGGAGGAGGAGTCTGAACTTACACGTACTTGCAACTGCTGCATTGCTGGTATGTATATCAACCACATCCACTATTTTGATTAATGCTTACAGTTTCATGCAGTTCTTCCTGAGAAGGAGTTTGTCACCTGCGTTCAGTGCTCCGATTATGACCTTTGCCTTAACTGTCACGTTTTTGGCAAGCATGGACACCATCCTCGCCACGAGTTCGTTCCCGCCACACCCGAGACCAAGCTTAGTCCCCATGAAACTAGCCTTCTGGCTCCTGGAAGGAACTTCTGCCACTTTGCTCTCTGTGATGGCTGTGATGGGGTAAGTGATTATAACAAACATTCAGAAAAACTCCGTGTGCTAATTTAGATATAGAAAATATATGGCATTAGACATAAGTGCATGAGCTGCCCCGACTGGGACTACTGCTCCAAGTGCATCGTCACTGCGCCACTCAACCATCATGGACATCGCTTTGTTCCCATTTATGAGCCACTCCCTACTATGGATATAAACACAAGAAGAAACGCGGCCAAGCACTACGGCGTTTACTGTGATGGTCCTCTGTGTGCCGACAAACACCGCCGCACTTGGATCGATGGTGACAGGTACAAGTGTGCTGTCTGCCCTGATACCGATTTCTGTGCGTCGTGTGAGGCCTCGCCCATCAACACCCATAATGCTACCCATCCTCTTATCAAACTCAAGTCCCCTATTCGCAACGTTCACGTCACAACCCTTGAGCCAGATTCACAAAACTCTAGAGTTATGGGCGATGGTCATTATAACCCGCCTGCATCTACCTCCAACGCTGCCACTCAAGTGCAGACTGTTGTAGATGTTAAGCCTACAGAAGAATATGTGCCTGCCCCAGAAAGCAGCGTTGGAGAGTCTGAACACATCGAGCATGTTGAGGAGGAGGAGAAGCCACAAGAGCCCCTTCAGGCCAACTTCATCTCTGAGGTTGTCCAGGACGGTACTATAATGATCGCTGGCTCAAATTTCTCACAGACTTGGCAGTTGGTAAACAGCGGCCAAACTTGCTGGCCTGCCGGTGTTCAGCCCCAGTTCACTGCTGGTGACTACATGTTTGAGCCCGAAAGCATTAACGCTACAAAGATCGAGCATGAAGTCGCTTTTGGTGAGACTGTTAGCTTCACTGTCAACTTGAAGGCACCTCTCCACGCCAACCGTCGCCACATTTCATACTGGCGTTTGACTGCTCCTGACGGAACCCGATTTGGAAGCAAATTGTGGTGTGATATCCAGGTTGTTGAGGCTCCAAAGATCGAGGAGCCCCCCAAGGTCGAGGAGCCAAAGCAGGTTGAACCAGAGGCGTTTGAAGATATGGTTGACAGCTCACAGGCCTCATCACAAATGATTTTCCCTAGACTTCCCGTTGAGAGCCCCGTTGCATCCGTTGAAGATTTGAGTTCTGCAAGTTCTGCCAAGATTGAAGTTGATGCTGTTTCCGTACCTGCTGTTTCCGTTACCTCTGGTGACACCAGGAGCCTGCCAGAAGACTCTGATGATGGCCTTGACATCAACTCCATTGCTGATGATCTCGACAGCTTTTTGACCGATGATGAGTATGACGTGCTTGATGCAAGCGATGAGGAGGCTTTCCAGGAGTGTGAAAGGGTCTTGTAAGGGAATAGAGTTGCCTAGGAACCAGAAATTGTAATACTGAAAGGATAGGTTAGGCGGGGTATCAGGGTTCGGGGTATTGGTGTTCTCTCTTTTTTTATTATCCCCTTTCTGTTTTATTGATTCGGTTTTCTCTCTGTCTTTTGCAAGCAAAATTTGCCTCCGACGACTTTTGTGAGTTTTTGATTCTTTCGAATGCGCTGGCATAAAGAACAAAGTCAATTTTTCTTTTTCAGTACCAGTTCAGTTTATCGATTGATTATGGATATTTTATTCCTTTGTTTTTTTTTTCCCTCTCGCGGTCCCATGTAGTGTATTCGCTCGGAGAAATTGGAAACCTTTTGAATTGCACAAATGAGAGGCCTGGTACCTGATCAGGATATTCCGATCGTGACCGAGGAGGTCGGGTTTTTTTTGGCGGTCTGACGTTGTCGTGCGTGGCGTGTGCAGCGTGTGGTGGGGTATGTATTGTATGTATGTAGGTGAGTGAGTAGAGCGGTACATACATGTACTAACCACATGTATCTTCACCTACGGTACAGTGCCAAAGAAGCCTTTCGAGGTTCTTGCTGTCAGAAATCGTTATCGGCTGGCCATACCCACTTTGCCCGCCCAGCACGGCCGTTCGTGGGTACAGACAGTTACTTGCATGAGGATTCCCCCCCCCCCTGTTCGGTCCAGTCCAGCCCAGTCAGTCATCTTTGCCAGTCGCTAGAGAAGAGTAGAGCGTTCGAGTGAGTGAGAGTACCTGCTTGTATCAGTAGAGAGATATCTTGACGTGGTTGTTCACCGGTGTCTTCCTTCCCTCCTCCTCCTCCTCCTCCTCCTCCCCCTCCTCCTCATCTATCCTCCTGCTCTCCTGCTCCCTCCTCTCCCTTTACCCTTCATCAGCCCAGTGCACTTTACTTGAGCCCCACCACCACCACCACATCCAACCAACACCCACGAGCGAGTTTCTGTGCATCGTACACCACTACTGCTAGTCTACTCCCTCCTACCTTCCTATCTACCCCGCGCTACACCTGCCAACCGTCTGTACTCTACTGCCTACCACATCCAGAGAAATAAAAGAAGAAAGGAGTTGCTCGTTTCTTGTTGACACCCACCACCTACCCACTCGCTCACCATCACTATCCTGCCTCCTCCTCGCGGCTACCAACATCACACTCCTGTTGCCACCCGAAACCTAACAGCCGTTCATCATGTTGAAGATCTGGTCTATGGTAAGTTTCTAGATATAGAAGAGGAGTGTACAGTGCAGTATGGTGCAGGCAGGAGCTGACACAGAATGTAGAAACAGCAGCAGGCGGCGTCTAATGCCGAGGGCGGCCCGAAGAAGAAGAAGGTGACGGCTGCTCAGCTGCGCGCTCAGAAAGGTTTGTTATAGATAGATGCGGGAGAGGAGAAGCGATGGCGGGGATGCGAGTGGAGGCTGACGGGGTGCCTGATACAGATATTACGGAGCTGGCGCTGCCGTCGACGATGAGGACGAACTTCCCGGATCCGGATGATATACTGAATTTCACGTTGACTATTGAGCCGGATGAAGGTTTGTTGTGTCCCTTCTTTTCTCTGTGGGTATTGGGCGGGTTGTGAGAGTTAACTGGTTGTAGGAATGTACAAGGGCGGGTCGTTCAACTTTACATTCGCGATCAACTCGAACTTCCCGCATGAGCCGCCGAAGGTTAAGTGCACGCAAAAGATTTACCACCCGAATATCGATCTTGAGGGCAATGTTTGCCTGAACATCTTGCGTGAGGACTGGAAACCGGTACTGAATTTGAATGCGGTGATCGTAGGGTTGCAGGTATGTTTGCTTCTTTTTTCCCGGTGTTGGGTGTTGGGTGGATGTATGCTGACTGACTGTCGGGGTTGTAGTTCTTGTTCCTCGAGCCAAACCCGTCCGACCCGTTGAACAAAGAGGCCGCGGAGGATCTCCGACTCACGAGAGAGAACTTCAAGAGGAATGTGAAGAGCTCCATGCAGGGCGGGTATATCAAGAACGTCCAGTTCGATAAGGTGTTGAAATAAGCCGAAGAGTCCTTCGTTATTATTGGTACGATAGAGGAGTGGGGAAACGGAAGGGGCGTCTGTGGGCATGAGTTCTTTTTTTAACTACCATTTTCTCTTCTTTTCCACTTCTCCCTTTTGTTGTTGTTGACTTCATATGTGGTCATGTTCACTATTTTGTTTTGTCTTCCAATTGCTTCAAGATGAAATAGATGGTATCACTTTTTTCTCCCCCCTCTTTTATTGATTTTGCTCTGCTTCGCTTTTTGCTTTTTGGCTGTGTTCTTTTCCCTCTTCCTTTTGCAAGATTTTATATATCTCTCGTTTCATTATACCTTCCAGGAGCTCATGGGGGCGGCTCTCTCTTTTTATGTCTAGATGACTTGAACATGTTTTAAATCGATGGCGATGGACGTTATTTCGGAGGGCGTGGCGGTGTTAGTTAGCGAACATTTTTAAACATATCTTTTTTCCATTTATTCCATTTATTCCATTCTATCACAGTATTTTTATATGTTTTTGGGTGATGGAGCTTGGTAGCTGTAGGAGTGTTGGTTATTGCTTCTAGAGGTATGTTGAAGGCTAGGTGTCGTTGGGGAGGTAGTTGTGACGAGTGATGGCCTGTGAACCGAGGTTATGACTTGCTGGCTTTGAGAGTTGGCTTATATTAATATCTGGTTTTGTCAGCAATATCAATTACTTTGTCCCGCCTACTTGACCTAGGAAACCAAGCCCTCTATGTCAGCCTTATGACTCATTATCCAGGTTGTTTATGGAATTTCACAATGGGGAACTTTCAACCGACTGAGCTCAGTTTTCTTCCCCGTGCTGATAATGGGTCCTGAGGTCATTCTCGTCAAACATAGGCAGTAGATCTCCTGAAGCGTAGATATTTTTTTAAGCTTTGGAGCTCACGAAAAAGGGCAAGCCATCGTGGTCGTGTCCGGTCTACTGCATCTATCCTGTAGAGTAAATGCTGACAGCCCTCGGCATATTTTTGAAACGGGACGATAAATTTCTCTCCTACAGATGTTACACAGGAAAGCGGTTTATAGAGGCTTATGTGGCCACTTGTGATGGATGTAATGTGGGTTTATTTGGATAATCTGGGGTAAGTGCATTTTGTGCAAGGTTCTCGAGATATTGTGAATCGAGTCAATTGACAAGGGTTTGGTGGAAATATGAAATTTCCTTTGGGTGCAATTGGTGAACTCAAGAGACCCGTTGTGTTAATGATTGACCAGCAGTAATATTTATTAGATGTTCCACATATGCCAAGACCCCACTCGGCTGTGACCCTGGCCCTATCTTGGCCCAGCCTTTCCCCACGCGGAAAAGAAAGTGAGAAAAAAAAAAGCACGAAAAATTAACCCCCATACAAACTGAGGAGACAGAAAAAAAGAAGAGTCCCCCGTCCTTTCCGTGCTTCCCTCACCTTCCCCAAACCCTTTGTAAACCCTCCGTCCCTCTCCCCACACTACCCATACAAACCAACAATGGCATCACGAACTTTCACCAGAGCCCTTCGCTCAAACGTTGCCCGCCAGATTGCGGCGCCCGTCCAGAAGAGGGCTATCTCAACTGCCTTTGCTGCCGCAAGAGCTACCGTCGCTGTTGCTCCTCGCGTCCCCGCTGCGGTCCAGAAGAGGGGTATCAAGACCATTGACTTTGCTGGTGTCAAGGAGGATGTCTACGGTATGTGACCCAATTCACTTGACTTTGAGTATTTATGGGGAAAAATTTTCATTTGGGGAACAATTGCTGATTGCATTGGTGTAGAGCGTGCCGACTGGCCCAGAGAGAAGCTCTTGGTGAGTCATAATTATAGATACTGAAGGAGAAAAAAAGTTTTCTTCAGGGTTTCTTTTTTCTCTTTCTTTTTGTCCTGGGTAATGGAATAGCATCTTACGGTTATTCGTTTCACAGGAGTACTTCAAGAACGACACTCTTGCTTTGATCGGATACGGTTCTCAGGGTTTGTTAACCGAATTATGGTCCTTATTTCTTTGCTCTAAAGACTAATGGTTGGTTTTAGGACACGGACAGGGTCTTAACTTGAGGGACAACGGGTTGAACGTCATCATTGGTATGTTTCACCCTCGAATATCATCTACTAAACATTGTTACTAACGATATCTCCCTAGGTGTCCGAAAGAACGGTGCCTCATGGCAGGATGCCATCCAGGATGGCTGGGTCCCTGGCACCAACCTCTTCGAGGTTGATGAGGCCATCTCCAAGGGTACCATTGTCATGAACCTCCTCTCCGACGCTGCCCAGTCCGAGACTTGGCCCGCTATCAAGCCCCAGCTCACCAAGGGCAAGACCCTCTACTTCTCCCACGGATTCTCCCCCGTCTTCAAGGACTTGACCAAGGTCGAGTGCCCCACTGACATCGATGTCATCCTCGTCGCTCCTAAGGGATCTGGACGTACCGTCCGCACTCTCTTCAAGAACGGCCGTGGTATCAACTCCTCCATTGCCGTCTGGCAGGATGTTACCGGAAAGGCCAAGGAGAAGGCCATTGCCCTCGGTGTCGCTGTCGGTTCCGGTTACATGTACGAGACCACCTTCGAGAAGGAGGTCTACTCTGTGAGTGATACCAAAATATTACCAGCTATCCTTATGGATTTGAGACTAACGGGGGATTAGGACCTGTACGGTGAGCGTGGTTGCTTGATGGGTGGTATCCACGGTATGTTCCTCGCCCAGTACGAGGTTCTCCGTGAACGCGGACATTCTCCATCTGAGGCCTTCAATGAGACTGTTGAGGAGGCTACCCAGTCTCTCTACCCCTTGATCGGAGGAGTAAGTTTACCAGCACAGCTTCTCTTTCTGGAGAATAGATAAGACTGACGAAATTCAACAGCACGGTATGGACTGGATGTACGCTGCCTGCTCCACCACCGCCCGTCGTGGTGCCATCGACTGGACCAACCGCTTCAAGGATACCCTTAAGCCTGTCTTCAACGACCTCTACGACTCCGTCAAGACCGGAAAGGAGACCACCCGCTCCCTCGAGTACAACTCTGACCCCGAGTACCGTAAGAAGTTCGAGGCTGAGTTGGAGGAGATCCGCAACATGGAGATTTGGCGCGCCGGAAAGGCCGTCAGGTCTCTCCGCCCTGAGAACAACTAAATATTTGCTGTTCTTGGCGGTGGGTGATTTGGTGACGGTTGGGGATGGAGGATGCTGTTGGTAGAAAGGGCCTATTTTGTATATTTCCGTAGTTTGGGAAAAAGTATTTGCTTTCTTGTTCAATGGCATGTGCGGCTTGGCGCTTTTTTGTTTGACCTTCGCATGTGAAAACTGAAACTAAGGCGTTCAGTAAGAGGTCGTGTGAGTTGCAACGGGGAAATTTTTCACGACCTTTACTAGAAATGGGCTGCCTAAAGTCTGTGATGCGCGCAGATTGTTAGGGCTGGGCAATCATGAGACATCACTCACATGCAGATCTCACGTTATATTTAGTTTGGTTGGGATAATCCCAAAAGGTCTTGAAACGTTGATGCCAGTCCAAGTCTAGCTATTTTGGTGTCAATTGCCAAGCTCAATCGATTGAGTACATGTACTTATGTATATTCGTGAAATCATGCATAGGCATGTATACATACATGTAGGTTTAATTCAATCCTAGTGCTAGCCATATTGTGTGCCCAGGTGTACTGCTTTTATAGGTTCAAGTTCAGTTCAGTTCTTTGTGACTTAATAGATTTAGGGCGTTTGTGTCCATATGTTTATACATATCGTCACTCAATCCTCACGATCACTAAAGAAAACTAAATTTTGGGGTGCAGTAGCACTGAGGAGGGTGGTGGTGACTCGCATTTTGAGAATTGATAGGGAGAAAGAAAGATTGAAAGTTGAGGAGGGTAGGAACTCTGTGAATTATCAGGCTTGAGACTTACTGCTGAGGGGAGTACTGTGTTGGCTTTAGAAATGATCTTGCGGGATGATGATCTCAGGTTTGGGAGGATTCTTGGAGCTTTGTATTTGATTCTGAGGACTTGACGGCGCTGGTATTCTTGCTCTACCTAAGCTTCCCGAGCAATCAAATGACGATGATGCTTGCCCCAAAGGTTGTTCAGTATTTCGCTCGAGGTAAGATATTGGAGACGATGAATCCCTGTGTACTTTCTGTCGACTGCTTACAATTTTGCACTTACCAAAGTTTTGGCTTAGAAAGAGTATAAAACATCGTGATAACTACCAAATGATTAAGTCCAATCTCTTAATTGTTTAGTGTTCAGCAAATGATCCCAATCCATGTACTCGTTATGTGTTGAGCTGACAATTGTGCACTTTGCAGGACCTATGCTTGGTAAGAGAACCAGTCAAGGAAGATAGTAAGGATCTACCGATTTTTTAATGTGAGACATAGTCTGTTACCAACCACAGATCTTAGTGCCAAGATAGCTTACAGAAATCTCTAAGCTTATCAACAAACCATATAATTCATAGATTCATTAACATGCGCACGCACGTGGAGGGAGGCAATGCACTCGATCAAGAGAGAATTCTGCAATGCGGTTAGTGGTAGCAAATGATGTCACGGTATCCCTCGGCAGCACTGCATGCCACAGCCCTATGAACTAGTATCAGGCCAGAGGAAGCTTCGATCGAAGCTTATCTAAAGACAGGATCTGGCACAAGATAGATTTGACCAATGCAGTATTAGCTTCGGTTGTGCTCTAATACCATGTTCCCTTGAGCCAATTCGACACCTTCTCTGAAGAGCTTCCCTTCCAGTGTTCTGCCCGTAGAATTGGCGGGCTGTGGGTCGATCTTTTTTTATATCTCCAGGAAAGCCATTGGCCGTTAAAAGCTAATGGAAATAGAGCATGCTGATTTTGGGAAGCGGGTATCAGGTGGCAAAGTGGGCAAATGGCCATGTTTATGATAGCCAAGACTGATTAGAGCTTACCTTCACCTCATCGAAAGTTCAATCCTGCCATAAGGATAATCTTTGGCTTCTTGATGTGGTGGTTTTCTTCCTTTTATTTTTGCTTTTCTTCGTCCTCTAGGTGGCTTGGTTTTTATCGTGCCACTCAAAATGAGAGATGATGATAATGATGAGTTAGTGGAGTTCACAACATCTGCTGTAACTGATAGCATGTGCCGTATGATTCATTGGCAAAAGCACCGGTGGCAGGGTATGGGTTCACGTGGTAGCGCATTGGCAGCCTTACCTGACCTGTAATCGAGCGCCTGTGGGTTGAGAGATTGGACTCGATATTACCTGCAAGTAATCCTCATTGAAATCTCAAGTGGCACCTTCCTCACCGATGAGCCCATTATGAGCGTATCCTTTCTGTATCCGCTGACTGAGTACTCATCGTTCGTGGGCGGACTAAAACATAGACACTATTTGCATCATCAAAAGTCACTCGTTAAACTCACACTGTTAGCAGGGAGCACGACCAGGCTAAGTTGGGGTCAAGCTGGGTCGCCCAATCAGGACAGCGCTTTTCTCTCTCTCCACCACTTCTTTGCGTGGGCCAAAAAATGAATAAGGAAAGAAATAGGAAGCTTAAAATCCTTCCCTCCCAAGGGCCCTTGGGTTGACTCCTACTTTTTACGTATGGCACGCATTTCCTCTCAGTGCTCTGCTACCAAGAGACAGTATCTCCTATCATGAACAGACTAGGTGATGTATGTGTGGGAAGAGGGGGATTTGGGGCTTAAATGAATTTGGTTGCTTATGCGGGGTAAGAGATATGTAGGCTAAGGCTCTAACGTTAGGAATGGGTAGTAGTGCTCTCAGTAATCGGGTATAGTTGTATGGGCAGGATACGGGTGGTTGTACTAGACGCTACAATGTTTGCTGCTACAGATGTGCTTGTATGTAAGGCCTACCTTTCTATACAGTAGCCCTGGAATCCTAGTGCTCAGTCCCCTGAGTAGGTGAATATTAGATAATTTGTACCGAATCCTATCCTTGTACATCTCTTCCAAGAGCATCTTGCCTACTCGTTAACCAATAATAGTAGAGCTAACCTTGAGACTTTTAGTAGAGAGGTTGTGGCTTGCGCTACACTTTAGAACCCATCTGTTCCAAAAAACCTAGATAAGCCATGTTCCACAGAGCTCTATCGTGCTACTCGAGGATTGTGGTAGTGCCTTCATATTTGTGAGTTTTGGGTTTTTATCTCTACGTGTGAATAAAAAGAGGTGGGGGAAACTAGACTTGAGGTGTATTAAGTAATACCGATGCATCAGCCTTTTATTGAGGTACGAGCAATGAAGTAATCAATCAATCAACCGTTTATTGAGAGTTATCAGATAGGACATGAACGACAGATAACAAAGTCTGCCCATTCAGGCAACAGTACTCAATAGATATGCTATGCCCATATCAAGGGACCCAACCTTGCCACACGGTAAAAAGAAACCTCTACTTGAAATAACACAGTAGAGCACTCCTCGTCTATCCCCATCCGAATCTTTAAACATTTGGGATACAACTCCCCAACCAGACCTCCCCATCATCAAACACCCAGTTCACATCCGAAATCTTTGTCATGTTGAGCTCGTTCCAAACAAAGACCCTAGTTCCAACAGCGGGCTCAAAGCGCCTGTCAATCTGCTGTAGGATAAAAGTCTGATCGGGGACTGTACCGCCTTTGATGTGGCGCCTGAAGAGTTGACCAAGAGTCATGTTGCTTGGGACGTCGTGGGTGGTCCAGAGGACGCCACTGATGGGTTGCGCCTGACGGGTACGAGTGGGGCCGCGGTGACGGATGTTGATGCGGAGAAGCTTGGGCATAGATTCAAGTTCGTCGTGATGGAAATTTGGCTCCTGCTTGAGACGCATCTTTTGCTCGGGACTGGGAGTAGGTCTATACCAAAATAGTTAGTTGAGCCATAAGCCGATGTGAGCCTGGGTTTAGATACCAAAGGTATGGATGGATCAAGGGAGCCTAAGTAGATAAGATTTCAACTAGTGGCTGTTGTGATCTTGATAGTCTACGAGGCTGATGGATGGGTTGATAGATGTGGTTGTCTAAAGTTCGGTGTCGTTTGATATAACACATCGACGCTAATACATGTAACACATCAATCTTTGTGATGGTTCGGATGAGTGAGACATAGTGACTCACTCGGTGTATAACGCAACATTAACTCAGTTTTCTTTTCTTTTCTTTTCTTTTCGTTTAACTCATTAATTACATGCAGACCATAGTCTATGACAATATCGCAGCCCAGAACTACCCTATATCTACCGTAACATTAGCTCAGTAAAAAAAGATTTAATCCGTTAATTGCATACAGACTTCCGTCTATGGCAATAACTCAGTAACTAATTGATTTGCTACTTCATTACTCGTATATATA
Source organism: Morchella sp. 2016-41 (assembly GCA_024713855.1). Lineage (NCBI taxonomy): Eukaryota > Fungi > Ascomycota > Pezizomycetes > Pezizales > Morchellaceae > Morchella > Morchella sp. 2016-41. The sequence goes on from JAMGZD010000003.1 coordinate 3,359,740, forward strand.
TTAACTCAGTATAAATACTTCTCGGTTTTTATATCTTTGGAAGCAATCCGGCATAAAATAAAATCGTAAATAAGAAATCCCAAGAATCTAGCAGACCAACCTAAAATCCCAACCAAAAAGAATATCAACTATATCCTTATCACTGCCATATCTAAAGAGAGTAAAAAAAAACCAGGAAGAGAAAGAACTATTAGAAAATAAATTCCTTAGTCATCTTCATCAGTAATATCATCCTCTACTTTTGGTTTCCCCTCATTCATCTCTTTCCATGTGCACCAACTCAGCAGTACGAATGCTGTAATAATGAGCAACCCACCCAATAGTGCCGCAGTACTTATCGGTGTGCCGAATATGAACCAGTCAGTTATTGCGACCAGGAAGATTGTGAGTCTATCATCTATTAGTATAAGGGGTTAATATAAGAGAACAGTGGAGTACTAACAGCCCAGCAACGCTAGAAAGAACTGGACTAGTGAGACTCATAAGAATCAGAAAAGACCCGCTGAAAACAACGTTGGAGAAGACGGAGACGGCAAGCATAATAGCCGCTTCACCGCGGGGGATCTCGAATGTCTCGATGCCGGTCAAATGCAGGATCGGTATTGGGATCCATAGCACACTCTATTTCAAGACATAATTAATATAACCAGACCTAATAGAGGAGGTTCCTCGGCTACGCACCAACGTAAAAGCTCCAATCCCGGAGCCAACAGTATTTGCGAAAATAGCGCTTCTACCCGAGGATGTACCTTCGGGCGGACATGCTACCTTCTTATAAAGAACCTCATAGAACCCATAAAGAACGCTTCCAATACCGATAATGATATTTCCTAGAACACGATTCTTCTCGCCTTGCGTCTGGTTTTCGTCGACGCTGCTACCACTATCACCATATGCAACAATGAGTACACCTACAATCGCGATTGCCACGCTCCCGATTTTCAGCGCTCTTGGCTTCTCATGAAGCATGGGAATACTGAACGCATATGCGAAGAATGCGCTGCAGTTATAAATTGCAGTTAGATCGCTTGGAGTGGTGAGCGAAACGGCAATGTACCAGGTTGATCCAGCAAAAGTGAGTGCGCAGGTTATGAATATGATCCTTTTGAGCATATAGTAGGTCGGATCGGCATGAACCTGGGCGTGGGAAAGGCGGGTAGATGACGCCATGATCATCTGGGCAGTGGTCTTTATGTGGCTAAGGTGCCCAGTGAGGAATGCCCCCCATGGTGTATTGGGTTTACGCATTTTGAGGATCAGGAGCTGAGTAGGCCAAAGAAAAACCCAAGATCCGTGGGTTAAGTATCTGCACCGGGGTTATTATAAAGCTTAGAGGAACCGGTGGAAGGCCCGAGGGCAGCGACATACAACATGGCATATGCCTTCTGCCATCCGAGTTCAAGTTGTATGTACTCAGCCGTTTCAGTTTGTATCTGTAGGCCAAGTAAGCGAGATGATCCTCGGGGCAACAAATCTGCATCATTGTATTAAAATACCACAAACGAAACGAGCGATAAGACCAAAAAGATCGCCGCCATCACATACTTTTTACGATTCTCGGCCCTACCAGCTATTAGCTCTCAAAGAGGCCCTCCAAAGCTCTGGGGGGGAACATAGATACTGACCTAGCTGAAGCGCTGGTTGGGCTTCTACTCCGCATCTCATGCCGCCTTCTTTCCCGAGCTCTCTCGTCTACCTCAACGCCTTCATAGCTGCTTCTCCCTCTCCCGCCTGAAGCTTCCTCGGGCAGTAATGGTTCCGCGGATGGGCCATCTGAAGGCTTTGGTCGTATATCCCAGTCCCACATTTCGTCGTCGCTGTCTTCTTCTGTGCGGGTAATGTTCTGAGGGCGTTGACTCTGGCCGGGACTCATGGAGGTTATTGGGGTTGGCAGTTGTATTTGAATGGGGGCAGAGCGCGGGTGTGCAACGGCTAGTGAACGTTTCCTTGGTAAGCGTCCTGTGATGTGCGTATGCGGTAGAGTACCTAGGGTGATTTAGATTTACTATTAGAGAGTGTCACCAAATGTTATATCAGCATAAAAGGCAGGGCAGCTGCAGATCAAGATCAGATCAAGTGATACTGTGTATCTTGGTCATGGGTTGAACCATACCAGGTAGCAGGGCAGGTGGGTTTCGTGTTGGCAGCCTATTCAAAATCTCTGTAGAATATGAGAAGGAAAGGGGGGAGTTTAGATTCTGATTCACAGGAGAGGTAGAAGTGGAAGCTAGCATTCGTCATGCTGCATGACGGAGCCTCTGTTGATCTGTGTGTTGCCCCTGTCACGCGTATGAGGTGACCATCTCTTATGTAATTATTAATTCTTCGAATTGAAGATACATTATGTACCTTGAAGCTGATGTGTGGCTACATGCGTGTAGTTGGATTGTCTCTTGATAGTCGCTCTAACCACGCGTTTCTGTTTTAGTGGAATGCACATGTAACTGATTTCTTGTGCACAGAGAATATCTGATATATTTTGCTCCGTCCGAGATTTATTTAGTTGACCCATATTTTTATGTGGATAATTACATGTAGTTTAAAGTATCCCCAGTCACGCTCCACAAGGCATCACATTTAAATGTATCCACTCACTAGCTGTGCTTTCGTTCCAGAAAACACTCGGAAAAGAAATAAAAACGAACGACGTCAAAGCTTTTGAAGGTCCGGATGCGTGATCCCAGTTGAACTACCCGGAACAAAGAGAAGAAGAAGAAAAAAATGGCCACAATAATATTTTAACTCAAGAACGTAAAAAGCAAGTTTCATAAAACCAACCCCCCAAGCAAAAAGATTCTAGCCGGTCATCTATGATTCTACAATCTCCGCTGGAGCATCCACGATTTCCTCCGCAACATCGATCAAGTCCTCCCCTGCTGCCGGTGCTTCTGCTTCTACTCTCAAATATTCATCCCACTCCGGAAACAATTCATCATCCACTCCTGGGACCGCGATCGCCTCACTCAATTTCTCCTTTTTGGCATCCTTAAGGCTGTTCTTCCACTTCACCGCCACATCTTTTGTCAAGCTTGGTTTGTATGTTTGTGTGAAAAGAGCTGCCTCCGGGATCCTCCCGGTTTTTACAAGGAGATTAGCACAATCCTCAATATCGCCTGTTTGCCAGAGACATGCAAATGCAACGTTGTTAGACCCCGCCGCATCCGCCGACTTTGATAGCTCTCTGAGACCTTCAACGTTTCCGGTAGCTGTGTGAAGGAGAAGGAGTGAGCCAAGGTCCTTGGCGGCACGGAAACATTCCTCCGCGAGTACAAGGTCCCAGGCGGCGAGAGCTGCGTCACCAACAGTTTTCCAGCGGTGTTCGGCGTCGGCGCTTCGAGCAATCTCAAGTGCGATATCAAGATTTCCGAGGCTGAGAGCGAGATCAAAGCGGTGCTCGGGATCTGTAGCAACCTCCAGGGCAAGTTCTTTGTAGCCCTGCCCTTCAAGAAATCGTGCAATCTTGTTTTTTTGGTCTTGAGGAATAGTTTCCAGGAGCTCGGCAGCGGCATCCATATCGCCTCGGAGGACAACGGTTTGATACTCAACAACATTGAGAGACAGTGAGTACGAGACAACATTAACGTCCTTATCAGCAAGGTAAATATGGCCATCTCGGGGAATGTAGCCGAGCAGGTACATAGGAGAATCAAAATGAGAGATGGTGTATGTTTGATCGCCGACGAGATAGTTGAGGCGGTTAGTAGAAGTTGTGTAAATGAAGCAATCACCAACCCATTCACCCGTGCGAACAGATTCGTGGATATCAGTGATAACCTCAAAAGCAGCTTCCACACCATCATCTTCAACAGTTCCATTCTGAACGGCAGTAACGTACTCGTCCCTGTCGAACCTCAGGACATAGAAAGCATCCTCGCAAGCAAGGGTCACAAGTTCACCACTATCAGACCAGAAGACCTATTTGAAGAAATGTCAGTTGATAAACCTTAATGTTTCAACCATTTAATGGAAGCTCGATTATAGGACTTTGAGAAACATACGTTATGTGGCACCACGTCGATCCTTCTAACCAAAGCGCCAGTTTCCCAGTCAAAAAGCCCAACCGTCTCAGCCCCACGAACGGCAAGTAGAACACCACCAATCAATCCATCAGCAGCGAATCCAACGTCCAAACCTCCCGGTTTCTCTTTGAAGTTTTTGAACAATTTAACACTGGTCGGGCTCTCTCGAATAGCGTAATTATTGCTATTGTCCTGGGAACCCCAAGCAAAGTCCAATGCCTGCCCAAATGCTTTGTTCCTCCATGCCAGAGCAGTGTAGATGATATACTCCCCATCACCACAAACTGATACGAAACGGCCGTTGGGGGAGTGGAGAAGGGATTGTGGATAAATTTCACAAGAGCCAAGCTCTTTGTGGGGAAGTGATAATGGTTCACCATCCTTGACTGATACATCTATACTCAAAATGTCAGCTGACTGGCTGATGTAGAATCATGATGCTTTGAAAAATACGTACCGCCGGGTTTGACAACCGCGGTCAAGACTTCGTTATGTCTTGCCCATACAATCTTTCCACCTGCATCCATACTGACAGCTGGCTCTTCCCTTCCCATCTTGATAACAACACATCCTTCGTCGAATCCGATAGCGAGGGCGTTCTTGCCCCTCTGATAGGAAACACACCATGCTCTCTCAAGTCCATAACTCAAAGTTTGCTCTAGTCGGTAGGTATTTGCGTGCCAGATCTTGACACTGCCATCTTCTGAACCAGAAATGATTACTGGGAGCTCTGGGTGGAAACAAGCGAAAGAAACATTCGATGTATGGCCCTCAAGAGTAGCAATTAGAGATTTATTCGTGTAATCCCAAATCTTGATTGTTCGGTCGTCAGAGGTGGTGAGAATATACGGCTTGTCGGCAGCCGGGTAGTAATCGACGTGGTTGACACCTGTGATCGATCAGTCATTGATCTGAAACAATGATTTCAGGTGTAATAACCTACCCTTAGTCTCGTGTGCCTCTAGAGTGAAGTTGGCACTTCCCCCGCCGCCCAAGCTCCAGATTTTGACCGTTCTGTCTAAACACGCAGAAGCGAATGTATTTGTGTCCTTGGGGTTGATGGCTAAGCTCATAACATAGTGGCTGTGCCCCTCAAATGTCTGTACACACTTCCAGCCCTTGTCCCAATCCCACAACTTGATAGTCATGTCATCACTTGCAGTGAGCACGAACGGTTGTGTCGGATGTACAACGATCGAACGAATATAGTCGGGATGCGCTTCGAAAGCCGCGATCTTTTCTGAGGTATTGTAGTTGAACACCCGAAGATGGAAGTCATCGGAACCGACCACAAACCAGTTCTTTCGTGCGATAAAGCGACCAGCACGAACAGGGACATCGGTAACCTCAAAGGTCTTTACTAGGGTTTGAGTTTCGTAGGACCAGATGTATACGTGACCTTGAATTGATTAACAGGTCAGTGATTAACTTCACCCCGCCTTCTGAGACACTGTGGGGCAAGAGGCAGTACCGCTATATAAGGTGCTGAGAATCCATGGTTCAGTGGGGTGAAAATCGATCCCCTTGACTCGGTCCGAGCGGGCAAAGAGTTGTCTCTAAAGGACAGAATTGATAGGATTTGATCAGCCTCGACTTCGAGATATTCCCGAGCATCCTGTACCTATCACCCCCGAGGGGGTGCCCATCATCTCCCCTCAACGTAAAGAACCGTACAAAAGAGTATCCGTACCTTAACGTCTAGCCGCATTATGTCCGCTTCCCGGTTGAGACACTTCTGTATTCGATTGTTTTACCTTGGGGAGTAGTTTGCTCTTGTCGATTCTGATGATAGGTAGTATCCCCTGAAGCTTTTTGCGAGAGGACAGCTGTTGTGCAGCAATAGCAGGGGGTTTAGGGTAACTGATAAGGTTGAATATTGGCTTGGCAACGATTGATTCGAATCTACATGTACTTGCATTATACTATTATGATGACACCATTTAAAGGCAACAAAAGAAGTTAAAAACAGACCAGAAAAGGCTTCTAAAACTACTACAAGATGCAGAAATAGGTTAAGATATGAAATCGGGGTAACAGTCGAAGACATTACCTTTATCGTCGATCCTAAGTGCTTTCAAAGGATATGATTTTTCTTCATACTCTTCAGAGAACAGAGAACATGATCCCTTACCCGACTAAGACGCTACATACAATTAGGTCTGTACGTCCATATATCGCGATATTACGGTGCTGTATGATTGATATATGTAGTAGGCACCATTAATACCCCAGGAAATACCAATGTATGGGCGTATAGAGCCAAGAACTTTACCACCATTATGTACAGCTCTCCCATCCCCGATTATAAACCCTCCAGGTATCGAAGCGTTGCGCCTCACGGCGCTCCATTAATACATGTAAATACACCAAGACTCAAGACGCTTAGTCAGCACACCAGTGCCCGCATACAACTAGACTCGCAAGCAGACTAACAAACCTCCACGTTCACCTTAAGCACTCCATCACCATACACATCTTTGGGGCCCCCTTTCTCATCTCTTTCCCGGTGGAAACTTCGTTTTAGTTTGTGAAATTCAACATGGAGTCCTCTTTACCATCGCCAGATGCCACACCACTGCTACCACCACCAGGCAGCGCAGATTTAAGCTCCCTCATGACCTCGTTTTTCAACCCTTCTCTCCCCGTCTTGATCGCGACAGTTATCGTCATTTTCTTGACCCCTTTACTGATCCACACATTGGTATTTCGATCACGCGCCGCGACCACTCTGCCTACCTTTCTTCTTGTTGGGCCAGCTGGTAGCGGAAAAACGTCTCTTATGACAGCTGTAGGTTTCTCCAGTGACCGAACGCGCACTCCCGATGTGTTAACGAATATTACAGTTTGAATCCGAAACGGAAAGTGGAAACCCCCCTCCGGATACCCGTACCAGCCAGAGCCCTTTATCGCTTGAATGTTCAATCTCCGCCGCTATCGCGGGAACGTCCAAATACCGCTCGGCCAATGATCCTTCAATGAAATCTTACCTTAAATTTCTCCTCTCCGACACTCCCGGACACGGAAAATTGCGTCACCTTGCATTGTCTCAGATCTCATCTCCTGTCATCCGTGGTGTCATCTTCGTTCTTGACTCTTCCGTGATCATGACCGACGTTCGTGGCACCGCCGAATACCTTTACGATGTTCTTTTAGCATTGCAAAAGGCTGCTTCTGAATCTGGTGCTACGTCTTCGCAACCTAAACGGCTGTTGATTGCCTGCAACAAGAGTGATGTGTTTACTGCGCTCCCTGCTGGTAAGATACAAATGCTCTTAGAGGAAGAGATTACCAAGATGAGGGTCTCAAGGTCCAAAGGTATTCTCGACGTTGAAGACGATGGTGAAGGTAACGAGGAGAAGGAGTGGCTTGGTGAGGGTGGAGAAGGTCCATTCGAATTCAAGGCTATGGAGGAAGTGGGCGTGGAGGTTGAAGTGAAAGGTGGCAGTGTTGAGAAGAGAGAATGGAAAGAGAAATTGAGCGCGTTCATTGGTGGCTGCCTATAGTGCCCGCCCTCTTTCTCGGCTTATGATTTTAATGATTACATGTATTATTATTGCAAAAAAATCCACGCGTAATGAAATATGTAGCTAGCGGGTTAATGTTTTTCTTGGCGCTTTCCTGGGTTTTATGTAGAAGCATTTCAGATAAATGTTTCACACATGCGGAGTGCCATGACGAGTGGAAAAGCGGGGCGTTTAATAGGTCTACAAGAATTCACGCTTCTAAACTTCCCGTCAGTTTTCAAGGTGTTATTTACGTCACTCATAATTAGACCGGGTAACACTATTAATATCTATGGCAAGTAATGCATATTAATCTATATTGCATAAAATGAGGCGTGAATATTAATCCCTACCCCGCCAATTCACCCCGCCAAATAAACATCCCAACAGCCTTCTTAAGCTCCTTTGGAATCAATCTTAGACAACCTAAAAAATGGCACCAAAAGCAATCATTGCCCCGTCAATTCTTGCCTCCGACTTCGGAAATCTCTCGTCAGAATGCTCCAATGTGATCAAAGAACACGGCGCAGACTGGCTCCACATCGATATCATGGACGGACATTTCGTGCCCAACATTACAATTGGAGCACCGGTTGTGACATGTATTAGAGGAAGCATTGAGAGAAGTGCGGACTGGAGCAAAGGTGTTTTCGACTGTCATATGATGGTTGCTGAGGTCCGTACTGGTAATTGGCAACGCTAGAACTAGAAGCAGTGCACTGACAACCTGACAGCCACAAAAGTGGCTCGAGGACTTCAAAAAAGCCGGCTGTGACCTCTATTGCTTTCACTATGAAGCCGCAGTTACCTCGAAGGACCCTGCGGTGTCGCCATCACAGCTTATTAAGAACATTCACGCCCTCGGGATGAAGGCTGGTGTTGCGATCAAACCTGATACCCCCGCAGATGTGGTTTACCCATTGTTGGATGTGGATGTCGAGAAGCCTGATGTTTGTCATCTTATGCCTTGAATCTTTGGCTGAATGGTGCTGACATTTGGATACCAGATGGTGCTGGTGATGACCGTGGAGCCCGGTTTCGGTGGACAGAAGTTCCAGGCACGCTGCATGCCTAAGGTTGCTGCTCTGCGCGAGAGGTACCCAGAGTTAGATATCGAGGTTGACGGTGGGCTTGGTCTGGGCACAATCGACCAGGCTGCGGAGGCAGGTGCGAACGTGATTGTGGCTGGGACTGCGGTGTTTGGAGCTGAAAGCCCAGGGGAAGTTGTTAAGAGGTTGAGGGAGACGGTGGAGAAGAGTTTGTCTAGATAAAATGATTGTATTTCTTTTGAAATTAGTTAGGATTTGTGGGAATGGTGTTTTTTGTCTTTATTGTTTTCATTTCTGCTGTTGGTGTGAACGATATACCCTCTTTTAACTGCTGAGTACCTACTGTCATTATCATAGACGGGGTGGGTGTCTGATCTGCAATTATATACACTTATAGCTCGTACTCACTAAGACATGTTGACTAGATAGATCGAGCTTTTGACTCAATGCGGATTGATCAACTTCACCGCTTCACGAGACCAAATCTTTCAAGGTAGATCTGGCAAGTTCAAACTCGGATATAACTGCATAAGCTGGGCCCGATAATTAATCCAAAGCCGTCATTCTTTGCCCATTAATATCCGTAATTATATAAGGAAGAGCTAGAGCTAATTGAAAAGCTATGATGGCTAATATTGAGAGAAGAGATCGAATGACGAAAATGTATGCAATTAATGAGTTAAACAAAAAAAAAAAAAAAAAAAAGAATGACGAAAATGTAACTGATTTATCCCCGGACTCGTCTCCCAACCGTTTCACTGGATCTGCGCATTAGTACTATAGAAACGGGTAACGTCTACATGCTTGAAGTGAACTAACCGCTAATGATTTTTACTCGAGACTAAGGTAACGGATCCTGTGTGAATAGCTTTATGAATGCCATATTCTGACTCGGAACTATGTACTTCATAGAATCTCACTCGAGACTACATATATTACATGAGATCTAACTCGTGACTATTCAGAATCTGTAGGTTCCGACTCAATACTATATGCGGTCTTGGAAATAGGATACTTATCATTACGTGAATATACATGTATCTATAAGTACATGTAGTCTTAGGGAGGAGCGGAGTTGGTGGGGCGTTTGTTGGCCTGCGGTTTTTGGTACGCCCACACAAATCTACATCATTCAAGAGGCATCACGTTAAAATAAAATAAAAAAACACATAGATTACAATTAGTACAGGAGAAACAGGTTGATGGTAAAAATGTAATTGATAATATACAAAGAAATAAATAAAACTATATACAAAAAGAAGCAAAAATAATAAACTACAAACAAACCCTAACCCACCAAGGATTGCTCTAACCGTAGCTTCGCGGTTCCCGTTAAAAAAAAGTTTTAAACGGGGAAACCGGTATAAAGACCATGAGCCCAGTTCAAAAGAGAACTAGGTGACAGAGGGCCACGAAGTGATGGTTGCAGCTGCGGTCTTATTCCAGCAAGCAGGAGAGAAAACCTCTCCTGGTTGCCAGAGTAAGACCGCAGCCTGCGAGCATGATCTGTAAAGAAGAGAGGGAGAGAGATCGAATATATAGCAGAAGGAAGTCTGTGCCAAGGATGAATTTGGCCGCTCCGAGGGTACATGTAATGCAATTATGAACTGCCAAGTTGCAGTAGGCTTGGCATGGATAAGAGATAAGACGGAAGACAAGACGGAGGAGGGTAAATGCCAAATGCACGGGGGACATCGGATGCTGGAGAGAGTTCTTTGCCCTGCATGTGGGAGCCCGGCACTCCAATTAACTCCGCTATTTGGGGGGCCAGGCCTTTGAGATGATAGGAGACAACTGCATGTGCAATTAATAGCTAAGATATAATACAGTTGGCAGATAAAGAAGCCATCCGTATGCTTGCTCAACAGCTTCCATTCTTATGCCCTGCTGACCAACGACCGCGTAGGTGGAAAGTATAGATACTAAGATCACTCGGCCAGATACTCTGCTCCCCAACACCGTATAGCCCTATCCAGAGGTTGAAGTGGGATCTAGAATAAACGGGCCATCACCACAGTAGTTTTTATTCGTTTCAGCCACTGTTTATTTTTATTTCCGTCATGAGCAGTCACTCGACCATGACATCTGGAGGCTTAGCGCCTTACCTTTTCTGGTCGAGTTGCTATCAGTGGTTATCAGGCGGGCACACTGATATTATCAAACAGAGAGGTGATGATTATTCTATCGAGTTTATTCCGATAATCGTTGGATATAGCAAACAATTGCCTTCCATAAAAACATGGCAAAAAAAAAAAAGTAAAACACCACTACCCCCAACCCAACCCTCAGGCAAACACCCTTTGAAAGAAACGAAAAAAAAAAGAAAAAGACTCACGAAAATGTCTAATATGAAGAATTCTAAGCTAATATTCCTATGCACTCTTCCCCGCATCCTCCTTCAGCGTCACAATACGGTTCACCACCAACGCGCCCTCCTTCGAGTCGCTATCGAGCGCGAAGTAACCCACACGCAGCGCCTGGAACCGCACCGTCTCGGGGCCAACATGCTTCTGGTTCTTCTCGCCTTCGAGCTCGGGCCACGGCGCGCGCCGCTGCACCTCGTGGATGCCGACCTCGATGATGGCGTTCGGGAACACCTGTTCGCTGTCGGGGTTGATGTCGGCAAGGAAGCCCCCGGGGTTTGACTCGGGGGTCTCGGACTTGAAGAGCTGGTTTGTGACGCGCACTTCCAGCGGGACGGGGGAGCCTTTAGGCGGGCAGTCGGCGACCCATTGGATGTATGTTTTGGGCTTCTTGAACGGGATGTCGTTCTCATAGTGGCAGATGATCTCGATGATCTCGCCGGAGGCGTTCTTGGAGAATGCCGTGGCACGGATGGTGTGTGGGACTTTGAGCAGCCCGACGCTCTTGCCCGGTGCCAGGCGGAAGTAGTCGCTGCTATCGGTTTCGCGGAAGTCGCTGCGGTCGATGTAGAGAATGCGGGTGAAGGGGACTGCGTGGTTGCCGAGTGATTCGTCGCTGGGTTTGAAGGGGAGGCTGATCTCTTCGAGGTGGTCGTGGGGAAGGTTTTCGAGAACGACGCGGACAGGGTCGGTGATCATCATGAGGCGGGGGACCGTGTCTTCGAGGTAGCGACGGACGGTCTGCTCAAAGCGTTTGATCTGGACGAAGGAGTGCGCAGTGGTCACACCGAGCTCATTGACGAATGAGAGAATTGCACCGGGGGGAACACCGCGGCGCCGGATGGCGACGAGGGTGTACAGGCGCGGGTCGTCCCAGCCGCGGACGTAGCCTTCGTTGACGAGGCGGGCGATCTTGCGCTTGCTCATGATTGTGCCGGTTAGATTGAGACGGCCGTATTCGCGCTGCTGGGGACGGTATATCTCGAGGACATTGCAGAGCCAGTCGTAGGACTCGCGCGAGTTGATGAACTCGGTAGTGCAGAGGGAGTGGGAAATGTTCTCGAAGCTATCGCACAGGCAGTGGGTGAAGTCGTAGGTGGGGTAGATCTTCCATTTGTCGCCGGTGCGGTGGTGCTCGGCGTCGAGGACGCGGTAGGCAGTCAGATCCCACATCTGGGGGTTGCCGGAGCCGAGGATGTCTTGCTTCATGCGGAGCTGGGCTTCCTGGGGCTTGAACTTGCCATCGCGCATCTGGCGGAAGAGATCTAAGCTTTCTTCGATGGGTCGGTTGCGGTGGATGCACTCAGAGCGGGGGCCACGGTCTTTGCCACCGCGCTGGGCGTTGACTTCTTCACCGGTGCAGTGGCAGATGTAGCCGTAACCGCGTTTGATCAGATCTTCGGCGAGCTCGTAGAGCTTGTCAAAATTATCGGAAGCGTAGGTGATCTTGTAGGGCTTGAAGCCGAGCCATTCAACGATGTCGAGAATAGCAGTAAAGTACTTTTCTTCCTCTGCGGTGGGGTTGGTGTCGTCGTAACGGAGGTAGCATTCGCCGCCGTGGTAGCGGGCGAAACCAAAGTTTACGGCAATGGCCTTGGAGTGGCCAATGTGGAGATAACCATTGGGCTAGATAGAAGCTCTGGGTAAGTGATAATATTGGGGGCTTTGGAGCTTTGAGAGACAAACCTCTGGGGGGAAACGTGTAAAGACTTTACGTCCTGTAGCTTTCAGGTGGGCTTCCATGTTTGCGGGGATGATCTGCTCGTTTCCACCGGGCTTGTGGAGAGCTGCAAGGAAACCTTCCTCAAACATTCTGTCCTTACTGATCTCCTCATCCTTCTTGACCTCTGGTTTCTTTCCCTTTGCCTCTGGAGCAGCTTTGGGCTGCTTCTTTGGCGGCGCATCTCGCTCGTCCTTAGGACCCAGGAGATTCGCGAGCTGGATGTCCATTTCCTTCTTGACCTCTGCCGGGGGTGCCCATTTCAGTGCTGTCTGTGTCTTCAAATTGACCAGCACCGGTGTCATGGCCTTATAGCGCTGTTCCAGTATCATTCCCTTGTGTGCCTCCATGTACTCTGCCACAGCAGCAGCGATTCCCTCTGGAGTAAACTCAATCCCTACCAGCACACCCACGGTCAGTTGCGCCCTACCCCTACCTCACTTTGCAGCAGCAGCAGCTCCTTACCAACACCACACTCCTTGCCGAACGCCGCATCATCTATATCGCCTTTACAGGCTTTGATGTACTTGACAGCCGCATCCACCTGCACGTTGCTCTTGATCTTGCCGTCCTTGATCGCTTTCGCTACGTAGGCCCGCTTCCCATCCAGTGAGCCCGCGTCTTTTGTGGCGGTAACTAGCGCTGAGAAGGCGCTGGCTGCTTTGGGATCCACCCCGGTGGTGGTGGCTTCGATCCCAGCTTCGGTGAGAATCTCATCCCATGCTGTGGAGACCTTCTTGTTCTTGAGCGCTTCCTGGAGGGGCTTTTCGCCTAGCCCGAGGGCAGCAAAGCGCGGTGCGAGAAGGGTGGGGTCGCTCATGGTGATGCGGGAGTATTGCGGGGATGGGTGGTGTTGGGGGGGGGGGGGCAGGTTCGAGGGTTGTGATGGTGGGGGGGTTGACTCATGGACCCCGCGGTGGAGGCTGTTCCGGGTAACTAGCTAGCCATCCATGCATGGGGATTATGCTGATTGAAAACGGGTGTCTTATCTTATTATCTATGGCTAGGTTCGTGATTTGATAGTGATCGGGGCATCGGAGTGATAAGGGATAACTTAGGGGGAGGCTCAGGATATATCAAGGCTGATGAAGGGTTTGTGTGGTAAGAGTGAATGCAAATCGCCTTTTTCATCATAGATTATCACTCGTTCACTGGCTATCACTCGCGGAAAAGCCACTCGGAGCGTGGTCTGGAAAAGGGCCAAGGGGACTCCCTCATGCGTGACCAGCTTAATTGGCCTGAATTTTATGCTAGAGGGCTGCAAGAGAGGCGAGTGTGAGTGTTTCTTAGCGGCGGGCGGATATCTTATAAGTCGGTCAATACATGATCTAGATTTATATCTGGCTGTCTGGCTTGATTAGAAAATTCGAAAAGCTTATATATACGTAGTAGATGGGCAATATATATGGAGGCCTTATGTGCTAGATTGTATTCCACATGTAAGGACACGCAAATACATGTAGTTTTCGCCGCCCGTTGAAACTTGGCTCGCTCGGCCGGTAGATCTCAGGTAAGACATACATGCACATGTATACATGTGCATGGTGGCCCGTTGAGAGCTAAGTTGTAATCCAAATGCCAACTTGAGAAGTACCTACAAGTAGTATACATATTATGAAAAGGCGGCAATAAAAGATTGGAACCGTGTATACAGTCAAGGAAATTAGGTGACCTTGTATTTTGGAGCCATAAGCCTGTCGAGGACTAAAACCCAGGTGGCTCTGAGTCGCGGGAGGTTGAAATCTGTTCATTCCAAAATCTATATAAACCGCCCTCTCCTTCCGCTCCTCATCCTCTTCTTTCCTCAGTCACTGCAACGGATACAAGGCACCTTCCTAGAACTAGCATCTTTCCCCTGCTTTTTCGCTGATCAGGCTGCCGATGTCTTTTGGAAGTTGCAGTCTGTCAAATCACTCATATCGCTTACTGTTTTTTTTTCTTATCGTTATACTTCATCTCATGTCATCCCTATCTCCTACTCCGCGTTACTCATTGACTTCCTTCTGAATACTGGCTGACACGACCTTGTTACTAGGAGCTAAACGTTCAATATAAGATGGATGCCTGTCGTCTCTCGGTTTTATCGACAGCCAATCCTGCCGTTCTCAAGGGCGTTTTCTCGCCAAGTTTCTCCAGTAGTCAGCCACGACCTGCCTCCTACTCTATAGATCTATCTATAGATCAAGTCAACCCAACCACAGCGACATCACTTTCTTTAAAACCTGTAAATTTATAGCATTTTAGTTTGCATATTACCACAGAAGTCTTGGACGAGAATGTGCACAGTCTACCACGATTTATGGTTAGTGATTTCCTTCGGAGGAGTATGTCAGAAACAATTGATAGCTAATATATTATCTACTCTTATGGAAACGTAGGGCCGCCAAGCTGGCACAAAACCAAGTGTTTGACTCTCACAAACATTTGAATATCCCACGCTGTTTCTCACGCAGACTGGGCGATTCCCAATGCCGTGCCGCCCTAGATTTTGTCGACACCTATGGGATACGCATAAGAAGATACCCATGCCGGCCTAGTGCCAACTTATCCTTGCGTCAGCAGCGCAAGAGCACCGTGGCTGATCGCAATCATATCTCCCAAGCACAAAATACAAAAAGAAAAAAAAAGAAAAGGACAGTTAGCCCCATTACACAATATGGATGTGTGATGACGACAAGACCGAGACGACGGAAAATTCCATAAATCAATTAACAAAAAAAGATGAAAATCAAAAAAAAAATATTATACTAGGTCTCATATATAAGGGGTACCGAGGAAAAGTTTTTCTAGGACCAGCGATTTGCTGGGTATTGAGCTTATTATATACCGTTCCCAGTATCGGAACATTATTCAATCAAGAAAAAAAACACAAAACATAAAACTACAAAAAAAGAAAATATTATACATACCAGGTCCCATATAAGGCGTTCTGATGAAGTTTTTTGCTCTTGGACCAGCGATTGGCTGGGTATTTATTGCACTCGCCGTTCTTAGTATAGGAACATTGTATTATCCAACAAATATTGCAAACACACGCGGACGCGCGGAAAAAAAAGAAAGAAAGTAAAAACCATGGGAAGGTAAAAAACACCAAAAAAAGAAAAGCGACGAGGAAGACGGACGATCAAATATACCATACACTACAATTAGGGTAAGTCTTGAGTTTAACTTCTTGAGATATAGCTAATGTAGGAATTGGTGATGGTGATAGATTCACCTGTATTTATGGGGGTGCTGGATTCGTCTGACTTGAACTGATGGTAGGTTTGATAGTTTCTTTTTTCGTCTCTTGCACTTTACTGCCCTGTTATATATTGTTAGGACAGATGCGTATAGTAGCGAATTTACTCTGCTTGATATCAATTATTTGCTTAGTTCCTGAGTTTGTGATACCGGTGACTCTCCAAAGCATGGGATGCATGTGCATACACGGAGGCAGTGTCTTCTACATCAAGAAAACCTCACAAGCCATACACCATTAGCATTCTTATCTAGCAGAAGCATAACTACATGGGTTTGTGACTGTCTGAGCCCGCTGCCCACCAGCGTTGCGCCAATGATAGCTGCAACACCAATGCACGCATCAGCACCTGACCTCCACGCCTGCTGCCTTTGTCAGGTACTTGACTCCCTTGTACGGCTTGACAGACTCGTTGATGCCCTTTCCACCGACAATCTTCAGGCTCTCGACCTTCACTCCGCTTGCCAGCCATCCCTTGACAGAGAACGAGACGAGTGCGCAGCGTGGCATGGCCATCGCCATCCTCTTGTCGCTTCTCTTCGTTGACTCCGCCTTGTCCTTCTTTTTACTGCCACCGCCATTAGAGTCCCGGGGCAAGTCCTCTTTATACTCACCATCGTCATGGGCAACCACAACTTCATCGTCACTCTCGTCCTCCTCGCCAGTGCTCTTGATCACCACGCCGCTCCTCAACGTCACCGTCCCCCCCGTGGTTGAGAAGCCACCATTCATTGGTATCTTCCACGTCAGCTCCCTGCCTTCATGATGGAACTCGCCCCTCGAGCACCTCGTGCCCACCAGCGTCTTCACCACCGGCGGCAACGGCACCTTGACACTCACCTCCTCCACCGTCGGATTACTGCTACTTCCGCCAAACGCGGGGCTCCTCCCCCCCGCACGACCACCCCCACTACCGCCCCCACCACCACCGGTGATATTTGCAGTACTCACAAACACCCTCACCTCAAACTCCGCGCCCAAAATCCTGATCTCGACCGCCACTGGCAGGATCACATTCGGCAGCAGATCAACCTCATACGATGCCAGCACAAACTTGCCGTCCGGGGGCACGAACGACAGCTCGCCGGGGCGGTCGCGCCACCGCGTGAGGCGCACACACGGGTGGAAGACGGGGAACTGGAGACCGCAGGCGGGGCTGGAGCCGAGGCGCTGGGGAGTAGAGGGCGTTTGGAGGGTCAGGAGGAGGTCGGGGATGCCGGAGAGCTTGCAGGTCATGGCGATGGTGCCGTTGGAGCGCGCGGAGAGGGGGCGGCCGGAGGGCGCGATGGTGGCTGTGATGAGCTCGATTAGGTCCACGTAGAGTTCGTTGGTGGTGTGGCGGACGTTGGAGCGGCGCCAGGGGATTGTGGAGGGGGTTGTGGGGGGCGTGGGGGCGAGGGAGGTGCTAAGGGCGGGGGTGGGTGTTAGCCGGTGGAGGAGACGGTGGAGGAGGGTAGATGGTAGATACATACCTAGGCAGCCCCGTAACATTGCTCAACAACTTCCCAAGCACGCTCGGTGGCAGCACCACATCACGCAGCGCATTCGGCTCCGTCGTAAACGGGATCCCATCATCACACATCTCGTTCAGCAGCTGAGCAACCACATCATAGTTCGACTCAATCTTGTTCTCCAGCAGCGGACTGCCCAGGAAGTCCTCCAGCACGTCCACCACGCGGTGCAGGAACTCCAGCACAAGCAGGGGCTCGATCTCCGAGGTGGTGGGGCACAGGAAGAGCAGGTTGTTGTGCTCGATGCTGAACAGGAGCGTGGGCGGCGTTGTGGTTGGTAGGTAGATGAGTGGTGGGCGCGGCACGGGGTGCGATTGGTAGTGTGTTAGGAGCGTGCTTGCAGGCGTGGAGGGGCGGCGCCAGGTGTGGAGGAGTATGGGGGGCGAGGTGGGGGTGGGGGGCAGGCGGCGGTGGATGTGCAGGGCTTCGATGGCGCTCATTGTGGGTGGTGGAGGAGAGGCCTGAATGAGTGTGTATATATATAGGTGAGGTGTATATAGATCTAGAGCTTGAGTAGTAGATCTGCGGGTATAGATAGACAGGCAGAGCTCGGAGCGAGACTGCAAGAGCCCGAGTGCTGGGCGGTGGGTATGGAGGGAGCTCAAGCACTATCTATCTGGTTGAGGGAGGCTGCGATATGTAGCTCGACCGAGAGCATGTACAACCAACTTAAGCTCGAGTGCTCCCCCGCGATGGTGTTTCAATTGTCGACGTCGTTGCCCCGAGCACCCAGACTTAGCCAGTCACGTGCCGTGTGGTGGGGCAACAGCTCGGAAGGAAACCCTGCCGCTTGGCGACGCCAAACTTAAGCTTTTCCTTGACAGCAGCAGCTTGATTTCAAGACATCGAGAAACCACACACCAGCAATGTCTAGCAGCAGCAGCAGCAACAGCAGCAACACCGGCGGGATCCAGATGGACCTCCCGCCGCTCTCAAACATCCTGGAGGAGGACCGCAAGGAGGACTGTAATTCGTGCAGAGCCATTGGTACTATCCCCCCCCATACCCAACCCATACCCCCTCCCCTCCCCTCCCTCCTCAAGCAGGGCCCCCGGGGGAAAAGGAAGGGAAAAGAGAAAAGAAAAGAGAAGGGGAGAAGAGCTAGAAAACACGCTAACGTCCCACCCACCAAACCAACCAGGCTCCGCCGCATTCATCGGGCTCGGCGCATACACGTTTGTGAGCGGGCGGGCGCAGCTGCGGGAGCGCGAGAGGGCCATCAGCCAGGCGGCGACGCGGTGGGGGGTTGGTGCGCGCAGGATGGGCATCTATGGCATTGCGGCGTCGATGGTGGGGCTGGGTGTTTATCGGGCTGTGATGTAGCTGTGGCTGTGGCTTTGGTGGAGTTTGTGTACAGTACATGTACTTGCATGCGATGCATACATACATGTACATTACATGTATGTGTGTGTGTGGGTTGTGTGCGGTAATGGGATTTTTTTCTTCTTCGTTTGTGGGTTCTTTTTCTCACGGGGGTGTCTCTTTCGTATGGAGGGAGGGTCGTGGTGGAGGTTGCGCTGGAGGTGGGATGGGTCTGGGGGTGGGGGGGGGGGCCGAGTGGTATCCCGTGTGTGGTTGGTGGGGGTAGGGAACATGCATTCATACATGCACCAATCCACCAATCCACACAGCCACTGCCACCCGGGGGCTCAGCTTTCTATTCACGGGCCAAGAGGCCTTTGGTACACCAGACTGCCGCTCTGTGTTGAGAGCGCATGCGCGCTGATGGCGGAACGGCTGGGCTACTCCTAGTCGGTGTCTGTGTTGTTGGGACCTGCATAGAATAGAATGTAGGGGACCGAGTGATAGTGTGTGCAGCGGCCGGCCTGGGTAATATTGGCTGGTTATGCGTTACAACTGCATGCCTGTGTCTACATAGTGTTGTGCCAAGTTGTCTATCGCGATCTTATGGCTCACTTGGGAATCGAGGGCTACATGTATATAGAGGAGGTCGTATCACAAGTATGTATGCACTTACCGATATTACAGTCAACTGCGAACGTACATGGATACCATGTCCCCAATTTGGCACTTGGCATTCCATGGACGACCATGTTTGGCAGCTGGCCGCACTTGACTCAGTCATAGCCGTAACTGGCAATTATCCAACCAATCCAAACCAAAGCTATATATGCCAAACGATACCGACACTTTGCTGTATTAGCACACCACATTGCTCTCACCACTAGTACCATTTGCATGTCACAGCGCTCTGGCTAGATACCTACACATAGCCTACCAAGTAATATGTAGTGCCCCAAACCAATCCCCACCACCGAGCTAGGGCTACAGCCAGTATATAGCTTGTGCGAAAAGGTGCCTTGTCGATCATTACCACACGTCTCCGGCTTTCATCATACTTGCACCAATGGTGATGTGGGGGATTGGTGTGTCTGTATTTTGTATTCTCAACCGGACAACGAGCCGGATTCGGCCCAGCGGTGGAGTGTGTTGGAGGCGTGAAATACTGTAACGCCGACTATACCTATCCTTAGGTAGCGGCGCTGATATGTACTTGATACACAGGCAGGCTGATTGACTCGGGTGCGGGCCGTATCAACGCGGGGACAGACAGCATAGCCGGCGGGTCAGATTCAAAGGGGGGCAGGTCGCCGCGAGCTCGAGTACTGTGCCCTTGGTCCAAGCCAAATCTACATATATATGTATATATATACATGTAGTGCTTGTCTCCGGCTATCCCCCCCCCTCTGTGTCGGTCTTAGATTCCTTTTACTCCACCGTCACGATGCCATCTTTCGGGCTTGTCTGCTTCCATGAGCTAGGCACTAGTTTTCCGGCCTCATTAGCTAGCTGGGGCCAACTCTATAGCTCGCTAGCTATACCGAACCCCTGGGTGGCCCCCCAAGCGCCAGACACCGGCCGGGGACGGGTCAATCGCCGCGTGAGCATTCACTCATGGGCACATGGTACACATAGGGAGGACTGCTCGCATTGCAAAGATCGGGTTTAGTTACGTGTGCTGACTGACTGACCAGCGCTGACAGAGTGTACCTACATGTATATCCTCTGTTGCAAAACGATACCCTGATGCTCTAGGCCGGTGCCCGAAAAGGTGGCTGATTGATCATTACCCCCCCCCCTCGGTGCACATCGTGACACGGCTGTGTGTGTGCGTGTGTGTGTGTGTGAGTGTGTGTGAGTGTGTGTGAGTGTCTATATGTCGTGGTGCTTTGTATAGCAACAGCTGCTGTCCTACTATAGCAATATTGCAATAGGACGGCTATATGGCACTTGCATATATATCAATTACTCATCATTGCATGGAGCATCTCAGATATCCATCTCCAGAACCGGAATAGGTAGGTATGTAGATACCTAGATAGTGAACCAAGAGACACGGCCAATCAAGCAGTGGCTGTCTGTATGCTTCATACACACACCCGCCCCACTCCACATCCCAGTCAGCCATCTGTGCGTCAGTCGTGATATAGAGATATATATACGTGATCATGATCACCGTGTATTTCAGGCAATACAATTCCCCCGCCAGTCAGTCCACCGCCCTCACCTCCACAACCCAACCACCAAACAGACACCAGAAGACACCACATACTGCACCTATATATATCTCGCCATGTCCACCGAGCCCGCCCCCGTGCCTGCCACCGAGCCCGTCGCCGCCAGCCCAGACACCGCCCCAGACACCGCCCCCGCCCCCGCCCCCGCTCCCATCCCCATCCCCTCCACCCTCCCGCTCACCCGGGCCTCCGTGCTCTCCGCGCACGCGCTCATCGCGCCGCACATCCACCGCACCCCCGTGCTCACCTCGCAGACGCTCTCCGCCCTCGCCTCGACGCCCACCACGCCCATCACCCTCCTCTTCAAGGCCGAGAACCTCCAAAAGATCGGCGCCTTCAAGATCCGCGGCGCCACCCACGCCCTCGCCCGCCTGCCAGACGAGGCGCTACGCAACGGCGTGGTGACCCACAGCTCCGGTATCCCCCTCCCCCTCCCCCTCCCCTCCTCCCCTGCGCCCTCCAGCCCATCCCTAACTAACCCACCCTCCCCGCCGCTTCCCCCCGCGCACAGGCAACCACGCACAAGCCCTCGCCCTCGCCGCGCGCACCGCCTCCCACGCCCGCGGCTTCCCCATCCCCGCCCACATCATCATGCCGCGGCACTCCACGCCCAGCAAGATCGCCGCCACCCAGTCCTACGGCGGCCTCGTCACCTTCAGCGGCGCCACCTCCACCTCGCGCGAGGCCGCCGCCGCCGCCGTCCAGGCGCGCACCGCCGCCGCCTACATCCCGCCGTACGACCACCGCGACATCATCCTCGGGCAGGGCACGGCCGCCATCGAGCTGCAGGAGCAGGCCGCGGCGCTCGGGCACCCGCTGGACGCGATTGTAGCGCCGTGCGGCGGCGGCGGGCTGCTGAGCGGCGTGGCGGTCGCGTGTGCGGGGACGGGGATCCGCGTGTATGGCGCTGAGCCGCGGGAGGGGGGTGCGGACGATGCTGCGCGGGGCTTGGCGGCGGGGCGGCGCGTGGAGCGCGTGGTGAGTGCGACGGTGGCGGACGGGCTGCGGACGCCCGTGGGCGTTGTGAACTGGGGGGTTGTGAGTGATGGGGCGCTGGTGCGCGGGGTGTTTACGGTTGGGGAGGGCGAGATATTGCGGGCGATGGGGCTGGTGGTGGAGCGGATGAAGGTGCTGGTGGAGCCGAGCGGGGCGGTG
Organism: Morchella sp. 2016-41; assembly: GCA_024713855.1. Lineage (NCBI taxonomy): Eukaryota > Fungi > Ascomycota > Pezizomycetes > Pezizales > Morchellaceae > Morchella > Morchella sp. 2016-41. The sequence goes on from JAMGZD010000003.1 coordinate 3,381,840, forward strand.
CCGGTGGCGGTTGTACTCGGCGGGGAGGGGTGGAAGGCGGAGGTGGAGCGGTGGGCGGCGGAGGAGGGCGGGGAGGCGCGCGCGCGGAGGGGCGGCCGCGGGTTTAATGTGGGCGTTGTGCTGAGCGGCGGGAACACGACCATCGAGAAGATTGTCGAGCTGTTTGGCAAGAACAAGGAGGAGGAGTAGATGTCTATGCCGCAGCAGCAGATAGCATTCAGAACACTCATGTCCAGTACAGGATGTCTATGCCGCAGCAGCAGATAGCATCCAAAACACTCAGATCCATATATATGAAGCATGGTGATAGAAAGGGTAATGATCGATTGGCATGTTTTCAGTAAATAACGTAAAGAGATTCGTGCCGGGGCTGCACAGACAGCAGCCACAGCCACACAGTGATATCTCCCATAGCACTGCGCCAGACACCCAACCCCCAAACAAGCAGAACAAGAACAAGAACAAGAACAAGAACAAGAACAGCAGTAGCAGTAGCAGTAGCAGTAGCAGAACGTAACCGTATATACAGCTCCCCCCTCGCCCCCCCCCCCCCAACCGCCATCGGCACCTCAAACCCTAGAGCTGATCCAGATGGCCGCCTTACACCCGCCCCGAATCGCATTAAAGATAAACTCGTACCCTCCAGCGCCCTTCGCATCATGCTCCACCGCCGTATCCAAACTGCACCGCCCGCCCACAACTCCACGTCAGCACACACCCATACCCATACCCACACCCACACCCACACCCTCCAATTGCAAACAAAGATCAAAAAAAAGCACAGACGGGGCCCACTCACTGCTCCAGCTCATCATCCCTAAACTCCCTAATCACATCCACCAGGCCCTTCAGCTCGCCGCTCCTCCTCAGCTCCGGATCCTCCCTCAGCATCTCCAGCAGCGCGCGTATCTGGTCGTTATAGTGGCCGCCAATCTCCGTCTCGACGGCCTCGGTGCACGCCATTGCCGCCTTCTCGCCCAGCAGCGCCGTGCCCACGCCGAGCGCGTAGCCCGCCACGTTCCACAGCGGCCGCATCGCCGTGGGCCGCACGCGGTGCCGCGCCACCAGCTTGTTGAAGGTCTCCAGGTGGTGCACCTCCTGGTCCCACATGTGCCGGATCAGCGGCCGCAGCCGGGCGTCGTTCTTGAAGATTGCGTACTGGCCTGCGTAGATGAGATTTGCGCCGAGTTCGCCGGCTTGGTTGACGCGGATCTGGAGGGGGGGAAAAGAGTGGGGTTATGTTAGATTGGGTTGTGTCACATTCATATGAATATATTAATAGATATTTGATATTGAATGGGAACTGGGGGGGGGGGGGTAATGATCGGTTTGCCCATATTTCCCAAATGGGACTGATGGTATTAGGGGCCAATCCACACATGTAGGTAGCACAACGTATTGGGCCACCCCAACACCACCAATGACTTTGGGGGTATCGGAGTAGCGTTTTTTTACTGGCACTGGACAAACTCTCCAAGCTCTGCGCGCATAATGGAACAAATAGCAGACGCCACACTTACAGCACGATCCAAAAAGTCCCTTTCCTTCTCCGTCAGCGGGCGAGCCGGAGGATGCACCTTCTCCAGAGAGGCCGCAGCAGACGGGACGCTGGCAGTGGTAGCAAGTCCCCTCATAGAGACGTAAGAGGGTGCTGCTGCTGCAGACTGCTGCACCCTTGCGAGCCTCAGCTTTGGGACCAGGGCAGTGACAATAAACCTGTTGGCCATGGCTTGGTATTGTGCTTGCTTCAATGCTTGCTTGCAGCTGGGGTTATGCTTGTGCTATTGATCGTCTATTGCACCCCCCACACTTCAAAAGAGTCAAGAGTGAATGAATAGATATGTAGATAGGCAGAAGCAGCAGTCTGAATAGAAAAGAATTGTTGGGTTGCAATTGATAACGGGCGCGCGGGGTGACACGACGTCATGCAAGCGCCGCTCAGTCATCAACCCTAAGCCCTAAATTCTGCCTTTTGCCCAGGAGCATCGCGCCCTGTCCTGTGCTGCTGCTGCTCTTGCTTGCTGATGTAAATTCTAATCCACAAGCATAAATATAAACCCTCCCAAAGCCCCCCAGAGTTTTCCCCCCTTTCCCTCCTTCTCTCCTCAATCCCTCATTTCTCTCCTTATTCTCCTCTTGTTCCCCGTAAAATCCTCTACATACACCCCCGGAAAACTCTCCAGAAAACTGCCAGAATGTCTCTCGACGACGAACTCCTCATGCTCGCGGGCGAGGACGACGAAGACACAAAGCTGTCCTCTCCTCCACGTCGAAAACGCTCCTCGCCACCAACGTCAACGTCCCCAGCCAAAAAGCGCACCCGCCCAACATCCTCAAAGAAACCACGCTCTAAAAAGATTAAAAAGACGGACTCTGACGACGACGGCGATGATGATGACGAGTGAGCAGCCTCCCCCCCCTATCCCCTGATCACGCCTCCTTTCATCCCTCCCCAATGCTAATTCTATCTCTCCCAAAGCTCGTCAGCGCTCTCGGAAGCACCCTCGTCAGACGAAGCCTCATCCCAGAGTGACGCAGACGAAGCAATGGATCTCGCCTCGTCCTCGTCGGAAGAGGAGGAGGAAAGCGTCCGCGATCTCTATCCGCTCGAGGGCAAATACAAAGACACGGCAGATATGCAGCGTCTCCTTGCCATGGAGGAGATTGCGCGAGAGGCTGAGCTTGCAGAGCGAGCGGCACAGATCGAGCGTGCACAGCAGGACAGGCACCTTCGGAATCTACTCAGGAGCCGTACTGCCGCCAGTGAGGTCTCTGGCGGAGACGCGAGCACGAGACGGAGCGCGCGCACAAAGAGCATGCCAAAGAAGAAGGAGGAGACTACAAAGCGCGGGAAGCTGGAGGAGCTGAAGAAGGCAAGAGAGGATAGGAGCACTAGGGCTGCGGGATCGGGAAAGACTGAAAGGGGGGATGACGATGGACACAAGAGACGGAGCTTGGCAGATGAGGATGATGAGAAGACGGGCTTTGCGGAGGAGCTGTATGCCCCCGCCAAAGAGGAACGGGGGGTCCAGCTATCGGATTTGAACAGAGCCCGGATCGGACGGTCTGGAATGGGGAAACTCTGTGATTATCCTGGGTTTGAGGAGGCTGTGCGAGGTTTGTATATTCTCTCCGTGCTTTCTGATCTTCTACTTGTACTAACGGGATACAGACTGCTTCGTTCGTGTGTCCCTCTACGACCGTGAAAAGGACAGCACTGCCTACAGGATCGGCCAGATCAAAGGATTTGTTACTGGCAAACCCTACACCTTGCTGGACGGAAAGCGTCGCACAGACAAACATGTCCGCATCCAACACGGTCTCTCCGAGAAGTCCTTCCAAATGGATTTCCTCAGTGACTCCCCTATGACGGAATCCGAGTTCCAGCGCTTCAAGAAGCAGCTCGAATTCGACAAAGTGACTCTTCCCACCCTCAGCTTCGTCGAAAAGAAGGCCCACGACATCCGCGTCCTCGACTCCCGCACATTCACACCAGAGGAGATCAGCGAAATGATCAAAAAACGCAACAAGGACAAGATCGACCCTGTCAAGATCGTCATGGCCCGCGCCAGACTAAAGCAGCAGCGAGAGTTTGCCGTGACGAACGGTGACGAGCCGGAGATCCTTCGTATTGACAAGGAGCTGCAGGATCTTGAGGACTCCAAAGGCCGGCCCCATGCAAGGGCCGACAGTCAAATGGATCGCCTTGCTCGTCTTAACGCCGAAAACCGAAAACGTAATATTGCGGAGCTCCGGAAGGCAGAGCTAGACGAGAAGCGTGCAGCCCGGAAAGCAGCAGAGGAGGCTGAACGTCTTGGAAAGATGAGCAACCCGTTCATGAGGGTCAAGACCAAGGCTAGGGTCATGCACAGCTCTGTCGAGGTCCGGAGCGATAAGGCTGAAGGCGAAGGCTCCGCTTCTGGCAGCAAGGACGAGTCCGATACACCGAAAGGCGTGGGCTTGATCGGTAATGGCGCGAAGAAAGGACGCAGAATGGGTGGTGTGGACGATGTTATTGCGTCCTTGGATTTCGGGATCGATATTGAGATCTGATCCGGTGAGTTTCTTGTAATATCTAGTGTTTTTTTCCTCTTCTTTCTGCGGCGGGGGTGTTGGTGTTTAGAGTTTCTGCTTTCTTGTTAGTTTTATCTTCTTACAGGATGGCTCTCTTTTCTCTGTACCTTTTATTCTTCTTTTTTCTTCCCCCTTTCTTTCTTTCTTTCATCATGGGTTGTGTTGGGCAATTGTGGGCGTGTGTTCCTTTGACTATAAGATGGTTTTTCTTCTTTTATTAGCTTTCCTTCTTCTTTTTCATGGGAGTTGTTTTTATCAATCGGGTTGGAACGTGGTTATAAAGATAAAAACAAAAATAACGAGGTGTCATGGCATGTATAGAGATGCATGTATGCTAGGGTTTAATGAGATACCCACTTAGTCTATTATTTAACTAGGTATAGGCGGTGCGAGATTGATGTGAATGCTAGGAAGAAATCAAATGTTTCAATTAAGATAGAGTTAGAGTTTAGTTCTGATTTCTATTTCTTGAGGACAAATCGTTTGAAAATTCAACTGCAATCTAGCTATTTGAAGGTCGTACTTGACATATATTTACATGTAATGAATTAAACCAAAAAAAGGAGAATCACTGCATCAAGCCCCACAATCGTATTCCTAAAGGCAAACACCACATATCCAAATGCGACGCCGTTCATTGATGCCACACTCGTCATATCCTCCAGGTTTCATACGGGTAATGAAGTAATCAATCAATCCAGTCATTGGTTGGGAACGGGCAGTATAGGGGCAGTGCGATATGTAATTAATGAGCCAAGCAAGAAAAAAAAAAAGAGAAAATCAAGTCATTGATGCCACATAACATATCACTCGGCCCGTGAATGCCATGATCGATTATTTAAATGCCAAGACTCTTGGATTCATGGCATGGGTCGAGCTAGGGTTCGATCACACATGGAATATCACTCGGTCTCGAGTTATATATATATCTGCTATATCATCCATGCAACAACCTCATACTTGTGCGTAGCCCCACTCTACCCCAGCCCAACGTACGCCCCCATAACAAAACGTGGGCAAATTTTCAGGAGTTATGGATACCTGTCCCGGGTGTCCCGCACAAGAGCTATTAGTTATGATGAAGTCGGTGCAGTTATGCGAGCGAGGCTTAGATCTCGAGCTGGAGCCTGGTTGTGAGGGAAAATCCGGGGTTCTGTTATGACAGGAATGAAGGAAGATAAAGCGTGCAGAAAAGGTACCGGTGTATTCTAATTTGAGGCCACTTCTCGTCCCACTGTCACTCCAGTCTGACGTGTCTAAACTGCTTGTAGGAGACCATGATGCACAACTTTACTACCGGTGATTTTCCCGCCCCGTATTATACAGGTCATTCTAGATGCCTGGGAGAGGAATACATGTAAGGTTGAAAAGGGTGAAGCAAAATAGACATTATTTCAATTAGAGCTGCTAATTTGTACCTGAGCGCACCTTATTGTGCGTTCTATTACACATGTAGCTACATGTATACACTTATAGCGGTATTGAAGAACTACATGTATGTACATGTAGGATTTCGTACTCCTGATCTACCTTACTTCAGCCACAATTGATAGAGTAATCAATACTTTACTTCAACCGGCCACTACATGTAGCTACCGCTCGCTTAATCTAGCTTCACGTTTTCCAGCCCCCGGTCCTATTTTCATATTGCAGCATACATGTATCCCTGAACTGATCCCGTGCGCGGCATAGAATTAATGAGTTGTCAATCATTGGACCCCGTGCGCGGTCGACTAGAAATGACGGATGAGTGATAATCGATGACCTTAGTTAAGTAGCCGTTGCTGTTACGTCATAAAGGACTCGCTTCGTGGGTGATGAAGGGTACTATTAGACCCTTTGCGCAAAAGACTCCAGCTCCAAATTCTGGTAATCTGATTGGCGTCGATCCTCTCATCAACCAACCATACAAGTAGAACTTAAAGCCAGCTCTATCTGCGCAAAGGGTCTATTAACTACCAGGTACAGATCACGCTACCGGTATACGGTCTGCAGATCCAATGTATGCCAGCAACGAAAGCGTGGGCATCGATGTCAACTACTTCTCGGGGGTTCAATATCCCCCATCCCGTCTCTATCAAGATCAGGCCACATACACTCCTGCAGCCTGTGTGCTGGAAGCGAGCGATCCACAGGGGGTGGAACTAGGCATATGCACCCTATCGCCCGCTGCCATCGCCGCTGCTGTCCGAAGTTCACTGCTACTATACATCAATTACAGACACCGAGGAATGTTCGAGGAATCATCGCCTGCTACAAACAGTCTCCAAGGTCTTGTTGGTGAAGGCTGAATTGGACTTGGATTGTCTGAAAGACAAATTAAATGGTGGCCTAAGACCTCTCATAGCGAGATGCACCTATGCATCATCAGTCTTGCGAGAAGCAAAGCCATCGTGATGGCCCACCTGATGATTCTCAGGCCAGAGTATAACTCATTGCAGAAAAGGAAGGAGGGGTTCGGTAAAGGATTCCGCAGGGGAAAGGACTAGGCCACTACTGAAATTTTGAAACAACAGCAATGTCAAAAACCGTTTTACCATTTTGGAAGAGAACAACTCCAAAATAATGTATAACAAACCGGGGGTTCGAAAAGAATTAACCACGGCAGCTATGATCCACAGAAATAGAACAAAACATGGCTAACTCGCCATGCGACATACGTACGTCCGGAAATCAGATCTTAATCAAAACTGATTCAAACCACCTGCTCAACCCGGGAGAGCTGATAACCGGCTGTGTTATACCCGTATTTAAATGCAGCGGAGGAAGAATCTGAACGGCTTATTGCATAAGGGGAGCCCTAAACCTTTTGAAATCAGTGAATTCTCACATATATTCACTTTATACTAAACAAAATGGGCTGCATTGTTACTTCGCTGAGACAATGTGTAATAACAATTCAAACAGGACATTCAACAAAAATAAGAAAACATGTATGTATGTACATATACGGGCATCAGACCATTCAGCACATCCCCGAAGCGAAGGCTGACATCTAGACGGTCGAATGAAATTACCGCGTGCGCTTCACTTAACCAGATAAGGAAAATATCATGACACCCCTCCCGCTAAAAACAAACCAAAAGAAAATGTGAATTTTAATAAGACAAAGAAAAGAAAGAAAAATCAACTTTTGTCTTCTTCCACTCCCGTGTCGAAGCCCATCTGTTGCGTGGATTCGGCTCTTGTATTCGTCGATGCTGTATAGTATTTTTCAAGCTCTGCCATCGCCACACGGGCATGGACGACATTTGAGTCGTCTACCCAATCACATACAGAGAATCGTTCAATGGCATTTTCATTTGAAAATTCTTGGATGAAATCATCCATACTCAGGGAGGAGCAATCAAATGCAGGAATTGGGTCGCCGTTTGTGTGGGCCGACTGTTGAATCTCGAGCTGCTGGCGGCCGCAATCAACAATTTTTCGGCGTTTAGTTGCATTGCTCATCGCCCGGTCGAAGAAAGGGACACTGTTCTGAGTGTTTGGAGGTTGTGGAAGAGGGGATGATGGTGGTGGTGAGGGAGAGGAAGAGAAATATGATTGGGAGGGTGTTTGTTGAGCAGGACAGAGACCTGGTCGATTCATTTGAGAGTTTGAGTTTACAGCTAAAGGCCTGGAATCTTTGCTGTCCGTCATCCTATTGAGTTGATGCTGCCCGGTTGTGCTAAAATACAGCAAATATCGATGGCTTCAACAGGCGTCCTGGAATGTTTTTTTGAATGATATTCGTTCGACTTGAAAAGGTATGGAAGTGGATGGTTATATTGTGTACTTGTAGTGATAAAGTGCGCTAATTTAGTATCGAATAGAAGTTCTTAGATATAGGCAGGTATTGTCTCTTCTTTTCTCACCAACACAACCGTCCTGATGCTGCTGTTATATAATTTTGAAATGCCCTACGAGTTCTTTGGTAGGGCTTAATAACTGGAACCAACAACAGGGATGGGGAGCACATAGGATTACTTCTCTTCGTCTAGTGCAGGAGTACTAAGCTCCTGCGGATGAACTCACTTCATCTCCGCTATAGCGGCTTGGGCCGGGCCCAAGGTCTGAAGAGGGGCAGGAATCGGTTCCGAAAGGATAAGGAGGAGGCAGACTCATGGAAGAACCTCCGTCAGAACGGCTGCGGGGGGCGTTTGCGATCATAGCGTAAAAATAAAGTCCCTCATTCCTGGGGAAGCAGTATGTATTAACAACGTCTGGGAGTATAGTTGAAAATTACGAAAGATAAAAAGGGTTATCATGGCGCGCTCCCGCAGTAACGAGGAGTCGACACACATCATTCATCTCATGTAAGGGAAGGAGAGTAAAATGAGAAAAGCAAGGTACTTCACTGTGCACTGTGCACTTTTCTTTTCTTTGATAGGGTTGGGTGGTACTGCTGAGCTTGTGAAGAAAGCGACCCAGCAGGCTGGGTGTACCGTTGTGGTGGGCTGGCTTCCTTAAGTGAAGTGTGTGGAGCTCCCTGAGTGCATGCATGTGTATTGCCTTAGTGGAATAGGCAGTGGGAAAAGCGGGGGTATGGGAACCACCTAAATTGACCCGGCAGCCTGGAATCGACTTCTGTTTCCCATCCATCAGTGCATCCCATGCGCGGTACCCGGCAACACCCAAATTCAGTCTTGGAGTCCGACAGTAAACAGACTGCTGGGTCGCCCAGCTTCTTGGACGTGGGGGTTTTAAACAGCTGTGTTGTTGCCTCCCCGTCGAGCTCGTTAGTGATAAATAAGCTCTCTCAACTGTCCCCGCCCTGAGCTTCCCCGATTTAGATTCTGTTCGGCATACTTGTTCCCTTCTTAGGCTTCAAGCCTTAGTGCAGCAGACGCGAGTACCCAACAACCTGGTACGGAGGAAGTTACGGATTGGAAAGGTTGAATCTGCACTGTGGGTATGTCTTCTTTAGTCTCCACCTACTTCTTTGACTTCTAGCCCCTTTTCGATTCCTTGGTTTATGCGCCTAGGTGTTTATTTAAAACCGATCTCAGCTAGACTGCATTGTGCTACATGTGTGTGATCCACGGTTCCAATATCTGAGGAACGCGAGGAAAACTGTGAAGAGCAAGATGCGGTCTTATTTGGGCACACTCAATATATATGAACACCACAGTTATGTATGTACTGTAATGCACAGTACCAGAAACCCTATTTGCTTTTTCCTCCGGTGGGAATTATCGGATGCCCCCACGGAGCCTTAATAAAACCTGTTTACTATAAAATTCGCTTGAATAAACATTATACCGTCATTCACGGGGTATTGGCGGATCGGTGGTTATGGTGTGCTGATCTCTGGGTTAAATCTAGTAATCCATATGTACCATCTTAAGCATATGTCCGCAAAGAATTGTTCTGTTTGCGCAGCAGACCGTCTATATTCACAAGGGATAGGTGTTCCCGGTGACTAAATGGCTTTATACTCTAGAACTCGACCATCTCGTCATAAATATACTATATTAAAATCCCAATCGTCTGCTTTATGCCCGCCTATCGTCTGTAACTTGGCCCCCGATTGAGCCCGAAACACTACTTGAACATTAGCTGATTCGAGTCAGTGCGCCGGTAAGGTCTTAAATAGAAGGTCTCTGGTACTCTGAGTCCTACAATTTCTCATTCTAACACTCAGTTAATTCAGTCTCGTCAGTAGTGTCTCCATTGTCATTCATCCTATGAGAATTCTTTACATGTACATAACCCTACCGCACTATGCGGAAACCTACGGAAGAGAGGGACTATTGATGCCGGTAATTTGCTATATATGGAAGTCCTCGGCGCTTCTGTATGGGGACCTGTGCCGCTCTTGGTGGAGCAACGCCCAAGGCCTGATCCGCAACGCCGGTAAATTTGGCAAAATCCTGGTATGTTCTCAACCTTCTTCCCCGGCGATACGGTAACAACAGTCGGATGATGCAGCGCCAAAAAAAAAGGAAACATAACAAAACATAATAAGCTAACAGATATACTAACTCTTTTTGAAGAAATAAGAAATAAACGTCGCCTTCCTCAGTTTCAATCCACAAATACTGGAATGTCTAAAGAGAAAAGGAAATTTAGTGATAATATAGGTGGGCCTGTATGTTTGAGGTACCCTCTCGACATCAAATCTGCTTGCATTTGAATGTCTCGGGTATAAGGGTATTAGTGACCATGTGCGGACGAACCAGTACTCCTGCGATTCATTAAGAGTAACTATTGGTCTATGGTCGGATGCTTGACACTATGAATCATCACGAGGATCTCTACCAACTTTAGTTCAGCGGAAATGTTGGATAAACAGTTTCAGTTCTAGCGGCTGGCCTTGACCACTTTTCAGCTACCAGGCCTTCGGGAATTTCACGGATATATTTCTAGGGAGGCCTAGGTCTAACGTTTGAATGAGACATCTATTAGATTATTGAATACTCTATTGTGCATACCACCCGATGCTCTACATTTTATAACAAGATAAACTATCCGGCACAGAACCCAGAAGCTGTTTAGGGTTATATCAGTTAGTTCCAGATGGCTGACTGAAATACGACTTAAAACAGTCCTAGAGAACAATTTGGCATGATACTCCCATAACATCTACCGCTAAGACATTATTACCACGTTACGTTGCGTTCTTATCACAATCTCGGGTATCTATCTATGAACTAGCTTTGAACTCTTCCCAGTTTTAGAAGATTACTTTAGTGACGGCTTTATTCTGCATGGAATTGCGTGGTACTGGGCAAGATCATGTTCAGAAATTCGCTCTCAGATTCAATTACAGACGATGCTGATATCAATAACGCCAGCTATCCGGGAACAGTTACATCAGGATAGTTGACCAAATAGCCTTTACTCCACGTCGAGATCTCCCTTAGACACATGATGGACAGAGTAACAATATTCGCGTCCGATTTATCTGTGCATTTTGATCCGCTATACATACATGTATATATCGGTGTGATTTATTTAAACCCCCGAAGTACTTGTCCCGTATTCCGTGAGCCGCTACTAAATGATATCTCAATGATTGCTTTTTGAGTAAAGATGTTATAGAGAAGGGATTATTCGCCTAGCTTAAACAAGGAAATAAACAAGCAATGATACGAATCGGCTGTACCTCCCTAACATTTTTTCTCTTGACAGCGGAACCAGAACACCAATACAGTTATAGTCGTTCACCTTGTGACAGCGGATCCTGTCCAATGGCCGTGTTCGCAGTAACTTACCCTTGGCGTCCCAAACTTAACTCTGCCATTTGCTTCAAATCCCTGGCCGCCACCCCGTGAGTGTCTGTACCGGCTAAAGTCAAACGTCTGCGCCGCTTGGTATGTACCTACAGTCACACACCGGCGTAAGGAGCTCCGACATAAGGAATATCTGCTATAAGGAACGGGATTTGGGAATTGTTTTTTTCCCCACCAACAATACCTAGACATAAGGAAATATTCACTTTAGTGTAGTGGATAGGAAGTCTCTGAATAAATATCCTTGTCACCCCCCTGTCCCCATACAAAATGAATCTGCTATAAGGAATTCTACCAACCTACACGGGGACAATCCTGATTCTTGGCAGCCCAAGTACAGATATTTGTAGAAAACCAGTTGGAAACTATGACTGAGGAACTCCTAACCCTGAGATTCCGGGTTCACTGCAAGGAATAATTCTATATACGTGCATGCACGTTCCTTAGCGAGGTGCGACTATATCCTTGTAAATATCAATACAGCAATATTGAATAAACTCCATGGTTATAAGCAACGAAATAAAGTCTATCGGCCTCTAAAATGTTTATCGTGTCCTTTGACCATAAGACGGAATAAATCATAATCTCTAAGTACGATATTAATCAAATACCTAACCGGCAAGCTTGGTTGTATCACACCTTCACCCATAATGCTGTTATCTAAATCCGTTCTGCCGTTTCTTCAAAGTCTATATACATGTAGGTATATACTGCGCCCCGAGGCCGGCCAGTCGCCGCGACCACCCAATTACTGTTTTCCTTGGCAAGCAATACAGAAAGAACTCAGTCCCAGAAAAACGGCGACTGGCCAACCTCGCGCGATACGCGTCTATGAATTTTGATAAAGGATCAGACCCCTTGCAATTGTCTTACTCTATCTCTGATAATATACAGAAAAATATACCCGGTTTGGCAATCAGAAGGAGCTAGAGGTACTTCTATCGTCAACACTAGACAATGCTCCCTTATTTTTTCAAGGTTACACATCACAACCCGTGCTTAAGTTGCAATTGTAACGGTTATAGCTAGCTAGAGTCAATTGTAAATACCATACCAGACGTTGACGAGTGGTCACGCTTACGTACTCTTGGGTTGTTATAGTGCAGTGCATTTATGTAATCACTGCCCTGCAGGGGATCGAAATCTAATAGTACAACACGTGGGTCGGTGACGTTCGGACCAACTTATTAATTATAATCACGGCCGTTGGGCTGATGTTGAGTAAACAAGCACAGCTATGATAGGACGAATTTAAAGTTGTTCAGAAGTCAAAGCAACCTATTATAATTACACTGGTAGCATATAGACGGCCTCCCGGGCCACTCGGGCACCCACTCGCCCGGGCAGTCAGCCATGATTGGTTAAAATGAGGTACTAAAGCCACTTAAAACGTTGATCTTTTCTTTTCTACGTTATCTATCGACTCGGAGTGAAGGGTGCGTCCGAATAGCCAAGGAAGGCGTCTACATGGTCCTAAAATTTTCAAACTCAACGAGGAGACCCGGCGAAAGCCTGTTGTTCAAGAAAGGCTATAGACGCTCACGGGGGTCGGGGTATGGCGACCATGGGGGTGTGTGGGGATTTACAGGTGAATTCACAAGAATAAGTAAATTCAAAATATCGCATAAAACTCGAACAATCCAATACCTTGAATTATATCTATTTGACAATTAGTTCCGATACTCTCCTACGCTTCAATGGAAGATCCCCACACCCCCGTGGTCGCCGTACCCTCGTGGGCTCGTCTACTGTATTAATTCGAAAGAACGGCCGGTCACACAAGACGTTGAAATTTCCATATTTGGTTGTTTCTCTTGAATACGTCCCTCTAATCTCTTCTGAAAAGGCAACTTCGACGTCTTGTGTGACCGGCCGTTCTTTCGAATTAATACGGCAACTTTTCGAGCTAGGGGCCTACTCGGATTGTACGGAAGACCTATCGGACCTCACAACAGATATTTTATGGGAGCTTTGTTAGAGAAGCCTGTTCGGAATTTACGGAAGACCCCTGCATCTCACAGTAGATATTTCATGGGATGGGTATAGACCAGTTTCGCATTTTGTGCTCTATAGATCTACCCATGCTCTTCGGTGAATCCCTCAAAATGTCACAACTGATCATGAACATATAATACCAAAAACACTAATACATTACTTCTGGATTGACTAGTTCGTCTATCAGCAGTCTGCCGTGGCTGGTCTTTATAGGCCAGCGCTATGGCTATCAGCCCAAGATTCATGGGTCATGGCTTGAGCTAGTGCCAGCCGTTAATTAATGGCGTGTCCCTTCTGAAATGAAATATATATATATTACTCGAGAAATCTCAAGTGCACCAACTCCGGGGAACTGCAAGGCCGAGCATTTGTCTCCATAACACTATTTAGGAACCGATATCCTGGTTTCTGCAGGTTAATTGGGCACACCTCTTGAAGCTGACATACCCGAACCCCAGGGCCTCGAGCTACCGCCAAAACTCGAAAAATTGGCTATCTCCGCCCAGGGATTATCTCTAAAAGGATTGGCTTAAAGGTATCGATCAGCCTCAGAAGTATCCGTTTTTAGCAAGTTTGATCTTGTATGCATAGCCAATTTTTCGAGTTTTAGCAGTATATGATAGCAGAGAAATCTAAGAGTGATCCTCTGTGATCTGGGAGCAAAAATAACCGTGATAATAAGGGAATAAGGGGCGTGATGTCTCTAGCAGGCGCCTGTCTTGCCAATCAGGGCCCGCGTCGCCAGTACTGCAGTGTAAGACAAAGAAGTCGTTACAAATAGGCCAGAGCCGACAGGAAACCCCCGGCACAGCATGCATGGTCATATCAGATTACCCATGAAATAGCTAACACTAAGGCCCATAAAGCACATAACTATGAAAGCACCTACACCTAAATCTCTACTTGGGCGAAATGGTCTGGAAATGATATCTGCTGATTTGTAAATTTCGCCACTGGACTTCCGGTTTACACACTTCCTGATCATCTGATAGAAGAATGCCATGGAAAAAACCAGGGCGCCACATGCCTTGTTCCATACGTACACAAGTGGTTAGTATATTGCCTAGGTAGGCCTGGGTGGTCCAAGGTGTAATTTACTGCCAGGTTCAGCTACAACGGCTTTATGTATGGGGTTATTGTACATATTCCCAAGCTTCTCCACTGGTAACATTGGTGAGCTTAGCGAAAATGTGAGCGATAGCTTGTTTTTACCCCAGATCACTGATCCGGAATTCTTCCACATCCCCAGTCAAGTTCCTAATTCAACCACCACCGGCCCACACCCCAAGGCAAGTCCTCAGGCAGAACGCACTGAGACAACATTAGGCAATAAATGAAATTACTTACACTACCAAGTTTATCGTACCGGCATAACTATGTGAATACCAGAAGGATTCTAGAACGCGATTGTGGAGGTGGGTGCGACCAGCCATTAGACTGCTTTATTTATTTATCACTCGAAATAAGTTAAGGCCGACGAGTGATTAATTATGATCAAATCGGATACTTTAGCATGAACTCTAGGCAAGTCAACGGACTTACTCAAATCCATAAGAACTCTCTATAACAATCACTAATGGGCGATCGGGAGGTGAAGTTTGACCGATAAGTCTACAGTCAGCTGACGCAGGCCTAGATAGGTCTATCGAGCTAAAATGTTTGACCTCAAGAGCTGCGTATACCTCGGAAGGATCGAGTTCGGGCCTCTGAAAGCTCGGCCATCGATCCAAGCTGCATGTTGCTGAAACTTCTCACAAAGTTATTATCTGAAACGTGCCGCTGTAGGAACCGGCTCTAGAAGGTTCGGGATATATATCAGGGGAGGGGGGTGTGATATTATATGATCTTTGCTCCTTCTTCTGATCTTTCTGCTGCCTAGATTTAGCCTGGCGGGTGCAGTGGCTCGTGATGGTTAGATGCAAAATTCGAAAGACATACTCGTACTCCATGTTAGGATACGTCTAGACAAGGTCCCTTTCCGTGACTAAAGATTGCAACGAGGCTTCTCGAAAAGAGTAGGCATCAACTCACGCCATATATAGTGTCAAAGTTGGGTTCCCCTCTGCCGTTCCTTCCATGATCCAAGGTATGTGCTTTCTCCGGTCGGTTTGCGAATTTTGACAATATGATTGGACAAGAATGTTACTTAATGCCAACAAAGCTTTTTGGCGGAGAAAACGAGCGTTTCGGGAAAGAAGGAATTGAAACACATGCTATTCCCTATTATTTCTCTAATTCCCCGCAGTCGATAGGCAATGTTTGGCTTGTGGCCGTTGTTTCGCACGCCGCCCTGCACACACTCAAAATTATTTCTCACGTAGCCATAATTCTCATTCAAGTCTGGAAAAGCTACATGTACATACTCTAGCATGTACAGCGACCGGAATGATCTATGGAAAAACTAGGGGGGGTGAAATTGTATGGCGAAATATCCGTGCACCATATAACAGTTTCCCCATTGATCATTCCTATCACTGTACTCATTGCATACACACATGTACATGTCATCCAATTGGAATCGCTCTTCCCCTCCCCTCCTCCAAACTCCGTACTTGAGGTAGATTTGGATCTTTTAATACTCGTTTCGGGCATCTACCTACGATGTCTGGAATAGTACATTAGGTAGAGAGCCTCTTTTGTTTCCGCACCTGAGTTGACAATCCCCTAAGCTGTCGCCAAAGTGCAGGTTTGCTAATAATCCTATCACTTATTGTAACTAATACTCGGATTTACTATAGATTTTAACCCCCACGGGGGAGCCAACAGTTGACAACTTGTAGATATGTGTCTGATCACTAATCATACGGCCGTGTCTCGGGTGACGCTCAACACACGGGGAAGGTCCCAAGCAATAGAAAAAGAAGGCAACTGCAGGTGGCTGCAGCCAACTGGTCACCTTTTCTTGCACACCATTTTCTGCCGTTTTTCGTCATTGGGCATAATTATCTGTGGTGCTAGAATGTTAAACAGGCCAATTCCAGGGGTAGCGATTGCTGATAAGTCTTTTTCGCCCATTGAGGGCATGTCTACTAGGACGACTCTGCACTTTCTTGTTGTACTGAACCGCCCTGTACGCAAGAACTGGGTTTACTACGGACGATTGAATATGGCATTAACATAGGACTTGAGCGCATCTAGCTTCAGAGATGGCATAGGAACTTGATGCTCTTATCGACGGCTAACAATACCCTCGGTCCTGGTTGGCCCCCACTTTCAGCATTCAGCCTTGACTTGATCAGTAATCCAAGAAAAACAGTAGCGAGTGATAGAATATGACACAAGGGCTTTTGGGACATAATAAATGATAATTCTTGGTTAGCGTTAAGCACAGATACTGTCTCGTGATAAGAACACACATTTCCCTTCTAGTTAGAATTCATTGTGTCCTTTCGAGATCTATCCCCTGCCCCAGGCTTGTTACAGATATTTGACGCCATGGCCTTGATGGTGTAATCGATATGGTAGTACTCGCTGCGGGAATACTTTTCCGCCGCCACATTTGGATCTTAACCCGTTTCCACGCCGAGTACATGTGATCTCTGATCTGAGCCAGTCGCAAATATCTTGTTTAACTTCGAGAAGTACCCGGAAATAGCTACCAACTTTGATCATGGATCATGGGAGCCATATTTACCCGGAGCAATCTCTGGCCTTGTACATACCTCGTTCTCAGGCCTGTGTGTTACAATTATGCCTCGGCTTCGGGAATACCGACAGGACCGTATATAATAAATATTGGTCTAGTAAGTCCTTGACAGAACTATTTTTTTTTCCTCGTGGAGATGGCATCAAGGAAGTTATATGGTACCACAAGTTTCAAAACAGCGAACGGTCTTTCGCTAATTTTCTACTCAATAGTCTTGGTGATGATTCAGTTTATGGAGTGTCAACCACGCCGGCATCGAGTCGGTGCCATGTAGACACACGGCCCCAGCTTTTGGAACACCGATAGACCCGCGTGTCACCACCAGATGATTTATATCCGGTAGATCGTTTCTCACAGGTGTGGTGTCAACAGGTATGGTACCACAAACACCAAACTCTTTAGGGTTTCTCGCTAATTCGGTTTCAAAGGGCTCGGATCAGGGGCCAGTCATTGACCTATAGTCACAAAACAGTCCATACAAGATCATCGATCCAAAAGTCTATAGACCAAAAAGCCCGGGCCCGGGGCGGGGAGCGGAATATATGAATCAATAACATAAAACAACTACTATAGCTGCACGTACCTCACCCCCTGATATGTGTACTTAACATGACACAGATACATGAGTAACGCAGTAAAGTCTCAGCAATTGCAAAGGGCAAATGGTTTCGTAGAAGTCTGACCAAGGCAGGAGGACGATCACGGGCTTGTATGAAACGTGGAAAGGGCCACAAAAAACCCGCGCAGCGCCAAGGCCGGGGTCCTAAAAGAACTCCGCGGCGAGGAAAATATAGTTTCGCATTGCCCTCAGGCAGTGATCGTAGAAAAATACTGAGATGGTATAGTATGCCAAGTGGGGGCGCCTTAAGTGATAAATGGCTCTATATATATTTATTGCATCTAGATTCTCAACCGCGTACGCACGTGCATGCGCCGCCAGCCAACCGTAGACCTAACGTTAACTACGATACCAGTTACCGCACGTAATTACCATAGCATTTCCAAGACCCTCTGTATCTTCAAACAGCAAACCCTCTGTTCTTTTGTCGATTTCAAACCGGGCCGGGACGGTTTAGAATGGGACTGGGTGTTTTGGAGTTTGCTATCATTGACACTTTAACTCTATCAACCATGGCCAGCAGAGCGGCCGTTTTACCCGCTGGTGCCGAGATGAGAAGTTCTGCTCCTTTTGAACTATGCGCTAAACCTGGGACCAAGAAAGATTTAGACAACTTAATATTATTGGCGAAGCCCGAGAATAGGCCTAGTCCAACTCCGAACTGCAGTGTTAGGCCGCACGGGCTTGATACAAGGTAAAGCTCCCTCATCCACTAATGTGTATACGCACACTCTGCGCTATCAGGATTCTGGCCACCGGTCAAGGAAGAGAGACCCGGTCATTAGAATCTGTCAGTGCGTCCTATATTTTTAGTTTTGGTTTAGGTGCCTGACATTCGGGCGGCCCGTAATACAGGCCATCTCCGTATATGGTGTCCTTGAGGAGACGAGTGTCCTTAGCTATAACCCTGAGTGATTGCGTTCAAGCGGGCATGGACGATATATATATTTATAAAATACTATATGGTATTATATTATAGATCGAGCCTTCGTTCTCTTCCGTATTCGGCATTATTTGGATAGGTCAATTTGCCGAGTGATATTTCATGTCTCAGCCCTTCATCACATCTGAGCAGGCCGGCTGGGTATTTCTGATTGACTCGTACCCGAAACAATGGAACCATCTTATCGGTCACTAGTTGGAGTGAATGCTACAAACCGTCTCAATAACTCTAATGTTTTCTCATCTGTTATATTGATCTTATTGGAAACTCTTAATCTGACTCATTGTAGAGCACAGCGCAAGCTAAGTAGTTTACTGGAAATGCACCGGAAATCATTATAAATAAGATAAATACCATCAATTGAACTTGAGCTTAGGTGTAAGCCTCCCTCACTGGCGTGTACTATATGACTAAAACTAGTGATAACCAATAGATACCTTGGAGCAACTTAAGAATAATTACTCATGAAGGGAACGATGATAGAATAAATCCTACTAGACCACATCAATCCGCAGTATATCATCATGTCCTTTGAGCTATACTTGGATATATCTCAAAAATCTTTCTCTGGGATGTAGTAAAGGGCTGTAGCTAGCGCTAGCACCGTTATTTTTAATTTCCCGACTATATAATACCACGTCCACCAAAACCACCGCCCTACTCTGTACCAGCAGCCCTCTAAAACTTCAGGCATCTCTTTAAGAACTCCACCATCGTCGCCAGTATATCTTCAAACACCTCATCCTCAAATGGATCAAAATGGCCGCCATGATACAGCTCAAACTCCTTCGGCTGCCTTGCCTTCTCAAACATGCCCAGTTCCACGTCCGGCACCGTTACCATGTCATTGTCCGCCTGGAACATCAACCATGGCGTCGGCGCCACAGCCTCGACATATCCAGAGGGGTCGTACGTCTGCAGATTGAATATGCTCTGCAGTGTATGTCTGTTCTCCCAGTTTGGCGCCACGGTGTCCTTCAACCTCAGGAAAAACGAATTCGCATCCGGGAACGGCAGGAACGCTGGTTCGTCCCGGCTAGGACTTGTGACTCGGCCGTACGCGGGCTCCTCGCCCCTAGCGCGGGCTTCGCGGTCGTCCATGAGGGTCTTGTCTAACCCGGCTCTGGCATCACGAAGGACCATGCGGTTGAGTAGGCGGACACTGGACAGCATGGGTGAGACGGTGACGAGGGCCTTGACTCTTCTGTCTATTGCGGCAACTCTAACGCCATGGCTTCCGGAGAGACTGTAGCCCCAGATGGCGATCTTGGTGGGGTCGACTTCGGGGAGACTCATGACGTAGGATATGGCCTCGTGCGTGTCTTTGGCTTGGTTATGGCCGTCAACCTCGAAGCGTGGGGTGCCATCGCTGGAGCCGAAGCTCCGGTGGTCGTAGACAAGTGAAGCAAGGCCGATTTTTTGGAAGCGTTCAGCGAGGGTGTCGAGGTACATTTCTTTCACAAGGGACCACTGGCATGTGGTGCTTTCTTAGTTTGATCACACATAACTAGAGGAATTTGGGTCTTCATACGCCGTGTGTGATGATTATTGCAGGCGTCTTTTCGACTTTGGCTACTGCTGGATAGAACCAGCCACGGAGAGTCAAGCCATCGAGAGTCTTGAACTCGATATCGCGTCTTTCAGGATATTTACCCATTTTTCCAACGTAAAAAGTTCAATTGGGGCGGATGGAACTGGTTTAGAGAGATCTAGAGAACCTGAGACGTTTCACTTCATCTGGGAGATTTATACACCTTTATATACCTCTCTAGCTCTCTCCAGCGTCAACTCATAGGTACCAGACCATAATTCCTACCATCAATTGCCTCGGTAGTTACACGCCTATTGATGAGGGAGGGGGTTTAGAATCCGCTTCTTGATGTCTTGCCTTGGATCATGGATCATCATAGATAAACCTGACGTGTTTGGAGGTCTCATGATGTGAAGAATTACCCCACACCAAGGCTTCTTTCTCGCTTCAGCTGCAGCCCTATCGATAGGAAATAAAATGAGTGGATGTGACCAGCTTCGGTAGCTTGCCCGATCGTTGAAATAGTAAGTTGGAAAACAGACTTTCGTAATTAAAGAGGATATATAGCCTGTTGTTTCCCCATTGAGGCCTAATCGCTGTTCCTGGCATTGACGTTTCTCGGCCCTTTCGGAACTTTCCTAGTGCCAACCTGCTGCGAACCAGTGAGACAATGTCTACCAGGGGGCTATTCATCAATTGCCTTATTCCTCATTCTTGCCTACATGCAATAAGCTTCATGGGTCCCCTGCCATTAGGCCATGTCAAGCGAATAGTACATGAGACATTAAACCATATATGGAAGTGATAACTGCTGATATAACATGCTCTACTTCTGAACACGGCACTTGAGTTCCTGCTATACGGGAGGGTTCCTTTCCGACGAGAATATGTGCTTTGAAAGAACCTATCATTCAGGTATTACTCGAACTAAAAGGACATACGACCAGATGCTGTATCAGAAGAGCTAGCGCACATAAACTTAAGGCTTGATCAATTGAGTTCGTGAAGGTCGGGTGGCTTATTCAAAAACCTTGCGTTCTAAGACAATCGGACTACTTTCCGAGATATCGTAGCCAGCAATTGAAGTATTCACAAATAGCTATGTCTTAGATCCCTGTCTCAAATATTCTGACCACCATTCGGCAGGATCCGTATTTGTAATTATCAGATAATGACATGCATATAACTACACGCAAGAAAACTGATTGGAAGCTTTAGATGAGACCGATCACGTATCCGTATTGAAACTCGTCTTGAAGCGCTAAGCCTTCATAGTTTCAGGGAAATATCTCCAAAGCTGTCTTGGTAGGAAGATGTCTCAACACCGAATGGCGGGCTCAACCATACTCATGATCCAGCTGAATCCCTTTCGTTGCGATCTGTAAACCAAGATCTAAGACGCCACTCGGGGCGATGAAATTAAGGTTAACATGCTCGTGTTACAAATCCGTGAGACTTTAAACAAGAATACATGTAATCACAGACCAGCACTCGGAGATGTGATTACGTAACCAAGCACAATACTTTTTTCAATACCGGCCTATAATAGAAATAAATATTTCCAGTGTTAATAATTAACAGCGACGGATTCTACACGCCTAAGGCGCTTTTTAGACTAGTCTTGAGGCTGTTGACCGGGTCCTAGACGTCCTTGTCGGGCTCAGCCCCTACTAGTAATAGTCTAGGCCTAGCCAATACTGAGACGGGTCCCGATTGTGTGTGTTCGCTATCTCCGCGCTTCCTATGGCACGATTTTTCGGCTCAGAAACTCACTGTGACTTTCCGAACCACCAATATGACGTTTGTCCCACTCCGATATTTAACGGCCGCTCATGCAAATGGTTTGTAAAGACCGATATTATGACCGAATTTAGGGTATAATCTAGTCTCAACATAAGCTGGCCCGGCCTGGGCTATCGATGACACTATCCAGAACTATGCGTTAGCATTCATCCGTTATGAACAAGAATGGGAGTATGTATACGAATCTTGTTACCCCCCATTCATTAGCTGAGTGAATTAGCCAGGAGAGTCTCGGTAATTATCACAGAAGAACTCAACCACCCACTGAAATCCATGCTTGACTTCGATGCTGAAAGCCAAGTAAGCCTGTTTTCTTCGACCCCTCGGCACTTTGGCCCAAAGGTTGACAGGTTTTGAAGACGCGGAACAATTCTTGAACAGAATCGTTCTGGCCAACAAAACCTGAGAAACATAACTCAAGCGGGTGGCAAAAAAGGAGTATATAATATCGCGGTGTGGGGATGTCCCCCCTTATTGAGGGTGATCGAAGGAGTGAATAATGATGATTATGAGGGAGTGGTGAATGATGGGATTGATGGAATGAAGATTGAACTGTCTAGGGAGAGGCGTAAATGGGGTTGGTTTTAGATAAAGTGTGTGGATGTAAGTGTGAAGAGTGGACGGAGGGAAAGGAATATGTACTGGAAGAAGATGTAGAAAAGGTAGTGTGCGTCGTAAGGCAGTCCCGTTCCAATTCATACGATTAGGGCTATACTTACATGTACCGGGCGCTGAGGGTAAACACGAAGAATCTGATAAGGGAATCTTGCTGTGAAATAGGTGTGTTTATCTTATCGGATTCTCGGTATATATGGTTGACCCCCGGTACCCATGGGATGTATACTAGACCCGTTTCTAGGCTCGACATTTACTGTGGTTGTTGCGCGGCCTAGGCCTAGTTACACACATGCGGTTCGCCTGCTCACGTCAGTGCGTGACACATACAGTAATATCGGTACTGGGGACCAATCTAGGCCATATCAAGAAAGCCATCATCTACTTTTACCATGCGGGCTCTTGGCCAGCTCATAAAATCTCTCGCCTTTCTTTAGGGGTGTCTACATGTACTTATGTAGGTGACGCGAGTTTGATAGTTCGATTCTAAGGGCGATACTGATACGTTTTAGTAACAGAGGTAGATACATGTACATGTAGCCACTGTTTTCTTGCCCATAGCTTTTTAGAGTAGCCTGTACTAGGCCACAGTGGCTACTTCCAAAGCTTTTACTTACATGTAGGTGTTCAGTAATTTAACTCTCGTAAAAATTCAGGCAATCTAATGAGAGACAAATTTGATCCACCACTCAAAATTCACTAGGTAATTTATGTATCATGGATTTGTTGACAAGGCTATAGAGCTAATTTCTGTTAGTTGTGTATCGATGGATACAAGTACATGCCTATATTCTAGAACTGGAGAACGGGTACAGATAATAAGCCGGTGACTACACCTTGTGTGAATCCCAGGAGAAAATCGAAACTGTATTTGAGCTATTAGATATTTGACCCTCGAATATATCTCAACTTTGCCTTGAATGACATTTAGTACGTAATGTAGGAGGATATAATATCTCTGTATTAGAACATGAAGACGGCAGAGGTCTTCTTGACTCATGCACAAAAGGCTGAAAATCATGGAACAAATCCGCCTTGAGGTTGTAAAAAATTCGAAAAAAGAAATGATGCTGAAACGTCAGATACTAACCTCCTTTCGGAGGCTAATGAAGGACGGTTCAGTGTTCATAATGCGCCGTAAGGGACTCGAACCCTTCCCAGTTGCTAACATTGATAATGGAAGGCAACTATGCTACCCCTGCACCAACGGCGCTTGAGAATAGATGATGGGCTTGAAAATTTGAAGGAAAATATCACTAGTACTACTACGCACGTGATTCTGATCCCGGTACTTGCATTAGTGGATTACTTCCCATTTATCTAATACCACGACTAAATCTATATACTCCAGGCATTGGACCTTAAACAGACATATTGATCTAGTAACGGTACATGAGGCTGAAAGTAATTGTGAGCTTCAGGACACTATTCCGCGATAATGCCTTCCAAAGGGAGTACAAACCGTTTTTACCGTGCATTAAACTACCGTCATCAAGACATTCAAACTTCTAAGGGTACAAATAACTCTCTAGCTAAAGGAGCCATATTGGTACTCCAGGTATCTGTTCCTACACTCATAAAAATAAAAAACATGACCCAAACACACCCTTGCATTCATCATACCTCATGCTCTACAGACCCTATTAAATGTATACAGAAAAGCTAAAAATAAAAAAAAAAGATATATCCATACAAGAAAAAAAACTCAACTAAAGCTACCTTTCGCCAAAATGCCCAGCACACTCTGTCTTTTCAGTCCCTCCTTCTTCCTCTCGATCTTCTTCTTCACCTCCCTCTGATGTATAACCTTACCCCTGAGCTTCTCCCTAGATTGGAAGTTGATTGACGAACTGGCCTTGCCACCCCTCTTCACACCACCCTCACCCTGACCAAGAGTCATTTCGGTCACAATGGACGACTCTGAAAGACTGCTCGATGTAGCACGGCGAAGAAGAGTTGGTACTTTGAAAGTTGAGGCATTGGTTGATGTTTGGAACGCAAGCTTGGCGGTGCTGCTTGTGGCACTATTGGAGCGAGAAACAGCGGAACGGTCGATGACGCTGCCGATACGCTCGCGACGGAGCACAGAAGTCTTGTCTTCCTCTTCGTCCTCGTCCGAGAAGTCGATTTGGGAATCTCTTTCTTCGACGAGGAAGGATAATTGCTATGGGAGACGTCAGTCATAAGCTGTCACTCGGATGATAAACGGAGGGGGCAAATTACCTCTCGAATTTGGGCCAGTGAAGTAATCTTATTTTTGGTCGGTTTTATACTCTTCGATGCTTGCAAGGATGCGGCCTCCTTACTCCTTTCACCCCGCTGCTCATCCTCTGCCATCGGGGCCGGACTTGCCTCCTCACTTCCTTCAAGTGTCTGACCTTGCGAGACACAATCCGTCTGCGATACCATGCCTAACTCGATAAATAGGTCCTCTTCGCCTCTATCTAAAAAGTCCATCTCCTCATCTCTATCGCGATCCTCAATTGCCGCCAAAAACGCCGCTCTCTTAGGATGAGCAGCGATCTTCTCGATATTCTCATCTTTAAGCAGCTCCTTCCTCATCTTCGCAATCTGCCTTCGCTTTGCAGCTCTGCGCCGTGCCTCCGCATCGTCTTCGTCTTCAGAGTCATCGAGATCAAAGTTGGCGCCGCGCTTTTTGCGTAGGAATCCGGATTGCATATCCTTGAGCAGCTTGGTGACGTCTTTAGCATCCTGCGCCTTTTCACGCTCGGCGTAGAAAGCAGCAAGGGCATTTTCGTCAACGGTCTCGCCGTTGGTGTCGTCGACCATGCCCTCCATGTCGCTATCGTGGTCGTTATCGGCATCGTCATCGGAGGCACCACCAATTCCGGCATATTCATCTTCCGACTCTTCGGCTTGTTCCTGCACCATGCCTTTGGCTTCACTCTTGGATTTATCAAAGTCGTTCTGCTTCTTTGGCTTCTTTGTCTTCTCAACCTTCTTATTTGATGATCGCTTCATCAAGTCAAAAAGGTTGGCAACATCTGGCAGCTCATCTTCTTCTTCAGCGGCGGAGTCAGCTACTCGTTCCTCATCTTCCTCTTCTTCATCAGAGAAATCCATATCCCTCCTCACCAATCGCCCCCTCCTCTTCTGTGCACCAAATCGCTCATCCAAGACCTGTGTTGAGATTGTACTAGGTACCTCTGGCTCCGGTGTAAACCTCGGCGGCGCTGGAGTATTCGTGATCGTGAAACCCTGATCTTGTGTAGGATCTGGCATGTCCTCTTCATCCGACCCGTACTGCAGTGACACCTTCGACGTCTGCTGCGAGTCTTCTACAGGCCATTTCTGGCTTTGAGAATAGTCGAGCTGGAGCTTTGCACTCTCATCCTGACTCTGGCTCTGGGTCCCGTCGCCAAAGTCGAGAATCTGCGTGTTTGGTAACATCTCGCCCACGTCGCGCCGGAGAAGATTGATACGCTCTTCGGGATTGGCGGCCTGGGAGGCGGCGACTTGCACGTCATCGGGATTACCCATGGTGCTTTCGAAAAGCTGGGTCATCCCCATGCCCATCATCATGGGTGGCTGGGCATTAGGCCGGCGGAAAATTGAGGGAATTTTCGATTCAGCTGGCTTGGGAGCAGGTGGGGTCTCTTCGTCGTCGTCGTCGTCGGAGACAACACACATCTTCTTGCGTTGCTGCTTCTTCTGTTTCTTGAGGGGCGCAAAATCGCCACCGTCGCTGTCGTCAGAAGCTTCGTTGTCAATGTATGCCGATGGTATTTCAGAGAGGCGTGGCGTTGTATTTGAAAGAGGGCGCATAGAGGACAAACTAAAAACTGGGGTACTATTCGAGTCCTCGAGTTCTCTGTCCTCTCCCTCCTCGTCGTTCGAGAAATCATTGACATCGGGCTTCTCCTCACCCTCTTCTACATCCTCCATCTCCTCTTCGTCTCCACCTTCTTCGTCGGACCCTGACAACAGTTCAATGATGGGATCTTCTTCTTCACCATCCATCCAGTCCTCATCATCCTCATCGTCATCAACCTCTAGCCCTTTCTCTAATTTCTCTTGCCTCTTCTCAGCCCTCTTGATCTTGAGAGCTTCCTGCCTAGCTCTTTCTAGGAGATCGTCCACCTCGGCGTTCTCCTTCGCCCTCTCTTCTGCAGTAGGAACAATGATCCCCTTCGCTCGCAATTCCTGGATATGTTCCTCCCGCTCCATCTCCGCCTGCTGCCGCCCTTTCCGTACCAGCTCCAGCTGCAGCTCCTTAGCACTCAACTGACCCGCCTTCTTAGCCCGCGGCGGCGATGGGCGTCGCGCTTTCCGTAGCTCCTGGATCATCGTCTGGCGTTCAGTAAATGTAGCCCCCACCGTGGAAGATTGAACTGGTAAAATCTCGAGGTCCGAGTCGGAGTCATCGGCGGCGGTGGTAGTGGGTCGTGAAGGAAGGATTACACGGACGGGTGGTAGGGAGAGTCGTTTTTTGGTATCAAGGGGGGGCGCTTTACCTTTGCCTTTATCGAGGCGTGGTGGACTGAAGACTACTTCTTTACCCTTGCCCTTGTCAAGGCGGGGTGGGCTAGAAGCTGCTTCTTTGCCTTTGCCTTTGCCGAGAGAGATTGGAGGGCCGTTATATACCGCTTTGCCTTTGCCATTATCGAGCTTCTTTGAGGGTGTTGCGTCTAGGTCCATGGCTTCTAGCTGTGAGTTTGGTACCGGGATCTCTGCACCATCCATCGTCGTGTCTTCGATCCTTTCCACTACCGTTTGCTCTAATGGTAAAACTCCAGGCTTAGGCTTTTCCACAACACTCTCAGCGGAACTATCCACCGCCGCTGCCGTGCGGAAATTGAACTTTTCGAACAAGCTCTGCTTTGTTATTTTTTTCCTCGTTGTCGCCTGATGCGCTAATTGCATACTCCGTGCCATGCGCTGCGTCTCTTTGTGTATCTCCTCCATTGCCTTCTTCCCTGCGCGCCGTCGACTTGGCGCCTTTTGCGAGTTGGCATAGTGGTTTGTATCCGAGCCACTATCTTCTTCGTCATCCTGTTCTACTCGGTTCTTGTGGCGCTCAGCTTTAGCAGCAGCTTCAGCAGCCTCTCGGGCTTCACGCTCTGCTCTCTTTCGCGCAACTAGGGCGGCGAATGCGGGAGTACCACGCTGGGTGGGAATAGGTACTGTGCCTTGCTGTTCATCCTCTTCATCATCACTGTTGTCTGCCTCTTCTACGGTTGGTGTAGCGGTGGGAGAGGGTGTGGGGGATGAACGTTTCTGTTTAAGCGCACGTTTTCGGATTGGGGCTGGTGCGGCATCTTCCTCAGAGTCTTCTTGATCCCCCATCTCTGCATCGCTAGGCTCTTCGTCTCCACCAAATACACTACGATGTTCGCGTGGTAGAGCTGGCGCTGGGGCTTTCTTCGTCTGAGCCTGAGCTTTGTGTGCAGCCATCATTCGTGCAGCGAGCTTTCCACGGGGTCGTACTTCCACTTCTTCCTCAGAACTCATATCTGAGTCCTCACCTGTATCATCGTCTTGGGTAAATAGCCGCCTCTCTGTCGCTGGCTTTTCTGTACCCAACTCTTCATTTTCGTCGTCTGAGCCAAGTGCTGCCCTCAGGGTATTCTTCTTGTCCGTGACGCCAGGGGGAGGTTTTGCCGCCTTCTTTAGGAGAACAGTGATATCCTCTTCTATATCGTCGTCTTCTGAGTCGCTGGCCAGCATCCTCGCAACTTTTGTTCGCGGCGTTACAATCGGCGATCCACTCATGCTGTCGCGGGAAGGGGTGCCCGGAGGCGAGAGAGTCGTTGGTGATGCCATGCTGGGTGTTTGTGTAGAGGATTGGCGGGTTCAATCCACAGGATTGTGAATTGCAAAGTTCCCTCGAAACGGCAACAGCTGGGTAACGCGTCTAGGGGAAACGCGCCAAGGAGGCTACTTTACTTTACGCGTGGGAATGACTAAGGATTGGATACCGTGCACGTGATCTTAGCGGGATGGGCTAGGGCTTAAGGTATTATTGCTCCCTGGCACGTGATTGGCAACTCGGGGTCTCGAACAACAGCCTGGGAGAAAAGGGTCTTTAGAGGGGTTTTTCCCATTTGACGGGCTGAATGGTAACGATAGGATGCAGTAGGCAGGCTATACTGATCGATCGGGGATCTTCCTTACACTCGCCGCTGCCAGTGCTGGGAACAGGTATTTCTGCAAGATTTCTTACTTGCCTTTGCAATTTGGGGGGGCGAGAGCTGGTGAGCTTTTTCTTTCTTTTTTTTTTTTTTTTTTCTTTCAGTCTTTTGTTGTTGCCTTTGCCCCACCCATAGCCTGTAGGCTGTAGTGTCATGAGATGATTAAGCTCTTTCCTTGGCATTTATATCTCTGTTCTATTTTCGTCGTCGGCTAGGCCCTCGTTCTAGTCAATGAGTTACAAATAATTATCTAGAGTAGGTAATTTTTCATTGTACTACTCTCATCCTTAAAGTGAGGTTACCAACACATAGCACACAGTAGGCGTAAAACACATAGGCATAGCATAAAACGCATACTCTACTCTAGCATACATACATTACATATACATGCTACTGTATGTATGCGTAGCGCGGTACGGTGGTAGGTGGTGCTAAGAATAGAACACCACTTGTGGACCGTGTTCCCCTTTCTCGATATCGGGCGCTTGTACTGGTTTTAATGGCCCCGGTTCTGGGGTTTTGGTTTGTTAATGGGCGTTTACGGATCATCATAAACAAGATCTAGAGTCCATGGAGGGACT
Organism: Morchella sp. 2016-41; assembly: GCA_024713855.1. NCBI lineage: Eukaryota > Fungi > Ascomycota > Pezizomycetes > Pezizales > Morchellaceae > Morchella > Morchella sp. 2016-41. The sequence goes on from JAMGZD010000003.1 coordinate 3,411,013, forward strand.
CGCCGTTGTCTGTGTGAGTAATTGTAAAGTGCTGGTGATAGACAAGAGAAAGCTCGCGTAGGTAGGTATATAATAATATCATAGCGTCCTCCTCCTCCACTGTCTACCCCCCTCCTCCTTAGGAGTATATCCCCCCCCTCCCACCCCATTGACATTCAGGAGAGTATTACTCAGTGTGTGCCTTGGTATATCCACCTAATTAACTTATTGGCCCGGTGATAATTTCTCTCGTCCTTTCTTTAATCACTCAACACTATATTTCAGCTGTGATTTCGAGCTGCTACTTATTTGCTAGTAGAGTGCTCTCTTCTCTCCTTCTTTTCTATCTCTGCTCTGCATCCCTCCTCGCTCTTTTTGCTTGGACATCCCCATCTATCCAAAACGGCCCCTTCTATAATTCTCCGGGTTTCACGATCTCTCTTTGGTGTTGCCCAAACCCAGGCCATCTTCGGACCAGGGAACGTAAAGCATCCCCTGCCTGCCTGTCGCCTTCCTGCCTGCCTATAGACTGTCTGCCCCGCCCCACCACCAACCACTCGCTCACTACAACCGCTATCTTGTACTCCACACATACAAACCCACAAACCCCCCTCCCCTCCCCCGTAATCTGCCTTCTGCCTTTTGCCTTCTGGCTTCTGGCTTCTGGATCCTTTATCTGCAACTCCGCGCGTCTTGTCTTGTCGCATCCCGTGATTGTGGACCAATAACCACAAAGGCACAGCACAGACAGCACAACAGAAACGAAAGGAACGGACCTCCGCCCCCCCCCCTCCTCTAATCATACTCTTACCCCCCTCTTCTTCACCGTTCATCACCCACCACCTCCCTCTTCTACCCCATCTCTCCCACCTCTCCTCTCTTCCTCTTCTTCTTCTCCTCCCTTTATCCTGCAACCATCCATCACAATCAACTCCTCCCCCCGTCTACAACATCAACAATGACCGAAGAATCAGGCTTCAAAGCCAAGTCGCTCAAGCGCAAGAATTTGAAAGGTTTGAAGCTCTCAGAGACTCCGAAACCGGCGGCTCCGGCGATAGAAGACCCTGCGGCCAAAATCAACGACATTGGTGACCAGCTCAGCACGCTCGAGATCGGGGTGGAATTTAAGCTAGACCTGAGAGCGGAGGATCTAAAGGTTGTGAATGAGCTTGGGGCCGGTAATGGCGGGACGGTCAGTAAGGTGGTGCATGCGCCAACAAAGACAATCATGGCGAAAAAGGTATGTTTTTTTTTCCTGCTTCTGTTTATTCCCATTCTTTGATTCCGGCAGGGAGGGACTGGTCTCTTCCGGGTATTTGGCAGCTGGCGGGGGTGAGCTGGGTGGGGTCACGGGAATGAACTATGAGACGGGTGGAAACGGAGTCAAAACGGAGGGCTAACTTTGTCAAGGTTATACACATAGATGCGAAACCGTCGGTTCGGAAACAGATCGTGCGCGAGTTGCACATCATGTACGAATGTCACTCCCCATACATTGTCTCCTTCTATGGTTCTTTCCTCAATGAGGGAGACGTCGTCATGTGCATGGAGTACATGGATTGCGGGTAAGCAAATCAAGCTCACATCCCATTTGAGAGCCTCCCACTTTACCCAATTTATTAACATCTCCACAGTTCACTCGACAGCATTGCCAAAAAAGTAGGGCCAATCCGAATCGACGTCCTAGGGAAAATCTCAGAAGCCGTCGTGGAAGGTCTCAATTACCTGTACAATGTGCACCGAATTCTCCACCGAGATGTCAAGCCCTCCAACATTCTCGTCAACACCCGCGGTTCAATCAAGCTTTGCGACTTCGGTGTCTCTGGAGAACTCATCAACTCCATTGCCGACACCTTTGTGGGCACATCAACCTACATGTCCCCTGAGCGCATAAAGGGTGCAAAGTACTCGGTCAAATCCGATGTCTGGTCACTTGGTCTTTCACTGCTCGAGCTGGCAATCGGGCGCTTCCCATTCGACGCGGACGGCACAAGCGCCGGAACCCGTGCCTCGGCAGGCCCAATGGGTATTCTGGATCTGCTCCAGAAGATCGTCAACGAGCCAGCGCCCCGTCTCCCCAAGAACAAGGCCTTCCCGGCGAGCTTGGAGAAGATGATTGAGCACTGCCTGATTAAAGATCCCGAGAAGCGACCGTCCCCCCAGGAGCTCTTGGAGGAGTCATTCATGCGCGCCGCGAAATCGACTAACGTGGACCTGGAAGCATGGGCGCACGGCATCGTCGACAAGCCCCTAAACCGCCCCTCGCGCCAATCGCAAATCATGTCTCCGCCACCTGCAGCACACCGTGAGTCACCTGCCCCGCCAAGACAGTCAATACATGAGCCCCCACAGGCCCCACGCCGCCCTTCGAGTGGATCCGACCGTGTAGACCGTGAGAGGGACCGCCCGGAGAGGTCTCATGGCTCCCCACTGGGACACCATCCAGCCCGGACTAGCTCTCACACGGGTTCGCTCCGTGAGGAGGGTAGCAGTCATTCCCGCTCCGGCTCTGGATCACGATCAGGCTCAAGACACCAGCTCCACAAGAGCCACACTGAGCCCACGAACGTTCCGTCAGTGGACCGGGAAGCTCGGGAGAGGGCTCGAGAACAATACCTCAAGGAGCAGCAGGAGGTTGAGCGATTGCGACAGAAAGATTTGGATCGCGAGATGCAGCGCGAGAGAGAGTATAGGCAAGGCACGATCGGCATCGGGTTCGAGGGTATGCAAATCAATGCGCCGCCCGGGACACAACCGGAGATGAAGGAGAGGAGAAAACCACCGCCTATGGGCGTCATGAGCAGTGGCAGTGGGGGGATTGGTGGCAGGCCTGTAGAGGAATGGAGTGGGCGTCGTTAGGTCAATTGATGGGTTCTTTTTCTTGTCACTTTTTTTTTTTTTTTTGTGGTTCTTTTGGACAATTTCTTCTCCTATAGTGTGTAGTTTTTCTTCCATACTTTCCATTATATCCATTTCTGCTTTTTTTTTCTTTCTCTTCCTTCCAATAGGTTGCATTTGGCTGGTTGTTTCTTTTCTTCTGTTCTGACGGTGGTTTATCTGTGTGTTGTTGTTGTTATTACTGCTGCTAGTGGTGTGGGCTGCCTGGACTGATTGATGGACCTTGGATTGGGATGGGGTATTAACTTATGGCGAAAGCGTTCAAGTTTCGGTATTCTATTTCAAATCAATATTTTCTCTATTTGCCTTCCTTCCGTTCTTTATGTAGTATGTAAGGGGAGGTTGGGTTTGTGAACAAATCTTGTGGATTTTTTATAGTAGCGTTGGCAAAGCGTTGATATCTTTCTTCTTCTTCTTCTTCTTCTTCTTCTTCTTCTTCGTCTTCCTCTTCTTCTTCTTCGGGGCCGTTATATACCAGCTGAGATGCAGCGTTAAACCTATTGCTTATTGCCTATTCTCCTCTTCATATCCCCCTCTCTCTACCTTCCTTGAAACCTGGCTATTTTATATCCATTGTCAGCTTATGGAAGCAAAAAAATGTACTCCATCTGTACCATAACTCCACAAAAACTCCACTCATCCACTTACTCACTTACTCAACCCCTCACCTCACGGCTACCGGCCCACCCCACCCGAGTGACACCCCATGACTCACACTAACCGCAAGCGACCTCCTTCCCTGTGACAGGACCCTGAGCGGGCCCTGAGGGGGCGGGACGGACTAGCTACGCTTTCCGGGCAAGCTTGGAGCGCCAAGTCGGCCCGCCAAATCTCGACGGACGGGACGTTGAGGCGCCAAGACGGCAGTTGGCGGGGAACGTGGGCGTGTGGGTGGGGTTTAGCGGCGCTAGGGGCTGAGCGGGTGGTGTTGGTGCGAGTGAGAGCTGGTGATGCTCGCGAGTGGCTGCGGGGATACATAGGTCTTTGGGTAGCGGGTTGGGGGGGGAGGTGGCTTTGGGGGCTTGGCGATGAGGGCCACATCTACCGTCCTTTCACATACACTTCCCTTTGTCATCTCCATCATGATTCCCATGCATCATCCCCGTCGCTTCCATTGTCCTCAGCGTTCCCACGATGCCCTATACAGGTTTTGCATAAGGATTGCCGGTTACGGCCGAAGAACCTTAATGGAAAATCTGTCGATTCCTGGGGGCACCTTAGAGGACCGAGGAATCGAAGGGCTATGTGGTGCTTTGGCTAGCCCCTGCGTCGTTAGCAAATCAACCTGCATACAGTTGAGGATGACTAGAGGTATATGACTGTACATATATTTCCTGCAAGGAACTGGCATGACCTGCGCCATCTGATGGTGCGGTCCGGTCCGGTACGTGGGGCTGTTTATCTCATGGTGGGGGTGGATTTTGTCTCCTAAGAAGGCCAAACCCTTCAAGTATGAGATCAATCGGGGAAGTTTAGAATAAAGCTTTTTGCCAACATATCTTGAATAACTAGCTGGAGAAATGGCCGTTTCTAAATGAATTAATGGGTGGTGTAAGTATCTATCTCACCACATTTTCTAAGCCCCCCCGATCAGTAAAGGTAAGACCCGGGGGGCTGGCAAAAACAATTGATTTCAATCAATCAGGCAACCACTGTTAAGTTACGGCTAGCTTCCGGAGCTTTCTGGTTGTACACACTCGGTGAACGGCAACCATTGCGTGCCACTATGTAATCCACGTTGGCAAGTCACGGACTCTCGTCATCCAGAGAGTATCCCGGACGATAGAGGTTCACACCTGGTTTGTTAACCAAATGTTTCTACACATTCCCTAGGAATCCTTTAGGAGTATCTGACAAACACGGTATGCAAGGCCAAGAAAGGCGCGGCAGGGCACTCCCATGAACTCCGGTGACAAGGGAGCGCGCCAAGAGCCACTGTCCTATAGAAATTCCTCCACCACAAGCTCATTTTAAGGAGCCAAGTATTACCAGAACTCTGTAAATCCCGGATGCTTCTTGCACCCGTTCAGGAAGAGGTAGAGTATGTGTAATAAGCCTGGTTGTAGTTGAAAGTAAGTCAGCGACACACCACCCATTGGGCGCAGAAAGACAGATAATATGGATTCCCGGACCGATATTTTTTTTTACAGTGTAGCAATACTAGCTAAGACTCACATGTAGGTTAATAGAATTAACTATCAATTTGCGAACTACATCTAGAGCAAAACGAGATTTTCTCAGGCGGAGTCAGCCGGTCAAGGATTCTACAGGATGAATGACACTTAGAGATGACCACGGACTTGAATATGTGTTTGTCTAGATAGTCTAACGCTCATGATGTATTCAAACCTATGCTTCTTGTTACTGGAATAAAGAGAAGCTCCAGTTTCGTTATCCTCCAGGGGTATCCGATTCAAGGGCGAGTGAGAATTCGTGACGGGACTACATAATTGAAATACTACAATAACATTGAGGAGAGGGGATTTTGGTTTAGACTAGATTATTTAAAGATGAAGATACTTTCCTAGTAAGTGCTGCACGCCCTCGCCTTTGTCTAGTGGTCTCAGGTCTTGTCTACCGCATTGGTAGACGTTGGGTCCGTGGGAGCTAGGAGGACGGGAATAGGGCGGCAGGGTTGGGGTTATCAACCCTAAAGCCCGAAGGTTTTGTTAAGCCTAAGGGCATACCATCCCACGTGTTTCTCATCGGCTAAGGGGAGACTCTTATACAAAGATGAAATTTGATAGTTACAACGCTAACTACTTTCTGATAAATAATAGGGCTACGCACTCTCTTGCCCGCCTTCTTTCTGTTTTTGGCCGCACTTGGCACACACTTCCTACTTAATGCCTTCATCTCTCCTTCTTCCCTTCCTTCCCCCGTTCCTTCTCACAACTCCATCCTCCATTCATGTTTCGATTATGTTGATTCGCTCGTTTTGCAGAATCAACATCATCGGAACCTGTTGGCTCCTGGGCGACACCAGCGCCGAGGGGTCAAAGGAGGATGGAGCGGGGAAACTCTGAATACCAGATCCTCTGACCAGGTGCGTCGATCGTCTTCCGTCTCTACGCTGGATGATGGACGCACCTGTCGATTCTTGGGTGCTGTCAATTGATAGACCGAGGAATCGAAGAGGATGGGAGAGTAAGCTAATTCTTGATACCATATTCCCTATTCAGATTTGGATTTCGTATTCGGCTCCGTGCCGAATGAAGTCCAAATCTGTCGATTCTTGGGCGCTATCTATTGATGAGCCGAGGGATTGAAGGGGAATCTGGTAAATCAAGATATGGTACGTATACTAGTAGCATCCGAAGTATTAAATAGATGAGTATTAAATAGATAGGTATTAAATAGATGAGTACGTAGTAATTTTCTCTCTCTCATATCATCATGACAGTAAAGCACTCTGTTGATGGACTAGGGCCCTGTGGAGACGGACCACAAAGGTGATGATGGATGAGGGAGGTTTCCGTACCTAGCTTACTTTGAGGGAAAGGTAGAGATCCAGGCTGGTCTCTGTTGCCTCTACCAGCTTTCTCTCTTGAACTGGAGAGCCATCGTTATATGCGTACCTGCCGCAAAGTAGAATAGTCAGAGGGAATAGGCCACCATACTCACTAAAATATCTCCATAGGCCTATCTAAAGGCTAGCGCTCACTGGTCGTTTGAAAGAAAAGCAAGAGCTGGCTCCTAATATAAGCCACCATATCTCTTCCGTGGCGGCAAAGTTAGCAACAGCTCCTCCATCTCCGTCTGCGAAGCCTCTATCAACCTTGTCGTCCTTCTCAATAAATCCCGAGTCTCCGCTCTTTTCAGTAAACATCTCCTCCACGCATCCGCACCGAGATTTTTCTTTGAACTAAAGATGCTTTTGAGCACACCTCCTATTCCGTGGGACTTGTATTTGTATTTCTCCAATTCTTTCAGCTCGGCCACGAGCCGTATGCGTTGCCTTTTCAGGAGCTCGGTTTTGTGTTTTATGGCGTTGATGCGAGCTAGATGGGCATCTCTCTGGTGTTTTGGGTTCCTGTAGGCGGCCATGTAGGGTTGGTGTTTCTGAAGGTGGGGGATTTCAAGCTGTTTGGGGAAATAATTACGGTATCATATAATCATGACCATTGGAGATCAGGGATAGGCTTCTTTTAAAGCGTCGATTCTGATTTCAAGTTTACTATGGGAGGTCACATTGGTTGAGCATATCATGGACGAGTTTGCTCTCATCTATACGAACGAGTCATTCGCTCGCATCTAGATTTAGCTTGGTAGCCGGATTTTTCAAGTGCTCTCGGTGCCTGATACTCACAAAGCAGACGCAGTAGGAGATGGAGGGCATCTAGATGTCTACTATAAAGCCCTAGCTATATTGTCTAACCCTCATCATCAGACTTAAACTATGAAGCACAACCATTTGTTAGCCAGATAAATGAAGTGTAGATGTGAAACGATCTGTAATCTAGTAGTCGCCTTTGTTGACAAGAAGGTCAAGCATATGGTTCTCGCAGTATTTCAACTGATTCACCACACATCACTCGATCTCAAAACATGATATCTTGAAATCCCTCAAGTAGCGCCACAACCCATAAGCGGCACCGGTGCATTCTGGCTTACCCGGCTGGTACTAGCGCTATTTATAGGAAGCATTCATACAAATGCTTTTGTCCAAGGCCTGCTTAGGAGCCAGCAATGTACTTAGAGGACTGTTCAACACGATGTACCATTGTGGACCGTATATAAAAACAGTGGTGTTTGCAATTTTGGGCTGAGATTTGGGATTGTCATATCTCAAGATTAACGTTGTTTTCTGTAGTTGGGCCACCCACGGATCAGTGCCCTGCCAAACACAGTTCGCTTTCTCAGAATGGAGTTTTACGATATTGCAAGTCTATTTCGGACTATACTGAACGGCTCTTACTTAGCGTGTAAACGAACCCAAATGAATTAAAACAGTAATAAAAAGAAATGCATTAGGATATGAACACTCATGTGCATAGTGGTGAAAGACCTACATGTGCGCTCCCTTGTACATATCATCACCGCATTTTATTGCTTTGAAATCATAGAGAAATTCAATCGCCGCATATACAGTTGATTTCAATTTCGTGTAACTCAAATCTCCTCAAAAAGTAATCACATCGGCTAAATCATACTTACTAGTAGCAAACAAGCCCCTTTTGCTTTCGAATGTGTTCGGCAATATCAGAGTCTTTTGCTCCGGTTTGTGACTTCTCTGTGCAGCCCGCCCAAGTGAAGCTAGCGTAACTTGGCAGATTAAAAAATTTTAATTTGCAGCGTTGTATCAAGCGCTCGGCTGTTTCATACAAGGAGTCTTTTTCTTCTTCTCTGTTTTGGTTTGCTTGACTGTGAAGTTATCCTACCTAGTAAGATGCATGCTAAGTCAATCCCAGATGCCCTTTAAATTTTATAGACCCTACAGGCCCAAGTAGACAAGATATAGCTTCCGGGCCTTAGAGGATGAGTGGTCGCGACTTCGATATATGTAGTGTTATATAAATTCATGTACGAAAGTAAGCAACACACAAAGTCAAACTTACATGTCGTAATACCGCCAAAACTCGAAAAATTGGCTATCTCCGCCCAGGGATTATCTCTACAACGATTGGCTGAAAGTTATCGATTAGCCACAGAAGTATCTGTTTGTAACAAGTTTGATCTTGTATTCATAGCCAATTTTTCGAGCTTTGGCGGTATATTGAATTTTTTAAACGGTTACAGGCGCATACCTAGTAGCCGAGTGATACGATATGAAGATACTTCAGGGTAACCTGGCCCAAACTCGAAAAAAAAGTTGAATTAAGCTCCAGAGCCTCCAAGATACCTCTAGCGAAACAGACCTCCACCATCTCACATTTATATCTCAATCCCTCACCACCAACACACACCTAGATACCGGCCTCAATTCTACAGCCATGTCGTCTATGCGCAACGCCGTCCAAGTCCGTAACCTTCCCACCTGCCACCCCCAAAGCAAAATACTAACGCAATGTATAGCGGCGAAACCACAAAGAGCGTTCGCAGCCCCAGGAGCGCGCAAAATGGGGTCTCCTCGAGAAGAAGAAGGACTATGTCCTCCGAGCGCGCGATTACAACGCAAAGAAGAAGGCGCTCAAATCACTCCGCGCAAAGGCCTCGACGAGAAACCCAGACGAGTTCTACTTCGCAATGACTTCCTCGACCACTCGCAACGGGATCAAGGTTACTGAGCGCCCTGACTCGGAGGCGATGAGCACCGATGTCGTCAAGCTATTGAAGACGCAGGATGCGGGATATATTCGCACGCAGGCTGCGGTGGAGCGGAATAAGATCGACAGGCTCGAGAAGGAGCTCGGCTTTATGGATACTGCGGAGGGGGTCGGCGGGAAACACATAGTTTTTGTGGACAGCGAGAAGGAGGCTAGGGAGTTCAAAGCCGAAGAATACTTTGGAACACATAAGGACCTCGTGGGGCGGAAGTTCAACAGGCCGAGGTTAGAAACGCTGGCAGAGGTAGAGGTGAAGGGTAGAGGGGTAGATGGCGAAGAAAGGAAAGTTAGGAAACAAAGAGAAGAGAAGTACAAGGAGTTGGAAGCGAGAATGAAGAGAGCCGAGGAACTGGCGACTGCGGAGAGGGAGCTGGCGATGCAGCGGGAGAGGATGAAGAAGGGTGGAATGGTGGCGAAGAACAAGTGGGCCAGAGTTAGGAGAAGGTAGATTCTACTTCACTCGCTATATAAGGAAAAAGGTTTGCTTCGTGCTTTGTAAATAAATTAACTGTAATTCTCTTTTCTTTCTTTCAACTTAGTTTTTTAACATGAAAAATTTAAGCAGAATATTGTGGACACTAGCAGGCATAGCCCCTCTTCAAACCGCCTGATATTTGGATCTGGGGAGCCATTAAGTATCCTTCGATCTCCACACTCTTTCGGGGCTGGTAATTAGAGTTGATAATACTAAGAGTTACGCTTGTATCATTTGGTTACAGTTATATTTTAGTCAATTCATTGCGAGATATCTGGGAGTAGTACTCGCGCGTCAATTAAAAAGTCGGAATTTTGTGTGGGGATTTGGTTGATTTAACGAGTGAGTACATGTAGTTTGTTTATCCTTCTTTGGTCCGCTCCGTGAGTGGGCAACATGATGTTTAGCCATTGTCCTAGGCTCCTGACGCGCGCTCCACTATCGGTCCTTGATAACAATATATTGACGTTAATGTTAGCTATATAAGCTGGTATGAGGATGAGTGTAGGGTCCTAGAAATATCGAAGATGCCATTAGTGGTGTTGCCCAATAGTGCGGGGGAGACAAATAAGATAACCAACCTTCCAATGGATATTAATCATAAGATGCACTTAACCTTGGACCTTCATCGGCTTCAAAATGTATATACATATTAAGAGGAAGCGGTTTTATTTTTATTGCGGGCACAAGGGAGGGATCATTTGGAAGCCAGATAATAATATTCAATTTACTCCTAAATAAAAAAAACACTCTCATTCTCATAACAGACATAAAAGATTCTTGGGGGTCCCCCGTCGTTTACTTCAACTCTCTTTCATTTGATGATTCATGATCATCTGGGTTAGCGTAATACCCATGAGACCACCATTCACATCTCTTCATGGTCTCATCGTCAACATTTCCAGCAGTAACCCAAGTCTTTCCATCAAACCGCAGAATTCCATGCTTATCTCCCCACTTTGGCATTGGGTCTGCCCATTGCGGCTTGTTCTTATTCGGATCACCAGTTGACCAGAAACTTAGTTGATAACTTTGCATCGCCATCGCCAAGTACGCATTGGCCTTTCCAACAAGTGGCCAGTTGTTGTAAAACGTATATTTCACATCTGCACCGTGACCTGCAGGTTCAGCTTCATCGACGAATGTTCGGTTCAACATATAGTGGTATGATTTGCCGCCATAAGCTTCACCAAGCATGTAGGCATTGCAATCGATGAAAGATTCACCAGCGAGATTGATGACACGGGCAGTCCAGTTGCCGTTGTACTTGGAGAGAGGGTACATCTCTTTTATAGTATCACGGGTTGCCTGTGTTGAAAGAGGAAGTGATGATTTGAGGTAAGCTTCCAGCTTCTCGTCACTGTCAACTGATTTATCTGCGAATGCAGCACCCTGTTCATGACATATGTTAGGGAAAAAAAGTAAGCTAGTAGGTGATGTGATCCGCAAGTAAATACCTCCATTCCGACACCACCAACCAAGACCTCGAGGTCCTTGCTAAACATTCCATCCCTAAGCATCCTTCCGGGAAGATCGGGGATATATTTCCTATCGACAGCTGGTCCGAAAGTGAAAGTTCCTTATCGATTACGAAATTAGTTATTGATATGTAAAGAAGAACCAAGAGATACGAACCGTGTGGTGAATCCCTAATCAACCTCATATTCGCCCTCTTAATCAGCCAAGAAGGTGCGGCCCTCAGGCATGCGAGGGTAAGACATCCAGTTTCCCCTATGCCTCAATCAGTCCTGCCAGCAACCATTGAGTTCGAAAGGAAGAATCCATACTCAAAAATCTCTTGTAAGTAGCGTCCTGGAGATCATCTGCCGCTTTAAATCCTCCAGCGTTCGGAACCCAACCCGGACTTTGCGGAATTGCTCTCTTGAAGGGTACCTTCTCCTCTTCCTTATCCTGCCAGATCATTTGATGGAGAACTGATCCTCCACCTGCACTCTCGCCCATAATAGTAACATTATCAGGGTCTCCACCGAACTCCGCAATGTATTTCTGGACCCAATGTAGTGCGTATCTTTGATCGTGGAGAGCGGCGTTAGAAACAGCGTCGAGAACACCTTCCTTCCTTTCTTGCGAAAATAGAGGTCCTGCCATGAAGCCGTAAGCTCCCATCTATTTATGTTAGTTTCTTGAGATGCATGGCACATGGCTAAGATTTAGTACATACCCTGTAGTTCATAGCAACATACACCACACCTCCTTCAGTTCTCCTCATCATCCCCGTAGGGTTGTAGGGGTACCAATCCTTCCTTCCAAAAATGTAGCCTCCTCCATAGATCCATACAATAACCGGCAGCTTGGATTCCTTTGTTGCATTTTTGGGGGCAGCAACATCCAGAAACAAGCAGTCCTCGCTATCATTTATACCACCGAATACCGCGTTCTTTATCACCCATCGAAGACTCGTCACGTTCGAGATCCAGTCCGGAATTTCCTGAACACATGAGTGGCCCTTGGAACCTGTCTGGATTCCTTCTTGCACAAGTGGAGGCTGTGGGGCAGCGAATCGAAGCTTCCCAGTAGGAGGAGCAGCGTAACGAATGTTTTTGTAGACGTAGTAATCCCCTTTTTTCTATAAATAGGTCAGAGGAAAAGTTAATCAGGGAAATATAAATAAATACTAACGTGGTATGTTGTAGCTCTGTGAGAGACATAGTCCAAATTCACAATTGGGAAACCCGGAGCATCTTCCTCTATATCTGTAACTTCATTCTCCTCATCATCACCTTCACCAGTCAATTGTAGAAGATTGAGCACCCAGGGGTCACGTCCTCCACCATTCGCCGGCGCCTCAAATGGATCATGGAATGAGGGACTTTTCTGCTTGGGGGGTGGGGAACTATCGCTTTCATGTGCAAGGACTTGGTCGAAAGATGGCTCGAATCCTAAAGGTTCTTGAACCAGTGTGGAGAGTACGCCCTTGCTGAGAGCGAGAAGACAGATGGCTTGAAGTGTCTTCATCTTGAGTTATGAAGGCTGGTGATGAGTTGAGAGTGAGAAATGAAAGAGGCATTGGAGGGGCTTTTATAGAGGAACATGATTGATTTTTTGAGCTGATATCTATCTACAAACCACTTACCCCACCTCTGAATAGCGGAATAGCATTACCTCATTAATTGAATATCACACAGCTCTTTTGAGGACACGGCCTCGAACATTGGCATATCAGGCTATGATCAATGATCACACCCGAAGTACATAATAGAGTAAGGACGAGGTATGTTCAGCTCAGATGGGGATCTGCAACAATTGATACATGATCACTATCATGCAATTGAGTGCATTGTGGTTTATCACCACAGCGTTCTCGAACGTAAGTATATCCAACAAGTATACTTCTGTACAACCATACCGGAAAAGAATAGCCATATTAGGGTTAACGACAAGGGCATTGAGATGAATTATTGGTTGAGAAGGATTCTTATGTTCCATTTTTTGGTTCACCAAAATAATAATTTAGGCCATAGAACAGCTGATGGAAGACAGTATTCCCCTTGCAATTGATCTCCCCCAATATTCTCGATCGACCCCTTCGGGACGACCTTTCTCCATTTACTCTAGAGCGGTGTTGTACCTGTTCTTGGTTCCCAGATCTTCCCATTATTCCTCCCCACCTTAATGTGCGTCATTATTGGGAATAACCCCGGATGTCCGGTACCTGAGACATAGGTACATGTATATACATATATGCACCTTGCTAAACTTGGGATAATTAATCCAGCTGCTGGTACTGTACCGCTATAACTAACACCGCTTGAGAACAGCACCCTTAGAACAATTCTTAACACTTTTCTCTACCTAATATTTGATTATCATTAATCTCTCTCAGTCGTGAGTACTATTCAATTGGGGTGTTAGTTGGTTGTTTGCGCGTCTGAATGAGTTAGCCTGGTTGTATGTAGCCTTCAGTACTAACCCCAATCATCGTTTCGTACAACAGCAGATTCCCGGCTATTTCATGCGGTGCCGATCATTGTTTCACGGCATTTATTCCTGGAGCTAGATCTGGCCTGGATAGAGTCGGCTATCTTGAACATCTACCGTGTGTGCGACGGATCTACTAACCACTATTGTATCTCTTTCAGCTGAGTTTTGGTCCGAGATTTCTTTTGGAAGAATTGAATGGATGTCTCAATTCCCCACTTTCCAAGCTCCGGCAGCGAAACTCTATTTAGGGACAAGTATGTACACTACCTGTAGCTTCATAGCGTTTCCGAACACGACCAATATTGCATGACGTACAAAAAGGTGGATTCGACGCTTTATGTATGGTATGCAGTAGCAGTCGTGTTCGGAAACGTCATGAAGCTATGAGTACATTGATCTACCTAAGCTACTTTCTACCACAGATCCCCTCGCGCCTCGTGTTGCCTGGCTCAGTTTACATAGCTCTTAAAGGTTCATAAATCACCCCGGTGGATGAAAAGAGATTTTACCCCAAGCCTCGGAACAATTCTTCTCATATTTCATAGCATATAATTCCCAGATCAGAAACTTGATCGCCCTGCTCATAAGTATGTGTTTGTTACGTTTTACTTTGAATAAAATCATTCTCTCCGTGATATAATGAATATGTCTCCAGGGTTCTCTAGGCAAGTACAGGCACATATCTGGCTGGCCCAGTATTGACATTGGTATTCTTAAGCGACCGATCCCGTCTTACCATTTTGTTATACATTCTATGCTTTGTTAAGCTTGTGGTATTACATACAAAAATACACCCTTTTTATAGCCAAAGTAGCCATGTTTGACCACATGAACAGTCACTCTGTCTGATGAAAACAGTTCTACGCTTTGTAGGAAAATCGGAATTTATCTAGATAATACCCTCAAGGAAGCTCAGGGGTTTAATCTTCATCTTGAAGAAGCTATGAAGTGTTTTGTGAATTGATAATTTGAATTTTTCGGACTCGAACGGGCCCCATATAAATTCCTGTATGGCAATGGGTATTACTTCACAAAACACATCACCAGTACCCAAGTTCTGAATGTAATGTTCCGAAGGTCTTTCAGTCAAGTCTTGAGATAATTCACTATGCTCTTGCAAAGCGTAGTGTATTTTTTTTGCATGATGGTGCGCGGTAGATTCAGGTTACCAAACATGGCTACTTTGGCTACAAAAAGGGTATATATATTACTAAAACTTCTGTCCTAGTACAGCGATGGGTAATAAGTGATGGAATGCCCGAGATACGGTTATACCTACAAACACCGTATGTTGATGACATTTTACTCAAAGCAGGTATCACTCTGTCTCAGCTCGTTCCATCACTTATTAATTACTTCCTACCGCTGTACAGTCGTCTTGGGGGCAACGACGAAACTGGTTGAATGACGAACAGGGGTCTTTGTCAGTCAAAAAAGTGGCGCTCAGGCTGGTATGCAACCACTTGTTTGGCTGAAATCTGTGTCTTCGTCGTTGCCCCAAAGTTGACTGTACAGCGCCCTTCCAAAATTCATGGGAAGTCATACATTTTACACCAAAAATGCTATTTTTCAACCCGGTCCTCAACCACCGATCATGATAGGCATTATCTGAAAATTGCAAGACTATATATCTTGTATATGAGTAATTACTCTATCAACCGAGAATTACAATTATACGTCCCTAGCATGAGCTGTGATAATTTTATTGTGTCAAGTTGCCAAAAACATGCCAAGACCACATATTTGTATGGGATGCAACCAAAAAGTCAAAGTTGCTCTGCTTCTAGCTCATGCAACCTCTTCCACATCTGATTTCAGAGAGTGATCTTTTAGATTTATTGGATTTGATAGCCGATATTGCATTCCATAAAACTTATTCATTCTCGATGGTAATTATGTTGTGTGTGGTGGTTGCATTTTGACGAATTTTGGTGTGGTTTGGTTGACCCCATGACGGATGAAACTGTCAAATTCGTAGCATGCCTTTTTGAACTAATAATAGCCCAAGCAGGCACCTGACACTTATTTTTGATTGGCTCTATGGCTATTCTCAACCATTAAGAGCAACGGATATACCCAACTCAGTGCGTGCACGGTTCAGGCTGCGACTTTGTCGATTTCATCCGCCCAAGGAATAGTACATCAGAACCTTCATTTCTGATACTCGTAGTATACTCCGTGTCGTACCTTAACCGGCCTTCTTAAACATCTTTAGTTCCCTAGTACTAAAATCCATTCATGTCCACTGTTTCGCCGGCAACCCAGTTTTTGAAGCTCCCGATATTTGGAATGGAGATCATTGATTCTCACTCGGTACCGACCAAGGTTCCCCGTAACCGCCCTAACTACGCATGGTAAACTGATGTTTCCTCTAGGTCTGAATAGTTCATAATTGGATACTGTATTATATTTATTGTTTAGCGATGATGGTTTTTCGGCTGTGCGCATATCGCACATGCACATCTGACCCAAAACTATCCTGGAGGCTAGTTCTTATTATCCCATTTATATATATATACCGTATACCCACTCGTTAATTCAAAGGTCGGAGGTCATTGCAACCAAAATTCCGAGTTTTTAATTAACGCGCGACTACATACATGTGTATTAATATTCGATCACGATGACAGATATTCGTGCCCAATGGTAGTGATCAATGACGAAACTTCACTCAAGATCTATATCTTGATTTTACACCCTCACCAGTTCGGTTCTTCACTTGTATGAGGCAACTCCCAAAACGACATGTCAAGCCGTTCCGTGTGTCAGTATATACATATAATTGCCTATATACAACAGGGGAGCGATATTGGGATCCGAAAGGATACCTTGTGTCCTTATTACCGGGTTATCCTAACTCTTTCCAAGTTTCTTGTTCTCGGGGCCTATGCGCTTGCAGATCTGTATGTACCATGGGCGTAGAGACTAAGTAATCGATCGATAGACGGTGGGCAGGAAGTAGTTAATGGCACGGTACGGTAGGGTCGATCTTGATTGTTAGAGGTGGCAATGCGGCACACATCTCACATCCATGAAGTTGATCATGGGTAACTGAATCCATATGCATGCGGGCAAGATATAGCGAGGCGGGTATTTATTGATCAGTAATCTAGAATAAGCACGGCTCGTGAGACACCGCGACTCGAGACACATGGGTTCTAGATCTCCTGCTCATGACCAGTTAGCTAAAACCCTGCATTGGTTTGAATCGAAGTGAGGTCCTTGTGAAAAGTTTTTCTATAAACTTGCAGACTCCAAAACTTGGCATACAGACTATATATGGCGCTCATGTTGACAATATTAATATTGCTGATATAATATTAAGGAAGAAATTAACGGGGTCAAGTACACGGCCGATACTAGCAATGGCCGCTATGATGACAAAATAATCAATTTTCAAATCATTCAATCTAGATCTGGAGGCCCAGGATAAACTCTGTATTTTACCTGGGAATAGATGCGACCGAACCTTGGGTGACCGGCGTAGCCGGCCAGGTAATCATGCCTGCCTAATTCAGCCGGCTGCTTGTTTTAAAACCATCGATTGTAACAGCATATGCGTGCGTAACTAGTACGACACACATAGCCTGTGATTAGTATTTATTTATGTATACTAGCTATTCGTAATAACCATTATATATATGGGTTGGAAAGCAGCAGACATGGCCACCTTATGCTACCGTCTACGTCTGCCCCGTAAACCCACCTGTGAACCTTTTATAAGATTTAAGTCTGATGAAGTTAACGCTGTACCTCTTTGAGCAATTTTGAGATTTATGATCTCAATTGATCATGACATTACCAGCATTCATGTAATGAGGGTGTATAATCAGTTCGTTTTGTTGGATCTGTGCCGTGATTTGTGATCGCACTTTCACGCATGTATCTTTAATGTGTCATAGCCATGTGGGCCTGATTGCGGCTATATATTTTTCTCTTTTACGGATCTGCCTAAAAGTATGGTACTGGTATGTACACGTATATATGCCAGTCTCGTACCTATTGGAACGAACGGGGGCAGTGGAGTTGAGGACGAGCCTAGCCAGGCCAGGGCCCTTGTGTAAACCCTATATGAGATGTAGTTATGTGCATGCATGGCTTTGGATTCTTTATCTGACAAAAGATTTACGAATTAAGCGCAAATTATTTCCGTACCACGGATCTAAATGGTTCTAAAGAAGAGAGTGGGGACTTGGACTACCACATATAGCTACATACACACATGTAGTTTCTTTGATTAATTGGTAAGTACTGTTCTTCTCAACCTCTTTTCCTGCCGCAGTAACCCGTCTCAGCGGACGGTTATATAATTAGAGGCCTCCGGCTCCATGGCGTTGGGCGCACTGGGGTATATACGTATGGTGCTTTCCTAAATTGCGAGAATCAATCGATGAAACAAAGAAAGCCATGACAGCAGAATTCTTTATTTGATACAGAGAAATGTATCTATATGCTTTATTTGGTGATATTCTTCATGTATTCCGTTCTCATTTTTGACGTTATTAGCCCCATGTCCAATGCCCCCCGTGAAGGCGTCTACACAGACGTCGAAGTTATCTTTTTACAGCGCGTATGAGAGAAGATTAAGGGGGAGTTTTGATGACAAATGAGCAGATCAAGGAACTTCAAATGTGAGTGTCTACTGAGACGAATATTAATTATTACTGCGGTATCTCCACAGCGCGGACACTTCATGCAGTAGAGTACATACATGTATTACTGACAGGTGAGGGATTTAGTTATGCCCACTGCTATGGTGCAAGAAGGAGTAGAGGGCGACCTCGTCAACCCTGTACACACCACCTCAGCCAAATCTTCCATTGACTCCGGGATGCAAATATCGAGGAGCCTCACCTTTAATCCGACTACATGGCCGTCAGAACCAATAAGATATTGCACTGAACTGGTGTGAACAGGGTTGGCGGGGTCGCCTCTTGCACCATAGCTATAGCTAACACCCAATGTGTCCAAAAAAAAAAAAAAGAAATATGCTCGGATGTTATAGATAGACAGGATTCAAGTCCTTAAATTTGACAGACTTTAAAAAAAAAAAGTCCTTAGATTTGAGTTTGTGGAGGTATAAAACTCTCTTATTTAATAAAAATTGATCTATAGCCACCAACTCCATCAAAGGGATCGTGGACTTAGCTCTAATTATGCGCCGTAAGGGACTCGAACCCTTCCCAGTTGCTAACATTGATAATGGAAGGCAACTATGCTACCCCTGCACCAACGGCGCTTGAGAAAATAGTCATGGATAAGCATATTTAGCGAAAATAAAACACTAGTCTTATCATGGGCGCTAGTTGACTCACTAGATGTGTTGCCGTCAGCTTCAAGTTGTCTAAAACCCGCTGGAGCCATACACACATGTAAATACATGTATTCAGCGTTTAATGAAATTTCTTTCCTCTGATATAGGTGGAATACATGCATGCATGTCCAAGCCCCCCACAAGATCACCAATGCACCGGAAGAGGATTTATTTTTCCCTAAAACGTCAGTTCTAGATCTAGGCTGTCCTGTCTACGGGTTCTGTGAGGCCGGGCCAGGCTCAGCTACGGATTTTATTTGAAATGTTTCAGAACAGTTCATGGATTATCAATTAACCAACCCGTTGCAGTTCGAGACCAACTCGCGAGGTTCTTTTACTATCCCTTATTCAAGAGATCCTAGTCGTTTTTCTGCTTTGGTTCTCTTATCACTTATTGAATTCCATTAATAATTTCGCATCAATTATTAGTCTGGATTTGTTGTCGCCCTTGGCCCCAACAAAACGGATTAGACAAAAGTTAGCCAATTTTCGGCCGAGTGATGGATGATGAAAATAGTATTACGGTTATCATATGACAGAGAGTATTTTATAAGTTTATATTATCATTGGTCTCAGTATTCTGGATATTTCGGATACCTACATGTAGTACTCACTGGCTTGCCATATAAAATCGCAAACTGCGGCTCGTATTTAAATTCTACACACCAATAAACTTTCAAATAAATAGGTTTCCACTAAAAAAACCAAGCCTTAAAAGCTTAGACAAGTGCGCATTTTCTAGATGTTCCATTGCTTAGACATTTAGTATATCGAGATCATACAAGTAATTTACAACTAAGTCTCATTCTTAATTTGTGGTGCATGGGTAGATGTTCTTCATGAATCAACAGCAAATTGATTCAAAGGTAAAAGCCGATATCAAGGGCTGCAGTCAAAACTTCACCTTTGACTTTCGTGGCATTCTAAAGCAGATGCTGCGCCTCCAAAACTTACGTATGTCCAACTCACGGACATATCCCATAGAACTCTTGAATTCTGTGACCCGTGAATTAAGGCCGTGACTCCAATTCCCCACCGATCACAAGCCAGCCTGGAAAAGACAATACCCCCGTAACTGGCAGTCTACCTAGATCTGATTGGTACAACCTTATTTCTACAAGGAGGCTGTGTAATTCTTGAACTTCTGTGCTGTCAAGACAAGGCGATTTATGGACGGTCACTGAGTTGGTCTATGAACGTCTGATGTTCCTGAGCTCGAGCCTCAGGGGACTCACAATGTCTTGAACTCAAAACTCAGCCACGACATGCGCAGTTGAGACCAAAATTGAATTCATCTCCGATTGGACTTTCTCTATAGGCTCTTGGCAGAAACTCGTACCCCTGGTCGCACCCGCTAAACCCGAGCGGAGTCTGCAACCTGAATACATACTTGTTTCCACTCACCAGCTATCACTCATGCAGTGAAATCAATGATCGCCGATATCATACTGGTATCAAGATGTCGAAAATTTCTTCAGTGGCATAATTTTCCTGCGGGGTGTGTGAATTGTTTTCTTGCAGCGGCTACGCCTCCTGCATACGTGGGAATAAGCTTAACTCACCAGCCCATGTTGCAAATCATTACAGGACTAGATCATTGGCTTTGTCAGTGAAGATGCTTATTTTTTAGGCAGAAGTTTTCAGAAATCGAAATTTGAGATGGGATCGAGGAGGTTTATAAGGGTGACGTATCTCCCCCCACGCTGCCTCTTCTTTCCTTTTTTTCGGAGGCACCCGAGTTTTGTCAAAAAGTATTGCATAAAGAATCTGTGGGCCGACGGGAGATGGGCGGATTAACTCACTTGAGATGTCATGGCTTGCATGATCCGATCTAGATTTTATCTGAGGGGCACAGTCGCTCAACTAGTGACGGCGGATCCTGTCGGTTGTGTTTACAGTAATTTACCCCTGCCGTCTCTGCTATTGGCCTCAAATCCCTGACCGTCATCAGACAGGATCCGCCTTCACCCTGTGGGTGAGTGACTGTATCTGGTGAAGCTTTCTCTGTGGGTTCGGTTCCTGTGCCTGTGCCTGTGCCTGTGCCTGTGCCTGTGCCTGTGCCTGTGCCTGTGCCTGTGACTGTGACTGTACTGTGCCCCCCCGTGCGAGACTATTGCGTCGTTGGGTTGGTCGTTACTGTTCAGAAGACCATGCTATAAAAGTAATACTTATTAGTTGTTTATAATTTCGATCATGCATCATCACTCAGCGTTAGTGTGGCCAAACATATGACTCCAGAATTTCATTCGTAGGTTTTTTTCGCACCCCAAATACCCAATAAACCCAAACTTCCCCAGACTTTTTTTGAATACCATACAACTCAACAATCCACCCACTCGCATGGCCAATACGATTCTCAATCCGGTTCCTCGGGAACCTACACTTTCCACTCTAAACCCCAAATTTTCTCCCCCGCGTAGAACGGCACAACAACCCCCTCGCCTGCTCCGATCGTGTCCGCTACAATTACTCCCGGATTCTTACTCAGCACAATAACCCCACTATCCTTGCTATCCAAACCCTTCTCTACGATCTTGTAGAACGCTCTCCCGAAGTCACACACGAATCCCTTCAGCATATCGACCTTCCCCGCTCTATCAAACGCACTAGCAACATACTGCACCGCATATGGCTGTGTAAACACACCCGCCGCGGTTTTTCCAGTTACGGTACCCAACTTTGCAGATTTAGGGTGCGGCGCGGAATCGGTTCCAAGGAAAAACTTCGGGTTTCCTGATGTAGCAGCTTCAACTAGTGCTGCACGATCTGAGGGAAGTTTTGCAACAGGTTTGCAGAAGCAGTGCGGGTTGTCGGCCCATTGATCAATAGTCAAGTACAAGTGGTGAGCAGTGATAGTTGCTGCAACTGTAGGACCACATTTTTTGACGGCTTCAACTGCTGCAGCGGTAGTGCAGTGTTCAAGGACAATCCGGAGCTTGGGAAACCTTTCGTGGATGTCGAATAGGGTAGGGAGAAAAGTTTCTTCGGCATTGAGGACTGTAGTGGTCTCTGAGGATGGGGATTCACCATGGAGGTTAAGAACTAAGTCATGCTCTTCCATTGCGGCAAATACAGGATAATACTGTGTGTAGGAGACAACACCGCTTTCGGAATTGGTAGTAAGTCCTTTGGGGTAGGACTTAATACCAAAAATCACATTTGTTTTGGCGGCTTTGGCAACGACAGCGGGGGTAATCTCGGGAGAGAGGTAGAGTGTCATCATGTAAGTCACGGAGCTATCGATAGCCTGAAGCCTCGAATGGTATGATAGAGCTTGTTCGACTGTAGTAATCGGAGGAACGAGGTTTGGCTATGTATACATATATATATAAAAATAAGAAAATTGTCTTGAATTGAATATTGATATTTGCGTCATGGGCTGAGTTACCATAACGTAGACGAGAGAAACGCCACCCTTCCTAATAGTAGGTACAACAGTTTCCATCATGCTGCCATCACGAAGATGGACGTGGAAGTCCGCAGCTGCGGGTAGTTCGATTGAAGTCATGGTGATTGATGTTGATGTTTCTGAGGGATTGAGCGGGCTGGGTTGGAGGATGGTTTTTTGGGAGGTAGTGAGGGCCTTTGTTGAATGATTCAGTATTGTGATGTCTTTCCTGAAAAGATAATATGTTACTGATGGATCAACGCGCGATGTTTCAACAAATTTTAAGGTTTCGATCAAAACACTTGACCAATGTGGGGAACTTCAAGCCTTGGCATGCAGGGTAACCTGGAGGCTCTTCTTGCCAGCACAGGGGAATTGGCAATCGGCCTAGGAACATCACCACAGCTGTTCACCCATTTTCCAAATCTATCTTGGGACCAGGCATACCCGTATTTCTCCTGCGATATTTTTTGTCACGGCGCTTTGAGTTGCGTTGTGGACAGCTAATAAGCTACCTCACTCGGCAATGGCTCTCGACTCTCTTCACAATCAGCCTGTCGTTATCGACAATGGATCAGGAACTGTCAAAGCTGGGTTTGCTGGAGAAGACCTACCTAAATGCTTCTTCCCTTCCTTTGTGGGACGACCAAAACATACCAGAGTACTTGCGGGTGCATTGGAGGGTGATGTATTCATAGGATCCCGAGCACAGGAATTGCGTGGTTTGCTCAAGATCAAGTATCCGCTGGAGCATGGGATAGTTACGGATTGGGATGATATGGAGAGAATCTGGCAGTATATCTACAGCGAGGAGCTCAAAACACTATCGGAAGAGGTAAGCTTTATAAATTGATTTCATCATTATTTTTTTATTTTTTGCTGGAAATATTCTCTGGAGGTTTAGTAGTAACGAGCGGGGGGAAGCTAATTGGGTTATGGGTTAGCATCCAGTGCTTTTGACAGAAGCACCACTGAATCCTAGAACGAATAGAGATACAGCTGCTCAAATATTTTTCGAAACTTTTAATGTGCCTGCTTTATTCACTTCTATACAAGCTGTTTTATCACTGTTTGCTGCCCGGTCCATTTGTTGATTACGTTTTATAACGCCATTAAAATACCAATTTGCTAATCCCTGGTCACACTGGATACTCAGATACGCTTCCGGTCGAACAACGGGAATAGTTCTTGATTCCGGAGACGGTGTTTCCCATGCCGTCCCTGTATATGAGGGATTCGCAATGCCCTCAGCTATCCGCCGTATCGATGTAGCTGGTCGCGACGTGACCGAGCACCTGCAGGTCCTTCTACGAAAAGCCGGTGCTGTGTTCCACACATCTGCCGAGAAGGAGGTTGTACGGCTGATGAAGGAAAAGGCCTGCTACATTGCCTCTGACCCAAAGAAGGAGGAGAAGGAGTGGGCAGGCGGCGGGTCAGGCAGAGTAGAGGAATACAGACTACCGGATGGCCACGTTTTGCGGGTAAGGGACCCGTACACTATTACATGTAGTAAATGCTTAACGTTAACATTATATACGGATAGCTCGGTTCAGAGCGTTTCAGAGCTCCAGAGATACTGTTCGACCCAGAAATCATTGGCCTTGAGTATCCAGGGATCCACCAAATTGTAGTAGACGCAATCAATAGAACGGATATGGACTTGAGGAAGGATTTATTCGGCAATATCGTTTTGTCAGGGGGCTCTACCCTCACTAGAGGTATGTTATGGCCTGTACGAGGGTCGCCGTTGCTGGCAGCCTCGTGGCAGAACCTATGGTGTTTATTAACTGCGCACTTTATGTCCACGCAGCTAACCGTGTCTTAAAAATGATTGTACAGGGTTTGGTGACCGACTTCTTTCGGAGGTGAAACGTCTAGCGGTCAAGGATATGAAAATTAAAATATTTGCACCACCAGAGCGCAAGTACAGCACATGGATTGGGGGCTCAATTCTAGCGGGGTTGAGCACGTTTAGAAAGGTCAGTCTTATGCCATTCTCACAATTCTTTAATATACGCCCATTTGGTTAGATGTGATCTCCGGCGAACGGTTGACTCTAACCGTTCTCTTACGTTTCATGTTGCAACTCCCGCATTTTTTTTACGTGTTGGAAATCTACTATCCCTGTGGCTTGGCATGCGGATCTTCTGTAGCAAACCACACTTGACACGTGTGGGGCACTACTACTATTTCCGCAACCACGATTCGCAAACCTAGCGTCACATCATCTGAATATATTAGGCTAACATACACCTTGGTGTACCTATATTAGATGTGGGTGAGCATCGATGACTGGCATGAGAACCCGGAGATTATCCACACAAAATTTAGCTCTTAGCCCCGTGCAGGTAAAGGGCAGTCACTACTGGCAATACAACAAGACAAAGCCATCATAATTCGACGAGATTAGTTGTGCTGCTGAGATGTCGTGCTTAGATTAGGGAATAACACTACATCCATAATGTGCATTTACAGGGAGTTGTTTTTTACTGGTTTGTTCAAAGAGGAAGTCACATACCCTATTCTTTCTTCGTTTTATTAAATAATTGCGCGCTTTGGCCATATAATTGTTATTATGCACGTACCTGTATGTACGACGATTAATTGCGGGGAAGGAAAGAAAGAGAGTGTTTAGGTAAAGAATTGACTCGCGTACTACCAAAACCTCCGAACCGGTGGGTTCTTACCTTGCGTCTGTCAACCTAACTCCACGGATCACCGGCTGAAAACCGTACTTGTCTTTTTTCTTTGTTGTGTCTTGTAGCCTAGGTTCCGGACGCCTCGGATACCCCTTCCCTGGCTTTGTTACTGTTTTTCGGCTCAGTGCCAATCTCACCAAATCAACCAAAAGCAATGAGATTGGCCCCAGCCCAAACTTACCACTCATCGTGAACATCGTGAGAATGCTGTTTTGTTTACTTTTATTTGTTGCGGTAACTGCTTCCGTTTGAGATCACGAGATTCGGTTTTTCGGGTCTGGCTACCCGCCCAACCAATCCGGTCCATGGTGGCTTTCTTTGTATTTCCTCGTTATTCGCCATCATACAATCATCATCATCATCATCAGGTTATGTACTCAGCGTCATACTAAAATATGATGACGGGTTGGGATTTGACAAGTTACTCTGGGTTCTTAACCTCCTTGGATGGGTATGGCGGATGGAATAGTATGGGTAGACGCGGAATATCAAAGGATACAGCGTAGGATAGGTGGGTCTTCAAGTGCCAATTGCAAAGTGTTGAATCATGAGAATCAGTTACGGGTGTGAATGACTCTCTGAGATTCAAAAGCCGAGTGAGTATAATCATAATGTAGTTACAAGTCCTCCCGCCACCTAATTATATCGTACAGGCTAGCTAAGTAACTAGTAATATAAACTGAGTAGAAAATTCGTTGTTGAAAACAAAATATAAAAAAACGCTTAAACACCACCAGTCTGATAGTAGACAAAAGAAAAATAAGCAAGTCCCGTTGTTCCATATTCCAAAGTCCCAAGATTTCCAATTCCCAAGCTTTTTTTTCCCCACAGGTTTTTCTCTTTTAAGAATGTCGAGGGTTGTGTGCGGGAGAGAGGGGAAAGATGCCACTTCCGCTCCCCCGTCCGCTAAACAAGAAAATCAAAAACACAAAAGTACAGGTTGTTGAAAAAATACATAAAAGAAGAAAAAAGTATAGACGCCACAAAGATTCAAATCGACGATTTCCAAAAACAATTACCGCCTGCAAAAAAAAGGAAAAAAAATCAAGTAAAGCAAATATTATCCCGTCCAAGTTTTGTCGGGGAAAGAGGAAGGTAAAAGCAGTATATACAAGCTTTTTCTTGCTTCTTTCTGCCCGACTTACTAGGCTATTGAATCATTCGCCGACCGACCGACCGAGGTTGAACTCCAGAAACCAAAAAAAGTTGTAGGAAAGAACTCAATGTTGAAATTGAATTGGGTCTATGATCTCGAGTTGACGCGAGTCAAAGTGTCCCACACCTTGTCGGCTCCTGACCTTAGGCTTGAGGTTGAGAAGCGGGGAGCTGATCTGATTGAGCAAGTGGAGCTAGTCGAGCTTCGTGGTGAGTCTGGCTCGGTTGAAACAGTGTTACTGTGGGCAGGAACGACGTTTCCGGCACCTCCACGGCCGATGGAGTAGACTGGGGCGTGGTGCTGATGGAACAATCGATCACGCTCAAGCTCCTCGTCAAAGGAAAACATTGCTCGCTCGGTCTTGGGCTTGATGTTTCCGGCACCGCCGCGGCCTCCAAAGAAAACTTGAGTGTGAGGGACGGTGGCAGGTGAAGTAGTGGGAATAGTAGAGTCTGGGGGAGTGGAGCTAAAGAAGCTGCTGGTAAGACGACGGTAGTTGCCTGCACCGCCGCGGCCGGCGTGGTAGTAAGCACCGCTGTCGTGGACTGGAGAACCCTCGGTGATTTGGATGGTCATTTTGCTGCTTTGGAGAATTGTGATGTTTGGTGATAGGTATTTAGGTATTGTAGGAAGGTAGAAGCTAATTGACTTCAAGCCCGAGAGCTGTTTATGTTGATGGTATTGAGGAAGAAATGTGAAGATGCTGGTTCGAGAGGTTTGCTGTTATATATACTACGATGTATATGATATGAGTATATTTATTTGTTGGGAGCTGTGAGTGAATAAGACACCGAAGATATACTAGCTGTGTATTGTCTGTGTGGGATGAAGAAGCCAACTCTAGTGGGAAGCCAAAGAGGCTTTATATTCCAGGAAAATAAATCAGTGCCCTGAAGATCGTGGGACTCATTGTGGTATGCTAAGGGCAAATAATAACTTTTGGGGCGTCGGCGTCCACCCTTGGCTGACTGACTCGTAACAACCATCCATCAAAGCAGGCCCAGTCCGTCACGAGGGGCTGCTACCGCACTTGGACCACCATGACCTAATTTCACCATTGAGGTTTGTTATTGCCCATACCATGCCTACTCTATGTGATCCAGTACATACACCCATACCTACACCACCCTCCCTTCAATATCCATGCCATAGCCACCACTACCGGTCATGGTTCATCAACCGGACGCAGGAGGCCGGCGGTCTACCATCCAGTGGGCCAGCCTCATGGTGGCCACCAACTGAGTGACTACTCTTACGAGTATGCACCTACCGCTCCTATTAGAGGTATTAAGGTATGTGCTCTCCAGTGCTTCTGCAACTGCAACTGCAGGTCAATGTTCAAACATCCACTGCACCACTGTACTTTGAATGAGCCGAGAACAAGTGAGTGTGAAAAAAAAGCCTATTCACACGATTTGTATCCACTAACGCAACGCCTTCTGCCGCTGGTTCGGTTAGGGCTGCGGATAGGGGATGAGCACAGGGCTCCCTACGCGGTTATATTGCTTCTTTCTGCAAAGGGAGGAGGGAAAAAATATCATCGTGAGAAATGATGACGAGTGAAATTTTTCTTAGGTGAAGGTGAGGTGCTATGCCATGCCAACCGTTGCAGCAGGCTCTATTCCTGTTCTAGGCGCTTTCATTACGAGAAGAAAACTGCGCAACCAACCAAATATGGTCATGGAGGGGTTGCCAGGCGAAGCCTCCTTCCCGTAAATGGGCATGGCTGTTAGGTAATTGTGGAGCACGGGTTGGCCATCTGACCTTGTTGGTTGCAAAGGAAAAAATGGAAGTGACTTCCATGCATGTCCACAATGGCCCAGGTGTATGGGTGCTGTCAAAGAATTGTTTCTTTCTTGTGCAAGAACACGTTATTCCGCCTCATTTCAGTAGATCAGACCCAACATCCAAGTGTGGCGCGTCCTGCTTCAAAAATTGAATCGAGGCTGGGGAAATTGATCAGAGAGTGCTTCTTCTTCAACTCGATCTGATCTCCCTAGAGACGTCATCAAACGTACGAAACCCTACCTGAGCTCCAAGGACGCCGTACCTAGGCAGACAGACAGAAAAGAAAGAAAAAGAAACACATAAGCGATGAGGAAAATTTTTCCATGCGTTCTAAACAAGGCATCTAACTTCTTCTTTCTAACAATAGTTCATTGATCACCACAAAACCGTCCCAGCCCAGAGCTCAGTCCACCTGGATAGGTACATACATGTGGGTATGTGGGTAGGTTGAAGCAAGCTCGCCGCCTCGCCGCTGGGCGTTGACCCCAAGCTGCAGGTACATCCCCAAGATCTCGCCATTCCAATTCCAATTCACGACAGACACACGTGCACTAGAACATAGCCGGCATAAACCACTGAATCCCTGGCTCTTCCCCGCAATACTTTGCAACTGAGAACTCTCTCGTGGCTTTTCGAGACCGCACATGCTGCTCTTTGTCCTCTAGGGGTATCCCAACGCGAAGAACACTGGTAGAAGTGGCGTCTGTGTGAGTTTCTTGGAACGGTTGGCCGAGAATGCCGAGAATAACCCCTTCGATCGTATCGGTGAAATGGACAGCTTGAGGAAGCTCGGTGTTCGGATTGCGTGCAAAGGCCGACGGCCCCTGGTTACATGATGCGCTCTTCTCTCTCGGGCAGATCACTTGACACTGCAAATCTCAAACTCCCATAACCAAAGCACCGTGCGTGCGGCGTAAGGGAGTGAAATCTGGGGGAGACCTTCTGCTTCAGAATCTGATGCAGGTGAGGAAAAAATCTGAACCAAACCTGGGAAGGCGAAACTGCAACATAAAAAGCAATTCACAACGTTCCAGGACTAGGCTGGCGTCATATAAGCGTCAATCATTTCTTGTCTTAAAATTAGGGGTTAGGGGCATGGCCCTCGGCCTCTAGCTAGTACTGGTACAGTGGTACTTCACAGGAAAACAACAAGAAAATTGCCTTAGCAACCGGTACTGCGTGACCGCCTTTTTTTTCTTTAAAAAGCAAATAAAAATCATTCTCTGATCGAAAGCACCTTCTCGGCATCGTGAAAAGTAAGAAGAGTGGAAGGACCCAAGGTGAAAGCTGGACCATGGTTATGCCTTGGCACCTGGAAGAAATTTTCTCGCCCACAACATTCCAGCTAACAGCGTCCCAACGCAAATGCATCTCCGAGTCAGCACACCGTAACGAGGATCGTGAGATTTACACAGGGCCATATGACGTTTGAGACTTGTCATGAGGTACCTTTGCGAATTGTTTAAGCGGACAAGAGTAAAAAAGGTTCACGTACCAAGCACAACAAGCAAATATCTGAACACGCCCCCTTTCTTGCTTGAAGAGCCTAGCAAGAAGGCCCAGAGCCATAAGGACTGTGGCAAAGGTTTCCCATTTCTTCCAAATTTCACGGCTGGATGAGCCACAAATCTTTTGTAAGCCGCAAGCTTCTTTGGCGTGTAAGGTGGGTAGCGAATCTATTGAGAGAAAACTAGTCCGTTATTCCATCGTTCCCTCGATGAGTCTAGAAAGTGCACAACACAACGGTCTGAAAAAGGAAGCCGCATTCAAGCGAGTGTTTATGGCCAAAAAGAAGCAACAGACACTGCCGGTAATTGTCCCATCGTGATATTCGCACGCGGGCGTTCAAAAAAGCATGGGAGAAATGTTTTTTGGAAAAGGGGAAAAAGCAACGCGCACCAAACTTACGCTGAGCTGCGCTTCAACCCATAGTGGCTGACTGAGGATCGGTCGTCTGTGTACGAATGAATCAAAAGTATCACGACCTAGAAGCACCCCAGATTATTTAGCACGAAAGCAAGGCTTGCATACCCGCTAGCTGGTATTTCCCCGCAAAAGTAAATAACGCTCTCCAGTGCCCCTCTGTTCGTCCATACAAGGGAAAGGGAGTCGAAGGGCAGACCACGAGACCGTCGCCAAGGATCGTGACAACGAAACACCAGCTCAACTCACCTCTGTACTTTCCATGTCCGGATTCACCAACCCCGCCGAAGGGAATGTAGCTGTTTGAGGCATGAAGAATCACGCTGCATTTCATTTATTGTCAGCAACTCGAGAGGTTCCAAGCACATCACTAATTCACGAAAGCAACAGCGCCACAGGAATACAACTCTATAGGCAGGGAGCTAATGCGGAGGTTGAAGACTTGATCATGCTCCACTTCAACGACTGGGAAACGCAAGGGGCCGTGAAACTTACTCATTAATGGAGACACCCCCAGACCTCACACTCTTAAGAACTGCAGCCGCGGTTATTCATCATGTTGACAAAGAGAAGCTCACTGTTGGCGAGCATAGAGTGGCCGCCGGCCAAAACTTAGGCGGGCCGACCTAGGTGCGCAAGGATGGACTTACTCTTTTCTTGCTCCAACTTATCCGCAGAGAAGACGTACATCGCCAGTGGCGTATCCCCCAGCCTCTTCGCCAATAACACCATCTCATCAACTTTTTCTACAACCATCATAGGAATTACAGGGCCGAAAATTTCTTCGCTCAACAAACTATCACTCGAATTTGTCACTTTCACAAGTGTTGGTTCAATGAACCTTGTTGACTCGTCGACGCTTCCGCCACACAAGACTGTACCACCGCTGCTGTCCAACAGCTTCTTGATGCGGTTGAAGTTCCTATCATTGACAATTTTGCCGTAATCCGGAGAGGCCTGCGCACCATTCGGGAGGTATATTTTGAGTGCATTTTTGAAACTTTCGACAAATTCACGCTCGAGGCTAGGGTGAATGAGAACGTAATCAGGTCCTAGACAGATTTGGCCGGCGTTGTGGACCTTCCCCCAGGCGATCCTTTTGGCAGCAATTTTTACATCGGCAGATTTGGTGACGAACACGGGGTTTAAACCGCCTCTGCAGATGGATCGTCAGCGGGATTTCCTGTAATACGGTGCAATCACCATAATAAGGCCAATAGCTATAGCATGACACCATTAAGGGTGCAGCTAATGGTACTTTGGAGTTGATGAGAAGCAGAATACCACCCGGCCGAGCCTTTTCAAGCTCTTCCGGGCTCCACCAGGCTGTGTCAACCTCCATCAAGGTTTCAAGGATGAGCTTCTTTCTCCGAGCCTCTTTGGAGCTCATATCCGCAAGTACCTGAGCATCTTGCTGCTCGTAGAGGATGGGTATGAGACTACCACGTACCCCACCCTTGAAGGGCATCGCTTTTCAAAAGACTTCATTTGGGACAGGAAAAACCTACAATTCCAATATACAAGGCGTCAAATGCTTCGCTGCCGCAGCAGCAACAATTTTCCCCACATAAGTGCTTCCTGTGTAGACAATCTTATCAAATTTCAGCTCCAGGAGCCTCGTCGTCACATCGATCCCGCCATTGACGACCGCGTAAAGGTCATTGTCCAGAACATCCTCGACGATTTTCGCAATAAGTGCAGAAGATCTTGGAGTCAGCTCACTGGGTTTCACAACGGCTGTGTTACCGCCGGCTATCGCTCCCACCAGCGGACTGATGGTCAATTGAACGGGGAAGTTCGAAGCTCTGTCAGACCGCAGGTATGCAAGTCAGTTCATGTTATGTAATTCACCGGTAGGTCAAATTTGTTTCAACACCCGAGAGAGATGACAATTTGTGCTGTCCCACACGCCCTTGCTTCCTTGGTATAGCCGGTATTCAATGCGGCAATGGAATACCTAATATTCGGGAGAAAATACAGCGTTTCCCTGTGAAGCGAGCATGCGGTCTTGCCATGGCCTCCGGGCTGCATACAATTAATGAATCTCAATCGATCGATTAATTCATTGAAGCAAACAATCAGTCCAATTAATTAATCAATCAATTATACTCGCGCGGTCGGTTTGAAGCAGCCCTCTGCCCGGTATGGTGTGTGCTCACGACGCAGGGAAATGCTGTAATTGGAGAAAGAAAGAAAAAGACCAGAAGACCAAAAAGAAAGGAAGAAAGAAAGAAAGAAAGAAATGATAGGCCTCTACCCAATAATTAGAATTGTTCCCATAGGATCCTTCCTCATGACCGGTCTGTTTACAAGCTTGGTAGTCCATGGCACGTCGGTGATAGGCTCATCTGCCGCCCAGGTCTTGAGGTTCTCCATAACGTTCACGATGTCGCTCAACGGCCAGGCGAACTCGGTCATGAATGTCTCAAAAACCGGCTTCCCGATGTCGGCTGCCAACGCATCATAGAGTGCCTGCTCATTGTCTCGGAGACCCCAGTAGAGGCGACCGAGCTGTTCAAGGCGGAAAGCGAGTGGGTGAGACTTGAGAGTGCCGAAGGCCGCGTCTAGGCGGGTGACCGTTGGCGCGATCAAGTCCACAGGGGTTGGGACGAAGGAGGTCATAATCGCGCGGGTGTTCGGAATGTGGTTTTAGATTTGTTGTTGAGAGGGGGTATTAGATGTAATTAGGTATTCAGAACTCAGAGGGTTGGGTAGGATAGGTATGTTGAAGACAACTTGTGATCTACGGTATCCGGATTGCCGACCTCACACAGAGGCTAAAGGCTAGGTGAAAATCACACGGGACAAACCGCTCTCGCTTCATTCCCACAGAACAGATTCTGTTCCAGTTTCGGTGTGGGAACGAATGTTTTTCATGTGTTATGTATGATAAGGGCAGGTTAGCTCCATACGGCTAGCCCTACGCCACACTGCAACGGCAAACCGAGGATCTGCGACGCTTTCTCACCAGCGCTCTTGCCAATCAGAAGAGGACAGCCTGCAGGAATCCCAAATACTCGGTTTGGGAGCTTGTGGTAGGCTGAAGATGGGTTCCGATTCGATCCGGATTTCGGGATCTTCTTTGCTGGAGAAGCTTAAATGTGTCTGGATCAGGCTACTGGAGGGGAGTTAAATCTGGGGGAGCGTGGTTTCTTGCGGGGATGGAAGGCTGTTTTTGGGCGAGACATTTGCAGCCAGGGCATAGTGCGTTTGGGTTCACGACTTGGCTTGGACTGGAGTACGATACACCACGAGTGCGGCATGATTACACGGCGCTTTTTGGATTTATTTGCAAGACTCATTTTTAGGTTTCGCGCACCCGGTTGGTAATTTGGTTGTTTGAGTTACGAGCACAAGTGTCTTGAGAGCGGTAAACATTCAAAACATATCCCAAGCTCCTTTGAATTTCCGTGTACTGGCAGTCTGCGGCGGATTGCCGTAGGATATGATGGCAAGAGGAGGGTAACGGCGGGCGGACAAAGAAAACAGGCCTGCGAGCTTGATATTATGACCCTTTGACCTGATAAATCGGCGATCTTCCTAACGCAGCTGAGTTGGCCGCGCCTAAGAGGCTCGAGGGCGGGTGTGCTGCGCGAGGTGCGGGGTCAATGATCAGTCAACAATGTCTTATGCGGGATACCAAGGTTCGGGCCCGCAGAATCTCAGTCGCGGCGGGGCCTTGCGAGGAATGGAGCACGCGAGGCCTAAACCGCCCAACCCAAGTATACTCTGCCTACAACAAGGCAGCAGCCGAGAACGGCGAATTGCGCAGGAATCACCGGCAGGATCTATCTGATGTGTGGTGTGAAACAGATCTTTTGCACTTGTTACGAAAGAACTTCACTAGCTAGGTAGTTGCGTGCACACATTGTACCCTATCACAATAACTGGCTCGGATGCCTATTATACGAATTTTCCTTGGCCGGTACAGAAAGTGGTCCATGGTAGGCTCTAGCTCTCCTTGCGTCGATTTTGTAATGGTGATGGGACGGATGAGTACATACGAGCTTGGGCATTTCCAAGATTTCGCTGATTGTATGAGTCAAACATTGACTCTGTTGAACGAATCGGAGTGTCGAAATTTTTGTCTGGAATAAGGCATGCTATACTTTGGATGACTTGGGAAGACAATGATTGCAAATACGATATTAATCCTCACAATCGAAATCTGAAACGTCAATGATGAAAGAGCCGACAAGTCATTTTAGGGCCACATCAAAAACGAGATCGTTGGTTCCGTGACCAAGGCGTCGAAAAATTAGGCTGGAAATAAACCTATAGCTATGCTTTTCGATATTACCGCCTGCCGCATGCCGCATGCCGCATGCCGCATGCCGCATGCCGCACTATGGCCCTCTACTCTAGTGATCACTGGCAAGGAGTTAGACAGACAACTCCGATCGTACCACTGTGGTTCACAGTGGTTTTGAGATCACGATTTCTGAGACAAAGAAAACACTGGTGACGACGCTGTTCGACCCTTACTTCACGCTACCAGCGCAGGTATATTGAGCGATCATACGATAGGCTAATGGTGGCGTAGAGCTATCATATTCTAGGTAAGGCATCCATCCAGGTCTCGGGGTGTCGAGACCGTCTGAGCGCCCAGTTTCCAGTATTTCCTAACACCTTAGGGATTCGCCGACCCTTTGAGATACATGTCTCTGTACGGGAGCTTCACGCTAACCGAAGTATCTCCGAGTTATATGGAACACCGGGAGGTTAAAGTTGAGATAAATGGCACTTCAGACCTTAACCACCTCCGATGCTACATCAAATCAATGATGGGACGGAAACAAAACTGTTCATGCATCCAGGAACACATAGAAAATGTCCCTGAGTGGTGCGATAACCTGTTTCTGGTTTCCGGTCCGGTCTGCATGCACACAGCAGCCTGAAATCCGGATTGGTATATGTAAGTCGTCGACAGCTTGATCAGATGAGTCGTACAAAGTAGTCGTTCATGGACGTGAAGCGTAGTAGTGGGTTCGACGGATTTAGATTTAGAGTTAGTCGTTGGATGATGTGGTGCATGTTCATGGTCTATCACTCGCTGGTGATCGGGTGTCCGGGGGGCCAATGATATTAGAGCACTCACGGCGGGTTAGGACCGTTCTAATTGAGCATTTGTGTTTAGATGCGGTGTCTTCAGTCCACGCGGATATATTACTCAGAATCCGGAGAGTCGCTGGTTTCTGCGGAACCTTTCGTTCTGTCGAAGTCTCGAGCAGATGAAAACCAGTTTATCCCCGAACCAGATTATACCAATACATGTCACGCGTACCGGTAGTTCGAGGCTTTGCAGGTCCGGTGCATGCTTGCACCGGGCAGTCGCAGCGTGCGGCGGCGGTCTCTAGCTGCCACGCCCGGGCCCGGGTGCCCATAGCCTCTCTTTGGACGGCACCGGTCTGCGGTTACCCGGTTGGCCGCCGAAATTTCAAGGGTGTCAATTCGGCCGCACAAATGCCTTCGTCCGGGCGGTAGGCTGCTTGGCCAGTCTTCTGACTAGTCCGATTCCCAACTGGTCGCTATCTAAATTTGGGCGGAACCCGCTAAATCGTCTCGATGGCGGACGTATGGAAGACTACTAGGACCAGGCGCCGCATTTGCTTGGCCGGCGGCCTAGCTAGCTAGTCCAATTCAACATCAATTCGGCCATATGTGCGCTGCAGAAACTTAGGCTAAAAAAAGCCCCCAAGAGAATCGAGTCACAGGATCATATTTTCAGGATCCACAGAGTCAATAACCAAAACCCCCCCTTATCAGGGCTAGGGTTCCTTCTGCACCGTAATACCCCCGGACCCAGAACCCAATTCACTCCCCGCAAGGTGGAAATTTTCCCGTGGTCCTGCCAATACCGAGGGGGTGCTAGAGAACATGTTCTAGAATTTACAATGAAGGCAATCGCGCGCCATAATAGAAGAAACCTGGTATATTGGTATGGATTAGGGTTCGTGGCCTACCAAACTAAGCGTCAAATCTGGGGCATCCTTGTCTATGGTAGGGCATCACATAGGAATTAGGGCTGTTCAGGGCTTTCGTGTTGCTAATAATGACCCACGACCCGTAGCGACTGGCCAGTGCTAGAGCCCGGTCGAGGACCTATGGGCGTAAACGGTAATGACATACAGTTGCCCGTCACTATAACGGACGTGCATAATGAACACCCTTCCGTCCGGGGTAGCAGATTATTCAGTACAGCAGACCAAGCTCTTTGCTGGGGGGGCAGCCAAATATTTCGATACAGCAAATATTCGGTACAAGAGCGTTCGTTACAACGGCGGGCGACTGTAGGTCGTGTCCTCTCCCGGGGTCTGGAATTTTTGCTATTAGAATCGCCTTACTTGGAACTTATATGACTTACATACATTGACCGGTCGAAGACCTGTCCCGTCAGAACCGTTACAACCCCGGTCCCAAGACGAATCATTGGGACCCACGACCCGTAACGGCCGGTCAATGTTAGGACCCGGTCGAGGACTATGGGCCGTAGGAGGTAATGACCTAGGCCTTACCCCCTTCCGAGAGACGTCTGTAACTTTTGCTATTAGAATCGCCGTGGCGCTTATGCGACCTACATTATGACCGGTCCTATCAAAATCATTATGACCCGACCCCAAGGCGAATCGTTAGGACCCCGGTCGTTATCTACACTAGGTGGTTAGGGAGCGGAACGATTGTGGCGCATGTGGACTACAGCCGCCCCTAGGTCAACAGCGAACCCGGCTCGATGACGGGTGGAGACCTTTTGGGCTGTTGGTTGTCAATGTAAAGGGGTCAGTCGGTGTGCTTCTAGATTTGTTGGCCTTTGTTAGCTTCGATTGTACCATTCGCCATCGAAGCGGGCCCATCGTTGACGGTCTAGGGACGACTGTAGGGTTTTGGGTGGGTTTGTTTACTCATGGGATTGAGCGGACAGCTGGTAGTGCGGGTTCTGGAGGGGGTGACTTTAGGTTTGGGTCCCTTGGGTAGAATGAAAGGATGAGGAGATATATTTTGATGCGGGCCTTGGGTTATTTTGTGAGTATGATTATTAGGCGGGTGTTTCTGTTAGTGAAGGGGAAAGTTCAGGTTTAGAGGTGGGCTATTATTGGGTTCCCTATGACTATACATTTTATGATGATTGACTTATTACACAGGGAATTAAGTATACATCCTCTTTATCTCAACGGTTTTTGACGAACTAGACGTTATGAAAGTATGTTTATGCCGGGCGTATGAAATAACTCATTATCCGTTTCTCCTATCTAAGGCTGTATATATTCGCAACCCTCACTGGTGCCTAGCTCTATTTATAAGGGGAATTGCATATTTTGGATTTGGGGGGGGGAGGGGAGGTATATAAATCGACCTATGGAGTCCCGAAACTCAGCGACTCCACCTACATCACTCGCCTTGATGGATTATTATAATATATCTCCCCAATTCTCGAGACATAGTAGTAGATTTCACCACATAAGCTAAACAGAGGAACCATAAGACCGATAATACAATATAGCATTATATAGGGTTAGGGTTCAATGTAACATAGTCTGCATGCATTAAAACTTGGTTACTAATACTGGCCCTACAGTGTCGACGAGTTGTAATCAAATCAGGGCAGAAGTAGAACTCTCTTAACTTTATGTTGGCCTGCACGTGCCCGTGATAAGTGAAGGTTCTGGCGGTCGGGGGGTTTGGACCGGTTGGGCTTTAATTTGGTTGGGCTTTGGATTTTGGTAGCAATTGCGCATAGCGGTCAAAGGGGAGCCGAAGAGGTCTTGTGCTACGCCCAAACAGTGTCAGTGGAGTGTAGTTAGGAGCGCATAACATTCACTTTGTTGAGCGCTGCGGTAGTGAGGTGGGTGCTAGCTTTCGAGACACAGGTGCTAAACCCTGAGGGGCCAATCATGGGGAGACGCTTCTTACTTCATGGTTAGGGATTTGCGCAGGCCTGAGGTCGAAGCTACCTCCCCCATCCAGCAATATCGAGGCTTTTGGGTCCCTTTGTTCTGCCGAAAGTATAGCTGAGAAGGAGGAGGTTTGAGACGAGGTATCATGGCTAGGTGGTTGGGCACTGAAATGTGTCTTTTATTGTGAAGGAACACTTCTTCAACGAATAGTCTTACGGGCTAGTTGTTAATATTCTTGTAGTAATATACAGCCCATGGTCTAGATCAAGAATACACTCTACTACTATAGCTATGTATGTACGATGAAGCCTTTCTGCTTCGCGGAAAGCCGTGAAGTCAACTTACTGGATCAAGCAATGTAAAAACGATATATATTATAAGTACCTACCCACATAACAAATTAAACAAAATAAAAATAAAACAAGTACCTACCCACAACCCTTCGATAGAGTATATGTGCAGACCTGGATTCAAACCCGATTCAAACCCTATACCTATATGTACAACAATGATATCTTCCGCCGGTATACATCAGTGGTAGGACGGATAGTAGTGTAAGCAGGCATTAGGGTAGTACATACATTGGCATAATAGGCATCACTGCAAGGCAAGTCAGGAACTGAACTACATAGTAGTATAGTTCTTGTTTCAAAAGTCCCGGGACAACGCAACCGCGAGTTGCTACGGAGGCTTGTCCCAGGGTTTTTGACATGGAGCTATATACCTCTATCTACACCGCATAAGGCTAACTCTGTAGTAGTAACGCGAATAACCAGGGAGCTCTATTGTTGCGGCGCAAGGCCATGGCCATTTCACGAGTGACAATCAGTGACACAGTGCACGTGACCAATGGAAATCTTACCCTTTTTTTTTTTTTGTTCATCAATTGGGGGCATCTTATCATAAATCACCGTAGCTCATGGGCAAGTAACCCGCCGAGTCCTACATACCTGCAAGAAAGGATGAATTTCCCTCCGAGAGACATAGCGTATCCCGCCTCTGTGCCCCTTAATCGCAGCTTGGTCGATATCTAATCTGTTCCGGTAGACGAGTGATCGATCATGATGCTGTTACTAATCCCATCCGTTCGGAATTCCGGGTACTAAGACTTGGCGGTGAGAGCTAAGCCTGATTTGGGGAGTGTACAGGGATCTGGTGGGAATGTTTTGGTGGAATGGAGAGTAAAGATTGTACTGATGAACGTGGGGTTAACGGGGGCCCGGATTTAATGCCCGGGGTTATATTTGGAGAAGAGAAAAGAATGTTCTGAGGACTAATTAGTAGGGAGGGAAAAGGTATAAAGGGGGAAAGATATCTGTTGAAGGGACATAATATCAGACACTCACATTCAATTACTATACTACTACCAGATTAATTCGATTACTACTCTACTACTTCTTGTAACTAGCTTCACTTCAATATTATTGCAATGGCACCAGCAC
Organism: Morchella sp. 2016-41; assembly: GCA_024713855.1. NCBI lineage: Eukaryota > Fungi > Ascomycota > Pezizomycetes > Pezizales > Morchellaceae > Morchella > Morchella sp. 2016-41. The sequence continues at coordinate 3,450,175 of JAMGZD010000003.1, forward strand.
AACTTCCCACCCGTACGCTAGGAAAGAATGGGCCTCAAGTCCCCGCAATCGGTTTGGGCCTTATGGTTCGTAAACAGATAACTATACAGTTTATACTAGTATTCGTTCTAATACTGACATTATAATTTAGGGTCTCTCCATGGCCTATGGAGCAGTTGAGAGCGACGAAGAGCGCCTAAAATTCCTTGACTATGCCCATGAACAGGGCGAGACCTTCTGGGACTCCTCAGACATCTACGGCGACAACGAAACTCTCATCGGCAAATGGTTCGCAACTCGCCCCGGAAAGCGTGAAGACATCTTCCTCGCCACAAAATTCGGTGTACGTAACTCTCTTCTGTGTCCAATCTCTGTGCCATTACTTACATTGTCTATGGCATGCACAGATTAAAGTGGACCCAATAACATACGCCATGTCCGCCAATGGCTCGCCGGAATACGTCCACTCCGCCTTCAACACATCACTGTCAAAGCTCGGAGTGCCCTCAGTAGATCTCTACTATGTTCACCGCATCGACGCCTCAACCCCCATCGAGCACACCGTCGGCGCAATGGCAGAGCTTGTCGCAGCCGGAAAAGTAAAATACCTCGGTCTGTCCGAGTGCTCCGCTGACACACTCCGCCGCGCATATGCCGTGCACCCTATTGCCTGCGTGCAGGTCGAGTACAGCCCCTTCGCGCTCGATATTGAGAAGCCACAGGTGGACCTCTTACGGGCGTGCCGTGAGCTCGGCGTATCAATTGTGTGCTATAGCCCGCTAGGGAGAGGTATAATGACAGGGCAGATCAGGAGTAGGGACCAGTTCGAGCCGACAGACTGCAGGCAGTTCTACCCAAGATTCAGCGAAGAGAACTTTCCCAAGAACCTGGAGCTTGTGGATAAGGTGAACGAGATTGCGGAGAAGAAGGGAATCACACCGGGGCAGGCCACCTTGGCGTGGATCTTGGCGCAGGGGGTCGATTTTATTCCTTTGCCAGGGTAGGTTCTGGAATTCATCTGTGGTTTTTCCCCCCCTTCTCTTTCTAATTGGTTGGCTGATATGGGAATAGAACCAAGAAGGCGAAATATCTCAAGGAGAATATCGACGCCATCCATGTACAGTTGACACCCGAGGAGGTCACAAAAATCAGGGAATATTGCGAGAACTGTGAGCCCGCTGGTGAAAGAGCAGCTGAACAAATGAACAACATGGACTATGGCGACTCAGCTCCGTTAAAATAGAGATAGAAAAGTGATGGATGGAGGGTAGTTATCGAGTAAATATATCTACGAGATAGATAGTGAAATATACTTGGTCGATAAGACCTGTGACATATGTTAGTACTAGGACGAGATCATTAGGTTGAATATTCAATATATAAAGACGGGAGCTTGTCGATGTATCTATATCCGAACTACAAGGGCCTGAGTAAAGTGTCAACATGAGCAGCAATATGTACAGCGGTAGGTAATAAGTGATGGAACAGGCTGAGACAAAGTGATACCTATTTTGAGTAAAACGCCACCAACATATGGTGTATGCAGATAACCGTATCTCAGGGCGTTCCATCACTTATTACCTGTCGCTGTGCCTTTTTGATCTCAAAGCTAGAGAAAGATGAAAAGGCAGCTTGCCAGAATCGGTCTATCAAATTTTTGCTTAAAGATGCTCGGAGATGTTAGGTTGAGAAGATTGAGGTAGTCACGGTTTGTTGCAGGGACTACATGTACTTGTAGTAAAATGTGTCATTCGCAATTTAAGCTATATATTGCTTAGGTGCTGTAGATTTATCAACTCTACTGAAAACTGTGTCATGATTTTTTCTGTATTGCAAAATCCGGCAACGTCCTAGTACGGTATACTCGTAATCCTGAGCAAAAGTCACCATTACGCCTAAAACAGGCTAATTTGGGCTCCTTTTTTTCAGACGCAAGACTAAAGCAGGCTTTCCTCCTGTCTCTAGGGCTTATGAAAATGTACATCCCGGACCTAAAGCATCTGATGCACCCAAAAGTAATATATAGAATAATTCCCAAAAATGGAGGGCTCGATCAATCATACTCAGGATAGCATCTGAGCCCGCCCAAACAGCAGCAGATACATTGCCTGTTTTTATTCTATCCTATTTGCAGGCGCTACCTTTCCACCGGACACTTTACTATAGCGTATCAACAAGTTGCACACTCCATAGTCCAACAACATCTACATTCTCCGAATTCGCTACTACTCGTAAACGGGTCGAGTGTTAAGGCCTCGATTGACAGAAAAACGATAAAAGTAGCTAGATTTTTAATCTCCGGTGTCATTATATGAAAGACCTGTCCCTTCTATCAAACCATAGCCTAATCAAAATTTTATTACGGCTACAATTATTTGTCGGCGCACTGCCAGCAGGACGGATTTTTGAACAACAATATATATGTATCGGTTCTGGATCCAATATTCTCCAAGGTATCCGACAAACGGGGGCGCCCGCTCAGCAAGTGTCCGGAATATTCATGGTGGCCATCAGATGGGATACTTAATCACCAGATGTCCGGTGGATAGGTAGAGTCAAGGAATGGGGTCGACAGAACACGGGGCACGAGCAGTTATACTAAGTATGCCTCCAACGTTGAAAGACAAATACAGTACTCATCATAGAGTCGTTTGGTCATGCCGCGGGCGGACAGCATAAGAACACAACCTATTACTCCACAACCGAGTGAGAACTTGTGATCTGATCAGTAAGCTTTCCGCCTCTGGTGTCTAACTCCCCAATTGGGGGGGGTGTTTTGAAGACAGTTCACACAGAAGATTTTTATTAGCCATCTCCGTCCAGGAATTATCGCTCGGGTGGTTGGTTGGACTGCACCAATATACATCAAACGTTTCCCACAGAAACAATTTTGATCACATAGGAGCTAGCCAATTTTTCCATGCATATGTGTGCTCATGTTATTACTTATTCAGGCTCTCTGTTGGAAGAACACTGGTCAGCAGTAAGATTATAATTACACCTCTTCGATCCTCACTGTGGCGGGCACGCATGGCCGAAGTGATAACCAGATAAGGCTGGATCGGACACCATACTACATGTAGTCTACTATCTTGATAGCAGAGGGATTAGTAGCAACACATATGGGGCTAGTAAGTAACTACATATAGATGAGTGTGTATTATATATACATACATAGATATAGGTGAATAATGGGTCGTCTTGAATATTGGATTGGGTCAATGGCCCCCATTTCAGACGGAAGCATGGAATCTATTGATTTCTACTCTCCAAGCCAATGGTTGGCCAGATGGGCCAAACAGCCAGATAGAGGTCCTCACAAATCGCAAACCTCACCCTTCCCCAGCACCAGCGGTCCTCCTATCCCTCTCCACAAACCCCCCCTCCAGCACCTCAATCAGCTCATCCAACCTACACACCAACGTCAGCACCTCCACCCGTCACTCCCACCATAGGGGAAACAAGAGAAAAAACCTACCTATCAACCACACAGTCCGTCATCTCGCTCTCTACTAGCTCCCCATTCACATCATTCCTCAGCAGCACCGTCGCCGCGCCCGCCCTCCTCCCCGCCGCCATATCATCTATGCTATCCCCCACCATAATCAGGCTGCTCCCGCCATCCTGCAGCCCCCACTTCTCCGCAATATGCAGGATCCCCGCCGGGTCCGGCTTAGGCGGCCGGAACTCCCGCGTCACGATGGGCGAGAAGAGCTGGCCCTGGCAGAAGTTTGTGATCAGGAAATTGACTGGCGTTCTGTACCCACCCAACTCACGCCAACCTTTTGTCAGTCAGACCACCCGGTGGAGGAAGCGGGGGAGGGAGGGAGGGTATGTGAAGAGAGACAGACTCAAAGTTCCGTGTACAGATCGCCTTCTGCACCCCCTTCTTCTGCAGATACTCCATCAGCGGCAGCAGCCCCCGCTGCGGCACCATCTTCACCATCGCCTCGCGCTCTACATTGCAGATGGACTCCATCGCTGCCTCCTGCGCGCCGGGCGCCAGCGTGTAGACGTGGTCCAGGATATCAATCGTCTTTGCAATCCCGAGTGCGGCGCGCATCTTTGCAAACATCCATGTCTGTGGCTCACTGCAGTTTGCAGTAGTAGTGTTAGCTAAGTCAATTGCCTATCTCTCTCTACCTATCTCTCTCTCTCACTCTCTCTCTCACTCTCTCTCTCTCTTTTTTATTTTTTACATATACTTGAGCGCTCGTTTTCAATGCCTTTTCTCAATAATCTTTCCCCTGAGCGCCCAAGTATCTATAGATATCTAGCTCCCTAGCTAGCTGGCTACGGCACACACATACCACAGAGTGCCGTCGACGTCAAAGACCACACCGGCGAGCTTGGGCGCCGTGGAGCGCGCACTGAGGGCCGGGTTTAGCGGGGCGAATCGGTAGCGGAGCGGGGGGGTAGCCATAGTAGTAGTGAGCCGTGGGAGGGTGCGGGAGATCATCGCGGGCGCGGTGAGGGGTGGGACCGGGGTTGGGATTGGATGGGATGGGATGGGATGCGGACTGGGCCCCCACGTATCGAACGTTGCAAGTGGTGCCAAGAAGAGTTGACGTCGGTGTGGGTCATGGGAGATCACTCGGTTGATTACTAACAGCCGGTGTCTACCCGGGGAATATGGGTAGGAGTGGTTGGCGGGGGAGAGATAGACAACTAACCTATGTTGGGCATACTGCAACTTCTCTCGAGAAAATGATTTATTAGACCCTTTGTGCAGATAGAGCTGGCTCTAAATTCCACGTGTATGATTGGTTGACGGGAGGATCGGTGCCAATCAGGTTACCGGAATTTGGAGCTGGAGTCTTTTGTGCAAAGTCTCTATTGAGTTGACGTTGTGGATCGTAGATTTTGGCTGGCTAGAGTCGGTGAAATATAGTGAGCGTCAAAAAATTACTGTAGCCAATGAACCATGAAATACCTGGCTATATGTGCATACCGCTATTAAGTATTTCTAAGCAGCTCCCAGCCCTCCTTCATCACATGTACTTATCAAGAGCCCCCCGCACGAGAAAAAGAAAAGAATTAGTGGCACCTCGATAGGGATTTGAACCCCAGTCTCCTCCCTTATAGCAGTTTCACCTACAGGCTGACTTTTGAGAGTGTGCTACATGTAGATGTACTTAGCAGTACACGGGATCCGCGAAGATCTAATCTCTAGGGCTGAAATTTACTAGCGCTTGGGAAGATGAGGCCAGTACTTCACCAAGGCCGGATCTGTAAGGGGTAAGATGGGTCTAGCAGGTAGCCATGTAGTTACTCGTGGGGGCCGAGCTAGGAACGGTATAGAGTATTACAGGTGCATTAATACCCTAAGATACACCCTCTACTTTTCACTTCTTTACCACAAACGCAGACAACAAGTTTTGTGGAAGGATCTGTTGGAATGAGCTTGGATTTAGAACGATGAGTGGTTGGCGGTGGGCGGAAAAACTTGGATACATAAATACCAAAGTACATGTATGTAGTGCAAGAAAAATAAAGAACGTAAAGACAATGAGTGAGTGCAAGGGAAATACTACGAGTACAGTGATAGAATAGGTAAAACGAGAAAGTGAATGTACAGTATCGGGAACGGTGCAAGGACATAATATGAGTACACTGGTATAATATGTAAAATAATGTGATACGTTCAAGTTTACAAAGAAACGACAAATCTATCAAGTATACAAGTATAATCTGCATATGCGTGTGCATTTAAAAGCTTTGATTGCCTCATTTAGAGGGGTTTTTGTTTCACTTGAGATATGTTGTGTTGGATTTAAACGTAGGGGATTGTGCTGAGTACATGAGTGTCAGATTGCAATTGTTAATAGGCTTTCAACCGGTTCTGGGAATCGATTAGTAGTTCGGTTTTAGCGGCTTGGTGGCTGTTAAAGGGATACTTGCAGCTTGAACTGGAGGAGTTTCTGACCTATCCACTAGTACTGATAGATGGGGGAAGTTAGAAAAGACACATAAGATCGAGCCTAAGAGCCCCGACTGACAGACAAAGAGAGAAATAAGCCGCAATCCTGCTTGCCTGTATATTGGACTGATTGATATACGTGTAGTACACGTCCCGGCCGAAGGTTGGAAACCACTTGTACATGTATATGCGGTGTTTGGGGGTATAACTGTGGCTGGCTACTTATTGCATTTCCATCGCTGCACACCGTGCAGGTTGTAATGCGGCCCTCGATAAAATCCCCAAATGGTATGCGAGAGTAGACTCTTTCCCACTAGGCCATCGCGACCCCCATAACTCCATTGTAGACGCGCTCCTGGGGGTATGACAAAACTGGGGGTGTGGCAATTGCAACCACAAACATCGCTCGAACTCAATGAATTTATTCACTACTAGAATTTCATAACATATTGTGTATATACAGGACTATCTAAATTATCATAGGAAAGATATTCTTACAAGAAGACCTGGTCGTTCGTTGCTATATCCCTGTTTTACCCACACCCCCAGTTTAACCATACCCCCGGGAGTGTGTCTAGTGTTTAATGCATTTGAACTGGAGCCTGGCTTATTTGATGTCTTGGCGGCACTTAGCGCGAAATAGCACCCAGCACATGTCATGCGATAGCACTACCGCAGTCTGCCAACTGCTGCAGTGCAAATACTATAGGAGGACTACGGCAGCACAGCGGTATTTGAGCAAAGAGGCGTTTGAGTAAATGCGGTCGGTGAACAGTAGTAATACCGGATTCCCTTGAAGATAGTATTGTGTCAACAACGCATTTGTTCGCAAATACCGCATGGACTTAACTACGTACTGTGCGCAATGAGGGAGTAAAACCTCACTTGAAAAAAATGCTGTATTTATCTAGTAGAAACGGTATTGATACGGTAGCTCTTTTTTGGTACTGTATGTACATGTAAGTATCAACTGAATTCAAGACCATTTACTTAGTATGTAAGCGGCACGCTACCCTACATACATGTATACCAGTGCCTCCGAGCCTAGCTCAAATCTCAACACTATCGTTGCTCACAACATCATAAAACTACATCATGTATCATGTGAAACATACCCACGAGTGATATACCGTGATGCACCCACAACAACGGACACCAAACGAGACCAGACTATGCTGGTGACTATCTCATCCGGCTTGTGTCTTGTAGAGCCAATTCCCTGGCAGCATAGAGACATTCTCGTAACCTCGTGGTCTCGCCCACACAATATATTTATTTAGATTCGATGTCACCACAGTGCGAACCCTAACCCTGCCAACAGCTCTCCACAACCCACATACATGGCCAGGCAGTTTCGATAGAGCAGCCTTGCATCGAGACCGATCTTGTGCCCATCGTGAAGTGACTTTCCCTATGCATTACTAGATGGCTGGGCCAGATAGCCTCTTACGCCTGCAGGGCTGCGATGGGGCGTGGAGTGAATGCCTGCCGATATCTGCCTGCCTGCAGAAGATGAAGGGTGATGCAGACACGACGTCAAGGTATCTCGGTTTCTCTGATCGTGGTTCGCGATCAGCCCTGGGTTTTACTCTGTGCCGGTTGCGATTGGGTGGCGGTGGGCTTCCAATGGTGTCGCGTGACGCTGGGCTAGGGGTTTGGTTGTGGGGGTTGGGAGGAGCCAATTGGGAGTGAGCGAGAGGTCTATACTTGATGTTTCCAAGTAAACCGCTATGGCGGCGATATCTTACACGGAGCCAGCTCCTGTACGCTACGCGGAAAGAGGAGAGGAATTCGAAAGGAAAGACGGAAAGGGTAAAGGGTAAAGGGTAGGGAAATGGGATGAAAAACAGAACTGTGAGTTTCGCACAAACATCCATCAAATCATCAATCAGGCAAAAAACAAATCAGGAAACAAAAAATGAAAACAGAAAGAGAAATAGTAAACCCAGCCAATTGATTAACCAGCCAAAGTTCTTATTTCTAAATCGATAAAAACCAGCAAAGGGAAAGAGAAGAAAATAGTAAGAGAAAACAGCAGTGGGGGCGGGGGGAGGGAGTAAACAATACATATATTAAAAAGAAAAGAGCATCGTAGTTTTTAAACTAACTACTCCCGCCACTATTATCAGCGCCCTTGAGCTTCATTTTTCCCAATGCCTCCTGGGCTTCAGCACTAGGACTAGCCTCTCCCATCTCCCCACCATTGAGCGCCTCCTCAAAGCTCGGTGCTTCATCCCCATCCGCCGCAGGAGCCGCAGAGCTCCCTTCCCCAGAATCATCCCTACTCCCCCCTCTCACAACTCGTCCCGCCCGCGCGCTCTCCCTCGCCCCCTTTGCCAACCACGCCTTCTGGTAGTCCGACCTCTCTTCATCATTCATCTGTTCCCACCCCGCAATCTTAACTTTATCCATGGGGGAGTACACTGAATCTGACGTTCTCCTCCCCGTTGCATTGCTGCTCCCCTCATCATACCCTGGGGCCTCCTCCTCTATCGGCTCGCCTCCCCCGGGAGCCCCCGGGTTTGGTATCTGCTCCGCAGTGACCGGACGCCAGGCTGGCGGCAGTGGGAGACGGCACCAGGTACATACACGCTGCTTCTCCGAGTTTCCGTGGGGCTCGTCGCACCCGTCCGTTGCACAGGTATACTTGTTCTCCAAAAGCTCTGTGCGCTCTGTGGAGCGGCAGTGGGAGCAGAGCCAGCCGTCTTTTGCGACGCAGAGACAAAGCGGCGGGGCCGATGTGTGCGGTGAGTTTGGTGGGTGGGAGAAGTTCGTTGCGGACCAACAGGAGTCGCAGAAGGTGCGGATGCGGTTCAAGAATGTTCCGGAGGTGCCGTGGAAGTCTGATTTCACAATGCATGTCTGGGGTGATTATTAGTAGAGTGACCCGGTGTGTCTGCGTTTGAGTGTGTGGGGGCTAGCAAATGAGCGGGGGTGATTAGGCTTACCTCGCAGACGGGCATGGAGCAGATTACGCAGTTTTTGACATTTTCACCCTTGATGTGGGTGTTTTCGGAGCAGACAAGGGACGTCAGGGCGAGCAGTTCGGACCAGTATTCTGGCGATTGTAGGAGCGTTTCACGGACTGTGGTGGACGTGCGAGAAAGCTGGATCACTGTAACAATATATACCCGTCATGTCAGTACATATAAAAACAGGCTGGAAATAGTTGTGAAAAAAGGAATCATACAGTCGCCCGTCGTTAGGAAACTTGCAAAGCGTTTCACAATCGAAAACTGGCTGAGCATCATCGACAGTGGGTCGAAGGACGGGGGTGGTAAAGGATCATGATCCGAGTATGAGGGAGGTAGCATGATGTGGTATGTAGTATTAAGCGGCCCTTGGTGCTGGATGGTAGTCAAGATGGCAGTCATATAATATTTGAATTTGCCGTATGTTTTAGTTCGTTCGCTGAAACCAATAATCGGAATGGTGATGTTGAGGCGTTGAGGCCGGAGATGGCGCAGGTGAGTTGATGCGGCTGAAAAGGTGGGGTTGGGGTTGCAGAAACGCCAAGGCTGGGGTCCCCGTGGGGCAGTGAAATTTCAAGTGACGGAATCGGTGCTAGGAATTGAGTATTCGGAGATATCAGTCTTTTGATTGAAGCTTTATCCTTTGTGGCACTGAATAAACAGATCAGAGGTTGTGGTATTTTGAGCTGAAAAGTCATTACCATTTCCTCGGGGCTTCAAAGTACATGTATGTACGAGTACATGTAGTTGAATTACCACCTGTGACATGATGGGTAAGACTTTTTCCGGCAACCATAATTCGATTCAGTGAATTGTGCTTAGCGTCCATAAGTAAATCTAGCAAACATGGATAGTGCAATCCTAATATAGCCCTTCTATCTAGTTTCATGCCTATTCCCACTAACACCAAACGCCCGAGTACTATTCATACTCCATCCACTCTTCAGCCCTTCTGACTCCTTCCAATATCTTTTCTAGTTTTCCTCTGACATCTCCCACGCTCCCATCACTACCGTCGTCTTCGGAGTCAAAGTCCTCCTTCAAAAAGTCTCTTGCAACCCGCTCAGCCTCCTCCAATTCCTTTGTTTCCCCGCTTGTTAACCTCCCACATGCAGCAACCAGATCCTCACCTCTTGCAGCCAAGAGAATCAGATCCTCGGCCCTCGAAACAATTGCCGGGTGGATCCCGTTAAGGGCCGCGCAGCAAGTTCCAAAGCTACTAGTGCTCCGGCCAGGCTCCATCCGGTATAGATATGTGATTTGATCTTCCGTGGCCTCTGCATCGTGGTCAAGAAGAACATTCATGTGAGCAAACTGCAGATTTGGGTGCTCAGTGAGGAAGCCGTTTTCAAATATCTCATGGTAATGGGTAGCTGCAAGAACTTTTGGCCTCTCATCACCACGGTCTAAGAGGTGCTCAAATACCCCATATGCTAACCCTGCACCGTCACTCGAGTCGGTGCCCTTGCCGAACTCGTCAATTACTAGAAGAGACCGGTTTGTGGCTAGCCTAAGGCTTATTGCAATCTGCTGAAGGTCTATCATGAATGCACTTTGCACTTTTGAAACACTCTCCCGAGTTTGGATCCTGGTTAGGATTTTATCTGTCAGCCCTATCACTGCACTCTCAGCCGGAACAAAGGACCCAATGTGAGCCATGTAGACTATAAGTGCAACCTGTTTCAGGTAAATGCTCTTTCCAGAGTAGTTGGGTCCAGTGATAAGCATCATACTTGGCACAGTCGGATCGTCCTCGCAAAATTGTGCCGGCCTTACGGTTCTCGGTGGTGTAGCTGGATTGGCTTCGTTTGTGTCCGGAGTAGTCCCAGTATCTATACTCTCGGCCTCATCCGAACCTTTCCCTCCAAGCATATTACAATCATTCTCCACATATGATGACACACAAAGTTCTTGGAGTGGGTGCCTGTTAATGTCAATGATAGTTCTTACGTCTTCTAGGAAGGTCGGAACTAGCGTACCGGCCCTTGGTGATCTTGATGACATTTTGATCAGTAACAGTAGGCCGAGAGTATTTGTACTTCTCCGCCGCCAGAGCCAAGGCCAGAAGGCTAACCATCCTTAGTCCAACTTGTTATCGTGAATTGGGGTTCGTAGGTCCATACCAATCAAGCTCAGCAAGGACAATAGCACAATCTGCGAGTATCTCATCATACTTCAGGACCCTCACCTGTAATTCATGCACCAGCTCAATTTCCCTATCTTCATAGCATCATCAGAAATCACTCGTCCCCTGCTGCCCCACCCAAAGTACTCACCACAGATAAGCCCATACATATCCCCGAAGTATGCGTCCATCTCTCTCATTTGTGGATTCTTATAGTACCAGCTAGTCCCTGTACAGAACTGGAACTCCCAATCTTGACCCATATACACTGGTCTCCCCGCGGCATCATCCTCTCCACCATCATTACTACTACCTTCAAGCGTGGGCACAACAATCAGATACCCCAATTGCGGGAAATAAATCACGTTCAGGCTAATAGCCACATCAGCCGGGATTCCAGCTGCGACTTGGCGCGCAACCTGTGAGAGCATGCTATCCATGCCATCGTACATCTGCTTCATCCGGTCAAGCTCATCGTCCACGTTCCTTCTCACCACAACCCTATGCTGCAGCGCGCTCTCGTCAAAGTCAATTGTGTCGTGGATCTGTTGTCCTACAGCCTGGATGGCTTTGACATCGACTGAATCCATTAGTTTTTTGTAGATGGCTAAGCCTCGGACTCCGCACATCTCTTGTAAGAATGACCTGATTTTTAGTGCATAAAATGAGAACTTGGTTAGAGAGATCCATTCGCCTCCACGACCGCCACTGCCCAAGCCTCTCCGCAGCCCTGAGAGAACTTTCGGGATGTTTTTGATGTTGCGTAGTGACTTACCGAGCGTGATGAGGACATGGGAATTAGAAGGGTGGAGGAATGCAGTCAGGGTATCATGACGGGATGTCAATATGGAGAGCGATAGACTAGGGCGTAGAAACCACTGTTTGAGCATAACATGGCCAAGCGGAGAGCGAGTTCCGTTCATGATCCCAAACAGAGATAACCCCTCCTTGCCACGGCCTTTGGGACCTTGCATATGGAAGTTCGGATGCGACTCATCCTCAAATATCTGCAGCGAACATATCGTATCCGCATTCACAAACCTGCTCCTCGTTAGCCACTCTCTCCCATCACCGCCACTGCACACACTCTCAGCTTGGCACATACATAACATCAGCCATACTCCACATCTCAATCTCGGCCACCAGAATTCCCCCTCCATCACCCTCCCCAGGACCTCCGTCAATACTAGCTTTCCTCTGTAGATATGTCAACACGGCACCAGCACACCCTACAGTAACCTTGCTTTCCACGTTGATCCACCCCGAAAGCCTCAGTAGATTCCCACGTCTCCGTGACTCGGCGGATATGTCATGGAGATCCCCAGGAGTCTGTATTGTGATTAAAGGCCCGTTGGATTCGCCAATACGGATCGAGATGAGCTTGCTTCTGGCTGTATCATATGAGAACTCAGCGGTGGGGCGGATGGAGATGTGATAGGGTGTTGCGAACTCGTCTAAGCGGCCAGTGAGCAAGGGAGAGATGAATATATTATAAACTGGGGTTTGTGGGGCTATGTACCTTTGGAATCAGGATTAAGCGACTTATCAATTGTCTCATCAAACCTCGACGGTAGCAGTAGTACTGTGGGTTTGATATGGAACTTTACTACATTCACACAGATACATCAGTAAGCCCAGTCAAACCTCGCCAGAAGAGCACTTACAAGCATCCAAGCAGTCCGAGGTAGGAAAATCGATGTCCTCCATCAGGCTTAATCTCTGTTCTGCCATCGAGTAAAACGCACACCCTATCTTCCTCCCTCTGTGGTCGACAGCCATGATAACACCCTGCTCTTCATCCTCCTCCTCTTCGGAGACCTCCTCTTCATCATCATCTTCACCTTCAATCTCCCTGGTGTACGGGTTCAGCTTGCGTGATTTTGAAGTTCCCGGGGTAGCAGAGAGGCAGCTTCGAGTGGTATATGAGGAGGATTGTGAGGATGGGCGGGAGAGAGATTCGGAGGCGAATGCTACAGAAGCTGGACGAGTGTGTGGCATTGCTGAACGCTTTCATTAACAGACACAATAAGTCACCTGGATGTTTGCAAAGCTGTAAAGCTATAATGTTTCTCATCACTGCTGAATACTCATTACTATTACGTAAATCTATACAATGCCCGGAAGTTAAAAAGAACACCGAGTGATAATATATGACGCCACCGGCATACCGGACCGTTTCCAAAAGCTAATAATCGAATATTCTAGCAAGCATGAAGCGCCAAACCCCTTAAACTTTTATTACCAAGCCCCAAATATATATCCGTATCCCATATCTGACGTTAAGACAAAGAAGGCCCTTGGTGGTCCCCCTCCATCGTGCTAGCAAGGAGCGCTTCCAAAACCCACAGGCTTGTCTAAGTATCGATACAAAGAAGCGGCCAGCCAGTAAGAGACCACCGAGATAGCAAAATCATGATTAAACAAGAAAAGATATATGCCGCCAAAAAAATTACAGGGCTTTTCTTAGGTCTTATATTTATGCCAGTTCCCCTTGGCACTCGACGGCATCGGTCTATACGCCTCTGTACGCCTGGGCGCTGGATCTCTTGGCAATGGGGGTTGGGAATGCGATTCGTAACCTCTCCTTGGTTCGCGAGCTGTAGAGCGATTGTGAAATTCTGATGGAGGCCCATACATATGGGCCCCACCTCTGCCTCTACCTCCACCCCCACCACCGCCTCTACCCCCGCCTCCTCCGCCTCCGCCTCCGCCTGGTCGACCACCATTCCTATTACGCGGCGGGCTTCGTGAGCGTGAGCGAGGTCTTGGAGGCAGTCCGTGGACCGGCCTGGGTGGCAATTGTTCACGATATCTATCAAATACAGGGTCCCTGATAGGGCTCCGCTGGCGGTATGATGCGCCATTGCCATCTCTATGAGCGTTCCTCGATTTGTAAGAGTCCTTGCCCCGAGACGGCCCAGCAGGGGGTGCGCGCTTTGGGAATGGATCTTCCCTATCGAAATTTCGTAGGTCTCTGAACGGGTCCAGTGTTGGCTTCACCGTCATTTTAGTCCCCACTGCCCCAAATGTTGGATTTCCTTTAGCGGATCCAAGGGTTTCGAGTTTATCGGCGGATTCCAAAAGCCATTCCTGGGTCGCATAAGAATTTAAATTGATTTCTGACAACGAGAAAGAGCCGGTAATTTCAGGTGGTGGGCACCGGGGACATTCATCACCATAATGGTCGCTTCCGGCACAGTAGTAGCAGCAAAGGGGAAGGGATTTTTTCGATGCTTGGATTGGATCGTGACGGTGAGCGGGGATACGACGCCAATGCTGTTTCGGAAGATGATTAGCATAACGGTCTGTGTGGATGAGTTTCAGGATGCTCACGTTTATTACGCGTGGCTCTGCTTCTTCATCCTTCTCAATATCTGGGCAGGCGTGTGAAAAGTGTTTATTCCAGCTTCCGCAATGCTTACACTATTCCCAGAATTACAATTAGTAGGAGGTTCTTTGCCATAATATCCACCGATAAGCGATTGGAACTTTACCTTTAGTTCCTGGCAATTATCTTCCGAGTGCCCCAATTTGGTACAAACGGTACATATCCTTTTACTCTCCGAAAAAGTTACCGCCATTACAGCGGCAAGCTCTCGTTCCTGTATCACATCTGCTGTAAAGTCTACACCTGAAGTTGAGCCGAAGTAAGGACGCGCCTCCTCGAGCCTAAACGGCGGCAGTATATATGCAGAATAGTACTTCCGCTGCCGCATGGCAACATCCTGATCAACGAGAGGAGATTTGCCCCCGTCATCACCTTCATTCTCGTCGAGCAGATCTATAACGTCCCTCTTCGCCAGACTTTCTGTAACTTCTCCTTCTTCATCGCTAATGTGATTACTTTTAGCCTTCTCATCACCATCAATGTCAACCATGTCGAGATCAACGTGGATCTCCAGCCCTTCATCATCATCATCATCGCCTAATGATGATGATGACGTGTCATCGTCCTTTTTGTCAGAAATGTTTTTAAACTCCCCGCCCCTTGGTAGTTCAATTTTTCCATTTCTTTCCGCCTCTGCCACTGGCTTCTTCTTCTTCTTTGGCTTTCGTTTCTTCTCCTTGGTTTTCCCGTTTGCTGTTGCGGAATCTTTCTCAAGCTCCTCGCTGGCGGCTGCTGTGTCAACATTAGAAACCTCTTGGTTAGAAGCTGTCGCAACTGTAATTTCCACAGACCCAGGCTTTTGAGCATCTTCCCGCCCAGGAATTCGCGCGCCATTGAGCCTTTTGGCATTCAATGCGCGTCGAGTGGAATAGTCCTTATCCTCATCATCATTTTCGGACTCGTCATCTTTCACAGCACGAGCACCATTTGAGGAGATTCCAATGTTGACACCACCGTCCTCATCTGATGAGTCGCCTTGGAAGTTTAAGCTTGGAGACATCGGCTGTTTAGCCTTATCAGCTTCCTGTTTCGTGTCATTTTCTCCTTCCTTGGATAACCTTCTGAGCAGCTTTCTCCTTTTCTTGTTCTTCCTAGCTGTCTTTTCCTCTACGCCACCTTCCTCGTCGTCTTCATCCTCTGTACTGTGAGCGTTCGTAGTTACTGGGGTATTGTTTCCGGTACTCGAAGGTGTACGCTTGGAGCGCTTGGAGCCAAGGTATTCCGCCTCGACCGGTTCATCGTCAGTGCCATCTGAAAAATCCAGTGATATAAAATCGGCTGAAGACTCCATTGCCTTTTTGGGGTCGGCGCGTTGGCGCTTGTGATTTGAGCCTCTTGAAGATGGTCTGGAGGGATTTTTAGGGGTCGTGGTTGCGCTGGCTCCCTCCATAACGAAGAGAGGTTCGAAAAGCGGGTAGCAAATGGACCTAGAGATGATTATGTCACGCGCACGCAAACAAGAAAAAATTGTGTGCGATGAAAATATTCAATTTGCGCGATGCTGAGCTCGAGATCTATCAGCGAGTCGTAGTTGAGGTAAGGTGATATGATGTGAAATTTAAACGCGGGGAGGCGAACTTGTTACGTA
This sequence comes from Morchella sp. 2016-41, assembly GCA_024713855.1. Taxonomy (NCBI): domain Eukaryota; kingdom Fungi; phylum Ascomycota; class Pezizomycetes; order Pezizales; family Morchellaceae; genus Morchella; species Morchella sp. 2016-41. The sequence goes on from JAMGZD010000003.1 coordinate 3,466,147, forward strand.
GAGAAGAACTCGGTTGTCGCGGAGAATAGGGCTATCTGTGCAGTTACCCGTCTTCTGTGAGAACGGGCCACAGGAACACGGTTCAGAAGTGATAAAAGATGCTTCACTTTGCAGAGAGAGAGAGACGTTATCATCAAGAGGGAGATTGATGCTCATGCTTGGTGTGGATGATGTCGGGCCGGGTAAGAAGGTGTGTGTATTTTTTCCCCTTCTTCCCCAATTGGTTCGCCTCCGCTTTTTATTTTATTTTTATATGTATGATATTTCTACAGAGCTGGTTGTGCAAGGGTGGTGTCCCGAAATCCCGTCGCCTGGGCAGCAATCAATCAATTCCAATCGTTCTTTTCCCCCTTCTTTCCTTCCACAACTACATGTACTAGCTAGCACAGTAGCACAGCTACAGCTTTCTCTGGAGCTCAATCTCTTTGCATGAATAAAACCTAGAACCAATTGTACATGCCATATATACCTAGGTAAGGTTGTAGTGAGTGAAGAAACGGTAAGGCATGTTATAGAGTCGACAGGTGTTGAAGAAGTCATATCGTCGTGTCTTGCCTGACTCTTTGACCCAGGAAAAGGAGACAAATCTCGCGTGTCCTGGGATAACTCTAGCCTGAGAGTACTCGTACATGGAGTACATGAGTTTTGATGCACGGCCGTTTCTACCGCCAAGGAGCAGCACTTTGGGTATGTATGTATGAACAATCTGGTGTCTGCTTCATCTCACGCATCATCCCTCCCAGTGCCTACTGCGCTCATCATCAATCATCGCATGTTGCTCTTTCGAGAAAGTCGGACGGATCGTAGAAGGGCTTCTCGAACATAGACAGCACCGTACGTGCAGTAGCTAGGCACACGCATAACACACACTCTACACTCACCCACTTCTCCACATCCATCCACCCCCTCTAGAGTCCCCCCCCCCCCAGGTAGTACTTTTTTTCTCTCGCTCTTGCTCTCTCCTTTAAACTTCACAGAGGTGACTAGACCAAGCACGGATTCTTGCTCCCTGTTCCTATTCTCGGCTCACTCGTCCGTGTCATTCCAGTCACTCGCTCACTCCTTATCTTCTGTCTCTCGTTTCTCTATCCTAGACCAAACTCCCTTTTTCCTCTTCTTCTCTCACTTGCCCTCTAACTTCCTCTCAATCTCTTGCTTGTCTGCTCCCCTTTCTCACTTTGGTTCAATTCACCTTTTTCACACGTATATCATACAGTAAAGACGTCTCCCCTTTACGTCTTGAACCCTATCGCTGGTAGCTCCTGTACTTGTCTACATACACTTGTCTACATACACTCCTCATAACTCACCTCCTCTGCGAATCCTGCCCGCGTGCACCTTACCGCTCCTGTCAGGCCAACCAGTCAAACCAACCGAAAACTTAACCTAACCCAACCCTACCTCGCTCACACCCATCCCATCCGCCTCTCTCTCTCTCCCAAGCCTCAGCCCTGCTTTCAACCCGATTTATTCGATAACCAGTCGCCTACTCCAGGCAACTACCCCCACAGCCTTCAAAATTCATTCCCTCATCCTCCCCCGCACAACCCCCCCTTCCGGCGGCCCTATGGCGGACGCCAATCATGCTGGCCGAAGGCGCCGCTCCAGCTCCCTGATATACAAAGAGCCCCCAGAGACGATCGAGCAGCGCTCCGATCAGGCTGCATTGCCGAACTTGAACGCGAGCTGGGTCAACAGCAAAGGTGAGAACAATATCGATACTGAGCGTGCCTTTGATGGCTCGGAAGCTGACTATATGTGCTGGGGGCTACTTAGGTGCTTGGGGAATTCATGTAGTGCTCATTATCGGGCTCAAGATATTCTACGATACAATGCCGGGAGTGTCTCAGGAGACCAGCTGGACACTAACAAACATTTCTTACATGTTTGTATGTCTCTACCAAACCTACCTACCCTTTGCTTTGCTCCACGGATAGGAGGCGGTGGGGAAGCTTTCACATATGGGGTTGAAGTGCTGACAGGAAGACTTTCGGGGGTGTAGGGCTCTTATCTCATGTTCCATTGGGTCCAGGGAATACCATTCGAGTTCAACGCAGGGGCTTATGACAACTTGAATATGTGGGAACAGATCGATAACGGGGACCAATACACGCCTACCAAGAAGTTTCTCTTGACAGTTCCAGTAGTACTGTATGTTTCTCAAACTTAACAAGCTTATCTTGGCCTCTCAAGAATACTCACTGACATTTTTCAAGGTTTCTTATGAGCACGCATTACACACATTACGACCTTACGTATTTCACAATCAACTGCCTTGCCGTGCTAGCTGTCGTTATTCCTAAACTACCTTCGGTACGTACCACCGGTAACCTTCTCTTGCTCGTTTTTTTCGTGTGTAATCAGCCATATCTGTCCTTTCGTGTTTCGGCTATTTCCTGAGTCCGTCCCGGGAGCGATATCACGTGCTCCCTCCCACGTGCCACCGCAATTGAAGTCCAGACTAAACCCCACTTACGTATACGTTACTAATTATACATCTTCAATGCAGAGCCATCGTATGAGAGTAGCTCTTTTTACTGTTCCAGAAGAGGAGTAGTGATAGGATAGCCGTTTTCCCCATTCAATATTATATTTTATCTTATGTCAACCCCAACGAAAGGACGATAACAGTATCAGAGCTGAGAACAGAGCTGAGAGTGAGAACGGGCGGTTTTGTGTTGTGTTTGTGTGCTTTGTGCTTTGTGTGTGTTTGTGTGTGTGTGTTTCTGGTTTAGTGGGAGGGGGCCTTGCTGAGCTGAATAAACAAAAAATACCGGCGTTGTGATTTTTTTGATTTTTCTGTATTTTTCTGCGTTTGTCTGTTTCCCATTCCCACTGCTTCCATTCCGTGCTTTTATAAATCTACGTAATCTCCTTTTTGCTTGTTTCCTTTAATCTTTGTCTTGCTCTTTTTTTTTTTACCACACGCATGCCTTAGTTATTGCTTGTTTCTAGCACTCTTGCAAGTCAGTGATTGGTTCTTTTTTTTTGCGTTTGGTCATGGCCATGCCCCGGTGTTCTCTATCATATCGACCATGCTCTAACTGAATATCTCGAACTTTTCCTTATTACTATCCATTACTCTAGCGGTAGTGTTACCTACGAACAAACTATCATATTACCTGCTTGCTTGCTTACTTGCCAGTCATGGCATGACCCTTGTACTGAGCCTTGGTTAGTAGCTATCAGACTTCTTTTCGATATGCATATATTTTTTCCTGTTTGCCTTTGTAATATACATATTATGGCCGAATGGGATCTCGGAGGGCCGGCTGTGTTGAACCCTGATATCTGATTATAATGTTCACTCCCTCGTGTAGCACCCACCCACTAATCCTCAAAGCTGGGGTATATGACTCGAGAAGAGTGTTGCGATGATATCTATATATGTTTGTAGAGTAGTCTGTGCTACCGGAATGTCCCAAATTGAGTATTACAGGCTCCTAGGCAGGAATTGGTCAATGGAGAGGAGAGTAAGACCGCTCAGTACCCGTACCCTATGCTACTCGGCACAATATAACATTGAGGCCTCAGGTCCCATTCCAGCAGGGCGCTGTGTCACCACGGCGAGCTGCGAGCTGAGAAGTTAGAACTTTACGCGCGCCGCTTTCTGTGGCGCTGGTGTTGCGGCTCCCATCCGGGCTACTATTGGAATCCTTCTTGGCGGGCTGTTGTAAGGATGATTGAATCGAGGGCTAGAAGAGCAAAACCCATACATCCCCATCCCCATCATCATCATCAACAAACGCGGCGCGCGAGTTTTTCTTCGCTCACTCCCCAAAGACGAGTCATTAAGGAAACAGCGCGATTGTTTCCCACAACCTCTCCCTCCTCCTCCTCCTCCCCAACACGGAGTGCTGAAACTTTTGATACAACAACCTCTCCCGCCCCCGAAAAAGTGTGCCTGTCCTGTTTGCGCAGTACGGACCCCTTTTACACTCACACGCTGGGCGAATAGCTTGGTTGCTTTTCTTTTCTTTTCTTTTCCTTCTCTCTTCTCTCCAAAGGCGCGAGTCATCTTGAGATCTGCTGCTTCCTTGCGCACAGTCCAGTCAGCTACCTAGCCAGCTCATCGCACATTACGCGGTTGTCGTCCGTCTTTATCCACGCCTTCGATCCTCCTCTTCCTCTTCCTCCTTGCTTCCTCATCCTCCCTTTGTCTCTCTCCTCTTCGCGCTCACTCACCCACCCACTCACTCGCCACCGACCCCTTCTTCTTCTTCTTCTTCTTGCAACTCCAACTCCACCGCCTCCGCCGTCGCGAGAAGACCCAAAGAAATGAGCATGGCAAAGATGAACGGAAATAACAACAATAACAACCAGGCCCGGGCTGCTACAAATATCTGGCAGGTTATGAACTACCCAGTTCCCAGAGGGTATGTGTGTCCCTTTTACCCTCCTCTCCGCCAGCGCTGGTTGTGTTGAAGGGGAAACATTGCTAACCAAGCTTGCGTGCTGCAGGAAATGTGTCCAAAAAGTATGAAGCATCCACTGAGTGAGAGAGAGTGTGTGTGGTGGTGGTGGTGGTGGTGGTGGCGATAATACCGTACGTGGGTTTGCTAACTGGGTGGTGATGAATTGTCAGGCATCGATTGTGTCGCCGTGCTGCCCGTGCCTGCGCTTCATGCTCAACCCGCTCCAGGCCGCGTCGTCGTTCCTGTGTGACGGCTGCAACCACCACGCGTCGTTCCATAACCTGCGGAATCCGAGTGAGGAGGAGCCGGAGCTCGAGGTCGTGGAGGAGAGGAGGATCATTAATGGGAGCGGGAGCGTCAATGGGAGCCATAAAACGATTACGAACGGGAATGGGAGTGGGAGGAAGAGGCTTGCGGGTAGAATTGTGAGCAAGGATGAGGAGGAGGAGAGCGACAGGGACGGTCAAAGGGACGGCCAGCTGGTCAAGAGGTCGAGGAATTGATCACACTAAGGGAAGGGAGGAGTGGGGGGGGTGGGGGGCGGGAATGGCGTTTTTTACACTTTTTTTTTTTTTACAATGTGCTTTGATATCCGTGTTTGGTTCTGCTTCTTCCTGGGTGTGGTTCTTCTGCGCCTTGCTCCTCCCGAGCTTTTGAGGAGGGCGCTCTCTCATCTAGAAGATCTACCCCATCTTTTTTTCTTCATTTTTCCGTTTCTCTTGTTTCTTTTTTTTCCTTACATTAATCGTGAAAACAAAAATATTGGAGGGTTCTTTTTTCAACTTTTTTTTTTCCGCTTCTTTTTTTTTTAAGATTATTTATTCTATCTTTTTGTTGCCATGATAACATTTTTTTCCTCCCTTCTTCCTTCTTATAATTCTCGCGTTTTCATAAAGAGCGCAGCTTAGCCTAGCCTGGCGCGCCTCTCCATTCCAGCTCGCCTTTCTAGCTACGTACCTAGCTCCTAGCTACAGCCTACATGTAGCCATGCATGCATATACCTACATCATCATACATACGTACATACATGTACCTACCCACAGTAGGTACTCTACTGGCCATGAACCGAGTGTGCGTGTGTGCGCGTTATATACTCTTTCTTTTTTTTTTTTTTTCCCCTTCCCCGGCCGCGGTGTGCGCGTGGATTTTATTTTGGTGCAGTTGCAACAGCAATATAAAAAATCACTCGTTGTCACTCGTCCGACGGTCCGATCTTTTGATTGGTTGCAAGACGTCATCGGGGGCGCAGGCCTAGCTAGGAGGAGGAGCCGCTGGGACTGTCGTGAGAGTAGAGGGTGGGCGGGCGGGCGGGCGGGGAGTATATATAGTGCGCATTATAATATTCAGAACAGAATACATATGATACAGTAGGGCGCTGGAATAGGAGGTCTGAGTTGTAGAGTACCATGTCTAAGCTAATGGTAGTTGCCTAGCGTTGTGGAAACAGGTGTGATGGGGGCCTGGTCGGGTTTTGAATTGGACCGAGTGATGGTTCGTGATCGTGGAGTGGAGTTTGTAGTCATTTAATGCCAGGGGGGGGTAACCCCGAGACTACGGTGAATACATGATCAACTGGATTTGACGGGTTTCTAGCTTGAGGTATTGCCCTGCTCTAGGATAGGAATAAAGGTAGGTACATGTAGTTTAACTTGGCTGTGTCTAGGGCCGGAGGTGGGGAGCGTACAGGCTGGGTATGGGGCTCCATATATGTATGTCCGCTTTCCATGTTTCACAAGGGGGCGAGGGGGTGGGCACTATCCCCATCACCCTGTCCCTCTGTGTTTCTGGGCTTTGCCGAGAGTCTTAGAAGCGAATTTACTTTTATACCACGTCGGCTCTCTGTTGGTCCTTGCTGGCTGTCCCTGTCTCCCTCATTGGCTCTCCTTCTTCCTCTTTGGCTCCCTGCCCCTGATGGCTCTGCTTCTCGCTGGCCGTCTTTTTCCCTGTCTCTGTCCCGCCTTCGCCCCGTGTTTTTCCTTGCCCCCCCCCCCCCTCCCTTCATAGGCTCAAGGGCCGGTTATAAGCTTCTCCCTGCTCCTGGGCTTTACCGAGGAACCGAGAGAAGCGCGCTTTCTTCGACTCTATGGATTGAACGGGGTTTGGCTTTTTACTTTTGTCTCTCCTCTTCTCGGGCAACTATTCTTTTTGTCTTTTTTTTCGCCGATCTATCCACGGGGCGGCTAGGATTCCCGTTATCATGTGCTTCACTCCTCCATATATATATCTCTGCAGCTGCCTTCGATCTCTCCTTATATTACTTCTCTCCCTCGTCACTCCACCTTGTAGACCCGGCTCCCGCTACTGCCACTACTCTCTTTTTATATATTCCAAAATCGCAGAAAGCAATGTCAGCCAAACATTCGCAGTTTTTGGTGCCACACACGCAGGGTAGATGTTTAGCGAGTGATATTCCATGAGCCAAGACAAGATACTGGCGGCCAAACATCTGAACCACTCGGGGGTGGATTGATGCGAGGTCATCTCTTGATTGTCTCGAGAAAGCCTCGATGCCGTGTAGCAGGTATTTTGGGATCGTCGTTAGGCTAGAGTCCCAAGTGATGGTGGCCACAGCTAATTAGCCACACGTTGTTATCGTCGGAAACCAGCACGCTAGTATATAAAGAGGAGGGATTTGACAGCTCGCAATCATCTCAGATACAAACGATTCAAGAAGCCCATCTCATACACTACTTTTGACACATCCCACAGCGGGGTACATGCATGTGTGTATATACCAAACCTTTGGGAGCTAGCGCTAAGGCCGAGACCAACCGCATTATGGAGCAATTAATCTCCCATCCAACCAAGCATCGACGTTCGAATCAAGAACCCAGCTTTAGCGTTAGGTTAGCCTAAGTTATATAGACCTCACTCCCTCGAGAGAGGAGTAAAGCCACCACTGCGTAGGTGCTTCAACGTCGGTATCCAGCCAGCAATATCGCTGGAAACCAAAAAAACACATATATATACAACTGCAGCCCATTGAGCCGATCTCATAAGCGGATGCATACAGCTCTGGCTGTAGAAGATAGCGCTGGGGAGGCTTGGTTACTTTGGGGACTCAGATGTGTTCGTCCACGTATAAGCCATCGTATTCAAGCAGTGTAGCCCGGCCGCGAGGATGCTCGAGGCGGGGGTTAGGAGTGTCCTTGAGATCCCCCCGTCCTTGCTGATTGACCTCTATATATCGGCCTTGTGCGTGTCTGCGCGGTGCGACACTGCTACTTTGGGCTTCAAGGTACCCCGTGGAGCCCCGAGGGGCCTCGAAGATGATAAAAGAACGAGGCGACCCGGTAGCGCAGAAATCTTGAAAATGAAATATATGTTTTTTTATTCATGACCTTATACTCGCTGTTGGGGTATGTACATATTGTAGTCAAGAACCGCCCTTGGGAGCTCAAGTCTAGATCTAAGAATAAGCATTACCCTCGGGGGGCTTCTTGTCTTTTTGGCCCACTGACTGCGACGTACACGTGTGTGTCATCGGGAACATGTCTTTGAAGCAAGGATACAATGGCGCTCGTCCTCATGGGGGCCGAGATCTTGTACTTACACAGCTATGGCCTTCCAAATCTCTGGGTCTTGTTTGCATCTCTGGTGCGGGCGGCCAGGATTGGGGCCCAGGCTATGGCCATGACGGGGGCGGCGGAGAGGAGATATGAAACCGGCACTCGAAATCGTTGTGGAAACAGAGGGTCTTCCAAACTTTCATCTTCACGGAGAAAAAATCAGTCGGCGGACACAGGCGGCCATAATCTAACTGGCTATGGGGGGGGGGGGGGGCGCTAACGTTTTTGAGTAGGCTACATGTATGTAGATCTAGAGTATGTAACCACACCTTAATCCGCCACGTGGGACACATACCGGCCTCCCACATAAATAAAATAAAATAATACCAGCGCCACGCCCACCGATCAAGCTTACAGTTGATACTTCTCTGGCGAATACATAGTGGTGATCTGATCTACACTAAATAAACAAGAGGTACAAGTGAAAGCACTATATGTACCTACTCGATCTGCAACCACATCACCCTCTGGGATGTAGGCCGAACGAAAAAAAAAGAAGACCAATGAGTAGAACAGCAACAGAGAGCAGTGCGTGATGCTTGAAAAATACATGGCATCGTCGCCACGCAGATTAAGCAATTCTGGTCATGAAAAATTAAAGGCTACATACATACTCTACATGCGTAGATAAACAGATTGACTGTAGCAACAGGGCACATAAAACACCAGTACGTTAGCTTCGGGGTTCTAGAGTCAGATGCAGGGAGGGAATGCCCCCTTGATCCGCCGAAGCTGCATGTAGGTACATATTTACCTTGCCAGCTCCATCTACGCAAAAAAGTCTCCACATGTATACGTACATATGTAGTATTACCAGAAAGCGCATCTCGCACGCCTAAGCGGTTTACGCCTTTTGAATCCTGGCTGGATCTTGACCAGCTTCTCGCTGTGCGGTCGGACCCCATAAGCCGCTGTTTAACCCAGAAGGAAGCTTTTTTTTCTCTTCCCCGCGGAGTTTTTTTTTTTTTTTTTTTTTTTGTAATATTGCCCCCCCCCCCCCCTCCCCGCGCGGATAGTAAGCACCTTATATAACCACAGAAAACACGTACCGAGCATCGGCAACGAGAGAGAGAGATTCCGACTGCAGCCCCGCCAGAGGCGCCATGCATGATCCAAGTACCGGGCTACGGGACTGTCCAGGCCGCCGTATGGTGTATCGACCCATGACCGGGGTTCGGGGGGGCAGTCTTGTCTGCCTGGTGACTCTTCCTCTTCCCAGGGCAGATCAGATGCCATACACTGACTGACTGACTGACTGACTGACTGAGTGTGTATAGGTTATAGGTAGGCATGTAGGCATGTAGGTATACGTACACATACACCGATCGAAGGGGGGGGGGGGGTTCAGAAAGCATGTACGCAGTAAGCAGTAAGCACTGCATTGCCGGACCCGATCAGAGCCTTCTCTCACGGAGATTCGAGGTTCTGACCCCGCCCCCCCACACGTCATAAACACATTTATCTATCTACTGAGAGGTGAGAACGATGCCCATACTAGAGTACATCCAGCTACACACACATACATACTGCCCATCTCGCGCCATGGCCAGTCAACCGCACATGGAGGAGAGTGGGTGAACGGGTTCTCACCTGTCAACACATAGTTTTGTTCATTCACTTGCTGCCGGACCCTTGTACTTGTATTTCTACATGATGAGCAAATCAGGCACGCAGCCCACACAGCATCCGGCTACAACGGCGTTGCCCACCCACCACCCACCCCATAGGCCAGCACACACCCAATGAGCTCACCACGCCTGGCAAGAAGGGCTACATACCCACTAGAGTACCTACCTACATAGAAGGCATCGACATGCAAGTGCTGCACATGTATGCCAATCGCTGACAAAGTGCCACCGAAAACCCGTTTGACTCAACGGCTCTCAACGTATATGTGTGTGCCGAACCGACCGAGTGACATTACATGATGCCTAGCGCCCCCCCCCCCCTCCCACGCCGCACGCCTGCTGTATTGCGTGCACTCCTCCATGCACGCACATCCGTTTCTCGTCCTCTTCTCATGTAGGTACATACATCGTGCCATACCCGTTGCAATTGCAGCTACGCACCTACATACATGTATGTACACCGAGTGAGTAGAGTAGACGTAGAGTAGCTCCGCGCGCAAACTAAACTAACATGTACCCTTGACCCCCCCCCCCCCACCCCCGTTATGGGCAGAGTACATACGAACGAGAGAATACATGTAGAGTACAAAGCCCATGCAGCTGGGTAGTAGAGTAGGTACATACGCACTCCAGAGCAGAGTACTCGCCAGCCCCCCCCACACGAGTACGGGGTACGGACCCAGAGCCCGCGCCAGCCAATCGAAACCAAGGCCAAACCAAACCCCAAACCCCGAACCCCTGGCTAGCGCACACTCAAGCTTTGCTGGGCGGTTTTAGGTTTTTTTTATTTATTGTTTTGGGGTGGCGGGGGGGAGAGAGAGGGGAGGGGAGGGATGGATGGATGGAGGGATGGATGGAGGGAAGGAGAGAAGGAGAGAAGGAGGGAAGGAGAGAAGGAGGGCAGCAGGGCAGCAGGGCAGGTCGTTACAGATGGCCCGTTCTGTGATTGTGTGCTACGTTGCGTTGCGTGGACAGGCGGCGGGCGAGGCGGCAGGGGAACGAGGGAGAAAGAAGCCTAGGAGGGAAGAGGAAGTGGCCTGGCTACAGCTAGGCCTAGAGCAGAAGAAACGGGGTGGGGTGGACTTTATCTACGTGTGGATTTGCATCTACACCATCACCATACACACGCCCTCTCTCTACGCCCCCTCTCTCTCTCTCTACTCTCGCTCTCGCTCTCGCTCTCGCTCTCGCTCTCTCCCGCTCGCTGGAGGTCAGTTACACTCGTTCTTTGCATATCACTCGGTGTCCTGTCGACATATGGGCCACTGACAGACAGCCATTGACAGACAGCCATTGACAGACAGCCAGACAGCCAGCGAGACAGCCAGCGAGAAAGACAGAAAGACACATCCTGCCTGCCCTACACTACACAAGAGCCACCACACCCGCCGCGATCTACGGCTCCCGATACACACCTCACATATATACACACCTCAACCTCAACCTCAACCTCAACCCCCCACAACCAATGCTCCAATGCCCCCACTAATGTCAACCCCACCACCAGCAATGCCCCTCCACCGCAGGGACAACCCCGGCGACGACGACGACGACGACCCCACCGCCTCGAATCTCGTAAACATGTACTTCCTGATCCTGGCGCTGTTTGCGGTGCTGCTCGTGTGCACGCTGTGGTACTGGCGGCGCAGCAAGCGCAGGGAGGCGCTTGCGTCGCTGGGGGTGCGCCAGACGGCGCTCTTGGCGGATCTGGAGATGCGCAGGAGGCGTGGGGATGGTGGTGGTGGTGGTGGTGGGGAGGGAGGGGAGGGGGAGGCGCCGCCGCCGTATGTGACGAGGCCGGAGAGGGTGGCCGGGGGGTTGCCAAAGTATGAGGAGGTTGTTGGTAATGAGGTGGAGAGGAGGAGCGCTGGGGAAGTCGGGGTGGGGGTGGAAGTGGAAGTGGCCCGGGAGCGGAGGGAGGGGGGTGGTGGGGGTGGTGATGGGGGAGAGACCGAGGGAGTTGGAGAGCGCGAGGAAGAGCGTGGGGCCTCTGTTGCGGTACCGCCGCCTGTTCATTAGGGATCTGTTGCAATGCCCCATTGTTCCATCTTTTCCTCTTGTAATTTCATTTCTTTCATTTTCTTTTTTTTAAATTGGTGTTTGTTGGATTTGCTTTGCGGGTTGGGCTCGGGCTGGGTTGGTTGCAATTGGTTGGTTTTTGTTTCCACTTTCATTACCTCCATATATTTTTCTTTGGGAAGGGAAGAGCGAAGATTGCGATCTCGTTTTCACGGCTCTGTGTTTGTTTCATAACTCTACATAGGTATACTTACAAAAAGGTTGGTAATCTGGCATGGCATGGCATGGCACGGCACGGCATGGGGGGGGGGGGGATTAATTGATTCATGAAATTGTTTGTTTCTTGTTTCTTGTTGTTGTTTTGCTGGAAGCGCTTATTCTTACTGACGAAGCTGGAATGTTTGATGAACGGTACTTAATATAGCCATTGAAGCCTGAATAGAAATAGATAGCCTGTATCTAATGATAGCTTTAGTTAGTGGTTGTTGTTGTGGTTGCGATAATGATGATTATGGGCACGGTGTTGTTTCGTTTCAAATATGGAATCCGATACTCATCCTCATCCCCATACTCACCCTCGTATCTGGCTCATCAAGATCGCGAGATTTCGGTCCTCCCAACCTTTCACGTCCTCACGTGTGTCTCACACTCCGCGAATGAGCATCGTGCGCGGCTCTGCTCATCCCTGCTGAAAGGGCGCCAGCAGACAGCCCAGCCAACTGTTATTTACCTCGGCAGCAGTACTCGGCTTCGTGTCTGCCTGCTGTCAAGTTTCTCTCTTACCTTACTATCTATCTGCTTGCTTTATATTAGCTAACCTCCCCTCTCCCCCCCCCTCCCAATATCTATCCCCCTCGGTCTCACGTTTTTCTCACCCACCCTCTCCCATATATTCCCCATACTTTAACATGTGGCGCTACCCCCGAACCCTCGGAGTACAATCCCCACCCCGTCACCACCACCACCAGCAGCAGCAACAGCAACAGGTAAACTCGCCCCATCCACCAGCACCTCCATCTTCAAGAACCACCAACCTCCACGACCACGATCACGACCACGATCACGAAGATATGTCGCCCCAGAAGAACACACGCTCGATGAGCCCTGCGTCTCTCGCGATGCCACCACCCCCACCGCCAAAGCCCAAGAGCGTCACGATGGAGGAGGCCCCGAGCTTGCACCACAAGACCAGTAACAAGCTCATCATGACACCGCCGGAGGCATATGCCAATTATAGACATTTCAATGTCACCATTCCAGCTCCGGGGGTCGCCCATGTCGAGATTAATAGGCCCGAGAAACTTAATGCGTTCTATAAGCTGTGGGTTGTTGCGTTGTATATTGAGTCTCTACTCCTGGCTAATATTTGGGAGTTAGGATGTGGGATGAGTATGGGTCGATCTTTGACCGCCTGTCGGGCGATTCAGCAGTACGCTGCATCGTACTTTCGGGCGCTGGCGAGAAGGCCTTCACAGCAGGGCTGGACTTGGAGATGAACATGGAAATGGTAGGGGGACGGGCAAAGGGTGACGATGAGGCTCCGATCGATCCAGCGAGGAAAGCGTGGGCACTCAGGAAACACATTCAAGAGTTTCAAGAAGCGATATCGGCGGCTGAACGATGTGATAAACGTATGTTTGTTGTTGTTTTCCCGCGTTTGTTTATTTTTTCGTGGGGGGTGGGGTGAATGGGCCAATTGGGTTCGCGTGTTAACCGCCTCGTGTTGTTTCAGCGGTCATCTCCGTGCTTCATGGATTCTCACTGGGCCTCGCTATCGATATCGCCTGCGCAACCGATATTCGTATTTGTGCCAGCTCAACCACATTTGCTGTTAAGGAAGTTGACATTGGGCTCGCTGCTGATATCGGCACGTTGTCGCGTCTCCCAAAGGTTGTGGGGTCGTTGTCGTGGGTCAAGGATGTTACAATGACTGCACGCTTCTTTGGCGCGGAGGAGGCCCTGCGTGTGGGGTTGGTTAGCGCGATATACGGAAGCAAGAAGGAAGCCTTGGAGGCGGCTATGAGATTGGGTATTACGCTGGCGGGTAAGAGCCCTGTGGCTGTGCAGAGCACCAAAGCACTCGTGAATTACAGTGTTGGGAGGAGTGTGCAGGAAGGTTAGTTAAAAAAGACCAAAGTTCTGTTTTGAGGATTTCGTTTATTGACTTGTATCAGGCTTGCTCTATACACAATCATGGAATGCAGCGGCGTTGCAGACTCAGGATGTGCCAAATGCTATCAAGGCTACCATGCAGAGGAAGAAACCTACCTTTTCAAAGTTGTAGAAAAGAAAAGGTTCTCTCCCCTACCCCGGCTCTTCTCTTCTCAACTGGTCGAATGTCATTCTTGCCCTTTCTCTTTTGGTTTCACTCTTGACTCTCCCTGGTTGCGTTTTCCTTATTCTGGACTACTTTTTTCTTTCCTTCTTTCTTTCTTTTCTTTTTTATTTGCGCTATCATGCTACTAGTATTACTTTTGAAGGAGGGAGGAAAGCGTTGCTGTTATTGCTATTTGTGTATTTCATGAGCGGTGTGAATTCAAATTGTTCTGAGCGTGTCTTTTTTGCTTTTATGGCAACAATGAATAAATGAATAATGTATCGATGCATGTAGTTGTAGTAATGGTATAAGATGCATAACATGGTATGATATAGTTTGATGTTGATTGAAGTTCCTTGCTGGTGGTGGGGGCGGTGTGTCAGCCCCCCCATCCTCGGCCTTCCACGGCCTCTTCCATTTCAGTAACGGTATAAATGAAAACAATCAAATAATAGAGTTTTCTCGGGATTCTATGCGGTAAAGTAAATTAGAAGCTCTCAAGCCTGGAGAAATTGACCCAAGGAATTGGGTTTTCCTGAGCAACATATTTCCGTCGTTCTAAACTCCTTGACATCCATTTGGCAATATCGGGCATACACTGCACAGGCGTAGGACGGTAGTCCCGGTAACCTCCGCCGCTGATACTCCATTGTGGTTGATTCTGGCGATTATGGATTTCAAGTTGGGATGATAGGCCCAAACTGACCCTGTTAGGTGTCAAATCGGACGCCGTTACAGTTTTGTCAGAAATAGTGGTGAAATATCCGTTTTCGATAATGTATGGTGTCTGAAACCCTGGGAAAACCTGACATCGGACAATCACCGAAAGTGGGGAAAGCCCATTTCCCCGCCGCCGGGCAGGGCGAGTTTTGTATTGGCCGGATGCCTGAACCTGGACAGTGTATCTCAACGGTGACGGCTATAGCTTCTGGAAGTATGTGCGTACTGTACCTGCATAGCACATCCGTGTGCATAACGTTATCATCCACCGCTTTCAAGAAGGGGTGGCCATTCCGGCATATAAGTCCTGTTATAACTCCTGCAAAACCATGCTTCAATGGAGCTTTTAAATAGGCTAACAAAGCCCTGCAAAAGCATTGATTACATGTAGCTCTCAGATAGCATAACTCGCACCAAATATCTCACGCGGTAGAGTTTTTATCCGCAATGGCCTTGTTCGGAGCTACTTGTACGATTTCCAGATTGTCGGGATCTCACGGGGATCGTATGCTTCAGGCTCACCCCGAGATGCAAGTCGATGATCGAAGATGGTGGCGTTGAGAGGATATGCAACGAGGTAGGAGCTCGAGAGTGACACTCACCTACATCCCAAGCCTTTTATTATTAGAGAGGAGCGTGTCCAACAATCGATATTAACTGCTGAAGCCCATCATTTCGGTAGAATGATATCATTCTTACATATAGTTTTTTCCAAGTCGTGGCAAATCATGAACGAGTATGTACATGTAGCTTCTGGCACTATGGGACCACGTACGTAGGTACATGTAGGCAATACGGGATAACATGGCTCAAATCGGACACGCGTCGTGGAAAAGCCAAAAGTTGGTCTGATCAGATCAGATCCTCATATATTGGATTAAGACTTGTCTCTTCTTCACATCTATACATCATCGTAAGTCTCTTTCTATGTCTCATCGATTGGTTCTGTTCCACTAATTGGATAACCATAGTCATAGCATACATGCATACCCGTATGCATACCGACGTTCATTTGACAGCCCACAGAGGAAAGAGCCATTTCTTTTTGGCCGGCATACCCCCCCACCCCCCCGGGCTCCTACGCTAGCACTAAATCTCCGTCTTCAAGCTTGATTTTTTATCATCCGTAGTTTGAGAAATCATCGCCTTCGTCTGGTTCTCAGCAGGTATCCCCAATGATGACTTCAAGCTCATATGGAGCTCCAATGGTTATTATCTAAGAGATATGGCATTGAGGTGGGAGGTTTAACCCCCCCCCCGTATTTTCATCACAACACTAACGCAAACTCGTTTTAGTACCGGCAATTTGCTGTCACGAGGTAACAACTACCTCCACCACTATCATCCCATATTTGAACTTTGTGCAACCCCATTGGATTCACGACATCTCACTCGTTACCTATTGCCTCGTGACGTAAAAATATGACCATCTTATGCAGTTGGCTCTTTGTTGGTGACAGGCGTGTAATCTCAACCCCAGCTGCTTCTTTTCTCTCGATAAGAATTCATATGTGAAGTAGATAAGAACATTTTTTTCTTAGCAGGTTGAGGTAGAGTTAAGGAATGGCACTAAGTAACTATATGTCCGGGCGGGCACGGTTAACCCGTTCTGGGCAACGTCGCACGGACTGAAAGATGAAACAGAAAGCAGGTTAGGTTTTCAGTTGGCCAAAGCGTCTATGAGCGTCATCTAGTTCGCAGCCAAAGGTCTGTCTTGCTAGCTAGCTAGGGGTGGGAGATTAGATCCCGGTTTTTCTCGTTAATTTCGGTGAGGTGAGTTATTGGAGCGTGGTTAGCGATGAGTAAACAGTGAAAGAAGTCGGCGAATGATTTTGGTAGAAGAAGTAGGCAGAAAATATAGAGCAATTGGTCACCGAACGGATAAATAAGGAAAGTCTTATTTTCTTTTGGACACTAACTACACAAAGAAGTGAATCAGAGATAGGTTTTGAAAATGTTATTGATATGAAACTTAAACATTCGCAAGGACTTCACAAAGGAAAAGGAAGGGAAAATGCACTGGAAAAACCATTCTACGAATCTCACCAACAAAATAGAGACACTGGCCTTACCTTGCCTAAGAATTTGAAATTAAAGATTTCAGGCCTCACATGCCAATCAGCGCCTAGGCAAGTTAAAAGTTTGTGTATCAATACCGTATTCCAAAAAAAAAAAAAAAAAGACGAAAATCAGAATCGGCTCGACCAATCAATACGAGATCAACTTCCCCACTCTCACCTCCTTCGGCTTCTCTTCATATGGCTCAGAGCCAGGAATCGAACTACTTCCCGATCCTCTCTGAGAAAGTGCCGTCGTAAGCTTCCTACTGCCTGATCTCCAGCTTCCTTCGGTCCGCTCGTGCGAGAATTTACAAGTAGGCCAGTAGTCACATTCGCCAAATCGCAAGAAGAAAGTACAATGTGTTTTGGTGTGTTGTGGTGGTGTCAGCGAGTCCTGCGAGATGAGTAGGGTTAGGAAAAGGATACAATGAAGAGTGGGTGGAAGTAAGCAGTTGTATTTGTGAGCTCAACTCACGAAGGAGCATGTCATTGTTGGGCTGGAGAAAGATTGGCTGCTATAGTGGGGGTTATGTGCTGCAGGTAGGATAGGGTACAGCTCAGAGAAAGAAAAAGAAAATGAAAGACTGAGGAAGAGTAATTAGAAGCCTATGAGAGCGTGTTGAGATCGGGCATATAACAATATTCAATATATGTTAGTTGGTAAGAATTCACCTTTTTATCTCTAAATTCATTATTACACTCTTCCTCATTCCCCTCTTCTTTTTCAGCTACGACCTCATCACTCTCTCCTCTCCTCCATTTACCCCCGACACTCCTGCGCATGTGGGCGTCCCTTTCCCTCTCAGAAATTGACTCGGTGGAAGAGGTGTCAGTAGCTCGTCCCGGTACACTGGTTGAGCCGTCTCTAGTGTCTTTGTGCACTTTCTCCGTGGGAGGGGCGTGAATGTAGAAACAGTCTTTCCCACGCCTGCAGCCAATCCTTCTCTGGAAGTAAGCGCAAGGCCGAGATTTATGGCGTCCACCAACTTCTTCATCCTCTTCTTGGAGTATCATGTGTTGTTGAGACGATGATTCCTCATGTGAATGTGGGTGGGCGTAGAATGGGCCGTTTTTCAAATATTCTTCCGCAGAGGAAGCAGAAGAGAAAGAGGAGTAAGATGATGGAGCAGCTCTAGATTGAATTTCCGCGTCGTCACGAGTACATTCTGATCCTGCAGGGGTAGTGGCAGATTTCTCACAACCCGAAGATTGGGTTTCTCTGCCTTGGCCTTGATACTGAACCAATCCACTGGGTTTTTGCGGTGTAAATGCTACCGCCGGCGCCGGCGTAGTTTCCAACACCGCTGGTGCAGATCTTGGGTGAGAGATTTCTTGAAGCAGAGATATTATTATTCCGGGTCCAGTTGGTGGAAGCACCGTGATTGTCGATGGAAGATCAGCTGCTGAAACGAGAGGGAGTACGGCTCCGTTCTTCTGAAGGAGAAGATAGGTGTAGTGAAGTATTTGGGTGCTTTTGATATTGTTGGAAAGTGACAAGATGTTGGAGGTCATTGTTGGATATTAATCGGCGAGTGACTTATCCGTGGGGATGAGTATTATGGGTGGGAATTGTATATAAAGATATCTTAGTGGCAAGGTAAGATAATAGTTTTCCAGAGTAGACACAAATATATAGGGAAGATAAGTTCGGCTCCTAAAGTAAGGAACCTCATCTCTGTTTGCTTTTGAATCATTCAAGCAGATAATATTCATGGGAGCGCTAGAGCGACCCTGATTACCTACCGCACAAAGGAGTTGGGTGAGTATGTAATGTTATGTGGTATTATGATTAGTGAATACCTAGAGTCTAAAACCCAAGAATTGTAGGACTTATGCTAGTTGCCTTTTTGCCTTGACTGTGTTCGGGCGAGATTGGTTAAGTTTCTGAGAATAAGAGTGTTTTATTTATGTAGGTACACATTAATTAGTTGCTGGATGGCCTGAAGCCTAGCTTGGTTTGCTCCTGAAGTTAGTGGTTTTGTGAGGTGTTGGTGATGGTCTGTGATGCGGATATCCGAGATTGATTTTCCGGGCTGCTAAGTGCTCATTGTTGGCCTGCCTGCCCTGCGGCGGTTTGCAGCAAGCAAGCAAGCAAGCAAGGAAGCATGTCAGGATCAAACAAAAATGGGTGTCTGAGTGGCTGGTGACAAAAAATCCCCGTCCATCCATACATACTGGCATCCATCTCTCCATGGCCCATCCCTTCCCTCCCTTAATCAAATCAAGTATCGAATAGAATAAAATAAAAATCAACTCACACTTTTATCCCATAACCTTTTTTTTCTTCACAACCTTTGACTAAGTGGCTTTTACTGAGACTGGCTTTTAATCCTCCCTCCCTCTCCTTTGGTGGAGCTGGCTGGTACTGTAAGTAGATAGACCGCCTCATGTGGGCAGTCCTGCACCCCCAGTTTCCAACTCCAAAGTCCATACGTGGTAATGTTAGGTACATGTAGTTTTTCCGGTGGCATAATTCCCAGGGTCTGCCTCTTTCTCAGCCAGGTATCCCACTCACCGCCCCCTCTCTCTCTCTGCCCTCAAGAACCTCCAAACCAAACGATGTGACCACTATGTCTCTTCCCGCGTGGGTGAAGTGAGTGGGAAAGCGCGAGTGTGCAAGTAATGTGAGAGTGAACACTAGTGACTCAGTCTTTCCAGACTGTCGGGAACATCGCCCAGAAAACCGCGGCAGCAGCAAGTCGCACAGCTCTCCC
The DNA here is from genome assembly GCA_024713855.1 of Morchella sp. 2016-41. Lineage (NCBI taxonomy): Eukaryota > Fungi > Ascomycota > Pezizomycetes > Pezizales > Morchellaceae > Morchella > Morchella sp. 2016-41. The sequence goes on from JAMGZD010000003.1 coordinate 3,485,589, forward strand.
TGCCTCTTCCTGGCTTTCTCTGGCTTTCTTTCATCTGGAGGAATTGTAATAAATGAGGCTAAAATCCCTCTTTTTTTTCGTTTGCCATTCTCCCCTTTCTTGACACCTTGATATAAAAATTCTCACGGTCTCTTATATCCCCTCATCTGCAGCTCATAACCCCCCCCCCAATCTTGCCAGTAATATCAGTATATGCCACCCCACAAGCAGTAGCGAAAGAAAATTCCTTATAACCATGGCCCCACGTAGCGCCCTCCTCATCCTAGGGATCCAGAATGAATTTCTTGATCCTGGTATCGGCCGTTGCATCATGGCCGCCCCCCCTCATGGGAGCCCGTCTTTCGTCGATAACATCAAAGCCTTCGTCCCGCACTTTCGCGCAAACGGTGGCGACGTCATCTGGGTGCGGAGCGAGTACCAAAAACCACGTGATTTTATCGACCCTCGCAGCAACGAGACTGTGCTCATAATACCTGACGACGACGACTCGTCCGACTCTGAGACGGAGCACAACAACCACAGATCTAGAGGCAATGAGGCTGGTGGATCGGGATCGGGAGCGGGGGCAGGAACAGCAGCAGCAGGCGCAAGACCTCGCGCTGGTTCAAGCCCGAGGAGGCCGAGGCTTGCGAATGGCGCAAGACCTCCACTGCGCTCCGACGCGTTTCTGGCGATTGAGAGCCAGCATCCGCCGTGTAAGCCGGGGACTCCCGCGTGCGAGTTTCACCCATCAATTGTTTCATCGATCAAATCGCCGCCTGATAAGATTATGGTGAAGACGTGGTTCTCAGCCTTCAAGGATACAGGCCTTCTTGAGACGCTGAGAGGGAGGTTCGTCTCGGAGCTGTACATATGCGGAGTTCTCACCAATATATGTGTTCTTGCAACGGCGGCCGAAGCAGCTAAGCATGGGTTGACTACTTATGTGTTGCGGGACTGTCTAGGATACAGGAATCTAACAGCTCACCAGGAGTCATTGAACGTCATGGTTCACGATTACGTGGTGGAGGAGGTTTCGAGCGGGTCATTGGTGAAGAGCTGGGAAAGACGGAGGCTGAAGGCTGGGGGTAATGGTGGTAATAACGATAACGGATCAGCCGCCGGTATTCAATTGGGAGCCACGAGCCTTTCGAAGGAACAGTTGGTTGCGATGGTGTCTGGGCTGAAGGTGGTGGGTGGTGAGAGTACTAAGAAATCACCTGCAGAACCTGTCAAGGGAGTGATGGCAGAAACTGCGGCTACCCCGCTAGACGTCGGCGAATCTGCTCTCACAGCTGATCTAGCGCCGATCCATGAAGAAGATGATAAAATCTTGAGCTCAGCAAGGAGTGCCCGAAAGGCAAAGGCAGAGGTGGGGTGTACTAGGGTAAATGAGGTATCCGCGGCAGGCGCAGGCAAGAACGTTAACGAACCCGGCGATGGGGGGAGGAAAAAGGATGAAAAGGTATATAGAGAACATAGAAAGAAAAAGTCACATGCAAGCAGTTCGAAACGCGACAAGTCAAACACAATCTCTCAAGGTAGCAGCAGTCCTTCCGGAAACCCAAGGTTCGATTCAAAATCTCCGATCATGGGAGAAGGGAATCTTCTTGGTGAGGGCGATTCAAGTCTAGTCAACAATATCCTGCCTCCAGCCCTATCTAAAACGGCATTCGATAGCCTGAAGAAAGAGGTAGCCTGGAGGACCATGTACCATCGTGGTGGCGAGGTTCCAAGAATGGTCGCAGTGGAAGGGGTAGTTGATTCTGATGGTGATGAGAGAAGGTACGCTTGAGATCAGTGAGGTTCGACTTCTTTTTCGCAACTAACTCTATTCCAAAGTTTCCCAATATATCGCCATCCGGCTGATGAATCGCCTCCTCTTCTACCATTCTCCCCAACGGTACAGCTCATAGTGGACTGTGTACAAAAGGTCCTAAACCACCCAGTTAATCACGTCCTGATTCAACACTACCGCGACGGCAATGATTACATCTCTGAACATTCTGACAAGACCCTCGACATCGTGCGAGGATCGAAAATCGTTAATGTCAGTCTGGGTGCTCAGCGAACCATGATTCTCCGAACAAAAAAGGATGCCGCAAAGCAAAAAGCTGCTGAATCAACCTCCCAAGAGCAGTCAAACCGGCCAGAAGGTCATGGTCCTGAACGTACGACCCAGCGTATACCACTTCCTCATAACTCTATGTTTATCCTAGGTCTTGAAACAAACAAAAAATGGCTCCATGGAATTCGACAAGACCGCCGTGAGACAGGCCTCAAGACCGCCCAGGAAATGTCACACAACGGCGAAAGGATCTCCTTAACCTTCCGCCATATTGGGACCTTCCTCTCAGACAAAGAAAAAGAAATATGGGGCCAAGGTGCCGTTTCCAAACACAAGGCCGAGCGACGGCCTGTTGTCAATGGCGATGACCCGGAAACTCAAAGGCTGATCGAAGCCTTTGGCTCTGAAAATCATCAAAGTGATTTTGACTGGGACGCAGCCTACGGCGGTGGCTTTGACGTCTTGCATTTCGTCCCACAGTTACCAAAACTATTTTTTACAAAAGGTGATATTGGCAGCATGCAAGTCCGCATCTGCCTATTGGAGAAAGGAGTTCTGTTCACTCCCTATGAGCTCGAGCCCAATGAAACCAGCTCGCCTTCCTTCCGCGTTTTGAGCCCTCGGGGCACCACTCCGGTGTTTGTGGACGTTGACCCCGAGAAAACAATAGTTTGTGAGGCTCTTTCAATCCTTCAACACATTGAAATGTTCCATCCCTCCAAGGACCCTGAGAAATTCCTGCTGCCATCCCCCACAGATGAAAGGGCTGCTTTTTCGAGGGTTCTACAACACATGCAGGAAAGTGAAAAACTACACAAAATATTGGAAGGCGACAACCAGGCGGCGATTGATACCGAGCTGGAGATTTGGGATGCGCGCTTATTTAGGACGAAGAGGTATCTGTCAGGACCTGATATCAGTCTTGATGATATTGCTGTGTGGCCAGTCCTGGATAACTATATGAAGCGAACTGGGTTAAAGCATCTGACGAATTTTAGTGAATTGGATATATGGTACAGCCTCGGCAAGGAACGCGACAGCGTTCGGGCTTTATCTAAAGAGGCAGTTAGAGATGTGGTATCTGAAACAGAGGGATTAGAAAACACTATGGCAACCTTAAAGTTGGAGTCAGAGGTGAAGGAGACTTAAAGCATGGGGGCAATTGGTAATGATTATAACTTGTCCGATACCATATACTGTAATTTCTTAATATTTTTACGGGCTTTGGGAATAATTTGGTGAATTGGGTCGACTTAGGGGGATAAACTATACATATTTTAGTAGCCGATATTATTACTTCTGTAACAGAAAAGTCTTTGTATTTGCAGTAAAATGTTATTCAACCATTAACTCCTTTTGGTTGGGGGCGTTGCTTAGCTGCAGTTTCTTGGCTTTTACATCTTTGGATCTTATTAATAATAATTCTATATCTTATTCAAGTTAGCAGTCCTACTTATTCAATTTGATTGGGATTACCTATTGGTTATGTAGTAAGGCAATAACCATCCGAAAACTCCGTGGGATGATACTGGTAATCGAATCATGAAATATCACTCGTGATAATACGCGACCCTTATTAGACTGAGAGCTTAGCGGGAAAGGGTTTCCAAACACGAAAGAGACCATAAATCTTTGGAGAAAAGTTGTTTCATCCGGCCATTGATGTAACTTCTGAAGACAGGAGGGCTCGGAGAGTAGATGGCTTGCCCTACAAGGGCCGAGGAATAAATATTAGTGGTGACGTTGCGGGTAGGGGAAGAGATGTACGGACTAGAAGAACCTCCAAGAAGCTAGATACCTTGCAGGCGTTAAAGGATATTTTCATTGGCCCTCGGCGCAGAGGCACCCAAAGGCCAGAAGAGGGAATGGCAATTAATTCCCACCCAGCTGTGAGTGAAAAGTCGAAAAGAGCTGAATTGAGAAGGGTTCTCGTCGTCTATAAAAGAGGGGCAAGCGGGTAGCCGGAGATTAAATGAGACCTTTGAGCTACTAGCTCACTTTGGGGTATAGAGATGCAAGGGGGCATTCACAGGGATTGTGAGTGTGGCCCCGTGCCGCCTCACGGTGTGAGGAACCATCTAGCTCTGGCCGAGGCATAAGGAGATGGGTAGGGCCGATTATGGAGGAATATACACATGTGATATAGCATCTAGAGCGTACATACGAGTAGGAAGCAACAATCTCATAAAAATTGTTTTCCACACTGCTGCTATTCACTAGCAAGTACATTAGTCTCGTGACTACATGTACCCCCTACGGGTATCTCGCCGGATGCTAATTCTGGGATCAAGCCTTACATGTATACATGTATGCACATCTACATGTACGTACCTGATATCACCATCGAGGAAGGCCTGCTACTATCACAACACACATTAACACACATGAACTGCATTTCTGAAAACTGCGAGTTTGTCAGTTATTGACTAGATGGAATCACATCCCGCTGGCAGTAAGATCTATATCCAGCATACCATGGCTTTTTGTCACCTAGCTATGTACGTACAACGTTATCTGCCGCCATATATGTATAGGCCGCTGGGTGGGTTGCTGTTCACCTATCACTTCAAGCGGATATCGTCTTCTACGTTAACCACCCGAGTGAATGGGGTGTCCGAGTGAATGGGGTGTCCGAGTGAATGGGGTGTCCGAGTGAATGGGGTGTCCGAGTGAATGGGGTGTCCGAGTGAATGGGGTGTCCGAGTGAATGGGGTGTCCGAGTGAATGGGGTGTCCGAGTGAGGTGTTCGAGTGGCCAGGGACACTTTTTACGCCTCATCATATCTAAGCCGAATCTCATTTACTGTCATCTTATAGTCTAAAGGGCCTACCAGCGTCTGGGCTGAAATATGATAAGACCATCATGGGCCAATCAGGCCAGTCTTGGGCGGATAAATCCATCTAGCATTTATTATGGCCAATGAGATAGCGCTCCTTGTTGTGTTCAAGAAATACTCGCCTGGTTGTTAATGATAATTCATATCTCCAACTCCCGGCGAAGGGTTGGGGATGTTTGGACTTGATAATGACGACAGGAACTAATACTGCTCGAGCCATGAATTCAAACGTTGGGCTCAAATATACCAAATGAGAAACGGACCACCATTTATGGACAGCTCTAGCTCTGGGCACAACTTGTGCGTGTCACAGATTACAAAAATTGACTCATTTTACACAAGACCTAGCAAGAGAGACGAGGAGAAGGACGAAGACGAAAGAGAAGCGGTGCGGGGATGGGGAGGACTTAGGGACAGGGAGGCGGAAGAGGCAGCTTGATCAGTTATATTTTCCTTTGTTACGATCTAAAGCAACGATGGAGGCGAGGGGTCGTGGGCGCGCAAAGTTGTTACTACTGTAAGTGGCGGCGGAGGCAAGCGGGTAGTTCTGGGGAGTACGATGTTACTGTTACTGTGAGTGGCGGCGGAGGCAAGAGGGTAGTTCTGGGGAGTGCGGTATTACCATAGACTACGGTCTGCATGTAATTAATGAGTTAAACAAAAAAAAAAAAAAACAAGACCTAGCAAAGACCTAGCATAAAGCAAAATAGATTACAAGAGCACCAGAGTTCATCGTCACACGAAGAGAGCCTGGTAGCATCACCACCACCATGGATACGTAGAAAAGGCAAAGATGTTATAACTAGGGTATATAGACCACCTCTGCTTTATATAGCAACCCAAGCGATCATGCAGGTAGGCGCTGCCATTTCGCTGACGCCAAGGCTCATGGTTCGTCACTCGGCAATGACAGGCGGGTAGAAGATCTGTTAACCCCCCGCAGCGTGCTTCTGCAAATCTGTCAAATCATTTAAAATGCCATTCGGGGGGGTTAATCAAGGGTTATGTAACAGGTCAAACGTTATGAAACCACTCCCGATCAAGCCGGGGGAATTTCCCTTCTCAATGCCAAGAAATAGATATCGGATCGCATAGAGAAAATGTTAGAAAAATAACTTCTCTTGGGTGGAAATACAGCAGCCTATAATGAGTTTCTTCGAGTCTTTCGGTTTGACCGTTCTAACCGAAGAGCCCCAATCTATCCCTTCAGCTGTCGCCAAAATACTGACCCTTTTTGTGAGGGCTAAGAGTAGTAAATCCAAGTATGCGATAAGGAAATCGAGATTTTCAGAGAACAATCGAGGCCAGAAGAGGCATGAAACTCAGAGGTAGTCACTAGCGAGGCGAGATGGGTATTTTAAATCTCATTTCCTAGGCCCATAGGCTAATTAATCACTGGGAGAGTCACATGTGATGAGGGCATCACTATACATTAGTTTATAAGATATAAGTACCTAATCTACATCTCTCAAAGCTGAAGTGCTAGAGCTTGAGCAAGTGGACTTTGATAGGTTTATGCAAGACTTATACAACATTTTCGTGAGGGTGGGGTTTGGTCAAATTTGTGCGAGATAGCACAAGACTGGCGGTGGCAGATACATACTTACCCTCGCGGTAAATACAACACATCTCATTTCTAATATTTTCATGGGGCATCACTCGCTACCGGGGATCCGCACTCCGTCACGGAAAATCACTCGGCCAATCAAACGCGCTCAGTGTTTTCAAAAACATTGCATTAATAATTATAAGTCCAAGTTTTCTCACTCCAAAAGACCCAAGAAAGAAACAGAATGTACTCCTGAGGAGAAAAATCCAACTACGACCAAAGTACATTGGTATGCGATCGCGAAGCGAAGAAGAACGCCGCTCATTCCTTCATGATATCAGATATACCGCCAAATATCTAGATGAGGGACGCAAGAGCGATACACCCAAGGTTTATCAAACCGTTCTATATGAAGTCAGTATACTGAGGTATAAGAGCTGGGAGCGAGCATACTTGAGTTGTTTCTCCCTGACAACAAGCAGCCTTGGCATCACACGCCTTGTTAACAGGTACCTGGACTAAATTCGTACACACTGTTAGTACCACTTAAAAGTTTCCGTTACACTGTCAAAGGAAATACTCACGGGCAGCAACCGGCAAGTTAATTGGGGTGCACTGCAAGCCGATATCCCCACTCCCAAACAAAGATCCCAACAACCCAGCGTTCTTCGTGTCGCCCTGCTTCTCAATTTTGTTGCAGCAGTTCAACTGTGCATTACCGCATGTCTGCACTCCTTGTTCGACCGTGTAGTCGCCTCTAACAGTCCCCTTGTTTGCCGCGCTGTTGCCCGCGTTCTGGCCCGCGTTGCCGACATCTTGGTTTCCGGACCCGTCATTACCAGAGGCAGTGACTGCGGGAGCCGGCTCAGCTTTTGCGGGTGGTGACAGAAGAGGGGAAGCAGTGGCCGTGAGTGCCAGGAGGAGAAATGAGAGGACGGTGCTGGCGTGCATTACTGGGGCGGTTTGGGGAGTGTTTTCTTTTAAGTATTAGGATAGTAAGATAGTAGGATAGTGTAGAAAAATATGGTCAAATGAGTGTGGGGTGTTTCTGTACTTGCTTGCGAGCTTAAGGAGAACGAATAGATGATGAGTATTAGAAAAGGGCAAGAGGTAAAGGGTGCATTTTATGGGAATTTTTTGAAGGTGAGGAGTTTGTTTGTATTCCTTGCTTTATAGGTTGTCGATGGAAGCAAAGGGGGGGGTATGTATTTGAAATTACCTTGGTTTCAATTCTTCATCTTGGATGTACGTTCTTTGGAGAACAATCTTGGCTGCGGTATGAGAATTGAATAAATACATCTTATCTCTGACTTATTAGGCCTAGATATACAGTCGTGCTTTTGTGAAATTTTAAATGGCCAACGCGGTGTAGTAGCTGTTTTAGAGGATCTATAGATCCCCACGCGCCCATGTCCCTTGAAGGGTGAACACTTGCACATTTCTCAGCAAATTTCGATTGCAGACGCTGGTATTTAGATGTCTGACTGTGCTAACATGACACAAACAATCACATTATCAGAGCTGATATTAAAATAGGCACGTTATAGATAAAAGAGGTAAATTGCGTTTGCTGTTTATGTAGGTACATAACCATCTACGCACCAAAGCGACTCGACAGATAGGGAAATTAAAAAAGAAATCCACTAAGCAATGCAATCTAACTCCCCGAAACCCAGACTAGAAACCCAAATCAGCTTTAAAGGACACAAAGAAATAGTTAAATCACTCCCAGACATAGTAAAAAGCAAAAGAGAGAGTAATCACTACGTTTTTAGTTTTAAAGAATAACCTCAGCCTGGAGGGGTGTAGTAGTGAACCAAATCACAGCGGATAGTAATGACAACAAGCAGGAATGGACCTTGAAACACTGTAACTCTCTATGGGAGATGTGCCAGTTACATGAGAATATATGGTAAGCCAGAGAATTTCGCTATGCAGTGAAAGAAAGAGAAAGGCGGGAATATTTATAAGAATAAAACTCAAACAGAAAACGCTAAAAGCCTATCCATCTATGATGAAATAGATAGAGTGGAGGAAAAATAAACCTAGAAACCCATTACATGTAATCTAACACGTATAGATGCTTCGAGCCCGATTGAGAAGTGATTATCGTCACACATGCCTATCCACTAAACAAAAAAAAAGATAGAGAAAAAATATAATGAACTAACACACAAAGGTCCACGAAAAAAGCCTTGATATTCATCGATAACTTCATCCCTGGTCAACCGCCCTGAATACTTTTCCCAGTTGTAAAAAGAGAAAGAGGGTAGTAGTTGTAAAAATGAGATACATGTAGATCTTTCAGGTTCTATGCCCTAATGCTCTAGAAACGCGAATAGACAGAGGAGAATGTTTTTAAAATGAAACCCTATCGCCGAATAGAAAGGAAAAAAAAGATAACTGCTAAATATGAAAAGAAAGGAAATTAAAAAGAAATACTCAAAAAACTTCATTTCTCTTCGATTTCCTCAAAAAGGTGAAATTTTTGAACTTGGCCATCGCGCTGGTGTCCTCCTTTGGAGTAGGAGCACGTTGGGCGGGTGCTGGTGGTGGTTCACTGTACTTCAAGAAATCTGCCAGACTGTCTGTTTCCCCTCTATCAGCCCGGGCCCCCCTGGCTTGAACTCCACCCCTGACTTGAGTCCTGTTGCCAAAACGGGCATGGTTCGCCGTGCTCGGAGAGTCCATATCCGTCCAGGAGTCGTAAGGAGTGCGTCTTTGTTCCTCTCCTTGCATATATCGCGAGGAAGAATCATCTTCGTGGGCAAGAGGGGTATGCTTGTATCCCCCAGGCATTTGCGGAAGAGGTGGCAAAGGGAATTTATCGGCGTTCGAGGCGATCGAGTTCTTTCGTCCATTTCTACCGAAACGACCGATCAGGCTGACGGAGCTGTTTTTCTTCTGTATTGTCCTCATTTCTTCGTTCTCCTGTGGTGGTGTAGGAGGCTGAGGGGGTGGCGGTACATTCCGAAGAAAATCCGTAAGGCTCTCATCCTCCTTTCTTTTCTTTGGGATTATTAGGTTTAACGCCTCCATGTCTTCGTCGTCCTCTTCGTCGTCCATGTCAATCGCATATGGATCTTTGATGCGTGTCTGTTTCCGTTTGGTCTCTGGCATAGAGTTAACTGCTCCGTAGTCATGTTGCTTCTTGGAATTATTACGAAGGAGAGCTGTCGAAGACGAGAAGGACGACTGATGAGAATCAGGTGGCACAGCGGCGCTAGTCAAGAAGTTGAGTTCGTTGGGTGGCGTTGTGTTGTTTACCGCAGGCTCAGATTCAGCCTCTGGAAGCTCGAACTGATCAGAATCCATAGTGTTGCGGAATGGCGCGACACTTCGGGAAATACGGCGCTGAGTGACTTGTCCGTCAACATCTATGGGAGGTGTAGTGTTTCGAAAGAAATCAGCAAGCGCAGAGGTAGAGTCGCTTGTTGTAAAGCCACTTGCATGCCGAGCTACAAGTCGATTCTTTGGGCGAGATCCGAGTGAGTCGGATCGATACTGTCTAATTACGGATGGAATTCCGGTAATCCCACCTGGGTTCAGTGGTGTAGATTCATTGCCGGCCTTTGGAGAGGCGGTTATTGAGCTAGGTCCGTACATACGTCGTGAAGCCGGGCTGTAAGTAGAGTTATGAGAAGATGATGGAAGGGATGTTGTCGGTGTTTGGGGCCTTGTTTCGGAGGGAGAAGCCGAAGTGGATCGAAGTAGCTGAGTAAGCGAGGCTACGTCCTCAAGACTGGGATCTTTGGGAATGATAGGAATTGCGCGGGCGGTAGAAGGTCGTGAAGAATTGCCAGACCTGCTTGGTGGTACAGCACGCACCTCCTTGCCGTCTGGTCCAGTATTTCGCAAGAAGTCCGCAAGTGCCGATGTTGCAGTGCGTGGCGTTTGAACTTCTTTCGACTATCGATTTGTTAGTTTATCGGATTTTGGGAATAGGTTGTAACTAACAAACCTCCATCCGCCTTAGTGGATCTGGCGTTATAGTACAATGAATAGTATCACCGCTAGAAATTAACTCCTCGAAGCTGCGTTCTTTGTCATCCAAGCTTGCAAGTTTTGTAGATGGTCTTTCACTATGTAGGCTGCTCCTGCTTTCATCGTCTGACTCTCTTGACTGTTTCCCACTCTCCATAGGCCATGCGATAAGACACTTAAGCTTTGTAGAATTTTGCGAAGTGCCTGAATGCGATGTGACTGGGCGCTGCGCCTTTCCAGAACTTGAAGAACGTCGTGATTTATTTGGAGTTTGAGGGGGTGTCCATGCTCGCACATTACCCCGTTCCGATGGGAGTGATACGGTACTTCCAGGAGGCTGAATTAACGTAAGTTGCCCTAGCTTTCTGTCCGAAAGCTGGGAATGCTGAGAGTACTTGCTACTGGCGGAGGAGGTCTTTTTTGCGTGTGCAAAGTAATCACCCGAAATTTGATTAGTACCTCCAGGTGTCAGTCTACCCCCTTCGACAAAATACTTATGGGCTGTCGTAGTTGGTGATTCATCGTCGGAATCGATTAATTCTGCCAATGTTGTTGCTGACGGTCGTCGATCTGCGGCGCGCTGCTCCTGGAAAGTCGAGACACGACCGTTGGTGCGTATTTCGACGAGTTCAGCTGGTCGCCTTGATGATGATGGTGTAAAACGCTCGAACTTTGGGGTAACGTTTTCAGGATGATCTGAATGGTCACCAGACTTAGGTAAGGGCGATGATGGTGTTTGGGATGTAGAAGGCTGAACTTGAATATCTGATGTGTGAGCTGATCCAATAACGCTATGATGATCATCTTCTCCATCGTCTTCGTCATCGGTAGCCTGTGTGAAGAAGGTAAGCTCTGAAACCCCGTCATCAGGGGCTGGTGTTTTCTTTAGAGCCTCGGCCTCTCCATTCAGATGTTTGAAATCAGCAATTCCCTGGAGAGCCGATCTCTCGGGTTGTTCTTGAGTAGGAAAGTAAGGTTTCCATAACGGGTTTAGCTGCTCGGACGCAGGTCTCACAACTTGAACAGATCCACCCGAGTTGAGCTCCTCTTCCGCAGGTGTATAAAATTCACCATCAATGTCCTCAAAATCTGTTTCTGTACCTTCGGCTTCTGGGGTATCTTCAATGACCGGATCAGGGAACTCCGAACGAATAATGATAGGTAAGGAGTTGTGCCGTTTGATCGATTGGGAAAGCACAAATGGTGCTTCTGTCGTTGTTGAAGGAAACAATACCAAACTCTGTGGGCGTCTTCTCGGACTATCTTCGTAAAACTTTGGAACGTTAGATTTTAATTATTATAGGCAGTGGCTGATAAAAAACTGTCAAGTGAGTAACATACCAAGTAATTGTGACCAGCACCCAGATTGGAAGGAGTGTTTGTTGACTCCACTATTTCCTTTTCTATAGAAATGGAGGTCTTCGGAATGTTAGCAAGTTGTTACTACGATTCCCTAGCTAGATATCGGATACCGACACAAACCTTTTTTAGTTGGTTCTCGACATTTGTTCCAAGTTCTCTGCCTTCAGTGCCAGCAACCTCTTCCCTGATTTCTGATGCTTCAGACTGCGTATTCCTTGGGTCTATTAGGGTACTTCTGCTGCTCATTCTGCTAGCGGTACGCTCAAGTCGCTGTAAAATCCCCCCATGAGGACCAGGTGAGGAAAACGAAGACCCTCTACCGCGCGCGCGTTTACGCCATTGCCTCCATAGCCTTCCCAATGAAGAGTTTAATGCAACTTTCTCTGTATCCAGCTCCTCAACCATAGGCCTTTCTCTCTCAGTTGTATCGAGTTGAAAGCCCCCACTCTCAATCGCAGCGATTCGTTGTGTGAAGCGATTGATAGCGGCGTGACCAGCTAGAAGCAGGGTTTGTTCACCCATGAACTCCAACACAGCTGTGAGCCATATTGCTACTGCTGGGGAAACAACGCCGGGCACGATGCTATTCTGCTCGTATTGCTGGGAACCAACGATTCCTTCGAGGTTTCCATATCCCAAATAGATCTCTTCATCCTCCTCCTCGATATCTCCAAGTGACGAGTAAACCATACACCGCAGTCTGGTCTTCTTCCATGCGGACTCCAAATCCCATTCCGCACCAATTTCCGGGGCTTCATTCAACCCATCAAAATCATCCCCGTCATCTCCTCCCCCGAGGTAAGAGCTAAGTTCCTGATCAGCTCCAGCAACGGCCTCCTTTGCCAACCGGTTTCGAAGAACTTCTGAAACTGCTGGTCGAAGGGCCTTCAGTGAGGTCGATTTTGATGCTGACAGGAATGAATATAAAAGAAAATCTAGGAATTGGTTGATAAGTTTCAATGATGCTGGTGTAACTGGTATAGTTGCTGTTGCATGGCCAGCGTTGCCCTCGTCGTGTAGAAATCCTTCATGATTGCCTGTGACAATTCCTGTGGCTGCTGAAGCTGCAATATATGCTGGCTCCGGAGTGATGTTTGTCAAGGGGTTGGTAAGTGAGTAAATAGAAGAACCATTGGAGCTTAATGGTTTATCAACAGATCCAATGCTTCGACTTCGCGCCCGCGTCGAAGTAGACGACTTTTGTAACTGTAAATCTTCTGGTCTTGATGGTCGATTCATCTTTGTCGGTTGTGAAGAACGATTGGTTCACGGGGGGTATCAAAAATGACCGAAAGGAAAGTAATAACGAATTATCCTCAGAAAAACCCAAACAAAAAAATAAAAATAAAAATAAAACCGAGAGTTCGCTTCCGCTAAAAAAGATTAAAGGAGTAGTACAACAGCAGTGCAGCGACTCGCGTCGGGAAACGACAGGGCGGTTACCAGCCGAAGAGCATTAATGGTGCCGATAATAAATCTTCTGAGAGCTTCAGGAAGGTGCAAACAGGTGTAAGACTAGGGAGAAGGCCCTTTTTGAGAGAATCCGGCGAGTCTTACTACAAAGGCGGTGGGATTGAGCTCTGGCCGCTTACAAGAACCCGCTATCAACCACACACAAATTGGATCTCCGGTAGTATCAATGGAACTATGGTCGGTTTATGTATGCAGAACGGTCTGCGAGGACCGTTTTGAAGGTTGACTCGGGGGGAAGAAAAGGGTCGCAGCCGTCAATCCGTCAATCCGTTAGTCAATGGGGTAAAGTACGGGTCCGGGAGTGGGGCGTTGGTGCCTTCGGGCTTTGAGGATGGCGTACTGTCAAAGCGTTGTGTGAGGCAGAGAAACACAACCAAACACTTCAAATGCGCGATGTTGCTTTGCAAGCCACTGTTTTAGTCAGGAAACAGTCGGAGATGTGGTTGTTAATGTGCTAATGATGAAGAGGATTCTGGTTTGGGCTGATGAGTATTAACTTGTATATTAGGAACTTCGTCTCGCTACTTCTTTAGATTCGTACTAGCAGTATTAGCAGAAAAGGTATGTCGTGATCGATATGATATTCAGGGGATTTGTGAAGATGCTTGGAGTGATAAGTGGTGATAGTCGCTGGAATGTTGGAGTCTATCCCATATGTACAGTACGTACCTACATGCTACGGTCACCACAACGAGTGAGAGGAAAAGAGATGAATCAAACTTTGCGAAAGCATAAATTCAAATTTAGCAGAAGCTGCTTAGTTACATAATGTTTCCAGCTTAACCCGCACTCACACACTCACACACAACACGACCTCCCACATGTCTATCAACCCAGGCAGGTACGAAAGGAAAAGAAGCACAGAAGAAGCTCATATATCTTGATCCCTGCAGAATCATCCCTGACTGGCTTCTACTGGATCACCGAACCTCGATTCTAAAATACCACCCATGCTGAAAAGGAGGGTAGGGTAGACTTATGTACCAGGTCCCCTGGAGGTGATGCTTCTCGCATTGCAGCACTTCAGCACTTCAGCACTCGGCCATCTACCTCAGCTAGCTAGAAGAGATAAAGTCCTTCTCTCTCTGGTCTCATTCGCTTCGGTGCATGGGAATCCCGATTTGGTAGTGTGTGCTACAAACACAACAAGTGCCGTACCAGCTCTTGTCTTTGGATGTCCACTTTTTTGATGCAGCTGCTCATCATCACCTTCCCTCTCTTCTTTCTTTTTTTCCCCTGCACGGAAGGAAAGTGCGGTTGCCAGGTACGGCATGTATGTGCGTCGTGCCTGGTACACGGTGTGAAAAGGAGACATCAAGCAACATTGAATAAGACTACCTACTCTACATGACTACCCAGGAATCAAACGAACCATGATCCAAACTGTTTTGAAGTCTGGGATAACAGAACTGCGGGGATTATCTTGGCCTACTAATTTCCATAACACAAAAAAGTCATGATAGGCTGTTTTTTTCCTACTTGAGCTACACCAGGCCAAAGAGGATCTCTCGCTAAATTAGTGGTCCAATCACCGACCACCTCATCTGACTTTCCGTGTTGATCATTTCTGCTCGGGGGCCGGCAATCGAAAATCCATGGCGGTGCTTTGACAACAAAAAACGCAGGTCGCCGCTCAGCTCCCCACGAAATATTTGTTCCAGAGAATCTGATGCATGGGTCCTCGTTGTTGGTTCCCACTTGTTTTCAGTTGGGTTATTATTCGAATGGTATGCGTGTGTAACAATAACGCCTCTTCACGCAGTTTTTTTGCGAACCAGCCGGTATGATCCTCATTACCCCAACAAGCGGATGAGACCGTGCAGAAAGAACTTCACATCTATGCTAGATGTGACAGATACCAAATTTGAATTGGAACATCATGTTCTGATTGTCAAGGACGAGGAAACTTTGATACATGAGGCTCGACTGTATGACGCTGTCATCCGGCTAGCCTAATCTCGAGGGTATTCTAAGCGCCTATTGCTTGCCCCATCTTAATAATGCCTACCTACATACATGTACTCTACATAGTTCCACGTTTCCACATGTATGCTGAACATTAGTTGGTAGTGTGTACTTTCCCACGATGAATCCCAAATCAGTGATATATTGGCTGTTGGACTATATCCCCAGCGGGCAACATCAGCGAATCTATTCAGATTCAAAGACCCTTAGCTAGAGTAGTAGAGGCTTGGTGCCCCATTAATACTATCTCGATCTATCCCATAGTCCGTCAAAAAACGCCGCCCCCCAGAAAAAAGCAAATTACATGTGGCTTTACTAACAGATCCTGTTATCTCTCTTATCAAATAAAACACCTTTCATACAAATTTAATTCCTGTACTATAGGAGGGGCAGCATTGACGGATGGGATAGTCATGTGGACGGCCGTTACACGAGGCCGCTCGAATCTCTGATCGCCTTCAGTGCATCCAGATAGGTAGCAGTATTGACCTTGCCACTAATCATAGTATCGCACAGGCACTCCTCGAAATAGCTATGTGGAGTGTTTACTCTAAATAGGCCACTCGATGACGATTTTCTTGAGGCTGATAGCCTCGCAACTCCATCTTCGCGCCATATCCGAGACTGTTTAAATCTATTGGTGACTGTTTTACGATGTGATGGTGGCATCGGTTTCAGGGGATGAATATATAACCAATTGTAGATATGAGTATAAACAAAGCGATATATCTCACCTATTGTAGACCAAAGACATGGAAGTTAGTCTAATAATGGTAATCTAGGCTTCTTTCGTACTCGAAACTCTATTCTTCGCCCCATCAAAAGAAAAAGGACCTATGTTTTGCTTTGAACAGGCACGCACCTCTAACGGTTCCGAATATTTCGACTGTGGCTACCTAGCTAAAACACATATGTGTGGCAACTTTGTGGCAAGATTTCTATGGTATCAGATCAAGCGTGCACCTCTTTGGAGGATGCTCATTAAGCATTCTATTATCAATGCTGTTTCTCCAGGCATTAAATCAACCCCAATCAATAAGGATTTAAAGAAACTTACATGGTGAATTTCAGGTTTACACACTAGCTACCAGTACTACTGCGCTACGACAGAAGGCGTCTTTTTCGAACCCATGTCCCTGTAGACGCCGCTAGAAGGCCGTGAAAATGCGGTCTTCTGTCCTTGAATCCTCGGAAACCATCTGCTTACTCGGGGCAGGTAAAAAGCACCGGACAATGCAGGTTTTGTCTCTGGGCTTTTTTTGCAGTAGTTCACGCCTAGCACGCGCATCCATTGGTGAACCAAAAACCTGCATTGTCCGGTACTTTTTACCTGCCCCGAGTAGGTATCCGAACTGCTGGAATGTATTAGAGGTCTCGAACTTTTAGGATTCGGGATTTTCTTTTTCAGAAGGAAATGCCGAGCCGGTCCCTCTGCATTGAAATCGCCTCTGCCGCCGCGTGAGTACATAGCGAAGATACCCCGGGAGCGAGCATTGTTTACCAGGTACACTCTACTATGCTCAACTCTACTTGTCCCTCCGATTACCGAGAGATGAAGCATACAGCGATTATCCCCAGGCGAATAAACCCCTAGGAAGGACCCCAATGATACATGTAGTCTTTCGTCCAATATCCAGCATCTGACGTAACGCTAGCCGAAACCAGCGGGGTACCTATTCCACTGCATGATCCTATTTGGTGCAACTATGAGTACCAATGATATTACGCAAAAGAAAATTACTTGGTACTCTAGTAAAATCTGAGTAGAGTATATACTCGCTATCCACCATAAGAACCTGAAAATGCAGGTGCCGATGACAAGGATAATTTGTATGGAGAATTGTCTTGGTCCATACAAATTATCCCTGTCTCCGTCACTTGCATTTTCAGGTTCTTATGGTTGATAGCGAGTATGTTGCGAGACAGCAGGTATAGGCCAACCAGAGGCAGTCTTTGAACGCCAATATGCAAGTTTTGGTGTAAAATATCCCTGCTGCAGCGCAACATATTCTCAGATTTTACGGTGGGGGGTCTTTAGTTGTGGAACTCGACGATGCAGGAATTCTGAGTTCGTTCCCATGTCATGCATGATCTAGCCCATTTTATAGGCGAAGGCCGGTTGTGTCGTCGGTTGTTTCCTGGGGTAACCCTAATTCAAGTTCCTCAACTCAGAGTCAACTACATGTTCCTGCCTAATTACTCCAACCTAGTCTGTTGAAACCCTAATCCACAATTTATGAAGAAGGATACCGACTAACTCCAAGTAGAGGCAGTTGAGTACATACGCACCTACATATAAATACAGCCGTCTTGGGGGGCAACGACGAAACTAGTTGAACGACTAATAGGGGTCTTTGTCGGTTAGGATAGTGGCGCCCAGGTTGGTTGGTACGCAACCACTTGTTTGAGGTTAAGAAACTTTTTGACCTGAGACTTGGATATCAAGCTGGGATCTTGGTCGGCTTCAATTCAACAGGTATGATTTATTTTATTAGTATTCGTTGGGTGAAAAGACGTTTACTAAGATTTATGATACTAAGAACATTATTTTTAGCTCGCCATTTCATAATTATAAGGCTTAGGTCTTCGGCGCGGAATATCGACTCGGGAAAATTCAAGCCAGTGTTATTTTACTCTCGCAGGACTAGTTCCAACTTTTCACCGTTCTTAGGCTTGGGTAATCCGGAGCATACAGAACATGGGGTAAATTCACTGAGACTTCTGGCCCGGGATTCTGCCGCTGTGCACAAGGTCCCGTAAGGGCCGACTCCCAAAATATTTACCATCAGGAAGAAAGGCCATCAATTCGGGCGAAATGATAAAGACACATAGGCACCCTTACAAACCAGCTCAATTCGGTGTTTGGGACGCATAGCTTTTTTTAAGGGTATCGGCACCAGTCACAAGACTCGGATCTGACCCACTACGAACATGGCATCCCGGGGGATTCGGGGAGTTCTGGCAATCGCCAACTCGAAACATGCATGCTCTACCAGTACTACACATTATGTAGATCAAGGGCCCTAAAGTAAGGGGTAAGGGGCTTGGTACACGATAGCACGTGCTGTTTCTAAGATAACGCGTTGGCAAATTTGCATCCCTGCAGGGACCCTTAGACTCTCACTGGTGTGGCGTGAAACAAAAGAGTACCATAGACTACGGATAGATGGGAATCGGTATACGATAAGCATTGAAAAGTGCATGCCCATATGCCGCTACGCGGGGGCGGTGAGGAACGTGTTCACTCGTGTATATGTGGATGACGATACATGATAGAGGTATGCCTACAGTCCACTCCCATGGTAATTTCCGCCATTTATCATTTATGGAGGCCGGCCACTTGCAGCCTCTTGGAATTCCATTACTGTGCTCTAGACCCTAGAGTATTCAATGCCGGCGAGAGCGAAGTATTATACATACCTAAGCATTGCTATCGGAGGATTTTAGCAGCATGAATTGCGGGCAATTTTGCCAAACGGCCTTGTGATATGCAAGCAATCTATTTCATGTTTATGTTTCCCCATCCTACGGGGGGACAGCAATGGAGAATTCGGGGGCGTTGCATTGCGAATCGTACAAGGCGCGCATGCTGACATTATATCACCAGATTTGTGACCTGAGATTCTGGTGTATCCCAGCATTAATGCATACGAGTACTCTTATATTATCACAAGTCTATATAGCCATACGAAACTGGCGTATACTCGAGCTCGGGACGGTAAGAACCCGAAAATGACTTTTGATGGTGACGACCTCTGATTTGTACCTGGCGAAAAGCTACACCAACTTGAGCCCTGCTTGCAGCTTGCATTTTCAGGTTGCTATTGCCTGCCCCGAGTATGTAATAGACGCATGAGTGCAGGGTACCGGCTACTGCTAGAACTCATAATTATCAATGCGAAGAAGGGGTCCAGAACAGGCGGGCTCATATGACAATCACAAGAGTTTCCAAGCGCGTCCGGCCGGATTTGCGTACCACAAACACAATCCAGTTTGTACCCAGGCTGTTTTCAATTGATATATACGTGTGGACAAGCTGAGTCTGACTGAAGTCTGAGAGCAAGATTACCTCTTGCACATCGATGTGGTATGGTTGATTTGTACATACCACAACGGGATATCATCGGGAGTTTGCTTGCACACACCATTAGCCGTCGGGTCTTTCAATCGGTACTACTTGATTGAATATATCTACATCGCAGCTTGGGCACTACATGTATGTGAACCATATGGACCATAAGTATTTACATGTAAAAAGTGCCCTAAAATGCAAGCTCTGACGTGTAATTACTACTAGGGAAAACAGGAAGTACGTCGGTGCATTGCAGTTGTGTTTCCAGGTACTTCAGGCCTGCGGTGAGTAGGTGCACTGGTTGTTGATAACCCGCCTGGTACTTTAGATTCTTACAGTTTATCCGTCCATAGATCACATGTAATATAAGACTGACGTAAGTATACTAATTGTTAAATATCATTGGAGTTTTTACACAAAGGCCTTACTCATCTCTTATAGAACAGTATCGCCCTCAACTGCAACCGGTTCCTGAGTTTCCCAAGACTACATGTAGTTATAGCTCTAGGGGTAAGCAGAGGTGCTCGAGACCCCTATGACTCAAAACCCCTGCCTGCAGTTTGGGTTTTCAAATTTCTTTTTGTTTTTTGTTTACCTGAGTATCTATATCACCAGTCTCATATATCGACTGGGCTTTCAAATGTACCCCAAGACAATGCCGGGACTAGGTATGAACAGATATTCTGGAATAGTATTCTAAAGTATGTACCGTTGTTCACGGGGTATTGGCGGATACTGGGTGATGGCTAACAGGGAAAAAAAGCCAACTTTTACCTGCAATTCGCCAATACCCAGTATCCGCCAATACCCCGTGAACGGCGGTATATATCTTCAAAGAATGCTCTGTTTGATACAGTTGCCCCACAATATATTCTTAATTGGGCGGCATTCCGGTATGGTAAGCGGATTCTCTAACAAATATATATACCCTAACCGATTTAACCATGCATGCTAATAGCTTCAAGCATTATAGGATAACGTATTCTGCCGGTAGGAAAAACTCGATAAGGCTCGGTAAGAGCATATGCAGGGCGAGCTCGAGCTTTTCCGCGTCCTGTTTTGTTTAAAGTGCAGTACCTAAGGTACCTGTTACGGAGCCGGGCAATGTGTTCCGAGCCCGGGCGCGGCAGTTAGTTCTTTTTTGCCAGTAGAGTACATGTACCTACACTGTACTCTATAATAGTATATGCCTCGCCAACCCCCTCTCCCCATCGCAGCTTACATAACTACATGCAATTAATTAGGATTTTTATTAGTGTTCTACCTATGGATCATCGAAATCCGAACGTTGGCCGCCGGCCTCTTAAGGCTGAACAAGAATAATTAAGCGGGGAATTAAAGCATAGACGCAAACTATAATTACGCCTCTCGTCGATTGAAGAGGACAGAAAGGAAGACACCCCGGTCCTGGAACATTCCCATATATCTCCGGGAAACTCAGTAGGCGCGAGGTTTGAAACCAACTCTGTTAGCTAATTGGGTTACTCGACAACTAGATGAAACGCCTAGTTAAGCTTCGTAAACGCAACCTAAACATTTAAAGTATTGACCAGGATCGGAATGTCTCGATCTGAGTTTATATTCTGAATTGGGAATATATCATTGGTTTTTAGCTCCACCCCGCCGTTTCAGATTCTGCTCTTGGGCATTACTTGGTAGGCTCTGAAGCTTTGGGCTTGGGGCCAGCACTAACCTGGGCCGTTGCGCACGGCCATTTGCTACAGATACTCAGTTAATCAACAACGCAACTACGACTGGCCAGTTCGGAGCCAAGGCTGGCGTTGAGAGAATTACAGCAAACGTCCCACAAGATGGTACATGGTAACTCAAGGTTCATCCCATATATATTTGAAATCAAGCCTCCGTGCGACCTAGCCAATGACCACGGGGCAGCCAACCACTGCCATACCGGCATGCATCACATCCAATAGTCTCTACACGCCGGAGAATTTTTTTATCATAGCCGACCACAAACTAAATATACTGCTACATACCAAGGCTCCCCCGGAGAATTAACCTAAAAATCTCTCCTAGCGCGCCTATGATCTGCTTGCCCGGGGCTATACAAAAGGCTTATTATGCACTATATATATTATAATTTTCTACTGGGCACATGTGCGTGGCGAACTTCCTGATGAGGCGCCAAGTTTTGCGTTTGAGCCTACCCACGTGCGGGCTATATGGATGATACATACAATACGTTAAGCCATAGTGCTTACTGGCTATTGTCAAACGCATACAAGGCATTATACATGTATGTATTTAAGTGAGGCAAAATAGCAGCTGTGCGAGGCTGGCGGGCGGGGAGGGAGGGGTAATCTCACAGGTTCCTGGAGGCCGTTTCAATAGATCTTCTGTGATATAGTGAGATTGATCATACGTAAGTTTTTGCTTTCGTCCCTTAAGATGACAGATAAGGCTGCGGCTTCTCGACCCAACACACGCACTCGCATCTGCACTGCCCAGCTGGTACCTATACTCGTATTTCGCTGACGTTTTTAAAAAGGGCCATTATTGCATACACTCAAAATCATGAGCTTGGCGTATTTTTTGTATGGCATGCAATATCAGTCGCGTCCACAAACGTCAGCGAAATACGAGTACATGCAGTCGCAACTCGATATGCCGGATTGCCAAGATTCGAAGGATTTCGTACGGGATAGCAAAACATCCGGGATAGCAAATGGATTTTGCAGTAAGAAAATCAAAATCCCAGAGGACTTCGTACGAGACAGTAAGGGGTCCGGCGTATTGAGGTCCGGCATATCTAGTTGCGACTGTACACACCTATCTTCTATTCTTCTCTGAAGAAGGACTTATTACAAGACAATCCAGTAACCCTTCTCTCCCCGCCTCGTGTTTCAAATATGCAAGTATGTGCACACAAAGAAACAAAAACCATAGGTTCTGGCGGCAGATGTTATATTAGCCGTGGTCGAAAGAAGGTTCTTCGACATGACATGGTGTGGGCAGGGTGATCCTTACAACCCGCATGGTCAGTAATGCAGGCAGCGTGCAGAGAGTCGGGCGTGGGGCGATCGAGATGAGGTCTACGGCCAGCCGCCAGTGCTGTGGAGTTGAGATGAAAGGGACTTACCATCTGGTGGGCTAGTGGGCACATACACTGCACGCCCATTGTCGTGGGTCCCGCCGAATCCCGGAATGCAGACTCCCGCCTGGGCTCTGGAGATGGAGCAGCTGCGTTAACGAAGCTATAAGAGAGGTCGTTATAGATCCGCGGATCTTGATATGTTGTTCTGCGCACTGTTTGTTCATCGTATTCGAGGGCGGACGCCTGGCAGGCCGGTGGTTTACCGGTATATAATAGATACTAATATTATCATTCCTGATCGGACTCTAGAAATATTGAATGTCTGGAATAAAATCCCTAATCACTGATTGACCATCCGGCGTAATTGTCGGGCCGAGCGAAAAGGACAAGCCAAACGAGTGATAATTTATGAATCCAATTACTTTTTTTTTTGTTTAACTCATTAATTACATATGAATCCAATTACGGTAATCATGGCTATAAATAAATTCTGCAGGTAGGGGAGTCGCAGACTATATTGCCATCAGTACCAATGATTAAAATTCTCTCGAGTATCTAGATCCGCTGAGGTTATATGCCGGATTTTTTGAATCGCTCCAGCCGGTGGATCGGGCAGATGATAATATCGTTCGGCGGGCCCGGCCAGCCAGCGGCGACTCGATTCTTGGGCCGGCATGCGCACCCCACTACAGAATGCGGTAGAATTATTGGAAAAGTCAGAGTCAAAAGAGTGGATCTGTTGGTCTGTGCTCGCAGTAAAAAACCTTTTAAGGGTCAATAGGACTATATATCGGGTTACGGAGAGTCTCGTTCGCAATACTTCTGCAAACCAGTAAGCTGAAGCTCTAGAGATTGAAAACTATCAAAAGTCTGAAACACGGCAGAAACGCCATCTGCACCGGCTACTGAAGATTATAGCCGCGCGCGGGACGACGCCATCTCTAGCTAGGCTCGGACTCTAGCTCATCGCCCGGCTTGGAACGCTGCAGACCCGCCACCATAACTAGAGTCCAAGGACTAAGTCTGCAGGTCTAGTAGAGGCAGTTATATTCCCAGCCGAATGTTTCCAGTAGGCTTCGTCAACTGGTTTTTATTTAATTAGGGGCCCAGTCATTATGAACTGGACTGGGCTGGACTGTATCGGTCCCGGGGCTGAGCTCGTCGTGCGGAGGCAGATTTAAGCTGCACTACTCTTTTTCGTGGGGGCTGACAACGAACCTAGGTAGGTAATTGATGGAAGATTGACTCATGGTAAGAGTTGATAGCTTGAGGGATGAGTTGCTACTAGAAGATTCACGGCGGAATTGATATGGGTTAAGGTTTGTGTTTTGTTCTCGTGCGGCTCAGGGAACGTATACACGAATAATTAGCGTTCGAGGAGGGTGATGAAGGAGATCTAGTGAGGCTCATTACATATGTATTAATAAGAGGGGTTCTAATACTAGCTACATATATACATGTATGCAATACGCTGCTGCTTTGGTCGTGATATCACCGCAGCTGATATCTACCCTTGAGAACAGTTTCTCCCACCTCGAGACCACACAAGAGCTCCAAGGATAATAAGGAGAGGGTCTGGAAGAACATTCTTCTAGTCTTGTGGCTTATAACTAGCTGCTTACACTCTTTAGATAGTCAGTCCTTGCAACTCTCACCACGACAACCACCGTGCAGGACGAAGCGACCAATCAGTGATCGCCACGTATTTCTCGCAACACCACGAGAATACCCCTCATTAGGATTCCGACCAACCAGAATCCTCCCATCCAGTATCTCTTTGGCTTCAACCATGAGATATCAGCAACAACAAGCACGTATGTCACCCAACTGGAGAGAGAAAGAAGCCATGAGTACTATCGCGGCACGACCGCCCCCACCTGCCTTGCCATCGAGAACGTTGAGGAATCGAAGTATTAGGTGAAGGATCGCGATCGCGTCGGATAAGGTGGATGGGTTAGGAAGGTGCTCGGAGGATACGGTCAGCGCTAGGCGCTTCGGGTTAAGATCGCGGAAGGAAAGATCGGGATCGGTTATGGGTTTCCTATTATCGGTTGTACGCGTGAGTCATTGGGATTAGTCAGCGGAGGATTTCTTGGGTATATTATAGGCTCTCCTCGCTTAGTTTCCGCTTTCTTCTTCTTCTTCCTTACGCAACGCCTTCATTTGTACCGCTTTCTAGTTGGTCTCACCTGGCATATCACGCCAGCTGCCATTCCGGTATCTCGTTAGTTTATCAATATACTTTGTTCGATCGGGTATCCGAGCCCGATCTCCTGTCCCGCTTTGAACGTATCTCGAGCCGATCCCGCCTCGACGCCATTAGTCCCGCCTCCTCGCATCACGCCTGTTAGACTTAGTCCCGCCTCGCATTACGCCCGCTAGATCACGCCAAGGCCGACTTACATCGACTCCTGATACGCAATGGCAACCCCATCCCAATGGGGTTTCCCAGGAACTCTCGATGAGTTCCGGGACTCCTACACCCAAAACCCCGACCTCCTATACCAATCTATCCTGGCACAGTCAGTCAGTAGCGAACTTCCGTGAAGGACACGCCCTCACCAACCAAAGGGATGCGCTCCAACAAGAACTAAACATCGCCAGGAACACCGCCACCGCCATCCCCGAACTCGAGAACCAAGTCCAAGACTTGACGACCCAACTCACGGAAGCAAGGGAGCTTAACCGACTCCTACGCGCTCAAGCACCACCGGCCCCTGAACCTGTTGCACCAATCCCAGTCCCCGTCCAAGCCCAGCCCCCTGTCCCCGCTCCTGCCCAACGATCTGACAAAATCCCTGACCCAGCCAAGTTCGACGGCACTTCTGCTCTCCGCCTTCGCTACCCAGCCTCAAGATGATCGGTAACGCCGACCGTTCACCTCCGACCAACAACAGCTCAGATACGCTGATCAACCTCGCTAACCGGACGCAAGACTTGGCCATTGCGCATACGCCTTGGCCAACGGTGCCAACATCAACTCGCCGACATCAAGATCCGATCACCCTCCTGACACCGCGCTTGGGGACCCCAACCGAGTTGCCACCGCGAACGAGAGCTGAGAAACTAACGCAGGAACTCGACTTCTCCGCATACTTCGATTTCCAACGCTTTCACCGATGTTGCAACGAACAAGCCCGTAAGCACTCACACGCGACTCGCACCTCCGGAACGCCATGATCCACCACGCCACCCCCGACTCCCTGACGGCCTACGTCCGACTCCTACAAGAGTTGGATGGACGTATCAGGGATGCTCGCCTCCGCTCCCGTGTCGCTTCCGCTCCTGCCTTCGCTTCCGCACCTCAGAGGTCATCTGCATCAGCAAAAAATTTGGTTCGGTCTGACGTGCTTGGGCGTACCCAGGCGCAGCAGGCGCCATTGGGCGTCATTTTGGGTGCCAGGCGCATGAGAAGTTTTCTTACCTGCATCCATACGCCCCGGCGCAAAACGATCAGCCGCGACGGAACGGAGAGAATCTCTCCGCTCGCCGCTGAGTCGTTTTTGGTCAAAAGACGAAGTTCGCTTTTGACCGAATTACGCCGTTTTTTGACCCCAAAACGAACACCGGTCCACACCTAGCTTCTGCCCGGTTAACGGCTTTCGCTAGTACATTTCGCTGGCAGAATGAGGTCACTCGCAATCGGTACATAGGCTAGACAGTAGTTCCGCCGCAAACGTCACGATATTGATTCACATGTTCACGTAATTCTATGTACATTTCTAAGCCGCCCACCCACCTCCGTTTACTCTTGCCCCCCCCCTTCCTGACCGCTGTACGCTGAGCTCGGCGCTGAGTAGCAGGCTGAGCTCGCCCGACCTGCATGCCTGCCTCCTGCCCGCTGAGCTGCCTGCCCTCTGAGCTCGCTGAGCTACCTGCCCTCTGAGCCGCCGCTGAGCCTGCCTGCCTGCTGAGCTCCCCGCTGCCTGCCTGCCCTCCTGCCCGCTGAGCTGCCTGCCCTCTGAGCCTCCCCGCTGAGCTGCCTGCCCGCCCTCCTGCCCGCTGAGCTGCCTGCCCTCTGAGCTCCCCGCTGAGCTGTCTGCCTGCCCGCTGACCTCCCTGCTGCCTGCCTTCCTGCCCGCTGATCTGCCTGCCCTCTGAGCTCGCCGCTGAGCTACCTGCCCTCTGAGCTCGCCGCTGAGCTGCCTGCCTGCTGAGCTCGCCGCTGAGCTGCCTGCCCGTCCTCCTGCCCGCTGAGCTGCCTGCCCTCTGAGCTCCCGCTGAGCTGCTTGCCTGCCCGCTAACCTCCATGCTGCCTGCCTTCCTGCCCGCTGACCTGCCTTCCTGCCTGCCCGCTGACCTGCCTGTGTGGTAGGTGTCCATTTGGTGCAGTATCTGGTGACAGGTAGGTGTCGATTCGCTGCCTAGGAGGTGTCCAAATCGTGCATTATTCGGTGACTGGTAGGTGTCGATTCGCTGCCTGGAGGTGTCCAAATCGTGCAGTATTGGTGTCGATTCGCTGCCTGGGGGTGTCCATTAGGTGCAGTATTCGTTTACTGGTAGGTGTCCAAATCGTGCAGTATTTGGTGACTGGTAGGTGTCGATTCGCTGCCTGGGGTGTCCATTTGGTGCAGTATTCGGTGACTGGTAGGTGTCGATTCGCTGCCTGGGGTGTCCAAATCGTGCAGTATTGGTGTCGATTCGCTGCCTGGGGGTGTCCATTAGGTGCAGTATTCGTTGACTGGTATGTGTCCAAATGGTGCAGTATTCGGTGACTGGTATGTGTCGATTCGCTGCCTGGGGGTGTCCATTTGGTGCAGTATTTGGTGACTGGTAGGTGTCGATTCGCTGCCTGGGGGTGTCCAAATCGTGTAGTATTTGGTGACTGGTAGGTGTCCAAATCGTGCAGTATTCGTGACTGGTAGGTGTCGATTCGCGGCCTTGAGGTGTCCAAATCGTGCAGTATTCGGTGACTGGTAGGTGTCCAAATCGCGCAGTATTCGGTGCCTGGTAGGTGTCCAAACCGCGCAGTATTCGGTGCCTGGTAGGTGTCCAAATCGCGCAGTATTCGGTGCCTAGGAGGTGTCCAACGCGCAGTATTCGTGCCTGGTAGGTGTCCAAATCGTGCAGTATTCGTGCCTAGGAGGTGTCCAAATCGCCCAGTATTTGGAGCCTGGTAGGTGTCCGAAATCCTCCAGTATTCGCTGGTCAGGTGTCGATTTGCTTCCTGCAGCGCCGCAAAGGCGCCAAAATGCAGAGGAAGGTAACACGTATCCAGGCGCTGATGATGCAGGAGGTAGGTGTCGAGCATAGAGGAGGTAGGAGGCGAGGTAGGAGGAGGTAGTGAGGTGAGGTAGGAGGTGAGGTAGGAGGTGAGGTAGGAGGTGAGGTAGGAGGTTAGGTAGGAGGCGAGGCAGGTAGGTAGGTATAGGTAGAGGTGGAGCGGGTGGATCCTCGAGGTGTGAGAGCTCACACAAATCTGACGCCATTAGCTAGCGGTATTAGCATTAGCGCCAGTGACTTAGGCAAAATATCACATCCGCTGACGCCAAAAGACGAGATATCGTGATTTGGGAGACTAAATAGGCGCCAAAAGACGAGATGTCACATTTGGGACGATACTAGGCGCCAAAAGACATATGTCCACATTTCGATCTCCGACGCGCTGGACGCACCAAAACGCGAGTATTTGAAAGCAAAAGACGGTGTTTGAGCCGCAAAGATTTAATCCGTACGTCTGGACGTACAGTTCGTCTTGGGGGATTTTTTTTTTTGCTGATGTGCTCCTGCTCCCGTTCCCGACCCAGCTAATGCCGCACACCCGTCTCACGCACCAGGAGGCTCGGTTCCTATGGACCTCTCCAACATCCGTCCTCGTGCCCCTCGTGGTCCCTTGTCCCCAGCCGAACGCTCGCGTCGCATGGCCCAAGGGCTGTGTATGTACTGTGGACATGCGGGACATTTCGCTACCGAGTGCCCCAATCGCCGCCCCAATGCTCGTCCGTTCCGCGCCGCTGCTACCACCGAGGTCTACCAACCTCCGGTGATGCATGGGGCTCTTGCTGCTACGTCTTCGTCTTCTTCTGGTTCTGGCTTTTCTTCTTCTGGTTCTGCTTCTAGTTCTTCTGGTTCTTCTGATCTTGGGTTTTCTTTCTCTGGTATGCCGCGTTCCCAACCGTCGGGAAATGGGGACGACCTGCACTGAGTGGCTCAGTACAGGTTTCTCCTATCTCTTTGTCTCTGTCTTCGGTTTCTGGTCCTGTTTCTAGTGTCTCTTCTGCGCAAGGTTTTTCAGATCACTTAGTTGTTTCATGTTCTGTATCTGATAAAAATAAAATCTGTAAAACCTACGCATTAGTTGACACTGGAGCTTCTGGAATCGCATTCATTGACGAGAGATTCGTATGCCACCACCAACTTCCTACCTCCCTACTCGCTCAACCCCGTAAACTACAAGTCATCGATGGGAGAGAAATCTCCTCCGGTGATATCACACACACTGCACAATTGTCCCTCCGCATTCAAGGACATTTCGAGAAGGTCACCGCATATGTCACCCGTCTTGGGCACTACCCTGTAGTCCTTGGTATCCCATGGATGCGTCGACATAACGTTAAGCTAAACTTTGCTACGAACTCCATTCTTTTCGACTCCCCTCACTGCCTCCGCCAATGCAACGACGAACCCGTACCCGCCTATGTCCAAGGAATTTCCAGCCCGCTGCCCGCTACACATGACCTGGAAATAGAAAGAGTATCAGCGGCTACGTTCTACGAGACTACCAAGGATCTCCAAGTCTTCGCAGTCGTCTTCAATCCAACACAATCACCGTCGCTCTCGAATCCTATCGCACTGCATCAACCGGCCCACCACCAATACTTGTCACGATTCCAGGAAGAAGGGGCTAAGAGGCTACCACAACACCGCCCCTATGACCATCACATCCGGCTCAAGGAAGGAACTGAACCCCCCTTTGGTCCCCTTTATGTCCCGTGACGAACTGACCACTCTACAGAAGCACCTGGAGGAAGAAGTGGCATCAGGACGAATGGAACCAAGCTCTTCCTCCGCCGGTGCCCCTGTTCTGTTTGTCAGAAAGCCAGGTGGAGGACTCCGTTTCTGCGTTGACTACCGAGGAATAAACGACATCACCATCAAGGATCGTTACCCTCTGCCCCTATCCAAGGAAACCTTCAACCTTATCGGCGCAGCCAAATGGTACACCAAACTCGACCTCCGGGCAGCTTACAATCAGATTCGCATCGCCGCCGGGGATGAGTGGAAAACAGCATTCAGAACCCGATTTGGCCACTTCCAGTACAACGTCATGCCGTTCGGCTTAACCAACGCCCCTGCCTCGTTCCAACGGTTCATAAACGACGTTCTTCGCCCCTTCCTTGATAGATTTTGCACCGCTTACTTGGACGACATCCTGATTTACAGCAAGGATCTGGAAACGCATATCGACCATGTGAATCAAGTCCTCCAAGCTCTAACGGACAACGACCTGTACTGCGCCCCGGAGAAATGTGAATTTCATGTACAAGAAACCAAGTACCTCGGGTTGATAATTACAACAAAGGGTTTGGAGATGGATCCGGCAAAGGTAGAAAAGATCAGGGATTGGAAGGCACCACGGAATGTGAAGGATATTCAGGTATTCACCGGGTTTGCAAACTTTTATAAAAGATTTATCAAGGATTATTCCAAGATACTGCTACCCATCACAGCACTCACGCACGATAACACCCCGTTCGTATGGTCCCCCGCTTGCCAGACAGCTTTTGATCACATGAAAGCAGCGTTTACCTCGTACCCGGTCCTCCGCCATTTCGACCCCGATAGACATATCATCGTGGAATCTGATGCTTCCGACTTCGTCTCTGGTGGAATACTGTCCCAATACGATGACTCGGGAACCCTACACCCCGTGGCATATATGAATAAGAAACACTCTCCTGCGGAGTGTAATTATGAAATATACGATAAGGAACTGCTGGCAATCATCCGCTGCTTCGAAGAATGGAGGTCGGAACTAATGACAACCGTGGATACCATTGAAGTCCTGAGCGACCACCGTAACCTAGAATATTTTATGACCAAGAAGCTATTGAATCGACGACAGGCCAGATGGTCCGAACTCCTATCACGCTTCGATTATAAGATCACGTATCGACCTGGGAAGAAAGGTGGAAAACCGGACGCATTGACCAGGAGGTCACAGGATATGCCTGAGGAGGGGGATGAACGCCTGGCCCACCAGAGTCAGACAGTGTTGAAGTCCCAGAATCTGGGAAACCTGGGTTTGTTGGCAACCCAGTCCTTACAAGGACTGTCCCCTGGAAGAACTTTTTAAACAAGCGCACATCACTGACCCATTCCCAAACAAGATACTAGAACTCATCCAAAGAGGCGAAAACATTCGAGATATCACCTTGGCGAATGCTCAACCCGTGAAGGACTATTGACGCATCGCACCAAAAATCTATGTCCCCGATGACCAAACCCTGCAACTTCATCTCTTGAAGGAACACCACGCGCCGCCGGGCGTCATGTCGGAAGAGCCAAGACACTTTGACCTGCTAGCACGATCCTACTACTGGCCCACAATGCGCAAGTCCGGGGAACGATATGTCCGCAACTGCCATACCTGTAGTCGGAGCAAGACATCTCGACATGCCCCCTTCGGAGTCCTACGCCCACTACCTGTACCCCAGAAACCTTGGACTCATATATCCATGGACTTCGTCACAGGCCTGCCGGAGAGTAAAGGTAAGGATGCGATTCTAGTTGTGGTGGACCGCCTGTCAAAGATGAAGCACTATATCGCCTGCAATACAACCACCGGTTCCGAAGATCTCGCACGCCTCTACATCGACCACGTCTGGAAACTCCATGGCTTACCTACATCTATCGTCTCGGACAGAGGGACCCAATTTACCTCGAAATTCTGGAAATCATTGTGCAAAGCCTTGAAGATCACAGCAGCTATGTCGTCCGCGTTCCATCCCGAAACTGACGGACAGACGGAACGAGCCAACGCAGTCATGGAACAGTACGGCGAGCTACGATCCTACCAACAAGATGACTGGACTGACTGGTTACCCATCGCCAGTTCACTGCCAATAACGCGACCTCTGAAACCACGCAAGTCTCCCCGTTTATGGCTAACTACGGTTATGACCCCGCTTCACGGAAGATCTAGCACCATCGGCCTTCGGGAACCAGCAACATGCGACGTCCAACGCTTTGGTGAAAAGGATGACCGAGATACAAGAACACCTCCGCTGAGATGCGCCATGCTCAGGACCGACAGGAAACCGGTGCAATCCAACACCGAACACCCGCCTCAATTATAAGGTCGGTGACGAGGTGTGGCTTAACGCGAAGAACATCCAGACCACTCGCCCCTCTAGGAAACTCGATTGGAAACGCCTGGGAAGGTTCAAGATCAAGAAGGTCATCAGCCCCTATGCATATGAACTTGACCTGCCGGCCTCGATGAAGATACACCCTGTCTTCCACGTTTCGAAACTGGACCCTTGCGCTACAGACCCTCTACCAGGACACATCCCTCCCCCGGCTCCCCCTGTTGTCGTTGAAGGTGAGGAAGAGTGGGAACTTGACGATATTCTAGACTCTCGAACCCGATACAAACGTCTCCAGTACCTATGCAGCTGGAAGGGTTACGACGCCCCGACCTGGGAATATTCTGACAACGTCACCAACGCTCCTCGCGCCTCTCGCCCGCTTCCATCGTCTATACCCTACGAAGCCTGGACCTGTCGGAGTTCTCACGGAGCTCGAACCTAGAGAGGGGGCTAGTATCGCGGCACGACCGCCCCCACCTGCCTTGCCATCGAGAACGTTGAGGAATCGAAGTATTAGGTGAAGGATCGCGATCGCGTCGGATAAGGTGGATGGGTTAGGAAGGTGCTCGGAGGATACGGTCAGCGCTAGGCGCTTCGGGTTAAGATCGCGGAAGGAAAGATCGGGATCGGTTATGGGTTTCCTATTATCGGTTGTACGGTGTGAGTCATTGGGATTAGTCAGCGGAGGATTTCCTTGGGTATATTATAGGGCTCTCCCTCGTTTAGTTTCCGTTTCTCTTCTCTTCTTCTTTCCTTACGCAACGTCTTCATTTGTACCCGTTTCTAGTTGGTCTCACCTGGCATATCACGCTAGGCGAAGCCATTCCGGTATCTCGTTAGTTTATCAATATACTTTGTTCGATCGGTATCCGAGCCCGATCTCCTGTCCCGTCTTGAACGTATCTCGAGCCGATCCCGTCTCGATCGCCATTAGTCCCGCTCCTCGTACCACGCCCCGTTAGACTTAGTCCCGCTCCTCGTACCACGCCCCGTTAGAAGTACCCAGAAACTCAAGGCTGCCACCACGCACCTGCATCTAAAGCAGGACGAAGAGATTAGGAGATTACGGCAGAACGTCAGCAGCTTAGCGAAGAAAAACCATGGACTCATGCGTCAAGTCCATGAGTTAGTGTCTAGACTACGACAATACCCTCCCCCGAAAATACCAGTAGACACAAGACCAACAAACCAAGACGAAGAGACACAGCAAGACCCCCCCCCTGAAGCCGGGGAAGACACACAGATGAAAGAGGCCGTCGAACCCCAAATAAACAATGACAGCAGCCTGTACAGCCTACCCGAACCCGAGCCAAGAGAACCAACACCCCAACAAAGCATGGAGTACGAGACACTCCCAGACAGAGTAGAAACGCCTTCGCCCACGCTCACGCAGCCGATTCAACAAGCACAACTACGACCACTGCCACCATCACACCTACGTCTACCATCAGCACCACCACCGCCAACAACAGAAGCCGAGAGCATCAAAGCACTTCCCCGAGTAGAGCACACCCCCCTACCGGAGACTCCCATACCGGCCAACACTCACCCGGATGAGGTAGTTGAAATCACGATACTGGGCCTGAAGAGCCCAGAGGCAACAAGACTGATAAGAGAATGGAGAGAGCACGGAAAAGGAAAAGGGACGGACGGGATCAGTCTAACGGCAAGAGCATGGGCATGGTATAGCAAGGTCGAAGGCAGACACATATTAATCGGGGACGCGCAAGAGGACAGCAACTATGAGATCAAAGCGACAAAGAGGGGCACAGAGATTACAGTCGACTTGGAGGAGGTATGCATTGAGGACAGAGAAGTAGTTAGAACCTATGGGGGGACGCAAATGACAGGATTTCCGGGGCCCGGGGGAGCAAGAGAGAAAGTACAAATTGTTACCAGAGAGAGAAAAGGGAAAGAGACCGGGGCAATAAACAGCAGATACCCGGAGGCATCGTTTGGATAAAAGTGTATTGTTATTTTTCTTTTAGTTAGGTAGTGGCGGTGGAGGAGTGCGAACTTGCTGAATGCCCTTTAGTGGGTGTGGCCAGGAGTTAGCAGGGTAGTTCTGGGGGTCTGATATTGCCATAGACTACGGTCTGCATGCAATTAATGAGTTAAACAAAAAAAACAAAAAGATAGTCAGTCCTTTCTTATATAACTGACCAGGGTTAGGGTTGGGACATGAATTATCAATCGGTCGGTAGAGTGATTTCTCTTTCTTTTTGTCGGTAGAGTGATTGTTTCAATACACATTTGGTATTCGAAGGCTTGGATGATCTGTCTGACATCGAGATTTTTTTGAGAGCGCTCGGGTATTCTTTGGGTGAGGGAAGATATAATTACTTGGAATCGTTTAACACAATTGTACAAGATTTCATTTCATGTCACTAAGAGAAGAGACACGGCGCTATGAGATCTTACAAAACTATTATAAGGCAAGGGCTGGGCAGTTATATCGCTATATATTGCCAGTATCTCATTATTACGGTATAAGACGGGCGGGGTTGTTGCCATTATTTACACCTTTTGTAATTACCGTGGCTCGGGCCCGCGGTCAATGATTGGGAAAACAAGATATTTCTCCCCTCCCCAATTGTGGTACGGGTGAGTGTATAGGTACCATTGGGCATGAAATTATACCGATGAGAGGATAGTCGAAATAGAATATTCCAGAGCGGCCATGGTCTTTGATAAATTTGACAATATGTACCAGAGATTTTCCACTTGCCACCGGCTGGAATACCGAATATTCCCGTGTGGTTAACACTTCAGATCGAGGCCAATTAGTGCCCTTAATTTACCAAGTTCTTTCTTATCCTGTCATTTTACATTATGGAGAATTTTGTTCGAGGTATATAGCTCTAGTCACCCAGTTTGTTGAACCATCATGAGTCCTTCAAAAGTCTGAAAGCTCGGCGCGCCTATGGACTATCACACCAGAAATATGAGGTCGAGGACGACACATATATATGAATGCAAGAAAAAGAAACTTCTAATTATATTTCGAATACTAATTAAATTCAGAATCTCAAGAGCTGTAGATCTCCAAAGCTATTTCGAGATTGATCTGATAAATCTTACAATATCAAGTCCAGAATGGGGCATATGATATTGCTAGCTGGTTCCAGAAATACCCAGTGTCGCTTCCTGGAGTACGATACCTCTCCGGTTCTGAGGAAATTAAGGACAGCAAAGCCTCCTACACTACTACCAATTCCATCCGATCATTATCAGCATTGACATTAAACACTCTGGTGGTGGTCGAAATCCATCAAAATTACATTATGAGATATAAACGAGAGCCACAGGCCACACACGATGCCACAACCGCCCTCACAAACACCATGTCACCCTACGAAGCCCACCGCCGCCAGCAAGCCAAAGCCCTCCTCGACCAGACCACCACTAACCTCGGCCGTCCAATCACACAGTTTCTTGCCTCCCACGGCCCCACCTGCGCCCTCGGTAGTGAAGCCTCCTTCATCATCCATGCCCTCAATTACGTACGTAGCCAGTGGTCCACAGCAGCACACGGGCCCTTACCGCTCGCGGCGGTCATGTGTGTGTGGTCCATGAAGGGGAAGGGCCTCTTCCACTACTATAAGAATAAGCTAGGGATGAGGGGTCCGCTGGTCTATCGATGTACTCTGTGCCATGAGATGAAACCAGGGGGGTTGTGCAGTGTGTTGGAGCATGTGGGGATGGTACATGCGAGTGTTGCGGAGAGGGGGGTGAGGTGGGAGCGGCAGGCGTGGCCGGTGGTGCTGCCGGTTAGGGGCCTTGGGGGCCAGTGGGAGGCTGAGGAGAACGTGAGAAGTGGCGGGGTGGGTGGTAGGCGTAAGAGGAAGTGGAAGAGTAGGCGGGATACACCTATGCCTCGTCACGGGGACGATGGTGACGATAATAAATCAATAGGGATTGAGGGGGAAATAGGGGCGTATGCTGAAAGGCCTGGAATTTGGGAGGTTGCAGTTAAGGAGGATAATCCCGAGCTCAAGGATCCTGAGGACCAAGAGACCAATGACGATCTCGACCAGGAAATCTATGCTCTCTTCGCTGACTGTTGGGAAAAGGATATCATCAAAGATGGGTTTGCGATTTGTGCTGCTTCATATGATATAATGCAGTTTCTGTGACGTGAGGATCTGCACATGGGTCATACAGATGTTCACAGATAGTATCCGTGTTTTTCTTTTCTTCTTTCGATATAACTATATACATGTGGTCAGACCCCTCCCTATCCTTTCCATTATGGTTTGTCAAGTATGATATTCTGCAGTGCTGGGCTGCTTTACGTTCTCGTTGTTCGGAGCAAAGGCTAATAAAGCCCAATTATACCCCCCGGTTTATTGTCATTTGAATTCCTGTCTCCTTCAATTCTGTGTGGCGGGTCGCGTTTAAGCACTGCATAGTACCATCTAGAATAAGTTTCTCACTATTCTTTGAAGTTAACGTGTCTTATGACCATTATTATTCTCGGCGGGTGATTTCGGGTGTTATTTCGCATCATTAGAAGGTGTTCATTGTCCGAGTGATATTAAATGATCCAAATTCGTTATAATATATGATTCGAAATTATTTCAAAGTGAGAAACGAGAATGCTTCCTTGATTACGCGGACTACATTCGGCGTGATTCCAAAGGTCTTATGATAAGTAAAGAGAGAAAAGGATTTCCAACTAACTGATGCTTGATCACGGATGAGTTAAACAAAAAAAAAAAAAAGATGCTTGATCACGGTCCCCATAACTCCTTCATAGACCTACTATCAAGATCTTTGGAGTACGTACTCTGTGCCATTATCAATTCTCATAATTGTACTTCTGGAAGTCGTGGTATAGCAATCCATAGTAATGTTTGGAGATAGGAGGTGGAATATAAAGAGACTATATTTTGCAGCTTTTGTCTGAACTTGTGCTTTGCAACGCTTGTGGGGATACTTACATTATCCACTCTGGCCGGGTGATAAGGTTACCCCTTAATAAATTACAGGCGTGATCATATTAAATGGTCCAGCACGTTGGTTTCCTTCAATGATGCAGCTGGCCGGAAGTACCAATACACTTAGGTATACAGCACATGTCTTAGGCTTTAAAGACTCTCCCAAATTGGCGGTTACATGCATACTGGGTTATCCGGGCGATCATCCCTGATCAAGGAAGTTAAAACTTGACTTGTTGGTATTGAATGAAACAAATGCTCGTGTATAGGTTAATATAAATGTTTCTCGGGAAGAAGCAGCCATGTGGTGTCATGTAGCAATGTTGAGTAGAGTACATGTGCTCTCTTCTCTCCTGGATTGCGGGTATAAACATATATAGGCAGTCATGTGAGATCCCGCATGCACTCGTAGTCACTCTAGATTTAGCCACAGCGCCAAACCAAACCAGTTGCGGGGAAGGCATAAAGATATATGCACCTTCCCATCGTCACAATCGAAGAGCCCTCGATCAGCCAGCTTTAGCCATCGATGAACTTGCTCATTGTCCTTTGAAGAGTTTCATGCCTAAAGAGTGTCTAAGGCGCATATAGCGTGGACCGCATGCATGGCGGTGTGTTAACAGCGCTTGTGTGCAAGTAATCTCTGATGAGCATGTTACCTGTGATCCTTTATTAGCTACCAATGGATTAACGATGATCGCCACGATCGAAAGAGTCAGCTTTTGTAATGTGTATATACTCTCATTGCATCTCGGGTGATTGGCCAGTTACTTGATTACAATATATGTAATTGGTTAATATTTATGAAATACCTCCCCCACGACTCCACGATAACATAACCCCTCCTCCAGGTGCGTGACATCCATTTCAATATCACAATTAAACACGTCAGATCTTGGTTTGGCCGATTTGGACAGAAATCGGGAGCAGCTACCGTTGGTAGGTTCAACAAATAAAAGACCTGGACAAACAAATGGATAATGATGAATCTGGATCATAAACTCGATCGCAAGTATATGCAGTTAGATAAGAAGTTGGTGTGGTGGCGGTGGTGGTGCTGCATGCTGATAAAGGTAAACCCGACGTTGGAGCTCGCACCCAGAAGAGGGGAATGTGGGGTACGGTTGATGTTCAAGCCTCATAGTGGCCCGTTTACTAGTTGGGGACGTTTTAAATACATCCGTGCGGGCTGCCACCTGCAGGCTGCTCCGCTCTGACAGGTTTGTTCTGCCATCCGCTCCTCCATTTCGGGAGTTTCCGGAAGCTTCCATCGACGGTACCCTAGCAACGGTATCTCCCATGATAAGGTAGAGCAAGATCCGATAGGCGAAAAGCAATCTTGCATCGGAAAATAACCGAGACCTTATTTATAACGACTGCCGCTAATATTGCTACTCCTCACTTCTCACAGTTCAGGTCACTTATATTGGGAAATGATAGATTGGCACGATAATTGAATCAATAAGCAAGCAAGAGAGATAGTGACAAAAATCTAATAAGAATCTAACAACATGATTCATTTGTCGTGCGCCCCGATGTCTTGGGCATATTGAGACCGTCTAATCGAATATTTAATCGACAAAACAGGGGAGGTATAATCGTTGCTACCTTTGCCCAAGTTGGAAAGAAAAGGAAAACAGAAAAAAAGAACCTAGTAGTAAAAGAAACCCCGAACCATTCCACCCATCCCACCAACGTAAAAAGAAGACAAAAAGAATTTAACACCCTTACTCGAGACCACCACAGATAGTCTCGATCATGATACCAGTGATCTGGTAAGGGCATGCGTTGGAAGCAGGGCGACGATCCTCGAAGTATCCGAAACCCTCCTTGGCACATGACCTAGGGATACGGATTGAAGAGCCACGATCGGCAACACCGTATGAGAAGTTGTCGATTGACCCGGTCTCGTGTCTACCAGTAAGACGGAGAGTGTTGTCGTCACCATATACGGCAATGTGCTCCCTGTGGCGCTTGGCGAGCTTGTGGATGGCCTCCTCAATATGCTTCATTCCCCCCTCTTGCCTCATTGCCTCAGTAGAGACGTTGGTGTGGAGACCAGAACCGTTCCAGTCACCACTATACAATATTAGGGATGTTTTACGAAAATATAGGCTGAGTTGGGACACTTACGGGATGGGCTTAGGGTGGAAAGAGATCTTGACACCGAACTCCTCAGCAACACGTTGAAGGAGGTAACGGGACATCCATAAATGGTCACCCACTAATCTAAAGTTAGTAAAGCTTCTTGATAATAAGAGGAATCTTAATATACTGACTTTCAATGCCTTCACAAGGTCCAACCTGGAACTCCCACTGGGATGGAAGGACCTCTGCGTTGATACCGGAGATCTTGATTCCGGCGTACAAGCAGGCACGGTAGTGTGCCTCAACAATGTCACGGCAGTAAACCTTTCCAGTACCAACACCACAGTAGTAAGGGCCCTGAGGACCGGGGAAACCACCCTTGGGCCATCCGTAGGGTTGACCGTACTCGTCAAAGAGGGTGTACTCCTGCTCGAGACCGAACCAGGGCTTCTGGTCCTTGTGGGCCTCCATGAGCTTGGCGCACTCGTGGCGGTAGTTGAACTTGTTAGGGGCGCCATCGGCGTTCCAGCACTCAGCCAAGACGAGAAGGTTGTCGCCACCGCGGAATGGATCGGGGAAGGTGGCCACGGGGCGGAGGTAGACATCGGAGTCCTCACCAGGAGCCTGAGCGGTGGAAGATCCGTCGAAGTTCCATTCTGGAAGGTCCTCGATAGACTCTGGCTTCTTGTTGAGAGTCTTTTAAAATAGAAAAATACTTGTAAGCGATATGGATAAAATTGAGGGGTTGGAGGTTGCGCAAGCGAAATTGATGAATTGGGATATTTTTGTGTCTTGCGGGGGCGGGGTAATGCCATTGCGATAATGGTCCGAGAAGGAAGGATCACAAACCTTGGTCTTACTCCTCACACCATTGGATCCATCAATCCAGATGTACTCGGCTTGTACGCTGCCCTTCTGGTCAAGGTTGAGGTACTTGAGAAGCTATAGATAAAAAAAAGGTTTAGTTGAATGTTTATGATTTGTTCTCGGATAGAGATTTACGGACGTTGGCAGTGTTAGAGATGGTTGTTGATTCCGTCTGTTGAAAATTATTGTTAGTCGGTTGATAAAAAGGGTTCGGTAACATGGAAGGGCGCTGACCATCTTGAAAATGTGTTGTGGGTATCTAAGAACAAAAAGAAGAAAGATGAAAAAGAAGAGATGTAATGAGGTTGGGAGCTAGGAGCTTGGAGTGGATGATGAAGTAGGAAGAAGAAGGAGCGGGGGAGGGGAGTATATAAAGCAAAGGAGGAAGAGTGTGACTGAGAAAGGTGGTGGTGTAGTTTGGTGGGCAGGGGACCGAGATGCCGTGGAAGTTTACACCACACCGAAGCAGGGGCACGGTTTGTTGGTTGCGTGTGCGGGAAAAAAAGCAACTTTCTTTTTTTTGAAGGCCCCTCGTGCAGGCTAACTGTGAGTGGGAAGAATCACCACACACTGCGATAAGATTGAAAGACACAGGGTTCTTGAGGCTTCCTGAAAGGCCTGCATGAAGCATCTCTGATACACATTTATCCGAATGCAGTACTAAAATGAAGAGTACATTATTGGGCATAATTATAGTTGAACTCTTCAGAAGTCATACTACATGTCTTTCTAACATACCACGTCCACGGCAGTTCGAACACCTAACAGACACGCATACTATACATGTATGCCTTCCTGCCCGCTTCACTACATACCATCACCCTCGCCCTTAAGCCTTTCGAATATGGGGCCCTGTCCTGATGTTGTCCCACGTGAGTTTTTATTTTCCCCTGTAACACTCACTTTACATGAAAGTAATCGCCAGATGGTGATTAATTTTCTATACTGGATTTTATCGATCAATCCAACATGCAAGCCAGAAGAAAAAGGAAAACCTTACGTTTCATGAACAAATCGTGGGCGAAAAACTTTCAAATGAGATTGGTTTTCCATGTCATAAACTTGACGTCCTTGCAACCAGGTTCAAGATTTTAAGATCTAGCCGAATAAGGATCTTGCCTCGAGCCTTCGTGGCGGGCGTGGAGGTGGCACCTATTTTCATCAATCCGTCCAGACCTCCCCATCTCACTTTTGAAAAACCCCTCTCTCTGCAGCCCCGCCATGCAGGGAGTGTTTGGCACAGTCAGGCCCGATAGCGAGACGAGGTGTCCCCCATTCTGCCAAAGGTCGTCTTATCAGTTGCAACCTCTCCGACGTCTGTGTGTAACCGATAAGGCATCTGTAAGTTCTCATCTAGCAAGGCCGATAAATAACATAAAATCCAAACGTAAAAAATGTTTTTCAGTTGTCAAAGAGACATTTAAAGACTCAACAGCTCACCCAGACTCCCCAAAAAATACCTAGTGGGGGGAGATATTTCTGGACAAAACATTTGACATGGGCCCTTTGTGCCTGACTTCCTCAAGTCTCGTGGCCAGCCTCACAGCTTCCCCGGGGCCTTCCAGAAGCTCCAAATTCCTGATGAGAGTTTTGCCGGGGAGACCACCGTCCTATGATAGCTACCACCGTTCTCCGTTACCCCTGACTGAGACCCATTTGTTGGGGGCTGAACAGCCAATAGAAACGAATCTATTACGGCATCACTTCTGGGCAGTCTGGGAGCTTGTACCTGCGCCGCTGTTCGGAAAAGAACATAGACGTTCGGTTTCTTACCGGGTAAAGTATTTTGAAAGGTAGATTTACGGATTCTAAAAATTAATATTCATAGACGTAAAGGAATTTACATATCAAGGAGCTTCACTAAATGTTATTGTTTGGAAGTTCATGATATCGACAAAAAAAGCAGAGAGGCTGGAATGCTGACAACCGACCAACACGCATAATCAGACAGGAAGCCAATCTTCTCCTTAATCGTGCAGTCAGCCATTTCGGATTTCGGGGGATCTCCCCGCTACGACCTCGAGCTCAGCTCCTCACGATAGGTATCTTTACTTAGAACCACACACGAGGGTTTTTTGCCAGCACTTCGCCGGCTTGTGCTGTACACAGAAATAGATCGATTATCCGGCCCGTGTCTCGTCTACACATGCTGAGGCAGGAAGCATTTATTTACATTGTTCTTTGACGTACGATGAGTTTACACGTTGGTTGGCGGTGCAAAGCGTCTATAGCCGGACGCGAATATGACGTAAAGTCTCTAAACCTGAGACGTGGCCCTAAATCTGTCGAGCTTCGAGAACAAACACAAAGAACTCAAATAGTGCCCTTTCCAATGTGTAGTTCTGTGGGACGAGTTTTCACAGCGTTGTTTCCCATGATTCAATGTTTGAAAGCTGCGCCTCGTACCTGCATGTTGGCCAAGAAAGGCGGGGATCTGATAAGAAAGCTGATAAGGAGCCGCACCTGACAGCTGAGGCAGTGAAACATCAACGTTTGTTTTTAGATCGTTTGTAGCATGATGGTAGGTCTTGTTCATTATAGACTCGGGGGGCATCGGGTCGGGATGGTGCGGCGCATCTCGACGTCGGGGGTGGTAATGATTTTTCGAAAACAAATCTGCCAACCCCGGGTGTTGTCTTTCGGGTTATGCAATCATCGTCCGAGTCTGTGTGGTCCCTCGCGCTTGTGTATTCGATCTGAAACTTATGTTTAGTTAGTTACTAATGGTGTTTTGTTTAGTCCAAAGGCAATCCAAATAACCCAAATAAACGTACGGTCAATGTTATTGAAAATCTGGTTCACACGCCTCAGTACCTCTACGGATATCTTGCATGTGAAACTATCGGTACCATAATAGCAAGTACATGTTTTTTTGGTAGAGTACTGCTGTACCGTAGGTACACATTGCTTGGGATGATCATCGTTGCACAAGACTTTCCAATAATCCGGCCACTCCCGATCACGATTCGCCTCCCCCACGCTGCAACTCTCCACATAACGAACCAGTCAGCCGGGAAACCTGGTGGCTACGTTCTCAACCAGCCCTATGCTATGCAATCTACAAAATCAGTTTACTTACACACCGTCAACTAATTCCGATTGTTTTGATCGATTAGTTGCTTAGTCTAGGGTGTGTCCTCTAGTGGTGTGAAAATTTATCTCCACGTTTTTCCCAAGCTTGCGGGGAATACTTTGTGTCAGCGGCTGTGGCCTTTCATCATGGCAGAACGATTCAATCAGCTATATTGCTTTTGGTTTTCTTGGAATCTTTGCTTCTCTTGATGATCTTACGTACTCCGGGTTGTATTCCCCGAAAACTCAAAAAAAAACTAATTTAAACTACGAGATCCTTTCATGTGGTTCGATCTTAATCGTTGATCACGGCGGTATGATATTGTTTTTTTTGTTGAGAAAGCCAACTACTTGTCATATGTTTTCCATTACTTTTGTTTATACGTGATGAAGGAGCTCTCCGATTCGATCTGAAGGTTGCGGCATCCAACTAGCTACATAGCTACGGCTGGTGAATGGACAAAGCAAAAACAACAACACTCTACGCCACCAGCCGGCCACTCTATTCAGGAACCGGACGTTCGCCCTTCCAATAGGAAAGCTACCATTCAGGGCGGTTCAGGGTTAGGTTAGCCTGAATGGGGGGTTTGTGTGGGGATACAAGGGTCCAGCTTTGTCACATTGGAGTTGTCAACTACTAACCACTGTTTATCATCATGAGTTACTTTCGCTTTGGAAACGGTATTCATTCCGTGAGAAATGTCTTACTGACATTCTACATGTCTTTTTTGCGTGCCGGGAATGGGTAACATCGGAACTCTCCTTTCTCTCGGAGAGGAGATATGTTTAGCAATGAATTACAAGCGTTATTATAACTCTTACACTATTAGCTTTTTCGTTTTCGCCGTTCAGACATCCGAACGTCGGAGGAAATCACTAATAAGACGTGTAACCATCGCCCCTGGAATCGTTAGGCCCCCGAGTAGAAACCATATCTTGAACTTAAATGACTGACACTTTCTAAACTTAGGTCTCGGGGGTGCGCTATCGTTCCCGTAGACCCCCCCTTCAGCAGCTCCCAGAACGCACGCCCGCCAGCGTGATGGTCTTCGGA
Organism: Morchella sp. 2016-41; assembly: GCA_024713855.1. Taxonomy (NCBI): domain Eukaryota; kingdom Fungi; phylum Ascomycota; class Pezizomycetes; order Pezizales; family Morchellaceae; genus Morchella; species Morchella sp. 2016-41. The sequence continues at coordinate 3,529,261 of JAMGZD010000003.1, forward strand.
GTGGCTTTTCTTTAGACTTGGGCGTTTGTTTAAGCTTGGAACTAGCACTTCAAAAGATAGTTTTCGCTGTTGGGTATCTAGGGAGGCATATGACCGCAGCTAGCTAACCTACCTCAATCCACGAGTGACCTGGTGTGTTCGCATGTGCTTCGCTTTGGCTTGTTTGGGCGACGTTGAAATAACGTGTGGAGTAATGTACCCGCAGCCCGGCCGAGCTTCCGGGTGTCCGGGGTGGTGGTGGTCGGTCTTGGGTTGTGATATCATCAAAAGATGAATTCTTGAATTCTTGGTTTGCCCCCCCGGTATGGCGTCAAAAAAAAGGAGCTGGGGGTTTTTCTCTCTTGTATACATGGATTTTTTCTTCCTCGGCCTCCGTCGGTCGGGTTCGGTCGGCGACTGGGTGGGCGTGGGAGGTGATGATGCGCGGGTCCGAGAAGTTGGATTGCGCAATATGTTGGGCATTGCATGCGCGTGCACTAGGAGTCTTAAGGTCTCAGGTTCTCTCTCTCTCTATAGGCCAAACCTTAGATAGTAGATACAGACCCTCATACTCTACAGAAGTAGTTAAAAAAGCCTTTGTTATATTAATTCCACCAAGCCCCTTACATAGATAATTCACGGGAATTCTGAAAGTTAACCACCGGGAAATCAAAATTCTAGATCCAGCTACCATTAGAGTTAGACACTAGGTTTGTGTGTGGCTTGTGATATGCAATGTCACTGACACCTTGCACTAAACTAACAAAAAACCTTCCCTGGCGCCGACTTTTTTCTTTCAAAATAGAAATGAGCTAACGGTTGCGGCTGCTATGGCCAAGGACAGGATAGGTGCAACGCTTCTCTCGATAACTACATGTACCTCCTTGGAGTCTATGGAGCTAGAGTCGATAACAAGGTAGAGTAGGTGTACGGTCTTTAAATCAGTAGTTCTAGGTCTGTCGCTGCAGCTGGCCTGGGGAGTGGCTGTATAGATTCAGAGTAGCTCTTACTTCTACATACCTACCCTGGAATTCCAGTTACAAATTTTGATCCTGATCTCAACCTGATTTGCCGGCCAGTACCAGCCAGTGCTGCCACGGGAGTTCATTTTTCATAAATTGTCAGTGCCAAAGTCCCAAAGGGTTCAACCCAGAAAGTGCAAAACCGATCCTTGCTATGTAGAGTACTAGCTGCTGCTGCTGCTGCTGCAAGCCACACAAATCCCTAACCTCGATGCGCAATTATCAACTCCAAAAGCGGCACCCCCCCTGGCCGCGCACTGATGGTAGAGTAGCGCCCGTAGCGCATCCGCCTGGTGGATCCCTGGCCTGGTCTCCATCTGGCTCCGCCTAAGGGTCAGATCACCGCCTACATACCAGTGCACTGCGAACAGATCGCCGCACGGATCTCCGCTCGCTGGTGCGGGTATTGACGGCGAAACGGGCGGGAGCTGGTGCGCGTCGATGTGGTGAAGTTGCGTTCGGATGGTTGTGGTGTCGCTTTAATTGGTTGTGAGTGGTGGTGCAAGGGGGTCTTGGGTTGGTGGTTTGGCGGGTATTTAAACAGTGGTAATGATAGTTTGGGCGGTTGTGCGGGGTGTGTCGATATCGCCTACATGTAAATACATACATGCATACTGAGTAGAACACGGTTACATACAGTACCAAAAAGGGTGGGTGGGATCACTACGGTATCCTCATCAATACGCTAATAAGGTGGTAAGAATACGGTATTGGTACAGTATTCTTCCTACAATGCCGGTTTAATTCGGTATTTGTCATTATGTTCCGTAGTCCTATGGTAGTGATTCCACCCCGTTTTTCATACTGTAACCTTGATACCGAATACGTTCGTCCACCACAATTGACAGTAATAAGTACATGTACAATTATACAATTGTACAAGTACAATACCATCTAGCTAGCTAGCTACATGTACGTTTCCTTATGATGCAAGAATGTGCCACCTATATATATGCCTACGCCCACGTACGTACAAGAGACTGTGATATACCTAGATATATACATACATGTATACATAAGTACATGTATATATACTTGTATGGCTACATGTACCTTTCATTGTAGTCTATGTGAACGGAATGCCTTACTTGCGCTGAGTGGCCATTTGAGTATATATCATCGTTGTCTATAATACATGTATCAGACTTTTAGATATGGACAGCTTACCGCCGGTGCGCGGTCTATAGCTACATGTACATGTGTACATGTAGTCTCGTACCCATTATTGAGCTCTGTCCGTATGTTATCCCAGAGAGGACGTGGCTCCAAACTACATGTACTTGTTTCTTTTGTCATAGAGCCAGTTTGTCTTCCCAACTGTCCAGGCCTATAAATACGGGGTCTTCTCTCCCTCTTCCACCTAATTCCGTCACCAGCTCATGCACTCAGCTCCACTCCATCGGCTCACTACTCGAAGATCATCTCCGAGTGGCACTGATCACTGTCCCTCACGTCGTGAGGCAAATCATGAGGTAAATACAAACCCCTCCCAATAAAAGGCAAACGTGGCATGGCTTTACTAACAGATCCATCCAGGGTAGTGTACTTGCACTCTAGCCCTCCACCTGGCTGGCTAGATCCTTAGAAAATTAGATCAGAATTAGGCTGATTGTGGGGAAACCCGAAACCCCATCCTCAAAAAATCCTTAAAAAATCCTTAAAAAATACCGGCCACGGCCCGTCTCCAGGCGCGGGATATGTGGCTCTGAGATTCGAAGCAGACACTCATGATGGGTGCTGCTATAGACTGTGTGGAGAGCATTCTCCAAATCCGGTGGGTGAAGAATGTGGTGGTCCAGTGCGCTCGGTGTATACGGAGAGGGGGACAGAGGCCATAACAGACCTCTCCTCACAAGCTGCCCGCATCGCCCACGAGGGCAACATTCTTTTTATGGCAGCTCTCGACGCCATAAACTCTCCCCCCACGGTCACACCCATTTCCCAGCCCAACTCCAGCCCTCTCCTCATGTCGACACACTTATCATCGACGGGCTCCAGCCCTTCCCGCCCTCACCTCGGCCCCCACCCCGCCGCGCCAACACGCGCTGATTCAGCCCAGACGAGCGAGCAGTTGCGCAACGAACTCTGGCGCCTCTCAATGGAGTACTCCGAATATATCGTGGATGAGGTCTTCAAACCTCAAATCATGGAGCTCTTGTCCATGGGCGGCGACGGGTTTGACTCGAGGAGCGGGCCAGGCATCATAATCAGGGCTCTCGATTATTGCAAGCCGGGCATCATAATCAGGGCTCTGGATTATGTGCGGAGCATATGGCCCTCGGATTTATAGCAGGTACTCATGATGGGTGCTGCCGTGCACTGTGTGGAGAGTATTCTCCAAATACAGTGGGTGAAGAACGTTGTGGTCCAGTGCTCGGCGTGTACGGAGAGGGGCCCAGAAACCATAGAGGCCGTCCTTGAGCACATTGGAAGGAAGCATTCCGGTGATGGCCATGATAACTGGGAATGGTACACGCGGAAATGGCCACTGCGACTACCAATCAAGGAGGTGGGAATTCTGTGGAAAGAAACTCCCAGCTTTATACAGCAGCTTTCTGCTAAGTAGGGGATGGGTACGAGACTAACATCTACTATCTACTACATGTATATACTGGAATGTTGGTTTTCCGATGTTCTTGCAGTCTGATTCGTCGATAGCGACAGGTGTGCTATACGGACAAGAACCCAAGTCCTGTAGTTTTCATGCCAAGCATGGCGGGTATAGGTGTGCCCGCTTGAGCGCGCTTACTGCCAACTGGCTAGTAAGCGCTGATATTAAATACATGTACCCTATAAGATAGAGCCAATAAAAGACATCGATAGCATCATACATCAATTACTACGTGAGATTTCCGTAGCACTATGCACTCACAAGAGGAGGAGGACGGGGGCCGAAGGCCCCTCACAATTCTAGAGGGGGAATTAATGAGAAGATGGAATGGAGCTGAAGGCCTTCCTCAATTACTTGATACCCATAATCTAAAGTGCAACTCGCGGTCGCGAGGTGGGGTCCCCCTAGTGTATATGTGCCAGATCTGTAACCACCAAGGCACAGTTACCTACTACTAGACGGATTTTTACACTATGGAAACAGGTTGTATCTGAATCTACCTAATGTTCAGTGGATTAATACTACGCGTAGTGTTTAGCATATATGGGTGTCGTTCTAGGAAAACCGTTAGCACAGCCAAATACTTATTCCGAAGAACCACATAACCGTTAAGCTCCAAATTTTCATAAAGCTTGGAGAACCTTGGTGAGAGCCCGGAATCAACTTTTCGATCATCGGTTTCATTAGTTAGAGACTATAGAGTGCGATAGCGAACTGGTGAGGCCTTGTTGTGTCGCCATACAGGTACCTTTTGCTAGATCGACACCCATATGTGCGTGTGTATTTTGGACGAGAATAAATTATTCTCTGCATAAATAATATAAGTGATTTAAATTAAACATACATGTCTATGTATGTGCACGTAAAAGACCCGAATTAACCAAGACCTAAATCAACCCGCATGTAACCTTGATGAATAAAAAAACGAAAGCAATAAATAAAATGGAAAAATAAACTACATTTGATAATGAGTACAATTTGCGATAAGGTATACCCGCGATAGCTACATATATACAGGGTAGAAGAATATCTACCCAATTTGCGAAACAATTAACGACCAAACGACCCCAGCGACGCCATATCCATTATCATCTTCAAACGGTCAATTTAGTGCTGGACGTTTTTCTAACACCTCTTCATTGACAAGCTCCCACCTCCTTGATTGGTAGACGCAGTGGCCATTTCCGCGTGTACCATTCCCAGTTATCATTGCCATCACCGGAATGGTTCCTTCCAATGTGCTCAAGGACGGCCTCTATGGTTTCTGGGCCCCTCTCCGTACACGCCGAGCACTGGACCACCACGTTCTTTACCCACCGTATTTGGAGAATACTCTCCACACAGTGCACGGCAGCACCCATCATGAGTACCTGATTTGAATCTGAGGGCCATACGCTCCGCACATAGTCCAGAGCCCTGACTATGATGCCCGGCCCGCTCCTCGAGTCAAAGCCATCACCGCCCATGGACAAGAGCTCCATGATTTGAGGTTTGAAGACCTCATCCACGATATATTTCGAGTACTCCAATGAGAGGCGCCAGAGTTCATTGCGCAACTGCTGGCTGGTCTGGGCTGAATCAGCGCGTGTTGGCGCGGCGGGGTGGGGGCCGAGGTGAGGGTGGGAAGGGCTGGAATCCGCCGATGATAGGGGTGTGACCGTAGGGGGAGAGTTTATGGCGTCGAGAGCTGCCATAAAAAGAATGTTGCCCTCGTGGGCGATACGGGCAGCTTGGAGGCGGGTCAAGACAGGCATTTTTGGAGTTTGAAGAAAGGATCTGTAGATGGATTTTTAGAAAGGGATTCTAGGAAGGTCGGGATATATCGAGTGCCGGGATATATCTGCGGTTCGTTTCGGGATTCGAAGATGTCTGGCTTTTCGGACGAATATCTGATTTTTTGGCTTTGGATAAGTCAGAAGATATCTGAATGCTTTAGAGTAAATCTGATTTCTTTCGGAAGCTGATATTTGATCTCGATATCTTTGGGAATGTGATTTTTTATTCTTCCACTCACAGGCGGAAAGAGCGGTATTTATTTCTGTCGGCACCAAGCTGATGGAGCGACTGACTGCCGGTAGTTTGTCCATCGTATTCTAGCTGGGCGCTGGTAATTGTGATGGTCATTGTGCTGTTGTGCTGGTGAGAAAATTCTTTCGTCGTTTGGTTCGTTAATTGTTTGCTGATTCTGGCAATTGCACTGACGCTGCTGCTGATAGTTGACCTACCTATCCACTGTCGACGCTGCTACTGATCATTGACTTACTGCGACTTTCAGCGCTACCGGTGCTACTAATGCTATCATTAGTCGTTAAAGACTGCGCGGTGCTGGCGCTGGTCATGACCTACCGCCATTTTCGGTAATCGTGTATGTCTGTTGTTGGCCAGACAGGCCGTCAGCGCTGTCGTTGTTGGGAATTTTAACGCGTTTCGAGACTGGTAGTGCTGTCGCGCGCTGGTCATCCTCTGTATACTGCAAATTTGCTGTAACCTTTTTTTTTCCGTTTGCGTCGGGGAGTGTAATGTGATGAGCTCAGGGCCCCAGTTCAGCTAGTGGGGGTGACCTCAAGGGCCCAGTTCAGCTAGAAGGGATGACCTCAGGGCCCCAGATCAGTAGGAGCGACGAGCTAAGAGTCCTCGGCATATATGGACATCAATATATATATAAATGTATGCCGTCATTTGTCGCCAATGCAATGTCTCTTTTATGCGTCAAGTTTTTGCGCTCATAGGCCAGAGAAGGTCGCTCGGCGGTGATAGTCGCTTACGGGTGTATTCTAGCTATTTCTGCTGTCCTGAAATATCGCGGAGTCCAGAATTGAGGGGGGGAGTCGCGCTGTATTGGGGTTGGTTTGATTTGGCGGATTCGGTTGGGCGTAGTTGGGGATATTTATAGATATCGATATGTAAGTATAGAGGCGAGTGATGGTTGGTGATGCGCTTATTGCAGGGGTGTTGTTGACAGGGCGGTTTTGATTGGCCGAGCTGTAGCGGGGTCTGTGGATGGACGGATGTGGTCATGAGTAGTGAGTGAGTGAGTGCCTGCACAGGATTAATACATTTGTCAGTACTGTATTAATGGGCAGTGGGGCTGGCCTGGCCTGGATGGGTGTCGGTGGTCAGTACTGGCCAATGATCGAGTGCCCTACCCAGTATTAATACAGGAAAGCAACATTTGTCGGTACGGTTCTTCGGGGGTACAATATAATCCGAACACATGTACGCAGCACGAGAGCCCAGGAGAGAAATAGTGCTGAATACAAGAACGAGGGCAGCAAGATTGGGCATCAGGAACGGACCACGCGCACTCTCAAGAAGGAATTTAAAACGCGAAAGTATTTGGAAGTCCTTCTTTTATTTTTCCCTGCGCACCCTATATTGACGCTACCAAACAGGAAAAGAAAGAAAGAAAGGTAGTCGAAACCTAATCGTACTGTTAGTGAAATGAAGATGAGAAGATGTATTGAACAATAAGCAAAACAGTTTAGGCATAGTTTGCAGGTTCGGTGGATCGATGGCCCAGGCCTATCATGCTCAGGTACAGTACAGCGGTAGGCGATAGATGATGGAACGGCCTGGGGCATAGTAATACCTGTGTTGGTAAAACGCCACTAACATACGGTGTTTGTAGGTATAACTGTATTGCCTGCAACGTAGTATCCCTTTTATGAGCGGTCATGTCAGTCCAAATCAAAATAGTAACCGAACCAGACATGGTTATGCATACCCAGCTAAACACAACTACTGTTCGTTCTCTCCCGGAGCAGGCGGGTAGAGCTCCTTCCTTGGCCCCCTAGCGCCCCACGAGAAAACAGAATAAATATAAAGCTCCACCTGCTCCACCAGAGATCTGACAGGTAGTGAATGAACGGTAACCGCGTCTAACAGAACACACTATCGTATCGATCGGTCATTATTAACCTCGATTGGGGCCGACACGACCGCCCAAGGGATGTGGTGCGGTCAGCCACGAGGCCCTGTCACTCGAGGCAGGGTCCCCCCACCTCCCTAGAGCGACCTCATGGGGAGCACGGGTAGTATCGTGTGTTTTCGACGAGCATTACACCCAATCCACCTACGGGTTGAAGCTCGTGCGGATCCTGTCTGGACTTGAGGCCAGTTATAGCAGAGTTGATAGCTTTGGGAATTTAGTTCAAAGCCAAGACTATATTACTGCCACAGGATCCGCCGAGCGAGCGTACATAACGCACAGCGTATTGCAACCCCCGCCCCGCCCCCCCTGTATCTGTCTGTTCATCGGGCTATCTATCGAGTCTGAGATGGAAGAAACAAAGATTCGTTGGTTGCTTGATGATACATTGTTTAGGGGAACGGGGGGTGGGTAGGTCTTGGATAGACGGATGGTTTTTTTTGATTGATTGTATAACAAAAGTGGGGGTTATGGAGCAGCGGGATTTGGCTTTATAATATACCTATAGAGAGCGACGCGCATGCCCCGTCATTACTCTAGTTTTTTCAAACGCACACAAAATTAGACTACTAGAGTTGTTTAGGCATAGTAGGGACGTTATAAGGTCGTTGCTACAGAGGTGATGTGTATCTGTTTAACGTTTACAATTGAGCGGATCGAGGACACAGTTCTTAGTGGCTGAAAATCGGGGAGATAGATTTCTAAGTTTGGATGTGGATGGTTTCCCATGGCGAACAGTATTTTCTGTAGTGAATAACATCAGAACCCGCCCGCCCGGGACCTTTCTTAACCAATCATATTTCGCCCTTTTAGATTTTAAGGTTTAGAAATTTGAACGTACTCCCCTCCCCTTCCCGTTCAGATTCTGGATCTGGAGCGTTGCCATCCAAATTTTATTACTCTAAATTCCATTCTAAACATCTTCTAAACGTCCACGGGAAGTCGCCCATTCTGTGCATAACTTTAGTGTCAGTGTTGGCAATGGCAGCGCGGGATTAGCTTGCAATTGGGATACTGGTACGCCAAGTCATAGCGCCCGGTTTGGGTCTAAAACTGGGGCGTAGTTAATGAGGGTCGTAATACCAGTGCCAAGAAAGAAGTTTCTAAGAGAGAAAAAAAGAAATTTTTCAGTTCTTCTTTCGGGCCACGCCAATGATCATAGTATAATATAATGCGGCTTGCCATAAGTCATCGTTAAAACGGGTACACAGGGTGACGGGCGCCGATGGCACAGTTTTATGACGTTTGATATGCATATACGAACGACCATGTCAACCTGCATGACGCTGCAGACTATCTCTCAGTGGTCAAGCCCAGTTAATTGACCAGTATCTGTCAGGTCTAGTGATTAGGTTAACTTTACATCAAATAAGGATCTGATAATGTATTAGTGTGGATATCTCTGCTGATCTGGTTTCCAAAGGATCTACAGTCACCCCCGAGACAACGACGAAACCGACTCGATGGCGAATGGCGACTCTATGGGTTGATATTCAGGCTGGTGCGCTTTTGTTGGCCTATATTAGCCCATTCGCCACCCAACCAGGTTCGCCATTGCCCTAGGAACCACTGTAGCTCCTACATGTAGTTTCTATCCCACCTACCTTCTCTGGCTAAGCTGACAGATATCGATTGGGAGCGACTACTGAGGGGCACGTTAGTGCGCAGCTGTATATATATATGTACACTATCGTGATCATTTCCCATGTTACTCGCACGTGAATCAAAACCTGAGAAGCTTTGTGAGGTCGTTGGTGCTACCAAGAATTCTCAAGACTTGATTAATGTGGTAGTATTGATAATGCAATTACTGTAGGCAACTACGTGATGTTAGACCCTTTCCCGTCATGTTTAACATTTGCGGTGTGTGTGGGGGGGGTGTACACAAGGGAGTGTTACAAGATTTCATGCAACCGAATCATTGACATGTGCATGATCGAGCCGTAGCAACCAAAACCATGTAGGTATTGCGGGTTTCCACAAGTAACCGAACGGTAACCAGACCACCTAACAATATCAAAATTTCAAAGTCGCACTATCAAACTGACATTTTAGTTGTAGATACTATCGCTACCGGAGAATCCATCTCCTTGTGGTTGTGGAGAAATGCGTGTTTGAAGTTGCATTCCCATACAAATTTTTGGTTGCAACGTGAATGTACGCTTACTTGTGGAAACCCGCAATACGTACGGGATCGCATGATCAACATGTCACTTCAATTACACTAAAGTCTAATGTAATGAGCTGCGTCAACAATAATGACAGAAATATGCCCCCTACCTAGTGTGATTGGTGTAGTTGATGTAATTAATGAGTTAAACAAACGAAAAAAAAAAAGACCAGTGTGGTTGAAATGGACCAATTAGTTCATTCGCTTAACTTTATCCCAACCCGCTACAAATCCTCATGCCTACATGCACATACTTTAGATCGTTTTCTGCCAAAGAAAAAAAAGAAGGAGAAAGAAAAAAGAAAAAAACCGATGATAATGGCGTTTTTGAAACCTCGGAGGTTCTTGGTGTGAATCTTGTGGCATGTGGTAATCCGCGTACAGACTTTCCTACTAGTTCATTACTACATATCTACAGAAAAACAACTCTTAAATACTACATGTATGTAGAGTAGGTAGTAATAGAGGTAGTGGATAGAGGTTAGGGCTGTGGATGCTTCACGTTTGTGGGTGATAGCCTGTGAACGTAACCCTTAGTTAGCTGGCTCGCAGGTACATATGTGCATGACGATTCCATGAATCATGTGATACATTATTGGTATGGAGCAGCGTAACCTCCAAAAAAGGAGAAATGAACCCATAGGGTAATTTAGCCTTGCTTATGACTACGCTGACATGATTATGTAGTTGTTGCCTCATAGCTAGAATATTCTAACTTTGTGATTTCTACTAGAGTCTGATTTGATACTAAATCATGAATTAGTATCCGGTTAGAAGGCAGGTACCGTCTATCCCGATTCATAATAGGGACATTCGAACTAGAATCGCTGATAGGGGGTATGCTGACTTGGGGGGGGGGGGAATTCCGAACAAGGATTATTTGAGTGAGGAAACCATTTAAAGGCGAACTCGCCGTCGCCATGGCAACCAAACACTGTTCAGAAGTAATGATCAATTTGATGGAAATTATGTCTGAGGGGGGGGGAGGGGGGGACAACTTTCCGGCCCGCTCCGGGCCCTCCCTCACACATGTCATGAACATACATATAAAGTCATCACTATATACGAGCAGTCAGTCAACCTTCCCTCATCCTCCCCACGTACACTCCACCATACTCATCACCATAACCGTTTTTTTTTTCCCATCACGTTCATCGTGATACACCGGGTTAATTAATTAGTCCCCCCATTATCTTCTGCTGCTATATAAAACGTATATTTTATCGGTACGTATATAAACCGATCGACCACAGGCGCGCGCTTGAACCAGCCTCCTCCACCACCATCACCCTCATTACCGTCATTCACCACCACCACCATCACCCTCATCAATACTATCATCACCGCCAGAATCAACGTAGTAGGTCTGTCTGGCCCAGCGCGTGCTAGGTATATGTCCATCTCCACAACTAATATAGCAGCAGCAGCAGCGATCATGGCTGCGGGCGCAGCAGTGGCAGCAGTAGCTGCAGCGATCATGGAGGTGGCAGTAGCAGCAACGGTAGTGGCAGTGTCAGCGGCGGTGGTGTCAGTGGTAGCGGTGGTACTGGTGTATGTGCTGGGAACAATGATTGATGAGGACGAGATGAGTTGGGCATACATATACCGCAATTAATTAGTTAAGATTTGATTGCGCCTGATATATACAGCCACTCTGTAAAAGTGTTTGTGAATTCAGATTTCAGAGTGAGATATTTCGCTATGAAATCGTAGCGGACCAACCCCCCTGCCCCCCGTTCAGGAATTTCCCAATCACCAATGGTGCCCGGGAGCAAGGAAGAATGTGATCAATGGCCCGCCTTCTTTTATCTATAGTCGCGAGCTATATTCTATAGTTTTGTTATTTTGCATCTTAACATCAGCATTACGGGTGCGCCACACTGCGGACTGACATTAAAAACCAAATCACAAACACTTTTTGCAGAGTGGCTGTATACATATCAGAAGGGGGTAGCTAGGGGTACGGTGTAAGCAAGCCAACCAATTAAAGGCAGTCTTTGGACGTCAATGTGTAAGTTTTTCCGGTGAAGGATATGGCTTTCTTGAATATTCTACTGCGGCCGCGCGGTATCTCGAGACTGATTTCTTCATCAATTGGCATTTAAAACAAGAAAAAGAAAGGGGCCAGGTTTGGAGGTATCGGAACAGGTCACCACACTTTTTTAACTCTGTTTCCATGTACATGTTCGGTCCAAAAAAGAATTTGACTTCTGGCTTGCATTGATTGGCATTATCCATCCCAACGGCAGATACTGACAACAGGTCGCAAAATTTGTATTCAAGTAAAGGCGGATATATAGAGGTGCATATGGCGTAAAGAGTATATAATACAAAGGTAAAATAATAACTCTCTTGCTCTTAGATACGTGTACATATATACAGAGAACTCTTCGCTGCTATGCTTCACTTAAAGTTATGATGCTGGTTCTACAAAGCGCGTGCTATATTGTCCGGCCACACCGATAGCTACATATATACATGTATCCAGAGTCATTAATTGCTACCGATATATATATCCATACCAATATCTTGTCTGATATATGTATTCAGATCTCGCTCATCTACATGTGAGCCTCGCACGAAAGTCACAGAACCGAGACATTGTACTTGGCAAAGCGTAGACCCTGAGGCCAAGCAAGCTAATTAGTCAGTATATACTCCTTGTGTTGGATCGAGGTTCCCCCTCTGCAGCCACTAATCATCACTCTGCTCTGTTGGGATGATGGAATGCGTATTGACAGGCTAGTATTATATTATAATTATAATGTCATGGTACTTTTTCTTTCTTTCTTTTTCGGCAGCTAGCTAGCGAGTGAGTCATTATAATAAATCTGATTAAACGGAATCCCCCCCGCGGCTAGAATATATATATATATATAACTAGCAGCTAACTTTATATTTCACATGACGACCGCCGCTGTTATGCCAGCGGAGAACCGCGGGCTGTGTGGTATTTCAGCCCAGCATATCGAAATTCGTATACGTGATTATCTTACTATACAATCACTGCCGGTATGGCATAGTGCTAGCCATTGTTAGGGGATAGGAATCGTCCTCCAGATAGCATCGGAGACGTCACTCGTTCTCGGGATGGCCTCCTGAGCCTTTCAAAGGGCTGTATCTGCTCTCGTGAGACCCTCCCGAGAGCGCCCAATGCGTTCGGGAGGGCCTCCCGAGCCATTGCGATGTCTCTGGAGGACTAGTCGGGTGCGCTACCTTCTCCGGAGATCTCCCATGTCTCCCGCTTCTCCCAACAAGTTGGTACAGTTTGCTGATGATCACGGTGTTCAAAGTACTCATGCCAAAACTATTATCCTTAAACTCCGAGTCTACTATAGCCAAGCCAAACCAAACAGACAGTTTGAAGGCATATACGCCTTTATTCGGCCTCATTGAGACCCATACCAGTCCAAAAATGCTGTGAACTCACGAGTAAAAAGGAAAATTCGAACTGGCAATGATAATTTTTTTATTTGTATTTAATTATTCAAGTTAGTCCAGTAAATTTTGGTGAATAATTTTTCTTTGCTATATGTACTATCCACGCTAATAGAATCAATTAACTGCAAACCTATCACCTGCCTACTTTGGTTCCTGACTCTCTGTATTTATACTTGCCAACCTGCCTACTATTTAATATTTCAGGACTCTGACTTCTTAATCAATATGAAATGCTTGATTGCCCGCTTGCTAGTACACCCTTTATCTGCCCCATTGCTTCCTTACTGACTTGCCTGCCAGTCAAACCGCTACAGCATCCCAAAATTGTCGGATAAGGTACATGACTAGTTCGTTGGCAACGTTGAATTATCGCTATCACTATTATTATTATTATTATTATTATTATTTATTTTTGCTATTATTACTATTATTATTATTACTATTATTTTTAGCTACGAGCCGCCGTACCCCAGGTTGTTGCGGGCAGGGATCAGTTGAGCCTCCCGCGCCCAATGGAAACTACAACACCATCAGTCAGATAACCTCACCTCTCCCCAGGAAAGGGAATCCCCCCCCCACGATACTGATCGCGATACTGGCCACAACCAACACACACATACACACACACACACACCCGCACGCGCAATGACAACCCCAAAGATCCCCGGCATGACGCCAAACACATTCCCCTTCTCCCCCGCGCTGCTCGGCCAGTCGCCGGCCGCCCACCACCCCCAGCTCAGCAAGCACCGCTCGCCCGTGCCCCAGCTCCAGCCCGGCTTCAGCACCCCCGAGGCCATGGCAAACATGGGCATCGGCCTGACGCCCAACGCCTTCTCGGCGAGCAATCTGGGCACCATCCCGCAGATAAACATGGCCGGCATGAGCATCCCGTCGGACGAGAGCAAGAAGCGCGAGCTGGCCGAGATACTGCGCCTGCTGGCCCTGAGGCCTGGGAGGATCTCGGAGGAGGGGGTGGAGAGGCTGGCAAAACGCATCATGGGGTAGATATAGACCCCTCTCTGCTGGGGATATATTATATATAATGATGGGGGGAGGGGGGGACTGCAGTATGCTGATGTTGGCTCGGTCTTTCAAGGCTGGAATGCTATAAAGACACCACGGTGCCCGGCGTGACCACTCTGTCCCTGGCGGCGAGGATCTTCCTCCTCGATATCGACTTCCGTGGCTCGCAGGTCCCGCGGGTGGCTCTCTCCTTTGCACACACACCCGGCCCCTCGCAGGACCTCGCCCACCTCGCAGACGCAATCCTGCACAAGAACCTCAGCCCGAACCCGAAGGGCCACCCCCCGCTGATACCGCCCTCGCTCTCCGCCTTTGCAGACAACCTGAACCGCCTCGCAAAGACCGACCGCCTCAGTGCCCCGCCACACCTCAACTGCTTCACGGCAATCACAGGCCTCTACACCTCCCTCTCAAAGATCTTTGCCCACGAATCCACAACCCTCGAAGGCGGCGCCGCCGCCGCAACCTGCAAAGGCACCGGCCGCCCGCGCATGCACGCGCGCTCCAAAGTCGGCCTCAGCATCGACTACTGGCAAGAGCACCGCTTCACCACCACCACCTCCGCCTCCGAAGAAGAGGAAGAAGAAGAAGAAGAAGACGAGCCCAAAACCTACCGCGTCCTCATTGAGGTTGAGGAGCTCCCCCCCACCGACTTTACGCACGTCGACCCCATCACCCCCGTGCGCACATCCACCGAGTGGGTCTCGGACGAGATCAAGAAGCCCAGCGACTCGACCGAAAACCTGTTTGGCGACTCGCCCGACTCGGACATCACCGACTGGCTCGACCCGCCGCTCGAAGAGCTCCTCGAGACCCCCGTCCCCGCGCGCTTCGTCGCCGTCCTCGACCCCCCCGTCCCCATCCCCCTCGTCGACGAGCTCCACCTCTTCAACGCCGTCATGCTCCCGTCGCCGCCCGCCGTCAGCACAACCACGCTCGAGGCACTACTCTTCCCCGCCGCCGCCGCCGCCGCACGCGCAACACACGCAGCGCCGCAGCTGCTGCAGGCCACGCGCCAGGTCTTTGGCCCCCCCGCCGACACCGACTCCGACACCGACACCGACGCCGCGGTGGTGCACCGGTACAGGCTCCATCCGGGGCACAGGCCCGTGTATGCGCGCTTTGTGACCGAGGTGCCGTTCTCGCATCCAAAGGAGCTGGTGGGCGTGTTTCAGATACTGCGCCAGTTTGTGTTTGTGGGGACGCTGCTGCGCAGCTGTTTTGCGCCGCTTGCGCCTGCGCTTGGGCCTGCTGCGGCGGCGGGGCAGGGCGGCGGCGGCGGCGGCGGCGGTGGCGAGGATGATGATGATGAGGATGAGGATTTGGATGCGTTTATGGGTGATGGGAAGCAGCAGGGGGAGAAGAAGGCGGTGGAGCGGCCGCTGAAGGTGGATGTGTCGTTGGGGGGCGGGGGCGGGGGCGGGGAGTTTGGCGTGGGGTTATTTTCCCGGTGGAGGGGCGGGGGCTGGTGAGTTTTGGGGTGGAGGTGGGGAGGAATGCGGAGGTGAGGGTGGTGGGTGTGGTGGGCGCGGGCGTGGGCGGGGATGTGGATGCGGCGGGGGTGGAGAGGGCGGTGGTGGTGGCGGAGGATTTGGGGGTGGTGGTGGAGTGGGTGAGGAGGGGAGGAGGGGGGAGGTAGTGGGGGGAAGTGGGAGTGGTTGGTGTGGGCTCTTTTTTCTTCTTTTTCAGGAGGTGTGGGCTGGCGTTATAGCTTTTAATGGAAATAATGGTTGTGAGCAATGCAATTGATGACTCGAGTTACATACAGTAAATGGAGGGGGTTACGAAGGTGGCTGAAAGTGAGTGAGTGATATATCGTGATTGAAGCCAGTAATTGATTGATTGATAGTTGATCGATTGATCGGTAGCCTTATACCCACCTATTGATTTGAAGCCAGTATGTACCTGCATCATCATAGCATCCCGACCCAGACCCACTCAGATTATCACCCGGTGCTCGAATCCGTCGTCGGTTTAGCAGCGTGATCTCGCAGCTGAGGTGTATGTACGTGTGGGGTGGGGAAACATCGAAGTATCCGCTCGCTTTGATATCTCTCGACCTACATTTGCTTGCATGGGCTTGATGTGGCTTCGATCTAGTGTTGACATGTATACAGGCCAGGACAGCATACATAACCCCCCACAGGTATGAACTACGCACACACCATCCTCTTGTAGCTAAACCGCATGCTACATTACATCTACTGGCTGCCAGCAAGCAGGCTGGCTAGGCCGCGAATGTCTTGCGAGACTTGGATTATAACCGTCAGTTCTAGATATAGCTCGAGTCCAGAAATCGTGGGACAGCGACCCAGAACATCGGCTTTTTGCAACTCTGCCCTTCCACCACCACGACCACCAATAGATGGACCTTGAAAGTAATTGTAATTGTGTTGGCTCTGGAGTGTCTATACTCCTCATCTTTTGAATCCGAGTCAACAATTTCGGGTGGTATGTGCTGGGGGGGGGGGGTTAGAAAAACCACCACTTCGTCAACCCCTCCCTACACAACACCAACACACCAACTATATATTTTTGAACCCAAGTACTGCTATATAATCTCCCAGCTATTGATTCGACACACTACCATGTATCAACAAGTCCTGCAGAAATACACGGAAACCTTTCCGTGGCCTATGTTGCTGCCCCCCAGCACCTTTGAACAAGAACTACACCCGGAAAATTGAAAATGGAAAATGCTCCCAGGCTTGTGGCTGAACAAGTATCGATTTCATCGCGGACTAGACAGACCTCCCCCCCACCCCCCTCTGTCTCCGCCATCCGGGGAACCCGACCACAGGTCAACCCCGCCGCCAGAACACGCATATAGAACCGCCCCCCCGCGCGCCGCCACTCTTACCCAGCCCCACGCGCGCCTATCCCCAACCAACCAACCACCCCCCATGCTCACTACATGTACACACCCACCCCTGCCTGCAGGGGCCAGCGCCACGGTACCGAGTGACACCCCATGACTCCGAGTGACGCGCCATGACGCCACACCACACCACCCAGGCGCATTGAATAGTAATCACACACACACACACACCACACACACACACACACAACAGCCGGAAAGCGGTGAATAGTAAACGGGTACATGCAAGTCCCGGCGCGCGCGGCATCATCCATGGTTCGATACGAGGGCGGGGTAAGCTGCAATATTGCCGGCGCTGGAACGCATAGGGAGGGAGACCCGCGCGCACGCACTAGAATGTACAGGGGGCATGGTATGGTATGGTATGGTACATGGCAGGGACTGGGGGGAGGGATGGGTAGGTACATGTATGGTTCCAGGTCATGGGGGGAGGGGCTGTAAGGCGCGTTTTAAGTATTGGGGCCGGCCTGTGCTGTGCGTGTTGTGTGCCATGTAGATAGATAGATAGATACATGTATGTGTATTGCCAGCCAAGTACATACATGTAGCTGGGGCAAAACAACCTACAACGCTACATGTATGTACCAACTAATCTTGAAGGTGGGCCAGTTATCAACGCGCATTTTATTCGCAGTACCGTTTAACTCTAACTCCAACTCTAACTCTAACTGTAACTGTAACTGCAACTACAACGATAACTACAACTGTAACTCTAACACTGCAAGAAAAAAAGAAAAAAGACCAAATCCTCCCAATCCCACGGCCATGTATACGTATTTAAAGTATTTTCCACTCATCTCCTCATCCCCTCGCCTCCCTCTAGCTCTCCACTCATGATCAAGCCCCATCCAAGAAATACCCATGCCCAAAAAAAGAGCATGCACAGAGTCGAAACACTCAAAAAGACATACAGATAAAACACTCAAAGAATGAAAAAAGAGAAGAGAAGAAAAAAAAAGCATATACCGCAAATACTCGACAAACCCACCACCGCTGCGCAGAGCCTTTTTTTGGTGATTCGGCTTTAAGGAAGGGGGAAGGGGGGGGGGGATCGAGAATACTTTCTCTCCCCAGAACCCCTTGCGCAGCGATAGCAAATCTATCGAGTACTTGCAGTACAGATAAATACCCAACATAATGAACATCCTCTCGAAGAAAATTTTTACATATACCTACCCCAGAACCACCCGTGTTCGGGGGTCGAACGAAGAAGATAAAAGAAGAAAGAAAAAGAAAAACTGTATACGGTTTCCCAACAAAAAAATACTTCCTCCAAAACTCCATCCCTTTACTCGCATAATTGAAGCCAAAATTCGGCACACATCGCGGGGGGCGGGGTGGAATCATGATAGGTTCTGCTGTAATATACTCGAAGGGAAGAAAAAAAAAGACAAAAAACCTGGAAATACTCAATGACAACACCCCTCCTCCAGAAGCATCTATACCACACACAGATGTCAAGACTCAGCCCAGACAAAACAGATCCAACTTTATTTCAACCTTCCCTCCACCCAACATCTGCAGCCCCCTGTCTGTAGGCGCAATCAAAAATACAAAGAAGAAGAAGACCGCTAGACCCTGGACCTACCAAATATCCACTTCCCATTCCTCCACACTCTCCACACTCTCCTCATGGCTCCTCTTCCGTCCCGCAGGCTGCTCAATAATTTGCAGTTCAAACAGCGACGCCGGCGGAGTTCTTGCCACCATATCATCCTCATGGTTGATCAGCACCCACTTATTCGGAGCATCGTCCGCTAGCGCCTTAAGAATCGCCATAATATCCTTACAGCTCTGCTTCTCCCTCTCCAGCAGCGGCATATCCTCCAGGGTATAGTCCAGCACGGTCCTTGAGAAGAAGTTGACAACATTGTAATCGGCCCCCATGCGCAGCAGATACTTGACCTCCTGCAGGTACCCGCCGCGCACCGCAAGGTGCAGGGCCGTGTCGCCGCTGTACATGCTCTGGTGGTTGAGGTCTAGTTCGTCGCTCTCGGCGAGCTTCACGATGGCCTTGCCATTGCCGTGCTCCGCGGCGATCATGAGCGGCGTGTAGCCGGCCCAGTTGACCATGTTTGGTTCCGCGCCATACTCAACAATCAGGTCGATCGTGTCCTCGTCGGCGCTCTTAGCGGCGATGTGTAGTGCCGTAGATAGGTCGTTGGAGAGGATGTTGGGGTTGATGCCGCAAGGGTGTGCAAGCAGCAGGCGGATGGGTTCGATGGCAGGTTTGATGCATGCCAGGTGCAGGGCCGTGAATCCGTGGCGGTCTTGGACGTAGTCCACTTCAACGCCGTCCTCATGCAGGTACCCCAGCAGGTAGGACATCATGGCGGGGTGGCCGTGGAGGGCGGCGTAGTGGAGGGCGGTGCGGTCGGCGCCGTAGGGGTGCGTGTTGGGCTCCATGGGGTCTGCGACACCTTCCTCAACGAGGTATTTAACGGCGGCATAGTTACCAATGTGGGCGTTCCAGAGAAAGAAGGAGGAGTACTCGGTGCGGCACTGATAGTAGACGGGCAGCGTTTGGGGGAACTCCGAGAGAATATAGATTGCGATAGGGATCTCGTTGATATCCTTCAAGGCGAGCTCACGGAGCGAGGCCTCCATGTCCGTGTCTGCACTAGTAGTGCTCCCTACATGTGAGAGTGGGGACACTGGCGGCTGAGGCGGGGAGAGTTGCGGAGACGAGGCTGGTGAGTTGGACGGCGTTGTGGATTTTGGCGGCGATGGCATCGATTCCGAGTCCGAGCCCGAGTCCTCAGACGTTCCGAGAATTTTTAGCGATGACGCTGACTCCGAGTCCGAGCCCGAGCTCTCGGATGCTCTGGGTCTTTTCGGCGATGGTATTGATCCCGAGCCCGAGCCTGAGCTCTCCGGCGTTCTGGGTCTTTTCGGTGGTGACATTGAACCCGACTCCGAGCCCAGGCCCAGGCCTGAGATCTCAGTTGTTGGGGGCCTTAGCGGCGATGACATTGATTCTGAGCCCAATCCCAAGCCGTCAGGTGTTGATGGAGACTTTGTGAAGCAGTTTGATGAAAATTGAGGCTGGTTCGTGGAGGTTTCGTCAGACGATTCTCCCCCAAGAGCAAGTCCCCGGAGGGGTGAAGAGGCTGAAGTCATGCTGAAAAATATGATTTTGGTGATTGTCTGCTGAGCCACCGACGGGAGATTACGGGTGGAGGGGGAAGGTGAAGTAATAGAAAAGTAAAGCTGCAGATGTCATGGGTGAAAGATGGGGGAGGGGCAGGGGGAGGGTGTTGAATTAATAGAACATCTTTTGGGGGGGGGAAGATGAGATGGCGGGCTAGAGCTCCAGAGCACAACCATTCGCCCACCACACACACACACACACACACACACACACACACATCTTTGGCCACCTATAATAACTATACAGCCACCCAGATGGTCGTGCAGCAGCTTCTCCGGGCTGCAATTCGATATGTTCACGTATATGCACACCAACAATTCACCGGAACTTCCAAGCGTTTTATGCAACGAAGCTACTGGGGCTAGTAGCAGCGTAGCAAGTAGCTGCAGCACATCTAGAGCCCATCCACCCATCTCTCGAACCATTCTGTCGTGATATTCCGTAATTGAGAGGACATGACACTGTATTTCGGTGTACTAGATAATCCCACAGAGCTGTTCAGTGAGGTAACCCAAACGTGCAGATGTTACACATACCTGCTTTAAAAACCCCGTGCTTCCAGCAGAATTTTCCTCCAGCCGGGATAAGTATCTTCCCATGGAGAGGTAGTCTCGTGCCCAGCCTGTGCTGTTTACTTTGATTCTGCGCACAACAAAGTGCAACAGCGAAACAGTCTGGGAACGAGACTAATGGAGCGGTACATCTTGGGTCCATCCACCACCGTAGAAATGTCCAAGGGCACCTAGGCACCTAGTAGATGGCATAATCACGCCCCCCTCCCCCCCAGTGGCCATTTCACCTCTCCGGAAAATAGAGCTTGTAGGACCAAGAGGAAGCAACCCCGAACCAGAACTTGATGCCACTCAATTGGCAGGACCAACAGAGCCTATCTGAACACATGCCGCCGGCCCCGGAAAACTACCAACAACCCGTCCCCCCTCCTCGCACCTCCCGCACTAGTACTTCCTACAGTGAATCGTGCTCACGGCCGGAGAACTCCTCACCTGCACGTAACCCTCTCCAACAATATCATTGATCCAGCGGCCACCGCCTCTACCTCCACCGTGCTTATCTAATTCAAAGCTGGTGTGCATATCGTCAAGCCAACATGAAGTGTGTGCTCGAGGGGGAGAGGGCCACTTCTAGTCTGGCATGCCACCAAGGTACGTGAATGCCAAGGCCGAGTGACCACCTATGACGACATTTTCCCCTGTACGTACGTATCAATACCCCCCCCCGCTAGCCAACTCCGAATACCATAATCCTACTGATTGGTAGGGCAGGATGCTGAGTTTGAATCCCCCCTGCCCGACCAGAAGATTACACCTCGAGCACCCCGAGCAGCAAAGGTCGCGTCTACTGGGCTTTTGCCAAAAGGTTACAAGTTAGGGAGCAGCGGAAACATCTGGGCCTCTTTTTACCATACAATTGGGCTTTTTGGGGGGTGAGGTAAGGTCCCCTACCGAAACAAGCTGGTAGTGGCAACCTTAATTCTATTGAACGGTCGAGCTAACATCCCCATCGTCAATTAATTCGCCACCCAGAATCCAATGTCTGTAACCCACCGCCCCCCAAAAGATCGATCTTTACGCGAAGCAGTCGGGTCGACCGAATAGACCGCCCCCCCGGAAGGGAGGGTAATTATAAACTGCCAAAGAGCCCTAGCTCTATGAACGAGGATGTATACGTATTGCAGTCGAGAGGCAATATTATCCCCGGGAATATATATACATGTGATCGATGATGGCGGGCCAACAATTGTGCCTGAGGCTATCAAACATTTCCCGGACGCTCGCGTCACAATCACAAAGTTCAGATTGACTTTTTCTTTTTTTTTCTTTCCTTTTTTTCCTTTGCAATTAATTGTATGCAGCCTTTTCGATCGGCTATGGCAATAGTTCGGATTGGCTTATAATATAGAATACCCAAGTTCCGAAAAACAACAACTTCGCCTGAGCCCATTATACACCTGAAGCCTAATAGAGGCGCAAGGAACCAAATTAATTAAATCTCTTATGTACCCACTTTGCCTTTGTGGTTGTGGTTGTGGTTGTGGTTGTGGTTGTGGTTGTGGAGAAAAGGGCGACGTTGAGGCTGTTTTCCCATATGCAAAACCTGGCTGCTGCTGCTGCTGCTGCAAGCAAAGCATCAACGGGCCCAACACATTCCCTGGGGGATCTAGGGTCAGGGGGAAGGGGGGGCGGCCTTAGGACTAGACTAGCCAGTCCGCGGCCCCTTGAAAGCGTCCGCGTTAACCACTTTCCTTGGCTAACCTCACCATCTTTTCCTCTGTTTTCAATGTCTAACCGTGGTGGGCGGAAGTACTACATCTAGATTCTAGTTGTTGCTATCATTGGCTTCGTGCTAATCGAATCGGGCAACGCGCCAATAAAAAAAGATTCCTCGGAGGGTCCTCGAGACTACATAGGGCCATGTCATCCGGTGACCTCTCGAGACAAATAAACAGGCACGGGCGCTGTCGTGGGCCGCCCCATCCCCGCCTCCGTCGCCGCTGCCGCCGGCCGCCCTAACGGCATACCGAATTCGCACACCTCACCTCTCTCGCCTCTTGGCTCCGGGGGCTAGCACTAGCTCTAGAAGCGCGGTGTTGAGAAGAGAGCTGCTGTCATCAGCGGGAATACATAGCAAACTGTCGATCCTCCCCCCCCCCCCCAAACGGCATATCAGGTTCGCACAGCTCTTTCTTTACTCCGGAATCGAGACCCGAGACCACATACATCTAATTACAGGCCGCCTCGCACAAGGACGGGCTGGCTGGGCTAGCGAGGTGTTCTAGCTCTGCAGCCGTGGTGTTTAGAGGTATGTACATGTATAACGCATCATCATCAACGATGTAGGATACGCAGGCCTAGGCAGAGGCAGAGGCTGTTATCGACAATTGCAAACTCACAACGCTACGGGCCTAAAAATCCAAGTACGCATCAAGAGCTTTCTTCAATGGAAAGCCTAGTGGTGGAGGGGGCAATTCCGGAGCTATACTTCCCAAAATGGAACCCTCAAGCTCACAGTCTCTACACACCTAGGAATCAACACAATCAATCATCATCAATTGGGGCTAGTGTGGTAAAGAGGCCACTCTGTTCTCCGTGACATGGTCTCTCGTGGTCTCGAGACATCTCCAGACCTCAAAGCGCTGGATGATACACTGGCTGTGTTTTTTTGGCATCCGGAAGTGTTTAGTACCTTGGGCGCCGCCAGATATTGTCGAGGAAGGTTCTTAGCTTGGTGCAAATAGAAAGAGTGCCAAACAACAGGCCATGTTTATAACAGCCGACAAACAACCATTATAATATCTCCTCCAGATACTCTACCACTCTGTCCGTCTGATGGTTGCTGACCAACTGACCAAGTATTCCCCCCCCCCCCTCGAATACCAAAAAAACCACACCCACACGCACAGCGAGTTGATACCTGATCTGATTCCAGACTCACCTCGAGACCCACCCGAGCTTCCTTAGTCTCTTGGCCCTTTTCAAGCTAGCTCTCGAAATACCGCCAATCCAGCCTCGAGGCCACAGTCTCGATCGAAGCAACGAAGGCGGCCACAAAGGCTCGCTCGCCATCGTGGACCACACACACACACGCACCACCACCAGTATAATAATAATCCCCACGCCAAAACACCGCGGCCTCAAGGGAGGGGTAGACTGCAGGCCGGTTACATATAGTACCTACACCCAGTCCTCCCCCCCTCTGTATATTCCACAGAACAATAGCTACGTCTAGACCTACAGCGATATTTCACCACATCCCCTCTAGTCGATCTAGGACCACCACCCCGGGAATGCTCTCTATGGCCTCCCGCGCTCAAGGCGAGTTTGTCTTCTCCTTCTCCTTCTCCTTCTCCTTCCCCCCCTCACAACCCCCAATCCCCGGAAGTAACACAGCTCCACGAGTCATCATCCACCCCACCAACCAAACCAGCCTACTACCCAACATCCTCCTAGCTGGCGCGCCATACTTTCTTCTCTTTTTTTTTCACTAACAGTTCCTACGCACCACAAGCTCTGCAGTTGAGCGCGCAGCGAGCCTGGGGGGTGTGAAGCACAGCATTGCAATTTCCCAATGCCCCTCCAGAGCATACCCCCAGTTACCACCATTAACTGAGATTCCTAACAGACACTCCCCAACACCAGGCTACTCACCTCTATTTATAAGCACACACCCATAACGCCCCTCCCCACCTCCGTGGCCCCACCCACCCCAAGCACGAGCCGGCCTACGCTCACCACCGCAAGGCACTGCTATCTCTATCTCCTTCTAGCGCACCTCCTTCCTCCTCAAGCTCTGCATCCAACCCTCGTCGGTCGCAGCGGAGAGAGAGAGAGGCCGTGTTAGTTAGGTCAGTTTCTTCTTTACTGTGGTGAATTGCGCCCCCCCCCTCTTACTACTGACGCGCGCGGCGGTGGGGCGTACGTATCTCTTGCTGCTGCTCTCGGGTGGCAGGCATGATATGGTGTCTTACGTGCCGCCGGCCGGGTTAGCGTTGGGGGGTGGGGGATGGAGATGTAACGAGAAAGCAGAGAGCAGGCCTGGCAATTACCAACACTGCTAGCCACGAGCCCAGCAGCGCTGTCGTGTAGGGTAAACCAAGCATTCTTGGAGGTATGTACATGTGTGGAGGTGGCTCCTTATAGTCGTAGTCATAGTCGTAGCATCTGTATATGGGGGGCATTACATTCGGGAGGGTCTCGGTTTAATGGCGGGCGTGCGTGATATTTTGTATATATACTGGTGGCTGGTGGTGCTTTACTGGGACGGATCTACTGCGCTGCTTTTTTCCTCTCAATGTGCTAGAATTGCATGTATACGGATAACAATAATTTGAGCTATTGGAACGCCTACGATATGTGTACAGTGTGACTATATATCCACACCACAATCCATTCATCCACTGAGTGATACCAAATGATTCACCACCGGCCAGCCAACACACGTGTAACAGCCATCTCATCTCCAGAAAAACCAATTTTTAAAGCCGCATGAAAGAGAGAAAAAAGAATCTAGAAATACACAACGAAGTCTCATTGACGTTAGGGTACGCTACAGCCATTACTTACTTACCGAAAACCACAAAAATATATAGCCGCGAAAAGAAAACACACACACACACACAGAACCCGCTTTCCATCCAGCTACTTCTGCTGCCCCCCATACCCAGGCGGGGGCGCAAACCCGCCCGGCGCCGGCGGCGGACTCAACACGCCCCCGGGCGGCGGCACCATCATTCCGGGCATCAACGGCGGCATCCCGCCCATCATCGGCGGCGGAATCATGCCACCCATCGCCACATCGCCACCCGGGGGCGGCGGCATTCCTCCCGGGAACTGCGGCGGCGGCGGGAAGCCGGCCGGTGGAAACGGGGGCATCCCCGGCCGTGGCGGTGGCGGGAGCCCGCCGGGCTGGCCGGGAATCGGGAAGCCGAAGGGCGGCGGGAAGGCTTGGCCGGGGCGCGCTGTTGGGAGGAGGAGTGTTAGTTGAGTAGATGAAAGTAGGGGGGGATAGGGGGGCAGGTACGTGGGAAGCCGAAAGGTGGTGGTGGGAAGCCGGCTTGGCCGGGCATTCCGGGCATTCCTGGCATGCCGGGCATACCGGGCATTCCGGGCATTCCGGGAAGGCCAGGCATGCCGTTGGGCAGGCCGGGCATGGACTGGCCCTCGGCGGCGTAGGACGAGGTGATGGAGTCGATTACGGACTGGGCCTTCTCGTGGCCGATTTCTGCAGGGCTTGTTAGCTAGGCGGAGCTGGGGGCAAGACAGGGAGGAGAGAGCGCACGTTGGTAGTACTCGACGACATTGCGGAGGTGATTTCGGCCGCTGTTGTGGGCCTTGCGGACGCTGATGGAGTCGTGGGTGAGGTAGACATCGCAGTAGTCGCCTGTGGAGGGAGTGTTAGTTGGCTGTGACTGGGCGGGTGGGTTGGCGAGCAGCAGCAGCAGCAGCAGCAGCGGTGGGAATACGTACAGAAGACTGTGATTGCGAGAAAGAGAGGCCTGTTAGTTGATTGCTTCAAGACGAGACTGTGAGGGAGGAGGGAGGGAGGGGAGGGGAGGGGAGGGCATGTGTGTGCAGACTCACATTTGGGCATTGTTGCGTCCTGTTGTTTGAAGTTGTCTGAAGTCGGGCAAAGCTGCGGCTCTGAGGAGACTTTGTTGGATGAAGCTTTGTTGTTGTTGTTCGCGGCGATCGACCGACGGAGGCGATGGCTGGTTATCTCTTGGCGCTGGGGGGCGATCTGATAACGGGCTGCTGTGGTTCATGGATTGTCACTCGGGGCTGTTTCCCCAACAAACAAATGCTCAGTGTGAACATCTCGATCTCTGGCTCTTCTTGTTCCTTTCACGCTCTGTTCTGTCCCCTGCTGTGGCACTCCTTTCCCTTCTCCCCCTCCCTCTCCCCTCCCTCCTTTCCCTTCTCCCCCTCCCTCTCCCCTCCCTCCCTCCCTTCCTCCCTCCTACCCTCCTACCCTCCCTCGCTCCCTCTTCCCACCCCTCCATCATAACTGCAGGCACATATTAAACCAATTAACCACTTGACTAAAGCTAATCAACCATAGCCGCAAGCACACACACAGACACACAGACACACCCCGAGTGACACGCTATGACGCCAGCCACAGACGCACAGCAGATCGGCGCCACACGCCTCTAGCCCTCTGGTTGGTGGAGCCTTGGGGGGAAGGGGGACACCGAGTAATTGTGTACCAAGGGGCTAGCTGGGAGTGGCATGGACCTTGTATGGGTGTAAGTGAGGGTATTGCGTCGTGTTTCTTACTTTGGGTAGATACATGTATCTTGGGTTGGGGGTCTAGAGACATGGCATTAGCAGGGGTTTTTGTGACCTTTTTATTTAAAAATCAAAAGTACATATATGAGAGAGATGGACGACAGACAGTTTGAATGGTATTTGTTACCCTTTCCGGTTCGTGGGTATCGTCTCTGTCTGCTGCCCAAGTCACTCCACGGTCTTGTTCCAGCACAACACAAGTATGTAGAGCACAGAACTCAAGTCACCCACACCCTTCGCGAATGGATACGGCTACATGTAGCTAGCCAGCTATAGTCGATAACGATCATAGTGCTGGGACATGCCGAGTGAGGCCTTATGATTTCCGTGCATGATTCGTAAAGTGGGGTGCAGCCACACCTACAGCAGCCCGGTCCACGATTAAACCGCCCAACACAAGCACGGCCCTGACAGCGAGACAACATACATGTAACCATGAAGAAAACAATTTTTTTCAATTAGAAATAATCAGAAGAGTGGAGTCATAGCTAAAGCGCGAAAGGAATACATTAAAAAAATACCAACATTAAAGTCATACTGTGCGTGAAAAAGTCACATGCCGATATATCCGTCCATAAAGATCCAAGGGATGCTGGTAATATAAAGCACGCGATACACAGAGCAATTGCAAATATATATGAGGATGATGATGATGATGATGATGATGGATGTAGGTAAGGTAGGGATCTCCCTGAATACATGCACATGTTATCCCACAACAACGAATGGACGGCAAGCTGAGAAAGCAGACAGAGAAAACCCATCCAGAAGATCATAATACAAGAATAGTAGAAGGAAATCGAAAAAAAGAGAGAAGAAGAAAAAAATGAATAAAACTCCAAGAGATACTTATTTAATCAAAAGAAAAACCAGATGTAAAATGAGAAAATTAAACAGAAGCAAAAGAAAATATAGGGATTTTCCTTGCGTTCCGTTTTTCTTTACTCGTTCTAATCGTAGCTTCCCTCCCTGTTCAACAAACCAATGCCACCGCTTTTACTTCACCAGTCTAGCAACCAGTGCTGTGTCCATTAGTAACAAAAGTAAAACACTTTTAGTTAACCCATGCCTGTTTGTACTTTTATTACTCTTTAACCCCTCAAACCCTTTCAAATATCTATCTCATACCGCCCATCCCTTGAAGTTTGTTGGCCAATTGAGGGTACTTCTCTTGCACCTAAAATACAAAGCATTTCACGGATCAGTACTTGGTGATAGAGAGGATGTGCAGGAGATTTAAAAGTCGGGAAATGGTGATAGCAACTCAGTAATCAACAAAGTATTAACATGTAGCCCGAAGGCCTTCAAGTCATGTGGGTGTGATTAAAATCATCATAGTGTGTGCTGTACGAACAAGGGAGTTGGGTGTATATAAACGTGTGATATCATAGGGCTAGTTCTTACCTCAAGCTGTGTTCTGGTAGCCTCGGCATACGACAAGGCGTTGACAATCTCTCCCTCAGTTCGTGAAAGCTGAGCAGCCTTCTCAAAGTACTTGAGCGCCTCTTGTACCCTACCCTGCTGCAGAAGCAGCTGGGCCATTGTCGCCACGGCGATATCACAGTCCGGATCAACTAAACCCCACCAGTCAGCTAGGTCCAAAAAGTAACACTCTACCCAATAATCTGGAAAGAAAAGAAAAAAACGTACTAATAAGAGCCCTTTCGCAGAGCTTCTCAGCCTCGGCGAAATCCTGCTTCCACTGGAATAGTGCTAGAGCTTTGTTAATCAATGGCAAAACGTTCATCGCCATTGGCTTCGCCGTCCTCTCCATCTCGACCGCTGTATCAAACTTCTCAATCGCCTCCTGGAACTTTTGCTGGTCAAGCAAAAGCTCTCCATAGTAATTGTACACATCTGGGGTCTTGTCAAAGTTCTTGATGCATCTTCGGAACGTCGCCATTGATGACGCAATCGAACCCATCTTGTACTGCGTAACACCAAGCTGGATGTGCGAGAAGATGAAATCCCGGTCAAGGTCGATTGACTGTTGGTAGTCCTTGGCGGCATCGCCGAATTCTCCGAGAATGAAGTGCAGCTGTGCCCTGTGGTAGTAGATATCTGGGTCGTCCGCATTTTTCTCGAGAGCAGTGGCAAAGTCCATCGCAGCACCCTCGCGATCACCTGTAATATCCGTTAACCACCATGTTTATCCCACCATTTTCGGGTATGCAAAATATTCACCAAGTTCCAAAAGCATGCTAGCCCGCTTGATGTAGCTCTGGGTCATTGTGTTGTCCAACTGGATACTCTTGCTCACATCCTCCAGCGCCTCCATAGGGTCTCCCCGCAAGTACTTGAAAGTGCCCCTCCAGTTCAACGCATATGCATCAAAGCTTG
The DNA here is from genome assembly GCA_024713855.1 of Morchella sp. 2016-41. Taxonomy (NCBI): domain Eukaryota; kingdom Fungi; phylum Ascomycota; class Pezizomycetes; order Pezizales; family Morchellaceae; genus Morchella; species Morchella sp. 2016-41. Next base: position 3,558,613 of record JAMGZD010000003.1, read on the forward strand.
TACCAAGCTGCATGGCCTTTTCAAACTCTTCGCTAGCCTCCTCATATCCGTCGACAGACTTCCTCTCTACCGCCTGGAGCCCGGCCCTCAAATGGTAATCCCCACTGTCTTCTTGCAGTGAGGCAGAGTCCTCAAGGCCCGCTGGTCGGTTCTTCTGCCTGAAGCTTTGCAAGTAGTTGGAAACGAAGGTGCACGAGGGTAGCTTCTTGGGTCTGGCCGCCAACATCGCCTTTCCCTTTGCCTCGGCAACCTTCTTGAGTAATCTCTCAACACTCTGTGCAGCACCCTCATTCCTGAACCCATCGATGATACAGCTGGCCGTGAAATCCAATAAGGCCGCACTGTAGTTCTCAAGCTGCTCATAAGCGTGAGCTCGGCGGTTGAGAGCCTTGACATATTCTGGGTCAAGCGCAATGGCTGCACTCGTATCATCAACAACCTTCTGCCATTGTGATAGAGAATTGTAACAGGCAGATCTGTTGGAGTAAAAAATTGGGTCTGGTCTGCAGAGAATGGCTTTGCTGTAAAGTTCGATAGCTAGATCAAACTCTTTGTTACCATAGGCCTTGTTACCGGCAGCCTTGAGTTTGCTGGCATAATCTCTTTTCTCCTAATGAAAACCAATGTTAAACAAACCGCACCACAAACAACTACCAAAAAGAATGTACAGGATCATGTACCTCGATCGACAAAGTCTGCACAATCTCCTCATTCACCTCGGGATAAGCTTCCTCTGGTTCTGAGGGTTGAGATTGGCTTTCTGAAACATATATATTATTAGCATATTGAGCGCCCCATAATACGTCATACGACGTCTACAAATGTTGGATCCGGTAAGAGGGGGGGGAGAAAAAAAAAACTCTTCCAACATAAATAATGCCCAATTGGAGTTCTCACCATCTGCAACTTTCTTCTCCTTCGATGAAGCCTTGTCTTTAACGTCCTTTCGTCGGTCCTTCTTGGCCTTCCCGGCCTTTCCGGATTCTCGCGACTGTTGCGAGATGTAGTAAATACCACCGGCCCCGGCAACTACTACCACAGCGCCAATAGTGTAAACAACAGCCTTATTTTCCGAGGCGAACGTTGTTAGGCGAGTCCACAGCGATGAATCCGGTGGAGTAATACCGACGGACCTAACTGGACTTGAAGGAATAGGAGGGGCTGACATTATGGATGAAGTGAAACGATGGAGGGGTTAATTGAGAGGGGGTGGTGGGGGGAGGGGTGGCAGGAGGGGAAGTTGATGGTACTGCGGCAGCAGAAGAGAATTGTGACGACCAGTGGCAAGATTGGATAGGTATGTGGCAACGATGGTGATTTTGTATTTATCGAAGGCTGGATGGCTTAATGGAACAACGGAGGCGGGGGGGTGGTGGTGGTGGTGGTGGTGGTCCTGAAGGCGAAGAAACAGACGATAGTACCCGACTCTGTGTGGATGATGAATGGTACGTGATGAATGGTACGTGCACCTGTTGTTTCGCAGTCTACCTATGATCGTTGCTGCCCTCCTTCCTGGTCTTTTTTTCTCTCTCCACAACGCACACGAATCTCTCCCCGCCCCAACATTCTGGCCCTCCCCCCCCTCCCTCAGGCAGGTGGTGTATATTGGCATATATTATTGCCCCACACTATGGAGGTTCCTGGTATCTATCTCTAATCCCTATTTACACTGCTTCCGTCCCTGCTTTCGCGAGGTGCTCGCTTCATCTCTTCCCTCTTCTCCTCCATATGTGCGTACATGCTTCTTGGAGACCTTACTTCTCTATGTTTCCTTGGTGTTCCGTGCGTGCAGCACGCTGATAGGTTATCACCAGACCCCCCCTCCCTCCCTCTGTTCCGCAATCGGTCAACCCTTGTCACAAATCGATCTAACCTACCATACGGTATCTACCCTATGCAGGACCCAGCCAAGATTCAAATAACTTCTCCCCTACCCCACGTGAACCCCGAGAATCACTCACGGGAGACTTTATATAGAGACGGACCCCGGACTAAAGGGGGGTCGGCTGAGCCACCGTTCAACCATCAGATGGCCGCCTGACTCCATAAGTCCGATTACCGACCGTTCAGGGGATATCAAATATGATGATCTACCTCGATCCCCAGTGCATTGACAGGGTCCGTTTTCTGGATATTCTCAAAATATTTAAATCAGGGAGGAGGAACGAAATAGAGAAGAAAAAAAATACTTGCGGAATGTCCGCGTGGATATGGAGATATTATCCGCCGTGGCTAATAAAATAAAAATAAAAAAAAACCATAGATTTCCATCAGCAAGGCTGTTCGGCGTTTGCCCGCAAGACGAATGTCAATGATCGCACGACCACTTTCTGGATCGACCTACGTCACAGTTTATGTTTAGGACAAGCCTCCAAGGAGCACGGGGTAAAAGGTTTATGGATAGTATCCACGAGGAGGGAGTGAGGTTAAATTAAATACAGGCTACATAACTGTAAATATCAAAAAACACTGTAGATAGTAGTAGTAAATTTAGCTAGCTACTCCACTTTCAAGAAATCTCAAACCCCGTGTTTTCGTGAACCTGGTAAACGCGTGTCTACAGTACCAGCAGGTACAGTAATACAACCTCCCCCTCCCCTGGGCGGCAAGGCATCATCCCACCTCCACACCTACCTCTACCTCCACACGACCACACCCACAGCCATCCACCATCCGCATACAGCCATCCATCCACCCACACCCCACAACCCAAATGATACCCATCACCACCTTCCCCGCATCAGCACTCACCCAGCACATCAACACCAATGTGCGGACCGGGCGCCGCCGCAAACAGCCCATCGACCTCTCAAAGTGCGAGCTACTCGAGATGGTGCAGTGGGACTGCAGGGTCGAGAACGGGCAAAACCTGTGCTGGCCCATCGAGCGGCTATTTCGGAGGTAAGCTTTCCTTTTCCCTTTCCTTTTTTCTGGGCCTCCCCAAGAGGGTGGTGGTTAATGAATGGGGGCCATGGTAGGTGCAAGGACCCAGCGACGGGGAAGAGAGTCATGATTGAGGTTACGGCGGTGGAGACGCTGCCGTGGAAGTTGGAAATTGCGGCTGAGATTGATGCTGAGGCGGCGGCCGCTACTGAGGCTGCTGCTGGTGGTGGCGCCGCTGCTTGATACTAGCCATCAAGGGGTTTGATATTCAAATGCTATTTGATAGCAGTCGGCCTTTTGAGGTGTAGCTGGTTTGCTTTCTGGTATCGATAATTAACTGCTCGTTCCAGCCACATCCTTGTATGATATTCAGGGTTAGGTTTTGTGACCCAACGGGTCGAGTTGGATTTGGTGATCCTAATAGACTCCGCATGCATATGATACGCGGAACCAATCCTGATTGAAGCCTGCAATCAAATTTCTTGACATCCACCGCCTGGTGGGTGGAAATATGCTCAGTATCTAGTGCTCTGCATAATGATCTAACCGGGTGCTTGCCTTGGCATATAGGGTAATGATACAGTTGAGATTTCGGCAGGAGACCCCCCACAAACAGTAACTTTTGTCCAAATTTGCCAAAGCTGCAGGGCACGGGATTCTGAGCAGGTCTCGGCCTACCAGCAGATGGATTGCAGTCTTTATGACCACCCCACGCTTGCAAACGTATGTGCACGTATTTCCTAACTGGGGGCACTGCCTACTTACTACCACTCTAAGACCGAGTACCGCTACTTCAGGCGAATAGGCTTAAAAGTATATGAGCATAACTCAAAGTAGTGGTAGACAGAAGGCGATCACTGAGCTGCTTCTAGATCTCAAACTAATTGCAACCCACACCATGTAGCGGTAGACCTAGCTGCGGCACTATTGCTATAGACCAGAGACTATATTAATGTGCCTAGGGAGTACCGGCCGGGATATATCATGTATATATGGTGGGCCTCGATCGAGCGTGTATCAACCTCGTACAAGGATGGGGGCTCGGAACAGCTATAACCCCATCACTACAAAAAATATATAGAGACGATAGTTATATGGTCAGAGGGTTGAAGACTGATGGATAATACCTTCTAGGTATGCGTTCCAATTGCCAACCCTGTGGATTAGTATTTCGACAACTTTTGTCAAGCCACAATACTTGGGCTAATGTTCTGTGCACGTTGGGGTTGGATGATATAAACAAGGGGTGTAATTAAGGGCGTAGTATCCAAGTAGATCTGGGATCGAGTAGGAATAGTGTGTATACAGGCTTTTCCCGGCCGGGCTCGGCTTGAAAGCACATATACATATATACGTGCTTAACGCCATCCATCTTATATCCAACCATTCCTCTGCTGCTGCTCGGAGGGCTACGGGTGCAAAGTCCACCATTTGGGTATTGTTAGGCAGTGTTGTAAGCTGGTATTATTGGGCCTCTGGAGTAAAGCTTGGGGATATAGATTATAGCAGTACCATTATTTCTGTAGCTGGCGAATATGCCCATGCATATATGGGCTTAAAGTGAAGGGGTACTCTCTTAATCTTTCGTCTACTTTACAATCTCGACTTCTTTTTCTTCTTCTTTTTCTTCTTCTTCTTCTTCTTGAAAGTTAAGCGGAGATGCACTCTATATTCTAGTATGCACTAGCCAGCACGCAATGCAGAATATTCCATTGCCCATGAGTGTGACCGCCGTATCATTATATTACAATCGATGTAAACCTTATACACATACACATATACACAGAGGCTTCTAAGAGTGGCAGGCCACACGAGCAATAAAGTGTACTACATTGCATTGCAATTACGAAAGTGGAAGTTGCGATATATACATATCGATAGACCACCCACCTCCAACCAAGACCCAAGACAGTTTGTTTACACTTTGCCTTTAATTGCACACGCATGCATACATGTACATACACACAGCAGAGCAAAACCCACCCACACGCCCACCCACCCGCACCTGCAAAAGCATGCACTTGAGTATCCAAAGAAAGGACCCCGCGGCCGGCAATCCACGTCCTTATGGGCTAGCGCATGTATGTCCAGTACCAGAAACTGGGGCGGTTTTCGTGCCGGAGTGCTGGCTACCGCATTGCTACGGTGTTGTACATATGTACAGTACTGCGTTTACAGATATGGAGATGATACGGCGTTGTTTGCAGTTGGTGTATTTGGGGGGGGGGGGATACCGTAGAAATGCTGCAGCACTATAGCTACCGTGGGAATACTTGGTGTGTAGCTGGCTGATAGGTTACGGTCAACTACATGTATGTGGTTAACTGCTAGTCGAGGGTATGTGGGACGTGTATGGGGACGGGATTGGGATTGGGATTGGGATGGGGATGGGGATGGGGATGGGGATGGAGATGGGGACGGACCATGTCCGCTTCTACCAGCTAGTAGTTAGTAGTTCACACCATACATGTAGTATAATTGGTATTTAATGACATGACCATCACCTATCATGAGCAGGAAAGCTGCAGCACGAACCACCGCCAGACCAACTGTAGCAGCCCGAGACCCACGAGTGTGGTAAAACACAACCCCAAAAAGCCCCCCCCTAAATCCGTACCAACCGGTGATCAAAGAAAGACCAGAAACGAGCAAACCATCGACAAACAGGACTACGGTGATGATGATAAATCCCGTGATGCCTCATGGCGCATTAACTAGGCCCTGGGAATCTTTCTCCATCCATCCATCCATCCATCCACATGCATGTACACTCAAAAAGCCCATAGCAATACCAGCCCGAAACACCACACCGATGCTGCTACTGCTGCCTACCCCGGAGCACCAATTAAACCAACGCTACTACATGTATCTACCCCCGAAACACCCCCCCCACTGATGCTACTGCCACGCCACCAATACTAACCCGCTGTACTGATGCTGCAGCACCTAGACGCAGCATAGAGACCGCCCCTACTTCTGCCATCTACTGTGGGGCAGCGGTGGCTGCTTGTTGATTGGGGGTGGCGGGTGGGTGGTTTGATTGGTAAGTACATGTGGTTTGTATGTAGCAGTGGATCTAGTAGTGTATATATATCGATACATGGCTGGGTTGGGCGGTAATGACCACAGCGCCTGGGGAAAACGCAAGAGCGTGGTATGCTACATTCTTGAGTATATGTATGTATACGCAGTATCTAGATGACATATAACGGGATCGCCGTGGGGCGGTGGCCACTTCCATGGCGGTGTAGGTGACTGTCTAACTAACTAATGAATGGATGAACGACTGGGGAAAGCGGGGGGAGCTGGGGAGCTTACTTGACTGGATATTTAGGCATAGGAAGGATAACAGGTGAGAAGCACAAACACACAAAATGAAGAAGCAACAACGCAGAAACGCCAGCTCAATTAATTACTATCTAGAAACGAAAGAGAGAGAAAGATAAACCCACCCCCCACAAACCCACTACCCCCTCCTCCCCCTCTTCCCCTTCCTCCAAAACCTCCTCTCCGCATTCACCCCCCCCCCCTCCACGCCGGCGCCGCCGCCCTCCCCCGCCCGCCTCCCCACCTTCACCCCCTCCCACGCCCTCCTCCACGCCTCATCGCGCTCCCACCGCCGCCCGCCCACCACCACGCCCTCGTCCACCACGCCGCCGCCCACGCCCGCCCCCACCGCCAGCAGCTTCCGCAGCGCATTCTCCGCCAGCCGCGCCTCCTCCGTCGCGCGCTCGCGGATCTGCCGCGGCGACACGGGCCGCGACGTGTACACGGGCGTCGACAGGTACGTGTGGCGGCTCGGGTACGGCGGCAGGTGGTCGTCGCGGGGCGCGGCGGCGAGCGCCGGGCCGAGGAGCGCTGTGAGGTCTGGCTGCGGGGGCGGCGGCGGCGACGGCGCGCGTGGGTGCAGGGAGGTGGGGGTGGCGGGGGGCGGGAAGCGGTGCAGCTCGTGCTCGAGCGTGGAGAGGGGCAGGTGGTGCGCGGCGAGCATGTCTTGGAAGTCAAAGACGGTGGGGCGCGTGCGGCGGCCGGCGCGCGAGAAGAGCTGGATCGTGTGCAGCATCTGCAGGAGGTCTGTGATGTTGCCGGTCAGCACCAGCCCAGAGAAGGGCAGGACAGGACAGGAGGTGGAGGAGGAGGGACTGACAGTCTTCGGCCAGCTGCCGCATGCGCTCCTGCGCGTGCAGGGTGGCGCCGTCGAAGCCGACGGCCTTCATGATCGTGGCCGTGCTGCGGTTGAGCAGGTCGGCGACGAGGTGCTCGGGGAGCACGGCGGCAGCGTCGTCGTAGACGGGGGGCGGGGGGACCGTTGTGCGGCGGCGCTTTGGGGGGCGGTCGAGCGCGCTGGAGTCGATGGTGAGCTGTGGGGGGGGGTTTGCTGCCATTGTTGGCAGCGGTGGGGGGGGACCGAGGATTGCGGATTGCGGAGGAAGTGAGGCCAGAGGGAATGCTGCAGACTGAGGGGAGAGGGAGTGAGGCCAGAGGAAATACCGCGGATTGAGGAGAGCTGCAGCAATTCCGAGGTGGCCGCGGTGGTGAGTGCTGGTGGGCGGGCGAGAGCTGTGGTGTTGATGTCAAAAACTGCACAGAACGGGCACCATGCCGTGACCCGGTCACGGGCAGGTTAGTCAGCGGTGGTGGAGGTGCTGTGACCTGCCAGACCCGGCCCCACAGCGCCAAGCATCGCCAGACTCGCCCCGGCCCACCGTTCCCTCCGTGAATCTTCTTCTCAACCTCACCTCACCTGATTTCCGAAATCTCTTCCCCCCCCCACCCAATCACCCACTCCACAACACCACCACCACCGCCCGGTAAGACATCCATCTCCGCCTCCAGACCTCAAACCTCTGCCTCTAACATTGTTGTCAGGATAAAACCGCTATATAGATATATACCCCACTCCACTCCACTCACTCACCACACAACCACCGCAGCAATGGCCATCGCCCCAATCGTCGGAAGACTCAGGAAGGGTCTGGTCCTCGACCTGTCTGTGTCTCTTGGAATCGGTACCTGTATGTGGCTCTCTCCCCCCCTCTACTATGCTGCACTATGCTATCTATGCTATACTATGCTCTGCTCTGCTCTGCTATGCTGTGCTGTGACGAGTGCTGACGGGTACAGCAATGGGATACCTCTTCTGGTACGGTAAGTAGTAGCACCACAACCCCGCCCGCCACCAGCGAGCGGCGGCTTACGAAAGCAGGATACCACATCCCGTCCATCCGCCAGCGCGATGCGTAAGTTCCCCCCCCTCCATCTCCCTCTGCTGCTGCGAGTGGACACGCGCTGATGTGCCGCGGCGTGCAGGTTCTACGCAAAGCTTGAGCGCCAGCGTATCGCCAATTCGCAGTCCTAGACGGGCTCGATCGCGGGAGGAATTGCGGGGGGGGGGGGGGGTGTGCATTAGAACGGGTGGGAAGGCTAGGAGCTGTGGCTTTTTGTTGTAGGTAGCGGAGTGCGTTTTTTGTAGAAATGATAGTGCTGGTTTCCTTTTTTTTATCTTCTTTTTGGGGTGGAGTTTGTGAGGTTTGGAGCCGAGGTTGTTGCGGTGGTTGATGATGGAATGGCAGGTTTGCGAATCGTGAATTGCGAATCGTCAATTGTGTACTCCACAGTAGATATGTTCTAGGCAGAGATATGTTCTAGGCAGAGATGTGTAGCAGCTGTCTGTAGCAAGTACTGTCGAGATGCCCATGCAATCCACAGTCCCTCACTCGGCCACAGAACAGCACCCGCCCAGCCTCCGCCATCACCCATCACCCATCACCCATCGCCCATCACTCCCCCCACACGCACAAGCAGCCAATCACCCACCCACCCACCCACAAAACAGCGCTCGCCGTGAAACCCAAGTACTCTCTACATAGTCTACAGGTACAGGTACATGTATGCACTCTAGATCTACCTACCCCAAGTAAGCCTCACCACCCACCCGCACAGCACAATCAATTAGCGGCCTGCCGGTACGCAAAGCACATATGTGTGTACATACTCTATGTATGGCGCAGGTAAGCTTATACTTATACTCTACCGTGGCAGCAATAGCTGGCGGCGTGATATATGTAGATCTGCCGTGGTCGTGATCGATGGATGGGGGGGGATGTCACTCTGGACCTCTGGTAGAGATGTGGGAGGAGCCCTACCTAGCCTATATCTATTCTGTTGGCCTACCCAGACCCCCCCCCCCCCTCCCCCCTCCAGTACTGTGGCTGTAGTTTCGTCTCTTGGAATTCAATAACCACTGCATGGGGCTTGCTTGGTTGTGGCAAAAGTGGATTATATACTAAAAAATACTGGTACTGGTACTGGTATGGAGTAGATGCACATGTAGGTACTCTACGATACAAAGCTTATACGCCCAAGAATGGAATCAGCGATGCTTGCACTGGCGCCAGTGCACGTGCTCGCGGGGAATGATTAAAACACCAGGGCCTGTTTCCCCAGAGACAACGGTAGGTAGAGTAGGTAGGTACATACTCCGACTGCATACTGGGCCGTGAGCGTAGGGTGGGTGGAGGAGGCTGTTGGTAGGTAGCGCGCGCTATCAGTTGGACAATATATAGGTACATACACTACATGTAGGTAGAGTAGAGTAGAGTAGCCCAAGTCTACTCTACTCTACTGTAGCCTTGCGATGTTTTTCACTTTCGCCTCCACTTTCGGTTTCGGTTGGGCTCGTGGCGGGTGGCTCGGGGCCTACATGTATCTCTGTGTAGAGCAGCGCAGAGTAGAGCAGCGCAGTGGCGGTAGGTAGCTGTAGCTACAGGTACGGTGGGTATGTATGTATGTACCTACAACCCGCGCACTTGCTATACCCAGGGGCCTGAAAAGCTGAGGCTTGGGGGATAGATATATTAATACAATACATGTAGATATCTATAGGAGTGGCAAATCGTCGCCTCGGCCCCCTTGGCACTTGTACCTCTACTCTACTCTACTCTACTCTGTAGCCGTTACTGCTACTGCGGCTGTTCGCTGCGTTACTCCGTTTCCCTACTCAGCGGGGATCCCCCTCTACATACTCTAGCCTTGGCCGAGAACTGATCGTGGGCGACAACCACATCTCTGTACAATAGAGTATGTGGATCTCTCCGAGCTGAGATGAGCAGAGCAGGCCTGGTGAGGCGGGGCGTTAATTGATTGCTTGCTAATACCGCCGCTGTACCTACCCTACACACTAGTAGCCTACCTACTGCCATTGCCAGTTAACTTAACGCCCGCCGCCTGTTTGGTCGACAGCTGGATTATCATTAAAACAAAACAAAAAAACCCCATCTCTGGAGGTATAGTTATTTTATTAGGCCCAATCCGTATACCCTACTCTAGGGGGGTATGTTGGGTAACCAATAGACGATCGACCGGCCTCCCGGGCCACTCGGACACCCCTCTCACTCGGGCAGTCTATCGTGATTGGCTGGAAAAGAGGTTCACTTAAAACGCTGATCCTTTCAACTGTCCGTGTGGGGGGGGATGTCCGAATGGCCCGGCCGCGGGTGGATGTATGGATGGATATATCTACGAAACAGGCCCTAGATTGGTTGCAACCCATGGCGGATCGAATAGTAAAAAAAGCACATTAGGATATTGCGATTGCCCATGGATGGGTTTTGGTGCCAACCGAATTACTAACAGGCCCTTGATTCTTCTTAAATTTTAAAGATGGATAGTGTATATACGTAGCTGTCCACAGCTCGGGCTAGCTACCCCCCCCCCTCAACCTCGAACAGAGCAGAGCAGAGCTCGAGCTGGGAGCCCTTTAAATGGCTAACCTGGCAGAATACAATAGGCACATAGCTAAAGGCTACAGTACCGGAACTAAAGGGGGTATACAAACCCCCGCTACCGGTATTCCAGTCAAGATGCTGTAAGAATATATATATATATATACGGTATTGATACGGGCATTCTATTGCAACGATGCCGGCTTCCATAACCCAATACCGCAGCCCCGGCCACGGTAGCACTTTCACCCTCATCTCCGAGACTGCAGTGCTGGATCCATGCGCATGTGTATCTTGTTGGGGGGGGACCAATTGGCTCATATAACTCAAGGAGCCCCCGCCTTGTTGGGGCATGACATATACTCAGGGCCAGACAGCCAGCATTGAACATACGCATCTATTGGGGGGGGGGGGAACTCCCACCCAGCAGCACGGACATGCGCAGTATATTGGGATATAAAAACCGACTCGGCCGATGGGGCAGACTAGGTCGGCGCTGTTGGTTGGCCTCGATCTAGGGATGGGACTGGGATTGGGGTTACGATTCCAAATACCGGCCGGCGTGCGTTGTTTGTTGTTTGTCTCTGTCTGTCTATCTGTCTGTCTGTCTGGGGAGCTGGCCATTGCGTTGGAGGCGTTGGATCTTGCATTGTGTGTATGCACATGTAGAGGTATATCAATCGGAGCCTGCACCATATCTCTCTGGATGTATACATACGTATTATATCCATACATGCGTAGCAGTCGTGATCCTAGATGGATCCATTGGCACAGTGAACACCACCGCTGTGTTGACTGAGTGGAGATATCAATCAGCCTCGGCCACACGCCTCGCCTGGCTGGCAAGGGGCCAGAGAAGAACGGACAGAGATAGGATACATACATGTATAGGCAGACAGTATTATTATCGTTATTATTATTATCCCTCACGGCGCTTCCACGCACGGCGACATGAAACGTCGCAGATGCTCCCCAATTGACCTCGCTATTCATAGCCTCGCGAAAACCTCCCTCTCCAGCCTCCTCCAGTGAACCGTCCTGTCTACACAACCCAGCCAGCCCATGCCCGCCGCCCGCCCGCCCGCCCACCTGCCCGCCGCCAGACACCGGAGTCGAACCCACGCCGGCCATCCCGCCGCCAAGCCCGCCAAGCCCGCCACCACCGACGTCACCGCACGAACACCCCACCACAGCTGTCTCCAACACCAATCACCAACCTCCAATCACCAACCTCCAATCTCCAACCTCCAATCCCCCCCCGAACTGACACCCCAAACATGCAGCGCACAATGCTTGCCCGCTCGCTCCTCCGCTGCGCAACACGGCGGCCGCAATGCCTCCCCGCGCTGCGGTGCCCGCCTGCACTCGCCTCTGCCGCCAACACCCCCCCGCGACGCCACCTATACGAGAACGTGCGCCAGTCCATCCGCGACGAGGTTCCCAAAGGCCGCTGGGGCAAGAACCAGACCATGGCCGTGATAGCCTTCCTCCTGTAGCCCCCCCCCCACCCCCCACCCCCTCCCACACTACCACAAACTCACCCCCCCTCACAGCGCCAGCAGCGGCATCGGCATCGCCCTCTACAGCTACACAAACTACCTCTCCTTCGTGCAACACACGCTGCACAACTACCCCGCCCCCGTGGCCAACGAGCTCCGCCGCGCCCTCTACTACAACCTCTACGACCAGCCCCAGCCCGCAATAAAGCACTTCCGCCGCGCGCTCGAGCAGTGCGCCGCCCACGGCCTCTCCCCGCTCTCGGACGAGGTGACAGGCATCAAGCTGGAGCTTGCCGCGCTGCTCGAGAAGTACGAGCAGCCCGGCAAGGCTGCCGCCGTGCTCGAGCACGTGCTCGCCGAGCTCAGGGGGGCGGACGCAGATGCAGATGCAGATGCAGATGTGGGGGCGGGGGCGGGGGCGACGGAGGAGCTTCCGCGCGGCGCGGAGCGCACGCGGCTGCTGCGCCGCGGGGTCGCGGTGGCGCTGAAGCTGGGGGATGTGCAGTTGAGGCGTGGGGAGGGCGCGCGTGCGGAGGAGCCGCTTGTGTGGGCGGTGCAGACGATGCTGCGGGAGCGGCAGCACCGGGAGCGGCGGCGGCAGGAGGGGGGCGGCGGCGAGGGGGTGGGAGGGGTGGAGGGCGGGGAAGGGGAAGGGGCGGTGGACGAGGGCGAGTGGCTGAGTGACGAGGAGGCCGGCATGGCGCTGGAGAGCCTGGCCACATACTATCTGGGCAGGGAGCAGCACTTTCTCGCCACGCCGCTGCTGCTCCAAGCGCTGGAACTGGCGCCAAAGGGGGACTGCCACGCCGTGGTCATCAGTATGCCCCCCCCCATCCCCCATCCCCCACACCACACCACACTACACCCCATGAGCTAACCCCCCCCGCCCACAGTGAACAACCTCTCCCTCTCCCTCGCCCAGCAGCCCCTGCCCCCGCACTCGCCCATCACGCGGCACCAGCTCATCGCCGACTCGGCCACAAAGTGGGCCGAGAAGGCGCTGGCACTTGCGGCCAGCATCGCGCCGCCCGCGCGCACGCCCGAGTGCGACGCCGCATGCGTCGCCGCCACGTACAACCTGGGCGAGTTTGCAGAGATGCTGGGCGACCGCGCGGGGGCGGCGCGGCGGTACACGGAGGCGGCGAGTCTGGCGAGGGGCCTGGGGGTGGAGGAGGGGGTGGCGAGGGCGGAGGAGGCGCTGGCGAGGGTGCAGAGGGTGGGGGGGGAGGGGGGGAAGGAGTAGGGGGAGGGCAATTGTAGATAGCGTAGTAGAGGAGGGGAGAGGTCTTGTAACTAGTAACTGCAGTGCAGTGCAGTGCATAGTCTAACATTTCCACATTCCAGCCAGAACGATCGGTGCACCAATATAACCGGAAATGATTGTTCTGCGTGTTTTGCCACCAACCACCGTCAGCCACACTACAATACATCAACCACCAAGCACCGACATACATGTAGTAGTAGCAGTAGCAGTAGTAGTAGTAACAGTGCACATGTAGCAGACCCCCACCGCTCAATCCATTAGGCATCAGACAGACAGACAGACAGACAAACAAACAAACAAACAGCAGCGTGAAAACAGCCCACCCTGCACGCCTTCTACAGATGTTCATATTCACCATCAATCACCACATTCATCGCCATCATCATCATCAATCACATCACACACACACACACACATGCAGCCTTCAAAAAAGTAACATAACTACTCCATATACCACTACAACGACAACCACCACCACACAACGAAGAAAGCGACACTACAGCCCCAGCTCAGGCGCGGGGGACGAAAAGAAAAAAGAAAAGAGAAGAAAGAAGCAATCAAGAAACGCAAAAAAAACCGGGGGCATCACAAAAATAGTGAAAGTGAAAGTGAAAGTGAAAAAAAAAAATTACCACACCACACCACACCCACCCACCCTCTCCTCTTCACTCCACTCCACTCCACTCCACTCCACTCCACCCCTCTCCGCACACTTTTTTTTACCGCCCGCCGCCCGGCCGCCCTCCCACCTTCGCACACCAAAACCGCCCCCCAAGCCAGAGGCCCCAAAGCCAAAGACTACATGTACTATCACTATAGCTATAGCAGCCGACCAAAACCATCATCATCATGACCTCTCTCTCTCTCTCTGTAAGAAGAAGGAAAATAAATAAAGTATAATGAGAGTCAAGAAATATAAATACACCTCAAAGACCCACAAAAAATAAATATAAAAGAAAAAAGAAAAAAAACGCCTTCTTCCTATCGAGCCACACGGCGCATGCTGTATGTTGGTATCGGTATATCGGTGAGGCGGGGGAGGGGGGAGTGGAGTCGATGTCGAGAGCAGGAGGAGGAACTTGAGGGGTGATGTTAATATGGGTTGATATATATAAACGATAAGTAAATAGCCTCCTCTCCGCACCCCTCCGCCCTCCGCCCTCCGCCCTCCGCCCTCCCCGCCCCCCGGTCCCATTCCACTATAGTAAAAAAAACCTGCACTTGCCCACAGTTCGTCCCATCTTACCCACCACCACCACCCAAAAAAGAAAAGAAATGTCTGCACCTACAACGAGGAAAACCGCAAACATAAACAGCGACAGAAACGACATGCCCCGCCCCCCCACTGTCTACCCTACTATAACGCCGGCCCCCTCGGCGTCTCATCACTCCCTCTATGGTAGATTGGCAACCTGGGCACATAATCTCTCCCCCTCTCCACATCCTCCTCCCCTAGCGGTGGGGTCGGGCTCCTCAAGCTCACACCATCCTCATCCACCTCAACCTGCTGCTTCGTAGGCGCCATTCCTGTGGGCGGCGGGTACGAACCCATAAGCGAACGCTGCGACTCTGGATGCGGCTCTTGCATCTCCATTAGTTGCGGCGGGTCGTACGAGGTGATGGGGATCTGCGGCATCGCCGTCGACTGCGGCGAGCTCTCGCCGCGGTTCTTCTCAAGGGAGGAGAAGGCGTCGCGGGGCGCGGATTTTCTCTTGCGGCGCCGGATGAAGAATATGGCGGCAACGATAAGGAGGAGGCCGAGGATTCCGCCGACAACGCCGCCCGCTATAGCACCGGTGTTGGACTTGCCGCCGCCGCCAGATGATCTGGCGGGTACGGCGGTGGTGGTGGCAGAGGACCCGTCGTTGCCCGCGGTCGCCGCGGGGCGGTCGGCGGAACTGGAAACCTCGCTGCCTGGAGCGGTTCCTGTGGCGGCGGAATTTGTTGCGGCCGAGTCTGACACGCCCCGTGTAAATGTAAACGTTCTTGTAACCGGTGTTCCATAGTTTTCAACCCCTGTAGTCTCATACAATGGCATCCCATTTACGAGTGTTATTGTTGCGGTTGTGCGGGCAATATTGTCTGTAACAGTCCTTGTGGCCGTCGATGTCGCCGACACATCCGTAGTTAAGCCAGTGGGAACATCTAATTTAACGCAACCTCCCTCGGTAGCGGCTCTCACCACACCAATGACCCTACACGCATTCTGGCATACTTCCGTTGGCGTGTATACTGCTAGACATTCCAAACTGTAATCTGTTGGCTTAGGAATCGCTGGTGCAGTTGTAGATGGTGTTGTTTCTACATCGCCATCGGCCTGGGGAGCAGCGCGGACGATAGCACCCACCGATGCCCAGAGGACGCCGCACAAAGTGGCTGAAAATATTGATACCGGTCGCATTTTTTTTTTCTTTTCTTTTCTTTTCTTTCCTGTTAATTATTTATTCCGGCTCGCTAGCCAGGTCGTATGGTTTGGCAGAGACAATTCTCACTCGCTATCCCCTCGTTCGCGGTAGCAGGGGGCGGTGGGGGAGGGTAAAAGGGTATCGTCGAGAAATACACTGTGGTAGTGGAGGGAGGGTAGAAAGGGAGGAAGGGAAGAGGGAGGAGGAAAAGAGCAACAAGAGCAACAAGATCAGAGATGGGTGGTTCAAGCGGTGGTTGTGGTGGTCATACACACACCAAATCCAGTGTCGTACATGTATGTACCGTATGTAGACAGGCAAGCAGGCGGTGGTGGACTGATACAGCGGCGTTGGGGGGATAACCAATAGTTATTCCAGCCACAATGACAGCAAAGGCTCCTGACTGGATGCACAGATGTGTCAAAAAAGCAACAAAGGCGCGAAGGAGGGGGGGGGGGGGGGGGGGGTCATCGCGACCATGTTCATCCATACCTGCTACAGGTTATAATGTCTCCTCTCTGTCCTGATATTCTCCACTGTGGCATATCGACGATCAGAGGAAGGGGGTTGCGGTACCGGTGAACAAGCACACTGGGCGGGAATCGATATTGCTATTGAGTAAGGCTTAGAATTTCGAATTGAGTTGGTCTGTGAAATTATGTGGGTAGTGAGTGGGTTCGTAAATAGAAACCACGAGGTAGGGGGAGGGGTTATGCACTGTCTGGCGAAAGGGATGTAAGCACTACAGTTTTTTATTACTCGCAAATAACAGCCATGGTAGCACGGTTACATACATGTAGGTACATACAGTAGCCTGTCAGTAGGAAGGTACATGTATGTACGGTACTTTCGGATACGGTCCTGTGCCCACTGTAGACTCTCTTGAATCCATGTATAATGTAGGTGGTAATATCACCCACGATGCAAGCCACTGCCATCAACATCACCATCATTATTATTATTATTACCACTGCTCAGTCAGGAGAGAGTAAAGTACATGTACCTATCAGCTGCGTACCTAGGCATGTAGCATCCAAGAAAGAGTGAATAACTTAATTCAGCGGCGCTGGCGAGAGACCGTTCCAACAGCATACATCCACATCCATCCATCTATCCACCCATCCATTCATCCACCATGCCTGTGTGCAGCCGTCGATGTCGCACAGAGAGAAATATGGGTGTGGGCTGTGGATGTTACAGCTTGGAACGAAATAGCCGGGGGATTAGTGGACGCAAAGCTGTCGAGACAGACGTTTGAGAGGCTTAGCAAGCCCCCCAAATACGGTTAGCTTCGCCCGCCGAGAAATCAGCTCAGCCGCACGATAAATACAATACGGGCAAACTCCTGCTAATCCCAAAATGTGCTCCTACTTAACCCTGTCGCCCTGCGCAGAAATACATACACTCCTCTGTAAAGTAGAGGAGGGCACATACCTACAGTACACTATGTGAGTGGAGATATACACCTACTATATGTACGGGCATAGAGTGATTTTCTGATCAGGATTATCCAGGAGATGGAGGGTGGGCTACCAGAAAGACTTTATCTGTTTCTGCCCGGAGGGATGCGACAATATGGAAACACCTGAATATGAACAGAACAGCATTACAAGTGTCTCTTTTCTCTTTCCTTTCTTTTTTGCCGCCTGCACGTTTGTTCTTGCGCTCTTCTACTCTAGGAGCACAGGATGATACATAGGTAGCCAACCGTGCCGCAGAGGCAAGTGACAACTCCTGTGCCTTCGGAAGGAAGACGGATACACCTGTAGCAAGTAGAGTAACAGCAACCTGGTTTAAAGATGTGCAAAAAGTAATCCATGATAATTTCTTTCTTATCTATGATTACATTGCAATTCTACCGTGGTACATGCTAGGGCAGAGAAGTACGAGGGAAGATCGCTTATCCGATTTATTTTTAATTACTGTCATGTATGTAATCAGTCCCTACCAGCAAATAAGAATAAGATGTGGCGGTTGCCTCTCTGCTTTGCACTTTCTTACCGTACCGCATCGGTACCATAACCGCAACGAATATCATTTAGCCTAGGCCAAGCAAGTGCACGAATCCGTGAAATTACTTGTATATCAACGCCTTGATTCCCCCCCCTCCCACCCCTCTCCTTTTCACATTTAATATTTCCCATGTTCTTCCTACGGCGAACCTCGGCAGCGCAATAAAAGTTTCACGAATGATTCTAAAGTGATGAGCCCGACATGAAACGTGAGATAAGGCCGGGACTACATGTACATAACAATTTCAGCTTGGTTGAATGGCAATAGCAAACTGCATCCTACTATGGTCTCCTCTCTTCCGACCGTCCCTTTCCGGTGCGGGAAGCGATCCCTGCACACACACCCGAGTGAGATGATGTGCAAACAAGTAATGATCATAGGGTTAGGGCCATCTTAATCAGCGGGATCGATTGATGGATCGATGTGATAAGATAAGATAAGATAAGGAAGGGTTGGCCCTGAAGTCCAGACAGTCACAGCCCACCACCAATCTCCTACCCACACGGCCCAATCCTGCTTAGTTTGTAGTGTCTTGGCACGAGCGACGCCCACACAACACCCAGCAGAGACATTTCGATTCCCGTCAGTAAACGAATTTCTCACGTCCACCCACGAAACCACCACGAAGTTAACGACCCTATTCAACTTCTTCTCCGGTCAATTTTATAAGTCATCATGAGTGGTGTGTGTTTTTTCCACCCCCCGTTAAGATGCTGAGGATGGAAATGGGAAACAGTCGAAACGGAATACTGACGTCGGTTGGTGGGGTATGATAGCTGAACAGATGGTTTTGCGCGGGACCCTTGAAGGTAGGATGAACATGCTGTTCCGGTGGGAGAAATGAGGAGGAGGGAATTAAGCTCCAGAAATGCTGGCTGCTCTTGGAATTGGAAATGCTAATTTGGAATATTGAATATCAGGGCACAGCGGCTGGGTCACTGTAAGAAGAGACTCTTCCTCAATGCTATAATGTGGAGATGGATATTGACTGAGACGGAACGAAACAGTCCCTCGCCACTTCCCTCGAGAACCCCAACATGCTCTTGTCCGCTTCGCGTGACAAGACTCTGATCATCTGGGACCTGTAAGAAATATCCGCTTCTCGCTCGTTTTCACTGCAGCTGGAGGATGCCTTTCTCAGAAAGTTGTCTGATGAATTTTTGCAGCACCCGTGACGAGGGAAGCTTTGGTGTCCCCAAGAGGAGTCTCAAGGGTCACTCCCACATCGTCTCCGACTGTGTATGTTTCACCTTCGACTATTGAGGAGAAAGAAATCGGTGGATTTTCTTTTTTTTTCTTTTTTGCTAACAGAGACTTACAGGTGATCTCTTCCGACGGTGCCTACGCTCTTTCCGCCTCTTGGGACAAGACCCTCCGTCTGTGGGAACTCTCCACCGGCCAGACCACCCGTCGCTTCGTTGGACACACTGGTGACGTCCTTTCCGTCTCTTTCTCCGCCGACAACCGTCAGATCGTCTCCGGATCCAGGGATCGCTCAATCAAGCTCTGGAACACCCTCGGTGACTGCAAGTTCACCATCACCGACAAGGGTCACACCGAGTGGGTTTCTTGCGTCAGGTTCTCCCCGAACCCCCAGAACCCTGTGATTGTTTCTGCTGGTTGGGACAAATTGGTCAAGGTTTGTACTTTTCTCTTTGCACCTCTCAAACCGCCAAGGCTCCACGCATCCCCAAATTGCGCCGAAAAGAGACGGAAATATCAAAGGATGCTATGCAACTTTATAGTATTTGCTACTTCAGAGACCCATCTAGTCTATGAGACAACCAATCACCAACGCACTGATGATCCACTTCCTCTCTCCCATTTTTATATCCACTATTAGCATCAATTCGTCTGAGAGCTCTTCATGCTGATATATATATCACTCTTCAAGGTCTGGGAACTCGCTTCCTGCCGCATTCAGACCGACCACACCGGCCACACCGGCTACATCAACACTGTCACCATCTCCCCCGACGGCTCTCTCTGTGCTTCCGGTGGAAAGGACGGAACCACCATGCTCTGGGATCTCAACGAGTCCAAGCACCTATACTCCCTCAACGCCGGCGACGAGATCCACGCTCTTGTCTTCTCCCCCAACCGTTACTGGCTGTGCGCTGCCACCGCCAGCTCCATCATTGTCTTTGACCTCGAGAAGAAGTCCAAGGTCGACGAGCTCAAGCCCGAGTTTGTCACCGCCGGCTCAAAGAGCCGCGACCCAGAGTGTGTCTCATTGGCTTGGAGCGCGGATGGACAGACCCTGTTTGCTGGTTACACAGACAACATCATCAGGGCTTGGGGCGTCATGAGCAGGGCTTAGATGGGACGTTGAATGAAAAAAGTAACTTGAAAATAATAAAACAATGGTTCCTTCTTTTTTTTTGTGAATCAAATTCAGAGATTTCAAACACAAAAAAAAAAACATTCAAAAATCGGGCTCTTCTAGGTTTCTTTTCTCTTTGTCCTTCCTCTATGTCTGGCTTGTTTGTTTTTCCTTTTAACTCTTCAATGTTTGGCGGCGGTGGGGATATAGGCGTGTGTGCATACCTGTTTTTGTAAATGTACAATGATAGGAGTGAATAAAAAAAAAGCTTTTGATACCTCCCTGGCAATCTTTTTGTCCACCTAATGGCATAAATATTTGCACGCTACAATTGATTCATAGAATGTCACTCGGCTATAAATTCCCGGTACTATAAATAGGTTATCGTAAAACAATGCACCACCTTGAAGTCAACGGTAGAGAGGGAGGGCCACAAGTGACGTCAATGGTAATCCTGAGTTTGTGGGCGGGAGCAATCAGAGCAGGTCTCCGTTTTAAAACGGAAAGTAAAGACTGATCTGATTCGACCAGCATAGCAGTTCTAAACATTCGCTATGCATGCCACAGCTCTGGCACGTGGACCCGTATTACAAAGGCCCGCAGTACTAAGCTGACTCGTATTTGTTCAATGGCCAACAATGCAGCATTATTATTATCAACAAAGTCGTCCAACAAGGTATATAGTACTAAGACGCGGCCACGCTATATCTAATATTAATAGCAGTCTACAAGCTCTGAGTTACGCCTTAAAACGCCCATCCCGGAATCTAAATTCAAGACAGAAAGAAAGAAAAGAAAAGTAAGGAAAGAAAAGAAAAGAAAAGAAAAGAAAAGAAAAGAAGAAAAAAACTACTTATTACAATGTCACAAGCTCTATGTCCTTGGGATATTTTCTAAACAACACAAAAAAGGAGGAAAGGCAATCTCCATCAGTCCAACCACGGTAGCTTTCCCGGATAAAGCCTTGTCGTTATTCCGGTACCTTTGTCGAGCCCGCACCATCTAAACAGTCCCACAAGTTCTGGGCAGCTAATGGAATACGCATTATACCTCCTCATCGGATTTCT
This sequence comes from Morchella sp. 2016-41, assembly GCA_024713855.1. NCBI lineage: Eukaryota > Fungi > Ascomycota > Pezizomycetes > Pezizales > Morchellaceae > Morchella > Morchella sp. 2016-41. Next base: position 3,579,791 of record JAMGZD010000003.1, read on the forward strand.
GTCCCTCCTCTTCTCACGCAACTCGTCGTCCTCGACGCATGCATACAGGTCCACCCCCCAAGCAGCCCTGGTCGACTCCTCGTGTTCTAAAATCGAGGCCTTGTTAGTGTTGGTCTCGTCCGCCCAGTCCGGATCAATCCCGACAAAGGTAAATGCCTTTTCCGGGAACCGTATAGCTTCCCGGTGGAATCTCTGGAATCTTTCGCGCTTGAATTCATGGGATATGACGGTTATGATTTTGGGGTAGGCCCCTGTTACTTCGTGGAAGCGGCTGATTGAGAAGAGCACGTTCTGATACGAGTCCATTGCGCTTTCCTCGGTGGTGGTTCGTGCGAGGAGATCCGCTGGTATGAGGTCGCGGGCTGCAGCTAGATCCTGGGTGTGCATTAGTCGAGAGCTTTTAATTACCATAATAACTATAGAGAGGGCTTACAAAATAGCTGCTACCCTCACTCCTGGGGCCTGTTGAAGATTTGGTTTCGCCGCTGGAGAGATAGCCAGTTAGCAGGAGCTCGCAGGGAACAACCATCCCATGATAAAACATACCCCGAGAAAACAAGCAGAGCCTCCGGATCCTGCAACGCAATTGAAACTCCGGCCTCGATATGCTTAATAAACGTTCTAGTCTCGCCTTTCTGGAAATCATTGATAGCCCTACGTCGCCCGACGCCCATTAGCTCATCCCAGCACCTAAAAGGGGGGAGCCAACCCACCACTCGCTCTCTTCCTCTCCAGCAGCTTTCCCACCCAACCACACCGCATGACAAGTCACAATGACCAAACTTGTCAATCCGTCCTTCACTTCACCCAGATCCCACGCGATTGGCTCGTCGTCGTCGTCGTCCGTCGAATCCCCACCAAGCAGCCAGAGAAGGAGCACAAACAGCAGAGTAACCGCGACAACCAGGAGCTTCCGCGAAAAGCGTGTGCTGTATCGGCGTTTTCGGGAGTAGGTACCGTTGCTCTCGGGCAGGCGTATTGATACGACCATAATTAAGCTGTTCTTATTGGTAGTGAGTGACTTTCTATGCTATTTTCTGGCTTTCTTTTTCGGTCCTTTTTTCTTTCTTTCCCCCACCACGCGGCCCTAGGCGATGTTTCGTGACTTCGAGGGAAGGAGGAGTGAACCCCTGGGCTTGTGTTTGGTTGTTGCAAAAAATGGTTGAGGCTCCGGCTGTGTAGATCTTGGGCTGTTTTGGGACTAGTGGGGGGCTTGGAGGATGGGAGGTTGCCAGTTGCGAATTGGCATGGGTTCCGATTCCAGTGACTGACTGGGAAGGTGAGGTGTTTGGAAAGGGAAATAATACTGCGGGGATGGCGTGACATGAAATCTTCTTGAATTTTATGAAATATGATAATAATTACATGGCTTCAATTCTCTCCCCATGGATCACGGTATATCACTCGGTGATAAAGCCTCTTTATTGTCCAAAGTCAACGCTTCCTATCACTTGGGCTGGCCTGATGGGCTAAGGGATATTATAATACAGCCTACTTCTAGTATTAAGGCGCCTTGAGTAAATGCTCATTACAAGAGTGAATATCACATACATGTGTAGTTATACCCTGGGCCACAAGAAGGCCGGCCATATCACAACATGAGAAAAGAAGGGCGGAAATGAACAACTCATAAAACAACAAAAAACCCCACAGTTGGGGGATCTTCTTAGCAACACGAGCTCAAACCATGACCACAGTTACGAAGTGATGAATCAGCCACTGATAGTGTACTACATGTATTAGGCCTTTTTTTAACTTGATGACCGGATGTACTTGCTTTTGAAAGGGACGAGTCGCTTTTACTAGATTATCGACTGTGAGTTATACATGATTCGCGGTTAAGAACGTGCCTAGGGTGAATACTTTTTAAGGTGCAGTACGTGTCTGTATAGTACTGATAAACCAATTTATGCACATACAGCAATATCACAAATGAAAGTGAGATCCAGAGCGGTGCCACGATTCTGTAATACATGATTCTTAAGCCTGTACCTGATTCCATACGTCAAATCCAGTCTGCGCTGCTGTTACTTCAATACGTTTAGAAATAGGAAGCCATAAGCTTCTTATATGTTGTATACATTAAGCTAGCACCTCCTTCATTCCAACCACCCACTCACAGACAACATTAGCTCACAAACCACGAGAAGTGGGAGGTTATTCCTGAGAACTCAAGATTTCAAGCATGTGGGTAGCTGTATTGATTTTTGGATACTCTGGGGCTTCGATCTTGGGCATCGCAACGGGGGCTCGTTGGGGGGTCCTATGTTTCGGACTATGCCCACGGGCTAAACGTTTCGATATAAACATCGCTGGATCGTAATGTGGGGTCCTGCCAGTAGCATAGGAAGGGGCGAAAGTGTTTATATATACAGAGATTATGCAGTCTTATATATCGCGTCTGAGAAAGCCCTGCAGCCCACAGGTCCCGCTGTACAGAGGAGGAGGAGGAGACCTGTATACTCAGGGCAGGTAAGAAGAACCTGAAAATGACTTTTGATGGTAACAACCTCTGATTCGCGCCTGGCGAAAAACTGCACCAAATGGAGCCCCTGCTTGCAGCTTGCACTTTCAGGTTCTTATTGCCTGCCCCGTGTAGAGTATTACATGTATCTTTGTATACTATAATTTCCACTATCGTGCAAGTGATTAGAAGTCCTTTGTAGTACGGGTTGGTTGGTTGATTGATTGATAACTCATTTTCAGAACGGGTTGATAATAATAGGGAGTATCTATTGATATCACAACAGTCTATTAATATACTATAATAGAAATGCTACACCAATTATATATATATATATATAGATACTCTAATATAGATTTTGGTTTCCGTTGATCACTTTCTTTACTATTACTGACTACTCGCTCTTTAAGGGCGCGATCATGAAAAACACTTGAAGACTTTATTAACACTACTCTTAATTCGCTCTAGCACTCTCGGTGTATATCCCCAAGGAACTTCCTCGGCAGACTACCCATTTGGGCAGCTTGATGTCAACCGCGAGTGATATCTCATGATCTACTTTACCTCGTGCAACAACCCCACACCATCAACCTCGGAAAAGCAAACCACTGCGTCCTCATCCCACCATGCGTGCTGCAGTCCAATTCATTTAAAGTTAAGATCCCAAGCCCAGCCCAATGCCCATCAACCACGCGATCGAACCGCTTATCCCCATCCAGACTAGCCAAGTCCTGCAACGTGCAGGGGATTCAAAGAGGGAAAAAAAAAGACCTTTGAGTTTAGTGACTGCTGTCGATGGAAGTGACCTGATTGTTCCAGAAGGCCCACGACGCTTTTTTCCCTATAATTTTCTGTATGTAGGTATGATTGAATTCTGCCTGATCATCAGGGAGCAGTGGATGCACCTGATGCATCCTCATCATCTCTTCTTCCCAGCAAGGGGAGAAAAGGAATGGTGTATAGATAATTTTGAAAGAAAATTCGTACATGCCGTCGCCTGCAACCAATATCGGACACCCCCGCAATCGATAGGATAAAACGGAATCAACAGAAAAATTCCTTCTTCTCGAATACCAACAAAAAAACACCGTGGATGAAGACATACATATGCCACGTAGATTAGCTACTATGAAAACCGAAAGGAAATAACGCCAGCGTAGTAAACACCCCCCAACTTCCTTCTAAGTCCCCTGGAACAAACAAAAAACAAACAGGAAGGTTATTAAAGAGTAACAATAATCCCCAAGTCTGAGAATAGTGATGAAAGCAATGGAAAACACTCTGCCCAACTCTCAAACAGGTTACTTTCCTTTTCTCTGGAAAAAAACAACAAGATGCTACCTCCCCAAATCTATAATAATGACCCATCGACTCCCAGCACCAACAAATGTGACATGCAATACAAAAAAAGAAGAAAAAGGAAAGGAAAGAAAAGAAAAGAACAAATAGACAATGATCCGGTTCGTTTCTTCGCGGCCTGCCGCCACGCTGAAATCGAGTATACATACATCCTCCAATATCAATTCAAGTGAACTTATCGTTTCGTGTATTTCGTATAATTATCTGGCTTTGTGTCCACGACCTCGTATCTACTCCCGTAGCCTCAAACTATACACTCAATAGACTACTGGTGCCGTCTCCTCTTGCTTTCGAATTGCATCTTTTCCACTCCAGGGAAATCAAAGAAATCCGCCATGGTTCCAATCCTTCTCTTGTTCCCAGTGCGTTGTTGCGGATGCCTTCCAGTAGATGTGGGGCTACCAAGACGGAACGGTGGAGGGTTGGTGGTATTAGAACCAGCCCGGTTCTGGAAGATGGTTGGATTGTGAGCTGATAGTGTTGGAGAGGTGGGTGGCGAATAAAGTTCAGTGTCCGGGAGTTCTTCAAAACTATTATTGTCAAAGCGTGGTTGTGCGGGCACGTGTCGTGGTAGGTCCATATCGGCACGGAAGCTAAACACCGGGGTTTGTTGGAGCACATCGCTTGGCTGTGGCTTCACAGGCCTGGGAGGCGAATTGTTTGCCGAATGTTGTGGAGCCGATGGGCTATTTTGCTGCTGATGCTGCTGCGGGGAGACAGATTCGACATTATTGTCGATGGTAGGAAGTTCTTCACTGTCGACACTTTCTTCCCGGTCCTCGCGTCTGGGCTTGGACTTACTGGTGCCACCGGCTTTCCTTCGCCTCGATAGTGCCCACTGCCGCATCGTTTCTAATGAGTTTTTGTCGCACCTTCCCTCAACCTTCTCCAGGAACAGTAGCAGGTCATCGATGCAATCCTGGTAGCCCTCTACCCTCCCCTCACGACGGGAGCGTTCCGCCTCATTTGCAGCAGTCTTGTAGAGGGTCGTAACCGAGAGGGCTGTTTGTTTGAATGCGGCTAGTAACAAGGTTGAAGAAAGCTGATCCGTGTCTTCGTTGGAGGGGTTGCTGCGGGGGAGAGTTGAAGAGAGGGATGTCAAATCCATTTGGACGAAGATTGTTCTGGTAGGTGATCGAAGGGGTGTTTGTATAACAAACACAATTCTCCAAAATCGTAGTCGAGACTGTATGAAGTGTGGTATCGACTCACTCTCTATCTCTATAGGTGATAATGGGTATTAATATTAACAGTGTGCAGCGATGGTGTGATGTGGTGAGGAAGATGAGAATGAGAGGGGTGTGGGGTTGTGATGGGAAAGGTGGGTGGAAATTGGGGCTAAGATGGTGTCAAACGAAGGAAGGAGTAGACTAGTGCCCCGATGAGATTAGGTGGCAGAAAACGAGAGTCGTGGTGAAGTTTACTGGTGGTTTAAATCGAATGGGCGAGTTATAAGCAGGAAAGTAATAGCCAAAGAGCACAAATAGAAGGAGGCGAACCTTGTGACACTGAATGACACCAAACCAAACCACGACCAAGGATGATCAACCGGAAATCAGAGGTTGGACGAGAGACAGACAGACAGAGGCCAGAGGGCGAATGCAGTCGATGGTGTGTCAGTCAGTCAGTCAGTCAGTCAGGTCCACAGGTCCACAGGTCCAGTGACGCCTGCAGGTCGATAGAGTAGGCTAAGCCAGTAGGGTAATCCTGGCTCGCCGATGATTGACCTTCCTGTGGTATGTAGTATGTATCATGTATGTATGTGGGATCCACAGTCCCGAGAGACCCAGAGAGCCCCCGAGAGGCCGAGAAACCTGAGGGATACTAGGTGAAGGAGCAGGAAAACGGCGGTTAGAAGATTCTCGGCGACGGAGTCGATGTCATTCTCAAATGTTGTAGCGCTACCATCAGGAGCAAGGGGATGAGTAAGCAGTCTCCCCAATTCTGGCTTGGCGGGGAAGGGTTTCGCGTGGGAAATAATCTTCGGCGACGCGCTTGGATTCTGTGGAAGTGCATGTAGTAGGTATAGTGCCTGTACAGCGAGCGGGTTTCCTTTGCGTACCTTCTCTTCCCTCGCCATACCTCCTCTCAACACCACCAACCTGCCAATTACTCCCTTGCGAGCCCACCTATCAACCTCCGCACAATCCAGTTTTTATAATTCCAATATACATCACCCAAGAGAGGAAAGCGCGCGAGAAGAAGAAGAAGACATGGTCAAGAATAGAGAGAGCAGAGCCTCACTCCCCGACTCGGAGATGGCGGACGAAAGTAATGCACCAGCTACTACTAACACAACAACCGACGGCTCAGAACACGAGGCAAACGATGACGGAGATGTTTCTATGGATGTATGTACTCTGTTACCCCAAATCATTTTGCTCATAGTGCTTTGGAAGCGCCTGTGCTCTGCATTTTATGCTATATATCGATAGCTTACAAGCGCGACAATAATTACAGGACGCGGATAACGTATGCAACAACCCTTGCGGAAATGGAATGGTGGTGATAAACTAACATTGTGATAGCAGGAAAACGAAAACGAAGGCGAAGATGGTGATGATGAGGAAGTGAATGAAGAGAACGACGACGGGGATGATGAGTCCGTGGCACCAGCAGATGGTCGACGGCGCAGATCGTTCGCGGTATCTAAGCAAAAGAGGGCTTTCGGTAAGAAGAATGAAAATTTGAACCAAAGAAAGGTACTTTTCAACTCTTTGTGAATTGTGGCATTTACTCGTTCCATCCGTACGCGCGTAAAGTGGATGTCCGAACAACGTACAGTTCTGACTTTTTTGGCCTAGGAAAACGACTCAACCAAGAGGATTCGCTACCTCCTTGGTCTGACAGGTAATCAGCCCTCAACACCCGTCTCGCAAAATACATCGTGGCTGACAATTTCCCAACGCAGATCTCTTCCGCCATTTTATGGGCAACAACCCCGACTATCTCCGCATCCAAGCTGAAGAGGAGGAAAAGAAAAAGAACTCAAAGGGCAAGAAAGCGTCAGCTGCGGAAAACAGGCGCCGGCGTACCGAGCAGGAAGAGGATGAAGAGCTCCTCCAAGACGAGGAAGGCGAAGGAGAGGCTGCAACCCTATTCACAGAGTCACCACCTTTCGTGAAGGGCGGCACTATGAGAGACTACCAGATTGCCGGTCTGAATTGGCTGATTTCCTTACACGAGAATGGAATTTCCGGTATTCTGGCCGACGAGATGGGTCTCGGAAAGACATTACAAACAATTTCGGTATGCTCTATCTGCCGGGTATTCTCTGTAGAAGCTAATATTCGGACAGTTCCTTGGATATCTGCGTCATGTTGCTGGCGTGAATGGGCCTCATCTTGTCACTGTTCCAAAATCCACACTCGACAACTGGAAGCGAGAATTTGACCACTGGACCCCCGGTGTCAACGTTTTGGTACTACAGGGAACCAAGGAGGAGCGTGCAAAGCTTATCCACGAGCGCGTTCTAACACAGGATTTTGATGTTATGATCACAAGTTACGAGATGATCCTGCGAGAGAAGACACACTTGAAAAAGTTCGCTTGGGAGTACATTATTGTCGACGAAGCCCACCGTATCAAGAATGAGGAGTCCGCCCTAGCGCAGATTATCCGTATCTTTAACTCCAGAAACCGTCTTCTTATTACCGGAACACCACTCCAGAACAACCTCCACGAGCTATGGGCGCTGCTTAATTTCTTGCTCCCTGATGTATTTGGCGACTCCAGCGCATTCGACCAGTGGTTCGAAACACAGGGAGGGGATCAAGATATGGTTGTTCAGCAGCTACACAAAGTACTTAGGCCATTCTTGCTACGTCGTGTCAAGAGCGATGTTGAGAAAAGCTTGCTGCCAAAGAAGGGTATGTTTACCCAATTACTCACCATAACTTTGACAAATGCTGACAACTTACAGAGGTCAATGTTTACATTGGCATGTCCGAAATGCAAGTTAAATGGTACCAGAAGATTCTCGAGAAAGATATTGACGCCGTTAATGGTGCCGGCGGTAAGCGTGAATCTAAAACTCGTTTGCTGAATATTGTCATGCAACTTCGTAAATGCTGTAACCACCCGTACCTCTTTGAGGGTGCTGAGCCCGGCCCCCCATATACCACAGATGAGCACATTATCGATAACTCCGGGAAGATGGTTATGCTTGACAAGCTCCTTAAGCGTATGAAGGCACAGGGATCCAGGATCCTCATCTTCTCTCAGATGTCGCGTCAACTTGATATCCTTGAAGATTATTGCGTTTTCAGAGAATACAACTATTGCCGCATCGACGGTTCTACTGCCCACGAGGACCGCATTGCTGCGATTGACGACTATAACAAGCCCGGTAGCGACAAATTCATCTTCTTACTTACCACCAGAGCTGGTGGTTTGGGTATCAACTTGACAACTGCAGACATTGTCGTGCTCTACGACTCAGACTGGAATCCCCAGGCGGATCTCCAGGCTATGGACCGTGCGCATCGTATCGGCCAGACCAAGCAGGTGATGGTTTTCCGCTTCGTCACCGAGAACGCCATTGAAGAGAAAGTTTTGGAGCGTGCCGCCCAGAAGCTCCGCCTCGACCAGCTCGTTATCCAGCAGTCCCGAGCACAGCAACAGACCAAGGCCGCCGCATCAAAGGATGAGCTGTTATCCATGATTCAGCACGGCGCAGACGTCGTCTTCAAAAACAGCAAGGACAAGGAGAATCAGATTACGCAGGACATGACCGATGATGATATCAACGCAATCCTTGAGCGTGGTGAACAGCGTACAAAGGAGCTAAACGCAAGATACGCTAAACTAGGACTCGATGATCTGCAAAAGTTCACTAGTGACTCCGCCTACGAGTGGAACGGCGAGAACTTTGCTGCGGTCAAGAAGACAAACATTGGCGCGAACTGGATCAACCCCGCCAAGAGAGAGAGGAAGGAACAGAGCTATGGTATTGATAACTATTACCGCCAGGTCCTGACACAGGGCAGCAAACAGGCAGATACGAAACCCAAAGTGCCTAGAGCTCCAAAACAGGTATCTGTCCATGAGCATCAGTTCTATCCCCAGAGATTGGTGGAGCTTCAGGAGATGGAGACTGCGTACTTCAAGAAGCAGCAGGGCTATAAGGCTGTCCTCCGCGACGGGACTGAAGATACACTCGAAGAGCGTGAAGCCGCCCGTATCGAAGAGCAAGAGACTATTGACAACGCCGTGCCGCTCACCGAAGCAGAGCAGGAAGAGAAGACTCGTCTCGGCGAGCAAGGGTTCTCAAACTGGTCCCGGAAAGATTTCATGTCCTTCATTCAATTGTCCGCCAAGTACGGAAGAAAGAGCATCTCCGCTATCGCTGCCGACATCGAGAGCAAGACTGAGAAAGAAGTGCGCGAGTACGCCAAGGTCTTCTGGGACCGCTACAAGGAAATGCCCAGCTGGGAGAAATACATTGCCACAATTGAAGCCGGCGAAGACAAGTCCGAGAAAATCACCAAGCAAAAGAAGCTCCTCCGACGGAAGATTGAGATGTACCGGGTTCCTCTCCAGCAGCTCAAACTCAATTACTCTGTCTCTACCACCAACAAGAAGATCTACACCGAGGAAGAGGACCGCTTCCTGCTCGTGCACCTGGATAAATTTGGCCTCGACGCCGAAAACCTACATGACATGATCCGCGACGAGATTCGAGAGAGCCCGTTGTTCCGCTTCGACTGGTTCTTCCTGAGCCGAACGAGTCTCGAAATTTCACGCCGCTGCACAACGCTTATCATGACCGTTATGCGCGAGTTTGAGAATGAGGCCACCAATGGCACCACTACCACTACCGGGACCGCGAAACCTAAGAAGGGCCGCGACCGGGAGGAGGAAGAGGAGGAGGAGCGCGGTCCGCCAGCAAAGAAGGGGAAGGGCGCGGCGGGGGCGGCGAAAGAGGCGAAGGTTGTTCCTGCGGAGACGAACGGGAAGTTGCCGGGGAGACCCCCTAAGGTGCGTTCTGGCCGGACGCGGCCCCCCACCACGATAGACTAACAAACAAACCAAACCCTCCCGGGGGTCTAAAAATAGAAGGTCCGTGCTGACGTAGTCCGGTGCGTGCGCAGAACAAGGCCGTTGAACAGGCAAAGAAGGGGGCAGAGAGCAAAGCTACGAGTGCGGCGACGAGTAGGGCGTCCAGTGTGGACTCCAAGGTTTCGACCGCTGCTGCAGCATCGTCAAAGAAGGGGACCAAGTCAAAGAAAAAGTGAGAGGGGGGTGTAGGACATAATTAGGATTGGGATGAATGGGCCATGCACACTTAGGTATAGATTTTTTTTAAAAAAAATTACTTTTAGATGTTCCTGTAGGATGGCAGAGTTGTGGGGAGGAGGCGTTGATATTCTTTTTTACTTGTTTCTTCTTGTGTGTTCTTTTCCATGTGCAGTAAGGATCTAGGTGGGAGGGTATCAAGGTGGTAAGTACCATGTACTTGACTGGACATTAGTACGGGTAGGTACACGCAGTAGTAGGTAGTAGTAGCGGCGGCTTGCAGGAAAAAGGGGTGATGAGGTGGGGGGAGGTGAGTGAAGGATATCTGTGGTCTGGTTTGGTTTTTGTATACTAGTTTTTACATGTTCTGTTCTGTCGTATATTTACCTATCCACCCGCCTACGTGTTTCCCTGAACCCGTGAGGTTTTCTGTCTGTTTGTGATGTGGATACATGTAGGTACTCTAGGTAGGTATGTCTATGTCGCTGTGCCGTCAGTTCTAGTCAGGGCCAAGCCTTTCATGTCTCTTCCCCCCTGTGGCGCACGCGCGGGAAGGGTTGAAACTTGAGTATTGTTATTATTGTTGGGGCCAGTGAACTTGCACAGCTGCAGGTTTGTTGGAAAAAATTACATCTCGAGGCACCAGATAACAAGCTCCAGTGCTACCTACATGTAGCTGTTTTTGTTTTTGTTGTTGGATGTGGTGGTTAAGGAGCATATGTAGGTACACAGAGATATGTAGGTGTAGGTGTAGGTGTAGGTGTAGGTGGTGGTGGTGGTGGTGGTGGAGGTGGTGAAAGTTGCCAGATCAAGAGTAGAGTACTTTCTGGTACTGCAGTCCCCGCGATAATAATAGCTTGCAGCTTGTTGCTACCGGTACCAATTTTATCCCTGCTTGCTTTGGCATGACGTCCTTGTCCTCGCATAATCCCCGTCGAGTCTCACCAGATCTGTTCGTTGTCAAGAGCCCACCCACCTACCAGCCAGCCAGACACAACCAACGAAGGGGGATAGGGAGAACGGAGAGGGGAGAGTGTCCAGCTAAAGGGAGGGAGGGAGAGTGAGAGAGAGAGAGAGGGGGGGGGAGAGAGGAGAGAGAGAGAGAGACAGAGATAGAGACACAGACACAGACAGAGACAGAGACACAGACAGACAGACAGAGGCAGAGACAGGAAAAGACACACGGCACAGACCTGCCAGCTGCGTGATAGAGTGTTCCGAACGGTGGTAGGCATCGGAATGGATGTAATTAATCCCACACGCGTCCGTGGGCCGCCTTCTTCCTCTTCAACTTCGCCTCTACTTGTTCTGCTACCTGTTCCCTACCTTAATACGCACCCATACCCACCACCATCATCATCACCATTGCCATCTTCCCCACCACACTCGTTGCTTCTGCACTCGATCGCTGCTCTGCTGCACTTTGCACTCAATATACCTACACCATCGTTATCATCATTTCCATCATCATCATCGTCATCATCATCACTACTACTACCACCACCATCGCCACCACGAGTTGCAAAACCCAAAAGAAACACAAAAACAGGAACCAATCCCAGACACAGACACAGACACAGACCCATCCCAATGTCAATGTCACTACGCTTCCCCTTCCACAGTAATTCCTCGTCTTCATCAGCAACTTACCAGCCCACAAACCCGCTCTCTCACCCCCCAGACTCAGAGCAGCTCCAATCATACGAGCAGCACCTTTCCTCCGTAAACTCAACACAGCTATCGGAGGCCGACCGCTCACTGTGCGAGGAGTTCATTAGCACGCTATCCCCCGCGGACGGACGCACACCTGATACACCCCTCTCATTAACCTCGCTGCTAACCTCATCAACGCCCCGGTCGTTCCATGTGGGCACGGGTCTCTCAGTGACGACGCTCCTGTCGTCAATCATTGCCTCTGCTACAACTGAGGTCCTCTTTGTAACATGCTTCTGGGCAGCGTCAGAGTCGCGGGCGGTCTTTGCGGACGCCCTTAGGACGCTCTCTGATACCGCGCTCGCAAAGGGTAAAGGCCGGATTCGCGTGAGGATCGGATTTTCGTCTTCGGGCCTACTCCAGAAGCTCAGACACCCGTCGACACCAAAGGGGAAGGAGTATCCGCCATCAGTGTGGGCATCCATGGGGCTACCCGACCCACGCGAGCTGGACGGGCTAGATATGGCTGTCAAGAGCATTTTCTATCTGCCGTTCTCAGTTCTACACGGAAAATTCTGTATCGTCGACCGCAAGGTCCTCGTGCTACCTAGCGCCAACATCTCATACGAGGTCTGGGGCGAGTCAGCAACCATCTTTGAGGGTGCGGTCGTAGACACATTTCTCCAGTTTTGGCGCGGTGTATGGGGCATCGGCGAGGAGGCGAGGATTGAGGACGACGACGAGGAGGACCTGCTGCTGATGGGCGACAGCTACAAAGGCCGTGTCGGTATCGAAGATCTTACACCCATTGCCGCGCCGGTGCGTATGCATGAGTTCTCGACGAATCCCGCATTGACACATCCCACATTGTTTCTCCCGCAGCCGCACCATAGACACCCGCGCTTTCCAGCACCGATATCGCACTTCTTACCCGCGCCGCCGGCGCACAAGGACCCGATGGGAACGCCGCAGAATGCATTTCTGCTGTTGGCGGTTGCAAAGGCACAGAAGAGCATCTATATACAGACACCGAATCTGACCTCGCAGCCATTGATTGATGCGCTGGCGGCGGCAGTCCGTAGGGGCGTGGTGGTGGAGCTGGTGACTTGCAGGCGCATGATGTTGTTGGAGCAGATTGTGACGACGGCGGGAGCGGGGATCACAGAGTGGTGCGTAAGGAGGTTAGTGAAGAGGGTTGTTGCCAATGCGCTGCCAGAGGGGAAGAGGGGTGCGGGCGGGGGTGGGGGACGGGGACTGTGGGTGTGGTATTATACCGGGGCTGCGAAGGAGGCCGGCGGAGGAGGCTTGATGGATAGGGCGGTCAAGAGCCATGTAAAGGCGATGATCATCGATGGGAGGATAACGGTGGTGGGCAGCGCAAATGGGGACAGGGCAAGCTGGTACACGAGCCAGGAGGTCAATGTGGCCGTTTTTGCGGAAAGTTTCGCGAAGGAGGTGCGCAGGGAGCTAGTACAGGGCTTGGGGGGCCGGTTGGAGAGCGCCTTTAGGGGAAGAGAGGAGGAAGGAAATCCGGGCGTGGGAGTGGAGGCGCGGATTGGGAGAGAGACGGTTTAGTTCAATTCGGTAAGAGGAGATCCTTATCTATTATAGGTTTTGAATTTGTGGAATTGAGGGATTCCCATTTTTTTTCTTTTTCATTTTCTGTGGTTTTGCGGTTTCTTGTTTACTCTTTTTTTTTTTTTTTATGAAGCATAGCGTAGCATACTTTAGGCGTATTCGTTCGTACTCGCACTGCCTGTTTAGTCGTCTTTGTTACTGATTAGTTTCGTCTGTTGCTTTTGTTTGGAGATCAGTATTTCTGCCACCCACTTTCATTTATCTGTGTACTAGTTGACAGCTTTTTTCTTTGTCATCGGGGTGGGTGGGTGGGTGTTGGTAGCTCTTGGGTTAAGTTGCATATATATAGAAAGGGATGGCTTTGAACACCGGGGGGGGGGGGGGGGTTAGCATTTGTATAGTATAGCTGTTGTAATAATAACGGGTTTCTCTTCTGCTGCAATCTTTGAGCTTATTTTTCTTTTGTTGTCAGCGGGGCGGGGGCGGAGAGAGCAATGTAGAGAGTGGTGCTGGCGGGTTTTGTTTGTTTCGGGGGGGTAGCTAGACTGTACTTTGCGGAGTGGAGCGGGTGGTGGAGAGCTTGGAGGGAGGGAGTGGGGTAGAGAAGAGGGGAGTAAGTAATACATGCATTGGAATTGAGTTGGAGAACGTCATACATAGTACTCGTGTGATGATTATATGGGTGCGATGGCGAGGGGGTGATGGCATTGGTTGCCGCTCCTCAAAAGCGGGGGCAGATGGTTAATTGGTTAGCCCACCCCCCCCACAGCGAATCATGACCTCTCACTCGGCTGAATGTTGCGCGGCGGCGGGCAGGGCGGATGGATGGATGATGAATGGTGATGCTGCATAATGTGGGCCTCGGGCAGAGTATGTATGTATGTAGTAGGGTTTTATCTTGGCGTATTTGTTTTTCATCGTGGGGGGGGGGGGGGTCTTGGCGGTGCGGGCGAAGCGTTCTGGGTTGGGTCTGCACAAGGTGTATGTGGGGCTTTCGTTTGATAGTGGCGGTATGCTATGCTACGATGTCTGGCTGGCTGGCGGCACCGTGTAGGGTAGGTACTGCTAAACCGCCGAGTGATAATGGGTGAAGCGGCTCGTGATGTCTATTGTCTATGTACCGTAGGCTACCACCAGAGATACAGACACAAGAAGGGTTGTCCAATATCTACGGGCCAGACCTAGGTATCTCGCTCTTTGGGCCGTCCTCCTCATCTTCGGACCGTCCTCCTGCTGCTCGGCCCGTCTCGTTGGCCTGGGCTACAGACAAGACTAGCAAGTAAAACCGCCAACAAGACAGGCCCCGGCCTTGGCCTGTTCAACCTTCGCACCCCGCCCAGTGCAGTGCGCCCATCCCTCCAGCCCCGGCCTCGGGATTGCCCACAGGCAGCCTGGGGGTTGTCGTCAGTCTGCCTACTGGATGGTGTATTGAGACTGGCCCCCAATTCGTAGTGGCGGTGAAGAAGAGGAAAGAGCAGGTAGAGGTCAGGTGGGGAGGTGGGGTGGGGTGTATATGTGTGCGATTTACCTTCATGTAAAATCACTCGCCTGCCAAGAATACAAGCTCCAAGGTGGGTGGGTGGGTGTACCTACTGGAGGTGTGGCTTATAAGTCCGAACTAAAAGTGATTTAATTTAGTTTTTTTTTTATATATACACTGCCAGTCAGGCAGGCAGGGCGGAAGTTGCGCGGCTAATAGTATAAAGAAATATTTACCACCTATATTGGGAGCTGTGATAGTACTATATGTCTTGCAGCTCGACGGCAGAAGCGTTTAGTACATACATGTACCTACCATGTAATGGGGTGGAAAAGCCTCCGACATCATGACAAAAATGCTCGCTAGGGCTCTGTAGTAGTGTTTGGCCGTGGATAGCTGATATGCCCACGTGATCCGCTATCAATTGTCCAGTGCTGCATTGCTGCATTGCTGCACCGGTGATATACTGGTGAGAAATCAAAATGGCTGAGAAATCTAAGATTTAGCTAGGAGGTTATCTAATCCGGAGAGAGTCGGTTTTTCCCTAGGTGAAGTTGAACTCGTTTCTTGCTAGAGATCTGTAGAGTGGGCGTGCGTGGAGGCCAATAATCGGTGGTCGTGCAATTAAACACTATGTATGTAGTAACGCGAGAATAGATAGATCGTGTCAATTACCGCATGCACCGAGGTCCATAGCATTGTCAATTGTCCCTTCAAGAAACTGGCTATAATAGTCGTAACATCCGAGATAACGAAGACTTCTCCACTCATCAAGTCACAAGTAGTTAAGCTTCTGTCACATCTCGTCACAGTTCTTGTAACTGTGAACGCGTGGTCACACAGGATCCCTTTAAAAACCAACGGCACAGAGCGAATCTTGTCCTACCTGGCTGGCTACAGCTGCATAGCAATTGAAAGTCCATTAGAATTGACATTTAAAGACTGAATAGACCATAAGCGATATTAAATCAATACCTCAACTTAAGAAGACCCCAAGTAGCGCTACCTCATGCCAAATAGTCACTTTTAGCACATACGAAAAGGCTGTAAAAAATGTAGAGTACCTACATGCAGCGCAGTTAATACTAGGTAGGTACATGTTGATCAGGAGCCAATGTGGAATCAGGCTTTATGTAACATAAACCCAACCATGTTAAATATTCAGTTCCTATGGCGCGAGGCATAGGGGGTGGGTGCGTCAACTTCAGAGGAACTTTTTTTGTAGAAAATTCCACCGTTAGGCTGGACGCTAGTACCATTATGGGGGGTAAATCTCCAAATCTCTATAGATTGATTGGCTGCAAATGCCGAAGTTTACACACCTGCCCACCATAGCTTCTCGAGCTATACGCAGGCCAAGGCAGATACTCGCTTACTCGTTTACCACGGAAAGAACCAGAAAATGCAGTTGCTCAGGGCAAGGATAATTTGTATGGAGTGGCGGTGGTCTCTCATACAAATTATCCTTGTCTCCGTCACTTGCATTTTCTGGTTCTTTCCGTGGCAAACGAGTAGGTACATGTAGTGAGTGACGTACGTTGCCGTTGCCATTGGTACACATAAAACAGAGTTTTGAAGACGCTCTTTGCTGTCGAGGCTCGTGTAACGATGATAATGGCTGTAACACCATGCATCGGGACACAACCATTTCGCTGTGTAATCTTATGCTCGGGCTGGTTTCACGGATTCATGCAAGATTTATCATTTCCACTTAGTTTGAGGCGAGGACACGTTTGTGGGTCTAGACATCTGCCTTGGACAAAGCCTCAACCCTGCATGATCACAAACCATACGATAACGGCTCGGTGGTTTTTGCTGGGCGCTATTGAGTCCAGAATTGGCGAGAGGTTAGTTAGTCTCTTTAAGCCAAGACGGGGTGTAACTTCTCGGCTCATCCCACTTAATGGTTCGACCCCCCACAACTCGGCCCGTAGTTAACTGCATCTGTATTGCCTGCGCCTACTCGCTATTATTATTGGGTTAGAATCTAACATGAACTACCGACAAAACTCGAAAAATTGGCTATCTCCGCCCAGGGATTATCTCTAAAACGATTGGCTGAATGGTATCGATCAGCATCAGAAGTATCCGTTTGTAGCAAGTTTTATCTTGTATGCATAACCAATTTTTCGAGTTTTGGCAGTACTTTGGTGGGGTGTTTTCTCCCCGTTTTTTCGATGGTACTCAACATGTACGTACTCCATACGATCGAAATGCTAGTGAGAAATGGCATAAATCTTATGCACATTTTTAGAGTTCCCTTGCCGGCCGTAGTTCGACATCAGTAGAGTACATACATGTATGCCGAGCATAGTGACCGTTCATCTCGTTCCACGGGAGAGAGGGTTGTAGATTAAATTTCCTTCACTGTAGCTGACCGACTGTAGCCTAGACCTAGCACATGACCGTGATTGATATTGGTACCTACATAGCCGCCCCGCGCAGTCTCCAGCCACCTCTGTCCTCTGGTTCCTGGCATTGAAAATCCCAGTATTCTACTGGATTTCCAGAAGCTAAACTACAGTCTACCTTCTTCTGTAACTTCTCCGGTGGGCGGGCAGTTATGCCATCACCGGATCACCTGAGAGAAAGTTTAGGTTTCGAAGAAATTGGCATCGCCTCATGTGCAAAGGTAAGAATTCGGACTAGTGGCGTTAATTGGACGACAAAAAAGATGGTAAGCTGCAGGGGCGCGCGCTTAGTGGGCGCGACCCAAACCCAACCATCCAGATTTATTTCCCCTCTCTGGGTTTCTCAGGGTTTCAGCTGTTACTGGCCCCAGCAGACAACCCCCCCCCACCATGCATTCCATCCAAGGCTGTCGTGGTACACCAGTCAGCGCCCGCCCCCCTCTCTGCAGCTTGCGACAGTTTCCTACCCCCCTCCTCTTGCTCCTTCAACAACCCCTCTTCCCCTACTGAAGGTATCCTCACCTCTCGCTTGTTGCTCCTACTAAGCTGCTTCATCTTCAAAAAAGCCTTCTTGTCCCCGCTTAGCTCTATTTACCGTCTGAATAGATATCTTTGTATGTCCGAATTTCCTTTGAGAACCTCTCACTCGCTCTATATCTCCTTCCCCCACCCCACTCCCCCTCGCTCGCTCTATCCTCGTCTGATTGAAGCTTGAATATCAGCACCCCGCAAAGTGCATCTGCATAACTTACTATTTCCTCGGGAAGAGACGTGTTTTTCATTCTTATCACAACGTTTATTTAGCGGGAGGATTTTTTTCTTTCCAAGGTCTAACTAGAAGCAATAGTCTTTCGTGTGTTTCATTTTGAAGTTTTAAACAAAAACAAAGCTCAAACGAACTTCTAAGCATGGATAATTCTATGACCGGGCGAAAGGTTTTCAAAGTTTTCAACCAAGACTTCATTGTCGATGAACGTTACGTTGTCAACAAGGAACTCGGACAGGGAGCTTACGGTATCGTCTGGTAAGTCCATGTGGTGCATTTGTAGTTGGAGCGTTTCGCGTTGCACCAGGTTGTTTACCAGAGTATAAACAATGCTAATACGAAGCTCCTACGATTAGTGCTGCCAATAATACAGCCACCGGCGAAGGTGTTGCGGTCAAAAAAGTCACCAATGTGTTTTCCAAGAAGATTCTGGCGAAGAGAGCCTTGAGAGAAATCAAGTTGTTGCAGCATTTCCGAGGTAAAAATCACATCATCCTATTACTTGAACCACGTGACTCGAAATCCATATTAACTTGAGATGAATAGGGCACCGCAACGTAAGTTTTATTCTAGCGATTTTCCAAGGCGTTCCCAGCGAAAGGGGGAAGAGGTGGTCTGATGAGCTGCGCATCTGGATAATTTCGCTTACCCCACCTTTTATAGATTACTTGTTTGTATGATATGGACATCCCCAAGCCAGAAAGCTTCAATGAAGTTTATCTTTATGAAGGTATATAACCATTCTAGACTTGTTAGCAGGGCAGAATTGACTTTATTCCCAGAGCTCATGGAGTGCGATCTGGCCGCCATCATTCGAAGGTTTCTATGCCCCACGCTCCATCGCTTATAATGTTTACTAAACGGGATCTGCGATTACAGTGGTCAGCCATTGACGGACGCGCATTTTCAATCTTTTATATACCAGATCCTTTGCGGCTTGAAATATATCCACTCAGCAAACGTTCTCCACAGAGACTTGAAGCCCGGAAATTTATTGGTAAATGCCGACTGCGAGCTCAAGATCTGTGACTTCGGCCTCGCCAGAGGATTCGCTATCGATCCCGAGGAGAATGCTGGGTACATGACAGAGTATGTTGCTACCAGATGGTACAGAGCCCCGGAAATCATGTTGAGCTTCCAAAGCTACACAAAAGCCAGTAAGTCATCATTTCTACACGAATTGATAGTTGCTTACTAACTTCATGCCATTAGTCGATGTATGGTCTGTTGGTTGTATCCTCGCAGAACTCCTCGGAGGCCGACCCTTTTTCAAGGGTAGGGATTACGTTGATCAACTCAACCAGATTCTTCACTACTTAGGTACACCTAACGAAGAAACGCTCTCGCGGATTGGCTCGCCCCGTGCACAAGACTATGTGCGCAACCTCCCATTCATGCCTAAGGTGCCATTCCAGCGGCTCTTCCCGAACGCCAACTTGGATGCCCTTGACCTTCTCGATCGTATGCTTGCATTCGACCCAACATCCCGAATATCGGTCGAGGAAGCGTTGGAGCACCCCTATCTCCATATCTGGCACGATGCCTCAGATGAACCTAGCTGCCCCACGCCATTCGACTTTAGCTTCGAGGTAGAGGAACAAATTCCGGAGATGCGACAAATGATCTTAGACGAGGTGGTTCGATTTAGACATAGCGTCAGGAGGCAGCCAGCCCCAGCGGCAACATTAGACCCCAACCAAGGCCGAAAGGACAGCATTGGTATACCAGAGCAACAGTGGGCGCAACAGGCCAGGAGCGATGTACCACGGCCACACGAGGCGAACGTTAGAAACCAAGGGTTAGAGCAGGAACTAGCCGGAGGATTGGACGCAATGCACCACTAGTTTGGCGTCCTGTGTTTAAGACTCCCGGCCTGGGCAATTTTTCTTCACTTTCCCATCCGTTCAAGATATCTGAGATGTGCTCCTTTGTCGTTCTCCTCTTGTCTTATTTTCTTTAAATTATTTGCCCTGATCTGTTGAAGGGGAGTCTTGGCTTATTTCTCTCTATACTTT
This sequence comes from Morchella sp. 2016-41, assembly GCA_024713855.1. Classification (NCBI taxonomy): domain Eukaryota; kingdom Fungi; phylum Ascomycota; class Pezizomycetes; order Pezizales; family Morchellaceae; genus Morchella; species Morchella sp. 2016-41. The sequence goes on from JAMGZD010000003.1 coordinate 3,599,754, forward strand.
GGTTCATTTCCCGTTTTGCCGGATACAAAAGCGGGCGGTTCGTACACGATACCGATGAGTTGATGCAATTAAATCACGGCAGTTTCTGTATGTGTAGTAAACATTTATTAAAATCAAAATATTGTATGGGGCTATAATATCAGATCTTTTGTACTTCCGATTTGGTCGCCCTATAAGTGTCAATCACATCTTGTCACTCGTATTCTCGTGCAATGTGCCACCCCCGGGGCGATTTGACTCACTCGTGACCTTTTAGAGAGTGACCGAAACCAAGAAGCAATCTGACTAACTACAATATACCTTTGAGGGGGGTTTTGTTGGTGCACTCGCTACAGCTGTGGGACTTGGGGTCGAAGTATGAAAATACTGAGTACTTTGATGAAGCCCCCCCCCCCCATCTAGCACCCTTCAGCCCCCGCTACCTACATGTACATACTGTTGCCCTCAGCTAGATCATATCCAATTCATTTCATTAATAACTTTGCGGGTGGCTGGTTGCTATGCAGGGTTAGGGTCACGGCTTTCAACCAATCATATTTTGAGAAAGTACGCGTGTGGGGTGAGAACAGCTGCAACCCCAACATATTAATGGACAGGTAATGTAAGCTACTGGGGTTAGTCTAGCTGCTGGATTGGATCATAGAGCATCACTCAGCCCCCGGCTGAGGGAAGTTGCCTTGATTCTTCTGGGGTGAGCGAGAGCTAGAGGTTGACCAGGAGGAACCCCATTCGCTTGATTTATATGCTTGAATCTACTGGCGTTTCTGGACACGACTGCTATTGCATATCGCATGCAACATTGGTCGTGTTCGGAAACGCTCTGAAGATACGAGTATAAAACTGACTCGACGGTTGAGATGAGTGGCCTAGCCTGGGAGGTAAAACGCGCTTAAGTATGCCCCTGCCGTGTAAAAAAAAAAAAGTTGTTACTGACTGATATGTATAGTGGATCCCCCCCAAATAGAGATGAAACTGCATGCATCATTCCGAAAAGCGAGTGGATTTTAATGCGCGAACACGGAGGCGCTGGCCAGGAGATCGCACGCGGGTGCAGCAGATATCTGCATAAGCGCCCGAGGATCACCCACGTAATCTACCAGCTGGTATTAATATATATATGTCAGGCATGCCATTTCAGCGCTGCTGATGTTTGTGGGGAGTTCCAAGCAGATGCTTGTGTATTTCGGCCCCAAAACTCGGACTCCTCTTTCCCCTTGGTGAAGTTGATCAGAAATAGCGATATCCTCATAAGTATATACGTACATTCCAAGGTCAATAATACTTTTACAAACTTTCGTTGGGAGTTTCTACATACTAACCTTAAAGTTTAGGTAGGGAACAACCTTTTCTTCCGCACGAGTCATGGCCGAAGTCGCTGGGCTAGTGGGTGTGGGCCTTCAACTAGGGAAAACCGCTATAGATTTATACAGCCTGTTCGCGGAAACACAGGAATTTGGGTCCGACTATGATGGTTGCTCATGGCAGATCGCTCACGAGGAAAATATGTTGAAGAGGTGGGAAGAATATTGGAGTGGGGGCGGTGGAACTTTGGATCAAAAGCTGCACCCGAGTGATCGCCGTTATCGTCATGCTGTTGGAACATTGGCTCGTATTGTTTCTCTGTTTGCAAGTGCGGAGAGTCTAAACTCGAAATATGGTGTTAAATCTACATTATCCCCAGCTCCAACTCAGAACACCCAGGGTTCCGCAACTCGGAAAAAAAGGGATAGGATACCTGAATTTTTTCGTTACCGAAAAAATCCTGGTGCGGTGACGGCCCTAGGTTCAAACGTCATCAAAATCCTCCAGAATCCGAAAAAGCTTCTGGACCAAAACCTCGTCTCGGGCCTTGACGATGAAATCATCCGAATCGAGAATGCAACAAAGCAACTACAAGAGATGTTGCCATTATATAGGAAGATGAAATGGGTTATAGCGGATAAGGCAAAGTTCATGGAGCTAATTAAACAATTAAGAAGATATAATAAAGGATTGTACGAACTTCTTCCAGTTCCAGAACAAACCACACAACCCACTCCACCAGCCCCCCCGGTCTTTCCCAGATTCAATGTTCCCCTTCAATTACTGGTACAAAGGAACAAGAAATTCGTTGGAAGAGTAGACTTGCTCGATAAATTGCATAAAATCTTAGATCCGTCACAAAACCAAAACCAACGAACTCGCCGAGTTGCAGTGCTTCACGGCCTTGGTGGTATGGGGAAAACTCAAATTGTCACTGAGTACGCATATCGAAATTCATCCTCATATTCATCGGTCTTTTGGGTTGATGCTACCAGCAAAGCTACTTTAGCACATAGTTCTTTGGCAGTAATGGAGCAGATTATTTCTCATTATCGATCTAAGTGGCATGATTCCGCTCCGGATTTTGCTGAGATAGAGGCTGTGCTGGGATTGCCTGGTTTTATCAAATCAACTGGCGAGATACATGAGAAATGTCCACCAGAGCTTGTGACTAGGGCGGTCAAGGGATGGTTATCAAATTCGGAAAATGACAAGTGGTTGATCGTTTTCGATAATCACGACGATTTTGAATCCGTAAAGATGTTGGATTTCTTTCCTTCCTGCGACTTTGGGAGCATTATAATCAGCACACGGAGGCCAGAGATTGCAAAGTACGGTGTTGGAATTGAAATAGGTGGAATCGGGGAGGTGTCTGGAATTTCGATACTACTATCTAGTGCTGGCAAGGATCCAGGGCTTTCGAACGGTCCAGGTATGGGCCTACGTGGAGAATAGTTTGGGGATATACACTAACAAAAGTCAGACTATGATGAAGCGTCAAAGATAGCAGAAAGACTGGGCTATCTTCCGTTGGCCCTTGATCAAGCCGGAGGTTATATATCAGCAATGAATATTCAATTTTCTGAGTATATACCGCTATTCAACACAAATTTCAGGAATCTAGCTTCAGCCAATGATCCACAATTATCTGAAATGTACAGAAATGATACCCTTTTCACCACATGGAAGATCTCATTCGATCGCCTTCCACCTTCCGCATCCAATCTATTAGCATTGTGCGCATTCCTTGTGAACGGAAATCAAGAAGTACCCCAGGAAATATTTGATAGAGCAAAAGGCTTTGTTTCATGGTTCCCTACAGGTAAACATCACCAGTGGAAGTTCCCTATGCTCAATTGCTAATTCCAGTATATTTAGAGAGCGACTTTATCGATATTGGAATCAAATCCCTGCTTTCATTCTCTATGGCAAAGCGGAAAACTTATCAAAACGAGAAAAGTCTTTGCTTTCATCCTCTCATCCTTGAGTGGACGCGCGATAACCTTGGCCTATGGGAAGAACGGACCTTCACTATGAGAGCCATCGTTGTGCTAGCCGGATGTATTCGCTCTACAAATAGTGGAGTAATAAAGAATGATTCTGCGCCTAATGCAGTGTTTGAGCGCGAGGTCTTCCCGTACATCGATGTTGTCGTCCGCCACCTACGAGAGCTTCCCGCTCCAAGTATGATGGTTTTGGAAGTAGAATTTGCAAATGCATTGGTTGAAATAGGGATCTTCCTGGTGAATTATTCTAGATATACGGAGGCAGAGGAGGTGCTCCAAAGGTCACTGGAGTTCCACGAGGAGATAGCGAATCACGAGCCAATGATTTATCAACGAGATTACCATCGTGCTATTTCGAATTTAGGATGGATATTCTACACAAAACAACAGTTCGAAAGGTCAATAGGATTCTTCGAGCGAGCTTTATCTGGCGAGGAGCACATGTTTGGAAAGGATACACTTGAAACGGTAGAGACTATGGGAAGAATATCAATAGTCCTCAATGCTCAAACGAATCACAGTTCAGCGTTAGTGATGCAGGATAGGGTTATAGCCTGCTATGAAAGATTTCGAGGGGACGAGCATCCTGACACACTAAATGCCATGCAACTCAAGGGGGAACTCCTTGGACGCGACGGAAATCAGGAGGCGGTGGAGTTACTCCAGAGGACCCTATCCGGACAGGAGAAGACTCTTGGGAAGAGCCACTCGTCGACCCTGCGTACAGTCAAAGCTCTCGCTTTAGCTATCCAAATGCAAGGTCCTAAAAAGAGTCCTATTGCGCTAGAGCTATATAAAGGTGTCTTAGCAACTCAAGAGGAAGTGCTTGGTCCACAGCATCCAGAAACCATAAATACAGTTTACGCCATGGCGTTCAGCTATCGCAATAATGACCAACAGAAGGAGGCGTTGAAATCATATGAACGGGTATTGGAAAGCTGGAAAACCGAGTTTGGGATCGAACACCCTGATACCTTGGGTGCAATTCAGGCGGTTGCGGAAATATACCAGATGCAGCAAAGGTATCAGGAGGCGTTGGAATTGCATCAGCAGGCCCTAGTTGCAAGAGAAGCGGTTTTTGGGACAGAAAGTACAAATACATGCGCTACACTCTACGGAATTAGTCAGTGCCTTCATGGATTGGGGAAGTATGGGGAAGCTGCATATTGGTATAAACGAGTCTTGGCTATTCAGGAACGGGCGCTAGGAGACGATAATATAGAAACATTGCGAACCATTCGGGGTTTAGTGCACTCTTTGCATGAGGATGGAAAGCGGGGAGAGTCGTTTGCATTGCTTGAACGAATTCTACATGTCCAGGAAAGAGCACTTGGAAAGAGCCATCCAGAAACCTTACTTATTAGGTATGAAATGGCTCACAACGTTGCAGCTCGAGAAGGACACCAGGAGGCGTTGAATCAGTGGGAGGATATCTTAGCCATGCAAGAGGATGTTCTCATAAAGGATCACCCACATGTCCTATCCAGTGTTGTCAGTATAGCGATGGCGATGAAACACCTCGGAAGATACCAAGAAGCGTTTGAATTTTTCAAGAGAGCGTTAGCAGGACAAGAGAGGATCTACGGACCAAACGACCTGATACCACTACGTACCTTATGGTCCCTAGCAATCGCCAAGAACGATTATGGAGATTATGAAGAGGCATTGGAGTTAATCCAACGGTCTTTGACAGGCATGGAGAAAATATTAGGGAAAGAACACTCTGAAATTTTGGTGATCGTTGCCACCCTTGCTTCATTTTTGAGCGGTAAAGGACAATACCAGGAGGCAGCAGAACTATATAAGCGTGTGTTAAGCGGCCGAAGGAAGCTATTTGGCCCAAATCATGAGTGGACAATATCTACAGCTGTTGATTTGTCGGAGGTCGAGGCCAAGCTTCAATAGCAGTGTTTATGAAGGAAATCTTCGTAAGTAGATCAGTACCAGTGGGATTTAAGCTGTAGTATTCTGACGTATAAATAGCAACTGGTTACATATGTGTTTTAGAAGGGACCTGAATCTATGTCTACGGGGATATTGAAATGGATACTGAGAATTTATTACATATAGTTAACGGTATGATTATTGCGAGGTTGCAACCTGAAAAAATTGCAACCAAATATGTGATTTTGGATCTAGTATATTTGTGGATATCGTGGTTATAATTGGTGTGTTGGGGATACTTGGTGGTTGAGCTGCTAGTTCTAGTGGTGCTATTTCAAATATTTAGGCTGGAGCAGAACATTTTTTTATCGTGATATTGGGTAGATAGTATATTGAGAAAGTTGATATTTTGTGGTTGCCAGAACACTACTACTAGAAAAAAATTGCATATTTTCTCGAAATCACGATATTTGGAGGTGTTACCGAACGGAGTGTTGGTTATGTAGTTTCTTGTATTAATGCATAAGTAGACGCTTTCACGGGGGTACGGTCAACACGGGGGTATGGTCAATTCCAAGATTTTGTATGGAAACCAAAAGAGGTAGTCGATCAACTCCCTGCGTATTATACCTCACTCCGGTGTATATTTGAGATTGACCGTACCCCCGTGCTGACCGTACCCCCGTGAAAGCGTCTAAATAGAGGGTAACTTGCCAACTGTCAATTTCAAGAATTTACAAATTGTGGGGCTCCGAAATGGCAACCGGACTATTAATTTTGAATTCCGGTGGGGTAGCGTGCTGTGAGATATACTAGGAGTATTACAAGTACCCAATTTTGTTAGCATCATGGGTATGAATTTTCATACCGCTAACCAGATCGATTTTGTAATTTGGCCACTGAAGGGAACTGTCAATTTTGAGGCGTCAATAGTTGAAATTGACGGTTGGAAAATACACTCTAATGGACTGGGACAGAATATATACAGGTGAATACATAGATTTTGGTAGGCATATATCTGGCTATACACTGTTAACTGTTTCAAGTTAAGGAGGATCTCTATGGGAAATTCCCTGGGAAGTATATTTACGTTTTTGCCGCTTCCTCAAAGTAACACGTAGAGATGGAAATCAACCCCTACAATGTCCCTCCTCATCTTCAGAAACACAAATCGATCGGTTTACTGCCGTAATAGAACGAATCATGACCCTGCCAGGTTGCGCAGACATTTTCATACACTCGTTGAGAGGATAATTGAGATTCATTCGATCCCGCCTTTGACTTCGGCTCCATGTTCAGTCTCCAATCTTTGGTTAAGAATCCACTAGTATTATTCGTCTCATTGGAATCAACAATCTCGGAGATATCAGCTGGATAGACACGAAGATCGAGATCGGGTTCGCCATAACTTCCGGGCCATAAACTACAGAAAGTCGCTAGTGTGTCGAACATATTGGTGCTATTACTGATAAATTCGGTAATGCTTAGACCGGGTCCATCGTCCATCGCAAAGGTTATACTCGAGTTGATTGTGGAGTTGGCGGGTGTAGAAAACTTTCTAACATATTTTGTAGCCTCATCCCTTGTTGCTTTTTCAATGACCGGCATGAATACACTCAGAAGTACCTCAGCGATAGGATTTATGGCATCAGTTAAACCAGCAGTGAGGATAGTAAACCCAACATTATACTCTTCGATAACTGCCATCCTAGACGTATATCCTGGAACATGTCCATCTTTTGCATATATATCTATTATTATATGAGGATGCTCTGGGATTAGGTTTGTTGTCCGAGTGATTTCCCATGGCATGCCAACCAAGCTGTACAGAGAGGCAGTTTCTGCTGTTGGCTTGAGCCATTCTCTCACCTTTGAAGGCGTGTCAAGTATTGAAAGCGAAAGTATCCCTTTGACGAGACGAGTGATATCATTCGAGGTTGAATACAAATCGCCACCACTGTTTTGGGAATATTTGTTAGTATTGCCTTTGTTCTTCTAGAAAAGGAAGGCTTACGGACTATTGTCCTCAAAATATGCACCCCAAACATTTGCAACTGGTGGTATCACCCCCGAAGTCTTTTTTTTGGGTTGAAGCCCCGTGTTTTCTATTCCTAGAGGCTGGATGACCTCTGTATCAAGTATTTCCCCAAAGGGTTTGCTAGTCACCTCCTATAGCACGTAACCAAGGAGTGTAAAAGATATACTTGAATATGCAGGCCTCGTGTTGGGTGGGAAAATGGGAACCGAGCTCAGAAGTCTGAGAGGAGTTCTAAAAAATGAAACTGGAGTTAGTGGCTACAATGATTTTGAATAGCTGCAATTTACTAACGCTGCTTCGTGCACGAAGGATGTAGACCAATAACACCGTATTTTGGATAATCGCTCTCAGAGAGGGGAGGAAACCCGAGCGATTCAAAGTAAGGCTTCAATGTATAATCATCCGGATATCCGTCTTTATTAATTAGCATCTATGTTCCAACCTAATATTATAAATAAACCTACAGGTTTGTGGAATCCCGGCCATATGATTTCCCAATGCTCTTAAAGTTATGTCTTTCCACTTGATTGGAGAAGTACTTGAAGCTAGCTCAGGTAGGTATTTGGTGATAGGATCATCTAAGTTGGGCCCTGATTTTAGCGAAGCTAAATCAGTAAAAACTTTCGTAATCGACGCAATCATGAATTGAGTGTCTCCATCAATATTTCTTGTGCTGTTCACGTTTCCGGATGCTGTGTGGTGATACTCCCAGAGTTAAGATGATAGAGAAGGGGGTGACGTTTATCTGCCACCCGGCCTCAATGGAGCCTGTAAGCGCAGAATTGAGGAGCTCTTTTAGAGTCTTCTGCCAGCATCAAGGACGAGAGATGAAGTTGATAATGTCTTTGGAAATGGCAGGAGAGGGCCAGTTATGGGGCACCTAGCGGCCAGTGTAACTGGGGTGCAATAGGCCACAAAAGTGAAAGTTAGATAGGAGAAGAGGTGCATTACAAACAGTTACCGACGTGCTTTAGGGATAGATAGTGTGTCTTGGTCAAGTTCGTTCTTGAGGGACACACACATGTATTTAATGCGCTTATAAGAATTCTGGTCATAATGCTAATCTGCCTTTTACGGCCGGTGCACGGCAAATAGGTTATCTATCATTATACTAACATAAATACGAGAAATGGAGATGATCCTCAAATAAAATCCTTTGCTAGCACTGGTGATTTTTGATCTTCAAAATCTCAGAATGGCATATCCCTAAAACTTGTATTCCGATTATCTTGGCGCCGATACATACATACAACAATCATTCGTCTATATCTAGAGTACATGTAGGTAGTGTGGAAGACCAGTCTAAGGGGTTTCTCGTAACCCAATGATATGCGGACAAGCCTCTCACTCGGACAGTCAATCGTGATTGGTTGAAAAGAGGCACTGAAGTGAAGTCACTTAATGTTGATCTTTTCTTTTCTACATAAACTGTCCGAGTGAGGGTGTGTCCGAATGGCCTGAAGGTCGTCTATAAAGCTTGTGTGGGCATCAATCTTATTGATACTACCATGGGCGGTCCGGCATAGTTGCCACTTTTTGTTACTCTCTTCTCTCCATATTTCTCTTTTGTCGATTTTGTAGTAGTCAGGGGAGGTTTTCTTGTCGTCTGCCTTGTAAGAGGACGTGCGGTTGGTAGCACACCACAGTTACTATAACGGGAAGATCGGGCGGAGTACTTGGTATAGGGGATAGGTAGAGTTCACGCCATAGGTCTAACCTGTATGCGACATTCATGTACCTAGAATCAATTGAAACTATGATGGAAAAAAAAAAAAATCAATCTTATTGATATCACATGCCTGTTATTACACTGTTAAATGAGTCACACAAGGCAGAAATGCAGTACACTATGTACTGTCGCCACAAGTGACCTGTGGCAGATCCCCTATTAGACCCTTTGCGCATATAGAGCTGGCTCTAAATTTTACTTGTATGGTTGGTTGATGAGAGGATCGACGCCAATCAGATTACCAGAATTTAGAGCTGGGGTCTTTTGCGCAAAGGGTCTATTATCCCTGTCAAGTAACGTTCAATAATGAAATAGGTGCGATAAATAAACAAACAGCCCTCTTTCCTATCTATAACTTACAACTTTTTGGGCACATCTCTTGGCCCAATAATCTGCCGTCTGCCTCCAAACGACACTCCCATTTTTCCTTGGTCGGCACCCCCCATGTATCTGATCCCATCCGGTGGGAGCAGTCAGCAAATGTTTGTGAAAATAAGAACCCAAAAAGTAAATCTAAAGTGGGATGGATATTGTAATATAAGTCCTCCTCGTGATGCCGTGGGGCAAGCCTTCTAGTCCCAAACAAAAGAAAAAAAGGAAACAAAATGAGTGGAAAGAAGGAAGGGATATCCCAAGGAAGTACCAGGGAGTATGAGACTATCTATACTGTACAGAAAGAAAATTAATCGATTACAAAAATAGAGATATTAACCAAAGTGAACAGAAAAAGAAACCCAAGCAGCAACAGATGAACCCAACCTTTCTTTATCCAGGAATACGCAAGAGAAATCGGCCATGTGCAGAGAGTAAAATGACAAAAGAAAAGGAAAAACAAAATATAATATGAATGCAGGGTAGTGACCCTCCTCCGCTATGCAAAACCCAAAGTCCGATAAACAAAAATGCAGCCGCAAAAAGAAAACATCAAAGGAAGAAAGGGCAACAACGCTCAATATAAATCGAGAATATCATCTGCGTACCCATATTGGTTGACGTCCCATGCAGGCCCGTCATCACCGGCGCCTTCACTCTGGTGTCTTTCTTCCATCTCCCTTTGATTGGCTTCCCACTCCCTCTGCCTCTCCCGCTCCCTCTCTCGCTCCCGCTCCAAAAGAGACATGCTATTCATCCAAGATTCGCGGTCAGTGATCCACCCCGCCACCTCTTCAGCAGTGGGGATCAATGGGTTCGGGGGCTCAGGTATAAGAATCATGACGCACCTGGCCCATTTATACGCTTGTCTTTTATCTGCTTCTCGTTTCTCGGCGCGTTCACGTTCCAAGGCTACTGCTGCACCGTCATCATTGGTTTCCCAGGAACCACTTCGACCCATTGGCTCACTTGCGAGGTGCTCTTGCGCAAAGTATCGACTACTCGGTAACGCACCGACCCTATTTGGGGTTGTTGGTACAGGAGGAAGTTTGCGCGGAGGCGGTGTGGGGAGTGCTCTTGGGGGGTGCGGCGGAGGCGTACCAGGAGTGTGCTGGGGGAATGATGGCGTAGAATTTGTTGTCGATGGCGGGGTGGTTATATCTGCGCGCCAAGCTCCGGCAAGGAAGCGACGCTCTGCCTCCATGTTTTCCCTCTCTCGATCACCCGTCTTGTGCGAACGAATGGAAAACAGGTCGCCAGTCCGTTGGCCATACGTGATATCCCCAGTTTTATGCTTTCGGATCACAGCTTCCTGTGCATCGCGGCGCATTCGTTCCGTATCTTGTCGGCGCCGTTCTTCCTTCTCAGCTTCATATATACGTTCACGTTCGCGAGCTTTCGCGAGCTCACGTTCCAATTGTCGGATTCTCTCTCGTTCTCGCTCACGTTCAGATTTCTCAGCATCGAGCTTTCGTTGAGTCTCAGCATCGCGAACTCGACGAGCTTCGTCCTCCTTCTGCCTTTTCTGTGTCATTTCTAGCGCAGTTTCCTCTTCTAACTGTTCTCGATACCTCTTTGCTTCCATAACAGCTATTCGACGCTCATCCTCCTCGATACGCTTCCGGCGCTCGTCGACTTCGATACGTTTCCGTTCCTCTTCCATTCGCACAGCCTCATTCTGGATACGTTTTTGTTCTTCCTCTCTGGTACGTATCTGCTCCACTCTACGTCTTTTTTCGTCTTCAATATTTTTTCTCTCTTCTTCTTCTTTCCGTTTTTGACCCTCCCTTCTTTTTTCGTCTTCGATATGTGATTTTTCTTCTTCAGCGTGCCTCCTCTCTTGGGACGCATCCTGAATACGCTGCGCACCATCCGTAGAGTTCTTCCTAAGTTTCTCACGATCGTCCAACGAAGGACCTTTGACAACAGGCTGATTTGTGATTTGTCTTCGTGAACCAAATGAAACCCCTTGGTTTCCCTGCGATGCACCGCCCATGTAGCCGTACTGTGCGATATTCCACGCCGGGGCAGTGCCTTTTTCATCAGTTGGCTTGCTCCATGAGCTCATGACTGGCTTTTTGGGAGGCATGGTTGGCTTCCCAAAAAGCGTTGGTGCACCTGTAGCAGCTGCGGATTGAACATACGCATTTGCAACCCCACCAGTAGATCCTGCAGAAACACTTCTTTTCCCAGGCGACCAACCTCCGGAATGCTGAGGTGAGAGAGCAGCAGTTGATGTAGGTATTTTAAGACCACCAAGAGTTGTAGGGAATGAAACCGGGTCAAGTTTATTAGCGGCGCGGGAGAAGGCCCCAAGACATTGAACAACTTGAGCGGGATCTTTCTGCTCAAAAAGATCGACAGTGAGGAAGACGTCATGAGCTGGAAGAGAGACTGGGGGGCGAGAGATGAAGGAGAGAAAATGAGAGATATTTTCCATTTGAACGAATGGCATGGCGGACTTTTTGAACTTTAATTTGGGATTGGAGGTTTCGAGGCGGTTGGCAAGTCTAAGAAAGGATATTAGCAAAGATTCAGTCTCCAAGTACCAATCTCAAATTTAGAAGTGGGTGCCCATAGTGTATGATCATCTGAGCAATAACGAGAAATGTTTGGGGGTAAATAGAACTACGAGGATACCCACTTGCACAAAACTACACCATCTTTCAAAACAACCATCAAGTCACCTGCTGGCAAAGTTTCACTCAAGATACCCCCTATCCAGTCCTTAACATCCTGTGAATCCTGGGCTGTGTATTTGGCGAGACGAAGCCTTGAAAGGTCTTTATCGAGAGATGAGACGGAAGCCATGTTGTAAACCTATAGCTGACTGATATTAAATTTCAAGGTAGGTGCCAAATAGCTATGCAAGTTGTTCCTGTAAGTCCTGGAGCAGGCTACTGCATAGGTGGGAGGGAGAAGTTGGGATGAGAATACTCCTTGAAGTTGGAGATGAGTTAAGGGCCCAGGGGTACGGGTAGATACTAGGGCGGCCAATAGAGGGACAATGTGGCGGGCACGGGTGATGCGATAGTGGCGGTGGCTGTTGCATGCAGGTTATATTATCGGCCGGGTAACGCTAAAACAATAACCGAGCACATACGGGGTGGAGGTGTAAGCTAGCTATACATGTAGTATTGTAGCTAGATGAGCAGGATTGGGTATTGACAGGTGATAATTCGTTCACTCACTAAGCCCCAGAGCCTTGTATATATGTAGGCATTATCAACAGGCGCAAACTTACAATAAGTTTAAATAAGTGTGCCATTTTATCTGTGCAGTCGCCCTATCCCTTCGTCTGGCAAACTGAAGGTATGTACTTGTCTTTTCACAGCGTTTGTGAACACAACCGGTATTACATACACATAAAAAATAGCCAAGACAACCTTCGTGTTCACAAACGCTATGAATAGGCGAGTATGTATCAGTGCCAAAAAGCAACCCTTTGTGTGGCTTTATAAATAGATCCTCTTATCTCTCTTATCAAATAACAGATCTTCCATACAAATACCAGTCCCCTATTATAGGGTGGTCAGACGAAGGGATAAGGGTATGGAACACTTTGTGCGTAAACGACGTCCCTTAGATATCTCAAAATGCAAAGAGGTTTAGGGCTAGGGTCAAACACTATTGGGTCGGTAGTAGACTGAAATAGACCTAACCCTGATTCCTGTAAGTGGTACATTTATATACACTACATACATGTACCGGGTGCATAGATGTACAAAAGCCAAGTCTCCATGGGGCATACTAATCTAAATTCATAACTTAATTTTTTGTGCGCTTAGGTTCCTGAGTATGAAAGGTTGTTGGTCGGGCGGTTCTGTTGCGCATGCGTCGTTAACAACAACCAATTACATGTAAGTGTACCGGGTGCCGGAAAGTGATGCAACGTTTGACCAGAATTTCAATTTTTAACACAATGCTTGGGCAGGATGAATATTTTTAGCTATACACATGATACATGAGTCTCTAGAATAGAGTCTGCATTTTTTCAGGTCATTGATTTGGGGGTTTTAGCCTGAAAAAGGAGGCAATAGCGATTCATATTGACTACATCCCTTCGTATCCCATAGTGGGATGAAATTGTCAAAGTTGCGACCTCCCTTTTCCAGCCTTCACTAGCCTAGTGTGGTAATTCTTAGAATTCTTGATTGGCTCTGTCCCGTAAAAAGCAAGATAATTTCTCCTCTAAGTCGTGCACGGTCCAGGTCGCAACTTTGACAAGTTTCATCCTACCATGGGGACTACAGCGATTCACAAGCATTTGGCGAAAACACCGATTACGGCCAATAAGAATCAGGATATCTAAGTCAAACTCGCAGTATGACTAGTTGCTAGCTACATGTAGTTGCTACATACAAATTCGCCAAATGGGTGTATTCGCCAAATGCCTATGAATCGCTGTACTAGGGTGTAGCGAAAAGTGATCAGAATCTGATAAGAGAAATACACGTATTCACCGCAGCATTTAATTATCAGATTCTGATCACTTACCCTCAACACCCGGTACTGTCATTCACGGGGTGTTGGCGGATACTGGGTATTGGCGGATTGAAGCCAAAAGTTGGCTTGGCTGTCTCTTTTCAAGCTTGTCCACCAACACCCAGTACCCGCCAATACCCCGTGAATGACAGTACTGAAATCGAACCAATAGGCCCTTTGCGGTGCAGGAGGCTTCAGGTCCCCTGTAGCTTGGCATTATAGGGATTTTCGTTGTGCTAAATTTTTGAGGATTTGATATAGGGTGTATTTGCATTTGAATTTTATCATAAAAAGGTTCCTAGGAAAAAACATGTCCATTAGGTGATTCTACAAATGTTAGAAGTACTGGAGGTCAAATTTTACGGTTTGCCCTCTCTCCGGGAGTCAAATGCAAGGTTGGATTGGCTAATTAATGCCAAGTCTGTTTGGATCCCTCTGCGCAAAGGGCCTAATGCAGGCCCAGTCCAGTTCGGAAACTACAAGGCCTTAAGCTTTGCTGTTGGCTAAGCTTTGAACATACTGTATACATGTATACAAATATCCAAAGAATTGAATTATAGCAAAGTGCAATAGAGATTAAGCCTCCACACAGACCACATAGCTATACCCGCCAAAAATAAAGTCTGTGAATGAAGTACTCGTAGTTTCACAGCATTTGTGAACATAACCTCTATTGCATATATACACACAAAAAACCTCTAAGACAATTGCAACCTTTTTTGTATGGCATGCAATAGTAGTCGTGTTCACAAACGCTGTGAAATTACGAGTACATGGTCTAATGGTTTAATTCATCAGCTACTGCGGTACCTTGTTGACATTGTCACAGCATGTGCATTTTTCTAGGCGATACCAGCCGAAAATGTAGATCACTGTAACACCGTGCATGGCGGCTAACCGGGAATTGACCAACATTCTTAACTCTGCCGCCGTCCTAATTGCTCCGCCTCATTGGATGATCACAGCATGTAGCGTGTGTCACGTTGCGCCCGGAATACTGGGGAGAAGACAGAGGGTTGTCAATGAGTAACTGGTGGTGTTACTTACATATATTCAGCCCCGCCCACCGCTCTCCCCTCTGATTCTTCTTCTTCTCCTTCCATCCCAACATTCTGTTTATTCTTAAGAAAACTATATTCATTACTGTGCTGCAGTTTCTTGTTAAGCCACAGCCATTCGGTTTATTACTTACTCTTGTTAGTATTCACGTTTCTCCTCGTTTGTGCGATTTCCCAATCATTGTGATTGTGATAATGGTATACAGTATATGATAGCAGTAAACGCCTTAGTAATTACACAGGCTAGCTGTTTTTAGTCTTATAAAATGGAGGTTCTAACAAAGAAAATATTATTTGCTAACTTTAAATGTCCGGATTCAGGTAGAACAAAGTATAATAATGTCGGGTGCCCCTCCTCCACCGCCCAACTACGGCCATGGCGCCCAAGGACCTTATGACTGCATGTGTGCTCCATATCCCTAACTATGTATATTTTTATTAACATTTAATTTAGCAAACGAAAAGGCTGGCTATGCATCGCAATACACCCCCCCTCCGGGCCCTCCCCCCCCTAATTCCAGCAACCAGTATCAGCAACAGCAGGGGCAATACTTCCAGGCCTCCCCTTCTCATCCGGGATCCCAGTTTTCCCCTCCTCAAGACCAGCAAACATATTCTCCTCCGCCTTCCATTCCTCGAGGCCAACAAACATATCCTCCCCCCCCTTCCGTCCCCCAGGATAACAGCCAGAACCGTATGTCTATCACACAGAGAGCCTATGATCCAACCAATCCAAATTTCCCGCCCCAGCCTCAAGTCATAGCTCAAGGGCAAGGGGGCTCCAACCAGATCACAGACACAATCGGAAGCTTTAATGGTGGAAGTTACCGTATTGATCATCGAGATTCGAATACACTCTTAACATTGCAGCTAGCACATGGATGTCCGGTTGTTGCTAAGCCTGGTATTCTTCACTTAGTTCACCCTAACATCCTCTATGCACTATACTAACATGCCCCCCCCCCAAAACAGGAGCAATGGTAGCCATGTCTCCAACTGTTACTTTGAAAGGATCCGTCAAATTTTCTTTCAAGAAACTGGTTGCTGGTGGTGATTTGGCTCAATCGACATTTACCGGGCCTGGTGAGCTTCTTCTTGCTCCCGCAGCACTGGGAGATATTGTTCCCGTCCGCCTGGATGGGCAGCAACAGTGGTCAGTCGGTAAAGATGCATTCCTATGTGCGACTCAAGGAGTTGTAAAAGATTATAAAAGCCAAGGGTTTGGAAAGGCGATGTTTTCAGGCGAGGGTTTGTTTGTTTACAAAATCTCGGGCCAGGGAGTTTTTTTTGTGACCAGTTTGGGAGCAATTATTCAGAAAAATGTTAGTTTGAATTCACATATAGATAGGTAAATATATGACTAGATAGCTAACTACCAGGCAGATGGCACAAGGGGAGCAATATATTGTCGATAACGATCATCTGGTCGCCTGGAATTGTAAGTATACGATGGAGCGTGTTACTAGCGGCGGAATAATCAGTAGTATGACTGCTCAGGAAGGGTTGGTCTGTCGATTTTCCGGTGAGTTTTACTATCTGACCCCATTTTGATGTGCCTTATTATATTAAGAAATTTTGTTTTTCAGGACCCGGTACCGTTTTTATCCAAACCAGAAACCCAGTCGCCTTTGGACAGTGGCTTGCAACACATATGCCCGGCGGTCAGTAGATGATACGAATTCAACATCCAGGAGAATTGGTGGACTTTTGTGGAGGGTTAGGACTAATGTGAAATTTGGGAGGATTAGGACGTTGATCATGATATTGGTCTTTCCTCGGTTATTATGGCGTAATGGCAAGCCAGTAAAGAACGATGGTAAGTTGGAGGATTGGAAAACTATGTTGGTGTTGTTTTATTTTATTTTTATTTTTATTATTCGGAGTTACCCTTGTAGCGTAGTTCTCCCAAAGTTTACAGGACATATTGCTTGTCTCTGTGCAATCGCGCGAGTAGTCGAAGGCGATAATAAAAGGGACATTCTGTTGAGCATTAACTTTTTTGTTAAGTCGTACCTTTAACAATTTTAAGTGTCCATCTTGATCGGCCTAAAACTAATTGGAAATGTCACAAACACTGATTAGGTACTGGGCAATGGACCATCACTGGTTCACAACCTACTCACACGGCCGAGCTTCGACTTAATCACATGACCTGTGAGAAACGCAAATACGGTAGGGTTTGAGTCATACTAAGGGTTCCTACTAGCGGGTGCGGTCACAAGCCATCACCCGCACGCACCTACATGTACATGTATGTATGTATGTACAAGTCCTGCCTTTGACCGCTCTTGGCCGCTTGCCTACATGTATTGACCAGGCGCTAATATGTAAGCAGTAAAGCCACCTTCTGTGACCCCTCCTATACCTTTTCCAGATGTCTCCGCAGTCTGTAGATACATGGACATTTTTTTTTTTTTTGTTTAACTCATTAATTACATTAGATACATGTACATACATATAGTTAGATTTTTTGAATATCACCACGCTCTCGCGGGCCTAATAGACCCTTTGCGCAAAAGACTCCAGCTCCAAATTCTGGTAACCTAATTGGCGTCGATTCTCTCATCAACCAATCATACAATTTAGAGCCAGCTCTATCTGCGCAAAGGGTCTAATATCACCACGCCGTTGTGGGCATAATTAGTCATGTCTCCCTTTTCACTCTGTCGAACGAAGGGATATTCTAGTTACTCCAGTAGTGGCTCATTTAAACTTGGAATATTAATACCATCGTTGCAGTACTTCCTAGGCTTCTTACTACCAAAATTCGTGGGAAATGCGCGTGGCAATGGCTTCGAACACCAACTGCTGGACCACGATTATGAGCACAACAATCACAAGTGATCCTTTGAAGAGCTAATAATTTTGTAGAGACTCCGGCCATTCTACCTTGACTTTTTGGGTATGGGGCGGCGCCATCGGGTTGTGGTAAATTTGTGTCACGGCGTTGCGATGTTGCAGCGTGGCATTTCCCACGAATTTTGGTAGGGTGCTATGTACAGTACGAAAAAACCGGGCGAAATCAGTGAATAATACGGCATTACAAAATGAATACCGTATTCTTGCTATATTAATAACCATTTTGGTATTTTAGTAGGTACGTACAGCGCGATTGGCTATCGTAAATCAAAGAGGGCACTTTCTGAGTGAGCTAGAAGTAGAGATTGAGGTCTTGGCGCATTTCTTGAAACCTGGTGGTCTAGGACCATGTTGAAACCTGGTATCTTTGGTACCCTCCCATGTATACATGTAATTGGGTGGACTGGTTGCTATGAAGAGTTAGACTCCATCGACGTCTGGAAGCCACCAAATCATGACTGTTTGGATATACCGTGAATCACTGAGCTCAGGAATCATCCCAGGTGACTGTTTGGATACCCAAACTATAATTTTGTCTGATCCCAGTTTGTCCCGATTAAAATGCAATTGGTGGGGGTTGCGGTTGCGACGCTGCCATTCCTCCAGACAGAGCCTTAGGGTTCCGCGCTCTCGACTAAGCGTTTGATATATCGAGCCGCGCGGCAAGGGTACAAAGCAAAAGAACCAGAAAATACAGTGACGGAAACAGGCACCACTTCATACAAATTATGCCTTACCCGGCATTGCTCGGAAGCATTCATGGTCAATAATCCGTTGGTCGCATTATATTAGGCCCTTTGCGCAAAAGACTCCAGCTCCAAACTCCGGTAACCTGATTGGTGCCGATCCTTCATATAAGTATTTAATTGGCCATAGAGCCCAAGCAATACTGCGACTGTGCCCCTCGTCTCAACGTCGAGATTCCCATATTACAAGCAGCGCTGCGTCATGAACCGGTTGAGTGGCTTGCTGCTACAGTCGCTCCTGGGTTAACGCGAACCCGGCTCGATGACGAATGTCTACGTGTACCTACTTTTTGGGCTGATAGTTTGTACAGTCACTCACTGGGTGAAGGCGGATCCTGTCTGATGGCGGTCAGGGATATTTGAGGCCAATAGCAGAGATGCCAACCATCAGACAGGATCCGCCGTCACTACAGCTATGGGGTCTATAAACAGGGTTTAGGTGGCTACCCCGGCCAATAGGACACTCCCCCATCGCTGTACCTACATACCTACTCGCGCGGCCGAGTTTCGACTTAATCACATGACCTGTGAGCAGCGCAAAAAACCTGTTAGATAGCGTCACGTGAGTAAGTCGAAACTCGGCCGCGCGAGTAGGTTAGCGACTGTACTCACTCTGCCAAAATTAAATTGCCGCTTAATATTTTACCACCAAATCATACTTACTTGGGGTTGGTCGGCGGCATTTTAATTCTGGCACCACGAGTAGTCAAAGCAAAGCTTTTGTTGGCTTTTGTTAGCTTCGATAGGCTTATTCGCCATCGAACCGGCTTCGTCGTTGACCCAGGGACGACTCAGGTACTGGGTATTGGCGGATACCGGTGGTGACGGGTTGCAGGCACAGCTTGGCTTGGCTGTCTCTCTTTGGGCCTGTCCGTCAGCATCCAGGGCCCGTGAACGACAGTGGGTACATAGTTGATTCCAGGGATCATAGCAAGGGGCCTTATTTATGACGTCAGTGCAACAACAAATACTCTATACCGTGATAAACATGTGTGTCTGCCTGCAGCTGTCTTCTTTTCTCTTATTCTTCACCATAGATATTCGCCACACTTCTTTTTGCATACAGACTTGGTTGTTGCCTGTCAATCTATTTCACGCGCGCATCCACGCGAACACTCACTTTGGACTTAAGGTTTTGTTATAAACGTGTTACAAAATCGCTTGCGCAGATATTCGATGGATAAAGTGCCTAATGAACCAGAATCAATGAGTAGCTCTAAAGATAACAAAAATGCTTCGACTCACAAACATCCTGGATTTCACCGGCAGTTCTCGAAACGACCATCAATGCGTACCTCCCGTACCTCCCGTCAGACCTGGTCCCCAGCTCCTCGGTCTAGCACGCAAAGACCTACGATGGCGCCTTCTCGTTTTTCTCACTTTGATATCACGCACGATGAGTTCAGTACATCTGCATTTGTTGATCAGGATGGGCGAGTGCATATTGATTTCAATAAGCTAAAAGAAGGCCCCTTGTCTATGTTTTTAAACGGCGCAAACAAGAGCTTCCCCACAGATGGCGTCAAACTAGATCAAGAAGATGAAGTTACACCACCACCAAAGCTGAATATTGTGGTGATGGTGATTGGATCAAGAGGAGACGTGCAGCCATTTGTTGCAGTTGCAAAGATCTTAGCGGAGCAAGGCGGACATCGAGTGCGCTTAGCAACTCACCCAACATTTAAAGAGTTTGTGGAGGAGAACGGCGTAGAATTCTTTGATGTAGGGGGAGACCCTGCAGAGTTGATGGCGTTCATGGTCAAGAATCCAGTAAGTTAACCTTAGTTTCTTGTAGGTTACGGGTGGGTGTTAATTTTGCATAGGGGTTGATACCTAGCCTAGAAACAATCAAAGCAGGAGACGTAATGAGACGACGAGAACAGATGTTTGAGATGTTCCAAGGGTTCTGGAGAGCATGTGTTGAGCCCAATGATGACTCGCCCAAAAAGAACAAAAAACGCAGGGATCAATCTACAACAGGCTCAGTAACAACATCTGATTGGGGCAGCGATGAAGAGGATGGAGGAAGGAAAATAGATGGACGACCATTCATCGCTGATGCTATAATTGCCAACCCGCCCTGCTTTGCACATGTTCATTGTGCAGAAAAGCTGGGTGTCCCACTACATCTAATGTTCACCTTTCCATATTCACCTACACAAACAATGCCTCACCCACTGGCAAATATAACAAACAGTAATGTGGGCAGCGAGTACACAAATGCGATATCATATCCTATGATCGAGATGATGACATGGCAGGGATTGGGTGATTTAGTGAATAGATTTCGAGAAAAAACCTTGGGTCTAGAACCTGTAGCAACATTATGGGCACCAGGCATGATAAGTCGATTGAAAGTACCGTTCACATATATGTGGTATGTTTCCCTAATTCCAAAATCTATTTGTTACCCATTTTTGATCTTAACTATGGGCGCTAACTCATGAGTACCGCAGGTCCCCTGCTTTAATCCCCAAACCCCATGATTGGGGTGACCACATAAATATAACTGGCTTTGTATTCCTCGATCTTGCATCTTCTTTCAAGCCTCCCAAACCCCTCGCCGATTTTCTAGCCGCTGGACCGCCTCCTGTTTACATTGGCTTTGGATCTATTGTCGTAGACGACCCAGATGGTCTCACTACCCTCATATTTGAAGCAGTGAAGCAATCAGGTGTTCGGGCGTTAGTTTCCAAGGGTTGGGGTGGTATTGGCGGGGAAGATGGAAGCGAAATACCAGAAAACGTATTCATGTTAGAAAATACTCCTCATGACTGGCTTTTCTCTCAGGTTTCGTGCGTGGTGCATCATGGTGGTGCTGGTACAACTGCCATCGGCCTTTACCACGGCCGACCAACGATGATTGTGCCATTCTTCGGTGACCAAGCGTTCTGGGGTGCCACTGTTGCCAATGCCGGTGCGGGGGCCCAGCCAGTACCACACAAAGAGCTTACGGCTGAAAAGCTTGCTGCAGGTATTAAGAAGCTACTTTCTGATGAGTGTCAAACCGCGGCAAAGGAGATTAGTCGACGAATTAAAGAAGACGATGGCGATGGCGCAGAGAACGCTGTCAAATCCTTTTACCGTGGAATTGAAGCCCTTAACCGTGGAAAGCGTGGTTTAGGTGAGCGTGGAAAAGAGTGGGGTGAGGGAGGACCTGGAGGACCAGGAGAAGGGAAATGGGGCAGTGGGGGCCCTGGTATACATTGTGAGATGTTAAACGATAAAGTGGCGGTATGGCGAATTAAACGAACAAGAATAAGACTTAGTGCACTCGTTGCTTGGGCGTTAGTAAAGGAGGGGAGACTAGGCTGGAAAGACTTGAGACTGTTCGTTTTTCCATCACAAGAGCTCACTCGGTTGAATACAGGCTAATTGCGAAATAGTGTACGACACACTGAGTGGAATGACTTTGACGGTCCCGGAGAGCCACTGAGTGGTGGTTTTAGCGCACTCTTCAGTTCTGTTGCAGGTGTTGCCAAAGGCGCCGTTAGCGTTCCGTATTCGTGGTACAAGGGCGCAAGACGTTTCGACGAGGAGGAGGGCCTCGATATTGCTGGAGAAATCAGAGAACGCTCATCATCAAAAGCCCAAAGTAGGTCAAGATCAAACTCGAAGCGTGGTCGGAAGCGCAATAAAGACTCCTCCCCAGCCAGCCACAAGAAGGATGCGACGCCCGATAGAGTCCCAGACACAGGCGTAAGAAAACAGATAGGCTCGATCCCTGAGGAAGATGAAGATGCGGATAAAGGGGAACAAGAGGAACAAGAGCCTATCCACCGCGAAATTGCTCATAATACCGCGAAAGGCTTGTCAAAAGTAGCTCGTGCTGGCGTTCGGGCACCAATGGAAGTCTCACTTGCTGTCGCTCAAGGGTTCCATAATGCGCCACGCCTTTACGGTGATACTGTTCGCGCTCCTTACCGTATAACAGGTATTCACTCCGGACTTCGCGCAGCAGGGAAGGAGTTCGCGCTTGGTGTGTATGACGGTATCACTGGCGTTGTTGTTAAGCCATATGAAGGTGCAAAGGAGGATGGCGCCGTCGGCTTTGTTAAGGGCCTTGGGAAGGGTGTAGCCAGCGGATTCTTCAAAACAAATGCGGCAACTGCCGGAGTTATAGGGTTTACACTAAAAGGTGTCCACAAGGAGGTTCGGAAGAAGAGAGATAGAAAGGTTATGGTAAAGCTTATGAATACTAGGATAAGGCAAGGAGAGATGGAATATCGGGAGTGGCAAGAAGAGAAAGGGGAACAAGGAGAGAAGGAGTTGAGAGAGGTGGTACTTGCCGGATGGAAAAAGATTGAAGCGGAAGAGGAAGAGAAGAAACAAAGAGAGTGGCGATTAGAGGAAAATATTAGTGGCGTCAAGAGAGGTTGTGGAAGGAGAGGCTTGAAAAGACTGATATGGAGGAAGAGGATGAGGGCAATTGATACTGAGTGGGAGCAATGAGGCTTGAGGTTCTAATTTCAAGTTTCCTTTAGTTTTCATACACAGGAGTTTTTTTCTTTCTTTTTTCCATCTTATACATCGTGTTCAGCTTAATCTCCGGGGAGGTCAATTGGCCCTCTTCTTTTCTAAACATCACAATACATTTCGCCTAGTTCTGTACTAGAGGTAAGATCTGGAGTCAAACTTACAAGGACTCAATCATGTATGAGATAGAACGAGTTCTGGTACTACGTAAATAATGTTTAAAGATTAGTATTCCCCTCGCCATACATGTAAATACATACTTAGACGCACTCACAGGGTTGTGACGACCGCGGGTGTGTGGGATATTTCTATCTCAGCGTGGTGAGTACCAAAATCGATTTGCAAGAACTCAGAATTCAAGACCATGAACCACTCAAATTTCATTTGCTATTTTCAATTCACTTGTTTTTATCAATTTATCTGTCCTGTGGAAAGAAACAAACCATAAATCCCTATAACCCCATGGTCGCCACACTCCCGTGAGTACGTCTACATAGTTGCACGGACTCGGACGATAAATCCTAAGCCTACAATACCAAAAGGCGGATGGATCCAGTACCGCAATTACATGTAGCGTATTTCACCTGGAAAGCGATCATCACCGGGAAAGCAACCTCATCTCACAAAAAGAGGTTGTGGGCATCAAGAACACAATATATGAAGGCAGGCACATATGAGAGCGTTCAGTGTATCCTTTTCGAATCCTGGAGTTATGTAAATAGTATTAACCAAGGTTTGGTGAAGTCGATAATTCTTACACTCCCTAACCCAGTCAACGACCTCTCTGAAACCATAATCTCGCTGGATAGAGTTAAACCATGTCAAACTAGTTCGGATACATCTAAATAAAACTTCTGTCTACTTGTTTCTGTAACTGTATATAAATTCAACTTTCTTCAGCAATTTTAGATGATCGCGTTGTCACCCTTGATTGCTTTCCCGGTGACGATCGCTTTCCCGGTGAAACACGTTAGTAGAGTACTGCAAGACTACAGCGTCAATGCTACGGTATATTAGTTAGGGTTCCGATTTAACTCGGAAGTTTTACACAATTTCGTATTGATACAGTACGTACTACATACATCGCATTTTTGGTACTGTACTATATATATATCCGATCGCGAGGATAGACCATTTATCTAGGGCCCGGCACCTTCAGGTGTATTTCGAGCGTCCTTCATGCGATCGGTTTACAAGTTTAGATCTACTTTTACTTTACTAACCTCTCATTTTGGCGCAATAATTTCACTGCGGCGCTTGCTAATTTATATTGTAGAGCATTATATAAGCTGATTACCGCAGTCTTTGGGAAATGCTGTACCGATGCGATATCTATTAGTTAACCCCATTTCTGATACTGTAGTTTTGGTCCTAGGCCAAGCGTCAACTGCTGCGGAAACGGTTGCTATTTTTGGATTTAATAATTACTTGATGCTAAGACAACATAAACACAGATTTCAGCCACCAAGTGATTGCATATCAGCCTGAGCGCCACTGTCTCGACTGACAGATCCTTGGTCGTCGTTCAACCAGTTTCGTCGTTGCCCCCAAAAAGACTATATTGCATACCATATAGGAATATGGCTCGGCGGGTTTTTGTACATACGGCATGCATTAATAGCGATTGTGCGACAACGTTGTGAAATGGGAGTACAGTCGCTCACCTAGTGACGGCGGATCCTGTCTGATGGTTGTGCCCGTAGCAATTTACTCTTTGGCGTCCTAAAACTTAACTCTAATATTGGCCTTAAATCCCTGACCGCCATCAGACAGGATCCGCCTTCACCCCGTGAGTGACTGTACTCTACTCTAGACGATTCAACGTCATCGGCTTTTGTCTCCCGACTAAATGATAAAAGACCGTACAGATCGAGCTGCAAGAACTTGTCCATCGGATAGAACAACTAACTCTACAATGTGCATGTAGCAGTTAGGATATCTGTTCGCCATTTCACTATACTATGGTGTCTCTCACCAAATGATTTTGAAGTATTTATTACGTGACTTAATTTCGTTTATTATAGGATGCGGACTCCGGTAGGACAAATCAATTACACTCGCGTTTACATACGAAATCACTCGGACTTTTCTTAATTTGATATTTGCAAATTTATAGTGGATGGGGGGAAGATCCCTGCTGTAGCTAATCTGCCTGCTTTAGATAAGAAATCTGCAGTTTCTTGAAGTTTTAGTTTGTTTACCCATAACCCCCTCAACTGGTTAGCCGATATGCACAGACTCCCGCTTAAGGTCTCAACAAGGTGAAGGAAAGTGGGGCTCCACTCGCTTGGTTGCTACAGTCTACAAACGTCACTCGCTTGGTTGCTACAGTCTACCAACGTCAAATCCTTTTCTCAACTCTACAGTGACTCAATTGATCAAACTCCAGAAATTCGAAGGATGGCCGACACTCTCAAGGGGATGGCTAGACAGGATATCCCAGCAACAGCAATCAATGAGTGCAATTCTACCGAGGATAGAGAAGTAGGAGGAGATGCCGTGGCAGATGCTAAGGTCGAGAAGGTCTATAAGTAAGAATTGGCTTTAGAATAAAACCCCAAATGCAAGTATCTAACAATTCTCAGAAAGCTTGATCGCCGAATAGTACCCGGTATGGTGATTTCTTAAAACCCAATTAATGATTTACTCTTAACTATAAAATAAACAGCTTTTTGGATCTTATACTTCCTCTGCGCCGCCATCCGTTCCAATGTTGGTCTCTCGCTCACTATGAACTCTTCCACTGGTGATGCATTATCACAACGCCTTAAACTTACTCCTCATCAAATCAGCACGGGGCTTGCATTGTTCTATGTGTGCTATGTCCTATTTGATGTACCGGCGAACCTCGTTATGACAAGATTGAGTCCGCACGTCTGGATGTCTAGAATTGTTATCGGAGTTGGCATTGTTGGATGCTGCCATGCAGCCTTGAATGCTGTGTGGAATTTTTAGTATATATCCCATTTTAATTCTCTTACTACTAGATTAGAACTGGTTTAACCCGATTTCTGTACGTAGTCTGCTTCGACTTCTGCTCGGGATCGTAATTGCCGGGATGTGGCCTGGCATGTCCTACTATCTTACACTGTTCTACCCACCGTCCCGCACTGGAAAGCGTATCGGCCAATATTTCACCGCCGCCCAAGTATCCGCAGCGGTAGTTGGCCTTGTCAGCGCCGGATTTCAGAAGATGAATGGAATGGGAGGGCTGACCGGCTATGAGTGGATGTTCCTTTTATATGGTCTCTCGGCCGTTGTTTGCGGCATATTCATCTTATATTGGCTCCCAGGTCGCCCTGTTGCTCCAGGAGTAATTGCCAAGCCATCTGGTTTTCAGAAATACTTGCCGGCTCCAAAGCCGGCTCTAATGGGCGAAGATGCAGTTATTCATTATGAGGAATTGACGAGAGTCTATAACGTCCCACCATGGACAATTAAAGACCTTATGGGGGTTTTGATGGACTGGCGCTTATGGCCATTGACTATAATGTACTTTGGCGTCGTTGGGGTTGGTATAGGAGTTCAAAATTTCGGAACCCTTATTATTAGGGCCATCAACCCACAGTTGACTAGTATCGAACTTTCACTGCTCTTTTCGCCGATTTGGGTTTGCGATTTGATTGCCATTTTGCTAGTTACGCCGTTCAGTGATCGGTTCAATCGGCACCGTGCACTCTTCTTCACAGTACCAGTGTGTGTGCAGATATCGGGCTTGTTAGTCACAACTTATGCTACCAATCCATGGGGAAGATACTTTGGGCTACTCATGATTGGATTTGGGCTAGGACCTACAGTGCCAATTTGCATGACCTGGACGAAGTGAGTGATCCTGTACATGGCGGTGGTAACTTGGACTAATATATAGAAAGCGAACTGTTTCAGCCCCGCCATGGTGAAGTCGGTGTTGCTGCGGCATCAGCCCTTGTGTCAGGTCTTGGGAATCTGGGCTCAGTTACTACTGTAAGTGAGCAGCTATACTTCTCTGAAGCTTAAGTAAATCTAATTCCGGCTTGCTCTACAGACTTATGCACTTTACACGGGTTGGGCTTCTGATAACGTTGTGGGACCTAAACAATTCAGGAAGTCGAACCTAGTGATGATCGGGATCCTCTGTATCAGTATTTTGTCTGCAATAACTATGGGGTTTTTGGTGAAATACGTCGATGGAAGAACACCGGGAGAGGATGTTTTACTAGATAGGGCAGCGCAGAGAGAGCAGAAGGGACAAAGAGGGCTGACTGGATTTTGGAAGAGTAGGTCCTGAGTGGGATGTGGGGGTATATGTGATTTTTTATAAGTACCGGGTACGTGGAGCTGGAGAGTATAGTGAATACAGAATAATTTTGCAAAATCCTTACTTGACCCGATCCCGATATAATATTTTGTATCATCGTTCGTCTCACTTATCATGGGTAGTGGCACGACGTGGTTGAAAGGACTCCCTTAAGTACGAATAAAAGAGCAAAGCTGTACATGTCCAAAGTGGTGCACTGATGTACCGGAATGCCATGTGGTTAATTGTAGATGATTT
This sequence comes from Morchella sp. 2016-41, assembly GCA_024713855.1. Taxonomy (NCBI): domain Eukaryota; kingdom Fungi; phylum Ascomycota; class Pezizomycetes; order Pezizales; family Morchellaceae; genus Morchella; species Morchella sp. 2016-41. Next base: position 3,627,243 of record JAMGZD010000003.1, read on the forward strand.
CTAACCTGTACAAGATAAGTTGCCCTAATAGTACCAAGCGAACACATACGGGATATGGGCTCGTAGCTAATATAAAATGAGTTAGGTTTGCAATTGAGGAATCGTATACTTCTCTACAAACATAAAGATATAGATAGATTACAGGGTAAGCAAAGGCCTTACTGTAGTTGCGTAAATCACATCCCTTTCCAGCGCAAGAAACGCATCAATTGATGCATAACCCATCGAGGCCTCTGTAATATCGTTCAGCCATGAATTTATTGATTAATTTGCTAATGAGATATATAATACTTGAACACATTTGCTGACGTATAACCATACAAGAACAAATTTATAACAGCCTTTCTCGTACGGTTTGAACTCCTTGATATATTAGTATGGTTATTAGTAGAGCAACTAATAGCTTAGGGCCCTTCGGTTGCACCCATATCGTGGTATTTGGTTTAAAAGGAATATTCGTTACAGATATGTTAAGACTCTCTCCCTATTTAGACCGAATATCACGACCGAATGTCACGGTATTTGGGTGTAGCTGAACGGCCCCTTAGGCAGACGGGTATGGGCTTGATCATGACAAGTCCAAGAATACAGGCTTAAACCTGCCACCCTTTGTATTTTATCAGATATATATATCTATATTGCCACTCCGCAAAAGTGTTCGTGATTCCGATTTCGGAATGAGACATTTCTCCATATAACCATTAAAAAAACTTCAGTGACCAATAGTTCCCGAAATCAATGAGGAATAAGATCAACGACCTACCTTCTTTTATATAGCCACGAACTATATTATATATAGTGCGCATACTCTTGAAGGTGGCTAAAGGTGACCGGTGGTATCTGGAAATGGAATAATCGTGGCTGCAAGGTGACTTCTAGGCTAATGAGAGAGCTTATTTCTAGCCACTTTGATGCATTTCTGTCACAAAATGCTTTATTCCTGCCAGAATTCGCGATCGCCTTTGGGTATAGATTTGTATAATACTGTTCCACACGGCGCTGGCTTGGCACATCTTACATACAAAAACGCGGGATTTCAAACTCCTAAGGCTTTTCAACAAAAAAAAAGATAATGAAAATCTGATTTTACAAATCAAAGTTCATCATTAGTACTATAGTTTGTAAAACCCGATTTTTTTTAACTTTTTTGGTTGAAAATCCTTAGGGAATCGGCTTTGCCCCATTTTTCGGTTACCTTTAAGAGCGGGCGCACGATATTTTTTTTGTCTTGAATCTCAACCTTAATAATGGTGTGCACTGGCATTAATATTGCGGAGATTTTTGTCAAGTGGCTGTACATACACATTTACTAATACATTTTGTTGAAATCGTGGTGGAATAGACTGTGATGCATTACTGATGCATTTATAGGTACATTACAGTTTTTTTTAGTCCATGATGCATTTACGATGCTATTATTAGAAATGCATTCCTTCCGGTACTAGAGATCACGCTAAGAAGGGAGAACCGTTCTAAACCTTTGCTCGAAGTAAAATCACTTGAACTTTTAAGGAGGGTAGCTTGACTGGTTTTCTTTCTTAAAATATCTATAAGTATAAACATGTTGTATTGGTCATTTCCACTCAAGTAATTCTTGCTAAGCAGGGGCATTCTCGTCAAGCCCCATACCACTAGAATCATACTATATCCCATGCGGTGACTAGCAAAATCTCATGTAAGGAACGAAGTTCAAGCCAAGGGACTTGGTATAGCACCACAAACGCGAGAGTAAGAAATTGGTATAAAAGCCTAGTTTGGGCTTCGTTCAATTACTACATACTAGGAAGACAAGCTCTATTTAGCGTAACCCTTGCATCATGTGCCCCCTGGACAACTAAAACAGACAAAAACATTTTCCCGTACCGTCTAATATCAAAAATACAAAAGCAAGCCCCGGCCCACTATACTTACAAAACCCCACTATACAAGAAGAAAAGCAAAGCAATAGAAAGAGAACCCAAACTACCATAAACGAAAGGGAATATAAAGACAAAAAGTAAAGGAGAACCGAGAGGGAAAGGAGAGAGGGAGGGAGAGGGGGGGAGGAATTACACTAATGAAAGTAGTGCTATCATGATGCTATGCAGGGGCGAAAAGTACATTGAGTGAAACCAAGTTTGAGAAATGGAAAAGCTTCCTTCCCGAATACGATAAGCGAAAATATACAACTAATAAATAAACGAAGGAGTTGATTGTGTAAATCCCTCGAACCCTGGGTCAAAAATAGAATAGTGATGAGAATTATCTCATGGGACCTTCCTTAAGTGGTCTTCAATACGATATTCGTATGGTGGCGTAGTGTGGCTGGTCAAAGCCCAAGTTGTTGTAGTGGTCGTGAAATCATTTAATACGAGGACCTTACTTCGTAATGATAATGAATTTACAGGTTGTCCTGAAGGCCGGGTGCTGGTTTCGTGATCGTTTTTCATATCCTAGCGCTGACTTTCTCAAAGAAAAGTCTGGTTAAGGGCCATTATTTGGATATTATTGATCTCTCATCAATATTCCATTTCCCCACTCGTCGGCCACCCAGGTGTTCCTGCACCCGGGCCTCCAGACTCTCTTCCACCACCACCACCGCCACCACCTCGTCTTCTTCCTCCCCCAGAAGACTTCTCATGTACAAACCGACAGTTGTCGCCGTTCTTGCAATTGCCTTTCTGGTAGAAAATGCATGGAACGTTGCCTTGTTTGGCAGCCTTTTTATCCTATATTCGGAAAACTTTGATCAGAAAAAGTTCAAAATAAGAAGCACTCCCAAGAAGCCCCCACAAGCTTCTCCTTGATTTATAATGGCTTGTTTGGGATTGAGTGTAGTATGGGTGTCATAAAAATAAGGCCATAAAAAAAAGACGGGAAAAAAGATGCTAATGGAATATTGAGTTTGGTTGGTATTTCTCGCGCCTTCGCCCGGGAATAGAAATCTCAAGATAAGAGGCGGAATTCACTATTGAGCGATATCCCGACATTGAGAAAATCCCCAGGCGTTGCCTTCTCTTTATCTTCAATGCCCCAATCAGAAGAAATAGCCACCGTGTGTTATCGCCACACGAGTAACTCAACACAAACAGGTATAACGGCTAGCATAGCACATTAATTTACAAAAAGCTTGCCCGAGATGTGGTTGAAAATGGTGTTTACAATCACATGGCGATTGAAATAGTCCATTGGAGTACCTCGGGCAGATGAAAAGGGTATTCGTATAAAGAGAAATGCAATATGCCATAGAAGGGGTAAATTTTTGGTAACAGGAAAGTAAGTAGACATGCATAGATGGGGTTAATAATTTACCTTTTTGTGTTTTCCACTCCAGCTTCCACCACGACCGCTCCCGCTACCTCCGTTACCGCTCCCAGTAAGGGGCTGCTCCGCTTCAACTTTCCTTTCATCCCATCCTGTAGCTTTTCTTAAATCTCTACGAATATCTCTGCCACTTCTGCCCTCCTTTTCTTTCTCGCCATCGCGCAACGCGCGACCAAACTCATCGGTTCCCCCATTTCCAGTCCATGCAGATTGGTTAGCATTATTACCATTGTTGCTGTCGCTTCCGTAAGCCTGCTGAGGTTGAGAATCATAAGTCGACCATGCTTTAGGGGCAACAGGCGCTTCATATCCGGTGGAGGCTGGGGGGGGTTGAGCTTGGCCAAAAGATGCAAGTGGTTGGAATAATGGAAGTCCAAATGAAGCTAAAGCATTCCCCAGGGCAGCATTCTGTGCTTGAGCAGTCGGATTTTGCTGGATCAAGTTCTGTAGAAAGTTGTTGTTGGCCTGTTGAGCTTGCTGCTGTCCTGCAGTAGCCCCACCAAGGGCCGCAAGAATTGAGCCAATATCAGGCGTGCTTGGTTGTACTGTTTGTTGCTGTGGTTGCGGCTGCTGACCAAATTGTTGTTGCTGAGGAGTCTGCTGTGCCCTAGTAATTGCCTGGATCTGAGCCAAGAAATCGTTAGTAACAGCCTGAGCTGGGACCTGTTGGGCCTGTTGTTGTTGCTGTTGCTGTTGCTGTTGCTGTTGCTGTTGCTGTTGCTGTTGTTGTTGCTGTTGCTGTTGCTGCTGCTGTTGCTGCTGTTGTTGCTGTTGTTGCTGCTGTGATTGCTGAAGTTGTGGTTGGAATGACTGCAGAATGGCAGACAAGTCTGGGGTTATTACTGGCTGTTGTGGTTGAGGCTGTGATTGTTGTGGTTGGGAGGCTGGTGCTTGAAAAATACCAGCGGGGGGCTACTTAGGGTTAGAAAATCGCTGCAAATCTTAGACGACAGGGTCTTACTTTGATATTATCGGGCAACGGGATTATAACTGGTTGCTTGTCAGACACTTGAGAACCATCATTGTTTGTGTCCGGTTCTTGGGGGGAAATTGGGATGCTCTGCGATGACGTGTAAAGCGCAGATAAAGTAACAAGTTCTCTCTGAGATTGGATTTTGGCCTCTTCGCTAACAGGCTTCTTATTTCCTCCACGTTTAATGGCATGATCAGTAGGAGCAGCTTTGAATAAATCGTGGAACTTTCCAAAATCAATTTCTAAGAAATTATTAGTATGTCAAGAGTTCTGAGGCTGATTTGAAAGAAGTGAAATTATACCTATAGGTTGATACCAATCCAGCAGGTCCTCTTCATCTTCGATAAGGTTTCTGTTCTTAAGAGCTGCCAGTGCCTCTCTGCCCTCCTCGACATCGAAGTTCCTAGCATTGCCCCATTCATGGTTTTCATGCCCACTTCCCCCACCATAGTACTCTCCCTCAGGTTCCATCCATTCAATAAGCTTAACCTTTGCGAGGTCATCTCCTGTTTTCCATCTTACGGTCTTTTTCTTCTTTGACTTCTTATTAGGGCCCGTTAAGTCATCATCTGCTTCACGTTTTTTACCATCGGCGTCAGACTTGATCCCTAATGTTTTACCTTGTTGCTGTAACTTGAGTTGATCAAAGATGCTGGTGAATGTAGTGGGTTGAGGTGGCTCTGCAGTGTTGGGTTGTGGTTTGGTCTCGGGGGCTCTAAATCAAGGTCACGTGACATATTAGAAACTGACGATCTTATTCCCGAAATGGTTGATTTTCATGGGAAGTATGGGAAAAGGGAAGCAACGCACTTTTGGGGCACTTTGGCAGAAACTGGGCGCATGCTCTGCAACGACTTGAAAAACCCGGAAGTGGTAGTTTTCGGTTTGGCAATAGGAGCCGCCGTAGACGTTCCAGCACTTGTAGTCAATTTCTTCTCCAACGTTGGCCCGTTTTTAGAAGGCATGGCAGATACCCCAGCAGTTGTATTATTAGAATTTGAGGCAACAGAGTTTTTTCCCTCACCAACCGCAACTTTTTTCGTTGCGTTGGGCCCAACAGACGCTTTGGAGTCGTCATCGCCCTTGCGTTTGATGCCAACATTAAGACCTCTACTGCCCTCACTTTTGATTGCTATCCCATTTCCAGCAACCTTTTCTCTATCGCCATTAGTACGCGCAGGCGCAGACGCGGTCAGTGGAGCACTTTTCTGCTTCTCACTCTTGTCTTTAATCCGCTCCTCTCTGTCCTTTCTTGCCAGAGCTGCCGATTTTTCTCTTGCAGCTTTGCTTATCACAGCACATAATTCGGATACCCTCTGATCCTTAGTCTTACTTCCAATACTTGTCAGTGCCCTAGTCCATTTTGCTTCCTCAAGCTGCTCCTCAGTAACTCGAAATTTTCGCAATAACTATAAAGTCGTCAGTAAGATCTTTTGTACTTAGAGTCGATCACAACTTATATCATACCCTGAGCAAATTTAATACGGTTGATGCGTTCCGGTCTCTATTCCACTCTGCTGTCATCCAATATCTCAATCGAACTGTGAAAAGAATTGAGCTACCGAGATGTTGTAATATTGAATCATCACCAGATTTTAGGATGGCCCAAACAACAGCTTCAATTTGTTTTGGGTCCTGATGCGATACATCCAACATGATATCCCACAATTTCTTTGATGCTTCCCGAATATCTTCAATATCGTCATCGCATGAAAGGGCCTCGGAAACCAGATATTTGATTTTCTCAATGGGGTCGTCAGGAATTTTTGATTTAGGGGCAGCCTTGGGGGGGCGTTTTTCAAGTGATTGAGTTCGACTAGTAGTATTAAGCTTGGATTTTTTAGGAGCTGGTCCAGCAGGTAAAGGTTCATTGATCAGGTTAACCTGTGACAGTGCTTCTGTTGAGGTATTAGATGGTGACATGAATGAGGAACCAAGGGGAATTACGTACGGAGAAGAAGCGGATCCACATTTTCTACTATTGTTATCCATGGACAATCCTTTGGTCTTTTGAAACTTGGCGATGGCGTTACAACAACATTGGTGTTAACGGATTGTACACTTGGAGTTTCCGTTTTTTGGCGGGTCTTTTTGGCGGGTTGAGATTGTTTAGTTTGTGAAGGTGTGGCTCCAAGCTCCGACCATAATTCAGACGGAGATGCTGTAGTATTTTGAGTGGGGAATGAATTCGCACCGAGCTGAGATGGGCCAACGGTTTGCTGGGATGATGGACTATAAGGGTTAGCAAACTGTTGCTGTTGCTGCTGCTGTTGCTGCTGCTGCTGCTGGTGTTGCTGGTGCTGCTGGTTCTGCTGGTGCTGTTGCTGCTGCTGCTGCTGGTGCTGCTGGTGCTGTTGCGAAATTTGCACTTGTGTAGGATATTGAGAGGTAAACTGTTGCAGTCCATTTTGTGGAACAAAACTCTGCCCGTGGAGATGCTGGGCAGATGATATATCCCAGGCAGGATACGTAGGTGAAGTGGAAAAGTCTTGTGCGAATTGCTGTGGGAGCGTGAACTCGCTCGCATGGCCGGGTGTATATAGATACTGATGATGAGGACTGTGATATGCGAGAGATGACGCGAAGTCTGGCTGGGACGATGGGACCTGGTGCTTCTGTGCAATACGCGAGCCATTCGCCGAGCCAACCATTCCGGTAGGCTCGCTCATTTCTGTATTATCCATATCCCTCTCCTGATATATACCCTTTCTACTTTGCTATATGGCGTTGGTTTAAGTAGCCTGCTGCTTTGGTTCGGTTTTCAGCCTCGACACTTGGGGGGGAAATGCTTATGTCGTCCCAACCTCAGAAATGCGCTAATCCTAAACGGGAAAGCGCACCTGCCGGATATGTATAATATCAACCCGATGCAGCAACCGTAGCGATGCTACCTTTCGGGTCAATTTTGGCGCTGAGTGATGTAGGTAAAAAAGGAATTTCGCGACCGAGGATGAGCGAATAATGGCGAAAATGCTCGCGTGGTAAAAGATATCCTCACAAGAAGAAAAAGCGTATTAGGGTAGAAGGGTATGATAGAAAAATAAAACGTGAAGCCGGACGTGTTTTCCTTACTCCTGTTCAACCCGTGGCAGTGATTTGGCTCTCCTTTTCTCTTTCCCGTTTTCTGCTTCTCCTTTTCTTTCCTGAGTGTAGCCTTTGACGAGCTTCGATGCTTCTTACACGCAAACACACGAAAAAAAAAAAAAACTTAACCGACAAAGTGGAGAGAGTCACGAAACGGATAATCTTGCGAATATCCCGCTCTTTCCTTCTTCTTCCGCTGCTCTTTCAGCGGTGGTTAGTCGGAGTTTCCTTCTATGAGTTGATGATCAAAGCTTCACGATGATGGATGATGGGGAAAGGAGGCGGACATGACACGAGAGGGAGGAGAGAGAACACAACCAAGAGGGGAGAATTGCTCCTTGGCATTGAGCGCGATATTACGCCACAAATATTACTCAGCAGACGCCGCGGGGTCATGCATGACGATCTGACACGTTGGTTGAATTTGAAGCGTGGCTCATCAGATCGCGAATCTATTCCAGCCACCGCCAAGAGGCCTTCCAACGTTCGAGAAACCTGGTTCCTGATAAAATCGCTCGTTTTGGACCTCCGCAGAGCATAAACACCAACTCCATGATTCTCCTCCGTCTATCGATTTGTAGCCCTGGGTCCCGGACTGCTGCTTTCTTAACAGCCTTTCGAAGGACCAGCTGTTTTAAAAGAAACATCTCCCAAACTGAATATGATGAACCCAAAATTTCTGCTTGCGATAAAAGTCTGTTAAAATCGACCTTAAACGCCCTATAAATCTACGACGTTAACATTTACCGATTCAGTTTATATTGCAATGTCGGGAGGCGTAGACTCTTCCGTTGCAGCTGCCCTACTTCTTCGTTCTGGCCATCCCCGAGAGAATCTTCAACCGTTTTACATGGCAAATTGGTCACCGGCTGCTGATCCGGTTTCGATGGCGCCAGCTCGATTACCTTACAACAAACCCCGTCAAGAGAGTTGCGATAAACAAGGACAATATGTCAGCCAATCTGAGAAGTGCATAGAGAAAGAATTCAACGACGTTAAAGCCGTGTGCTACGCTATGGGACTAAAGGAGCCATTATACATGAATTTTGAGAAGGAGTATTGGAATGAGGTGTTTATGCCAATGGTCGAAATGTATCAACAAGCAAAGACGCCGAACCCCGACGTTGAGTGTAATCGGCAGATCAAGTTTGGCACTGTTATTAAAAGACTGGAAAATGAGTTTGAAAGAAATGTGACAATTGATGGAAAGGGTAGAAAGTGGTGGATGGCTACTGGTAAGGAATTTTTTTGGCTGGGATGTTCTTACCATTTTTGAACTTGATTTTCCCTTTCTCTAAATTTGTCTACTAACATTTACAGGTCACTATGCTCATGTCTTAAATCACATCCCCACAAACAGCGCTCATCTCCTACGCTCTTGTGATCCTAATAAAGACCAAACGTTTTATCTTTCCATGATCCCCCCTTCTGTACTCCCCCGACTCATCTTTCCGCTTGGTTCTCATAGCCTCTCAAAGCCTGCCGTGAAAGCTTTGGCACGCGAACTTTCTCTTCCAGGTTGGCGTTTAGGGGAACCCGAACGTCCCGAAAGCATGGGCCTTTGCTTCGTCGAGCCCGGGGGTGGAAGAGGTAAGAGCGGATTCCGTCGGTGGCTACAAGAATACTTGGAGCCTGAGCCTGGAAACATTGTTATTGGACCACCCCAAATCTTCCCCCCAAATCAAGAAAGCAATATCCAACCCCATGCAGCTCCCGAAGGAATGGTGATTGGGAAACATAAAGGTCTTTGGCATGCTACTATTGGTGAAAGGAGTCACTACGAATTTCCGCAAGGGGATCCAAGATTTGTTGGGAAATGGTATGTTTCTAGGAAATATAAAGAAAGCAATACTCTTGAAGTGGTGAAGGGCCTCGACAACGCCAGGCTTTTCGGGAAGGGTATGATCATGGAGGATTGGAGATGGCTAGGAGAAGACGCCCAAAGAGTAGCCCTTCAGATGTTTACCAATATCTATAACGCTAAGGATAATTTAACTTGGGGAAATGGCCTGGTTACCCAGTTCAGACATCGACAAAAGCCTATAAATGTCATAAAGGTGGAGATAATCGAAAGATTGACACTCTCTAAATCAGCTACGGGTGGGGCGAACAGGTTGAAAATTCTCTTCGAAAGCCCGGAACGATCAGTAACACCTGGCCAAAGTGCTGCATTGTGGTTCGGCAAACGATGTCTAGGCGGCGGGATTATCGAGAGCGCAGTGGACCTAGATTGACGGTAATATAATTAGCCTTATTTTCCGATGACACCTCTCTTTCGATCAAAGTTATGATAACACATCGCTTATTAGTCAGCCCGCCCCATAAGTCGTCAATAATTTACCCTTTTGATAGTCAAGAAATATCATCTCAAAACAATGAGTATTTTCGTCTTTCGCTAACCCTCCTTGGCAAACAATTTTACTCAAATTTAGTTGAATTGGTCGGATACTCCCCGCTTAATGAGCAGTTCGGCCCGAATAGTTTTGTTTTATGGTTATTTATTTGTTTAATCCTGTAAAGATTTCTTCATTTTACTACCTACTACCTCTTTGGTAATTGAGACTGATATTTTCCATCAGGGACAAATTTCCGTTTGAAAATACTTATCTTTGCCGATCCTTGAAGTACTCAGGATTGCTACAATAGCTACTCTTCATTGATTAGGATACTTGTGATTTTACGCACAAATTCTTGCGCATCAACCTTGACTTGGTGATTTATACATCGTGTTATTGCCAGCCAGAAAAAGGCAAACAAGGGAAGGTTTGGGGGAAGATTGACCGCTGCCCTGGTGGTGTAATGGGCTTGAGTGATGAGAATACGATGCGCCATTAAAAACCCTCCACCCCTTGACTTATACTCTCTGACTGTATTTAGAAAGACCCCTTCGGGTGGTTTTCGTGAGTCATTCTTTCTGGTTCCTTGAGCTAACCGATTTCCTCGGGCTCTCACTCATGATGAAATAAGTTTTATACAGAGTTACAAAGGAAAAACTGATATGCTATCCGGCGTACCCCCGCAGATCTGGAGAGTAACCGACAACAACATGAGACACTGCATACAGTCATATGAATAGCACATAAATCCACTATATATATGGATCTCATCAATATTTAACACTTGAATCACCCACCATCCACCACCTACCACCACTATTCCGCCATCAGATAACAAGATCAACAGTCAGTTAAAAAGATTAGAGAATTTATTCTATCTTGTTGATGAAGCTTCATTCCGTTGATGGTTGTGCCACCCTTTGCAAGGGGTGGAATTACAGGCATCTCTTATTATCTCGTTGGCGACTTTGTTTATTTACCATCAGTATAGTATACTAAATATCAATAGCAGTGTTTATCCATATGGTACTGTTCTAGGAATAATGTTTATCACTCATGCTAACCTAGATAGGCACGCTCTACTCGATGCTCACTAACCGTTAGATCGCTACCCATCTAAATGTACGTAGGGGCATCCTTGTTCTTAGCGGTGATGTCAGGAGTTGAAGGACTAAACAAATGGCCAGGTTTTCAGGTCCAAGGTTTGCCGACTCATCCGCTGTCCTATGGTTCGTCTGATGATGGCTGAAATGCTAACTCAGCTCCGCTACCGAGAGCCCATTTGTTCCACTGTCGGGAGGATTGCGACACGCACCCAATACATAACATAATTATCCCAAGATAGATGGAGAAGTTGGTAAAATGTCTATGAACGGAAGTAAAGTCCTCTGGAAAACACAAAAAGGGTCTCGGGAAGTTTTAATGGGAGGTTGGAAAGTCTTTTGGACGAAAGTGGTCTATTATACAATTTAGTTGACCGCTTCTGTTACCTAGATTCCTTGAAATAAATACTAACAGGCAAGGCCGGGGGTTATCGGTTTCATTAATTACAGCAGCTTTGTTTGATGTTATAATTATAGATCAGCACAATCTAGGTACGGAAAAATACAAGTGGTTGTCATTCCAGAAAAGCTTGGAAATACTGTATTACCAGTAGCAGCGATATATATCTGCAAATGTGGCCGCTTAAACCTCGGTCCGTTCTGGGCCACTGAAGAATACTCTAATGGGCAAGAAATAGGACTAGTATCAGCAAAGAAACGAATGGCACGGCTGCTCTACTTCTCGGCCAAAGTAACTACATTCATACCGTGCCCATTAGTGGCTGTTGCATAGACATTTGCTTCAAAAGTCTAGCAAAGCTTAATTGCACATTGTGGACATTGTTCCCTTTGTGGTCTGTTACTCCGGTGGGGATCTCGGCGCTTCTACTATTTTCTCGGGCATGGTGTACTGTTCTGGGTGGAAGTCCTATTTAGCTTTTAGAATCTAATGGAGGCGGTGAACTTGTGATAACAGAGACAGATACATGCACAAACGCATAAGAAACTATCATATTGGGAGGCTTAGTCTATCATACCTCAAGCCCGATCTAGTTGTCAATACAAACAAATCCCTCGACTGATACTCAAGCTCAGAAATTCGCCATGTTGCCAACATCCAATTTCACTGTGAGGGTGTTTGCAATCTTGCTACTCCGAATCTATCGATCTTCTGAGCATTGTTGACAGAAATTGAGTGTGATCAAGATTTCGCTTAGTGTCAAGAATGGAGTATAGATGTAGGTCTTGTTATGGAATTCTAGCCACTCCTCCTGATAGGAATGTCACATTTCTATTCAGCCACCTCTGCTCCAGTACTCAATTCAACCGTCCCGACCGTGTTAGGCTTGACGCCTCACTGATGTTTGACCGATTCTTACTACCCAGGTATTTGATAGGTTACTGCAAGGCTGGGGTACTTGAAGATTTGAGCAGCCTCCACAATATTCGGCAATTTAAGTTCAATTCTATGGTGATGAGGAACTTAAGGGGCTGGTTGGTCCAACGCAAGCTTCTGCGAGCTGCGGACGAAGAACGGGAACTTGAATAAGTACCTGGTTATTTTCAAGCGTTCTTCCTGGCTATCGACTATTCGTGCATCTTCACCACATATACCGGTGCTGCGATACCTGGTTTCCCAGTACTCAGAAAGACGTTTCTTCCGTTTGTCTTACATCTGTGCGATCTGTCTTCACATTTGTGATAGAGCATCATCAAGTATCCACCGGAGCTTTGTTTACTCGCATTCTCTCGTTTCAATTGTTTCTCGTTTTTTATCTTCTTTGACTTTAGTCCTTTACCTCTTCCTACACCAATATTCAAGTTCAGAGCATCTTGAAAGCGTAGATCCTCAAACTCAAACATCAATTAGAGATACCCAGTATCATCACACCTCCTCCTTAACAACGATACGCTACATATGCCACCTACATCGGGCTGATTCTACTTGCATACATACTTTCCCAATCTCGATCCCTAAGGGAGCCAAGGCAAGGTTGCGTTGGAATTAAACACGGAAATAATAATAAACAGAATCGATGTGGATGCCGGATATTATGCATCATTCCGAAAGCGGTGAAGACCACGCTTTCGATGCTTTGGGTCTCTGTTCGGACATTCAGTACAATGAGTTTCTCGACCTAGTTGACGACACAAATGCTCGCAACGATAGAGGGGACCAGAAAAATGCAGATTTTGGAGAGTTCGATGAGCTTAAGGTGAGTGAGATGAATAAGACTGTTTGAGAAGGAGGGGGGCATGGTCCCACTATCCACTGTCCCCACCTGTCCCCACCATTTTTGCCTTCTTCGTTACTGATACGGAACGCCCTTTTCAAAGACAACAATGCTTCGCTCCCCCCCGACTGGACTCGATAGCGCCAACCAGTGCGCCAACAGCTGCGGGTCGTCTGCAGGTCCCGACGATCAACATGCAAGGAGAAAAGACTCTTGGCCTACAGTGCTACCAGTTGTAGCGCATCCACCATCTCCACCTTCAGCGTCACTGCTTGCCCCACAAGCTGTTCCCGTTTGGGGAGTTGGCGTTGCACCTACGAAAACGATGCACATGCGCATTCCTGCCCGCTATAAGGGCAAGGGCCAGGGCCTGGCTGGTTTGTCGGGCATTGATGCTGACCTACTTGACCCGCTCGTGAGAATTCCAGCGAGTCGTAATCGACGTGCCTCAACAACATCGCTGAGCTCCTGCTTTCCTTCCTCTCCTCCCCCCCCCTCTTCATCTTTCCCCCCCGCAAACTTCTCTACCATCCCAATCACCTCTGTTGAGAATACAATCCTTCCAGAGGGACCAAAAATAAACTCCAGAACGCTTCGCCACCGTAAAAGTCACCGCGATCTCCACTCTGCACGACGAGCTCAATTCACCGAACTCATCAAAATGAACAACGTGCAGCAAAATAGCATCCCCTCAAATAACCCATTTGACGAAATGATTCAATATTTACCAACACAGAACCCGTTACAGTCTTTAGGGCAAACAACTTCAGATATCCCCCGATACACCCCCTCACACTCCTCATCTAGAGTTTCTAGCTCTCGACCCGAATACTCGCGGGCTCCCTTCAGTCTATCAGCTGAAAATCTCCACACACCACAGTATGAACAAGTGACACTTGCTCGCCCCCATAGCATGTCATCTTTACAAACCGGTCCATTTTGTTCAGAAGCTTCCGCCGTACAGCTTGCCTTTCGCCGAGCTAGTAACCCTCCTTCTTCTTTTGAAATTTACGATGGATTGTATACCCCACAACCTCGTCAGTATACCATAGATGATCAGTATAATATGGTAGAAAACAGCATGGATCCGCAACCGCTTGACCCGTCCATTGGTTTGAGAATGACTACTGAATCGCCCATTATTGAAACCGACACTCCGCAGGACTGGTGGGGAGAGGGCAAGGTCAATATAATAGAGGAAAGCTGGCCAAACTCGCATCTAAGTGGAGTCACGTCGGAACATTTCAGTGATCTATCAAATGGTACGATTCGTCACCACGCGAATGGGAATTCCCATCGACCTACATATAGTCCAATGCTATACCGCCAGCCCCCATCGCCATCGTTTGATGAAGAGGAGGGTGGCATATTTGCGCATAGTATTAAGCGGCCAGCCTCCTCATGCTCCTCGATACCATCTCCACCTGAATCAGAGTTGTATTATCCATCACAGCTGCCTACTCCAGAAATTGGATACTCCTTAACGCCATCACTTAACCAGAGCGGTTTTGGCGGGAATTATCTTCCAAGCTCATCGTCAATAGATCCGACCGCTCGTCGGTCATCGCTCCATCAAACGCCATCTCCGCCTTCATCACATGCATTCGCTACCTCTGCTGCAGTGGCAGCGATCGCCGCTTCGTCAAAAACCTCAAAAATAATTTCGAAACCAATATCAAGACCCGGTTCCTCCCGTAGGAAGGCTAGTAGTGGTTCAATGCGCTCTCAGGCAAAGTCATCTGGAACATTGCAGTCTTCGCAATCGAACGATGGTATTAGATCATTCGTAAACTATACGCCCAACGATGCCACGAGGATTCTTAGCGGCGTGGCTCCAAGCGGGTCCTCAAAGACCAAAGCAAGAAGGGAAAGGGAGGCACAAGAGAAAAGGAGAAAATTATCTGAAGCTGCGGCTGCAGCGGTGGTGGCTGCTGGCGGAGATGTGTCGGCCCTCGCACAGGTTGATTTGCTAGGGTGTTAAACTTAACTATTATATAATTTACCTTTCTTTCGGTTAGCACTTTATTTAGGTATGGACTTTGGGGTTTTGATTTTGCTGCGGGGATCGGGCGAGTATGTGTGAAATGCGCAACGGCGTTAGAATATCGAATGTCTTATCCAGTACTAATGAGGTGCATCCTATTGGTCCCATCTTGTCCTATTATTAGTGTTGTTTTGTTAATTTTTCTTTTCACTTCTTCATTCTTCGTCGGTCATTATAATCGTGATCATTAAATTCTTCCTTGTTTATTTATTTTAAGGGCAGAGGGTTATTACTACAACTATTAAGCACATGGGACATGGGACATGGAGTTCTTTCTTTTGTTTTATACTAATATATGGCATAGCCATGAAAGGATCAAATTTATTTTTTTGTTTTTATTTTCCCTTCTACCTCCCACTACTTCCCCAGAACCTAGGCCCTTCTTTTATCCACTATTACCTAAATGCGTGTACCTTCGTTCGCGCTCGGCATATCTACATGTAGCTACTTAGTCAAATACATATATGTACGTACCATATACGCAACACTACGTTGCCTCGAGGCTACACGGGAGAGGGAGAACAAGTGACATCGTGTCAGAAACACGCCAAGAGGTCCGAAGTGCGACTTATCGACAAAATTCAATAAAAATAAAAAAGGGAAAGAAAAAACTGTGACTCTCGAAATAAACACGGCCAGCAGCACCTTGTGTTTCTGTTTGTTTATTTTTCTATCTAGATTAGTTAATATGGAGACCCGTTTGTACCCTCCCCTTCCATTCGTGATATAGGGGTGCGGTATCGGACGAACCGTGGGGGTGATTGAGCAATACAAGTTTTGATCTAATCAGTTATCTACAAGACCTCCCTTGTAGGCAAAGGTAAAAAAACATGGGAATGAAACAGACAAGTTTAAGGATATCATTCATCACCTGATGATCATCCTCGGGGGGTAAGGGCAACTCAACACGCACAACAGCGAAACATAACATCCCTCTATCCTTCTCTCCCAGTTTCACCATTGGGCGTTGGATGGATCAGTAAAATAAATTTCCGAGGCCCAGTGCACCATGATCGACGACAGCTAGGGCCACCCCCTCCGTTTAAAGGATCGTCGGCAGGGTTGATCGTGGGAAGGAGAGACAGACAGGGGGGTTAAGGGAGAAGAGCAATGAGATGGGGGAAAATCTCCGAGTGTGACCCCAGTCAGGCCACTGGACCTGCAGGACGGTGACCAGCATGGACCTACATGTACTCTACCTACTCCAATATTGCGCTGTAATGCAGTGGCCAGGATGTCTCTCACATAATAATACTCGCTCCCTGAGATTAACAGAGATGGTGCTTATGTGCATCGGCGGCAGGTGTGGAAATGTCTTTTTCGGCTTCCTCCGTTGCTAGATGGGTTGTGCGCATCTTACGGGAATCACGAGCTTTTTCGAGGACGAGCCTCTGAGTTTAAATCGCATACATATGTAATCCTATCCCGGGAGATGCCGTAACGTGAAATACAATGTACCTAAAATGACGCGCGTAGTGGTACTCTGGGGGAGTATTGTTACACATACAAACAACATGTATGTAGAGTACTTCGATTTCAGCAAGCAAGATTTTGAGACGTCGTCATAATAAAAGCCCTTTCCCCGTTGCCGTCAACTCGTTTATTACGGACAGGGGCCTATTGGTCAAGTGATATAGAGGACACCTAAGGTTTGCTCTACAGGCTGGGTACATACCTACATCCATCAAGGATTTTTCCTCCAGGATTCAAACCATAAAACACCAATCTCTTTCTTTGTCCTTTGATGAAAAAAGGAAAAACTCGGGGCTAGTTTAATGACTGTCGGTTTGCCACACCCGATAAACACCAACACTGGTACCGGAAGGTACATGCCGTCTGATTGGCTAAATGGGGCCCGGAGGTCCAAGATCTGATAACCCAGTACCTAATTGGTAGATATAGATTCTGCACGATCGACTTGAGACATCATCATGGTCAGTAAGTGCCTAGGTCTTCCATCTTTCCAATAGTTCACGTGTCGATCTGATTCGGTTAAACAGGCAGCTGTACTTGCAAGCAATCGAATTATTGACAACAAAGAGGCCTTCCTTTCCTTTCCTTTCATAATCGCTGTTGCCGGAAAATTTCACTTGGATACATGTAGTCCTTCCGGCCTGGCTTGTTTTGAGGAAGATATCCGAAAAAATAAAATAAAGCCTATGCATAGAAAATGGTTGATTGGTATGATCTCATTGCCGTTGAGATCATAAAAAACATAGAGTGAAAAATAATTACAGGTGCCTCAACTGCAGGGTCATGATGGTGGGCTCAGCATACCTTATGTATGTACACATGTACAATGTACATCTTGAAGTTGATAAAACACTACGATAATATATGGTGCAGTTAATTAACCCTCCCCCCCCCCCCTTACTCAAAAAACGATTAGAACATATCGCCAAGGGAAAGGCGGGAACAGACCGGTAGTTGAGAGTATTGTAAATGCTGAAAACCCCACAGATCTAGTAAGTCTCCAGCCGATTCCCATGCCTTAAATCCGATGTGATGGCCATACGAGCTGGCAATGCATGAAAGTAAACCTACGAGGATCGACATCATTGCAAGATGGACATTCTACTTTTTAGTCAGTCTGTAATTCCCACCTTACCCATTTCATCGTGTAGCTATTGGTTCTGATTTGGTGCAGTATGTAGGCTTTTGTATTTCGGATCATGCATTCTCACTCGAAGTCGGCGGTCATTCAAACTCGATCTTGCATCACCAGTTTTATTCCAGAAAAAAGAAAACACAAATCTACAGTTGTGTAATTCTCTCACTCTCCACGTTTACTGGAATGGAAGCCGGGGCGTGGTCTCGCGCAAATTTAAATGTGTAATATCCTTTTCTTTCTTTTTCTTACAACGGGGAGGTATGCAGTCGGTCACAGCCGAGAATGCACAAAAAGGTATGTACCCCAAGAAAGTCCAATCTCCGCGATGTGTCCGACAGTTAGTTTGCTGTGGCGTGTCTCCCGGATGTACCGAATGACCTGAGAATATATCTGCTATCTAATGGCGCAGTGTCGGGCTATGCACGCCGTGGGAATTTGGGACTGTGTTTTGGTTCGGGCCCGTGCCGAAGAAAGTCTAGAATTCTTTGGCGGCCCCCACCTTTTTTCTTTCGGATATTGGGACATTGGGACTTGAGGAGGCACGCGCGCTAGTAGTATGGGTCATGCAATCTGGACCGGAAGCTTAAGGACGCGTCTCAACGCCCGGATCAACCAAGGGGCTGTCGGGGAGGTTACGAGGAGATGCCAATTGCTCGGCCTCATGGTTGGCGGAGTATGTCATACGATACATATGTATGTATGTATCTCGGTCATGGACCGGCCGTTTCCCTAATCAAACGGTAGTTGATGCAAGGTATATTATTACAAGGAGTGCGTTAGCCACTTCCAAAGATCTGATCTGATCTTGCCAACAATTCAAGATCTGTGATTAAATGTCGTATCGGCGGTTGAAATGTTCATCACAATATCGCCTACCTGCGATAGTAACACAGCATGTATAGTAAGGCAACACAAAACTGCATAAAAACCATTACATATTCAGTGGCTATTGCCAGACCATACAGCTACTAGAATATACACGCTTGGAGTATCCTTCTCGTGCCTAAACGTTCATACATGTGAAAGGGCCGGATCAAAGGGGTTGGGGGAGGGGAGGGGGAGGGGGAGGATTCGTGGGTCGTGACCATGCCGATAATCCAATACAATCTAACCCAGGATGGTCGAAGCAAAATAAACGGAGGGCATAGCTTTTTTGACCAAGTGCCGTGACAGACCTAGAGTCAGGTCGTATGAAAATCTCCACACAAATTTTAGAGGCAACCAAATATGACCCGATTCCCAGTCTGACACGGTACTAGGTCAAAAACATTAGGCTAAATATGGGAGACAAGCTGCGCGCTGGGTGGGGCCCTTTCTAGCTAAAATATTCTACCAATGCCTAGATGAAACGCATAATCATCCATTGTATACACCGAAGTCCTGGGTTTTGGAATGTCAGGCGGGTAGTCAGACCGTAACATATTGTACGGCGAGGTAGAAAGGAGCATCGGGCTCCGATCTGGATTGACAACCAGGACATATTGTCTTGTTTCCAGACTCGTTCTAGATCGCTACACCAGGAATGCAGGTCTTGGTGAATGTCGGAAGGGTTGTCTGTAGGTATGGTTATTCTTGGCGTCCAACAGTGCCTAGACCACCTGCCAAAATGGCATTCTGAATCTCCAACTGTGCGCCGAGACCTGTATTTTGTGGCATCTTTCCCCTGGAGAAAAAAGATTATATATCTTATCATAGTGCCGTTTGCCCAAGAGTCTGAGAAACTCAAATAATAATTACTCCGGTCGTATGGTCCAGCGCCGGCCAGAGAGTCTCAAATCGACCCAAGTGATGTTCTGACCCGACCAACTCCTCCAGTCGTAATGGGATAACTAAAGTCACAATTTCAGTCCAGAGAGCCGGCAGTGCGGGTGAAGCTTTTTGTGAGTTAGTACGCATATGTAGTTGGGTATCTACCGAACTACATGTACCTACATGTAGTTAGAGAGGTCTGGGCGCACTCTCCAACCAATGTCCTACTTGTACTCTAGAGTAGAGTACTTGTATATGCATGTATGCAGTTGCATATTCTGGTCTTCAGGTAGTGATTCGAGTCTTACCTTTTCTGTGCAGGCAGTGCATGAATACCGTGTCCCATACCCGCCTTACGGCGCAGAGCTAGAGTAAAAAAAAAGGCCATCGAGCCGTGACGAGAATGTATGCATACATAAGTATTCGCCGCTTGATCCTCCGGTGCCAGTGTGGTAGTACCCGCTATTCACATAAGAACCTGAAAATGCGAGTGACAGAGACAGGGATAATTTGTATGGAGAATTGTCTTGGCCCATACATATTATCCTTGTCATTGGCACCTGCATTTTCACATAGGTCTTTACGCCATAGTATTAACATTATGCGGAGCTTGTACCTAGAAACAATAGCACTTGATTTTTTATTAAAAAAAAGACACCCGCATTTTCTTATGGTGGATAGCGAGTAGGTACATACATGGATGTATGTAGTGAAGTTGTGCCAAGACTATAACAGCGGCTCCAAAAGCTTAACTCGACCCTGGTAGGTATTGTAGGGTTACAAAAATAACCGAACACCTACTCTAACATTGGCAGCATCGAGGTCCATCTCATATCAGAATAACTCAACAACCGGGAAAGCAACTGAATGATTCAAGTGTCCTGGACGGAGTTAGATGCCTGGAAAAGATTGACTTATCCTTCTGACCTCGAATGTCTCTATGTAAGCTAAGGTTTCTTCGCTGGACAGTTTTGGTTGCTATGAGTCTCACGAGGTTGCCAGTGATCGGTTATTTTTGTAACTCTACAATACTGCTCCTCATTTCACAACGTTTTCGAACACAACCGCTATTGCATACCATATAGGAATGTGGCTTGGCAGGCCTTTGTATGGCATGCAATGGCGGTTGTGTACTGCCTGGTGGGGTGGGACCCACTAACCCCCGCCAGTTCTCACAGTAACTAACCGCGTTGGCGAACAAACAACAATGGCACGCTTCACAACCCCAGCCGACATCCCCTCGACAGTGGAGAAGTACGTAATCACCGGCACATTCATAGACGCGCCCACGCCTAAGGCGCTGAGGGTCAGGGAGAACTGTGAAATTGTTGTGGACGCGAGGAGCGGGAGGATTGAGGCTATTAGGGATGCAGTAGAGGTGGCAGGAAAGAGAAAGAGTGACGAAGGGGAGAAAGCGAAGGCTGAAAATATCGTGAGGGTGGATATGGGGGCGACACAGGTAGTGTGTCCGGGATTGATCGATTGTGTATGTTGCGCTTCCTTGGATTCTAGAATAGCGGTTGTGTGATGAGACTTACCAGGCGTGGGAGATCGTGGTTGAAGCATGTGCAGTGAGTTTTGTTCCACGTTTTTCTTTTTCTTTGTTTCGTCACGTAGTCGGCAGCAGTTCCAGAGTGCCGCCGGATTTTGCTAGTTCGCAGGGCTGTTTGCAAGTGAAGACATATTACCACTGCTATTGCTTCGATCTGGCGGTGTTTTGAAGATGGCCGGTGACGTTCGGGATGTTTACCGGCACAATGATCATTCCTGCATGCTATCAATCATTGGTCTATATGCTTACCTTTCCCTCAAAGTGCGCCCCAGTTTCGCCAGCTAGGCACTAAGACCGATGTCCCGCTAGTCGAATGGCTTGATAAGTTCTCAACTCCCTGCCTGTTGCCTCCAAGTGAATGAGCGATTCCCTAAAATTAGGAAAACAGATACACCTTCCCCGAAGAAGCCACCTTCAGCTCCCTTACCCATGCCGAGCGAATCTACACAGCTCTTGTCCGCCGTCTTCTGCGGAACGGCACAACTACGGCTCTCTATTTTGGCTCCAACCATCTCCCTGCAACCCAGGTCCTTGCCGATACCTGTGCTGGATCCGGTCAGCGTGCTTTTGTGGGTAAAACGTGTTCTGACCAGTTCCTACCAGAGTACTACGTAGAGACAACGGATTCCTCGTTGAAGGATACGGAGAGTTTTATCACTTACTGCAGAGAAAAGTGGCCATCAGAGGCTGGATTGGTGAAGCCAGTTGTCACGCCGCGCTTTGTATGTAGGGTCAATGATCGAGGAGACTGTGACGCTGACCCGGTGGAAAGGTCCCGACTTGCTCCGCCGGGCTCTTGGACGGGCTGGGTAAGCTAGCAGCAAAGTATGATTGCCATGTGCAGACGCATGCTTCGGAATCAGTTGATGAGGTTGCATGGGGTGGGATATCTCTTCCTTCGTTCCTCCCGACGAAAAAAGAAGCCGTGGCTGATCCTAGCGTATCCTCTAGTGGCGGAGCTGTATCCAACCGAAAAGCGCGATATTAACATCCTACAAAGATTCGGGCTACTCACAGATAAGACCGTGCTTGCCCATTGTTGCCATCTTTACGACGAGGAGGTGGGGGAGGTAGTAAGGGCGGGTGCGGCTATTACCAGTTGTCCGTATGTAATTTAGGGCCCCGCGGTAGTCTGTAGATTGTCGGCTAAAAGATAGTGCAGCTACTCAAACATCCTCTTTGCACGTGCCACGGTGCCGATTCCGCACTTCAAGTCGCTGGGTCTAAAGATCGGGATGGGCTCCGACATTGCGGGTGGTGAGTTTGTAGCTTGTTTTTTCTGCTGATTGACCCTCCCGATTGACCTACTGATAATGAGGGGGAGGGGGGCAACAGGCATGTCTTCTTCCCTGTGGACAAATATGCGTCTTGCCACGCTCCAAGACCGGATCGACTCTTTTTCTCCGCGCGGCGGTGATAAGCCCGCGGGGAAGGAGAACTGGGTAGTGGACTATAAATATGCTTTTCATGTTGCGACCGTTGGTGGCGCGGAGGCGCTAGGCATTGGGAAGGAGGTGGGATTGTTTGAGGTGGGGATGAGGTGGGATGCACTGCTGGTTGACTATGGGTTGGAGGACATGGCGTTTGAGAACATGCGTGATGATGGGGTGAGCGTGGTCGATGTGAGGGATGGGTTTGAGAGGTTCGTAAATTGTGGTGATGATAGGTAAGTTTCTCCCGTGATCTCCAATTTTTGGGGTGGAACGAATGGGGAGCTGATTATGGTGTGTGGGAAGGAATATTGTGGGAGTTTGGGTGGATGGGAAGTTGGTTTGCGAGAGGAAGTGAAGGCTGTTTGCTTGGTAGTTAGATAGCAACACCCGCCTGCAAGGACAACTGGGTAGTGATCTCTGAAATCACGTAGGCAGTTCTGAATAGCATGTAGTATCTACTTGATCTTGGCTCATTAGGGCGCATATATTTACATGTAGTATCTGTATTGATGCCTAGCGATAGTGATTTTCTTGCTACAAATGATCACGAGTGAGATGCTGTGAACGCAAACAGTATGCATGCATATTGCATGGCTTAAACTCTCGCCATGAAAGAACAGATCTAAAGTTTATAGGGACAGCGTTTCGGGAGCTTAGTGTATGTCACCTTGTCTTAACAATGTGGGAGAAAGCTATATGTGTTGTTTAAAGCTCTTACTCCCTCCTCTTTCTTTTCCAGGTCTATATCAGCTCAATACCCCTCCACCTATCGATATCGGCTTATCCATACACTAGCTATCCTCCTACTCGAATTAACAACTGGAATTAAGGGCGCGCAGTGGCAGTAATTGGCAATAGAGGTGAGTAAGTTTCCGGCAACGAATAAGAGGGCCGCGCCTGGCTGACTGGTAACAAAGAAATAAAACAGATCCTGATTCCCATGAATACGTGTGGCTCCTTCATCAGTGCCACGTCTTATAGTTATTCATTCATGAAGGTTTGCTATTTGAGGCAATAGCTTTAATTTAACTGGGTATCACATAATGAGTGAGGATTCCTAGCAGTTAGTTAAATCTAGTATCTGCAGGCTAACAATTTGTAGGACCGATACTTCGAGATCAGTATCAAGCATCTGGTAGATATTCACAGCCATGTTCTTTTCGGCGAGGATCCCCCCCCTAGCTGCAGTTGCATCAGTTCCAACCGGAAGAGCCTCGAAACGCCATTTTGATGAATAAAAAAATAACAGCTTCTGGGGAGAAAAGGTTGTGAAGACTTTCGCACTGGTTGCTAACTCAATGCGGCTTATCTGCATGCCTCAAAGTACGAGGAGCTTCCGGCCTCATTATATAAGCCACTACAGCACAGCGCGGTCCATTTTTAGATGCAAGGCTGTCATAACATACTACAAAGAGCTACGAATGGAAGAATGGAAACGAGGACGTGCGAATGAGGCAACGCACATACCATACTATATGTATGTAATAAATGAATCATCCTCAGGATCGAAAAGCACATAAAGCAACATGTTTCCCCTCGCCAACACCACCTCTACCACAAGGCTCCGACCATGGCAACCAAAAATCTAGATCCGCGAGAGCTCGCCTCGGAGCTTAAAGCTGAACAACAACGAAACGGGGAAGGGATAGAAACCTTTCCGGCCCCGGAGCTCTACGATGAACAAGCCGCCGTCGATCGTGCGTTGAAGCGACTGGCTACGAACCTCAGGAATCATAGTGCAAGTATAGGGATAGATCTTGGGCTTATCGAGCGCAACGAACAATCACTCGAGGCGGGGCTTGATAAGTTCAGAAAGCAAACGGAAGAGCAGATCCCAGAGCTTATCGACCCCGATGATCAACGTCTGTACGATAAGGCGAAGCTCCAGAGCTCTATCACGGCTGGAGATATAACCGGCGGAAACGATAAAGCTCTAGACTCATTATCTAATTTCGGCATCGAATACGCTCGCGATGACGATACGAACTTCGATACACACTACTCCGACTCAGAAGACGAATCTTCAGGTGATGAGGAAGGCTTTGTCTCTTTATACAATACGATAAAGGTCGACTTTGAGGTCAGCTCCGCCGGAAGCTCAAACATCCTTCATGCAACAATCGCGCGGACTGGAGGCCTCGACGTTATTCATATTGTCGACCTGAAGGAGAGGACGATCAAATTTATTACAGCACGGCGATCAATTGAAAATCCTGTCATCGGTAATGACGGCATCAGGGGGTTGATCGTCGGAATGTCTGCTATGGCACTTCCTGGCAGGTACGAATGGGCGATGGGCCGCGTGATAGATGATGGGCAGAAAAGCGGTGTATGGAAGTGTGTTTGGCCAGCGCTGGAGCACCAGCTGCCGGAGGAAATGAGAGAACAGACTGTGGATATAGTGTTGGAAGAGGATGATTACAGTGTGAAGGATTGGGACTGGGATATCGGAGTCAATAATGTCCCAGGTTGGGTAGGACAGCAAACTGACAAGGACTGGGAGATGGGTTTGTGATCGACAATCAAGGGCTGGGTCATTTTTTATTATTTTTTTTGTTTATTCTGGGGATTTAGGAGCACAAAAAGGTTTGATTATCTCTGAGGCTTGCGGCTGGGCTGCTTGTTTTATTTGAGTGGGTTGCCTGGGAAACATTGTTCTTCCCCATTTTTATTTGTCAAATAGATACCATACAGGCCCTTTCCTATATTTATGTTAATCAGTGTTTTCCTCACCAACAACTCAATATGCACTCACGAACAATTCATGTATTTACGAACAATCAATGTCTTCACAGGAAATCACTCGGATACGAAACAAAACATGACCGCACAATCCATAACGGCACTTTTCAAAATTTATCGTTGTTGTTGATCACTGACACCCCCGCGGGCGCGCTAGAGCTAACTGGTCACAATTTATCACTCGCATGCCACTATCTTAGCGCCGTTTCCAAACAGCCAGAGCTACTAATCAGTTACTCCCCTACCACCACAACTAATTATTTCCCCAAAAGCATTTCGCACACCGCCCTCTCGCATACAGCCAGGAACCTCAACCCCAAATGTTGCAGCAAAAGAGAAAAAAAAGAAAGCTCACCAGCACAAAAGAAACCGCTTCCCGCAAAATCCCTCCTCGCAACACTTTCCCCGGTAGGGTTTCCCCGCGGGTATCTCTACTAACCGGGTCTAGCCCGCCTAGTCGCACGGATCAGTACCCCACGGCCTGACAGTCGCCCCGCAAGTCGCTGCCGCCGCTGTACACGATCCTCTCCTCCCCGTCTTTGCCTTGTGTATAGTTATACTGCCAGTCTCATCAGCCCACGCACAAAGAACTTGCAGAAAGGGGGAGAACATGCATTGATGATTTGTCCGCGCCCAAACATGGTCCTCTCGTATCCCACAATCTCGGCCGTAGTATGCCCGAGCGCGTGCAGCGCGGTGGCAGTGGCTGCGCTGATGCCGGATTCGAGGCAGACGCCTTTTGTGATTGAGAAGCGGTCGCCAGGGAGACCGAGCTGTGGTGTTAGGGGTGTGTTAGTTCAGTGAGATTAGTGGGGGATGAAGGGGAGAAGGGAAGGGGGGTGATACGCAGATTCTCGGCGCGTCAAGCGCTTCTTGGGGGTCCATGTTGAAAACAAGCATGTTCATGAAGAGCTGGACATGGCCCTGGGGCTGCATGAGGCCGCCCATACAGCCTAAGACGCTCTTGATCCTTTCGCCTTTAAGCTTCACACCTTTCCCTTTCTCCTCCCCGCCCTCCTTCCCACCCTCGACCGTTACCTCCACCTCACCAGCGCCAGGAACGCGTTCCGTCACCATTCCCGCAATAATGGTATGGTACGGCCTCTTGCCAGGCGCCACACAGTTCGGCCCCAGTGGGTCGAGCGAAAAGCTGCTGGCGCGGTTCTGCAGCGGTGTTGCAGTGCCGCGAGGGACGATGCCGCTACCGAAGCCGTTCTGGAGCGAGTTTATGAAACTGCAGGAGTTGCCATGGACGTCTGTGGTGGAGAGATAGGTGGTGTCGCATGAGTGGAGGGAGGGCGGGCTGATGGGGAGTGTGGAATTTGCTTGGGTGGGGGAGAAGAGCGTGCTGCGTTGGTGCAGGTATGCCTAGAAGTGGCGGATGTTAGTGGGGACGCGGGCAGTGTGCGTGCAGGGCGGGGAGGAGAGAGAAGAGTAAGGCAGGAGCGAGCATGCCTTTGAGAGGAAGGTGGCGGTGGGGTCCGGGTTGGTGTGCGGGTCGGTGATGTACCAGCGGCCGTCTGTGAATGCGATGCGGAAACACTCGATGAGGACATGGAGATACCTATTTCCCCCATATCAGCAGCGCCCATAACACGCGGGGGAGCGGAGAGGAGAGATAACGAAACGCCCTACTCCGGCGAATTGTGCTGCATCCCGCCCTCACCGCCAACCCTCCCAACCACGCCCCTCTCCTGCAACGCCCTTAGAATGCCCAAAGTCATCAGTGCCACAAGCCCCTGCCCATTCGGCGCGCACTCCCACAGTTTATACCCGCTATACTCCATAAACACTGGGTCCACCTCCTCGCTCCCGCGCTCCCCCATGCTCACCATGTCTTTCATCTCCAGCACCCCGCCCAGCGCCTGCACCTCTCCCACCACGCTCTCCGCCACCCACCCATCGTAAAATCCAGCCCTTCCACGCTCCGCCATTTCTCGCAGGACTCTTGCCAGCTCTGGAACCCTCATAATTTCCCCCTCTTTCGGCGCCCTCCCAGCCAGCAACATCTCCTCCCTCCCGCCGCCGCGCAGCACACCTGCACACTCCTCCCACCAGCGCCCCGCAAACGTACTCAGGGCAAACCCGTCCTCCGCGAGTCGTATCGCGTCATCGAAGATGTCGCTCAGCGATACTTTCCCGCTGCCGAAGCGGGCCACAATGTCGCACCATGCGGCGGCCGCACCGGGGACGGTGACGCTGAGTGGGTTGGCTGACGGGATGCGCCACTCAGTGTGGTTGGGGGGGAGGGAGTCGAGAACCTTTTGCAACGTGAGTGATGAGGGCGAGGGGCCCGAGCCGTTGATGCCATGGAGGGTGGAGGTGGGGGCGTGGTGGAGGAGGCAGAAGACGTCACCGCCGAGACCGGTGCTGGTTGGTTCTGTTACGTTTAAGACTGCGGCTGTGGGGGCGTTAGTGGGCTTCTTGGTTTTACTGAAGAGAGAGAGGGGGGGAGGGGGTGGGGGGGGGGGGGGGCTAGCCAGCAGCAATTGCGGCATCCTGGAGAGAGGGAGGTGTCAGTATAGGTAAAGTAGAGTAATTGGGTTAGTTAGGATCATGGGGGGTCACTCACAGTGGCGTTTCCGCCCTTGCGCAGAATGTTGAGGCCCGCTTGGGCGGCAAGAGGCTGCGTGCAGGCTACAATGCCGTGTGTGGCGTAGATGACGGGGCGGCGGGAGGGGTAGAGCGAGAATGCGAACTGGGCGGGGGCGGCCATTGGGTTGGGTTAGTAGATGTGAGTTGTTAGTATTTGTCCTCTGTCCTAGGGTAGAGCGTGGGGAGGGGTTGGTTGGTGGGGGGTAGACAGAGAGAGGGAGAGGGAGAGAATGAGAGAGAGAGGGGGTGAGTGAGGGAGTGGGGAGTGGGGAGTGGAGAGTAGGGCACTAGGAGTAGTAGCAGTAGCAGTAGGAGAAGGAGGAGGAGGAGGAGGAGGAGGAGGAGGAAGAGGAGGAGAAGTAGACAGGTGGAGTATTAGCACTAGACTGCAAACTGGCCTGTGCTGTCCCGCACTCTGCGGGGTGATCTGCGTTTAGAGGATTCCATCTTCATCGCGCACGGCAGTCTCAAGCCATGCAGGGCCCTGCATGAGCTGAAAAGCCCCATGTAGGTAGCAGGTGCAGATCACCAGCCGACTACGTGCCTACTCTACTCACAACTCATCAAGCAGCTATCCATCCAGCATCCAACGACACCGGCACCCCGAGCAGCTATCCATACACAGCTACTCTGCTCTACTCTAGAGTAGAGCAGAGTAGAGCAGAGTAGAGCACCTATTCCGCAGCCACCCTCGATATCTGTTCTATGCAGGGCTCTAGAGTATGCACCTACAATGGCACACATACAATATAATCATAACCCCCACTGCACACATGAACCTCAAGGGACCCGGTTGGACACCCACCGCACTAACCGCTTCCGGAAAGCCGCCCTGGAAATGATTGATTGCACGTTAAATCTCAACACATCACCCGCCGTCGCAACTGTTGCAATGCCTCTTGGTGGTGAAGATGAAATGTCTACATATCGTATATGTATCGTATATGTATGTATGTAGCTAATAACATATGTACCCCTTCCTGACTGATATGTTAGGTAGAGTATGTAGAGTACATGTAGGTTATGGGTTATGTAGGGCCTCCTATCATACAACCCACTAAAACTACTGGCGTATATACTACACATATTAAATTCAACTACATGTACTTTGCCCGCATCTCCATCACATCCTCGGAAAAAAGAGATTATGAAAAATTAAAAGAAAAAAGAAAAAAGAAAGAAAAAAAAGACAACTGCGGCAGCTGATTGGTAATAAAGAAAGGAAATAGGAAGAAAGAGGTGGCGGTGGTGGTAGAAAGATGGCAGGAACTGTATAGTAGTAGGACGAGGCGGGAATACGCACCATCTATCGAGAGACCGGTAGTCGGATTTAAACATGAAGGATAAAGAAAACGGATATAGGAAAAGGAAAGGAAAAAGAAAAAGTGCAAATCTGATCAAGATATAAAAAAACATGAGTACAAAAAGAAAAGTACAAAAAAGAAGAAAAAAAGAAAAAAGGTACAAGAATAAAAGAAAGTAAAAGGGAATATAAAAAAAGTCAAGTCCATTCCTAAAGAGCAAAAGGAAAAAGAGAAAAAATACGACCAAAGAAGCCCCCAATACCCTCCTATGATGGATGATGAATGATGATAGGGATGAAGATGGAAATTAAACGTGCATAAACAAACTCCGCCAAAACTTTGACCCTCAACACAAAGAGATGATGCTAATAAAGAAAAATGAAATTGGCTTATTTCTTTGCAAACCGCCTCTAGAAATAACCTGGGTATAGATGGTTCAATCACTGCGATTCCTGTTAGCCATGTACTTCTGAAATGTTGTCAAGATATAAAAGTTTGGGGACTCACTAAATCTCAATAGGCGCCAATTGATCAATGCTGTACAACCAGTTACCGCCCTCCTCCTCACGTGCGAGCCATTCGTACGGCCACACCACCAAGTGCCCTTGTGTCATGTTCAGGAGCCTCTCGGCAGTGTCACGGTCCAACAGCGGCTCGCTGGCGTGGAAATCTCTTCGGCTACTCCTCGTCGTGCCTCTCCTTCTCCTCTTTGTGCTTCCAACTCCGCCATTGAGATTTGTGTTGGACGAAAAGTTGATGCCGTTTCCGTTGGATTGAAGCAGGTTTGGGTCTGGTTTGTTGGAGTCCTTGGAACAGCTTGAGCCGGGCCCTAATGTGCTTGTGGTAGCTGTTGTGACTGCAGTATTCAGGCGAGAAGAAGCATGTGATGTGCTTCGCGGTCTGTTGCCCATGAATTCATCCTGTACGTGCTGTGGCGGATGGAACTCGATTTTCTCACCCGGAGGGTCATCCCGGCGGACCTTATCCAGCTCCTCCTGGTTTGAAACCGCTGGAGTAGTCCAGTCCTTCATGTTTCCCATCGCAAGGTTCTTGTTGTTCCCGTCCAGCTTGATACCAAGATCCTTCGCCACCTTCTCCCCAAGGTTGTCTCCGAATTGGGGCATTCCCGGGATGTCAGAGCTGCCTGGTGGGCCAGTCTTCCCTTGGGCTTCCTGTTGTCGTCGCATCTTTGATTTATCCATTCCCATACTCTGCGCGAATCTCTCACCGTAGGCTGCGTATTCTTTATATGCTGCCCATGTCTTGACTTCGTTGTCAGGCATGCAGCGGAATACCTGCCTGTACAGCTTCGTGTTGCTCACCGCGCAATGGTGCCAAACATCAAGGTAGAAGGTCTCGTTCAGTGGATCTTCAAACATATCTGGAGTAACGGTGGGCATCTGGAGATCCTCAAGTACTGGAATGTTGGGGCCGTCCCCACCGGCTGTTGTGGGGCGGTTGATAATGCACGGGCCGCCAATGTCCTGATCGCTCGTAACCGGTAGGGGAGGAAGTTGTGAGAGCTGGACAAGTCCAAGCTCCTGTGAGTTCATCCTCTCCGGTCCAGGAGGAGGTGGGAGCGCAATGTTCCCAAGACCGCCTGAAGAGGAGCCTCTGCTAGGTGTCCTATTCGAATCATTGGGATGTGAAGGAGTAGGGCTTGTGAGATTGCGAGGCGAAGCGAGATGCTGGGAAGCGGCCTCAGCACGGGATGAGGTAGATGGTTCTCTTTTGTCCTTCTCGCGGGTAATCTCCTTCGATTCCCTCTCCTTCATCTTATCGAAGCCATATCCCTCTAGATCCTTGTTATGTGCCGCGTTCCCGTGAATTCTATTGTCGGTGGTCTCCTTCTTCCTCGTCTTGATATTGGGGTTATTCTCCTGCTCCCAGTCCACATCGTGGTTGAAGCTTCTCAACTCCTCGCTCCTCAATACGGCCTCCTCCTTCAATGTCATATTACTCTTGGCCAGTCCCGGCGAGGGGCTTGTAACTGTAACCCACGGCTTGGAGTCAGGTGCCGGTTCGGTGGCCGCCGAACTACTCAGAAGACTATCGTTGTCATTTTCGGCTCTCGCTCTCGCTCTTGCCTTCACCTCCTCAGCAAGCCATTGCTCATCGTCGTCCGCCTCCGTCATTCGGCGAATGTCAGCATCCATCTGCTGCTCATTTGCCATGATTTCGTCCACATCCATCCCAAGATGTTCCCTCATCAGCCGCAATCGAAGTGTATGCGGGAACTTTCCAACCCGGTAAGGTTGCCCGGCCATGGTACTCATAATCGTATCGGTATCTCGGACGATTGCTGCCACTTCACTGTCTCGGTTGCCCATCATAGATCGTTCATTGATGTTTGCACTACCGATAATAGCAATGCGGTCGTCTACAACCATGCATTTTGCGTGAATGTACAGCTGTTCTGTAACTAGTGCCTTCTCTGGTCCAATCTTTCCCCAATTCCTCAACCCGTAAAATTGTATAAACTCCTCGGGCTCAATCCCTTGCGCTCGGAGTCTTCCAAATATTGAGTGCTCTCCACGTGAGATCGAACGGTACTGACACTGCATGATCAACCTGACACTTGTTCCGTCTTGTGCGTCAACCGTGTTCTGGAAACCGGGCATGAGTGGTATGATGATAATTGCGCGCCAATCCTGGTCATTCTTGTAAGCTCGGATGATTCTTTCCACGAGCGCATCACCGATCTTATTTTCAATGACAGTACCGCCCCATTCAGTGGAAGTGATGAAGAACTGATTCTCAATATACACAAAATGATCAGACAGCTCGATGGATTTTATGTATGCAGCCTGAATACTAGCCTCAGTCGTGTTCGGTGTACCCAACGACCACGAGGAAGCGGATCGAAGAATTTGAACTTCACAGGTCCCGTCGATACCCAACGACTGCAATTCTGCGTCAGTAAAGTCGGGTGGTGGGAGTAGCACAGGCGTAGGTCTGCTGGGAGTGCGTTGACGCAACAGGTAGTTCCATCTTTGGACGAAATGTCTTGTTAGATCTCTTGCAGGCTGTCCTACAACCTGCATGTGGATATCGTGCCATGGCATTCTCGGGACTTTCGTCCTGTCATACATCTCCTCGTAAGGCTTGTCGAGGTTGTAAAAGTCTTGTACCCTAGGATTTGAGTAATCTTTTCCTGGCCAGAGCTGAAAGCTCTCTGGATCACCATCCCCACTCCCTTCCTCAAACCCAGTTGGTTTATCGTCCACTAAACTGTGTTGCGGCGTATCCCATCGCCCGAAACAGAGATCAATGCCTCCTAGGAAGGCTACCATATGATCTACAACCAGAATTTTCTCGTGATGGGCCCAGAAGAAAGTGGCTTGTCGTATTTGGTTGGGCGAGCGCTGAACAAAGACATTGGGATGGAGATCAAGAAGCGAATATTTGGTGTAAGCAGAGTCGATGGGAACCGCGGCACCGATGTTACGGTAAACGATGACGAAGATCTTGACACCCTCTTGGGCCTTTCTTTGGAGAAGACGGTCGAGACGCCATTTCTGCGAGACGGCAGCAGGTCGTCGCAAGTACTAAATAAACAGACCCTCCGATTAGCACCGGCCATAAGTGAAAACAATTGAAAGTGACCTACCAATTCTGGAGACAGCCACCAATCGTGGATATAGATGACGTCTTTTGCCATACTGATAGCTCTGCTCACATTCCACATGTAATCTCTACCATCTACAAGCCATTGCGCAAAGACGCCTTTTCTAACTGGCGCAAAACTCTTGAATCGCTGGGTTTCGCTCCAGATTGTAGACTGCATCATGTTCGCGATACTTTCATGAAACTGTTGCAACTGCCTCTCATTTTTTGCCAATAACTTAAGTTGTCTCTCGGCATTCTTGATGGTGAGGCTATGATGCTGCGGATGGGCTGGGTTACTTGGGGCAACTGCAAGATCTTTTGGTTTTTTCCTAAGGAACTTCTTTGTGTCTACCTCAAATTCAGAGTCTACCAAGAAGACATCATAGATATTCATTTCCTCCGGGGAATCGACACACACAATGTAACTGTGCCGTACCAGGAACCACTTTGGAGAATGCCGCTTTGCCATTGCTGCAGGATTCCATACTCTTCTAAAATCACTTCCCTTTGCGGAGCGGATAATGAGATACCCCTCTTTCCCGTGATAGCTGTCCTCCGCTGCAAGTCTAACACCAAGGGCAGAGAGTTCCAAGAACTTACACAGTCGATTAGAATCAGGGCGGAAGATCATGATACGAATAAGCCGTCGGAGGTATTCTTCCAACTGTTGCCTTTGTTTTATTGAGAAAACATCCTTTCTACCAGCAGCGGGCACTGTACCTATGCCTCCAGCGCCTCCGATTGGTGCAGTCAGTGTCCCTAACCCTGCAGCAAGACCAGTAGCAATGCCGGTATTGAGATGTTCGCCTGCAACTGAAGAAGATTCACGGCGTGCATGCTTCGGTCGCTTCTTGCTCGGGCTTGTTGTCACTGTCGCAGTATCGCCGCCACTTGCTGAAGAATCGTCCTCCTCGTCATCACTCCCAAGACCTCTCACCCCTCTAAGATACGGAATTGAAGCTCGGGGAAATTTCGGTAATTTATGAGCTTCTTTTCCGCTGAATGTAGTGTTGCTTATGTCTGCCAGACGATATCTCGAGTGCAGATTAAAGAAGTCACGGAACTCTCGATAAATGACCCATTTCATCCGCGTGATACCAGATCCATACTCCAGCTCTATTCTAAATATTGCATGCGTCCTGCCGGTGTTTTTCGACGGGTTCTTGTCTGTATCCGAGATTTTGACCTTCAATTGTTCTAGTAAAATGGGTATTCTTTTGTTCCCGTGCTCGTCTCGCTGAAACATACTCGCTAAGATAACCACAGCTGGTGTCGCCGCGGTCAATTCTGCCATCAACTCGGCTGACTTTTCGCGATCAATCTTAGACTCCTCTTTTTTGCGCTGGCCCATCATTTTGATACCGGCTTTGATAGCTCTCCATTTAGAGGAACTTTGATATCCAGGCGTCCCAGGTGATTGCGGTATTCCGCCTACTCCTTCGACGCCGTCAACCGACCTACGGTTATGGCTGAACTGGGTTATCCTTCTAAAGGAAGATCTACGAGAGTAGCTTACTCTGGAACTTCGATCGCGGGTCCTTGCCTCTTCGGTAATGTCTGTGATCGTGGCTCTTCGTCTTGGGACAGGGTGTTTTGGCGTCCCAGGTGCAGTTCTCGACCCACCCCCGCCCGCTGAATTCTGGCTCATAGACCTTCTATAATCATCCATGTCAATATATTCTTCATCTTCGTCTGGAATACCTCCAATAGCTGGTGAGTAGATGGCGGGTGTGAGTGGTCCACCAGGAGTTTGTCCCCCATCATCCATTGAATCAACAGTCCACCCAGAAAGTGTTCTGCCGTGGCTCCCATGCCCTAGATGTTTCAGCTTCGAGAAAAAGCCAGTTTTCTTCGCTGCAATTGGTGTCTCCGTTTCATCGCCAGAGTAGTCCCCAGAAGCACCGCCCTTCCTCGTATAATTCGCGCTGATCCTAGAACCCGGAGTTGCAGATCCATCATATACCACCTCATCATCTAGTGAAGTCGTAGAGGGGTTGTCTCCGGAAAGACCGCTAAAGAACATTCCCACTCGCTTACGAGCACGCGCAGCTGTTGTTACCGGTCCTGCATCGCCGTTTCTACCAATAGAACTAGCACCTCCGGGTGACATATCCCACGCTGTTGTAGACTCTGATGTACCAGAACCACGTCGCCTGGGTGTCGTGTAGCCTTCACGCTGGTCGTCCTCGTTTTCCTCGTCTCCCCAGCGTATACTATGGGATGAGTTCGGACGCGAGCGGCGCGGTGATGCACCCTCTTCAATAGCCGCAGGAATAACAGGCGGAGGTTCCATGTCTTCCAGGAAGGCGTCCGAGATCCCACCTGGTGTCGAATAGCTCCGGAGCATTGGCGAAGGGTCGAGATGCGGCATGGAGTTGCGATTTGAGATTGTCGAATTGCGATTATTGGAAATAATGGAGTTGCGGTTTGAGATGGTTGAATTGCGATTTGAACGCGGATTTGGGCTCCTCCGGCCTTCCATTGGAGGAGTTGAGTTCCCATTCATGCTAATAGTAGGTATTGGGGCATTTAGTGCTATAGGGGCAAGTAGGGTACGTTGCTGCAGCTGTTGTTTCTCTCCATCGTTATTGCCGCCCCCCTTAGGAGGATCCGATAGTTTGGTAGAGGTTTCCATGGTTGGGAGCGCGACCTCGGGATGTCGATCGGAAGGTAATTGCAGTAGATACCCACAGTCGGACCGAAAGGATAAAAGACCCGAGCTGTCAACTGCTGGTGACAGGTGGGAGGAAGGGAAGGGAAGATGATCCGAACGCAGGGGCGGATAAATAGAGCTTCGGGGAATTAGCTTTAAGAGATCAAGAATAAATAATAACGAAGCAGAGAAGGTTGAACGGAAAAGGGACCAAAGACTGTTGCTGGGCCGGATAGTAGATAACAGAGAGGAAGCAGCTGAAGAACGGGGTTCGAACTTGCAAGGAATGGAATTGACCCACACACACACTCTCTCTCTTTTCTTATGCTTACACTCACTCTCTCTCAACTCTTAAACCTTCGCGCGTGTAGCTGAAACCCTGACCTTGCTCACGTCACATACGAGAAACAAAGCCACACGCCTCAAGAAAAAAAAGAAAGAAAAAAGCTGAAGCTGATAGGAAAAGGAAAGGCTAGGAGGAAGGCAGGAAGGAAAGATATTCCAGAAGCTGGAAAAGAGAACTGTTGTTGGTATTGTAAAGGAGAAAGAGATGGACAATAATTCTCACACTCTACTGGCAGACGTCCGCAGATCTAGCACAGACAGTCTGAGGCAGGCACAGATAGCAGGCACAGACAGACGAGAAGGTGAACAATAACAGCGAGAGCGAGGACAAGAACGATAGACGAAGCACTGCCACCCCTAGCCAATCAGCTAAAGCATTCCCAAGAGCTCTCTCCTTACGACCCTACCTATGTAGTCAAGATAGAATGGCTAGAGACACTCGAGACCCGACAGACCCCCCGAAAACACCGAAAACACCCACGCAGAACACGGGTCGCGGGTTCTCAATCTGCACAGACGACACGCGACAAAGTTCCGGCCGGCAACGGAGATTGCGCCTGTGGCTGATATCGTGTCCCTAATTCCCCAATGGGGTACCGCGTTGCTTGGGAGATCTGGGATGTTCCTGAGAGCCTCTTGGTTGGAGAAACGAAGATCTGGTTGAGATTTTGCCAAACAGAAATGCGAACGCTTTATAGTGGAACGCCAGGAAATAACTTCGCCGTGAAATCTTTACAAAGCGCTAGAATCCTGCTTAGGCGGGGATAAACAAAGCTATCTTCTAGGCCCTCCCACCAACTTTAACTGGCCGACAGAAAAATTCCAATGCTTTGCTCCTCACTCTCCACAGGGCAATTATATATAATCATGCATACCTCCCACATTATGCAGTTATCCGATAAAGATCTCTAGCACCGCCCGCTTTTGAGGGTGACGTCGGCCCCAGCCTGGTGAGAAAGGTGGTGTGAGCATGTATCCCTTTTTTCAAGATTGTTTGGTCTAATTCGATTTGCGGGGAGGGACTGTGAATGCGGCTCTGTCATGAAGAGACTGCCCGGGCCGGGTGGATTACATACATGTATATGTATGTACTCTAGAGTCTATAGGCCAAGGCTCAGAATTCAAAACGCACATATTCTACTTATGGTATGACTTTGATTGTAACCGATGCTAAAAGTGCCTCTTAGACAAAGCAAAATTAAACAGAGCCCAGACCTCACTGGCATAAGGAGCAACCCCAGACTCCAAACAACTTCCAGATACTCTAAAAATAGTGCCGCCATGACTTCCACGAAAGTGAAAGACTTCTCTCTATTTTCCTCTCTTAGACACGATCGGCTGCTTCTCCAATCCCCCGAAAATACTACCGCCTCAGGCTCCACAGCTCCATGCCCATTCTACCTCCTTGAATATCACCGTGACCGTATGGTCCGTGCGGCACATCATTTTGAATGGCCTGAGGCTGCAACAGCATCGCTCGAGGATCTGAATGGATTTCGACGGGCATGTGAAGAAGCCGTAGGAACGCAAACATCTCCATTAAGGGTACAATCCGGCTACAATGATCCCGTAGTAACTGTATGTAAATAAACCCTAAGCTAACTCCTCCTAGGTTCGAACTGTCCTCTCACCAGAAGGTAAGCTTAGCGTCACAGTAAGCCCAATACCTCCCGTACCAGTCACCATCTTGTTCCCCAGTACTCTCCCAAACCCTTCCTCATTCTCTTCTCCTCCCTTATGGAAAATACATATCGACACAATCTCCACCGCTTCCTCTCCGTTCACATCCCATAAAACCACATCCCGGGATCACTACGACGCTGCACGGCTCCGCGCTGGTATAATCAACTACACCGATACCACGGAGGTGGCCTTGTGGAATGAGGACGGGGTGATGATGGAGGGGAGTATGACAAGTGTGTACTTCTGGCGGAACGGAGTGTGGGTTACGCCGCCACTGGAATCTGGAGGGAATAATGGGACTACGAGAAGGTGGTTGCTAGAGAAGGGAATGGTGATAGAAGCGGTTGTGAGGAAGGAAAGTATAGAGGCGGGAGAAGTGGTGTTGATTAGCAATGGAGTCCGAGGGATTTGGGCAGGGACAGTTGTATGATAGGACAGTAGCCCTACATATAATAGACCAGAATCTGCAATTACCAGATCTCTACAATTCTCTACAATTCTCTACAATACTAAAGGCTTGAGGTAAACAGAGCTTTGAAAGCAATTTTACAAGGGTGATCTGTTTTCTGAAATGCATATGTTGAGATATGGTGGGTGTATGGCTTCCGAGTCTAGGGGGATACTAAAATGGTCACCACTCATACACAATATATATCATCTCATTTGTAGGTATGAGATATACTAATGTTCATAAAGCACACATACAATTTTAGTGTAAATAAGTATGCAGCTAGCATTACCCCGTTATAGAAATAGTTTAATCCCCCCCCCTTTGTCTCTCTGTTTCTTTCTCCGTCTCTCTCTCTCTCTCTACTTGGACCGCTATTTCAATCGAAAGTTACATGGATATATATTGCATGAATAAATGAGTTAAACAAAAAAAAAACGATATATATTGCATGTCTCAATGTTCGAGTGATATTTCATGACACGGGTGTTTTTTTGTGTATTTAATTCATTAATTACATGCAGACCGTTGACACGGGTATAACATCTTAACTTAAAAAAACATCAAATAAGGTTTCCTCATTAATATTGTATGATCTTCTCAAATCGC
This sequence comes from Morchella sp. 2016-41, assembly GCA_024713855.1. Taxonomy (NCBI): domain Eukaryota; kingdom Fungi; phylum Ascomycota; class Pezizomycetes; order Pezizales; family Morchellaceae; genus Morchella; species Morchella sp. 2016-41. The sequence continues at coordinate 3,665,593 of JAMGZD010000003.1, forward strand.
AATAAAGCAAGTAAATTAGCTCTATAGAAGAATCCTAGAAGGACATTGTTGTATTAGTCTGGCAACTGGAGTCTGGCGCTACATACCCAGGGTGTCGGAAAATGATGCACACTCGGTGACGTCTCAACAATGAGAGAATGAATGATCACATGAGGGCATCCCAAGGTCAACTTGATTGTGTAGATTAGACCCTTTGCGCAAAAGACTCCAGCTCCAAATTCTGGTAACCTGATTGGCGTCGATCCTCTTATCAACCAATCATACAAGTAGAATTTAGAGCCAGCTCTATCTGCGCAAAGGGTCTATTCTCTTGATGATGGAAGAATATGTCTATCAATGTTCTCTGTTTTTTTATTATTATATTTTCGCTACCTCACAGCGACTCTTTGTCCTGGAAGTGAATTTAGGGCCCAAATTCTGACTTTAGGTAGTGCTTTGTGTTGTGCCAAAATATAGAGATTTGGGTGTATTGGGCGTTGTCCGGCCACAATGTGCATCACTTTCCAACACTGTGGGTACATGACTACATGTAGCTAAGCGGTTTGATGTATCCTACAATATAAATGTGTCTCACTTTATCATGGATATGTATGTGCTCTAGAAGTGTGATTTTACCATAGACTACGGTCTACATGTAATTAACGAATTGAACGAAAAGAAAAAAGAAATATGTGCTCTAGAACTCTAACTTGGTGGTGAGAGATAGAAACACTAAGAGCTCGTTCGGACAACCAAATAATCTAGGTTATTGGAGCTAGATAATCTGACGGATTATCAACTTTTAGATTATCACAATAATCTACGCTGTTCATGCAATTGAGTAACCCAAAATTCGGACTCCCAATTATCTCAATAATCCACCGAGAAAACGATCACCTTCGGATGTAATTATTCCCACACAACACAGGTATCCTGAGAGCCTAATTCTATTTGAACGTTATCTGGACATGTAGATTGTCCACTGATTATGAGTATTATGATGATAATGATCCAGTCTGTCCAATAATCCGAAGCGGCCCTAAGTATGTGTAACGTTACACAGTCTGTAAAGATGCATCACCTTATATTATGGTATATCAAAATCATCCGGACGCTCACCTCGCAATCATACAACCTAGCTAGAATAACCAAAATTTTGAACCCACTTCAATTGAATCTTGAGTGAATAGAGGCATAATAGGAAATCACAAGAATTAAATCTTTTGTACCTTGTGGTTGTGGAGGAAGGCGAGGTTGAAGTGCGAAAATATGGTTGCAACAATGTTCAGATAATTTTAATAACGCGCAATAGATAGTTAGAGTTAGAGTTAGAGTTAGAGGGGGAGAGGGAGAGGGAGATACATGCTAGAGGATCTAGGAGAGGCCTGGTGGGTTGTGACATCTTAGAGGCCACTTGACAAATTTATTGAAGAGGTCATTCATAGCCCACTTGTGCTCAGCTAATTACATGTATGCGAAGCTGGGGAACAATATTCAAGGATTCGGCCACTCAGGGGAACTATTTAGCGTCTCACCTTAATTTCTTTATCAACCTACGACTCACCGGTATCGAAATATTAGATTTCAAAATTCTGTAGTTTCATGCATTTACCGGTGCCAGTACATTAGATAAATATAACAGAATATTGCGAAGGCGCCTTTCGAGCAACAGCGACGCCGTGAATGCTTCGGTACATATATCAAGTGATTAACTCTTCCGGACTCGACCTGTTGGAGAGATCTTATGATTAACAGTGCACGTAACCATATATTCTGACTGGGATCTGCCCTGGTGATTATGTGTCGATGGGCAGACTAGGATCATAACCTGACACGGACGTCAAAAGCAATCTTGCGAGTTGAGGGGTACATACGTACAGTTTTATCATCAGAAATTCATCGTCAGCATTCTACTATGGTACCTGTTCATGTGTACTTTAGATAAATGTGATAGATATCTCAAAACGATGGCCATTAATCCGTGGTATAAAACTGTGTATACTATGATGTATTGTATCTACCTCAGCCGCACGTCCTCTTGCCAGACATGCATCCTGCAACGGCGCAGTTGTGTCAGTGAGTGTAGCAGTTATCCTTATTTCGGCCACGGCACAGACCGAGCCAGCCACAAACACGAAATCCATCAATCCGATTTGTCTTCTCCTATCATCTTCACGCCTTTCTCTTTATACTCCTCCGTGGTCTCTTGTTATCCCCACAGAAACTATCCCATCTATCTAAATTCAAACTACTACGTGCCAATAGCGGTTGACGGCAACCCCACACCCCAAAACTCAAGATGGCTATGGAACAGCTGGAAGTCCCTAGCAAGGTACGTTTGTCAACCAGCTCTCCCGAGATATCGCTTTGCTGATGCTCCCGTGGTTATCCATCTAGTCCTACTTCATTCGCTGGGTGGACTGTCCTAAAAACTACACAATCTCTTGGAGTGTGCACCCATCAAAGAAGTCACTGTCAGTTGCTCTCAACCCCACAGACTTCCATTTCATTTAACATAGGAACTCCCCAGGAACTTTGGAATCTTTAAACATCCAACAGCCGGGGGCCAGGGCTCGTCGTCATCACTGCAACCACCATCAACTGCGCGCTCTGATGAGACTTCCATCTCGACTAAAGAACGTAGGCCCGGAAACTCTAGGGGAAGGAGCAATGAAGGTGATTGTATTGAGAAGCTTCATGCGGCTGGACTGCTTGATGTCTACTGGCATGGGAAATGTGAGGCCGAGAAGGTTACCACTGGGACCTACGCAGTAAAAGAAGGTGGAATGTATGCACTGGTATGTTTACTGGTTCTCGGACTAAGCATCTCAAAGACAGCTTCTAATAAGAATGTATAGGTATTTGATAATAGTTTTTCGAAGCAAATAGCGAAACAAGCTACCCTTGTACTTCTCACATACCCGACAAATTCTGCACCCCCAGCTTCCCATGCGCTCCATCATTACGACTCCAACCCTGCAATGATGTCTACAACATCTCTTTCACTGAACAATACACCAACTCTTATGATTGGGTCGAATGCATCAGTTGAAACAATGTCTATCATGCAGCAGCCCCGTGATGATAGCTTCTACGGGGGAACAAATAGTGGTTTTCTGACTGGTGTCCTCAAGAAGCGAAAACGCAAAAGGCATCAAGGCTATGCCCGCCGGTTCTTTTCACTTGACTTCACCTCATCGACACTGTCTTACTATTTGAATCCTGAATCTTCGACCCTCCGCGGCGCAATACCACTCTCATTGGCAGTGACTAGTGCGAACCAGCATGACAAAGAGATTTGTATAGACTCAGGTGCGGAGGTCTGGCATCTCAGGGCAAATGACGAGCAGGATTGGGAAAGATGGAAAACAGCTTTAGAACGGGCAACACAGCAAGCTTTGAAAGCTGGCACTACCGGAGACGAGGATACTGTACCGCCTTTACAACCGCAAAGAGTGGATTCTATTCCCCGCGGACAGCTGGAGGCTGGGGGATGGGCAGATGTGGAGGCTCTGGTCGGGAGAGTTTCAGGCATACGAGATGCCGTGCGAAGGCTTGCGACGGCCCCGGAGCCTAGTTCACCCCGACCAAGTACATCTGGTGGAAACCTGACTAGTTCGGCAGCTTCTATCATGTCGGTATCCCCAATGGAAGAACGTCGTATGCCTTTTTGGAAACGTAAAGGCAGCGGAGGTCAAGGGGCGCCTATCCCAACCACTCTGCACCCCCGGGATGCAGGTAGAAACATGTCTATAAGCTCTGTTGCTGGTGTGACGGGTTCTGCTGCCATGGCCGCTGCTTCTCCGAACGGGTCTTCCGAAGTTCTACATCGAGGCGAGAACATGAATATACATCTCAACGCTATATTGTCGGGGTTAGATTCAGTAGTTGAAGACTTCTCGCGATTGGTGGCGGAGAATAAACAGCGGAGATACATGCACCGCATGTCGACCATACGAGCCCCATCGCCCATGACACATAGATTATCGAAAAGAGTGTCGAGAATGAGTATGGGCATGGAATCTGATGGCGATGATGAATTCTTTGACGCAGAGGATGCTTTGGATGAAGCAGAACGCGGGAAAGTTGTATTGCTAAACGACGATCAGCATGAGAATACACAAGACGAAGGGGCTGCCACGGATGATGACGAAAGTGATGCAGAAGATGACAGTTTTGACGACAACAATAGGAGAGGCGGCGACAAACTAGCCCAAGAGGCCCAGGATGTTGTAGAGGAAGGGGGCGTTAGGAATTTAAAACCGTTGCCATGTGAGCCAGTAAAGAGACGAGAGGTGGTGCCTCCTCCGACAGTTCTGCCTCCAAGTTTGATTGGGTTCTTGAGAAAAAACGTGGGCAAGGATTTGTCAACAATTGCTATGCCGGTATCTGCAAATGAACCTACAAGTCTCTTGCAGAGGCTTGCAGAGCAATTGGAGTATTCGGAGCTACTTGATGACGCTGTGAATGCGTCGAATGAACGAGGCGAAAGACTACTGTATGTCGCCGCATTTGCGACGAGTTCGTTCTCCAATAGTCGAGTAAAGGATCGTTCGATTCGTAAACCATTCAATCCAATGTTAGGCGAGACATTCGAATTAGTCCGAGAAGATAAAGGTTTGTAGATTTTCCACCATGCTATAAAGATTTATCTGAACTAATTCACCGTATTTGTAGGTTTTCGTTTCATCGCTGAAAAAGTCTGCCACCGGCCTGTAATCATGGCCTGCCATGCCGAATCTCAACTCTGGACATTTACACAATGCCCAATGCCAACTCAGAAGTTTTGGGGTAAATCCGCTGAACTCAATACATCTGGTCGAGTACGCATTCACTTCCCAACAACCGGAGACTCTTATTCCTGGACCATTGCAACAAGCTTTCTTCGAAATATCATTGCAGGGGAAAAATATGTAGAGCCTGTGGGTACCATGACGATTCATCATGAAAATACTGGTGAGAAGGCTACCGTTACATTTAAGGCGAATAAAGGAATGTTTGCCGGGAGAAGTGAAGATCTCACAATACAGGCTTTTAATGTCGATGGAGAACCTTATCCACTTTCGTTGGTTGGAAAGTGGACAGAAGAACTTATAATGCAGCCAGATAATAGAGTCATTTGGAGCGCTGGTGAACTTGTAGAAGCGTCAAATACGCGCTATGGGTTTACTCGCTTCGCGGCTACATTAAACGAGATCACACTCATCGAAGAAGGTCATATCCCGATTACTGATACGCGCCTTCGGCCTGATCAGAGGATGGTAGAAGAAGGAAAACTAGACGAGGCAGAAGAAGAGAAGGTGCGGTTAGAAGAGGGGCAAAGACAACGTAGGAAGGAGATGGAAGACAATGGTGAACAATGGCAACCTAGGTGGTTCACTAAGGTGAGAGAATATGAGAACGAGGAAATATGGAAAATCCGAACAGGAGAAGATGGCTATTGGGAACAAAGAGCGAGGGGTGAGTGGAAAAATGTTCCCGAATTATTTTAGATGTTGGATAGATAAGTGGACTCTGGTTGGGAGAGATATTGTTGTTTAGTGGTGATCCCATATGATTTCATATACACGTATAGTTATCCTGTTTCAACTGGTGGTGTTTTGTATTTTTCTTCTTTTACTTTCCTTGCATTACGGAATCGATTTTGATAGAGCGAGATCAGCATTTGTATACTCAAAAAGTAGAACGTTGTTACGAGTCTTGAGTGTATCAGAGGCAAACTGGACTGTATCCGTTGGTAAAAGAGAAATGAAATATTATTAGACTTGATACTTGATGCTTCGTGATATCCTCTTGAGCTTTAGTCTATTCACAGTCCCTCACTCGCTCACTCTTTTAAATCAGTAAAAAATCAGCAGAGCGCAGTCGTGCCAATTCATTTTATAACCCTTTGATTTCCCTTCTCTCCTCCTTATTCATAGGCTGTACTGTGTTTTGACCCAATTCTCTATGCAGATGATCCTCGAAGCTGGTTAATTAGCATTGAGAGGTAATTACATGGTACAGCATATACAGCAGGATTATTTGGTCAACCGGTTAGTGGTCTCTGTGACATTGAAATTTATGTAGGTTCGGCAGAACGATATCGTAGATAGCCTTGGCTATGGACCGGCCAATACAGGCCTATAAATCAAGTGAGTTCGAGGACACTGGTTCATTCCAGCCGGGCGACGATCACGAGAGCTGGAGAATACAGGCACGATAGCCAAAGATCTGGGTGAGGTTCATCGATGGCGCTGGAAGTAAAAACTCTTCGCTCGTCAACTGGTCGACCTGAGAGAAATGATTCATGATCCACTTTCTTTTGAGGGTGCTTTGACTATGCGTGCTGGACAAAGAGACTAGGTAACATGCAGTCTGCAAGTCCGTGTAGAACCCTGCTCAACGTCCTTAACTAAAAGTCGACCATAATCAACATACCGGTAGGTATTCTGAATACAAATACAGGCGTACGTAGTCTTGTATGTAGTTGTTCTATTCTGATTATGGGGGTTTGTTATGATCAAGCCTAGCCAGCCCATGCGGCAACAAGTGTATTTTAAAACGTGGCCGCCAGACTGACTCTCTACGGATGTCCACATACATAGGTTGGGGGCAAGACCTTACTCTACTTGTCTGTCGATTTTGAGCTGAGGCGGAGTGAACGCCAAATCAACCAAGAACCCCGGAAGTGGTTACGTCTTCTCACCGATTCTTACATCCTAACCATTTATGTATGTATGTATGGGTTCTCGCGGCATTTATTACCTCAAAGCTACTAACACTATCGATTGGGCAACAGACTGCCAGGTTACTTGGATGGGCCAATGATCTAGATACCTCCAAACTCGAAGGATTATCGGGTGAATCTCATCGTCAGAAACCCGAGAGACCCCATACCTTAATAGTAAATATTATGTTGTCGAGGGAATGGTTCATAGAGGAGAAACATAATTTTCAAATCAGAAGGAGCCTCATTCAAAATCAAGTGAGGATCACCGATGACGGAAGTGAGCTGAGCACACAATCTATTACAATGAAGCTGGGCACATAAAACCACACCCTTTTATGATTGGTAAGGTAAGTGCCTTTACGGGGTCTCACTTCCGAGCCCAGAATAATCGTCTCACGCCAAAAGCCACCGGATTATGCCTTTCAGCACATATACATATGTACATAAATACAGCATGGCTAAGGATTATGTCCTCCTAGTGTACGTATAGCGAGCGAGAGAAATCAACACACCTAGAGTAAGCTAGCTGTTGGAAACAGTTGACGATATGCGGGACTGATAAGGCACGTGAGCGTCGTAAATGTGTATGGGAGGTTTCGGAATCGCGACTGGACCTCCTGCCGGCCGCGATCGTCAAAATGGTGCAAATGGCACATACCTATATTATAATCCAATCAAGATAGAGCTCGGGGGGTGAATCCGAGTGCAAGCTACCTGTCTCTATTGTTACAGGCAGTTAATTACCTATGAAGGAGTACTTACCTAGGCTAATGTGGAAGATTCAGTTCAATGGGAGCGAGCAGTGTGATTGTAAAATCTGTAGATATGTAACCATCCATCACCATCAAGGCTGTAGCCTGGCATGGATAGACAAGGATAAATAATAGGGATGGGTAGGTCAGTCAGGTGCCATACGAATAGGAACAAAAAGGAACTTAGCGGGTCTAATAACAAGATATCACACCTTGTGGGTTTAGTTTACCCCTCTGTAGGTAAATTTACTTACGGTGTGCTTCTGCTGATTTTGGGAGCTCTTTCGACTTATGACCCCCCGCGGGAAGATTGGAATCAGAACTGAGGGGTCCTCTCCATGGAATATCCATATTCAAGGAATTCTTTATGTTGCACTTTCGAAGCTGTAGCCTGTAGCTGTGGCTTCCTATCCGCCGTGTATCCGATAAGAGTGTTAATCAGTAGACAATCCTTGTAAATATAGACAGGAATGACTCTTAGGGGCTCAAATGACGCTAAATACCCTTTTTTGGACTAGCCTGGTGCTTTTTTATTGGGTGTAATGGAGTACTGCGGCGCCTCAATACTTGTGTGCGCAGGCAGACGTTACGTGAGGGCTGCTGGTTGTTACTCTTCTCCCCGCCTTGAGTGTTTAGTTCCCCTCCTTTCCTCACTCATCACTGACTTGCTCTTTCTCCGCCTTATTCTCCTTCTCAGTTGTCTGAGAGAAGCGATTTGTTGCGGAGTTTATCGTGAATTACTTGGAAAAGAAAGCAACCGAACTAGAAGGCATATCGAGTTCGAGACGTCAAGTTTGGCACCACGAGCTCTACCTCGCCCTTCAAGAACTAGCTCCAACTACTACCTTATCCAGAGAACAACTTCAGTTTATAACATCAACACAAGCAGTCGCTTAGTGTGCGGGGCCAATTTGCCTCTTTCTGGCTGTGGGTTCTGGAATTTTAATTCGAGTAGCCTTGCGCATCCGCTTATTTTCACAACCATAACCATAGAAATACTTCTGTTGTGTTGCTTATACTCTTTCAACTGCCTATCCTGTCCCGAATAAACAACTCTCGTATTGACAACAAGAAACTAAGAACTAAACCAACTCTTCCTTTGACTTATCTTAGCGAGACCGTTGGGGAACCACACAGACCGTGACAAGATGTTTAGAGGTAAGTTTAGGAAGAGTTGTTAAGATTATGAAGGAGCGACAAATAAAGAAAGGAGAAGGGAGTTTTTTTATATAGACAAACCACCGTGTTCTCTCTCCTTTTCCTCGTCAATATACCCTAGAGCTCGTCGTCATCATACTTGGTTCATCGCATTTCGTAATTGAAAATGCTAACACAGCTCACAGCTAACCTCCATTTACATCCACACCCAAACTCTCAATCAAAGCTTGTGTCGGTACCTCCGGGTGCTTTCCCAACCTTTACAAATATCACCAATAATGGCACAGATTTCTCCCGTACAATCATTCTGACGCCAGAAACACCCATCCAACCTATCGGTAGGAGTAGCAGAAACACCTCAAAGGGTTTGGTAGCCGATCGGAACAATGGTTTCTTTGAGTCAGCTGTGATGAGCCGAGCGCATGCTGAAGTCCGGCTGATCTTGGAGCCAGAACGAAAGGTAGTATTTTATACTTGTTTGGTGAAATTGAATCGTCGAGTCCGAAAATTAAATGCCCATTTCTTTCTCCTACTCTGATTCCATTTGCCACAATCACTCCATTATTCGATTACGTATTTCCTAAACTAGTTAATAGTGATCTCATTGGAGGAAAATGCTCTACCCCCCCTCACCTCTCTTATATGACGTGGATTTGGTTACTCACATCAGCTACTAGATAATAATCAAAGACACCAAGTCTATGCATGGTACTTTTGTGAACGGATTGCAACTCGTTGAAGAAGAAACTGCAGAGTTACGACAAGGTACTGAAGTCACTTTTGGCTGTGAAGTTACAAGAGGCGAAGAGGTCTTCCCCCCGAAGACATTTCGTTGTGATATTGTGTGGGAAGATATGACGTGAGTGTTTCCCTTTCCCAAATATTGAATAGAAGAATGCTTATGGCTCTTCCAGCCCACCAAAGGCGCCCGAGACTTCGGGAGTGCTGGGCTTGGCCGAAACGGGCAAGATCCGTGGTTATGGAGTAACTGCGGAGGATCTCACGTATCACTCAGGAGAAGACTTTGAAGATGGAGAAGGTGGAGAGGAAGACGAGGAGGAAGATGACGATGAGGATGCAGAAATGTCCTATCTAGATCTCCCGCCCTCTGATGAAGACAAGGCTTCTTCTTTCTTTGGTGAATCCTCTTCGCCCAGCTCTACGACTGGCTCGCCCATAACGCAAACCATAAAGCCTGCATATGTTGGAGCATCCACCTCAAAGGCACCTTACTACGCAGATGAAGATATTCCAGTTAGCCATGAGCGGAGCACAAAGGATATGTCAGTTGATGCATTAACGAAAGATTCGGAGCGTGAGGAACAACTGAAGAGGAAAATCGAGGAGATGACATCTAGGAAAGAGAATGTTCCCGAACCCACTTACGATTTTGCTGGAATGCGAACAACTACCGGCCAAAGGGTTTCAATTGGAAGCTTAATGAACAAAACTGCGGACTCTAATGCTCATTACCAGGGCGAAAAAGACGAAAATTCTGGTAAGAGAAGCACTAGCAAATGTTTTTCTGAACGTTTGAATCCCTATGATCTGACGCTTTATGATGTTGAAGTCGAAGTTATTCCGAAGGAGACATTTCTAGCCACAACCAAGCCTAAGGTTTCGTCTGAATCAAAATCTAAGAAACCTATTATCATCGAAGATGATGACGTAGAGATGTTTTATGGGGAAGATGACTTGCGCCTTATCGGTACCAAAGATAGTGCTGAGCAGGACGAGGACGAGGATGAAGATGAAGATGAGCAGATGTCTTCTGAGGAAGAGGAAGAGAGAGATGAAGAGGAGGAAGAAGAGGAGGAAGAAGAAGATGAGGAGGAGGAGGAGGAGGAGGAGGAGGAGGAGGAGGAAGGAGAAGAAAACGATAATGGTGAAGGCGAAGCAAAAAAGAGAGAGCCTTATCTTTGGCCGAACTTTTATGCAGGTATCGACGCGCGATCTCATGTAGAACCGAGGCCTATGACACCCCCAACTATTGCGACAGCTTGTAAGATTTCGGCTGCCCCTCTCGATCCACTTCTGGCACCAATTCCTTCAAAACCGAGCTTCCGATCGCCTATTGACGAGTTGACTCATGCTGCCGCCGCCGCCGCTGCAATGCAGGCACCTACACCACCTTCAATAGCTAAACTCCCACCGCTATCAAAAATCCACACTGAAACTATAATTAAAAAGACTCCTTCTGGGGCTTCCCACGTTCGTTGGCGAGGGGACAAGGCACCAGCCCAGGGAGCCTTCCCCCATTTCCCTGATATGGCACTTTGTAGCATGGATCGCAAGAAGGAATACTTTGAGGCAAGAGAGATCAACGGTACCCGAATAAGAGATACACGAACCACAAATGAGATTCACGCTGTCTATTCTCAAACCCTTCGCTCAGGGTCGAAGTCACCTGCACAGCCATACATTGTTGATGGCGTTCCATGGGTACATGGTTCAAAGAGCAATGAAACACCAGAGGAAGCGGCATGTCTGTTCCCGGTAGCTTCGGATTCTGACAAATACAATCCGATCAAGGGTATGGCCGATGAGGTCATGCCGTCTCCACCGGCAACTGTAACTTCTCAGGCAAAGAAGCTCCCAGAAGACGCCGCGCCAATTGTTGAGAAAAACAAAGAGACTTTTGAAACCAGGTTTCCAAACTGGTGGCCGCAGTGCGAAGTGGCTTTCGACAATGAAGAAAACTCTGAAGTGCACTGGGATGATGAAGAGATTGTGAACGATCAAGACGGGGAGTATGATGAAGAGGAAGACAACATGGAACAAGACCTAGAAACTGGGGCTGAAGAAGATTTGGAAGACACAAATCTTGAAGATGAATTTGATGAGGAATACGAGGATGACATTGAGTCTGAGTTTGAAGAGGAACAGCAGGATGATGATATTCGCACAGATTTGAGCGAGTATGGTGGTTCACACACACAGGCCCCGGGAATGTTCCAAAAAACATTCAATATTGCGTCTTCCTCAGTCACATCTTCCGATAACTCTGGGTTTGGAAGGACAAGTGCCTCCGAGGCTGGCAAGGGAGATTTTACGAAATCTCGTGGATTTTCTATAAGCAATCTTGTAAATGAGAATACTGTCACCCCAAGGCCTCAATTGGCAGCTACTGGTACTTTTTACCCCGCTCGAGCGCCCTTTAGGACGCTTCATCAAAGTCCCGAACAGCTTACACCCAAAAACGCAACAAATATTACACCTCCTCAAATCAGGAAAGAGAATTCTATGGCTGATCTTCTTAACCCTACTTCTCCGGCAGCGGGAACAAAGCGCAAGCATGAAGATATCTCCAGCATGGCCCAGGAGGAGCTGCAAGAGATGGGTTTTCTTGCCGGCGGCAACACCGGTACTCATAACCTTGATGAGACCGATGATGATCTTGAGCACCAGGAAGAGAGCAAAGAAGAGGGATGGAAGAAGACACTTATACCATCTATTAACCCTACGGAGACCGGTGATCCATCAAAGAAAGCTCCTACCGTAACAGCGAATACCGCAGTGCAGGTATCTGCGGCCGATATCACAATGGCAGGAGCGGGAGGTGAAGTTGATGCCGAGCCTCCTAGGAAGAGGGCAAAGACAGCTAGCAGCGGTCGCCAAATTGCGAAATTTGCTGCAACTGCTCTCGTCGGTGCTATCGTTGGGGGTGTTGGCATGTTTGCGGCCTTGGTTGCGACTGCCCCTGTGGACCTTTAAGTTGAGGTTTTTATTAAGTGTTTTGTTTCTGCTTTTGTACTTCTTTTAGGTGGCTTTCTGTTTTTTTATTAACATCTCTCTTTTATATTTCTTATTGTAACCCCAACCCACTGTAGCCTGCATTTTTGGCTGCTCTATCCTATTTATTGGACTCTTTCTTTTGTCTAGGTGACTGGTGTATTTGGGTTTTGCCTTTTTCAATTCTTGCGTTTTCCGGTATTCATTCGTCCTGTATTAACAACTCCGAACAATGACAGGGACGCTGATAAGGGCGGATATGTGGATTAAACGAAATGGACTAACGCTTGGTATATGGAATATGGAATATGGTTATATGGTTCTGGAACGAGGCGGAGGGGACGGGGGGATGGAGTCAGTATTTGATATTATTCTTTCGTTTTTTTTTCTCTCCTTTCTTTATGAATGTATATGGGAAGAGTCTTGTCTTTTCTTTTTTTTCTTTTTTGAAAATTTGTGTTGCGAAGGGAACGGAAATGGAACCGGGGGAAATGGAAATGGATATGAAAGGAAAGGGAATTAAGGGAATAGTTTTGGCTGGGAGGTTTATGTTGACTTACCACTTGTTTTTCTTACTTTTTCTTTCTCTTTTTTGTTTTGTTTTTTTATTGTCCAAAAATATTGAGGTTTTTTGAAATCACTTTGTTCCAATGATATCCGGTTATTGTTGTGCTGTTCAATGCTGAATGTCATGCTAGTTTTGTCATGTGACTCGTGTCATGCAATTGGGGACCTCGGAGATTGTAGGTTAGCTCCCGGTGGCTGTACTTGGGGAGGAGAAAGAAATGGTTTACATTAACCTCGTGCCCAGTCTTGTATTTGTGGTTGCTGTGCCAGAAACTTTCGCAGAAAATCACGTGTCTGCCAAGAAGTTGGGGAATCGAGCTCAGGTTTACATACATGTATATATATTACAGTGCCAGAACTATAGATGTTGTTTTTCGGGGAAAGGCTTTTAAAAGCTTCTTCTCCACCTCCCCGAGCTGTTTATCGATTCTCCCCTTGGCCAACCCGCGGGGGGGGGGAGCATTACTTGTAATTGGGCGTGGAAGGTATATACATGTATATATGTAGGTGTCGTCGGGATACGAGATGTATGCATCGCAGGTGGCCCGGCGGGAGTTCTTACAGGTTAGCACGGGTCGGGAGGTAAAAGAAAATGTTAAGCACACACCCGGCCCGGCAGGTAAAATTCAAACCTTGGGCCAATATTTGGAGCCTACGATATGATCATCTCCAGCTCCCCAGAAAGAGTAGCTTTTGTTTTTGCTTTTAATATTATATTAATTTGATATATTATTATTAAATAGATTTTATATGCATACAAGTGGTACTACACGTATATCAACCAGTCCAATATACAGGCAAGTTACATCTTATTTCTCTATTTGCCCATCACTATATCTGCTCTGGTCGATCTTATGTGTCTTTTGTCAGAAATTCCTCCAGCTCAAGCTAGCTGCAAGTATCCCTTCAACAGCCACCAAGCCGCTAAAGTCGAGCTACTAATCGATTCCCAGAACCAGTTGAAAATCTATTAACAAATTGCAATCCAGCACTACTCAGCACAACTCTCCTATGCTTAAATCAAACACAACATGTTTCAGGTGAAGCAAACCCAAATGTGCCATTCAAGGGCTTTTAAATACACATGCGTAGGCAGGTTGTAGTCATATACTTATTGGATATATGGAAAGCTCGAGTTTCGCCGTCATATCATGCGGGAAGCATGGGCGTTCATGGCGCCGCTAGATAGCTGGTTTCATGCCGAGGCATGGCTTTGGAGATGTATGTAGAGGCGGTGTGGGAAGAGGCTTTTACTGCTGGTGCGGAGGGAAAGAGATCTAGATTCGGGAGAGGAATGTCACTAAGCTGCGTACAACTAAGGTCGAACTACATACATACTCTACATGTACTCGTAGGGAGCTGACGTTTTTAAACCGGGTCATTATTGCATACACCCAAAATCATGAGCTTGGCGTATTTTTTGTATGGCGTGCGTTAGCTCCCTACGAGTACATGTATATATAGCATGCGGCACAGTGATCTACATACTGCATGAGCCTCCCCTCCACACCCACCACCCCCTCCTCCTCCTCCTCCTCCACGACGGGCCCGGGGGCTATGGTAGATCTGTACCTGCTCCTGTAGCTGGGCGCACGCAGCTGGGATGCGAGAGTGAGGGGGCGGGGGGGAGCTGCCACGGAATCTTATGATGTTTTAGGTTTGTCGGGAGCTGCACATGGTGTGGGTATATATATATGTATACGGGCGTACATGTAGGTCTGGCTGCTAGGTGATGTCTCCTGGGAACGAGAGATCTGCGGTTGGTTGGGTGTGGATATGGGTCCCACGAGGATGAGACTATGTTTGAGATGATATTAATATCAATCCCCACCGCTTATACCAATCATGATCAACGATGCATGCTTCCCCGCCAGAGGAGAGTCTGATATTCAGGCTATCAGCTGTGGTAGGTGCAGCGCCCATCCAGCAGCATGCACCCACCGGAAATCCGGCACCACAGAACACCCCCCCGCAAAACCCGGCCGAGTGACATCCTGTGATTAACCGCGGCACACACGGCTTCCGCCAACGCCCATCTCGGCTTCCGTCCCAGCGATCATTACCCCCCTCTCCACTCTCCTCCAAATTACTAAACCTCCCACCACCAACCACCATCACTCCTAAAAACCACAGCATCACCACCACCACCACCACCACCCGCATACCCCACAAACAAACATATATATATATAATATATATATAAACACACCTCACCCGCCACCACCACCGCGCAATGATACGCCAACCGTCCGGCAGCCCCGCCGCGCTCGCCCTCGACGTCAGCATCGACACCTTCACAATCGCGGGCATCAATGCGCACGTCTACGGGCTGTCGCAGCTGCCGCAGAGCGACAGGATGGACAATGCCATCGAGGTGTCGGCGCTACATCTACTCAACCCACGGCTGTGCGATCACAGGTACATGGCGGGGATTGCAAAGACGGTGCTGGCCGACTTTTACCAGAAGCAGGCGCAGGGCGCGATGGTGGGGAGGGGCCTGATCTGTGTGGCGTTTGACCAGCGGAACCACGGGGAGCGGGAGGTACGTACTGCGGTCTCTCTCTCTCTTCTTCTTCTTCTTCTCTCCTTACCTTAATGCCTACAATCTTCTACAGTCTAGTCTCGTCTAGTCCACGTAAAATATGTGATACGATATATCTATATATATATATTATAGCATACTCACACCCAACGGTGCCCACCCCCCAGGTCAAGAACCTCGCCAACCAGGACTGGCGCTCCTCAAACCCCACCCACGCCGCCGACATGTTCAGCATCTACCACGGCACCTCGCTGGACCTCTCGCAGCTCATCACCTACCTCCCCGCCTACCTCTTCCCGCGGCGCCACTCGGCCCACAGGCTCGCCGCGCAGCACCTCGTCGTGGGCGTCTCGCTCGGCGGCCACGCCGCCTACCTCTCGCTGCTGCACGAGCCGCGCATCGCCGCCGCCGTCGTCGTCATCGGCTGCCCGGACTACCTTGCGCTCATGGCGCACCGCGCCGCGCGCTCCGGCATCGCCATTGCGGGTGGTGGCGGCGGCGGGACGGGGATGGGTGCGGCGAGGGAGTTTCCCGAGGACCTGGTGGAGGTGGTGCGCGCGGTGGATCCGGCGGCGATGGGCGTGCGCGAGATTGTGAGGAGGGGATTGCTGGAGGGGAAGAAGGTGCTGACGCTGAGTGGGGGCGCGGATAGGTTGGTGCCGGTGGCGTGTGCGGAGGGGTTTCTGAGGGAGGTGCGGGAGGCGAGGGAGAGGGGGGAGTGGAGGGGGGAGTGGAGGGATGTGGTGTGTGAGGGCGTGGGGCATGAGTGTACGCCGGAGATGGTGCAGGAGTTGAGTAAGACGGTCAACCGGTGGCTGGAGGAGGCGGGGGAGGGGAAGGGCGAGGGGGTACAGTCGGTGTTGTAGATGGGGTGGACGTTCCCCCTCCCCCCTTTGTTAATGGGGGAGGCGGCGTGGTTAACAGTTTCTATGCGCTCCTCTAAGTCTACTATTGTGAAACCCATTCGCAGAAAACACCGCGGGCTGTAGATAGTCCTCCCGTGAGTTCTGGGCTACTCGTTATATATAGACCCCAATTGCACTGTATCTGGAATCAAAACAGTGACATTATTCTCACCATCCAGAGAAAAGCCCGCAACGCCAAGGAATGTACCGCAAAATGGTGAATATAGCCTTAGGCACATAGGCATGTATATAGAGCGCCCACAAATTAAAAATAAGCATTCCATGCATCCATCTGTCCCAGCAATCGAGCAGATCTATGTAGAGGGTCCGGGTCCGGGGGGGGTAATGATCACTTTAAACCCCACAGACCATAACCGTACCCCTGGGAGTATTGTACAGTTATGTATAACGAACCTGCATATCCAAAAATTCTTGTTCGATACATATATACGTGCCCAGCCTCGATCCCCCCCCACCCCGCACAACATGGGCATGGTCAGTCAATATAAGCCCGCCAAGTATCCAAGACACCTCATACTCAAGCAAACCAGGCCCGTGGGAATATGTACCTACTCTACACGTAGCATACCTACATACCGCCAAAACCCGATATATTAGCTACATATCTCCGGCCAGGCGGTACTCTATGATATTGCATTCAATGCGTGACACCGGACCATCACGATCCCGCTGCAACGTGGTGCCCAGCCCGGCCCAGCCCTGCGCCAAGCTAGTAGAGTACTCTACAATATCAAGCAGCCTGGGCATGGCAAAGCTTGAGGCTAAATGTGTTCAGCATGCTTGAGTTGTCTTGTAATACCAACGTAGTGCGAACTATGGTACTGTAGTCGATGTCCCATTAGCCTACATACATACATACATGTACTCAGGCGATGTCAATGATCGTGACGTTTGTAAACGGAACCACTATTGCATACAATACAAAGACGCCCCAAGTCTACAATATAGGATGGTGTGCAATAGCGGTTCGTTTTACAAACGTCAGGAAAACACGAGTACCTAGTAGTAGAGAGCTGACTTGCAATGCATAGATCCCCACAACCCCACAACCCCCCCCCCACAAGTTGCCAATGCCCTTGGAAAGTCTTATCAGATCAGATCCTCTTGGCGCGGGCTTCTGGGGTTAGCTAAGGGCATGCTATATGGGGCTAGCGTAGGATGTTTTCCGCTGGTAGTACCTACTGGCTAGTACTTGGGTTTCCATATGTGGAAACTAGAAGTAGATAATATATATAATCACCTGGCACTGCTTGCCACTTTTATTTGGGGCTTCCCCGCGCGCGCAAGTGAATGGGCATCGTGAATAACTTCTCTAGCTTTGATCCAAGGGTATTTCTCCTCTCGAGTCTGTCTCGAGTTCTAAAAAGCCGAGCTTCAAACCTCACGGTGATTTGATTTACAGCTTAGTCATTATTGTAATAAATAAACTTCTTTTATTTCGTGGCCCCGAATTAACTACAGGCTTCCCAGGTACATACATTCATCTCACTATAGTCAAAGATCGCTGTCTAGAGGAGATTCTAGTTTTTCCGGTCATCTAGGTCGGAGACAGTCTCCACATGTCCCGTCCCTCCCGCCTTCGCCGCCATCTCCACCTCCTCCACTGCCTTCATCTTGTCACTCTGGCCCTGGTCTTCACCCGCAACTGCGGCAAGCTCGAAGTGACTTCCGCGCTGCTCAGTTCCGCATGCAATCCAGATGAAAAGGAGCACGAAGATGACCGACATCATAGCCGCCTGGGTGCTGCCGTAGTCAGGGCGCTCCTCGCCGTTGATGTAGATGATCAACTTCTCGGAGATGGCAGACGAAATCTGTGCGGCGGGCGCAGCAATCATGTTACCTAGCTGGTAGGCGATACCGGGGAAGGACGAACGGAATTGTGGGGGCGCAAGCTCCTGGAGATGGATAGGGACGACACCCCAGGCACCCTGGACCATGAATTGGATAAGGAAGGCACCCAGAGTGAGGAGGCGCCAGTCGGTGGGTAGGACCCAGAGGGGGATTAGGCAAGCTCCGGTGAAGGTAGCGATCATAATGGTAAAACGGCGGCCGAGGAATTGAGAGTAGTAACCACAGATCTGGAAAATCGGTTAGCCATAGGTTTATGTTGGGTCATGAAGAGAGCCTTACAGTTCCACCAACGAGAGCACCGGTTTTACCAATGATGGTTGCCTTGGATGCCATCTCAGGTGAGAATCCCTTGGTCTGCTGCATGTAGGTTGGATACATATCCTGCGAAGTGTGAGACATGGCGTTGAAGAGCGCTATAAGAGTGGATCCCATTAGCCTTAAACCCCCCAAAATAAAAATATATCGCGTTCATACCCATCATGACAATCGCATAAAGAGCTCTCTTCCAGTATTCCCTCATAATCTTTTTTCCGTCTGCCAGGAAGAGCTTAACCTTCTGCTTTCCCTGCGGCCCTTCACGGTTCGCCTTTGCTTCAATGAACTGCCTAGATTCAGGGAAGAAGACACGGGCAAGTGCTACGGCCATTGTGAGACCAGCGCCGATGTAGAACAGCACTTTCCAGCTGTGTGGGGAGCCGGGGACAATGTATAGGTTGAAGACCGCTGCAATCAAGTAACCAAGAGCGTAACCTTGCTGCAGGATTCCTGAGAAAAGTCCTCTGGCTTCCATGGGCATATCTAGTAATGGTCGTTAGTGAAAACCGTAAGGATGCGCATGGACAATAGAAGCATACTTTCAAGACCCATAGAGGCTGCAAGGCCCCAGATACCACCCATCCCAATACCAAAGAGAGCACGGACTCCTAAAAACTCTGAGAATGTTCCACAGAATGCGGTGGCCAGCTGCAACGCAGCGATAATAACCAGGTTAATTATCATCGGCCATTTACGCCCGTAGAGATCACCAGCAATTCCAAAGATTGCAGCGCCAACAGAACGGAATAGCAGAGTCAACGTAATTGATGTTGCTATATGCTCTCTGTGTTGGTCGTAGTATACTGCCAACCTGGAGAGCGAAAGCGAGACTGTATGGAAATCATATCCATCCATAGTCCATGCCATCTATAAACCATCAGATTTTGTCATGTTTGTATGAGTGGAGATGTAGTGTTACTAACCCAACCAACAAAGAAGAAGAGATAGTTCATGGCCGTTGGCCGACAAACAGTCCTAATAGGATTTTCGACCTTCGTCCTAGGAAGCTTACCATAAACGGTCTCTCCATGCTCGTTGATGTAATTACCTTCACCCGTGGTGAAGATTTCTTTGATGTGCTTCCAAATTCTCGACATTCTTGAAGGTTCAGCCATGATTGGTGATCTTTTTGATGTCTCACTCGGTTTTACTCGGTGATGTGAGATAGGATGAGGAGTATGAGCGGGCGGGAATCCGTGGGCTTTTGTAATGACCTGCTACTAGTGATATGAGATCATATGAACCTTCTTTTTGATTTTGGTCCATGTAGAACACTTACCCAAGCGGTCTAAACTATGACAGAGGTATGAGACTACTCAAGCCCCTGAAAATTGTGCTTCTCCACACACAACTTTCAATTCCTCGTGCGTAAAACGTTTCTCCGATGTCATGGAGCTCAGGCGATATTATTCCCCGCATCCCATTCGTGGTGTTGCAGGGTGCAATAGGAGGATGTACCTACTCTTGCCTGCAGTGGAACTACCCACCCATGAAAAATAAGGCGAGATCGTGGCCAAGGAGCATAGGTTCCCAATTCTGGGGCACGCTTCCGTTTTTTTAGTTGCTGCACTTCTTTTAGTCGCTTACATGCTTAAATGTACGCCCAGCTTCGGGACAGGCTCCGAATATGTAGACCCTCCTCCGGGACTATGCAGACCAGCTGGAAACCTTCAGTTAATTCTTCATTGATCAGAAAACCTGGACACGGATAAGCCTCCCCCTCTGAATCCTCAGGTATCTCTTTCATAGATTATACTTACCACAAGGTTTATCCGGCTGTAACGAATAACTCACGAGGGATATAATCCCTTGTTTCACTGGTGTCGAAGCTATCTCAATGGTTGGTACCACATTTCATGATATATAGTTGAGATATTAATATTATCATTTGACCTTAAGCTTATCCGTCAAAATGAAATGTGAAGATCCCCCGCTTTGGATTTTTGACATCTCCATACTCGTTCTGGAAGCCAAGCAAATGATCCTTTAGTTCCCCGAGAGTACGAGTAACCAAGATTTGTTGTTTTCTCACCTGTTAAGAGGTTATCATGTCATGGTAATACGGTAACTACACCTCCATGTATGTAAGACGTCGCGCACCCATGCCCATCTTTAAACTTAATCTCTAATCGGATAGCTATCATTACGAACTTCCAATCTTGGTATCAATACGGCCATTTTCTATGCACGATACTCCAGAAGAGAAAAGCAGGAATGCGTACATGATCTTGTGATGATGGTTCGTAATGTTTTTCCGTGCGGGGGCGGTTGAGATTTCTCAGGATTCAGGATGGTCCAGCTGCGGTTTCAGTCTTGGTAGCCCCGAGTTCTTTGGGAGTGAGGTTGAGTTTAAGCTTATGCATATGTTGGGAGATGGTAGATACTTGCTTACTTTGGGATAGCAGGTTTCTTCTTTTTTTTTAATCAATCGCCAACCCTAAGCAAACGATACATGTAGTTATGCCTTGTTATGTGAGAGATGCTTGTGTTGGCCGAGAGTGCGCCGTTGCCGAGGTGCATATCGCGTTCAACAACACTCCAGGCTCCGGTTACCCACCCCAATCAAAGTATCTTTTTTGTTTAGGTGGAAAATGCGGGTGAGTTAATTTACAATTATGCTGTATGCTGTATTCTGTCAAGGTCACAAATCCATAATGATCAGCATCTCTAGGTCCTGCCTTCTAATGTCCCAAATGCCTCCCGAAAGAAACCGAATATCTCTGGGCGCATGGGAAAAACTGCTTTATACTATCGGTCTACAGATATAAATCTTGGCGAGGTTGTTCTGTACGGGCGAAAGGGTCGGTCGGCTTAGAGGCGCCTGCGGTCTTGGTATGTGGGGTACCCGAAACTCTTAACTCGCCAAGTACATCAAGCCACAGAATCATTCCACCAGAGATAGAGAGGGCTTCTCGCCGAGATTTTTTGACCGTACTTTCTCACCGCCCAGAGCTGTCGGTACGGGGAAATACCGGGCAAAGGTGTCTTGAAAAACGCCAGAGGGAAAGAAAAACCGTTAATTATGGATCCGAGATCGTGACACCTGACGGAGACTGCCCCGCCCAAACCTGGTCCACTGTCTGCCTAGTTCAGCGTAGATTACTGATCAAATTTATGCATAACTCTAGACTGATCTATGTACCATGTGGAAAGCGGGGTCTTGGGACATGATAGGTCGCGACGTCAAAGATGCTGGCAAAAACGTGGGATCATGGGGTGTCACTCGACCCATGCAAACCAAACACACAACCCTACTTTCCCCGGACTGTGAGTTCATCTTGAATAGGAAGGCATCTTCTCAGCAAGCTTGCAAATGACAAGCATGAACTCCATAATCAGCAGTTCAGTCGGTCACTAGGCCGATCGTAACGTAAATCATTTCTTAGAAACAGGGAAGAATTATAGATGATCCGATTACTACCAGGCTACCAAGAGATTGGGGACCCCACTACAAGTCACGGTTTTGGAGTGTTTACTGCCGCCAATCAATTAGAATTTCCGGGGAATGCCGGGTGAACCTGAAATTGAAATGGTGGACTACGCGCTACAAGTTCTGTAGATATGTAGAACGGGTAAAGACTACGATTGTTATATGTATTTGAGATAAAGGAAATACAGGCGAGATGGAGATATCCGGAACGGTTGAAGATAGGATACATGTACGTATGTACCCAACAATCGTTCGATAAAAAAAAACACACCTGCCATGGTTCATACCTCTCTCCCAGGTTTTAGCAATAACCTTTAAAATGAGCACATACTTGAATTCTGGGCGTACACACATGGTATATATGTATGCCGAAGCAAATGCCGAAGCAAATACCAGTCAATGCCAAGACATTAACTAATCTACTATTTGAATAGAAATGTTCGTTCGTTCGTTATTCTTACACCACTGAGAGAGAGAAAAAAGGTAGAATTACCGCAGTGTTAGATGTAGTGTTGTAGAATTTAACGGTAAATACCGAACCAAAGAACAAACTATGGATAGAGCACGGGTTTGGGAAGTAAAACTAAGTTCTTCTAGAGTACAAAAGTTCCTGCACAACTTATTGGCTACATGATTACGTCCCATTCGGCCCAACTCATGCAGCCAAACATTCTGATATGTATAACGGACCTGGAGTCATTCTGTGCGTGTGCCTATAACCGGGTTAGTGAAATCTAAGGCAAATGCCAAAATCTTGCAGCTATAAAGCATAACCTCCATATATTTCTGCGGATGGCAGGTTTATCTCTGGAAATGTCCAGCTAGAGAGCTTAAATTGAAAGCAAAAAATTCCTCCACCACCATATTTACCGAGATTACAGTCGTACCATCGAGCACTAAGCGGCTATAATACTTGGGGTTTTTTGTCTTATTTCGTTCAATGATTATACAAAAGCTAAATGCACACATGTAGGTACCGCGGCAGTTCTGTCGATATCTAGATAGAGTATAACGAATCTGAACCTCACCCGTTATTTACCGATTAACGCTGCCGCTATTCTGTCCGTACTTTTATTAAATGCACTTCGTGTATCTCATAGTATCTTGGCTGCATGGATTTGAGTTTTTCTGAATCGGGGACATCGGATGATAATTCCACCCATCAAAGATTTGTATTACTTCAATAGAGGCTTTCAATTGGTCCTAGTTTTGCATTTTCAAAGTGGAAAGGGAACTCGTGCAGCCAACAGTCTGTCTTAAGCCCAATAAATACATGTATCTACAAACGGAAGACCCCCCATGTGCAGACTGGAAAATACTCGGGGACGGAATATTTAGCATTGAGTATTTATCAGAAAGTGACATGTCAGCTGCAGAAGCAGACGCAATCTTAGCTGCATGAGTTTTTCGAAAATAAGAGTTCGGGTGAAAGCCTCTAGTATCGTAACTATGGGGGACAAAGTCGATAGCATCTAATCATTTCCCCAGATTATGTCAACACCACTAACATTTATCTCCAAGAGAAATACCCCGACAAACCCCTCTACAAAAAAAAGAGACCCGAGAAATCGTCATAGAAGTCTATTCTTCATCACGAGCCAAAACCTAAATCCACAATGCATCAAGCACTAGCATAGGAAGCTGAAGTGGTTTTTTCACGACCATTTTTTGTCCTCACGGACATCACATATCACATGATATATCATTTCAGGGCATTCATGAAGATATGAAGGGACAGACCAGAAACGATATCTGAGCAAGAAAAAAACAAAACGAGATAAGATATCGAGATTAACGACACACACGTAACCGGCTAAGTATTTGGCAAAAGGATTGCAGAGGGATTAAAACTGCAGGAAGGAAGACATAAGGGGCTGTGTAGGTATAGAAAAGCAATGATATGGTGTATCTAGATGAGATGCTTGGACCTGTTTTACAGACAAGCATTAGCGCCTTTGGTGTCATTTTTTTTTTGGAGTTACGATGAACTGACCTGAAATAAGCCCTCAGATAAACAACTTGCCAAGCTCCAAGTCCAACAAGTGTAGCCATGATAGAGAAGGCAAACCACTTCACACGTTCATTTGTTGACTCGTTGGTATCGCGCAGTTTCTGCTCGCGCGTTCGCAGGTACTCCATTTGGCCGACAACCTCTGAAACAACCTCCTCGATGCGTCGCAACTCAATTTCGACAGGCTTAAGTTTCTCGGCAGCTTGAATGGCAGACCAGTCACGCGCATCAGCACCAATATCAACATCAAGCTCAACCGAACGGGTTGGGCCATATGGGCGGCCTGGTGTTCAAAGTATTATTAGCTCATGGTACTAGAACTACTAGCGGAAGGAACAGGAATATACCATCGTCGAGGTTGTTCTCAAAGCATACATCGAAGGCAGCATTGGCATGGGAA
The DNA here is from genome assembly GCA_024713855.1 of Morchella sp. 2016-41. Lineage (NCBI taxonomy): Eukaryota > Fungi > Ascomycota > Pezizomycetes > Pezizales > Morchellaceae > Morchella > Morchella sp. 2016-41. The sequence continues at coordinate 3,689,968 of JAMGZD010000003.1, forward strand.
GTGAATGCCATTCTAGCTTCGCCAACAACATCTTTGGGACGTCCGTACTCATTCCCAACCGCATCTCTGATCTAACCACCGCCGAGAATTAGCTTTCGGAACCACTAATTCCTCAGTCGGTAGGTAGTAAAACATACGTGAATGTTAACTTGCTGCCCATCACCTTTGTGTCCGCTCACAGTCGCCGTCACAACTACCAGGGTGTCCTTTGCGACAAAATTCCTGATGCATCTTTGTCGATGACCTCTAGGCTCGGCGGCGATGTCGAACTTAAGTGCTGACCCGACAACAGAGAAGAGCGAAACGGCCAGTACGAGCAACGACGGTATACTTGTTGGGGGCTGCATCTTTGAAATAGATAGCGAGGCGAGTGGAGGTAAAATTGGTGAATCCTTATGTTTGGTTTGAGATATTCGTGATCTATTGTAAAAGGAGGTTTCAACTTTGGGGATATGTGGTCACTCTAAACTACCGAACTAAAATTCTTGGGTGTGCTGGATGTGGCGATGCTTGTTGAGGCTAGTTACCGTCAAGCCACAAATCACGTGAACCGAGAACCGAGCTCCCGTCGCGTTTGTTAGTTTGTTATCGGGGATCTGGGCTCAGGCAGCTCGTTCGACCTTCAGCTCATCACTACTTAACAGACAACACGCTCAAATACCATTCTCAAATATCCCACTGCCCTCCACATTTATCCTCAATTCTACCAATGTCTCAGCCCAGAAAATCAAGGAATTTACTTGTACCAATAGGCCTTACTGTTACGGCTGCTGTAGTTGGTCTGGGGCTCTACTTCTGGCAACAAAACTCCTCCCCAGCTTCCTCCTCCTCCAATGACCCATTGCCGCAAAATCAAGAACTATCAGATAGTGCGGGTGAAGAAGACGGACTAGACCAGTCGCAAGCAAAACAACGACCAAATCCTACGGGCTCAGGCAACAAGAAGACTGTCGTTGTAGTAGTCCGTGAGGGCGCCCCAGGACTTCTCTGGAATATACCAACTCCACTCAATCTCAATACCACAAATGTTTTTATCCTGGTCCACTCCCCAGAATCTGGTGGTAAACCGGAAAACGCGTACAAAGTTATAGGAAACATATTTCCGGCAGACTATCCTCGAGAGTATGTTTTACCATATACGGTTGATGGGGCACTCCTGCCATTAATACGACATCTGGCACCAGAAGTGGTATATATGGACGAATCGCTTGTTGGAGAAGATGCTGTGTCAGTAACAGGACTATTGGAGAACAATTGGGTGGGGGCGGTCGTCGTTGCTACGGGAGACCGCTCAGGGAGCAGTGGATGGCGTCAAAACGTGCAAAGATTTGGAAGGCGATGTGCGGTTGTCGACAGGAGCGGTATTAGGGGAGACTGGGCCGGAAGAGTAGGTTAAGGGCATGCTCCTCTAGACTCCTAACCGGGATTGGGTTTCGCAAGAGGCGCTTCTCTGTGGCGACTGTGACAGTATTGAAATGTAATCAGTGTGGAAACTAGCTTTGCGAACCTTTTTCTCTTTTTTTAATCAGCGAAGTTAGCATGTTTGAATAGGCGTGGGTATCCAGAAAAGAATGTATTTATGTTAGCAAGCGTACACATACCTGCCATATATATCAATTATTCTGAGATGTGGCTTCTAAGTGTTCCTAATCTCTGGGTAACAAACTGTCCGATACCTTGAATCTGTTAAAGAAAACACGCAGTATGCTAATTTTTCACATCTGCATACGTATACCCGAGTACATGCATTCAATCTGAGGTGACCAAGGTCCCATTTCTGTTCATGATATTCTATATACCTGTAAAGTTCAGGCTTCTGTGATAAAACGGTACCGAAATCACAATTATAGTAACTATACCTTTTCAGATGATATAGACGAAATAGTAGCTGATAGTTTGACAAGATAGGACGATAGCTCACTACTCTCTTCAAAGAAGCGGAAATGTACCAAATCACCAGGTTGACTCCAGGTCCCTGCTTCGCTATTAATGTTCTGCGCATCATCTTTATATCCATTTTTTCTTTATTCGTTTGGACATGGCCTGTTCTCTCGAATCCATTACCCTGCAAGGACTATTTTGACGGGAAAGCTGTTTATCTACTCGATAGAGATAACCACCTGGTTCCACATTTTGTTGACACTGGGTGCCGTCTTTCCAGGAGACAGAATTCCCGCTGGAATGAGGAGTCCGACTTATCTAACACGGATAATGGTTATAGCTCTTACCATCGAGCTGGGAAGGCACTTATACCAGACATCCCCCAGGTTGATAACGAGAAAGGGGATAAACTACTTTTGCTCGAAAGGACTGGTCACTCGACCTTAGGCATAACCAAAGATGTGGGTTTGGATGAAGATAACGCAATCCTTGGGATCCTGAGTGAACACTTGATCCGGTCAAAGCCTGCAACCCGTGCTAGTACTGAATATGAAGATGGAAACTGGAGAGAAGAAGTCAATGCCTTCCATAGAGAAAATCTTGGGAAAGCTTGGGAAAGGGCACGCGAATCTATACGCCGGGCTGAAATGTTGCGATCAGCTACCGAAACACTTGTGCCTTCCGCTTCATCCCCTCAGAGCCAGTACACTAACTACGCTGGACAGCTTAAACACAGTTATGTCGCCATTCCTAGCCCAAGTGTGGCCGTGGAAAAATCCCTTGCGATAATTACTCAGGGTGTTGATGCGGAACTACAGGATGGCGCTACGGAATACTACGCGGAAAGCGATGATAATTTAGATTTTGTCCCGCCAGATATGGGCGAAGAATTTGAACAGTTTTCAAACCCTGAGGAGTTCCCTGATTTTGCAGAGTTCTCCGATTTCGAAGAACCACTCGAGTCTGAAGAGGAACTATCTGAGCACAAAGAAGAATTATTTGAGGCAGAAGAATTATTTAGGCCCGAGGAATTATTTGGGCCCGAAGAATCCTATGAGTCCGGGGAATTATCCAAGTCCGAAGAATTATTTGAGCCCGATGAATTTTTTGAGTCTCAAGAGCCACTCATTCTAGAGGAATCAACCGATGAACATGATTTCAATGTTAAAGCAGTCCCTCTCAGTGGGGTTTCCGCTTTGCCCCCAATTAGTCATTATAAACCCTCCAAAAACTTCAACAAGGTTTTGGCAAAGGCAGTTGGCCTAGGTCTATTGATCGCTATACCCTCGCTCATTATCATGTGTGCCTTGTCAAGAAAAGGACAATATATCTGGATTCGAACAGTTAACATGCACGATCTAGTATTACCAACCTCCGATCATGTCCGTTATGAAGGTGGATCTAGAGCTTCAGAAAGCCTGAGTATAATCGCACCCATAGTGGGTGGTGGGAATACAGAAATCATGTCGGGGAGGGTCTTCTCCGGCACTAGTGGTTCTGGTATCTTAGAGAGACAAAGCATCGGGCCCAATGCTATGTCGGAGAGTGCATCCAACCTTGAGAGCCCAGAAAGACCAGACATTGGATCCAGTCATGGTGTTGAGAGTACGAATAGACCAGATCTCGCATCTATACATGGTATTGAAAGCGCGAATAGATCACGTCCTGTTACTAGACAGGGTTTGGATGGTGCAGATTTCTTGGGGTCGATTGGGCCCATTCCTGTTCGGAAGCCAGGGATTTTACAACGCTGGTTTGGCTGGGGTGCGGAGCATAAGGATAACCTCGAGGAGACTACATTGCACGGTTCTTCTTCTAAACAAAGTAGTAAGATTCGTTCTAGCCAGACTACCAGTAATGATAGAACACCCGATCCCAATTTTATGAGTGAGGTTTGTGAGAGACTGACCCGCGAACGTATGGGCCGACTATCAACAATCCCTGGCGCTGGTGAGAACGAGGGCTCTGGTACTCACGAAGCAAGAGAACCGTCATCAACGTCGTCCCCCCGAGCCCCTGCAATTGGTGGTGCATCAGGAACACAGGGTAGTGCAGTGAAACGGAATCCGCAGGGAATCCTCAAACCACCAGGAAATACTTATAGACCAGATGTCTCAGGAGAATTCCACGTCGTTGATCATGGTGATAGTAACGCCCATGAAGAGAATGAAGCGGAAGAAGCAGATGGTGAGGGAAGCAGCTTGAAAGGGAAACCCTCTCGGCTGGTAAGATTTGACGGCAGCGCTGATAAGGTAGACCCACAAGCTAGCGGGACTTTTGGGAGGGCTTCTGTCAGAAGATATTTATATCCTACAGTTGAAGAGGACAGAACTTCTACAGAGGTGGCATCAACTTCGGAGGGTAGCACTCTTGGGATATCTGAAGGTACGGTTATAAGAAAGGAAAGGAAGGGAGAGAGGGTAGGAGGCATGTGGGTGAATGTTTTCAGTGACTCCCTGGTAGCGAGCGTACATTCTACGGATCTCAGGGAAATGGACGTTGAGGTAGAGCAACAACTAAGGCGGGGCGGCGGATATGTAGGTTCTAGTAGGGGGACGTCTATCGGGCATGATAGTACTCTGGGCGGTAACCCCAATGATGAGCTTGTGATTGTTGACGGCCAGCTGCCTATGGAAGAGGGGCATAGACCTACATTAGAAATTCCTATTGATATACCCAACATGAATGCAGGCCCAGGGAGAGGTCTAGTATTAAATCCTCGTCCCACAACACAAACGTCAGTGGATATAGCTATAGAAGGGATCGAAAATAACGAAGCCGTTGTCAGTGCCTATGGGATGAGAGAACAATCGCAGGCGTGGGATAGTCAAACCAGTAGTGGTGGAAGTTTGCTGAGCACTGGCTATTTCACGGAAACTAATAGCAGTGATCACGTAAGCATTGAGGACATTGAACATTTTCCTCTTTAATGCGTGCGGATAGGCAAAGAACTAGATGAATAATTTAATTATGAGGAAGAGCGGAGATGATGGAAAGCATGGTGGATATCATTCAAAACTCTTGTTCCTGTCAAGATTCTTTTTTGCTTCTAGTTAGTGGCAAACAAAAGACTGAATAACTTATTATTTCTTGTGTGATTCCAGTGTAATAGGTTATTTTGTGAACGGAGAGAAGAATTGGTTTACTATGTAGATGTTGCACATGAATGACCAGAAGAGCTCGCCCCAAAGGGGAAGAGATAGAGCGAGTGATCGTTCGTGATTAAATATACGGTTCTTTCGAACGTTTTTAAAATACTTCTTCGTAAGTTATTCCATGAATGGGGATTTCTATCCATGGCCAGAAACCATTAAAATACTCATTAAATATTAATTTAAATTCAAAGGTTTAACTCGTTTTAGCCTGGATTATAAGTCCTTGAGCGGAGCTAGTCCACCTTAAACTATTGTTCTTTTTAGATAAACCAGAGATAAAGCTAAGGAGTGTACCCGCGAACTATACGGGTCCCGATGTTCCTTATTCGTTTGTGGTGCCCGTGAGAATTCACGGACCGGAGCCCCTGTGGCGGTGAGGCGGTGCAAGTGGCCCTGAACAGCTGAACGCCAAGAAAGAGTCAAAGGCTGCGGCTCTTTATTCCCGCAGTCGTCATCGGAGATCATTCGCTCCCAGGCCACAAAAACAAGCCCACCTGCTGTAGCCTGTGAGCCCATCGACTCATAGTTACCATCCGAACGAGCTCCCCGCAACAAAAACCCAAAATAAAAAACAATACCCTCAGTCCTAGTCCTACAGTTCAATGGCCTCAAGAGCTCTCTACCGGTCCTTCTACCCGCTCATGCGGAGCGCCCGCTCGCCCATCGTCTCCAGCGCCCGTCCGAACCCAGCCCTCCTTCTCCGGCGCTCGGTGCCGAAAGTCCGATTCTATAGCAGCAGCAACACTACCGCTCCGCCGGCACCGTCGCTGTCGCAGCGCCTCAAGGCGCTTTCGAAGGAGTACGGATACTCGGCGCTCGGCGTATACCTGGCGCTGTCTGCGCTCGACTTCCCGTTCTGTTTCCTGGCAGTAAGGTATCTGGGGACTGAGCGGATTGGACGGTGGGAGGAGGCGGCGGTTGGGTTCGTGAAACCGTACTGGACGATGCTGAGGCATAGCGTGGGGTTTCCCGCGGCGGAGAAGGTGGTTGGGGAGGGGGAGGAGGCGCCTGGCAGGTGGGAGGAGGTGGAGGGTGCGGAGAGGGAGGTCGAGAGGAGTGCTAGTATGTTGTCCCCTTTCTGGATGATCTTTGGGTTGAGTGAAGCTAATGGGTGTGTTTCTGGATAGGTCTTTGGACGGAGCTGGCACTTGCTTACGCAATCCACAAATCATTCATCTTCATCCGGGTTCCACTGACTGCGGCTGTTACTCCGAGAGTTGTCAAGGTGCTTAGAGGCTGGGGATGGGATATTGGTAAGAAGGGAAAGCCAAAAATTGGAAAGATCCCTGGTAAGAAGTCGGATTAGCAATATGCTAGGGCTTGGTATCATTGGGCATTGGGTGCTTAGATGAAAACTCTACTTACTTGTATCTTCTTTTTTCTATTTTTCTTTCTGTTGTTGTTGGGTTGTCTGGAATAGATAGAGCGAGCGGTGAATTGTATAATTATATCAGTGCAGATTCTACTGTATATTAATTTGGGGATAGTGGGGCCAATGATTGCTGTTGGAGATAGCTTTGCGAGACCTTTTACTTCAATTGCGGTGAGGTTCTCCTTACCCGCTGAAACGGGAGCTACTACATACATGTAATTGAAACATATTGCGGGGAGCTTGCATGCTGCCACCACCCGCCGTCAACTCCCGTCAAAGTAAGTCTTGGCGTCGACGTCAATCCTCACAAGTGACAATCCCCCAGATATCCAACAGCCCAATTCCCACGCATCCCGATCATTGACGCTTTCCAACCCTTACCAGGACACCCAATTAATAAAGTAAACCCTGATAAACCCAAGATGTCGGCGACCACAACCGGAAACGTCCTAAAGCGCGTATGGTACACCTTCAAATCCTACCGTCTGCCCTGGCGAAGGCAGACATTCATCGGTCCTCCTCCTACCCCTCCTCTTCGTCCCGGTTTACTTCCATATTGGGTGGATGTATGTGGAGTGTGGCGCTGATACAGGCTCCGTAAAAACAGGCATGGACCTCGACGGAAACACATACTGGGAAATGAACGACAAACTCAACCGCGGGCGTCCCCGACGCATGGTAAAATACAAAGACCACCAGCGCGACTACGTCGACTACAAGCTCACCCGTAAACCCCTCCCCTGCTTCCAGCTTCTTCCCTCGCCCCTCTCGTTGACACAAGAACAGCCCAATGGCATCAATGGCTGCGCGCAACCCGCACCGACCCACCCACAATCTCCGAGCTCGAGGGCGACGTCGTGCGCATCCGGCAGCTGAAAGCTAATGCCGCACTTGCCGACGCCCGCTGGGCAGCGAAGCCCTCACTGCTCAATGTTGGCCCACACCCGCCGCCGGAGAGCGTGCTGGAGAGTAATACGAAGTTTGCGGGCGATAGTGGGATGATGAAGGACCAAACGCTGGGACGGGGCGAGGTAGGCTCGGATCTGGGTGGGAAGGGCGTGGAAAGAAAGACGGTGGAGGGGGAGAGTACGGCGGGGAGGGCACATGGGAGTGGTACTAAGGGTGGAGATGAAGGGAAGGGCGGAGTGGTGAAGGAGAGGGATCCATGGAAAAATGCAGACAATAGAACGGGAGGGTTTATGCCTGGGGAATGGATCCCGAATAAGGTGCGCAGGTAGAAAAAGGTTTGTAGTTTGTGGTTTACAGGATGGAGGATGTATGATAGGAATCTCTAAAGGGTGTAAGTCGCTTCTCATGTGGCGAATCCTAACTGTGATTTGGAGGATTTGTTTAACAGTTAGTATCGAACATGACAAGAGATCATTGGCCAGGCTTTTCAGAAGTCATTTATCGAAGCATTGTTGTAAAGGAGAAACATTATACACTTAATAACCATCTATTGCTAAGACTGTTCCCAGGTATCTCGTACAAATGAGCTAACATTATGTTTTCCAAGAAATACAGTACAAATCAACAAGTAAACACTTCATCATACCCGCCATATAACACATTCCACTCCGTCTCATATCCTACATATACTCATACACTACCAGATCACAGCTGCGCATCACCCAAAACTTACCCTCGCCACGCATGATATAAACATCCCCAACGATTGGTAAAGCGGGACTATCAACACCCTGAAGTAACAGCAACCACCCAGAAACCTCACACCGACTGGCTCACAGGCTGGCTACTCTGGCTCATGGGCCTGACACCCTTCATATTGACCCTGCCGCGGCTGATGTTGTTCTGGTTCTTCAAGTTCCATAGATCGATCAACAGACTACCCAAGAATGCCGCAAAAGCAAACCACTCGAACGCTGTCATAGCGTTCGCCTCGCGGCAACGCCGACTCTGGGAAATGTATCCGCCCCCGTTGGTGATGCCATTATTATGGATGAAGTGCTGTGTATATCGTCAGCACCATATGGAAAGGGGCGTGGAGAAGAAACATACGAAGCTTTTGCAGGAATTTCCGTTGAGCTGTGCAGCCATTGCAATGCCGGCGCACAGATAGAAGATGGTGTTGAGGGCATCGAGAATTGTCATGAGGAGAGGACTTGCGATGCGGTTCACTACAGTAGCTGGGAAAAGGTACAAATGTGTCACCGCTGCAAAGGCGGCGACAAAGATTGAGTAGTTCACGCGAGTTGGAGTGCCGCCACGGGTTTGCTGCTGTATCAAGGCCCCTGCGAGGGCGAGCACCAGGACCGTGAATATGAACTGATTTAAGATTTAGTAATTTGCTGGACACAAATGGAATTATTAGAAATACAGACCTGTAACGTTCGGAGAATAATGTGGATCACTTTTGTTGCAGAAGGCATTATTGCTGATTTCTGGAATTTCTGAATTAGGTGGAGTGATCTGAGGTGGTTTGGGGAAAGGTTTGAAATAATTTCCGATGAAGAGCTGAAACGAGAAGGGTGGACGGTAAAGGGTCTATATACCGAGTTCATTTGGGGACCTTTTTCTCTGTCATGATGAGGTATGATCTATGTCATTGATCGGAGGAGCTTTCCCCACAAGCTAGTGGGCTAGTGGGCCAGCCTGGAGCCGAAAGAACATCTATGGAACAAACCTTAACTTTAAGGGTTGTAAGACTATTTTTATTTTGCAATTTGATCATTTCCCTTAAAACGAACGGTCAGATCTAAAACGTAGAAGAAACCTTTGACGATGCGCTTGAGAAATTTGAATATCTGGTAGGTTTTTATGATTTCGACTTTTTATGCCTGCTTTGTCTACGCTGTTTGTAAACCTTTGTTTAAATTCTCGGCTACGACGTCATCCTTGACGCAGACGGCCAAGAAGCTAACAGACCGTTTGAAATGGAATCAAGCCATCCGACGCACTCCCATAAGCGACATCCGGATAGAAGCGGAGACCTTTTTCTTTTGGTTTAATTCATTAATTGCATCCAGATCGTAGTCTATGACAATATTAGAAGTGGAGTCTCCTCTTAGCCTCAACTCAGAGCCGTGACAATGTTTGCAAGAAAGCGGCAAGTATTTACTGGAAAGAAAGAATCTGTAAATATTCTTTTCGGGGCTTTATGTGATTCAAAACCAATGACTAAGAACACCCGAGTGATACTTTATGAGTCGGTACCGAATCCTTGCTCTGATATGTCGATATCGAACGATTATCGACCACCATCGAGATCTCTTGTGATGGTAACCCACCAGAAATCTAGCTATATTAGTGTTAATGCAACCCAGATTGCATTTTACATCTCCAGAAGTGTCAACATCCCAACAATTTAGTGTGATCATGATGAAGCACCTCGACCTGTGGGTTATTTCTTGGTCTATTGAGGCTGACTAAAACATGGGCAAGTAGTAGTCGAAGCCCTTGCTATCGATACTCGCCGCCAACTCTCGAGGCTCTGATATGCATTTTGAAGGTTAAATGTCCCATTTTTCAATTTCTGTTTCTGGTGGTACGACGCGGTTTAGAGTAGGATATCGAGCTTCTTTGAAGACAGAAGCAGAGCCTCGTCGGATCTCAGGGAGAGAACAGATCTCAGTAGGTACATGTTTGTAGTCATGTCTTGTTGCGAGAACACGCTCTACAATATTATTCCCAAACTAGCGTCCGTGGGGGGGGGGGGGCGGTATTACAGTATCACATAGTGGACGCCTTCCCGTAAGCTATAGCGGGCTTTCTATAACCAGATAGATCTATGGATCAAATTTGGTGTTCTAATGAATAACAGTGTCTATGTATTTCTCATAGACCCCATCTTAGATCCATTGCAATAGGGAGGAAACCTTATTAGCACGAGAAATAGTCCCCAAAATAGCTTTGCGATACCCACATTGTATTAGGCGCCAATAAACCTTTTAGGAATCCATATATATATATCAATCACCATATGCTTACGGGAACCTGGCCTATTCGAAAGCCATCCTCTATTGCAATAGAACACGCTCAATAGCTTACGGGAAGGCGTCCAGTAATAACTTTTGTCGGGTTCGAAGTGTATGGCGCAACCTTGAAGTCCACCTCCCAAAAGGGAAAATTTGATTGATGACGACTTCATTAGCCCCCCAAAAAAAAGATAAGATACGCAAATGGATCCTTCAAAATCTCGTCATAAGAGAGGAGACATTATTTCTTACCGTAAACAAATACCATGTGCTGTTTTTTCTGTTCATAGGAAAGTTATTTAGGACCTTTGGAACACTATTGACATGTCCCAAGTTACAGGCCATAACGAACAAAGCGCATTCAATAATGATGGCCGCGTCTAAAGGACATAAGTACGACATAAGTTGTAACATTGGGCCCTAGGATATTACAGAAAACTACATGTATCTCATGTGTCAAATCATACACCATTTTGACGGAATGAAAAAGATCTGCCGCTAAACCTTAAAAACATAACCCTGGTAAAACTACACTGTCGTACACCTACTGTGGCCTTATGTGCTACAACGCATGTAACTCGAGCCTTTGACAAACGATTTCAAGTAGGTCGAGATAAATTACGGATTATGAGTTACGATCGGGCAGGGGTCATTGAAGGATAATAACTTTACTGGATGGTTTACCATATGAGAGACTTGGTCAACATAAAAAGAGGTCCTGACTCGGATGGTACATACATGCACCTATAGATATATATAATATTAATATCATCTATCCTCCTGACATGTAATTAGGTGCGTTGAGTATTTGTAACCACACCCGCATGGAAGGTGTCGTTTATCGAGTGATAGATCATGAGGCTCGTCAGCAAGCGGAAGTTGCATGCGGCAAGCCACGTTTACAAATCTACTAGCCAAGACCTCATATCCGAACTCCTTTTGGTCAGCCGCAAAGGCTTAACTATTCGCTGGCTCCAGCCCGGCGCGGCCAGAACCACCTTAAATTTCACGATGCCCACTTTTGTGAGAGGTGTTACAGAAAGGCACACCTTTCCCCCAACACACCATTTCCCCTCACTTTGTGTAGAGAAAGGCTGCTTCGTAGACTCCTTAGCAATCTCCATTTCTTTTCGACCCGCACCAAAAGAATTCTAAGTCTTCACAAAGAAAGATAAACACACATAATTGATCACACTAACAAGTTACAACCTCTCATCCCACGAAATTACACCCGTTTCAATTCTACCAACTTCTTGGTGACACTTATTTTGTTTTTCTCCTGCTTTCTTTCCTGACCCTTGGGAAAATCTCACTTTCCCGAATCTTCCTTTCAACGGGCGTGGGGAACGATTACACAATCGTATCGTTGCATCTCTACTGCGCACCCTTGCGGCGGAAACGTGGAAACGTGGAAACGTGGGGAAAGGTCCGGAACGATTTTTCTCCATCCCCGGTTAGAGGTTTCTCGGCTGCTTCCGTACAAGGCTTGTTTCACATTTAAACTGCTGCTTCCCTCTGCGTCCGCAGTTGGAAAGCTCGTGTAGGAGACCGGGAGGTTTTGCGACTTTGAAGCCCCGTTCTGGGCGTGGGAATTCAGGAAAGGAAGAGGTGGAGTCGTTATTGAGGGAATTTTCCTACCGGAGGGGATATCAAGTAGGACATCCAAATAAGCATAATTGCGAAGAAGATCAAGATTGGAGCTGGAGGTATATTGGCGATTATAATATTTTAGAAGAGGCTCTGGACAGTGACGTCGGTGCGTGCAGCTTGACGTTCGTAATCACCTTATCGCACCCATTTCAGACAGGACTTGGAGCTCTCCCCACAGCAACCCCGACATCACAACTCGGATCCCCCCCATCTGAGACTTTACATTTCCATCTTTCACATCCGAATACTTAGCCGTCATGCCGCAACCCTACACCGAAGGCGAGTTGGCTATACCGTTATACCGGGGACAACAAGGGTCATATAATTCCCATCGTACTTCTCCGCCCGGTCCTCAACAACCAGGTCAGCAACAGTACTCCCAGTCTTCAACTCAGTCGAACCGACCGCACGGTCATGGCCACCACCACCGCCAAAGCATGGACCCTCGGGCCGATCTGCGTCTCAAAGCAAGGGACCCTGAGGCTCGCTTGGGGCAATATAACATCATCAAGACTCTGGGCGAGGGCTCATTCGGGAAGGTTAAGCTTGCCGTGCACCAGGTCTCGGGTCAGAAGGTTGCCCTAAAGATTATTTCGAGAAAGAAATTAATCAATCGTGACATGGCCGGGAGGGTGGAACGAGAAATTGCCTACCTGCAGCTTCTGAGACACCCCCACATTATCAAACTGTAAGTACCCGCATATGTTCTTATATATTCTACCCCATTCTTTTCTTGGGAACGGGCAGGGAAGGTCTGTTTCTAGATGGGAAGAGTAGCTACCGAAATATCGTTCGTGAGATTGGTCTGGGATGGAGCACATACTGATCAAATATTTAGGTATACCGTGATTACCACAGCTACTGAAATCATCATGGTTATCGAGTATGCTGGCGGCGAGTTGTTTGACTACATTGTCAAGCATGGTAAAATGGGCGAAACAGAAGCACGCCGATTCTTCCAACAGATCATTTGTGCAGTCGAGTACTGCCACCGTCATAAAATCGTCCATCGCGACTTGAAACCAGAGAATCTCCTCCTAGATGAATTCATGAATGTCAAGATTGCAGACTTTGGATTGAGCAATATTATGACGGATGGAAATTTCTTGAAGACCTCTTGTGGGTCTCCGAATTATGCGGCACCTGAGGTCATATCTGGAAAGTTATATGCAGGCCCTGAGGTAGATGTTTGGAGTAGTGGAGTGATTCTTTACGTACTCCTCTGTGGGAAGTTGCCATTTGACGATGATTACATCCCAACCCTATTTAAAAAGATTAGTCGTAAGTTGACACTGCCTTATTCTTGAATAACAACACCCCCACTTTCTCAAGGCTCATGACCTTCCCTCGTTCGCTTATCACACGAGCATTCCGGGTGCAACCGGTTATATCCCTTGATATTATTTAAAGAAAGCTCACGTGTTTGAAATACAGAGGGTAATTATACACTTCCCAATTACCTCGGCTCTGAAGCTCGAAATCTCATCTCGAAGATGCTTGTTGTGAATCCCCTTCACCGAATTAGTATTGAGGGGATCCGTAAGGATCCATGGTTCAAGAAGGATCTCCCAGATTATCTGCGCCCCACGCCGGAGGAATTTTTTCATACTGGAGTGGACTACGCAAAGCTTCCGCCTTTGAGAGCTATCGAGAGGGGACCTGCAGAAAAGCTTGAGGGCGAGCTTCACGAAGCTGTCGTGGGGAAACTGGGGAAAACTATGGGGTACGCCGAAGATGATGTCCAGGACGCTCTAAATAAGCAGGAGCCCAGTGCGATCAAAGATGCGTATATGATTGTTAGAGAAAACCAGATGATGAGCAGTAAGTCGATCGATTCTGACCTTAAACTTGAAATTAGTGTTTCCATTTACTAATGTAAGTTTATAGCTCGTCTCTCTAATGCACAGAATATGGGGGGATTTCTTGCCCAATCTCCTCCGGCCTGGAATTCGTATATGCCATCGTCTCCTAGACATACACCTGGTCCACATCCTCCAGGTTCACCCTTTTCTTCTGCAAGTCAAGGACCCCCACGTAGTGGCTCTCCACTCACCCTCATGGCGGCCAGAGAAGGCCTAGGGATTAGTGGGATTCCAGAAGAAGTGGCCACCCCGGGTGATATTGGCCGTACTCCCAGTGCCACGATTGGTATCCTCCCATCCAGTTTACCTGAATTCCATACAGCTTTCATGAGGGGTGGGCCGGTACCCTCGCCAAAGGCCCAACAACCGCAAGCACCACAAAGCATGCCCCCGATATTAGGTAGAAAGGGTCCAAAGCCGCATAACCCTCGTATTCAAGGCAAGGTTGAAGGCCTTACTCCGTTGAGTCAGTCAAGCAGGGACAAGAAACCTAGGCAGACTAGATGGCAGTTTGGCATAAGGAGCAGGAATTCTCCCCTTGAAGCCGTCGGTTGTATTTACCGAGGTTTGAAGAAGATGGGCGCAGAGTGGGTTGTTCCTGATCGCGAAGGCGAAGAGGAATGCAACCGTAGCGAGGGAGAATACAGTGGTTCCGAGTCTGAGAGTGATGGTGACTGGAGTGGCGATGACGGTAGGGACTCTCGTGATCATTATGGGTCACCGGGTCGAAGAAGGAGAAGTTCGTCCAGAGTGCACTCGTCTGTGGACGATACGAAGATACCAGAAGATCCGTGGGTCATTCATTGCAGATGGAGAAAAGATCATCTGTTCAAGCCGACCTCTGAGGAGAACACTCCATCCGCCACTCCCGAAGGCACAAAACGTTACTCCTTTACCCCAGTGGAAAGAGAGAGGCACGGCGACGAAAGTCTTTATGTGCACATGGAAATTCAACTATACCAACTCGAACAAAACTTCTACCTCGTAGACTTTAAATGTGCGGGCTATGAGCGTATCGACCAAGACGAAGAGGATGATGTTCAAGGTGGGGACGACGGCCAGGAGGGGGATGACGGCGGCGAAAACGACCAGGAAGAGGAGAAGAAGCCTAAGAAGGTTGGCTTCTTGGAAGAATTGGGTGGAGATGCCAGCGGTGGTGGAGATACGATCAAAACTGACGGAGACGCCCCAGTCTTGGACAGTGATACAAAGAAGGATAAAGGTATGGGTGGAAGAAAGCAAGAGGAGAAGGATGTGTCCAGTCCTTTTCCGTTCTTAGATCTCGCCGGAAAGCTGATTATCCAGTTGGCTTCTACTTCAGAAGAGTAGGCGTGTTGATCTTTGTCTTTATCTTCGTTCACGTTGCTTTCATGTAGGAGATCTGCTTTATCTTTTACTGATTCTTTCTTTTTTGCGTTTTTCGTTCTTTTTTTTCTTCTTCAACTGTGCTCTCTCCTCATTAGCTTGGGGCGAGATTATGAAAAGGGGAATATTAAGGAAGGAATATGGGCTGGGTATTAAGATATTATTCCGATTGTATTTAGTTCAGTGGAAGACGGGGGTGGTACACTTCTCTACTGTGGATTTTACTGCCGCACACGTTTTGCTAGTATCATGCATGATACATATATCCAATTCTCTTTTCGATCTACTTATGTAGGTCGTTAGTTTTTATGTTTCTAACTTTTACTCGAAGGGAATGGAGTGAGAGTATGGGGACATTGATATGACAGTATTGGATGGAGTGTTGGGTGGAGGTTGAGATGCCGGCCCAATATGCTGGGTGGATGATGGAGGTGGGCTGGTGGGCTTTGAGTTTTGCTTTGCCGCATGCACTAGCGCCGTTCTGTGGATGGTCTGTTAGTGGCATTTACAATACATGTATCTCCTAGACAAATCATGTAATGGGGCTTCCTATGGTGCTAGGTTCTAAAACGTATACTCCGTTTCCATGTTGAGCGAGCTTCCAAAGAAGCATTGATTTTATATACGAATGCTTTGGTTGTAGATCTAGTAGTTCTTACATATACATGTAGTTTGTAGGGAGCCGCTCAGCAGGGCATTAAAGTGATAAATTTAAACAAAAAGAAAAAAAAAAGTTGATGGATTTTCAAGTTTTAATGCGGGATAACAACGAGTGATTTTACATGATTTCGTAATTTACTGGTATGCTTTTTGGCATCAAAAGCGAAAAGAAGCATAAAAACGCTTATGAATGCGTATATGAAGGCTCATTTAGGAATCATTTGATGAAAAAAATCTATGCAATGCTATAATTCTAACCCTGAATACCATCTACATGTATTATAGTGGCTGATCCTTCGTGCTTGTAAAACCGATCGTAAGTTCGCAATCAATTACATGTACATAATGTACTAATCGCGTAAACGTACATGTATGCATAAATGCTTAATTCTACCCGAAAATCTGAACGTTAGGATTATTGGGGGCTGCTGTCTCCCGTATTATCCCCCCACTTACCACCAACCTCCACACCATCTATCTACCAACCACAACCTCTCTTCTCATCTCGCGGATCTATCCAAAAACAGCCCATTCTCTCTCAAAGCCAATCAATAAACTCAAGTCTCTCAAATAATCACAACCTGTCATGTCTTGGGACGATTCCGGTCAGGTTAATTCCAGTATGTAACATTCATCCTTGTGCTGTCCGTCCTCTTGTTTCATCTTCTTCCCATTCGCCAGTTGTTATTCTCGAACGTCCCATATCGTCTAAAGAGAGATAAAAGCTTTTCTTTTTATCCTCTGCTCCATCTCCAAACTTACTGACAGACATCGATTATAGGTTGGGGTGCTTCTACCACTGAGCTACAGGGCCATTCTGATTTCACAGGAGGTGGCGATAACGCCTATGATGACGGCAGGGGCGGTGGCCATGCTGATGGAGCTTGCAGACAGTATGTATCCCAATTCCTTTTACCCATATCAAATAATCTCACTAACAAATAAGTTGTGGGGTTGAGGGACATTTTGCGCGCGAATGCCCGGACAAGCCAGCCAACGATGGCGCTTGCTTCAACTGCGGTCAACAAGGGTATGATTCTCAGATTCCCCCCCTTTTCCTCTCCTCTGTGAATGATGACATACTGAGATTTTCTATCACTACAGTCATAGTAAGGCAGAATGCACTGAGCCGCGTGTCTTTTCAGGAGCTTGCCGTCATTGTGCTCAAGAAGGCCATATGCACAAAGATTGCCCGAATAAGCCACCAGAACTCTGTCGTAACTGTCGGAAGGAGGGTGAGAAAACCTAAAGTCTCTCGATTGACCGTTACTAATCTTTGACATGATCGCTAGGTCATCTTGCTAATGACTGTACGAACAACCGCTACATTGATAACAGCGGTGTTCTCGAAAAGTCTGCTGAGCAAGCATGGGAAGGCATGGTTCTAGCCAACGAGGAAGAAGACTTTGATGCATTCAAAATTGTATGTTTGCCGTTAAAACATACGTTCCAGTAGCCTTTACTGATGGAGTCCAAATTTAGTGCATGCTGGAGTACATTAAAGCTTGCCCTGGTACTAAGTTTAACGAGTTGGAATCGTCTTTCAGGACATCACGCTGGAACTTTTATCTCTATGCACTGGTATGTCCCCAAGTGTGATATTTTTGTTACCTTACTTTACATCTAATATGTATAGACACGTGAGCCGGAATACTATGAGTGCATTGTTGGCCCTAATGGAGAACTTGATGCCAAATACGTTTGGACTCTCAACAAATCCCCCAAGCCCCGCCGCTCTAAGGCAATAAAGGATCGTATGGATCCGACTGCTGAAGGAAATCTCGCACGCCTTGAATTCGCTGGAGAGATCATGCCTGAGACAAAGTCCTTCTGCCATATCTGCCGAGGTAAGTGCGCTGAGTTTGAGGTACATACATGGCTATACTAACTCTATTCTGCTCATAGTTAAGGGACACAGCAAGAGAGGCTGCGAAGTTGAGGTCCCTGATAGGGATCGTGAACGTGTCGTTCTCAAATGCGGGAATTGCGACGCTCTTGACCATCGTCTACGTGATTGTACCCTACCACGCAAACCAGCCTTCAACCCGATGGAATGCAAGAATTGCCAGTACGAATGCTCTCAAATTTTCGGAATAAGACACATGCTGAGTGAATAAAAATCTAGTGAAGAAGGTCACAAAGCATCAGATTGTCCACTGCCACGCGTTGCAGATGAGAACACCGAATGCCGCAAGTGCAACGAAAGTGAGACTTAATTCTTTGTAAGGGGCTTAGAACAATGCTAATAGCTGGGTTATCCAAATATAGAGGGACACTTTTCCAGAGAATGTCCCCAAGGCGGTGGTGGTGGGCCTCAGGTCTGCTTCAACTGCGGGTATGCATCTCCCATATCTATATACCCTCCTTACGTATGCTGATATATCACAAACTTAAAGACAAGAAGGTCACCGTTCATCTGATTGCACCAACGAAAAGGTCATCAAGTGCCGAAATTGCGATGTGTTCGGCCATAGTGCTAGGGATTGTCCTATGCCTAGGGATATTTCTCGAATCAAATGCAACAACTGTGGTGAAAGTAAGTTCATAATTGACTAAATATGTGCGATTCTGACACTGACATCTGTCGTATTCTCTTTTTTTAGTGGGCCATTATAACCGTGATTGCAAAAATCCAACAATCGAACAGGAAAGCGGAGGCTATGGATCATGTTCGTATGGTGGGGGTACCGAAATCCCCACTGATGCGCCAGCGTGGGACGGCAAGGAAACCCACACTGATGCGTCAGGTTGGGATGACACCTCTGCCGCGGATAATGCACCCACTGGCTGGTAAATGTTGTGTGGATCCTTTCATTACAACCATTTGAATTGAGATTTTTGGTTGAGACTTTGCGTACATTTCATTCTAGCTTCTATGTACGTTCAAAGCACTTGACTGATCTCTATATCTTTCTACAAAAAACTAAAATGAACTTGTCTTTTACTGAGACCTTGCCTCGTACATATATGAACTCTTGTATCAAATAAGGTGACGTTAAGTACATTTCTCAGGGAAAGGGTTCCCCCCTGAATGTTGAGTTCTTGTCATCCTCTCCGTAGGACATTCTTATATCTGTTACTTGTTATAATATTCTTGCAGCTATGGCTCGATATATAGTGCAGACGGCCAAGCCGTAGGTTAAATGCGGACTACAACCCACCAAAAAAAAAACCCAACGCCGAAGCATGTATATCGAGTGATATCCCATGATTTAATATGTTATTCTGCCCGTAGATTCTATACAAAGGGGCTGCCTGGATACCCAGAACGACCTCTCTATTAGGTGGGTGAGGCAAAGACACTTAATGGACGGCTTCGATAGCGAGATAATTCTACCTACGATCCTGCCAACCGTTTTGTAGGAGGTACAGATTGTGGTTCTCGCCGTTTGGGTGGCGACACGAAGGGTACGCGTGTTGCACTCTAGAGCTCGTATTCTCTCTCGTGCCTGGGGAGGTTTTCTATCGTCGTGGTAGGTAAGACTCTTGGCCTTGTTCTTCAGCGCAGAGGCGGGGGTAGGTAACTACAGATCTCCCTATTATCTCGTCCTCTATACTCTTACTAGCTTCAAGTATCCCTCATACTCAACGGGAGGAAAGAGAAACGCCGTGTGCTGTAGAAAAGGGCGGTAACGAGGGTGCCAAGAAGCGAGTGATAAAGTATGAACAAGCCCACCCACCACTCCAGCTCCTCTTCTTCCCAGCTGCAGACATGGAGCCGCTATCTATGGGTCTTATCAAAGAAACAAAGTCGAAAGGTACATCTTACCTTACTCTAGCAGAGGCAATGACCTCATAAGGCTAGAGGTGGAGGTGTGCCGACTAGACCGAAGAGTCGACCGAATAGGAAGAACCGTTAGAACTTGGCACGCAGGGGCAGGGGACTATTTTCCCGATGTGGATAATCACCCTGCTGAGAAGCACCATATGACTCATCTCAGTGATAGTGGATTGTGCAGTGGACTTTTTGTGCCGTTTGGTTGCAGAGAAGGAGCGCGGTACCGGTGGTTCCATTGAGAAGGTATTTAGAGAATTGGCTATTGGCTCCCAATTCTTCTCCTGGAAATATGAATTGGGCTAGGTGCTACGTTGGTCTCCATGACAGGAATGTAGGCTCACCTTCTATCATTACACCTCAATGGCAGCCATGAGAGTTACAAATACCATTCAGAACCTTAAGATTTATTACAACCAACAACAGAAGTCTATATAAACAAAAATCATAAAAAATCATCACCAAAAGCGTTCAGCTGCCAATTAATAATCTCATGCCCTCACTCTCCAGTCAAGGCCCACTTTCGCTACCCTACTTGCCGCTAGTAAAGTTCCGCCAGCAAGTAGCACCAACCCCGCAAAGAGCTGTGCCGCCCAGTAATTGCCATCCTTCATCTGCACCAACGCACCTCCAATTGGCGATCCTGTTAATGTAGCCACACTTACAATAGTGAATACCATCCCCATTCTCGTCCCAGCTTTTGAAAGATCAGTGGTTAAACTGCTTAGTGTTGCTGGAAAAAGACTCTGAATGCCTGCCGCACAGAAGCCGTAAACGCCCCCCCAAGCAATGAGTCCGCCGTAGGAGGTTACGCGCATCCAAGATAGTGCAAGGATTCCGACGATGAAGCAGTTGGGAACAAGGAGATTGAGGGGACCAACTCGGCCGTCTGCATAGTAGTTGGGTATGAGACGGCCAGGCATACCGATGGCGTTCATGATGATCACCATATTGAAAGCAGTTCCTTGGTCAAGCCCAATCTGGGCCCGGGCAAATGCGGAAATATAGAAGAAGGCAAAATAGAGGCCCCAGAAGTTTAGGAACATTCCTATGTCACCACCATCAACCGGAAGCTTGGAACTAGGCCTAGGGGTACTGCGAACTTACCAGCGGCAAATAGGACGTATGTAGGCTCTTTGAACGCAGCCCATTCAACTATGGGGCCAGCTTTTCTCGGCTTTAATCTTGGCTTCAAGATGAAATTTACCGAGCCTAGGCTCACTACGCTTATCAATCCCACTGTTCTCATTGTCCATGCAAATCCAACTTGCGGTAGCAAAGTTTTCACCATCACTGGAATGATTATCCCTCCGGTAGCTGACCCTGATGCCGCAATACCCAGCGCGAAACTCTTTTTCTTGTGAAAGTAGGTGGAGCACAGTGCCATACTAGGGCAAAAGAGAATTCCACCTCCAATACCAAC
Organism: Morchella sp. 2016-41; assembly: GCA_024713855.1. Taxonomy (NCBI): domain Eukaryota; kingdom Fungi; phylum Ascomycota; class Pezizomycetes; order Pezizales; family Morchellaceae; genus Morchella; species Morchella sp. 2016-41. The sequence goes on from JAMGZD010000003.1 coordinate 3,711,046, forward strand.
ACACAGGCCGTGTGAGAGGAAAATTTGCCAGTAGGTTGTCGCACAGGAAGCTGTGAACATCCCCAGGCAGACCATGATTGAGCCCACAAAGTACATTGGTCGGAAATAGCCAGCATCAAGAGCTCGCCCAGTGAACGTTCCGAGGAAGAAAAGAAGGAAGACCTGAACAGAACCTACCCACGATATCGTCGAAGGCGTTTCATTGAATGCTTCGACATAGTAGGATTGAAATACACCAAAAGACTGCAGTGGTCGTGTAAGTCACCAAATTCCAGAAATAAGTGAAGTTTTGCGGGAAACGATACATTTATGTAGCCCCTAATTATTGTCAGTAGACCAATCTCAATTGGACGCTCAGGAGCAGACAGAGCGCATACCAGGTATTGAATATGGTGAGGTGTACCCCAAATACCATGAACCAAGCCCGCCAACCGCCATCTGGAGGTTTCTCAACCTCCACCGGCCCCACATACGGCGTTGCGTCCTCATGCTTCGATTCGGTGTCTGACATAATTATGATGACTCCGTCCTATATCGCTCTCCTGTCGCAAATGATGGCTGAGGCAGAAAGACAAAAAGTGGGCGCCCCGCCTTTTAAGCCCGAGAGAGAAGCATAGTCAATTTTCTGGTTTGTAATAATGGAGTTTTTCGGTTTTTCGGGAAATTACCCGTGGAGGTCTATCGGCACCAGCTTTGACCTTTAGTAGTTAGCATTACCAGGCTCTTAAGCTTGTATATGCCACTTTAGATAGTCCCTGGCACGTTCGCCGGTAAAAGCTCGGCTCTGCACACTCTAATGCACCTTTAAACCCTATCAATTCGTTATGGATACTAGTACAAAAAAAAACCATAATCACGGAGAATGGAGGCGGGCGGGATTACTGTGCACATCCCCGAATTTGGACTCCAATGTCCTTATCAGGCGTGCTTTTGCGATGGTATTTTTTTCCCCCCTCTAAAAGTTCTGTGGCATGAAATCTGAATCCCAGAAGAGGGCAATTTTCGAGCATCACATGCATATGCGTATAAAAAATATTATTGATCAAGAAGACATGCTCTTCGTTAGTATCTCTGTCCACAGTATAACACCGAGATTATGCCATTGCGCCTCTGGTAGAGAGTATGACACTCTAGTTGTCTACACACTTCCTAGACATCTGGGAAAACGTCAAACTCGAGGCTCAAGACAATACCGAGGGTTACGCTTTCAGGATCAGCGTGCATGCTTTAAGCGAAACCCAATTCCAACTCCAGCTCCAGAGCTCGTACAGCAGTTCTATCTTGCATGCCAAAGCTTCTGTCCAAGGTTGAGGGACCGTGTGGGTATACAATATGGACGGCGCATCCACTCGTAATTGTGGCTGGATAGGATGACTTGATCCTAAGATGAGTCAGGGAGAAACTTTGATTGAACTGGGACTCCGCGGGTGGATATGGGTACTCGGTTGGTAGCCATCTAGTACGAGTACATCTCGTGCCTATACATTCCCCATGGCTATGGGCAGAAAAGCTACTTGCCGCAGGATTTCATTAGAACTTGGGGTTGAACAAGCTGGCGACCTGGCCAAGGAGGTTGCATAGATAAGATTCGGGGAAGAAGCTCGAGAACAGACTCTTGAGAGCTGCTATACAGCATTCGTGTACGTACGCACTCCATGCACAATATTCGGCAGTACTAGAGGGACATATCAATGGGCCATGACTCCAAGTAGTAGAAAGCCGCGGCCGGAGGACCCGGCCTCAAGCTCTTTGATAAAGCCTACATGCTACAGCAGATGCCGAGTCTGCTTGGCCCGGATAGTCCGGTTCATGCCCTTGGTTCTTGAAGTCGGTGATGGGTAATGTATTATATGGGTGGAACATCGCGGGGTATAAACATATGACGGAAGCCAGGTCTTGCAGTGTAGATCTTACTGGTGAGACATCCTAGCTAGAGTGACGAACATTGAAGGTTCCCTTAACTTTAAACGTCCCTGTCGAGTACACTATTTCATTCCCATGCCGGGATGCATTGTGCTGGGCTACTCGTACGTGTGTAGCTCGCGGTGGGGGGGAAGGGTTTGATCAACTACGGCCCGCTCCTTCTCCTCTTGACCATTTATAATAAGCTTACTTTACTGGCTGCTATGATGACTCTATATATCACAACGGGCCCTTTAGAGTAGTTAGGCGCACTAGGACTTTTAATACAGAGTTACAAGCTCATGTACATGCAGCTACAGTCTCTTTTTCTCTATTTTTTCTTTTAATTCATCAATTCTCTTGTAGCTACAGCCCTCCGAAACGAGGGCAAATTTACTACCGTAGGGCTGGGACATTGAGTCAAGAATACTGGTTTAATTGGACCAGCAATAGTGTGTAGAATTACCATATCGATACCGTATTCTTACAGCCACCACTAGGGCATTGACTAGAATACGGTACATGTAGCTATCAGTAGCCATAGAGCTCGAGATATCATGCACCATAGCGATATATAATACCCCAGCCCCGGATCAGCCAACACGAGTCTTATACGTAAATACTAGATATATATAACTGTACACTACCCCACAAGCAGACACCGCAATATGTCCTCAGTGTGCTGTAGCTGTCTGTTGAGCTAGCTTATAGCTTATGTACCTGTCATAGCTACCTGACATATAGCTACATGCAGTTCAGCACCGTGTAGTTACTTACCTAGATGTATATTACAAAGACCACCCCGCAGCCCCCAGAGCCCTTGATCAATCACGGATCCATGTACATCCTGCTTGATACGCACTCTTTCCGATTATCCAGACCATCTAGGCCAGAGGCAAGTCCCGAAACAGAAACAGCGCACACATATACAAATACAGCCACTCTGCAAAGATGCTTGTGATTTCAGTGCGCAGTGAGTGTGGCGCACCCGTAATGCTGGTGTTGCCGTTTAGTGTTGAGATTCAAAACAACGAGGATATATGAATATAGCTTGTGACTATAGGTAAAGAAGGCAGGCTATTGATCTTGGCTTCGGGTTACCCTTGGTCACTTGTTCCAGAAACTGCGGAGGCATTACTTTTTTTTTGGAAGGGGGGGGGGGGGGATCGTGGTCCGCTATGATTACAAAAGTGAAATGTCTCACTCCGAAATCTTAACCACAAACACTTTTTGCAGAGTGGCTGCACACACATATATACACATATATCAAGCCCATTCAATTATACAAACCGCACATGCATGCAACACACAATCCATGGCGCAGCCAGTTCCCCCCCATGTACCTACTATATCTATCTAATAGTAGGTACATACATACATACATACAGACACATATATATATGGCTCGACCCCCGACAGTGGGCGGGCGTGTAAGCTTGAGTGGCAATTGATTCTGCAGGAAGAGAGAGAGCCTCAAGTAAAGACGCCTATTTCGATATGCACCGGTGGTGGCTATCTGGAGCTGCCTTGGCATTAGTGGCGATCCGGGACTTGCGCTTTGCTGGTATTGCAATCCGGGGTTTCCTTTTTGTTGGTACTGATATGATATCGACGACCCATGGGGTGATATCCAGAGCGATGCCTCATCTTGGCGCTGATATCGGCGGGCTTGCCTTTTGTCCGTGTTGGCAGTGGTGGGTGGTGTTTCGGGCGTGTGTGTTTTTATTATTATTACTATTTAGCTATGGTCCAGGTTGGTGTTCTATCAATAACGATACCCACCAACAGGAGTCGATTGCCCATCATTTGGACTCTCTTGGCTGACCTTGTCCTTGTCCTTATCCTTATCCTGATAGTCAGTCCCAACCGGCCGGTCATGAAGGCCAGAGACGAGTTGTATGTACACTACACTACACTATGTAGTGCCGAACCACGAGAGCTTCCACTGCATAGTTGCCCCCCTTACGCCCTCACCCGTAGATCCGGGCTGCTTTGGATCCTTTATTCCAATTCTCTCCCCCCCTCCACCCCGCCAACAAACACAAACACCCCCGTGCTTCAACTACGCTGCACGCAATTCCCCCCCCGTTTCGTGGACAAAAACCAAAGCAGACAAGAAGATGCAATATTGTGATTTACAGCCATGGCCATCCAACCTCCCCCTCCCAAGCCAAACACCACCTATATGTAGTCAAGCACATGCACACATGCATACATACATACATACAAGTACTCTACAGCCATGTACTCGCATCTCAAATCCCAATCAGCCGGGAGCTACATCACCACGCCTCACACGCACGCACCACATGGCACTGTGTACCTACATGTATATACCTCAAACACCCCACCCACCCCCAGCTCCCGTCCAGCCAGCCAGCCAGCCAGCCAGCCAGCCACCCGCCCACCCTTACTACATGTATGTATAGCTAGCAAGCTTCCCAAGAACCGATCGGCCGACCGCTGCGTCACAGCCAATCACTCGCGCCCAACCACACCCACCAGACAGCCACCACACGCAGCCACCACCTGTGCACTTCTGTGCCAATGGGCTGGCCTATGGAGAGGGCAGAACAGTTCCTCCTAGCACCATCTACTATTCAGCTCGTCTGGCACATGGCTAGCTGCAGCCGTCCAACACTGCAAAACGGTCACGATACGACTCCATTCGTGATATTAGCAGACATGTGTAGCAAAACATCTCACGCCCGACCAACAGCATATATATTCACCCCCCTCCCCTCCTTCCCCTCCTGATGCACTACCACCTACAACATCCAGACGCAAACCAAGAACGCGAACCCAATTTCCAATTGCCAAACAAAAACCATCCCTTTTCCGAGCCAGCCTCCCAGAAAAAAACCAATGAAAGGAACCAGAACAAAGCAACAAAAATGGGGGGGTGCAGTAGGGTTAAGTGGATTACTACTCTCTGCATACTAGCCGCAACCCCACCCATCAAACTACACGTCTACAGCCACCCTAGCTGAAAATAAAAGGAAAAGGATAATGGCCACGGTGGCTTAAAAGATACCATTGACAATCTTGCCACCGATTGTAGCACCGGCACCCTAAACATCACGCATTAGCACTCGTTCCCTCGGGGCAGAGGGGGGCAAGGGGCACCCACAAAGATGGCCGCATTCCCAAGCTTCTTGCCAAACTTCTCCCCATTCTTGCCCAAGATTGGCTTCTTCTCCTCCTGCTGCTGCTGCTCAAACACGCTCGTGCTCTGGCTGGGCCCGTGCGCCACGTCCGTCATCATGTTGCCGCCCGGGCCATAGCCGGTGTAGCCCCTTGGCGGCAGGCTGGGCAGGGCGGGCTTCTTGGCGTCGGCGGTGGTGGCCAGCACCTGGGTCTCGCGCACATAGGCGCTGGGGAAGAGGCCGGTGGTGCCGTTGCCGCCAACGACACGGCCCTTCCACCAGTCTTCCTTTACCTTTTCGAGGACCTCGAGCTTTGCGCCCGCGTCGAAGGTCAGGTCGCCGGCCTCGGTGCCGTTGAAGGCCCACTGGGCCTCGGCGAGCGAGAGCACGAGGGGCGTGGGGGTGTAGGAGGGGGGGGCAGAGGGCGCGACGGGGAGGAGCTGCTGCTGCTGGGGCTGCGGGGGCGGGGAGAAGGTTGGGTAGGAGACGGCGGGCGTTGTGGACTTTGGAGCGGGGCCTGCGGCGGGGGTGGGGGGGCAGCGGGTTGTGGACTCTGCGGGGAGGAGGGAGAGCATCTGGGAGAGGGCGCTGGGGGAGATGATTGCGGTGTCTGCAAGGAATTCGAGCTCCTAGCGGAGGGTTAGCTGGAGTCACAGGGGCAGTCCGTAGTCCACAGTCCAGGGGGGAGAACGCACAGCTCGGATTGTCCTGATGGAGCGGTTTGCGAGAGCTGTTGCTGTGGCGGCAGACATTGCGTGTGTGGTGGATGTGTGTGGGGGGGAGTTAGTGGGTGTGGACAGGTGTGCAGTGCAGTGCAGATGGCAAGAGAGGAGCGATGGACAGGACGGGTGGAGAGAGGAGAGGAGAGAGGAGAGAGGAGAGACTTGAGGAGGAGAGACGAGAGACTTGAGGAGGAGAGACGAGAGACGAGAGAGGAAGAGAAGGAGAGGGCGACAAGACAGCTGTCTGCCCCAGGTACACGGGGTACCGACACGGGTACACGGGGTACCGACACGGGTACACGGGGTACCGACACGGGTACACGGGGTACCGACACGGGTACACGGGGTACCGACACGGGTACACGGGGTACCGACACGGGTACACGGGGTACCGACACGGGTATGCACACTACGCCCTCAGCCACACACCCACACACCCACACAGCCACACTCTCCTCATCCGAGTTCCGTGCTGGAACAGAGCCCCGTTCCCACAGCTACGCCCCCGCACTGCACACCCCAGCACACACCCGGTAATGATCGGTATCTCGCCATGACGTAAGGACGGGTGCCGATATCAAAGAGCGAGTTCTCTCGCACCGCAACACCCACACCTGCACCCACACACACACACCACACACACCCGCCCGCACGCAGCAATGCTCTCACGAACGCTCCTCCGCGCCCGCCTCTCCCGCCCCCCCCGCCTCCCCCTCCTCCGCACCCTCACCTCCCGCCACGACCCCTCCACCACCGCCCAGCCCGGCAGCACCCCGCCGCACTCGCAGCCCTCCGACACCGGGTACGCGCCGCCCGAGCACCACCACTCCAAGCCGCCGGCCCCCCCGTCCGGCGCCGCCCCCGCAGCCGCCATCCCCCACGTCGCCGGCGCCACCACCACAAACACGCCGCCAGAGCTCGTCGACGCCGCCGAGCCCCCAGCACCCACGCTGCCCAGCGAGCGCGGCCCAGGCCTCGCCGGCATCTTTGGCGGCGCAAAGGAGCTCGCCGTCGGCGAGATGGCAGAGGCAAAGTTCCGCGTCGAGCCGCTGCGGCGCACAGGCGAGGACCCGGCAACGCTGCGTGCGAGACTGCTATGTCAGTGCCCCCCCCCTTCCCCCCCCTTCCCCCCTCCACTCCCACTCCCACCACTAACACCCCCCCGCAGACCAATCCCGCAAGCGCGGCATCCTCGAGACCGACCTCCTCCTGTCCACATTTGCCGACGCCCACCTCCCCACCATGACCCCCGCCCAGCTGCGCCAGTACGACCGCTTCCTCGACGAAAACGACTGGGACATCTACTACTGGACCACGCAGACGCCGCCGCCCACCTCGGCCGAGTACGCCGAGGGCGGGCCCGCCGCGCTCGCCACCCCCGCCGCCGCCGGCCACGCCCCCACACGACCAGACGCGGCTGCCACATCGCCGCGGGGCAAGCGCGCCGACGAGGCTGCTGCCGCTGCCGCCATACAGCGCGCAGAGGCAGAGAGCCAGGAGGCGAGCGGCCAGGCAGCCCCGCAGTCAGAGAGCCAGATGCAGGGCGCGGGCGCGGGCACGGGCACGGGCACGCTGGGGTTTGGCCACGGCCCTGTGGGTGAGTGGGCGCAGACGGTGGGGCGGGTGCGGGAGCCGTACCGCCCGCCGCCGAGCAGGTGGCGGGACAGCGAGATACTGCGCATGCTGAGGGCGCATGTTGACGCGAGCAAGGGCGGAGTCATGGGCGGGAGGCCAAAGGGGCTGGGCATGATGCCGGATGTGAGGCAGTTTTAGTGCTGGCTGGGGGGGGGGGAGTGTGTATATAGAAAAAATGCCTTCTTTTTGTCATTGCTTTTTTCAAATTCATAGAGTGCAGTCATGTGCCATCACTCGAGCCTTGGCGCGATTCACAAACACCGTCTCGCCGTCAGTCGACGGTGCAACGCCTCTGCTCTGGTGGGATGCGAATCGGCTTGTCTGGGGTTCTCTGGGTATCACGGCGAGATGGTGTTTCCTTGACGCCCGCTAGCTTTGGGGAACCTGCTCTACAATAATAGACCCTTTTCGCAGATAGAGCTGGCCCTCAATTCTACTTGCATGATTGCTTGATGGGAGCATCGGCGCCAACCAGGCTACCTGAATCTGGAGCTAGAGTCTGTTGTGCAAAGGGCCTAATATCTGTTTATTCCCAGCATGAATTTACAAATCCGTACCCGTACACCAGTCCAAGCCCACCCATTTGACTCCAAACCCACCCAACGCCCGAAGATCTTGCCCATACTTCTTTTTCTTTCAGAGCCCATCTTCATTTGCAGAGCTCTCAGCGATCGATCTCCTTGCCACTTGAGTGTGCGGCCCTGATGGTCTTGCACGCGGAGGTGCAGAAGCGCCTAGCTGATCGAGTTTCTGTATTCATGTCAGCCCACTACGCTCCCGGCTTGAAAGGCATTTCTGGTGGCTGTACCTGGTCAATCCTCAGCTGGACATCGTGGCTGCATCGATTCCACCTCCTGAAGCTTTCTTGGACCACTGAAGCAAGTCTATCGCTAGGCGGGAACCTGTTCACAGCATACATCAGCGACCGTCCGTGCCACCAGAAGTAGACGTTAACCAAGACGCACGTCCGCTCAACTAGGACCTGTCCAAGCCCGAGAGCAATCCTCCATCCCGCCACCGATTTTCTGATACCTAGGCCCTGAAGATGGTTATGACTAGTCTCCCAATCCCCTGCAAATTCTTCCGACCACAGGTACGACAGATATTCGAGGTCGCAGTAGTCGGATTCTTTGTTTTTCGTGTTCCAATAACTCAAAGCAGCGCTCACAATCTGGCGGCTTGAAAGATTGGGGGCAGGAATGGTATCCTCTTCTGGCCTGGTAGCCATGCCAGGAAGAGCCAAAGCGCCGTCGAGATTTCCCGTCATCCAGCAAAAGCGAGTGAGATATTGACCATCAGAGCTGCCGTCAAAGTCTTCAAATTCCTTCTGCTGGATGTCTCTTTCAGCTGGGTTGAAGGTCTGTGATTGGGGCGAGGATGCTTCAGGCGAGTCGCCAAATGGATATTTCTCATGCTTCTAGCCTATGGGTTAATAAATGCAGGCAAACTCTTGGGGGAACAAGTAGGTCTTACCAAAAGATGCAGCTTCCATACTTCTTCGGTCAGGCCATTCCATACGTCATATGCTGCACCAACCAGCCAAAGGGTATCTTGATGAGGCGGGTATCTATATGATCTAGTCAACGAGGGATTCGGCTCCTTCGTGTTGGTGAGAGTAGACATACTCTCCTTTCTTCCACAACACTTCCAAAGTCTCTACTACTTGAACCACAGCCTCTACCTTCCGCTCTCTAAGGGTGGTCTCCAGGCTTTCCAGCTCACTCTTCGAGAGACCACTCCAATGGGGTTCTTGAAACCCGTCACAAAATAACAGATCAAGATCTGGGTAATTCCCCGCGCCTGTATGAATCCAGTAGGCCAGGGTATGTCGGACACTGTATTCTGTATTGAAGGTGAAAGATGTATAAATCTTCGCTTGTTCGGGCTTATCAAAGGATGCTGGGCTGTAGCTGTAAGTGATGAGGGTGACGTTCACTGGCCCTGAATGACAAACCATGGTGCGAGGCTTTGCTGAAGGTGAGGATATATTGAGACAGAGGTATTTCCCTTGGTGATTTCAATACGGAACTGAATGACATGAAATCACTGAGAAGTATATGAGGGACAATGGAAGGGTTTCTCCAAGTCACAAGCTTATCGCCTGTCATTCCTATATGTGGCATCACACCTCCATGCTCCCGCAACAAACTGAAGCCACGTCTGCCTGCTGTATACAAAAAAACAAACTTGTTTATCCTTTTTTGTTTGTTTGTTTAACTCAAAATTTGTTTATCTCCCATATATATATCTCCAGCCCTTCCTCTCCACTCCTTGTAGACCTACGCGTAGCTAGTTCAACAATTTCGAGTCTCTGGTCACAAAATCAGCCTCTTTCCTACAGCTGTACCGGTACCTCTATAAGTCCACTTACCGCAGCTCGTAAAGCATTCCTCAATATTCGTGCCATTCTCGAGGCAGTCAGGGAGACAGAAGTTGTAGGCCAGGTCGTCTTTGCAGCGTGGAGGTGGGATATACGACTTCTCGTCCAGTGCTTGGGCAGCCATAGCAAGGATAAAGCTTGTGAAGATAATGAGTAGTTTCATTGTGTTTCTGTTGGATGCTGGGGAATCTTGTTGAAGCCGGTGCCAGACTTTATTTACATTTTTGTAAGAGGCTGGAATCAATCCAGGAGTTGCATTCCTCGAATTTTCATAACATCATCCCTTTCTTCTCCCTGTGCGCCGTATATATTCAGTCCCGATCGACCACGGAGAATTCTCAGTCTTGGAGTTTTCAAATGACAACGACACCTCTTTCAATCTTCTATACCCTATTGTGCATGCCGCCGGAGTGACTTTCTGGCTTACTCAAGCACATAGCCGTAGCTTCTAGCCTTCCGTATAACGAAAACCAAACCAAACTAGGGGGGGGGGGGCACTTGCATTATATCAATGCGAGGGGCGCACCCACACAGTTGACACAGAAGTTGTTCTGTGCCTTGCCTTGTGACATGCGGTTATGTGCTGCAAAAAGAGGTCACCGAGTCTTTCGACGTCACACACTGCTGCTTCGTACTCATAGGGTACGTGATCGACCACGGAATCCCGTAGATAGCTGTTTGAGCGGTCTCGGGACTCGTGGGACAGGTGATAAAACACTTCCTCTGAGCCCAGCCCATGTTCAAGAGACGATTAGGGTCTTGTGATTTATGATTGTATCCTTCCCAGGGCTAATAAACCCCAAAACGATGTTGGGTGTATGTTACCACTCGGTGTCTCCTAGGTTTGCCTGCACACACACATGGAACCTGTACGTCGTAATCGAGTATATATATCTTTAGATAAACGCCGCAGAAGATTTTTGGACAGGGGCAATGGCCTATAACCTACCCCATGCTTATGGGACATATTAGCTTCAACACCGACCACGTATATAGAATTCTCAGACCCATGGGTGTTAATTACAGCACTCATATGTATGTCGACATCGCTAGAGTTACTCGACCAACTTGCTGACGGTATGGAGGCAGTTGTAGGGTGGGGGAGTATTCTACGAAATGATAAACGGATGGGACATAGAGAGGGCTAGAGCCTCGTCGTAACTAGAACTTGACAAGTTTTTGAAACTAATGGGGTTGAAAATTGTAAAGTCTAGAGAAAGAAGCCGTAGAACTAGTGGCTTAATGAGATCCTTAGCGGTGGGCGATATCTTCCGATCCGTAAAAATTTCCGCTACAGCTACCAAAGTCTAGTAGATTCATAAAGTTCTTTTTATAATCCGACCTACTTAAGTGAGTATGATGGCCGTACTTGGGTAGCTCTGCTTGTGTGTATATATATATGTCTTACTGTATGTAGTTCGGCGTCTCGTATGACCGGTAATTAAAACTTTAAACTATACTTGTATCTTGCTACACCTAAAATCCTTCTGTGTGTTAAAACTGCTGAGAAGTCATTCTACGGACTTTATAAATGTTGTAGTGGATACCTCGTCATGAGGTATCACTCGTTCACTTTCAAACCTGAGGTTAACGTTTTCTTGTCCATCACGAACCACAACCAATATCGAAGAGCTGGAGAGGGCTACGTAGGCCAGTAGAGGATTTCAATCGACCCCTCTCGCTGGTTCTTCTCGGTGATACTCCCCAGTCTTTTCAATTTTCATCAAATCCTCCTTCGTGCCTATCACCCCCACCCTCTTGGCGTTCCGCAATCTCGTTGATATCCCCTTCAGCAATGTCTCCTCCAAATGGTAACTCCAATCTTCCCGCCACCGGCATCCTTAAGTCTCTCTCTCGGGAACGCCCCTGTGCCCGCTGCAAAACGATCTTGCATCAACAGAAGATGCCCACCCAGGACACCACCGACCCCGCAAAGATGGTCCCCATCAATCGTGCTCTCTATGTAACTCGTTACACGTTCGAACAGATTCTCGACTTTGGCAGGTTCCGCTACCATTGCTTTCTTCACTATAACAAGAGCTACAAATACTGTGCCGAGAACGTCTGTCTCCGCGCCTTTTACGATGCTCTCCTGGCCAAAAGTGAGCTACGCCAACGTCTCTCCGCAAATTCGTGTGTAAATCTTTTCATGCCTACAATCCGCAAGGATTATGCGGCGAGAATGCTCATGGGACCGTGCTCGGATGAGTACGATGACTTGTACACTGGTGCACGTGGGCCCCCGATCAAGCTCCAGGTCGCCACGACTCCGAGACAGCTAATCGGACTGGAGGTCACTATCCATAATTCCCCAAGGGTCTACCCGGCCGTCGGTGTCAGCAATGCGATTAGGAACACTCATCCGAGGGTTCTCACATTTGAGCGTGAGGAAGTTGAGCTTCAGAAAGAGCTGGAGAGGGGGCTGTTTACGGCTGTGGTTGCAGGTAGGCGCTGTTGGGTCAAGACAGCGCGCTTTTATCTCAATTCGGATTCGTTTCGGCGTGAGGTAGATGCAACTACGAGGGTCCCGAATCAGCCCACAATTCAACAACTCGTAGGGTTCGTGGTTGTCGACCGAATTGGCGCGAATAAGGAGGGCGGGGAGATGATTGATGGAATTGTCTTAAGAGCCAGTAAAGGTAAAATCAGGCAATTGAGCAGCATTCCCTCCTGCACCGAGGAAGAAGGATGGAAATGGAAGTGCCAGATTGGTGGAGCGGTCCAGTTGTTGCATAAGGCGGATATAATCTGGGGAAGGGCAATTCCGGATAACATCATGATTGACCGTGATGGAAATGTGCTCCTTATCGACTTCGCAGGTTGTCTCGATGGGGGCACGGTAAAGCATGATATGGATGGATTGTACGCGATATTCGGCTTCGTTGATGGCATCATCAACAAGCCAGTTGACAACGACACTGACGGATACTCGAGCGAGGATGAGGACGAGGATGAGGACGAGCTTGATGGGAGAAGCGACGAAGGGAACGAGTATGGGGATGGTAAAAGGTCTTGGGAGAGGGGCGATAATGAAAACAAACTCGAGGTTCAGGGTGGTATGGATGAGGATGAGGATGAGGATGATAGCTATGCCTATTGGTAGTTTTCCAGAGCACTGTCTTAACTTGTTGTCATGGTTTCGGGTGCTTGCAATTAGTTAAGATTTCCCTGTACCACGATTTTCTACTGTGCCTAGTTCTCTGGAAACATATATAACCACATGTGCATACACGTTAAAATAATATAATGCTACTTTTTGCAAAATTAAAATAAAAAAACGAAATGGAGTTTCCATGCCATATACACATCTTCTAAGGTTCTCGGGTCCATGTGCTCCAACTCATTACTCGCGAGTCATTGCCTGGATTACTAGAGCAAATTGGATAAACCCACGGTTCAAATCCCCCAATCCAAATCTTACACAATTATCATTACCCTCGGCCACCAATCATAGCAACATGTGGTTGCCCCACTACCCAAACGCCCCCACTCCGACCACTTTAAGGCATCCCGGCCACAAGGCCCGAAACTTAAAGGCTGCGCAGACAAGGCAAGCTACACGCTTGCGCAATCCTGTAATCATCATGGCACCTATGTGGCGAAACGAAAGTCTTTCTTATCCCTTAGGCTATCGCGAAAATGTTGACCCCCCAAGAAAAAAGCAAATTTGGTGTGGCTTTACCGTTATCTTCCTTATCAAATCTTAGATCTCTAATTAATTCCTTTGCTATAGGGGGGTCAGCATCGACAGCTTAAGGGATAAGAGTTCAAGATCTGGATAGTGTGTTACGTGCGCAGTATATACCCCCTGCGTCGAGTAGGGAGTAACCATGCAGGCATTCGGGCAGGTAGAGTAGGTACTTTATGTGTAAGGTACATGTGTTTAGAGTGATATGGTGGACTAAATATCCCTTCGCGTTTCAGATACTCACTCTACCACCTCCTTTTGGATAAGGTGGATTGAGGATCGGGCATGATCACATCAGGGTAAGCGTAGCACAATCTTGTTAGCCTCCCGTCGCCTGGGATCCGGAAGAAACTATTTCTAGAAGCCTATAATTGGTTTCTAGGGTCTCCCAGGAGCAAGGGGGGGGGGCTGACGATAAAGTACGATTAAGAGATATAGTAGAGTAACACATATCGGAGGTTTCTTTGAGATGTGGAGCATTTATCAAAACCGCATCGACCAAAGCATGCATTGTTTCAGCCAGACCCTAACCATATGTATGTATCTGTGCACTTTTCCTCGATATGGATCGCGAGCAGTATCATCAAAGCCAAGCATCGGAGTTCGGAAACTCACTATCCGAGGCTTGTGGGTTGGTATTCGGGACGGTAACTCCAGATGCTTTCGGTAGCAGATAGAGATATCAATGTCGAGTACGTACTGTGCTGTTGGTTTCCGTGGTAGTGCTAGAGTAGCCTGTAGGCTTGTAGAGTGGGTCGAGTAAGTGCCAACTGGCCAACCAGTCAGTCTGCGTGACACTCCCACGAGGGCAAAGTGTAAAATCGAGTGAGACAGTGTGATTGTATTCGTCAAAGGAAAAACACTCAACCAATGGGTTCCGTACACCACCCGGCCATCCGGACGCCGGAAGGCCAACTGAGAAAAATCCACAAGCCACTAAAGACCCGAGAACTTGTGGAGAGGGTGAATGGCACGTTTTTTAAATTAAACTTCTTGGTACACATACATACACTCATAGAGTACTCTACTCCACATACATACATGTATCATAATTCTGTGACACTACATGTATGTATGTAGGTACAAACCTTCCATTCCAGAATACCGGATCCTAGAGTGCCAGTTGCTGCGGTACATGTAATCTTCCACGAATCTGGGCCCTGCACGTCCCACACGAAGAAAATAAAATAGGTAGAGTAGAGAGCACGGAAAACCCAAATTAAGGAGGAACCCTAACCCTTAATACTCTACAAGGTTAGCTGGAACCGATCACACCGCAACTTGCAAGCGGTCCAAACTCAAACTCGTACTCTTCGATTTAACGTATCTACATGTAGAGTATGTATGTACCTACCCAGTATACATGTAGGTAATAGAATTGTCCCAGCCTATGTATGTATGTATGTAGTATGTAAGAGGGACGGTTGTGGTTCGCCTCTAAGAGTTTCCATTGGTGCCACAGCTCCGCCCACCTGTCTCAGCAATAAACAAATTTAAACTTGGGGCAAGGCGGGAAATAACGTTTATTCTCCCGGTTTTCGCTCCCAATTCTACTCTGTATAGGGACTCTCTCTAGATAGATAGGAATTAGGAGTCTTCAGCCTTGGGGAAGGAGATTGTAACTATTTTTATCCGGTCGGCCATACTTACTCTAGGGCCCAGCCAGGCTAAGCCTTGAGGATTGGAGAAATCGGTTGGGGTTTCTGATTAGGAATCGGTTGGGATCTTGGGGGGATGGAGCGTGTCGCGTCCCAATGTGATGTTACGCGTCGCCTAGGGGCTAAACCAGACTAGAATCTGGCAGGGTTAGGGGAAATTTAGCTCCTGAGGATGTGTGCCGTTACTTACCACATGTATGTAGGTACATGTATTTACTGATTAAGATTACATGTAGTAATAATAATAATAAATTTCATAGCTATCATACATGTAGTCCATTGGATGGTTTTCTGCCTGCGAGGCTGAATAGGTACTAGCAATGCTACATACGTTACATCTTATAGGTTGTACACGGTACACCTACTACTACACCTTTGGTATTCGGACCAGGGCTACCAATTACTCTCGTTTTCATGTCTACTCGAATTTCGGGAAATGATTGGCACGGGATGGCGGCCGAAGATTGCGCTGATCACTTCTCACAGCTCATGGAAAAGTGTTTGATTGACAAGGCTATGTGAATAAACAAAACACCAGAGATTCTGAACAGAGAAGCACACGAACGTAGACCGCGTGTATAGTTTTTTTAGGAACATACATATGTGGGAGCTTCCATGGTAATTTCTATTCTTAACCGGCGAGCAGATGCGACCCAAATACTGCGACCGGCTAGATAAGGTACCAATTCAATACAGATAAGGTTCTTTAGATAACCGAGATCTTTTTTTCGGCGGTGCCAATCAAAGATCGGCAGGGCCCACTTGTCGTACAGCGCCAGTCCCAGAGAGGAAAGTGAGGCGAAGCAGCCTTTCTCGGAACTCTACCATTTGGCTCAGCCAGGCTGCATTCGGTGATATCACTAGAGTAGCCTTCCCGTGTGTGTGTGTGTATGCGTGTGTGTGTGCGAGAGTAGAGTATGTATGTGTGTGCCCAGTTGTGTGCCTGCCAACCTGCCTACTTGCCCGCCGTCCAGTAGCTGGCTGGTGAAAAGGGGGAGGGATGTGGGATGGTTTAAATTTTTTTCCGGGTGCAGCAGTAAAAAGTAGGATTTGGGAGGGGGGGTGAAGACACGGAGAGTGGGTAGGAGGGCCGGGAGATGAGGCTCAATCGAACTGAACTAGATCAGGTTATTAGTGTATGTGGAGAAAAGAGACAGCTGGGGAAAGGATTGGATACATGTATGTAGGTACTGCGGGATGGGTTTATTGTCTGGAAGGAACAGGGTAAAACGTGGGGATTTTGAACGGTTTTTGTTTCCAGAGAACAAGTTGGAAAAGAATGATATCCATAACGTACAAGATTATCGTTCCTAACCACGCAATTACATGTAGCTTTGTTGAACTTGATTCACTTTTCGGAAATCGAGGTCCTACCGTCACATTTCTGAAGTAAGCAGCAGTAGCAGCAGCAGCAACTGTTAGCAACAGGTGATGGGTTATCTACATTATGTAGGTACTCTAGAGCAGGTAGTATCCAGAGTAGAGAACTAGAGTCCATGTAGCTACATGTATGTAGAGTAGGTAGGTACACAGCAGCCAGACAGAAGCAGACGGGAGAGACACGTCACCCCAGCCACAGTCCTCCCATCCCCCATCCCCCATCCCCCCCCCCCCAACCGGACTCTTATTTCCCCCCTTCCATTGGAGTGTGCGTGCGTGCGTGTTTGTGTGTGTCTGTCTGGTCTTGGTCTCCTTGGTACTACCTACTCTGTCTTATGTCTGTGCTTGTAGTTGAAGTACATAGATAGTCGTTGGGCCCTCCCTCCAGATTCCTCCATTTCCATTACCTTACCTTACCTTACACATCCCATCCCATTCGAATCTCATCCAATTGAGATTGCCCGTCATCACCTACAATGGTGCTAAACCCTCGCTCGCTCGCTCGCTCGACAGAGTCCACTCTGCGTGGTTCTCTCACATCTCAGTCTTTTGTTGACCACGAAACCTCTGCTCCTATCTCTACATCTGCATCCCACAAGAAGTCTGCCACAAAACACACCTCTGCTTTCAGCGAGAAGAAAACGCTTAACCGCCGAAAAGTGCGTGACGGTTCCCCCGAGAATCACGTCAATCCTTCCTGGGGCCGGTTCAATGGTGATTCTTGGTTGAGCGTATTGGGTTGCGGCGCCATCATGGTATTCTGCCCCATATTGGCGATTCTATTCTCCGTTGCCCTTACCCATTTCAATGGGAGCATCACAAACACGTTGTGGGCATATGCTACAAACAACCCCCTAGAGCTTGTTACGCTCTATGCGCCTCGACCAACGATGAAGGCAACATTGGGATACGCTGCTTGGCTCATCTTCCAGGCCGTTCTCTACCGATGGCTTCCGAGCAATATCGGTTATGGTCAGCGCACTCCAGCTGGACACCTTCTTCCTTACAAGGTCAATGGCTTGCAGGCATGGGCTCTTACCCATATTCTTGCCGTGGTTGCGGTTTACTACGGTTACCTTGACCCGGCATACATCGCAAAGAACTGGGATGGTTTGATGGTGGTTTTCAACGTTTACGGATTCTTCTTGGCTGGGATTTCATACGCAAAGGCGCATTTGGCTCCTACACATTCCGACGACCGGAAGTTCAGTGGTAAGTGGCAATTCGGTCCTAAATGTGACTGCGGCGTGAATTATTCGATCTGACTTTGGATTTGCAGGATCGAGGATCTATGATTTCTATATGGGAATTGAGCTGAATCCAAGATTTGGGCAATGGTGGGACTTTAAGCTTTTCCACAACGGGAGACCGGGAATTGTTGCCTGGACTTTGATGTAAGTTGAAGATGATGATTTTCCGTGGGTTTACTACCGAGAGGATCACTAACACAATTTGTAGTGACTTGTCCTACGCTGCTTGGCAATACGAGAGGATCGGTTACATCACAAACTCCATGATTATCGTAAACATCTTGCATGCCTTTTATGTCGTAGACTTCTTTATCAACGAAGACTGGTTAGTGCTTTTTATTAGGCTGATTGCCACTAGCGCTAATATTTTACCAACTATAGGTATCTCCGCACCATTGATATCTGCCACGATCACTATGGGTTCTATCTTGCCTGGGGATCAATGGTTTGGTTGCCAACTGTTTACACCCTGCAAGCGCAATACCTTGCTCGCTACCCCGTTGATCTACCCACGCCTGTTGCAGTCGCTCTCCTTACGATTGGTGTGTCTGGGTACATCATCTTCCGCTCTGTCAACCACCAAAAGGATATCGTCAGACGTACCGGAGGAGAATGTTTGATTTGGGGAAAGAAGGCAGAAGTGATCAAGGCAAGCTACAAGACCGAGGACGGAAAGGATCACGAATCGTTACTTCTTTGCTCTGGTTGGTTCTATCCCCCCTATTTTTTTATAAATAATGAACTGACCAATCACAACTAGGCTGGTGGGGATTCGTCCGTCACGCAAACTACCTCGGAGATCTCATTCTCTCATACAGTGTCTGCGCCGTCTGTGGAGTTGACAACCTTCTACCCTGGACATATGCGATATTTATGACCATTCTCCTGGTTCAAAGATGCGGGAGAGATGACGCGAGGTGTACAGGGAAATATGGCCCGGACTGGAAAAAGTACTGCAGCATTGTCAAGTACAGAATTATTCCTGGCATCTACTAGAAGCAAAAAGATACCCGGTAAACAAAAATAGACTTATTGGACGGAGTGTGGAGCAAACTGGAAATACATGCTTTTTTTTATTATTATCTTGTTCCGAATAAATTCAGGTGAGGATATGATTGGTGGGATTACAAGCTACCATTATAGGAAGAACAGCGGGGTTTCTGGCCGTTTTCCCGCCTACATACATTTTATTATTCACGTTTTTTTCCTTTAATATTTTTCTGTCTGTTTGGCTAGGGTGGGGGGATTAGGCGTGGCTTGTTGGCTGATAAAAAGTGACTGATGGGATGAGACCCAAACTTATTCGTTTTCAATCTTCTCCTGGTTCGATCTCCGTGACTTCATTACATTTGGGTATCCCCAAGTTTCTTGGGTAATGCATCATCCCAGTGAATCCGCATATGGGCCACCCATGCTTCCCACCAGAGCTCAGGTTCAAGTACTTACTCGAGCTCAGATTGGTTACCTCTCCACAATCTGCATCCTGTTTCAGATTGAGTCATTTTTAACTTGGGATGCCAGTTCTCAGACCGGCAGTTGATTAGTTATCTACTAGAGTAGATGGCTAGCTTAGGGACGTGCGTTTCAAAGCTTAGTTATGTTGGTCTATGCTTCTCGCGTGACCTGTCCCGGTGGGTTGGAATAGGGTGCTTCTATTACCGCATCATCTCGACTCTGGGTTAACACACTGCACGCACGACATGCGGGGTACAGATGTGAGTTTGTTTTTCGAAAAAAGGAATTCTTTTAGGTAGGTTAGGCGATACCGCGGGGGGGGGGTGAGGGAAAGGAAGTATAGGTGCTTGTAAGGTCTTGGGGGTGGGGTTACGTGTAGGGCGTGCTTTGATGCGGTTTTGATCATTGCCGGTCTAACTAAGCAGGTGGTGTTGAGGATAGATTAGCGATATACCTAGCACCCGAATTTCCGCGGAGAAGTTTTTATGAGACTGCATCTACAAGTACATGTAGGTGCTCTGTACTAACAATAGCAGGGCGAAGCTTGTATTATTCCCCTACAGTCCCGGCCTCCGTTGTTGATGTGATGTGCTAGGCCCAGCATGTAGCCTAATCGAAGAATAGTGCCATACGAAGTTGTGTGGGAGAGCAGTGATCTCTCATGAAATCGGGCTGAAATCGATCTTCCTCTATGATGACGAGTATGTACGCGTGGAGGTAAATGTAGATGGAGGCGAAGCTCTGTACACGTACATACATGTACGTAAATGTACCAATCTACCACCGTACGTTGTAAGGGAGGGAGGGCTATGTGAACTCTCTATCCTATGTGTATCTATCTTACATGTAATACCTTCAATCATTTCCTTTCCTTTTATTTTATTTTTCAATACGGTTGCTAGGTACATAGAAGAACCTGGGAAATTTTCTTCGCCTTGATAAACCTGCCTTGAACGCAAGCCTCGCCGCTTCCATGATATAAGCTGAGTCCACATTCCCATAGATGATAAAGGTTGCCATAGCCTGTTTCGTGTCGAGAGCCCCCTCCATTGTGCCTTAAATACCTACCACGCACGAGTGACGCCCCATGATTCCTTGCGTGTTGAATGGCGACCCACCTGACAAGCTTTCTGCCCCACGGCTAAAATAATCCCTGCTGGTCTGGCAGATGCTCTTCGCCATCTGCGTGCTTACCGTCCGGTCCCCAGAAGCCACATAACCGGCCTTGCAGATAGGCAGATAATATACCCGCAGCCGCAGCCACAGCCGTAACCGATTTCTTTTTTCCTATAGAGTACACATACATGTACCTACATACATACATGTATGCACAGGTTTAGATGGGCGTGATGCATACATGTAGATACATACATGTACATCTAGTAGAACGACCTCACCGACCCGTGACAACATTAACCTTCACAGTCCGACCTGTACGAGATACATGTACCTCAAATTATAAAGTTCTCAGACAATCACGCAACCGTAGTGGTTCACCCTGCCAGGGCTAATTGTCTGTCGAATCGATGTAAGAGTTCTGGAGTGTGGGCCACCAGTAGCAAGTTCGCGCACCGGGTCTGCTGGTCTGAGGAGTAATGGGACCCGTCTATTTGTGAGCACAAAGGGTGTCCATACTAAAGTTTTGTGTTTTTCTTGGTGCGTTTAAGCCTATCTATACCCGTTTTGGATCGCTGGCTACTGCTACAACCTAGAAACAAGTGGTCAATATGCCGTCCTACTAGCGAGAAAACGAGAATGGTTCCGATTTTTTCTTTTTCTTTTCACAATTGCTGAGCTCCAAGTTCCTTGCATTCAGATTCAACAGTCAGTATTTAACATCCAATAGTCAATATTGAATAGTTGTGGTTCAACTGATTAAACACTTCAATCATGATATTCGGATACTCGGTTCGTGAGGGTCAAGGTAGTCACGGTTCGTTACGAGCTACATATGTATGAGTTACTGCATATCAGTGTTTCCCGATTTTTGTTTTTCAAAGATAGAGCTTGAAAGAGCGCAGTGCATCAGTTATGCAGGGGTGCCGGGTCCGGAAGAATCGAACCATAGCAATATATGTATGCCCGCCCATGTAAGAAAAAAAGGGAAATCTCCTTTGGCCCGCAATACTTCGCTACTGCTTCTACCACTGTATTGCAACTATTGATCGCCAGGAGAGAAGGGAAAAAGAAAGAAAAAAAAGTGAAGGGCGCAAAATGACACAATTGAACGAAAAACCAAAGGCCGATCGCGAGGAATCGGCACCGCTTCATGTACTGATCATTGGTGCCGGGGTGGTCGGCACCACCCTCGCTCAAGCTCTTCGCAAGGTACGCGTCTCTCCTAACTCCCCGCCAGTCTATTACTGATAGGCTGCTAGTATGGTATTCCATTCACAGTGTTCGAGCGCGACGTTTCTGCCACTTCCAGAGGTCAAGGCTGGGGAATCACAATCCACTGGGCGCTTCCAAGCCTGGACATATGCCTCCCCACACATATCCGCGAGAAGCTCTCCGATATTCAGGTTGATCCCGAACAGGGGAAGGTGGATCGGGGCAACTTTTTATTTATAAACTTACAGACAGGGGCAGTGGTAAATAAGGTGCCACCGAATAAAAGGTTGAGGATCAAGAGGGAGGGATTGAGAAAGTTGCTGTCTGAGGATATTCCTGTTCAGGTTTGTAGAATCTCTATGCTCTTGAAGTCAGCAGCTGATACGCACTAGTGGAACAAGAAGCTTGTAAATTTTGAAACCACGGACAATGGTGTGACAGCATTCTTTGAGGATGGGACTACAGCATCAGGGAGCATTATCATTGGCGCTGAAGGGGCGAGGTCTAGAACTCGTGAAATCGTCTGTCCAGATATGCATCCGCTGCAGCTTCTCCCAATTCGGAGCAGTGGGCTCGCAGTTCAATTCACGCCTGAACAGGCCGCTCCACTCCGAGCCTATGACCCACTACTATTCCAGGGAATGCATCCAGTTACCGAGGCATTTCTCTGGTTCTCCAGTGAGTTTGTTCCCCGCGTTTACTCGGGATGCCGCTGACATCATCGGCCAGCTATCGATACACCGCAAACCAATGCAACAGGCGGAAATTACTACACCATACAATTCATCATCTCCTGGCGCCCTGCACCCGGAGAGGAAGTACCAACAAGCTCAGTAGAGAGACTCAAGAAAATGAAGCAGCAAGCGGCTGAGTTCGCAGAGCCGTTTAGAAGCGCTATAATGGCCGTTCCTGAGGGGACGGAAGTGATTGATGTTAGACTGGCAGATTGGCCATGTCTAGAATGGGATAATAGGCGTGGAAGAGCAACGCTAGTGGGAGATGCCGCGCATGCTATGACTATGTGTAAGTGATCCCCCTCTGTTCCCCTCACTGGCGCCCACAGCACTGATAGTGGGACTAGATCGTGGGGAGGCTGCGAATCATGGAATTATGGACGCGGCGAATTTGGTGGGTAAGTTGGTAGAGGTTCACGAGGGAAAGGTGGGGCTGAGAGAGGCAGTGGTCGATTATGAGGAAGAAGTTCGGACGAGAACAAGGCCGGCGGTGTTGCTGAGTAGGAGGGCCTGTATAGACGCCCATGATTGGAAAACAGCGATGGGAGGAGAGTCACCATTACTGGCAAGAAGAGCGGTGACATTGAAGAAGGACAACTAGACAAGTTTCAGCGGAACAGATTGGTTCTGCACTTTATGATACTTTCCCAGTGTCAACGAAGTTTTATCCCTATCTCCGGTGTCCCAGGTATATTCTATCAGTGGTCAGCATGCAGTGGCGGGCAATCAGATATTAAATTCAGTATCATACAAAACGAATTGGAGGTAGTGTTTCTAGATAAAGATGTACACATTACCACCAGTGCATATCAATGCCCTCGCTTTTTCAATGGTTGCTTTATTGATTGAAGGACCTAGACCTTTCTCTACTTTCTTGGGTTGAGCCTTGGCAAAAATATCTTTCTCAAATCCTCAACCTGTTACTCCAGAAAGGACAAATTGCGCTGTATTTTGTCAGTGCAAAAAGCCTCTTGTTCACTATCATCAAGAAATGTTGTTCTAAATATAGTACTTGTGACTATGCATCTCAACCCTTATCAACCGAACCACTGCGTGTGCGGAAAAACCCGAACTTGGTTGTGTTGTCTGTGGTTATCGTTTCATTCCTTAATAACGTAGCTAGATTAAGGGTTGTAGATGTTTGTCAAAGAATAGAGCGTATTTAGTAACCGTCAATTCTGACAATTGACACTTCGACACTCTCCATAATGGCATTCACAAGCGTCAATCTGGGTAGGTCGCTTGTCAGACCGTGAAAGATATGTATAGCCCATGCAAAGCATACCACATTTACCATAGTAGTTGTCATCCTGTTCTTGCGGCTTGCGTATTTGATATCCCTATGGAGGGGAAATGTCAATTATTGAGTCAAAAAAATGAGACGGTAAATACATGTACACTCTAGTACCGGCCAGGATATACGCTACTACAGATAGATCTATCCCTTGAACGGATGAAACTCTAGCAAATTCGCGGCCTGGACCGTGCATATTTCTTGGCCAGGCAACCTTCTTACTTTTTGTGTATGGTAATTACAGCCGGTCGAAAATTAGTACGAGTTACTAAATAGGGCTAGTATCAGCTGAAAGAGGAAAGCTGCGAATTGGAGAGTTTTACCTGTCTAAGGGATAGCCTCGAAGCGATAAATTGATCATAGATTATCACTCGCTTATTTGTTCAGTGTATTGGTGCGAAGTAGTGATATGTGATCGGTTTTTTCCTTGAGGTTAAGGAGGGATAGGTGGCTAGCTGAAGTACTAGATGCGGATTTGCGTGGAGATAAATATGCATGATTGGTTTGATGATTATAAGACATGGACTGCAAGACTAGAGCTAGCTAGATCTCTGCGAACCGCGGTCGGGGGCCAATCCTTTGAGATTGACAAATAATCAGCTCCTAATGGTACCAGCAATAAAGACCGGGGGTCGCGTGGTGTTAGTACAGGCAGTACATTTTTTTACAGCGCTGACAAAGAACATGCATGTACAGCCACTCATCAAAAGTGTTCGTGATCCGGATTAATGTAACATGTCCTGCTCAAGTCAGGAACCAAAGTGCCCATTGAAATGCTCAAAACCTCAACACAGCAACAGTCAAGGGTGGTCAAAATCAATATTAGACATTCATGGTACTTTTATTCTCTGTCACTCACTAGACACATTTATATAAATACATTTGAGTTCCTCAATTTGACTGCAAAATCTGGTAAGCCACATTACGCGCTGACCAACTTTGATGTGAATCTCGAACAATTTTGACGAGTGACTGTATGTAAAGCCCCGCCCACATGTTTTCGTGAAAGATGAAAGTGCCAAATACCTATTATGATAATACAGCCGTAGATAAGTTTTATGAGAAGGTCCTTCATAAAGCATGTTCAACTAGGCTCATTGAGACCGCCTTGATTTATATTATTCATAATCCTCTGTCATTGTCTGGTGGCCAGGGTATTAGGGGGCGCGATCGAGTAATAAAGTCCCATACAAAATCTACACAGGTATTACTTTATTACACCTCAAGAACTAACCTCATTTACAAGTTCGAGGATCTGTAAAAGGTATCTCCCAAGCAAGTGGTAAAATGATATACTTGTGTTCACCATTGGAATTAATTGTGCTGTGGTTCTATGCTGGGAACCTGGTTTGGTGGAAATTGGTCCTTTCACGAAACCTTTGGGTAGGGGGCCTAGTCATTTATTGTTTCTGGTAGGTATGTACATAATGGTCGCGTAAAGTTAATACCATGGCGTACCTATGCCCCAAACCATATTATATACATGCATACATATATGGTAGCGCAGCTAAATGTACGGTATATTTTTATACGGGTCACATTAACCTGGTGTTGATGTCAATGATAAGCAGGCCGGCTTCTTGGCAGCAACGCGGGCTGCAAACGCTCGGACCATCGAAACAAACAAGCTTCCCTCATGCTCGCCATCGCCTCACTCCAAGCTCACCAAAACCACCCACAACCTCACGCAATTCACTCTACAAACAATAGTGATAGCTAGTGATGGCGCCCACTGATTCCCAAATAGCCGAATCAGATGACCTTAAAGCCAAAGGGAACGCAGCTTTCGGCAAACAGTACATCACCCAACCAGCCCCACTACTCAACCTTCGCTAACCATCCGGCACAAATAGAGAGTTCACGGCAGCCCATAGCTTCTATACAAATGCTATCGCACTCACCCCCGCCTCGCCAACGCTCTATTCGAACCGTGCTGCAGCACTCCTCTCAATGAATAAGTTAAGCCTGGCCTTAAACGACGCAAACATGGCCATTAAGCTGAACCCAAAGTGGGCAAAAGCATACCGTCGTAGAGCAAGTGTCTTGGACGCAATGAAGAGGTGGGGCGAGGCAAAAGAGACTTATAAGAAAGCTCTTGAGGTTGGCTTAGAGGAGGCAAAGGGACCACAGGAGATGGAGGCGGTCGAGGGGGAGATATTAAAGCTTGTTAAAGGCGAGTTCTGGGGCGTGGTTGGAAGCGTAGAGGGTATGAAGTGAAGAGCTGACGGGAATAGCGATTGATCAAAAAATCGCGGATGGACCGCAAGCGCCGGCCCCGCCGAAGTTTGTCATCAAGGAGGAGAACAACGTCGGTCATATAGTCATGAAGGAGTTCGAGCGACGCATTGCAAATGGGGAGCCCGTAGGTCAATGGCCGCCGAATGGATCATGTCTGCGTCGTATCTGGGTTGCGTATGCTACTCCTAACTCTCAAATTCTTCTCTACGTAGCTACTAACATGTTGCAGAGAAATGCAATTCCAGAACGCCCTCAACAGTCTACATCAATTCTATGAAGGGCCTATCCCCGGCGCCCCTCCAGGCACCCGTGGCATCTTTGGTAAAGTCCAAACCATCGAGGAACTTACAACCGCTATTCTCGAAGATGGTCGCGTTGCCCGTTTCGACAATGCTTGTCTCCAAAAGCTGCGCCTCTGCTTCGCGCTCGAGCAGCAGCAACGGAACGCCATCGGACCCGGCCTTTCCCCTAAGGAAACAATCAACGCTTACAACTCCCGTCTCGCCTCCGCACGTACCCAAAGCAATGGTCTTACTGATCCCGTCACCGGTGGCTGGAACCAGGTCCGCCCCGCACTGCAGCTTAGTATTCGTACCTCGCTCATGAACGGATGCATTGCGGGTACACTAGGTGCGCCGGGGAGCGATGAGCCGGAGTTCAGACGCGCAGTAGATCTGATTGAGGAAGCGAGGAAAACGTGGCCGATGGTTGATGGTGCGATACGAGGGCGCACCCTGGAGGAGACCTTTCTGCGTGGTGTGAAGATTCTGCTGGCACAGGCGCTGATAAAGTCATACCAGCACACCCCGACCTCACCGTCGGACCAGCAAAAGAAGCTCGACGATATCATGGAGATTGCAAACTGGGTGATTGAGAGCTTCATGCGGAACCCACGACCACCAGAGAGTGAGCGCCGACACGGCTTTATGGGCGATGACGCATGGTGGAATATCTACTACGCTCACTACGCTACGCCTCTGGCAAAAGCATACAC
Organism: Morchella sp. 2016-41; assembly: GCA_024713855.1. Classification (NCBI taxonomy): domain Eukaryota; kingdom Fungi; phylum Ascomycota; class Pezizomycetes; order Pezizales; family Morchellaceae; genus Morchella; species Morchella sp. 2016-41. The sequence goes on from JAMGZD010000003.1 coordinate 3,737,853, forward strand.
CTTCCGTGGCTTTGTGTACAGCCATACTGGCCTCCAAATCGATACCGATCGCCAGGAAGAGTACTGTATAAAAGCCGCACACGAGTACATCACAGCTGCATCATGGATGAGCGCCGATGAACCCGAGCGTGGGAATGCTCTCTGGAATGGAATATTCACCATGTGTGCCAGCGAGGCATACTACCGCAAGGAGGACCTTCGTGTGCTCGCTGATATGGCGAGAGGTGTTGGAAAATGGTGCGATAGTTACTTTCTGGAGCTTGAGGGTGCCCCTGAACATCTTGGGACTACAGCTCTACGTGATGTGCTCACAAGTGAGTGGTACCCTGATGAGGACGAGAATGCGCCGTGCATGGTCGGTATGATGAGGGATATCTGGGTAGAGAGGATTGAAAAGTATGGAGAAAAAGAGGAAGCAGTAGGGAGCGCTGAAATCTGGGAGGCTGTCGATGAGCGATTGAGGACCCAACTGCTGGAGAGGATGGGGTGGGATAATTAGGCTTTTTGCTATCTATGGGGAGGTTTACTTTTTCAGCAGCGCCTTTTCGGAATACCCCTTTTCCTTTTCGAACTTCCTCCCCCCCTTTTAGACCTTAGTCTTGAGTTGACAGAGGCTGGGAAATATATATTTTGCAAGTAGGTGGTAATTAATATTATTATTATTTTTATACGCGTACCGCTGCTTCTAAAGTATCATCAAATATACTGCCCTTGATCTAATACCGCAATACGACTTACCTACATTAAATGTACTTCTTCTGCAGCAGTTTTATTAATATACATGGCTCTGTATTGTAGGGAGGGTTGACAGCCTGAATTACATTTGGGGCTCGGGTCCAACCTCTTTATAACAAGATTAGACAAACATCAGCTATCCCCAATTGTGTGGTAGTTTGTGAATAGATGCTACAAGCTGTGATCTCCGAATGTTGATTATGTGTTGGGTCTGCAGTGCTAGTGCCTGCTACATGGAGTTGCCTATGGGGAGGTATTGGGAGTAGATTTGGGCTTGATCACGATTTTGGGTCTAAGATTAGGGCAGGGTACCCCAGAAACCACTGTTTATGTATATATGCTCATTGGATTAACGTTCAGATTTTGTGCTCATGGATGGATCCGTTCAAGAAAGAGGTTAGTTAATGCAAATCACATGATATCACTCGAGCCTTGGCATATTTCTTACGCCTGTAAAGATCGGCACCTACTAGCCAGAGGTAGTAGATATGATACTTTCTACGCCGCTCACAGGCCACTGTAATGGTATGAAAAGTACAGCCGTGAGAGCATGGCTATCAGCTGCGTTTACCTGATCACACCAACCTCGTATTTTTTTTTATTTCTAACTCATCCTCGCAAACCGTATTCCATGGCTGCACACCAACCTTGTATGCCTAGTAGAGGATCATCTTTTTTCGCCGATCTTTTTTTTTTTGCAACGGACGGTGGCTTAAAATGTCTAATGTGACTACTACTGAAGATGGAGTCTAAACGCTAATCTGAATTTGGAAATACTGGCATATCCAATGGCAGAACCGCTGACAAATTCATAAGAAACAAAAGTACTTAAGTAACTCCTTCGCTGACAAACGAATCACACAAACAAATGGAATCATATATATACTCCTTAGGCAAACTTTGCCTCCACACTACTGTACGTCTTCCCTTTGAACTCGAAAGCGAATATCAGCGCGTTCTGTATCTTCATAGAGAGATTGAACTGGATGTGATAATATGCCTGCCCATTCTCTGCATTCCTCTTATCCAACAGCTCCCGCGGCACAACGTTGAGGTTGGTTTTAAGTTTACACACAGTGAACACGTCTAGGTTGTAGGGGATTAGCAATTGAAAAAGGTAAAGGACAGGAAGGGGATGGGGGTGGGGTTGGGGCTGGTAAGACAAAGGGGTATTACGAGGATTCTTCGCATTTTTGGGGAAATTGTCCATTTCACAGGCGAGAAGTGTGTTTTCGACGAAAAGGTTGTGTTCCATGCCAAGAGTAAAGTAAAAGGGGTAGGTAACAGCTTTCTCTTCTGATATTATGTCACCCTGTAGAATGCAATTTAGATTTATCCCTAGAGCTATTAATAGCAACGGTACTCACTTTCTTGATGAACCAGCTGACACGGTTGTCAATCTTTAATTCCCCAGTCATAGGATCCACAAAAACGTTTTTACGCTGACCCTTGGCGCCTAGGGTGCCATTGTGTTTCATTACGCATAGTACTCCATAGCTACGCCTAGCGAGTTGATTTTTGACCATCGATCCGCCTTCTAAACCTCTCTGGCAGGCCCCACTTACGACCGCCGTCCACCTAAAGTATCGTCAATTTATACCTGTATAGAAAAAGAGGGGCCAAAGACTCACGCATCGACTGGATTCATCAATGGAATCATTTTAGGATCGCAGACAACACTCTTCAACCTAGCCTTCAAATACTCTGATGCGCCAAATCCACCCACCAACAATACTGCCGTGGGTTTACGCCCACGCGCCTCCACGCTAGCTATCTGCTGCTGCACGAGTTTAAGAACATCGTTCACGACAGGGTCGAATATTTCTCTCATTTCAGCACGTGAAATAGAGAGAAAGCCATCCTCGACGCCTGCGAATTCGTCATCTTGGATACCTGGGGCTGGGCAATGATGGGTAGGTTGAGATGGATCATCGGCGAATACTCGTTTGAGATACTCCTCGAAGAATCTCATCATATGGGCACGGCCGCGGGGGCGCTGGCTATTAAATCTGTTGCGCATATTAGTTTTCATTTGTTTTGTATTGAGAGAAAGGGGAAATTACTGAGCTAATCCGATCCGGTTCTTGACCCAGGCTTCGAAACGTCGATTAAGGTAGGTAGAACCGCACATTCCTCCACTGCCAATCACACATTCTTTAACTTCAAGTTTGGGCTCGAGACGAATAATTTCGTATGAGATTAGATCCTAATAATTTGTTATTACGTGATACCTCTTGAAGCTATAAAGAAATATACACACCACTGTTCCGCCTCCACCATCTACAATCACGAAGATATCGTTGACCTAGAAAATTAGTTACTGATATATCACTAAGCACGCCAGGTAGGTTCATACTTTCAAAATGTTTGGTTGTATAGCTTTGAGGCTATATACTGCTGCTGCTTCAGGTTCCGATATCAAACGGAGGTTATTTTTAGTCCCTAAACCCAAGGTCTCCGCTGCATATAGAGTCTGTGCTTTTGCCGAATCGCTCCATACCTGCAGTAATAATCTATCAATGACCCTTCCTCTCAGGTTTATTGTGATATTAAAGCGAAACTTACTGCAGGAACCGTCAGAAAGTACTCAATGGGCGTAATTTCTAGAAAGTCTTTTCCAAAATGCCCTTCAAGCACGGTCCTGGTATAAGCTTTCAATCCCCTCAGATAATCAATCATCAAATCAACCGGTTCTTTTCCTGGGGGGATGAGGGCCTTGGTTTGGGCCAGTAATTCATCTGAAAAGGAATCTTGAGACGGATCAAGGAGGAGCTTGATCCATACTAGCTTCCCAATTTCATCGGCAACCTCGCAGCCCCATTTGTAGCCATTTGGGTACTCGGGGGAGTATTTTAGCTCGGTTGGTACCTTGCCGCTGGTTTTGTTGCCCTATGCGGAGACTTAGTGGGGAAAAAACGTTAGAGGGAGGTGGCGTTCTCACCCCAGATGGCCATTTTTGAATGACATTTATGTCATCAGGAGTTGCAGTATGGGCCTGGAAGTGGCATTAGAGCTTTTGTAGTCGTATCGGAAGAGAGAGCATATTACGTACCCAGGCTACCCCGGAATAGGTAGTGCCAAAATCTATTCCAACCTTCAAAGAATGAATAATGCCCGCCATACTGTGTTTGCTGATTAGATATCCTACACTATAACAATGCAGTAGAACTTACACTACGATAGAGAAGTTGAACAGGTGTTTTGTTGCTGATTTACTAGAGAGAACGTTCGAACGCTATGAAGATCAAATTAGTGCGTTGCGGCTGTTATGTGAGTCCAAAGGGTGTGTGCTTAATAAAGCACAAGAGCGAACGAATTGATGTAGCCTTCAGGCAGCAGCCAAGACACCAAACCTACATGTATGCTACGGGTCTGAATTATAGACCGCACACACTGGAGCCTGAAAGTTGTAAATGCGGGGCACCCGCACTTACCTCCCAGCGGTAACTGCTGGGGCTTCATTTCTTTTCAGAAATTTGTACCCTCGAACTCGAGCACTCTCTATCTACTACTTTATACCGCTTCCAACACATGGCTAGTCCCCAAGACGCGCCTATTCATCCCTTGTGTAGCCGTACCTTAATGGCAGATATCCTTTATGCTGCATCGTCTCGACCTACCCAGCGGGGCCGGGCAGCTCTGGAACCTATTCCCCCAACACCACCATCGGCAGCGGTTTCGTCCACAACCACATCAATAGAGACAGCAAGTGCCAGTCCGAAGCATACCAGTAGCTATCGCACTACCAAACATAAGGAATCCGACAGAGCTGAACGCAGCCCGCAAGAACCCAAGCCTCATATTAAAGGAGAGAAGCAACAGGATAGCTCTTGTGAAGAGTCAAATATGGAGGGAATACTAGTGGATATAGGAGATCATATGGAGGCAGACAATGATGTGGGGGTGTCTTCCGGTGCCGGGGTCGGGCCGGGGCGCTATTATCCTCATAAAAGGCCGCAGGTATATATCGACCCCGTTTACTTGGATCACCTGGGATAAAAAGAAAGTGGCACTAATACCAGAGAGAAAAGATGGCATCCAGCCACCGCAATTTGCCGAGAAACAACAGAATATCGTCGGACGTGACCGACTCTTATAAAGCACAGAGTGTCAAACTCCTTGACGCCGAGGCTACCATCATTGAAAAGAACAGACAGATAAATGCCTTAACAGAAACTATATCCCGTCTGCACCAACGAGATGGCGGAACCTCTCGAGATGATGACTACTTAACCGCCCAATTCTCCGACATCACAAACTCGATTACAGCATGGACTGTGAGCAACTTCCAAAAGAGTCTACAGGAAATGATCACAGACCTTAATAAACTGCCAGCAGATTTGGCGCAAACGGTGAAGAAGTCTGTATACGATTCCACAAATATATTGGGATCTATCTCGTCGAGGCGCAATATTGTAAATGCGGTGGTGGTCCGTGCTATACTCCACTGCATGTTTAAGCCCTTTCTTTTTGGCGCGCGTGAGGCTGAGGATCACCTACATGCCGTATCGTCTCAACTTCAAGGCACCGGTGAGTAAGGCATATGGAAATAAGGCTGCATCAGGATGCTAACAGACACTATGGTACAGATTATCAGATTCAACGTTGGCGTGCACTTACTGTCAACCTGCTCGCTCAAGGACCCGGTTATGAGAACAAATATGATCGGGAACTATCCTTAATCGCAGTAACTCTCTCCAACTTGTTAGCTCACCTGGCACCTGTGGAATCCGACACGGAAGCTAGAAATGCTGAGCTTCATAAGATTCTGGGCCGTGCAGCTGCGTTGTCTGTAGAGGTTCGTTAGATCTAATTAATACTTGCCAGTACCTCCCCTGTGAAAATGCTCACACAAGCTATTAGATACACAAGCAAACCGACCTCATCTGCCTCTCGCCCGTAGAACCTGGAGCACTGTTCGAATCAAACTTCATGGAAGACCTCGGTTACAAGTATGAACTACACGAACTAGACGGAAAGGCAGTTGTCCAGGTTCCCATATTCCCAGCCGTCATAAGAAGATCTTGTGCGCCAGGTGGAATGTTGAGTGAGCCATACTATGTGATGAAGGCAAGGGTCACGACTACGTTCGCCAATCAGGATTAGTTAAACATGGAAGGCCAGTGTGTTGAACATTGTCCTGAATTCGAGATCATATCTTACGTTCATTTTTACGTTGTGATGGGAGATTTTTGTGTCTTGTTAAGAATGATTTTGATCTTGACTGATTAGTTGCCATGCATATGCATATGCAAAATAAGTTCTCGGCAAATGGAGGGCCTGAATTCCGGGCTGCAGGATTATCTGGACGCTGATCCGGTGTTTAGGTTGCCAAGTGAGGAAAATTGCCTTGTAAAATCTGCCCATACATGTCTGGCACGTCTTGTTGATATTGCACATTAGATACTACAAAGGTTATAAGCGATAATATTTTTTCTCAAGTACCCCATATGAGGGGTCGACATTTGTATGCGACGTCTATTACTTAACAAAGGGGACTGTTAGTACAAAAACTTGATTGTCGGTCTTCAAAGTACTGCATTTAGCAGTTCCTTCATTACCAAATTGTTTGGGCGTCGTGAGAAATATGTTGGATAGATTTTGAATGTTGAATTATTCTGCGCCAGATGTGTGTGGCTGATGGCCGGACGCAGGTCGGACGTAAAGTTGCTGAAGCCATCATCCATGTCCAGAAAATTCTAGCCCCCCCTAAATTCAGCAGGGCTGTCTAAAGTAGTGCATGCGGGCAAATGTGTTTACACTTACCAGAGTAAACACGGCCTTAGTAGCTCAGATTGGCATTCATTAGCTAGGCCTGGTGAGGAATGTTCTCTTGTATCTCCAGAAGCACATATAGGCATGGACCAGGACTAATCAGATAATATCCGTTGACGTCTTCACCATAAGTCACTCGCGGCCGCCATTTCATATTTAGCTCATAATTCATGCACACTTCGTGCTGAGTGATGAACAAATATATGTATACGGTACTATAGTACTAGGACAAAGATTTTGGGGGATTACGCCTTTTACCCATGTTTAGCGACTCAAACCGGCCACCCAGCATTAGGGCAAAAAGATCCCAACTCTTGAGGTCAAATAGTAATTATCTCAAGACGGAGCTCAGAGAATTCTACAACCTTAAACCCACCCTCCAGACGTTCGTGATCTAATTTTTAAAGTCGCAATTTGGCAACTCTGTACCCCGACTGTACTTATGTAGAGCCACACCTGTAAATATGATTGCAGCACAGTCGGTGACAATAATAAACCTGGAACAATGATAAACTTGAATCCATGGAACAACCAGCGTATCTTAGATATCACTATTTAGAGTACTGCCTAAAATTCCTATCTAAAATTCCTATCTATCATTCAAGAATTCATGTTGTTCCCTAAAATCTCAAGGCAGTCAGTTGGCAATTAATGGTGCTAAATACGTTATACCCCGGAATGAGGATATTTATATTTATGAGGTGCATATGTCGGTTTAGGGGAATGGTGATGTTAGATGATTGTAGAACTAAATTTGAAGCCTATTTACGACTTTTCCAAACTACAAATGTATATGCTTGTTGCGCTTAAATATGATCCCTTAATACACAAGACCGTATCCTCTCCTATACATTCCTTGGCGTAAATATTACGTTCGTGGGTGCCATCATTGTTGTAAACAGATCCTTTGATCTATCCAGCATCTGTATCCAAAGTCAGTTATCCGGGGCGCAGTAGATTAATCTATAATATTTAGGGTGCACGTACCTTCCAGACATCTACGTTTTCTTCCGCCAGTCTAATGTCGAACTTGCGCAACAATTGTGAAGTGACGATTCGGAGTTGCATATTTGCCAATGGCTTACCAACACATTCATAGGAGCCTACATGAATAGAATAGGGTTAAGCAATGTAGAGGGTTATCCGTGGGGCGAAAGTCTTACCTAGCCAGAAAGGGGCATATGCTGATTTTTGTCTTGCAAGCGTCTCCTTATCGGATTCGTACCATCTCTCCGGTTTGAACTCTTGTGCGTCAGGGAACCATCTTTCATCTGTGGAGCTAGATGTCAATACTTATATGTATCTCAGATTCACCGAATTAAGGAGGCTCACCCATATGAGCGGCCCGAAAACAATATATCGTATTTACTCCCCCAGGGATATGAACACCATCCACCACGATCCCGTCGTTTGGTGTCATCCTCTGTACACCATTTGCGACCGCCGGGCTCATTCTTAATGCCTCCGTTATCGTCGCCTCTAAATGCCTGGTCGCTGGTGTTCCCCCGTTTATTATCTCCTTCGGAACCCTTTCGTCTGGATATGCGTCATAGATTGTATCAATATCGGCCCGGAGCTTGCGAAGTTGATGAGTGTGTGTCCCGAGCAAGGTGAATATGGCAACCAGAGTGGCAGATGTTGTATCGCTATTGACATATGTAAATGGGGAGGGAACAATCAAAGCGTAGAATGAAGGTTAGCAATTTACCTTGCTGCCAACACTATAAGGCGAGTTTCTCCCATCAGGGATAACTTATGCTCTCCCACGTTTTGTGGTTCAGCGTCTAGAATATATGAAAAGATATCCCTTTCCTTTGGTGTATACTAAAGTTGAACATGATAAGTCGTTGGCTCATTATTCGAATTATGACTACTCTGGATGTATACAGTACTTACCTTCTTTCTTTCACAGACCAAATCGGCACAAAAGTCCATAAATCTTTGGACATCCCCTCCAGCACCTAGCATGCTTAGGATGGTGAATGAGTAGCTAACTTGCCCTAAAGCTGATATCACATATGCGGAATCATGCATCACGGCTTGAAAATCAAACGCGCCGACTCTCTGCTCTGGCTTCATATAGTTAAACGGTTTTCCAAAGGCCAAATCGCCCATGATATCTAGCATTAAATTATTGAACCAGTCGGTGATATTAATAGGACTTCCCGCGCTTTTGGAGATGTGAGTCATAAGGGTATCGGTATACTGTAATACCCGTGGGAGGTAGTCCTGCACGGCTGGGAAATATTAGCCTGACATCCTATAGCCATAGAAAGCTGGTGGGAATACCTTTTGTGGTGAAGGCTTTATCCCATACCCTTCTCCGGATTGCATGGGTTTTGGAGTTTCGCGTGGATTGGAGACTGTGCTCTCCATCTGCAAAGTTATACCATGTCCCCTTTTTCGCCTTTGCTAGAGCTTGAAGAGCATCGGCGTGGTTTATCGAAATATCGTTTGGACCTATATACATACCCGATTAGTTCAATGCCTTCAGCTGGCTATGCCCATCAGGCAGTTGCACCACTCAGATTTACCTATTCTAATAATATCGCCATACTTCTTATGCAATTCGAGCATGACAAGATGGTATTGCCAATTCGTCCTCCAGTGAGTGTATGGTATCCAAAATTTCGTTACTTTCGCCCAAAACGGCCCTGGGAAGTTTCTCAATGGATGAAACCATATCCTGTACGCGACCATACTACTCCACATCCCTAACAAAAACGACCCATAAATGGTTGAGGTCAGCTCCACACATGACCAGAATGGAAGTTTGAGATGGAACTGAAAAAGCAATTGAATGGCAAGCGGAGCGAATATTGCAACAAGAAAAATTTGTTTTGCGATGAGATCTCGGTCAGAATGGCAGAAGTATGTTATGTGAGAAGTAACTGCTGCAGTGAAGGATATAAGGGAGATTTGGTAGAGTGGGAGGTCTGTGAGGGCCGTGAGACCTTGGGATAGTCGAATCGCTATATTGCTTGCCATTTTGATGTTTATAGTTGCATTAACAAACTAAGAAGCTGCTGACCTTAGGGGGGGGTATATAGCCATTATATATCCCGAGCGGTGGGTTTCACCCACGTATTGATAACAGCACCGTGGCGATCTCCGGCCCAGGGTAGTAACACTGCATATATAGAGTAGATCTCCAAAACCACTATGTAGGTAGATTATTTTCGCTGGGGCGGGGGTTACCTGAGGATATGCGGGCTTGCGGCGTAACCAAAAGATACACCCATGTAGTTCGGGATATGCCTATTTACCTACATGTAACGGGGTTAAGGGTAAGTAAGTACCGAGAACCTCCTTTTGGGCGGAGAGGGCCAGCGGTGGGTCTGCTATTAGTCGACTCAAATAAAAATCACACTTGGCGGCTAAGAGGGTATTGTGTTTTGCAACGCAACTTCCATCCGCTCTTTTCCACTGCTGTTCTTTTCGAACTCCACCAAAACATCTTTGATAACTTCGAATAAATGCCCAGATGGACCTGTGGCAAAGGGCTATTCACTGGTTATTTTTTTGTATTTTTAGGGAAATATTTGGATTTTTAAGTGAACATAGATAAAATGTCTCGGTATATTTTTCCTCCATATAAATTTCAGGGCCAAGCAAAACCTCATTAGCTACTTTTTGGTTACTATCCTTGGACGGATGAAACTGTCAAATTCGCAGCTTGCCTGTTTGAGCTAATACTAGCCTAAGTAGGTATCTAACACTTATTCTTGATTGGCTCTATGGCTATTCTCAACCATTAAGAGCAACGGATATACCCAACTCAGTGCGTGCACGGTCCAGGCTGCGAATTTGACAATTTCATCCGTCGAAGGGATAGAGTAGGCGGTTTCTATATAGAATTCAAGGCGTCTCGGTATTTAACCAAACTCCACTCGCGCGTTAATTAAAAGGTCTGAATTTTGTGTGGGGATTTGGTTGCAATGACTTCCGACCTTTTAATTAATGAGTGAGTAGAGTTAGGATTCCGATTTGATATACAGTACCAAAAAGGAGGGTGGATCCAGTACCGCACCTAGCAGAATACCGCAAAACTACGGTATTGCTACGGTATAATATTTAGAATTCCGATTTAATTCGGAAGTTTTAAACAATTCCGTATTGATACAGTACGTATTACATCCCCTTTTTTGGTACTGTAGTACCTACATGCTAGTACATGGTTGCTGGAACCTAGTTCCGATGACAGAAAGTTGACTCATCAGCACGAAGCTGTTTCCTTATTTCCTTTATCTAGGATAGTTTGTGTATTCTGTGGTAGGGCCTAGGGTTCGCCCCTGGAACTAGTAGCGGTACTGGATCCACCCGCTTTTTTGGTACTGTATCTATGACCGCTCTCTGCCTGTAGTGCCCGCCTATATGTAATAGTTCTTTATTTCTTTTGTCATACGACTTTCCATTACACGAAGGGATTCACTTCCTTTGGGAAGGGGAAAGAATGCAATAGTTTATTTAGTTTATTTTCTTATTTCTATAAATAGCGGCTATGTCCTATAGACAAAATACCATGGACAATCACTCGCATTCCTCCTTCTACTCTTCTTTGAATATATAGCATACTGAAATAATGGAAACTAAACTTAAAATTCTATTATGATTTGAAAATGCAGACAAACTCTGTCACAACTTACACCTAAGTATTACCGAAAACCCGGCACGGATTTCCTATTTCCACCTCAAAAAAAAAAAAAAGAAAAGCGAAGGAGGATAGAGTACATACATGTAGGTATCTCACCCCTGAATGCAGTGTGCTCATAAGCGAAAAATCGCGTGCTACCCCCCAGTTCAAAAAACCCGATTGGTCTCGCACCTTAGAGATTCAAAACAGTCCCAGTCTCAGTTGAAAGGGGAAACCTCTCTTTCATCCCTGGGTTGGAACGTCATGACAGGCCTCCTTGGCGAAACAAGACTTTTCTCTAGTTGATAGGCGCCACTACGTGACTAGGATGTTTGGACATTATTGGCTGGTCGTCGCTGGCCAACCTCAACTCGTTGGGAGCCGCCAACAGGGATATCGATTAGTAGGAGAGACGAATCTGTAACAGGATGTGTCGTGGCTTGGTTACTTTTTGTGGGAGCGGAATATATTTATATAGGAGTTCTATTTCCCTCCAAGAGTTGTACTTTCCTCTTCTTCTTTCTTGTTGCTGGTTTTGTTCTTTGGTCTGGCACATGGAGCATGTCCAAAGTGCCCTTTTCCATTCGAATTCTATTATCTGTCAATCCGGCCGGCGTTGAGCGCCAATTAAATACCTAATACATTATTTTATACAGCCAAACATCTTCTTAACATCCTTTGGAACCATTACATTACATCTCTTTTTTTCATAGTCACTTCAACGACTACGATAATGATATCACCATTCCAAATTTTCATCTTGCTCGGGGTAGTGAACTTTTCGCAGGCTTTACCAGCGTATATGCCGGTGCAGAAGTACTGCAACCACCTCTTTCTATTCTGAATCATTCTAATTTTGATATCCAGTTCTAGCTCCTCGGCCCTGCACTCGACACTCACGACATTCACAACTTTCTTGCCCACCCTTTTCCCGTCGATGCCAATACCCCAGAACACCTCCATCGCAGCTATGCCGTCTTCGATATCTACGTCCATCCTCTCACTTCCTTGTAATAATGCCACTCTTACCCGCTCAAATACTTTATCGACTGCCAGAGGGATACTTGTAGTAACTACAACTGTGGACCGTCACCACTTCGTGGAGGTTGCGCCAGTGACAGTCACTACTATAGAAAAAGTGACGGAGACGAAGTCAGAGATGCAAAGGGTGACGGAAACACAGACACAGAAGATCACGGAGATAAACATGGTCACCATAACAGCCAGTGGTGGGACGGAACTGGTTACGGAGACAAAGATGGTCACTGTGATAGAGAGCGGTGCAACTGGGACGGAGGAGGCGGTAGGGAGTACGATAGTCCTTCTACCGCTCCCTAGTAGCAGTATTACAGAAACTGGTACAACTATGTCCACGATTGATATTATCACCACGGACGTGACCTTGGTTGTGACTGCTATTCTCACGCCGTCTACTACCGAAGTTATAGATGCGACTACTACAGAGCACACTACAGCTCCAGGACTGACAAGCAGCGCGCAGCCAGCTCCCATGCCGATAACAACTGAAGCTACTATTGTGGAACCCACAAGTACTGCTGAGCCGGCACCCGTGATAACAGCCACCCCCGAGCCCACATCAGAAATTGACAGTGGTTTAAGATCATCAACACTCCTCCGCATCTCTATAAGCCGCCTCTCCCCCCCCCCAGCACCAGCCTTTGAGACTGCAGTGCCAACAGCCGCAGAAACACCAATTGTCACACCACCGCCAGCGGTAGCAGGAGATAATGATTCGGAGACACCGTCGAATCTACCGGATTGGGATGATGTGAAGGGTTTTGCAAATACATTCGCTGGCCCTTAGTTTGAGAGCTCTGGCGCGCAATATTTTCCTCTCATTGATTGAGGCTTTGTATATACTTTTATTTTTGCGTATAATACTACATTGAAGTTAATAGGGTAGACGTTGGTAGAGTTTTTGCATAAAGGGCCAACGAGTGGTCTATGATTCAAGGTTATAGGATGTAGAGAGCCTCTCATTAGGAGGACGCTAGCGTTAGGCATAGAATCTTCTATTCTTTTCTTGGCTTTATTACAGTAATTGTCGATCTATAGTGCTCGAGAAAACAGTTCAAACTTTGTACAGATCCATGACGAGAGCCATCTGGTACTGACTACGGCCTACTCCATCCTGCGAGATCGCTTGACGTTAGGCTCCGTGATATCGCCTTGATTTTCACTAGAGTAAAACCTTTTTGTCTGCTGGGGCCGTTAGATCACGTGTTAGGAATTAGAGATAGAGCAATCGAATCCCATACCACCTGGGCGCCTTGGTGTGAAGGTGCAACTAAGACTTGCGTTTGGACCACAACCTCGTGCTTATCCCGGCAGGAGGGGCCCTCAGAACGTCCAATAATTCGATGTGTGGGGTTACTGGTTGTATAATTGCCCCTAGGTTCCGTATCTTCGCTGAGCGAACGGTACAGATCTGGAGCCCAGGTTAATGGAGAGCTTAACGAGTCATTGGTGCCGAAAACAGGGGAAAAACTTCCTTCGGGCTTAAAATTATCTGTAGTCACCGGCCCTAATCCACCAGTACTCGCAAGAGGTTCGTGATATTTGCCGCCAAAGTTGTTCGACCCACAGACAATTGCGCCTGTTTTTTTCTTCCCGCCATGCTTGGTATTATGAGAGTTGCAATTGATAGTGCCGGCGGCTGTTTTCTCGAGGGATATATTTCCTCCCTCCAAACTCTTAAGGCAAAGGGACCCAGTCTCAAATCCAGAGGGTCCATGTAGCACTGCCAGCTTGCTTATGGGCTTCGGAGCGGTGTATGATTCTGTGATAGAGAGCTCCATAATATGCTGACCCCCTAAGCCCTGATCGTTCATCTTACACAAGGACATAGTGCTGGGAAAGCATTTCCTCGACTGCCCCGACAGTTCAGACAGCTCTGATTGTTTGACCTGCTCATTGAATGTTAGTGGCCTCAAAAACTGCACCACATCCTCCACGCCTCTGCGAGTATTCCTCTCCGTTTGAAGCAATTTCATTTTTTTCAGATGATCTTATTGAAGTTAGTTTCAAGTAACATCCCGTTCTCGTCCTTTTCTATAAGGTCGAAACTTACCAGCTGATCGATAATTGAATACAAATCTTGCATAGATATCTTCCTCAAGAAATTTATAAAGATGTCTCCCTTTATTGAACTTGATAGGGAGTGCCTCTCCAATCCTAGAAGCGGGTTATTGATTACCAAAAAGAACCTGATAATAGTGAAATGACGCTTGCGTAGTGCTGAGTACATCATGGGGGTGAAAACGTACTGGATCATGTGGCTAGAATTTCCCACATTCGTTTGTTTTCTTTCGTGAGCGATTGGGGCTTGATCTTTAAGATTTTCGGAGCCAACAATGCGTATTTTCCGCAATGCCACTCTTATCTGACCAGGCTTTGCAATAAGTGGCTCTTGTTTGCTCCTTTCCGTCCTAAGATTCTGCATCATCTCTAGGAGGTTGCTTCCCGCAAAATCCGAAGCGGTCTCCCCAGTGGGAGCCCTTTCAGTGCCAGCGTCAGGATCACTCATTGAAAGAGTCTTGACAAAATTCTCCAAGCCAACTTCTTGGAAATACCAAAGTCTTTCAATGACTTTTCCATTACCATCACTGGTAATACTACTATCCATCAACCGCTCTTCCGCTCTGACATGCCACGGAAGATAGACGATTGTCGTAGCTTCTGGAACAAGACATTCGCCTAGATAGACTTCAGCTAGCAAGTGCCATTCAGAAGGATTGTAGGGGTAGTCTTCGGGCCTATTGCCCCCTCTCCTGTCTGGATGTGTGTGTTGGTCGATTATTATATCTGGTGCAAAAAAACTATCATCAGGTTTGACAACTATGCCAAATCGCGTCCCTGTTTGCGAAAGAATGTATGATTCACAAAGAGTAGAGCTTAAACCGATCTCTGTGCCCAAGGAAGTAAGTATACCTCCGGCGGTGCAAACCTCAACCGAAATTTTCTTTAATTTCGGCATTACGCAGGTTGGGGAATGATGGAGGGTTGTATTGTCGGCGAGCGGAAAGAGTTGCTTTAGAAGTAGAGAAGATTACACAGAGTCTTGGGAGTGGTGTGCGTGCATGTAATGGTACCGGAAGATTTGGGCGTTGGCTGCCCGTAACCACATATAGTACTCCCAGGATCAATGGCGAATTGGTCAATGGCGAAGGACCAAACCGACCTCAAGTGGTGGCTACATGTTTATTATCATTTACCTACTGCGATTCATGTACTCCGTGCTCTAGCTAATAAAAATCATGGTTCTGCTAGTTTGTATCCCATAGTCCGTCGAGACATGTTGAATCTTTTTTGTGGGGCCAAAGAGTGGCTAGTGCTAACAAATCGTTGATCTGAATCAATCTCTGGCCAATACCTCGCTCAGGTTTCTGATGTCTTTTCGCCCCCACGAAAAAAGGTCAGCATTGACGGATCATGAGATAGGATGGCCAGTTTTTCTGCAGATTTGACAAGCAAGTGTGCATTCACAATAGAGCGATTTGGCCAACGACTTCTGAATCTAAATTTTTAATCCTTGGCGGTAAATTTCTCAAAACTCGAAAAACAAGGATTGGCCAAAACGCTCTACTATGGGAGATCTACCCCCATAATGGTACTAGCGCCTACCCTAACGGTGGAATTTTCTACCCCTTATGTCGTCAGGGATGCCAGCACCTGTGCTGTGTAACACACGGCTGCAGATTTAGCGTTGTACAAGATACATGTAGAGTACTCTAGCAACGATGAGGCTTAAAAGCTTAGCTAGCCCATCGTGCGCGGCTCGTTTAGGCTGAGTCAGTTGGACCCTGGATTCTAACCCCCTATTAAGACCGGAGTAGCATATACATGTATTTACACCTACAACAACAAATATAGGCTTCCCATAAAAACTGTATATATCTCTTATAACCAATCATTCCCTCTTTCATTAATGCCTACCCCTCTCTACGATGCTCCTCCACGTAAAGTGGTGATCCCCACAGTCTCCCCACCATCAACCACTTTTGAACCCTCATCAATCACAATTCACCCTACGGCAAACGCGTTTGCCGACTCCCATGGACGTACCATATTCCTTCGAGGCATCAACGTATCGGGCGATGCAAAATATCCCATGGAAAACCCTGTTGCCGGTACTCCCGAGTTCTACGATGCCAGCACCGTAACTTATGTCGGCAAACCGTTTCCAAGTGTGGATCAAGCCAGCGAGTGGTGGACACGCCTTAGAGCTTGGGGGATTGGTATAATTAGGATGGTTATCACCTGGGAAGCTTTGGAACCTAGAAAGATGTTAGTTAAAGTTTATATTATTCAATTAACGCATTACTGGGTGCTAATTTGAATTAGGGGGGAATACGACGAGAAATATATTGATTATATATATGCAATTCTAGAAAGAGCACATCAGGCAGGTTTGATGGTGTTCATTGATGGTCATCAGGATGTCTGGTCTCGATATACCGGCGGGTCCGGGGCTCCCATGTGGACCTTTCACATGGTCGGCCTGGACCCCAGTACTTTCCCGGCCACATGTGCAGCAGCTCTCGATGTTGCTGGGGTGAGCACATCCCATTCAACCCCCTCTGGTCGTCTGTGGCCAACAAATTATTCGAAATTTGGGCCGGCTACCATGTTCACTGTATTTTATGCCGGCGAAGTTTACGCCCCCAAAGCGGTATACTCTGGGGATATACCCGAATTCCAGGGTGAAAACATTGGCTACGTCTTGCGTAGTGCGTACATCAAAGCGTATGCACATCTTGCATCCCGCTTGAGTTCGTTGCCCAATGTACTTGGCTATGATCCCATGAACGAGCCGCACCCTGGCTACATTGCGTTACCATCTCTACATCGCCATAATGAAAATACAGAGCTACACTTGGGGCACATGCCTAGCGCTCTTCAATCTATGGAACTCGCAGCGGGCCTCCCAACGCCTATTGGTTACTTCGAACGGACCTGGCCTCATCCATCAAAACGAGTGAGGGATGACATTCTTAATAAAGAGCGGATCTCAGCGTGGCTTCCGGGAAGGAAAGATATTTGGTTAGAGGAAGGAGTTTATATTTTGCCTGAAGATAAAGAAAATGGGAGAGCTACATTAGGGCCTAGAGGGGAATCTTATTTTGCAACAAACCCAAATACCGGAAGGAAAGCAGACTTTGAGAAGGACTTCTATGTCCCATTCTTGAGATCCTTCAAATTGGGAATTGCCCATGCTCTTCAAGATTCATTGGCTGGACGTTGGATGTTTGTTGAACCTGTCCCAAACCTGGGCCCACCGGCTTGGGCAAAGGGCACGAACCCTCCACCGGGGGAGAAGATTTGCTACTCACCACATTGGTATGATATCCGAGTACTCTACGAGAAAGCTTTGTGGTATGGAGTGTCTTTTGATACATTATCGCTTGCAGGCGTAAGTATCCCCCCCCAGATATATCCTGATCCTTATTAACAAATTCAGGGTTCTCGCAAACTCTGGAAGCACACATATATTGGCCGCAACGGACTGACAGCCAACTATGCGGATAATTTCCAGCGTTTCATTTCGCACCTAAAAACCTTTCGCCCTGAAAAACCGACACCAATCTTGATAGGCGAAACAGGGATCCCATTTGACATGAATCTCCAGTCCTCCTACATTACTGGCGATATTCATATCCCGTTAACACAGCTTGACGCCATATTCCACGGCATGGAGAAATCGCTCCTGAACTGGACTGTTTGGAACCTGACCCTGTCACACTCCACAACAGCAACACCAGAATCAACGCCTGCTGACAACGAGACCTCCGCTCCAATTCAATCTGGAGATAATTGGAACAGCGAAGATTTCTCTCTCGTCTCACTCCATGCAAACCCTACTGTTGAAGTTCCACTCTACGGTACCTCAATCAGTCCCCGAGACCTCGAGAAGCCCTTAACCCGAGCAACCTTGTTCGGGGACTTATATCTGGGTGGCCGGCTTCTCCCAGCCCTTTTACGGCCTTATCCTGCAAAAACGGCAGGTATTGTCATTAACTCGGAGTTTTTTCTTGATACTCTCAGCTTTGAACTGCGGTTCATTGCTAACCCTCCACTTCCACCACTTCACGAGGCTGGGCTAGAAACAACAACCGAAATTTTTGTTCCAGTGTACCATTTCTCTGGACGTGAGTGTATTCTCACTATCTCTGTATCTGGCCTAGGTCCGGAAGAGGAAATGACAATTCATAAACCACATGTCAACGGACGAGCAAAGAGTGGGATTGAATGGACATGGGATGAAGCAGAACAAGACCTAGCTATAGTCCATGATGAGCGACATGCAGGAAAGGAGGTGAGTGTGGCTTTGAGGGCGTTAGCGCCTGGAGAGGTAGCGGCGGAAAAGAAGAATTGGGCAGGCGCGTTGGTGGGCATGTTTGTTTGAAAACGAGATTTTTTTCTGTTTTTTTTTTTTTTTTGGATTTAGATTTAGATTTAGATTTGAGTTTGATTATCATGCGAAAAGGCTAGGCATGGCTACATCTAGGTATGCGTGTGTGGTCACTGTAATACGTTCCTATACATATAGTTTTCTGCGGTTTTAATAATTTGAGTAGAATTGAGTAGAAATAGAATGAATCAAGGATTCAAGGCGAAACTCTAGATGAATTAAGGAACCTTATATTTGAATCAGATAGTAGGACGGGAAATTTGCCATTAGGTCCAATCATGGATCGAACCCTCCAGGGGAAGCTTAGAGAGGATAGTACGCCGCCATAGACTACGGTCTGCATGCGAGTATGAGTTTAAAATAAAAAAAGAACGGGCAATTTAAACATACCAAAAGAGCTAAGCGAAAGGTTGGACATTTATTTAGGATACAGCGATGTCATTTAAAATGTTACGAACGAGTATTATTTTGTTTTTGTTTTTGGCTTTGCTATTTTTACGTTTGTATGTGGTGGCGGATGTATGTAGCTAGTTTGCCGGATGCCCTTTACTGGGCGTGGCTGGGAGTCCGCGGGGTAGTTCTGGGGTTGTGGAACTGCCATAGACTACGGTCTTGAGTGAAGCAGGAAAAAAAAGAATATTCGGATCACATGATATCACTCGGTTTCTGGAATTCGATAGATGGCCGTTTTTTTTTTGGATACCAGAACTTATGCTACCACTTGCATTCGGGCGAGCCTCCTACCCATCATCTACGACCAGCACTGGGTACAAGCCTACGCCATGTATGTGGGCTGAAGAATAAAGACTTTAATACATGCAAGTCCCATGCACTCCCCTCCGCTTAGGGGTTTGGGAGGTCCCGGCATCCTTTCAATCCCAATCATAACCATCGACCCCGCAATCGTCCCCGTGCCTTTAATCATGAATTTACACTCCACCCACATTAAGAATTTCTACGATCTTCCTAGGGGTATAGCAGTCCATATCTTTAGCTTTCTTCCCCTTACCGCCCTCCTCGGCGCTCAACTGGTCAGCAAACGTTTCTACGCCCTCACAAAGGGAAAGGAATTCCAGCATTGTTTTTTTCTCTCGCCCCCACAATTACCATCCCTATTACCAAGCACGGAAGTATTACTTCATCCAGTCTTTGGCAGACTGAACTTCTCCGCCTACCATTCTCCGAAAGTCATCAGGATTGGGGAGGACCTGGATAGTCTCAGCCTCTACAAAGCGAAAGTCGGCAAGCAGTTTGCAACCTATCCCGCACTGAAGAATGTAGTTCTCAGGGTACTCTCAGGGGGAATTTGGCTGTTTTCGACAGAAATCAGAGTGGAGAATGGTGATGGGGTTACTGTATGGGATGTTATCAATGTGACTATAGCCTTGTGTGTTCTTCCCGTCAACTCTTGATATGTAGATGTTTCTAATAAAGATTGAGCGAAAGCTTCAAGAGTTACACCAAGGTTAGCTTTGCAGACCATTTTGGACTTGATGTCTGCGAAGAGCGTGGCTACGATCCTAAAGTTCTTATGCAGAACTATGACTTCCTCGATCCTAAGATGTACGCCTCCTTAATTCTACCTAGAAGACTCCTTGTAAACTAATAGCCTATTTTTTTTTAGATCCTTCCCAAAAATCTTATTCCTTGATCGTAACAGCAAGAACACAATTATTGCTGATTATGAATTCAACAAGTTCGCATCTCTACCACTCATCAAACGCCCGGTGGATTGGGATATTGGTAGTAATCATACTGGCGAAAGTGGCTACGAGGTAGAAGGGCAAGAGGCTTATAAAATTGCGTCATGTGTAGGTAGTAGCGAGGATGGGAGGTTGACAAACACCGAGAAGGTGAAAAAATCTGGACAGGCTGGTTTAAATCACCATGAAAGGAGGAAAGAACCATCTGGTTCCGCATTAACTACTGCTGGAACCGAGTCTATGGATATAGCCGATGGGGTTTGTCTGCCTCTGCGAAGGAACCCTTGATATTGGAAAATGTTAATCATGATACTCCCGTGCTGCAGGGTGAGAAGATGGCCTTGGAACCTCTAGGTGGTAATCCCACTCAACTTGGTAATACGGCAATAGTTCTCGAGAGCCTTGCCATTGAAGACCAGAAACCACAAGACAGTGATTCTTATACAACCGACGAGTCTACTCGCCAGGTTGTCGTATCTACGCCGCTGATGTACGAAGTTGAGTCGGAAGCAATGCAAGTCGACCTCACTCCTGAAGGGGGATTTACTTCGCCTATTCGTGATGCCATAGATGGGCCTAGTATCCTAGATATTACGCTTCTTCATTCCACCCATACACCAAAAACCGACCTCCCTGATCTTATCAATGACGCTGGCAACGAGGACGACGACAATCCCGACATCGCATCAGGCAAAGCCTGGAGCGTTCTGGAGGAGGAATCAGATGATTGGGAAGATGCGTTTTCTTAACCAGTTTTACTTAGAGCGGCTATTTTCCGCGGTGAATCCAACAAGCGTTGCCAATGTCTAAAGAATAAACGGAATTGAAATCTGCCTAGTGCTCAATTCAGTATAGGGTTTTGTCCAGATTATCATCTTATCACTCCCAAGAACTATATTATCATCCACCTGGATGATTCTATATACTAATAGTTTCATCAATACCCGATGAATTCTCAGGTGTTCTCGCACCATTAGCGGATATTTCCTCTTTTCTAAATGCCCACTTATTTATCATAGCTACTCTTCACGCATTGAGCACAACCCCTTCGCCTACAAGTAGATTCTCAGAGACCCTAAGTTCCTTGGCCACAGTGCTCATAACTCCAGCTAATGCCAAATCGGCTTCGACCTGTCCACGATTCCATGTAGTCTCAGTCAGATGGCTCGAAACAAAGCCTTCGACAACTTTGACTTCGTCATGAGTTGAGATCCAAGTCCCCACATCTGTAGCTTTGCAAATCTCCAAACCTGCTGGGAATCCGCTCGAGATCTCACCGCCCATGAAACTGTAGATATGCTTGAAAGGATGTAGGAGCAGCGTTAATTGAGGTTTTTTGCCGGGCAGGCGTGAAAACCACGAGCGCAGGGCAGAAAGTGGAATACCATGAGGAGTGAAGAGCGTTGAAATCATCTTCGTTGTTGGCAACGCTTCAGTGAAAAAGTACTTTATTCCGATCGCAGAATGGAGCCCCGGCATTTCCCATGGCCACTTGGCGGGGATAAACTCAAGCTCCAACCACGCCGCACGCTCAGGATGCTGCGCGTTTGGAATAGCGACATGGACGCTTTCACCCTTCTTGAACACGGTCATACGAGAGGAAGGAAACCATTTCCAGCCTTTGACGATAGAGCCCGCGTCTGGGCAGGCGTACAACCGCGTATCCAGGTGTGTTGACCAGTCGAACTCCCTTAGTGTTTTCTCATGGCAATGATCGGACTTGCCTTGAGAGATGATTATGAGATCTGGGGCTGACGATAGCTCACGGAGAGAGCTTACGGCCGGTTTTACGGTATGTAGCTGGTTGGAGAACCGGGGGTGGAACACAGGGGCATCCGAATGTAGCCATGGATCCAACAGGACCGAGAAATGGCTGACTTTGGAGGCTGTATCCGCGAGGGTAGTTGTACCGGAAGTACTCGGTTGATGGAAAGTTATGAGGAACGTCGCATCAGTGTTGAGGTGCTGGACACTGAGTGACATGATTGTTTGTGGGGAAAGGAAAGGGGTTCAAGGGGTGGCCCGGGCTACGCAAGATCAATCTAACGGTAGGTGGGCTAGGACTAGAGGATTAGTTGGACGTAGGGCTCACAGCATCTCGTTATTCCAACGTTGAGGCTCTCTAGCTCTGTCTGCCAGGCCATGAATATTGGATGTGTAATTACCTACATGTACTCTATTCATACTCATAACTTTCAACTCCGAGTGTAGTACGATAGGACCATTATAGAAATTGAGTTCACCAATCACAAGCCCCATAACAAGCCTCATAGATATTGCCAAGCCCAGTGCCTACATCTATATAGTACTACAATACAGTATGTCTCAGTTGTGCGAAAATGAGACATTTTGGAGCGGTTTGGTTGGTTGGAGCAGGGATCGGACAGGGGGTAGCGAACAGGAATAGCGAACAGGGGTAGGAACAGGGGGTGGGAACAGGGGTGGGAACAGGGGTGGGAAGGTAGGGTAACAGGAGAAAAAACCCGGTTTTGTAAAGCAGGGTAACTATAGGGAATGGTAACAGCTGTAAATAGATTTGGATAGCTATCCAGACCCCGCATTTGATGCAATAGTCGAGTATTGCAAATTCGATAACCTCTACATAAACCTTTACTATTCGGTGGTAGCGATAGTTAGCGGCCATGTCGCGTGGGATGCAGACGTTGCAACGTGAAAAAGCGTCGCCGAATTCGATAATAACCGCAATGGGGTTCTGTTCAGAACGTGTAGGGATTGTTTGGTATGTAACCCTATCATTAGTTGGTGAGGTTTTTTTTAATCGTTTGCAGAGGATTAGCAGATATGAGAAGGCGGGCGAACTGCGAGGCTCAACAAAGCGCGAGGACTTGCAAGTATGTCTTATCGGCAGAAATATATTTTATTTAGACTGACAATTCCGCATTATAGCTATCACCACCTAGAGTTGCAAGGCCAGGCAATCAGAATTTCCTACGCGTTTCTGAGTTACGCTGCATTGGAAACAATTGGATATGGGTTCTATGAGTATTGCCTGCGAGTCATGTGCAGCTTTGCATTGGATCGATGAGCGGATTGCAGCGAGCTCGAAGGCTAGGCCCCGCTTTGAGGTCTGTTGCAAAAAGGGGGATGTCCGACTGCCATCTTTGCGAGCGCCGCTTGACTATCTGCAATATCTTCTTCAATCTACGGATACTGTTGCGAGGAATTTCCGCAGTAGTATTCGTGAATACAACTCTGCACTCACATTTACATCTGTCAAATATACCGCTGATCAACGACCTGCAGCGCAAGGTGGTGGCGTCCATTGTTTTCAGATATCGTGAGAGAACTTTCTGCGTCACGCTGCGCAGGGGAAAATGCGTCACCAAGCTTTGCGCAGCTATATTTCTACGACCCCAACTATGCGGCTGGTGTAAGACATGAAGCACATCCAAACCTTAACCTTGAGGTGTTGCAACGTCTTACAGCTGAGCTACATGGGGTGAATCCTCGCATAGCAATCTACGAGACAGCCCGGGAACGATTGATGGATGCAGAACGTTTGCAAGGTCCTGCGAGGATTTTGTTGAGTCCGCAATTGCGGTTGATAATGGAATCAGGTGCTGACAAGCGTCGCGTGGCCAACCAGTAATGAGGTTGCTGTTATCATCGCAGCAGTATGGACAGGCGGGTTTTGGGATATTGTCTTGCAAATCGTGATATCGATGGCAATGAATCCTTTAACATAATCGATCCCAACAACGCCTGCTTACATGCCTTTACACTATGTATTGCTCTTTCCAAATGGCGATGTTGGTTGGCATTGGGGTTTGGCGTTCTGAAATGATTTGCAGGTTACGCAAGAACTTACGCGTCTTAGTCGCGCGTTTTTACAGGTATGTAGGATAATGCAAACAGTTTGCGAAGGTAGCAGGGTTAATCCAGAGTTCAGATACTTGCATACCCGTCCGGCAGAGTTTCCAACTCTTTTCCACTCTCAACGCTTATTTCAACAATCTTGGTTGTGGCGTAGTGCATTTGCGATCAAAACAAGCTCAATTGGATTAAATGCTTAACCAGTCGCAATTGCGTGCAGACCTTTACAATGGTGCTTGCAGATGCGATGCTACAACAGGACTTCAATGCAGAGGAGACTGGCGGCGCGTAATACTCCCAGCAGTTATACCGGCGGTGATCGATACATGCAACAGTTATACCAGGATTCGATGGCTATTGTTCGCCATTTCGGACGTCCAACTCTGTTCATCACATTTACAGCAAATCCGAAATGGCAGGAGATTGTTGCAGAGTTGCTTCCAGGGCAAACAGCTGTCGATAGGCCCGATCTCACTGCAAGAGTATTCCATATGAAGCAACAACAGCTCCTTGCAGAAATCAAGCATAAAAACATTTTTGGTCGTTATCTGGGTTGCGTTTGGACAATTGAGTACCAAAAACGCGGTTTACCACACATGCATCTCTTGCTATTCTTGCACCCTGACGATTGCTTCCTTACGGCAGAGCGCATTGATGAGATAGTATGTGCGGAGTTGCGGATCCTATCGCAGACCCTAATGGGAGTTGCGGCGCAATTATAACCACTTGCATGGTACGTGGTCCCTGCGGCGAATGCCAAACGCACCATGCATGACAATATCTGATTCAGGCTTCCGCAAGTGTGCAAAACGGTTTCCAAAGGCATTCCAAGATGAGACATTGGTGCAAGAAGACGGATATCCCCTTTACCGCAGACGCAACGATGGACGGACACATACAATACCTTTGCGAGGCTCTGGCGGTACTGAAAACTTTGCATTTGATAATCGTTGGGTTGTACCTTATAATCCGTACCTTTCCTGGCGGTATAAAGCTCATATCAATGTTGAGGTTTGTGCGTCCATTCACGCAATCAAGTATATACATAAGTATATATATAAAGGTTCTGATCGCACCACTTTGCAAGTTGGCAATGAAACCGATGAGGTCAAACGCTATTTGCAAGGTCGCTACATTGGGCCAACAGAAGCTGTCTGGAGGATTTTCGAATATGGAATGCATGAGGAAGCTCCCGCTGTCATGCATTTGGTGGTGCATATCTTGGTGAGCAGGTGTGTATTCGATATGGATGCAAACGCGGCGAGATCTTGCAGCGAATNGAAACAGCAAAGTCCACACTGATGGCATTCTTCCAGTATAATGCGGAGAATATTGATGGCCGCCCATATCTCTATCAAGAATTCCCTGCACATTTTACCTACAACAAGCCCAATCGCAAATGGTCGCGGAGAAAGGAGGTATTTCGATTGGTCGCATGTATTATTGCAATCACATGATGGGGAGAAGTACTATTTGCGACTTCTGCTTACAGTTGTAAGAGGCGCAACCTCCTTTGAGCATTTGCGCACTGTCTCTGGAGAGATTCAACCATCATTCAAGGCTGCATGTGTAGTACTAGGGCTTTTGGAGGATGATCGCGAATGGGTGCAGTGCTTTACAGAGGCTGTATTATTTGCGAGTGGTGCTGCATTACGCACATTGTTTGCAACAGCACTACTTTTTGGCGACCTTACGGATGCAAAGGCACTTTGGGCTACATTTGGCAACAACATCTGCGACGACATACCTCACATTCTTGAACGCAATGAAGCATTCGCTGTTCCGATTGAATTGCAAGACCCGCATCTCGATTATGGGCTATACTTGATCTCGCGAATACTTGCAGACTCGGGCAAAACCCTTTCCGACTTTGATTTACCTGCATACATTCATTCATGGAATCGCACTGCAGGTAATCAATTGATCGCTTTAGGCTGGCGTATGATCGGGATACAGAGAACGCCTTATGTGACGAAAGGGTTGCAAAGCTGAATGACGATCAATAAAGGTGTTACAACACAATCATAGCAAGTGTCAACAATCCCGCAACAGCACAATTTTTCTTGCAAGGTCCAGCCGGTACAGGGAAAACATTTCTGTACAATGCTATCTGCAACCACTTCCGCTCGCAAGGCAAAATTGTTATTTGCGTAGCTTCCTCAGGCATTGCGGCCCAACTATTACCCGGCGGCAGAACCTCGCACTCCCGTTTTAAGATACCAATCATTGTAAATGAATCCTCGATTTGTTCGTTTCTTTACTTGTACGTTACTGGCAGGTCTTCTGCAACGTGCAGATCTTATCATTTGGGATGAAGTTCCTATGCAACATAAGTATTGTTTTGAGGCTGTAAACAGATCTCTCAATGATATATGCGGTGTTGCAGATGACGCATTGTTTGGCAATATACCAATAGTCCTGGGCGGTGACTTTGCACAGATTCTACCCGTTGTTAGGCGTGGTAATCGAGGTGCAACTGTTGCGGCGTGTTTGCAAAGATCCTTCTTATGGCCGCGATTTCAACAACTATCTCTGAAAAAGAATATGCGAGTACTGGAAGGTTCCGCCAATCAACAATTTGCCGTTGGCTGTTGCAACTATCATAATGACGCTCAATGGAATGGCGGATATCTTTGCCCGGATTTATATCTGTTTGCGCAACTGTCAAGATATCTGCGAGCATGTATTTCCTACTACAGTAGTTGCATTAGCTCACACCAATCACACTGCATTCAAAGGACGCGCAATCCTTGCAATGCGAAACGATACTGTTGCGGAGTTTAACAACACGGTGCTTGAGAGTTTACAAGGCGATGTCAGAACCTATTACTCCTCCGATAGTGCAGAGTTCAGTAACTCAGAAGAAGCATCAAACGAACTCCCTGCGGAATACTTGCAAAGTTTAAACCTTGCTTCATTGCCGCCGTCACATCTGCGATTAAAGATTGGAGCCCCTGTTATATTATTGCGCAATTTGTATCCGAAGCAAGGGCTTTGTAACGGAACGCGAATGACTGTAATTCGTATGGAACGACGCTGCATTGAGGTGCGATTATTGGGGGGTGATAACGATGGGCAAGTGAAGGTTATTCCCCGTATCAAGCTTTCTACAACTGAAGGAGAGTTGCCATTCATATTGACGCGAAAGCAATTTCCTGTAAGACTTTGTTTTGCGATGACTGTAAATAAAGCGCAAGGGCAATCATTGGATATTGTAGGGATCGATTTGCGGACTCCACCATTTGCGCATGGTCAGCTGTATGTTGCATTGTCCAGGGCAACAGATGTAAATAAGTTGCGCATCTTGCAAACAGAGGAAAGAGGGAGGGAAACCGAGAACATCGTTTATCCGGAGATACTGTTGAGGGGATAATTGCGGTGGATTATGGAAGACATTAATGTTTAATATATGCGTGTTACAGTAATTTACGAGACACTATTGACGGTTGCAGGACAGTATCGAAACGTGCAAGTACAAAATTTGGCCGACAAAATCGCGGTTACAAATATCAATCGTAATCAATTGGAAGCAGTTGTAAAGATTGTGCATCGGTTCAATTCTTTTAGCCTCATAACAGTTTGCATGTAATACTGATGTTAGAATACATTTAGTCTTATGTCCTCCATGAGTGCCTCAATTGCATCAGCCACATCCTCAAATGCCTTCAACAACTTTCCCCATTGCTCCTTTGTAGAGCTGCGTTTCCTTTTGCAACCCTTACGAATATTTGCATGCTTTCTGCAAACCCTGCAGAAGAGCTTGCAATCGGAACAGACTGCTCGCGAGGCTTGCTCTCTATTGTAAACGCATGTAAGCCACCGTAACCATACTGTAAAGCACCGCAAGCATTGTAAGCCACTTACCAGGACGGAAACTGCAATGTGTGCCTTGGCTATTATAGTGGCAGTTGGTGCAACTACCTGCAAGCATGTTTTCCACAGTTATACAATCCATAAAAGGACCCTTATTATTGTTGCAAGAAGCGCAAGGATCCTCCATGAGTTCACCTTTGTATCCAAGAATAGCCTCCACATTAATAGGTCTAGCCATGTTAAGACTCCTATCTTCCTTAAGAAAAACTGGCTAACCCAATCCATGCTACAATTTCTTGAATTGCTGTAGTAATGTCTTGATCTGCCGAGCCTCCAGCCATATGCTCAGGTTGAATCTGGCGGAGTTCGGCTTGGCGGGTCTTGGCATTCTTGGCATTCTTGGCAGGCTCGGCACGCTGCTTACCCTTATTGAGGTTAGGGGTGATTACCATATCATCGGATGACTCATCAGATGACTCAGCGATGACAAAGGTCTTGGCGCTCCCGGAACCGGAAGGCTCGGCAACCTCGGCAGTGTGGGGGAGCTCGGCAGTGTGGGGGAGCTCGGCGGACTGGGGAGGCTCGGCGGTTTTGCGAAGCTCGGCGGTTTTGGGAGGCTCGGCGGTTTTGTGGCTGAGTCGGCAGCCTCGGCGGTGTGAGAAGGCTCTCGCTCATGATAATAGGATCAGGGGACATGATAGTAAAGGAAGAAGGATTGAATGAAGGGTTGAATGAAGGATAGAATGATGGATAGAATGATGGATCCTGAATGAGCGGAATATTAGGCTCTGTTATACACATTTTGCAGCGGTAAAATTGTCTTTGCAGCGCCAAATTGTCTTTGTGACCAAATTGTCTTTGCAGTGGCCAAATGCCAATGCTGCAGAGGCCAAATGCCAATGTTCTGCAGAGGCCAAATGCCAATGTTCTGCAGCGGCCAAATTTTTTTTGCAGGGGCCAGATTTTTTTTTTGCAACATCCACCTTGCAAACTTGCACCCGCCCTCGCGGTCGCGAGGTGGCCACTGCTAGTCTATATAGTACTACAATACAGTATGTCTCAGTTGTGCGAAAATGAGACATTTTGGAGCGGTTTGGTTGGTTGGAGCAGGGATCGGACAGGGGGTAGCGAACAGGAATAGCGAACAGGGGTAGGAACAGGGGGTGGGAACAGGGGTGGGAACAGGGTGGGAAGGTAGGGTAACAGGAGAAAAAACCCGGTTTTGTAAAGCAGGGTGTATAGGGAATGGTAACAGCTGTAAATAGATTTGGATAGCTATCCAGACCCCGCATTTGATGCAATAGTCGAGTATTGCAAATTCGATAACCTCTACATAAACCTTTACTATTCGGTAAGCTGGCAATAGTTCGCGACCATGTCCACAGCCAGATGCAGACATTGCAAACATGAAAAAGCCATCGCCGAATTCGATAATAACCGCAATGGGGTTCTGTTCAGAACGTGTAGGGATTGTTTGGTATGTAACCCTATCATTAGTTGGTGAGGTTTTTTTTAATCGTTTGCAGAGAGGATTAGCAGATATGAGAAGACAGCGGGCAGCTTTGCGAGCTCAACAAAGCGCGCAGGACTTGCAAGTATGTCTTATCCTTGAGAAATATATTTTATTTAGACTGACAATTCCGCGTTATAGCTATCACCACCTAGAGTTGCAAGGCCGCTAGGCAATCAGAATTTCCTACCGCATTTCTGAGTTACGCTTGCATTGGAAACAATTGGATATGGGTTCTATGAGTATTACCTACGAGTCGTATGCAGCTTTGCATTGGATCGATGAGCGGATTGCAGCGAGCTCGAAGGCTAGGCCCCGCTTTGAGGTCTGTTGCAAAAAGGGGGATGTCCGACTGCCATCTTTGCGAGCGCCGCTTGACTATCTGCAATATCTTCTTCAATCTACGGATACTGTTGCGAGGAATTTCCGCAGTAGTATTCGTGAATACAACTCTGCACTCACATTTACATCTGTCAAATATACCGCTGATCAACGACCTGCAGCGCAAGGTGGTGGCGTCCATTGTTTTCAGATACATGGAGAGCTTTACCACATGCAAGGACCTTTGCACCCAGGGGAAAATGCGTCACCAAGCTTTGCGCAGCTATATTTCTACGACCCCAACTATGCGGCTGGTGTAAGACATGAAGCACATCCAAACCTTAACCTTGAGGTGTTGCAACGTCTTACAGCTGAGCTACATGGGGTGAATCCCTACATAGCAATCTACAAGACAGCCCGGGAACGATTGATGGATGCAGAACGTTTGCAAGGTCCTGCGAGGATTTTGTTGAGTCCGCAATTGCGGTTGATAATGGAATCAGGTGCTGACAAGCGTCGCGAAAACTTGCCAACCAGTAATGAGGTTGCTGTTATCATACCTGACGAGTATGGACAGGCGGGTTTTCGGGATATTGTACTTGCAAATCGTGATATCGATGGCAATGAATCCTTTAACATAATCGATCCCAACAACGCTGCTTACATGCCTTTACACTATGTATTGCTCTTTCCAAATGGCGATGTTGGTTGGCATTGGGGTTTGACGTTACGAAATGATTTGCAGGTTCGCAAGAACTTACGTCTTAGTCAACGCGTTTTTTACAGGTATGTAGGATAATGCAAACAGTTTGCGAAGGTAGCAGGGTTAATCCAGAGTTCAGATACCGCTTGCATACCCGTCCGGCAGAGTTTCCAACTCTTTTCCACTCTCAACGCTTATTTCAACAATACTTGGTTGACGCATGGTCTGTTTGCGATCAAAACAAGCTCAATTGGATTCGTCTTAACCAGTCGCAATTGCGTGCAGACCTTTACAATGGTCTTGCAGATGCGATGCTACAACAGGACTTCAATGCAGAGGAGACTGGACGCGTAATACTCCCCAGCAGTTATACCGGGTGATCGATATATGCAACAGTTATATCAGGATTCGATGGCTATTGTTCGGCATTTCGGACGCCCAACTCTGTTCATCACATTTACAGCAAATCCGAAATGGCAGGAGATTGTTGCAGAGTTGCTTCCAGGGCAAACTGCTGTCGATAGGCCTGACCTCACTGCAAGAGTGTTCCATATGAAGCAACAACAGCTCCTTGCGGAAATCAAGCATAAAAACATTTTCGGTCGTTATCTGGGTTGCGTATGGACAATTGAGTACCAAAAACGTGGTTTACCACACATGCATCTCTTGCTATTCTTGCACCCTGATGATCGGTTTCTTACAGCAGACCGCATTGATGAGATAGTATGTGCGGAGTTGCCGGATCCTATCGCAGACCCTAATGGGGAGTTGCGCGCAATTATAACCACTTGCATGGTACATGGTCCCTGCGGCGAGCGAATGCCAAACGCACCATGCATGACAATATCTGATTCAGGCTTCCGCAAGTGTGCAAAACGGTTTCCAAAGGCATTCCAAGATGAGACATTGGTGCAGGAAGACGGATATCCCCTTTACCGCAGACATAGCGATGGACGGACACATACAATACGCTGCGAGGCTCTGGCGGTACTGAAAACTTTGCATTTGATAATCGTTGGGTTGTACCTTATAATCCGTACCTTTCCTGGCGGTATAAAGCTCATATCAATGTTGAGGTTTGTGCGTCCATTCATGCAATAAAGTATATACATAAGTATATATACAAAGGTGCCGATCGCACCACGTTGCAAGTTGGCAATGAAACCGATGAAGTGAAGCGCTATTTGCAAGGCCGCTACATTGGGCCAACAGAAGCTGTCTGGAGGATTTTTGAATATGGAATGCATGAGGAAGCTCCCGCTGTCATGCATCTGGCGGTGCATATGCCGGGTGAACAGGCTGTGTATTACGATATGGATGCAAACCGCGACGAGATCTTGCAACGAATGGAAACAGCAAAGTCCACACTGATGGCATTCTTCCAGTATAATGCGGAGAATATTGATGGCCGCCCATATCTCTATCAAGAATTCCCTGCACATTTTACCTACAACAAGCCCAATCGCAAATGGTCGCGGAGAAAGGGAGGTATTTCGATTGGTCGCATGTATTATTGCAATCCTATGATGGGGGAGAAGTACTATTTGCGACTTCTGCTTACAGTTGTAAGAGGCGCAACCTCCTTTGAACATCTGCGCACTGTCTCAGGAGAGATCCAACCATCATTCAAGGCTGCATGTGTAGTACTAGGGCTTTTGGAGGATGATCGCGAATGGGTGCAGTGCTTTACAGAGGCTGTATTATTTGCGAGTGGTGCTGCATTACGCACATTGTTTGCAACAGCACTACTTTTTGGCGACCTTACGGATGCAAAGGCACTTTGGGCTACATTTGGCAACAACATCTGCGACGACATACCTCACATTCTTGAGCAATGAAGCGTTATTCGCTGTTCCGATTGAATTGCAAGACCCGCATCTCGATTATGGGCTATACTTGATCTCGCGAATACTTGCAGACTCGGGCAAAACCCTTTCCGACTTTGATTTACCTGCATACATTCATTCATGGAATCGCACTGCAGGTAATCAATTGATCGCTTTGGAACTGGCGTATGATCAGGATACAGAGAACGCCTTATGTGACGAAAGGGTTGCAAAGCTGAATGACGATCAATTAAGGTGTTACAACACAATCATAGCAAGTGTCAACAATCCGCAACAGCACAATTTTTCTTGCAAGGTCCAGCGGTACAGGAAAACATTTCTGTACAATGCTATCTGCAACCACTTCCGCCGCAAGGCAAAATTGTTATTTGCGTAGCTTCCTCGCATTGCGGCCCAACTATTACCTGGCGGCAGAACCTCGCACTCCCGTTTTAAGATACCAATCATTGTAAATGAATCCTCGATTTGTTCATTTACTCGCAATACGTTACTGGCAGGTCTTCTGCAACGTGCAGATCTTATCATTTGGGATGAAGTTCCTATGCAACATAAGTATTGTTTTGAGGCTGTAAACAGATCTCTCAATGATATATGCGGTGTTGCAGATGACGCATTGTTTGGCAATATACCAATAGTCCGGGGCGGTGACTTTGCACAGATTCTACCCATTGTTAGGCGTGTGTCGAGGCGCAACAGTTGCGGCGTGTTTGCAAAGATCCTTCTTATGGCCGCGATTTCAACAACTCTCCCTGAAAAAGAATATGCGAGTACTGGAAGGTTCCGCCAATGAACAATTTGCCCGTTGGCTGTTGCAACTATCCTATGACAGTCAATAGAATGGCCGGATATCTTTGCCTGGATTTATATCTGTTTGCACAACTGTATGCAGATATCTGCGGCATGTATTTCCTACTACAGTAGTTGCATTAGCTCGCACCAATCACACTGCATTCAAAGGGCCGCGCAATCCTTGCAATGCGAAAGCGATACTGTTGCGGAGTTTAACAACACGGTCTTGAGAGTTTACTGGCGATGTCAGAACCTATTACTCCTCCGATAGTGCAGAGTTCAGTAACTCGAAGAAGCGTCAAGCGAACTCCCTGCGGAATACTTGCAAAGTTTAAACCTTGCTTCATTGCCGCCGTCACATCTGCGATTAAAGATTGGAGCCCTGTTATATTATTGCGCAATTTGTATCCGAGCGAGGGCTTATGTGAACGAATGAATGACTGTAATTCGTATGGAGCAATGACTGCGTTGAGTGCGATTATTGGGGGTGATAACGATGGGCAAGTGAAGGTTATTCCCGTATCAAGCTTTCTACAACTGAAGGAGAGTTGCCATTCATATTGTGCGAAAGCAATTTCCTGTAAGACTTTGTTTTGCGATGACTGTAAATAAAGCGCAAAGTGTCATTGGATATTGTAGGGATCGATTTGCGGACTCCACCATTTTGCGCATGGTCAGCTGTATGTGGCATTGTCCAGGGCAACAGATGTAAATAAGTTGCGCATCTTGCAAACAGAGGAGGAAGAGGAGGAAGCGAGCATCGTTTATCCGGAGATACTGTTGAGGGGATAATTGCGGTGGATTATGGAAGACATTAATGTTTAATATATGCGTGTTACAGTAATTTACGAGACACTATTGACGGTTGCAGGACAGTATCGAAACGTGCAAGTACAAAATTGACCATGCAAAGTATCGCGGTTACAAATATCAATCGTAATCAATTGGAACACAGTTGTAAAGATTATGCTTGTCAGTTCAATTCTTTTCCAGCCTCCGCAACAGTTTGCATGTAATACAGTGTTAGAATACATTTAGTCTTCCATGTCCTCCATGAGTGCCTCAATTGCATCCGCCACATCCTCAAATGCCTTCAACAACTTTCCCCATTTCTCGCTGTCAATTGCGTTTCCTTTTTGCAACCCTTCTACGAATATTTGCATGCTCTGCAAACCCTGCAGAAGAGCTTGCAATCGGAACAGACTGCTCGCGAGGCTTGCTCTCTATTGTAAACGCATGTAAGCCACCGTAACCATACTGTAAAGCACCGCAAGCATTGTAAGCCACTTACCAGGACGGAAACTGCAATGTGTGCCCTGGCTATTATAGTGGCAGTTGGTGCAACTACTGCAAGCATGTTTTCCACAGTTATACAATCCATAAAAGGACCCTTATTATTGTTGCAAGAAGCGCAAGGATCCTCCGCAAGTTCACCCCTGCTGTATCCAAGAATAGCCTCCACATTAATAGGTCTAGCCATGTTAAGACTCCTATCTTCCTTAAGAAAAACTGGCCTAACCCAATCCATGCTAGCCAATTTCTTCGCAATTGCTGTAGTAATAACCCCAGTCTGCACTAGAGCCTCAGCAGCCATATCAGGTTGAATCTGGCGGAGTTCGGCTTGGCGGGTCTTGGCATTCTTGGCATTCTTGGCAGGCTCGGCACGCTGCTTACCCTTATTGAGGTTAGGGGTGATTACCATATCATCGGATGACTCATCAGATGACTCAGCGATGACAAAGGTCTTGGCGCTCCCGGAACCGGAAGGCTCGGCAACCTCGGCAGTGTGGGGGAGCTCGGCAGTGTGGGGGAGCTCGGCGGACTGGGGAGGCTCGGCGGTTTTGCGAAGCTCGGCGGTTTTGGGAGGCTCGGCGGTTTTGTGAGGCTGAGTCTCGGCAGCGCCGGCGGTGTGAGAAGGGCTCATGATAATAGGATCGGGGGCGTGATAGTAAAGGAAGAAGGATTGAATGAAGGGTTGAATGAAGGATAGAATGATGGATAGAATGATGGATCCTGAATGAGCGGAATATTAGGCTCTATTTATACACATTTTTGCAGCGGCCAAATTATGCTTTGCAGCGGCCAAATTGTCTTTCGTGGACCAAATTGTCTTTGCGGTGGCCAAATCTTTGCGGCAAATGCCAATGTTCTGCAGAGGCCAAATGCGATGTTCTGCGTGAAATTTTTTTGCAGGGGCCAGATTTTTTTGCAACATCCACCTTGCAAACTTGCATCGCCCTCGCGATCGCGAGTGGCCACTGCTAGTCTATATAGTCTTCTGATACAGTATGTACTCAGTTGTGCGAAAATGAGAGCGTTTTGGGAATGATTTGGTTGGTTGGAGCAGGGATCGGACAGGGGTAGCGAACAGGAATAGCGAACAGGGGTAGGAACAGGGGTGGGAACAGGGGTGGGAACAGGGGTGGGAAGGTAGGGTAACAGGAGAAAAAAACCCGGTTTTGTAAAGCGAGTGTAACTATAGGGAATGGTAACAGCTGTAAATAGATTTGGATAGCTATCAGGCGCGTTGATGCAATAGTCGAGTATTGCAAATTCGATAACCTCTACATAAACCTTTACTATTCGGTAGCTGGCAATAGTTCGCGACCATGTCGCGTAGATGCAGACATTGCAAACATGAAAAAGCCGTCGCCGAATTCGATAATAACGCAATGGGGTTCTGTTCAGAGCGATGTAGGGATTGTTTGGTATGTAACCCTATCGTTAGTTGGTGAGGTTTTTTTAATCGTTTGCGAGAGGATTAGCAGATATGAGAAGAGAGCGGGCGAACTGCGAGCTCAACAAAGCGCGCAGGACTTGCAAGTATGTCTTATCGGCGAAATATATTTTATTTAGACTGACAATTACGCGTTATAGCTATCACCACCTAGAGTTGCAAGGCAGCTAGCAATCAGAATTTCCTACCGCGTTTCTGAGTTACGCTTGCATTGGAAACAATTGGATATGGGTTCTATGAGTATTGCCTGCGAGTCATGTGCAGCTTTGCATTGGATCGATGAGCGGGTTGCAGCGAGCTCGAAGGCTAGGCCCCGCTTTGAGGTCTGTTGCAAAAAGGGGGATGTCCGACTGCCGTCTTTGCGAGCGCCGCCTGACTATCTGCAATATCTTCTTCAATCTACGGATACTGTTGCGAGGAGTTTCCGCAGTAGTATTCGTGAATACAACTCTGCACTCACATTTACATCTGTCAAATATACCGCTGATCAACGACCTGCAGCGCAAGGTGGTGGCGTCCATTGTTTTCAGATCGTGGAGAGCTTTACCACGCAGGACCTTTGCGGGGAAAATCGTCGTCAAGCTTTGCGCTATATTTCTCTGACCCCAACTATGCGGCTGGTGTAAGGCGTGAAGCGCATCCAAACCTTAACCTTGAGGTGTTGCAGCGTCTTACAGCTGAGCTACGTAGGGGTGAATCACTACATGCAATCTGAAGACAGCCGGGAGCGATTGATGGATGCAGAGCGTTTGCAAAGGTCCTGCGAGGATTTTGTTGAGTCGCAATTGCGGTTGATAATGGAATCAGGTGCTGACAAGCGTCGCGAAAACTTGCCAACCAGTAATGAGGTTGCTGTTATCATACAGCGAGTATGGACAGGCGGGTTTTCGGGATATTGTCTTGCAAATCGTGATATCGATGGCAATGAATCCTTTAACATGTCGATCCCAACAACGCTGCTTACATGCCTTTACACTATGTATTGCTCTTTCCAAATGGCGCTGTTGGTTGGCATTGGGGTTTGACGTTCCGAAATGATTTGCAGGTTCGCAAGAACTTACGTCTTAGTCACCGCGTTTTTTACAGGTATGTAAGATAATGCAAACAGTTTGCGAAGGTAGCAGGGTTAATCCAGAGTTCAGATACGCTTGCATACCCGTCCGGCAGAGTTTCCAACTCTTTTCCACTCTCAACGCTTATTTCAACAATACTTGGTTGTGCGCATGCATTTGCGATCAAAACAAGCTCAATTGGATGTCTTAACCAGTCGCAATTGCGTGCAGACCTTTACAATGGTCTTGCAGATGCGATGCTACAACAGGACTTCAATGCAGAGAGACTGGGCGGTAGCGTAATACTCCCCAGCAGTTATACCGGCGGTGATCGATATATGCAACAGTTATATCAGGATTCGATGGCTATTGTTCGGCATTTCGGACGCCCAACTCTGTTCATCACATTTACAGCAAATCCGAAATGGCAGGAGATTGTTGCAGAGTTGCTTCCAGGGCAAACTGCTGTCGATAGGCCTGACCTCACTGCAAGAGTGTTCCATATGAAGCAACAACAGCTCCTTGCGGAAATCAAGCGTAAAACATTTTGTCGTTATCTGGGTTGCGTATGGACAATTGAGTACCAAAAGCGTGGTTTCTCACATGCATCTCTTGCTATTCTTGCTGATGATCGGTTTCTTCAGCAGACCGCGTTGATGAGATAGTATGTGCGGAGTTGCGGATCCTATCGCAGACCCTAATGGGGAGTTGCGGCGCAATTATAACCTTAGCTCCGTACTGCGGTAGTCCCTGCGTGCGCGGCGAATCTCCAGCAACAGTCACCATGCGCGACAATATCTGATTCGAGGCTTCGCAAGTGTGCAAAAGCAGTTTCCAAAGGCATTCCAAGATGAGACATTGGTGCAGAAAGGCGGATATCCCTTTACCGCAGACCAAGCGATGGACGGACACATACAATACCTTTGCGAGGCTCTGGCGGTACTGAAAACTTTGCATTTGATAATCGTTGGGTTGTACCTTATAATCCGTACCTTTCCTGGCGGTATAAAGCTCATATCAATGTTGAGGTTTGTGCGTCCATTCATGCAATAAAGTATATACATAAGTATATATACAAAGGTGCCGATCGCGTTGCAAGTTAGGCAATGAAAGCCGATGAAGTGAGCGCTATTTGCAAGAGGCTACATTGGGCCAACAGAAGCTGTCTGGAGGATTTTTGAATATGGAATGCATGAGGAAGCTCCCGCTGTCATGCATCTGGCGGTGCATATGCCGGGTGAACAGGCTGTGTATTACGATATGGATGCAAACGCGGCGAGATCTTGCAGCGAATGGAAACAGCAAAGTCCACACTGATGGCATTCTTCAGTATAATCACGGAGAATATTGATGGCGCCCATATCTCTATCAAGAATTCCCTGCATTTTACCTACAACAAGCCCAATGAATGGTCGCGGAGAAAGGAGGTATTTCGATTGGTCGCATGTATTATTGTGCAATCCTATGATGGGGAGAAGTACTATTTGCGACTTCTGCTTACAGTTGTAAGAGGCGCAACCTCCTTTGAACATCTGCGCACTGTCTCAGGAGAGATCAACCATCGTTCAAGGCTGTATGTGTAATCTTAGGGCTTTTGGAGGATGATCGCGAATGGGTGCGAGTGCTTTACAGAAGGCTGTATTATTTGCAGTGGTGCTGCATTACGCTTTCATTGTTTGCAACAGCACTACTTTTGGCGACCTTACACGGATGCAAAGGCACTTTGGGCTACATTTGGCAACAACATCTGCGACGACGCCTCGCGTTCTTGAGCATAATGAAGCGTTCGCTGTTCGATTGAATTGCAAGACCAGCATCTCGATTATGGGCTATACTTGATCTCGCGAATACTTGCAGACTCGGCAAAACCCTTTCCGACTTTGATTTACCTGCATACATTCATTCATGGAATCGCTGCAGGTAATCAATTGATCGCTTTAGGCTGGCGTATGATCGGGATACGAGAACGCCTTATGTGGACGAAAGGGTTGCAAAGCTGAATGACGATCAATTAAGGTGTTCTGGCACAATCATAGCAAGTGTCAACAATCCCGCAACAGCACAATTTTTCTTGCAAGGTCCAGCCGGTACAGGGAAAACATTTCTGTACAATGCTATCTGCAACCACTTCCGCTCGCAAGGCAAAATTGTTATTTGCGTAGCTTCCTCAGGCATTGCGGCCCAACTATTACCCGGCGGCAGAACCTCGCACTCCCGTTTTAAGATACCAATCATTGTAAATGAATCCTCGATTTGTTCATTTACTCGCAATACGTTACTGGCAGGTCTTCTGCAACGTGCAGATCTTATCATTTGGGATGAAGTTCCTATGCAACATAAGTATTGTTTTGAGGCTGTAAACAGATCTCTCAATGATATATGCGGTGTTGCAGATGGCGCATTGTTTGGCAATATACCAATAGTCGCGGCGGTGACTTTGCGGATTCTACCCATTGTTAGGCGTGTGTAATCGAGGTGCAACTGTTGCGGCGTGTTTGCAAAGATCCTTCTTATGGCGCGATTTCAACAACTCTCTGAAAAAGAATATCACGAGTACTGGAAGGTTCCGCCAATCAACAATTTGCCCGTTGGCTGTTGCAACTATCATATGACGCTCAATGGAATGGCCGGATATCTTTGCCCGGAATTAGATCTGTTTGCACANCTGGACCAGATATCTGCGGCATGTATTTCCTACTACAGTAGTTGCATTAGCTCGCACCAATCACACTGCATTCAAAGGACGCGCAATCCTTGCAATGCGAAACGATCCTGTTGCGGAGTTTAACAACACGGTGCTGGAGAGTTTCTGGCGATGTCAGAACCTATTACTCCTCCGATAGTGCAGAGTTCAGTAACTCAGAAGAAGCGTCAAGCGAATCCCTGCGGAATACTTGCAAAGTTTAAACCTTGCTTCATTGCCGCCGTCACATCTGCGATTAAAGATTGGAGCCCCTGTTATATTATTGCGCAATTTGTATCCGAAGCAAGGGCTTTGTAACGGAACGCGAATGACTGTAATTCGTATGGAACGACGCTGCATTGAGGTGCGATTATTGGGGGGTGATAACGATGGGCAAGTGAAGGTTATTCCCCGTATCAAGCTTTCTACAACTGAAGGAGAGTTGCCATTCATATTGGCGAAAGCAATTTCCTGTAAGACTTTGTTTTGCGATGACTGTAAATAAAGCGCGAGCAATCATTGGATATTGTAGGATCGATTTGCGGACTCCACCATTTGCGCGTAGTCAGCTGTATGTTGCATTGTCCAGGGCAACAGATGTAAATAAGTTGCGCATCTTGCAAACAGAGGAAAGAGGGAGGGAAACCGAGAACATCGTTTATCCGGAGATACTGTTGAGGGGATAATTGCGGTGGATTATGGAAGACATTAATGTTTAATATATCGTGTTACAGTAATTTACGAGACACTATTGACGGTTGCAGGACAGTATCGAAACGTGCAAGTACAAAATTGACCATGCAAAGTATCGCGGTTACAAATATCAATCGTAATCAATTGGAACACAGTTGTAAAGATTGTAAACATCGGTTCAATTCTTTTCCAGCCTCCGCAACAGTTTGCATGTAATACAGTGTTAGAATACATTTAGTCTTCCATGTCCTCCATGAGTGCCTCAATTGCATCAAGCGTCCTCCAATGCCTTCAACAACTTTCCCCATTTCTCCTTTGTAGAGCTGCGTTTCCTTTTTGCAACCCTTCTACGAATATTTGCATGCTCTGCAAACCCTGCAGAAGAGCTTGCAATCGGAACAGACTGCTCGCGAGGCTTGCTCTCTATTGTAAACGCATGTAAGCCACCGTAACCATATGTAAAAAGTGGCAGTTGGTGCAACTACCTGCAAGCATGTTTTCCACAGTTATACAATCCATAAAAGGACCCTTATTATTGTTGCAAGAAGCGCAAGGATCCTCCGCAAGTTCACCCCTGCTGTATCCAAGAATAGCCTCCACATTAATAGGTCTAGCCATGTTAAGACTCCTATCTTCCTTAAGAAAAACTGGCCTAACCCAATCCATGCTAGCCAATTTCTTCGCAATTCTTTGTAATAATACCGTCCTCAGCAGCCATATCAGGTTGAATCTGGCGGAGTTCGGCTTGGCGGGTCTTGGCATTCTTGGCATTCTTGGCAGGCTCGGCACGCTGCTTACCCTTATTGAGGTTAGGGGTGATTACCATATCATCGGATGACTCATCAGATGAC
The DNA here is from genome assembly GCA_024713855.1 of Morchella sp. 2016-41. Taxonomy (NCBI): domain Eukaryota; kingdom Fungi; phylum Ascomycota; class Pezizomycetes; order Pezizales; family Morchellaceae; genus Morchella; species Morchella sp. 2016-41. Next base: position 3,778,964 of record JAMGZD010000003.1, read on the forward strand.
TCAGCGATGACAAAGGTCTTGGCTGGAACCGGAAGGCTCGGCAACCTCGGCAGTGTGGGGGAGCTCGGCAGTGTGGGGGAGCTCGGCGGACTGGGGAGGCTCGGCGGTTTTGCGAAGCTCGGCGGTTTTGGGAGGCTCGGCGGTTTTGTGAGGCTGAGTCTCGGCAGCCTCGGCGGTGTGAGAAGGCTCGGCGCTCATGATAATAGGATCAGGGGACATGATAGTAAAGGAAGAAGGATTGAATGAAGGGTTGAATGAAGGATAGAATGATGGATAGAATGATGGATCCTGAATGAGCGGAATATTAGGCTCTATTTATACACATTTTGCAGCGGCCAAATTGTCTTTGCAGCGGCCAAATTGTCTTTGCAGCGGCCAAATTGTCTTTGCAGTGGCCAAATGCCAATGCTGCAGAGGCCAAATGCCAATGTTCTGCAGAGGCCAAATGCCAATGTTCTGCAGCGGCCAAATTTTTTTTGCAGGGGCCAGATTTTTTTTTTGCAACATCCACCTTGCAAACTTGCACCCGCCCTCGCGGTCGCGAGGTGGCCACTGCTAGTACATGTAGTACGTCCTGATAGTACATACCTACACCGTACCGCCACCACCATCACCACTACATGCTTGATATTGATACACGTAATAAATAGGAGAACCCTTCCATTTCATCTCCAGCCACGTCCACGTAGCGACATAGGCAGCTGATTGAGAGTCGAGTGAGCGAGGGAGGGTTGCTAAAGACCGAGTCAGGTCGAGATCTCTACTACAGAGCGCAATTAATCCAGCAAGCTTAGTGGGGTCTAGATCAGGGTGTTCGCTGCCACTATGGTGCGTATTTCTCTATACAGCCCCTCCTTAATACAGGGTTCTGATATGCTGGCTTGGGCAGTCTGGTGAGATGATTTACAAAATCTATCGATTGGCGAATCGGCGCCACCCCTCGCCCGTTCATTCTTAGCTGGTAGCTGAATAGTTCTAGTCCCTCAGTAGTCTAAGAACCGCTACCGGTGCCGGGAGTTCAATTAACCGAGAAGGATATCACTAGAAATCCTTTTTGACTCATGTGCACCTGGAATCGTTCAGCGCCCAAGATTCAGTTTGGATAATCGGTATATTGAATCGAATCCAACCATGGGAGGTCCGGAAATGACTAAAAAGTATAAAAGTCCAGACTCAGTTATATACGAGACTGCTTGAACTCAGGACAGGAATGCCGGAAGTAGTGACTATATAGCTATAATAATTCAACGTACGTAAGGCATCCACTTCAGTTCAATTCCATACAACGCTTAAGCTTATCTTTGTGAATATTTTAAAGGGTAAATATTACATATTGTGCGAGCGTCAATTGATACAGTGTTTGATGCATATCTTTGTCCCTCTTGCAGGTTTAGATTTCTAAAGGCCTCAGTATCAAATCCCCACCTCCCCATTTGGGGCCAGGCCTAGGCATAACATGCATCCCTAAGGTAAAGCTACTGAAGGTGACTGTGATGATTCATTATAGGTAAAGATTAAGCCTTAATCTTTTTATTTAGCTGAATTTGTAAATTAGTACAAATCATAGATTATCACTCGCGAAACTTTGAGAATGGGAGCCATAGAATTGCATTGGGTCCTATTGGAAAATGCCCCAGAATTGATAAAGATCTTTTGTCTGGAAAAATAAATTATCACAGAGCATCTAGTTGATTGAAAATGCATGAGGAGTCACTCGATGGCTGGCTTTCCTAATTTGGAGACTTGACAGCCTCAAAAGAGATAATCAAGCACAACGGCTACATTATCCAGAAATGACTTGAGAGAGAATCAGTTTTCATGGATATGCGCAAAAAAAAGTATTCAGGGTATGGAAGTGGTAGTGCAGGGCCTCTATCAATAAGTTTTAGAATTTCTGAGCATCGGTCAATTCAATTGATCGTGATCTCTTGGTCGCCTAAAAAAAAAAAAAGAAACCATTGAGAAGTGAGTATAACAGAGATTAGCTATAGCTCGGTCAAGCTTCTTACATGTACTTACATGTACATACATGTAGTCTTAGCTGGCACTAGTACTAGCTGAGAATTTCTGACCCAAATCTTGACCTGCGCTGCAGCTGCGCACAAGGCAGTTCACAGAGGCCTTTATAGCTCCGCAGATTGGCTTAAGTGAATCTGATGATAAAACACTACCGGCCAGCTGAAATCACTGCTGCGACTATGCAGATGCATATGGCCATGGGGGGACGTTTTCCCTATATCGAATCCCCTTAGATTGTGCCTCGCACCAGTACAGTGGCAGCGCCAGCTCAATGGCATCTATGCGTTGTCATGATACAATTCAAGACGATAATTAAACGCCCATGCAAGATCTGGGGCGATGGTACTAGAGCGCTCAATCGTTGCAATAATGTCCAAGAATTGTGGGAAGTTGATGTTTTGATGTCGAACTCAACGGCGGCAGCCTTGCAATGTGAACAAGAGAGACTGTTTGATTTGTTAAAGCCCCACGTTGAATTGTAATGGAACTGCCCTGTTTCAGAAAATAGACGAAATGAATGTCGTTCCACACACAATCGGATTATTGCTTTTCTCTTGTCGGAACGTCTGCGCGCGAGCTATCGACCGGCAGTCTAGCGAAAAATCACGTGCCGTGACGTATCAAAGTGAAGAATATGCCTTGTATGTATGTTCCATGCACGTGCATGAACAATGTCATTCAGATTGCACTGCCTCTCAATTGTTCATGCAGGTACCAAGTTACTACCAGCACACCTCATCACCAGAGCACCAATCGAATGCACCACCACCAAGGAAAATTTTTTTGGTGTTTAAGATCTGTTCTGTTCCTGCATCAGAGGAAGAGGAGCATGTGTACATGGTATCCAATACCGTCAAGCAGATCTAAGTCAACTTGCCATCTGAAGATATGGGCCATGTACTCATCATATGCATCATGATCTATGCGGGGGTTAACAAGATTATGGAAAGCCAAAACCACCCAACAACAACAGGCATGATTGTATGGACTCCACTGCTAATTTTGAGGCGAGTGTTGAGAGTAAATAAGTACATGTACTCAGGATTTCGGAGTACAAAAAAAACAAAACCCCCCCCCCTCCCTCCAAAAAAAAAAACAAAAAAAAATAGTGGGACCCGGGAGAACGATTTCGACAGTACAGAAATCTTGGGAGCTGCATTAGTTATATTCTGGATTGGGTCGAGGTCCAGGAATTTGGGACGGGCAGTGGATGGGATCCCTGCGACGATCTAAGACAAACCTCTTTGACTTGAACGGGGCGAATGCGTGGCACCAGTACAAGGCTAGGTGTAGCTAGGTATGGCACACCACACCATTTACATGCAAACATATATGTACAGCCATTACGCCTTTAATCAAGTACAAAAACGGTCCAGAAATATCATTATTCGTTATATAACGGCACAGATCGATTCTTAAGATCCCCATCACTCATATATCGCCACCACCCATCGATCACCAGAAAGAAATATTCAACTCCGGCCCTAATAATCAACAATGGAAAACTTTAACTATAATTACCGCAGCGCTAGCTTATCCAACGCTTATATTGACCAAACGAATTCCTACCCGTTGATGGATGAGGTCCGTTGGCGCGCTACAGCCGAGCGTTTAGGCGATGTAGGCTTCGATTGCCATCAACCTCCGATATACCAACCTCATGAGCATCACGATAGTTGCTATAATTGCCGGGGTCCTCGTTACACTCCGCATCAATCCCCTGTAATGGAGCAGCTCGAGACGTACTCCAGTGGGGAGCAAGATTATGGCATATCAAGCTTGCGCTTGGTTGAAGCGAATGGCGTAGATCACTCATCGCCTGTGCAACAGACGTTTTTGCCAGTTCCTTCTAGCCCTGCAATGCAGCTACCCCAGTCCCCTTGGACGCAATAGTACGCTTTTACCCTTTTTTTTTTATGGCAGAATGCTACTTTTGATTGGTTGGCTTACCTAATTGCTCGTGTAGCAGCGAAGATGAATTTAGCCGAAACTTTGAGAATACCTCCCAATACACACCCTTCGGAGAATTACAGTCTGGGGGTGGTATGAACAATAGCCACTATTTTCAGTCTCCGAGAACAGTGGAAGATACTATCACAAATCTTGGGTACCAACCCCATTACTCGTCAGATCTAGATGACATGCCTACTACCGCGATCTGGTAATATTATCTTTGGGATTAATTCCTTTTTTATTTTCTATCTTTTCTAACAATCAACCATTCACAGCAATACCTCTGGCAAGTCCCACAATAATCAAGAGAACAATACTACTGCAAGCACCGAGGAGAAAGAGACCTCAATTCTGGAGCCGCCGATCGACCAAAAAAGCAAAAGGTACATATTTTTCATCTATTTTTTCACTTTATCAAGAGAGACTAATTAAGCTGTTTCTTTTTTACAGTGCCGACGTCAGAAGTGCAGGCTTGTCTTCTGCCCCGGGCCGCCGATACAGGTGTTCAGTCAGGGGATGCAATTTGCAGTTCAAGCGACGTGCTGAAATGGATCGTCATAAGGAGTCTGTTCACCAGCCATCTCCTGGACATCTATGCCCCATACTGGGATGTAATCGCGGTGTTCCAGATAACGGATTTAGCCGCAAAGACAATCTAAGACAGCATCTCAAGTTGAAGCACGAAGTTAAGTTCCCGAAAGGCAGGAGATCCCGCAGAACGTAATAATTCCGGCAATCGAAAATCATGGGGAAGAGGGCGGGAAACTTGCCGAATCAATACCAGGGAAGTGGATGCGGGTGGATTGTCAAAAAAGCAGGGCACACCGTGGCAGTTGTCAAGCCCAGTTACCTATTGCCGAAGCGTACCTCACTATGCTCATTGGCAGGCATCAGCTGCAGCCAATAGGGCGTCGTGCACCCAACTATCTTTGCGAGGATTTCGTGGTTCACTACATATTCCCGGTATTTGGAGCACGAGAAAAAAACATCCTTGATGGTGACATAATCCGCCTGGCTATTAGCTTATTTTTCTTTTTCCTTCATATCGAACAGTGCAAGTTTTGTTTTCTTTGTATTTTTAATGATTGGGACGTACCGGCGATAATTCAAGCACTAAAAAAAAAATTTCGATCTTTAACTCTCAATTGTATCGTATCATAAATCCGTGCCTTTTGCCGAATGAAAGGTGCCCCAATATTCACTATAGCTTTGCTTTGTTGCAGCCTTGCTGCAGGAATCGTCTCATCTGCAGAGTTAGATATTTTGTGCGAAGTGCAATTACTACGGCCAGAAGATTAGCAACCTGCTACTCTGACGCTTTTGCGGCCCAGTTTCGAGTTGACGTGCAGAGCGGGGAACTGCATGCAGATAACACCATTGGTATAGCTGATCCGGCCCCGAACACGCCTAGGAGTGTACCTACGTTTCGGGGAGGTTGAGTTCAGCCGCGCTGGTACGTACAAGGCAAGGCATAAAAATATTTTCGGCCGATGATCATGCCTAGTCCATGTAGCAATTGCATCTTATGTTTATGCGGGTACTAGTAGTGTCAATCTCGGGTGTTAGATATCCGCTCTTTGTAGATTGTTGAGAACCGAGCGCGGGGTATTACTGCTAATTTTGAACGATGATAAGTACATGTAAGTGATAGGTTGGCCCAGATCGACACGAAACGGAGCTAGTCTGCGTGACAGATGTCCAATATGCTTTTGAAGATTCTTGTGGGCTGATCAGTGTAGAACGCTTGGCTGATAGCTATAGTATAATCAATGGATGAAACAGAGGCTTTGTCTTTCAAGGCGGTACATGAGGCTGACAATAAACTCATACGGCAAGTAGGACCTGTAGAGATATATGCAGAGAACGTTTGGACACATTGTCTAAGGAGCGAAATTATAGAACCAACATGTAATTCTTTCAATATATTCTGACGAAAGAACGGAGGAAACGTATAACGCAAATTGAAAACAAAGAAAAAAAAAAAAAAAAAAAAAAAAAAAACAACAACAAGGGCAACTGAGGTAAAACACACCGAAATAATGTGTGGGAAACGCTCGGATAGGAATTATCAAGTGAGGAGCAACTGTTTTTGTACGTGTGGAGTGAGGTAGCTTGGAGCGTGAGGAAGACGTGAATTGAAACCAAAGGTGGAAATGTAATCATGACAATAGCATGAAAAATATGAATTGCAACACAACCAACGAGAGAGGAAAGGGCACGGGATATGATAGCCAAAGGAGAGGAAGAAAATGTCAAGGAGTAAGTAGACCAGCCTTGCACATCGGCCCCAAATCCAAGGTTCTGGAGCGTAGACATGTGTTTCGATTTCCCTGACCGATTCCACAAGTCTTCGAGGCCGTAGCTTTCTTTACGTATGTGTGTATATGTCAGTTAGTTGTTAGCTGTACCGTTGCCCACAAAGTAAGATTGTATATAAAATAAAGAGGCCGGACGTTCCGTAGACAGAGTTCGAGTTCGCTGTCGTCGAGATTATCGGGAAATCTTTATAGAGAGGTGAATGAATTGAAATATATATAATTATTTCTAAGGCGAAAGACCACCCGTATTAATTAAACAGCCCCATACGGGCCGACGGACTTGGATTTAAATGAACTGAGATTATTCCCTGATAACGTATCTCAAACCTTCTCAAAAATGATCTCAAGAAGTTATCAGTGGCGAGCCCTATGCGAGTTTCGTAGCTATCAACCTATCGTTCAAGAATCTCGGGGCTTGCGATTGGACAAGGTACATGATCATTACTATCTCTAACGCGCAGGTCGCCACATCTAGCTACTACTTTACCTATGTTAGTTGTTCTAGACGAAGTATCACAAAGTCGAAGTGATCACTTCTCGCACAACAATATTTCACAATTGATGTTGAAATTGCTGCTTAAAGAACTCAGGCAACACTGCGAACCATGCTCAGGCACCTACCACGTCTCTGATAACAACTCACTCATCTAAAAAACGTTGATTATGGTGCAAAGATGAAATTGCAAGGTTTGCCTGAGGGGTGACTTGACAGCTCTGCGCGTTTCAGATTATCACGGCAATCTGTCCAACCGGAGTAGAAATGTGCCTGACGGATTGATGAATTGGGGGCTATAGTCTCGTTTCATCTTCTTCTAGAAGCCTGGGGATGTGCCTTCTAGACATCGGAGAATTAATGACATCGCCAGGCACGTAACTCAATGGTCGCATACGCGGTGCTTCTAGAGTGGAATGGAAGCCTGCGTGGGGATGCACAAGGCCTAGTGCGTGCATATCAATTCGGACTGGCTGCAGGGCGGGTTGCCAACAATGCCCCGCATTGCCAACAATCCAATGGTATTCTGATACAAACATGAAACCAAATGCCCCCTGCAGGATCCGAAACCACACGTGAATTCACCCTTACCCCTTGTTCCTGTTCCGAGCCCGTACGTCAGATAAGCGCCCGGGCCGAACACCACAGCAGAGCGAAAAAATGGATTCTATTAAGTTGTCAGTACCTGGAATTGAACTCATAACGAGAAGAAAGAAAAACAAAAAAAAACCCTTTGTTGGGGCAACTCTAGCAAAACACAAGCCATCCCCAGTACTGATTTCTATAAATCAACGGAGTCTGGTTTTCGTGAGGACATGCTCAAAAGGCTTTTGACCTTATTTTTCTAAAGCATTCCCAGATTATTCATGTACGGCCTGTAAATATCCCAGAATCAAAGTAACGCAAGGACATGAGAGATCGCTGATATTTTTTTGCCATCACTATCGTTAAAGAACTTTAAAGAAAGAAAGAAGAAGAAAAGAACTGGTGAATCAGAATATGCACGCCTCAAAGTCAAACGCCGAGCAAAGCCCACTAGCTAGTTGGCATATCATGGGCTCAGCTAGTAGAAGTGCTACATCATGTAGCTATTATATTAAGAAATACTTTAAATGCAAGGGGAACCTCAGCGTAGCGAGTAAGGTTCTGCGGTCTGCCCCCATTCAGCTATGTTTGGCCACACCATATTTAAAATCTGCTGCTTCGATATCAACAGATACTTGAATAGAAACCGATCTAGCTATATAGCCGAGAGATACCCTGACTCTTGGCAGGCGGTGCCGCGGATTTCGTTGAGGCGCGTCCCGATATGATCGAATATTGTCGTCGTGAACGCGCTGCCAAATTAATTACAACTAATATTGTTAGTTATAATGTCCAAGAATTTGTGAGATAATGTCATTGAATGAGGCGTGGGCATTTGTGATATCTTGTCAGTATCATCAGAAAGCTTCCTTCAATTTGAGAGAGAACAATTAGTGAATGTGGTACTGAGAAAAGATACCTAGAGAGGGAGCTCACAAGACATGTTTCTCCACACCACAGGGATCCGGCCCCATGAAAGGTACATCAACATATATTCCGAATAAGAGTTGAGGTAACCAGTCGGCAAACGCCACCATTCAAAGAAACCTTCGCGGTGATCCATCAATATTATTCCATCTAGCCAATGATTATTACGGGTTTACGCTCGGATGATTCTAAAATGATGGAGATCTTGTGATCACCATGAAGTCTGGATTAGATTTGCCTTGCCAACCGGGCCTCGATCGGGACCTTTTTATCCGTTTTAAGGCATCGGATTTGGTATTCGTAACAACCTTACACTCAGGAGAATCAGTAAAAGAAATACCGCAACCCTTCAATGGACAACACACCTGGAAGAGTTAGTCAAGGATTGATCAAGGGATTTTCGTCTTGTTGTTCATGGTCCGGAAAAGTATATATTGAGGCTTTTTATCCACCAACTCTGCCCCATCTTCAGCTGATATCGAGCAGTACGAAACGCCAGACAAAGCTCCCAGGATAGAGATCAACAAAACCACCGCGGGGGGTGTCCTGGACAACTACCACTTCCCCACGTCCAGAGGACAGGTGCCTGGGAATGAAAACTGGTTCCTTGCGCATATACATCGATTCCATTGATCACCACCACCACATCATGATGATCTGACAACCATATACAACATGTCAGTGACGTTGCCATTTGTTAGAGACTTGGATCTCCGGTGATAACATAGGGGTAGGAGGGATCTGGAATACGCAGAGGGAGGATAGACAATACTGGAGACATGCTTCGACTGTACTGCGATATTTATTACTAGGATTGGGTTGAGAGGGCAAACTCGGGAGAGCCAAGATCCTCGATACCCGAATGGGACAATGGTACATTTCGTGTCTAACCAAAATACAACCGCAACCACAGAAGTGCCATGCACTACCCGGCGTCACAATTCACGTTTTTAAATCCTAGGAGGTCTCATCGGGAAATAAGAAGGACTTCAGACAGATATGGTGACACAGAAAAGCACAGAGAAGCTCTTGCTAATTTCAGTCAGTTTTTAGGCCGGGCTTGTGGATTCTATCATTGGCACATGAGGTGCTGTTTTGGAGGAGGAGTCTATGGTATCCTGGACATGAGATGCTGGAAAAGATTGCTTTAGGACATCGCGGTGGAATCTCTTTTTGACTCGATCTACGGGGGGTTCGATTCGAGTCAGATCTATGATCGAAGAACTGGATCCAAGATATATTCATTCCTTAGCGGGGGGGAGATCGATGGGGGCGGTCCGTTTGATCGCCATTACCTCCTTGGGGTGGTAGCGCTAGTAATCAAAGGAAAAGGGTTTCGTATAAGCATATCTCACGTCGATCAAGGTGCAGATTATGGAGTGATATCAGCCTCCTTACCGGATGGATCTCGACATCAGCAGGGTAGGACAAGAACCCCTCGGACTCTACATGTAGGTCAAATATCCCGCCAAGACATGTTATCTTTAAACCCAGTCGATCATAAATAGGCCCATGTAAGGCCTTTTGATATCCATATACGCGAATGACTGGTGATCTCCTAAGAGTACATCCAAGTACGGTGTGGAGCACATGCCCGAACTGGTCTGCTATCGACGACAATCTGCAAGAAGATTGTCACCCGCTACTATGGGCGCCGTATAAGAGCTTCAAGGTCTCTTCTGGCATCCTGTTGTCGCATGATCTTGTAAAGACACCCTTGGTTATATTCACGTAGGTTGCATGTTGTAGGCTCCCGGTATCGCGGGCCTGCATAAAAACAAGGGGGGGGATACATTGCCGCCTGATATGGGGATATTGGCATATGCAGTAGAGGTCTTGCATGACCAGTGCATATAAGATGCGGTTACGTAGGAGGGGGGCCTTAACGGCTTGGGCTATAAATAGGGCCGACTTAATATTTCGGCAGTGTCTCAATTGGATCAGGGGTTCTCTCTGGAGTTGTATTCAGGCAAATATCTTGTATTGTTAGATTATTAATGGGTTTACTATGTATAAAGCTTGCGTTGTGTCCCTATGTGAGACATCTGAGCTACTTGTAGGCTCATCTAGTCAAGAATATAAACAGATGTAGTCTACGATAGGGGTGTAGTCTGAATTAATCGCCTGTGCGGCGAAAGGTGTCAATGATAGTGATGCCGTTCTTCCATCACGTACCATTAACTACAATAAAGAGATTCATAATAGTCTAAACTATTGTTCCCGGCCTAAGCCAGAATCATAAATCGCGGAAAAGAGAGAGAGAAAAAAAAAATCGATAATTGCACTCAAAGGACCAGGCTCATAATTTAATTCATGAGATATCACTCGGAGAAAGTCATGTTATCGTTGTTGTTTTTTGTTACGGATGTGTTGGATGTATTCTGATATATTATTATGTAGGGAATTCAGACTGTGGTCGTGTATATACGATTATTGGAGGCCCATTACCGTGTCAAACGGCTGTTGTGGATCTTGCCCGGTTGATCTAGCTAGGGCACGTGCAACTATGCCGATGTTTGAGGGGCCATGGACCAACAGAGGCGGTTCTGAGTATAATACTGGTGAGAGTATCTTTTTGGGGGGGGTAAATGCCCCGTCAGAAATATCTGTCTATCAAGAGCGGGCAAACGTATAGCTAGTTTACAAGCCCCAGATATCCCTTGAACTCTCGCATTTTTTGCAAGACCGGCTTCTAAACCTGCCCAGGAAAACGAGGTGACGCAACGGCACAATGAAGGCAGGGCGGCGTCATTTTGCCACTACACCTTCTAGATACAGTAGCCAAATCTGCATCTGTCTCGGTGCTGGTCTCAGCGTTGACCTTGTCAGGTTCCGCTACCTCAATCTTCTTGCTTGCCGGAATATTACCTCTCCTGTCTACAGCCATATCCGCAAAAGCCTCACTGTCTCTGTGAGAAAGCTTCTTTTCATTGCACTATGAGATTTAGGGCCTTTACTTTGGCAACTAAGATTTATAGTATACTCAAATGTAACGATCATCCGAACTAGGATTATGTGAGAATGAGTAGCGATGAGCAAATCAAGAGTTCATTTGAGGTTGAACGCAGCCCATAAAGCGCAGACATACCGGTAACTCACATGGTTACCCAATTAGGCTTCGAAGTCAATTGTTTACGGCAAGTGACAGTTTAGGAATCATAAGTGAATCACGATTCCTGATCTCACTCTCCAGTAGAAGCGGTACGAAATCTATCAATACAATATAACCAGGATCGGGTACGTCTAGACGGTGGGTTCTATATGTATCTGTAGGCGTCCGGGCGGAGGTTGCGGAAGATTGGTAAGCGTTTTCTGCGTGTGCATAGTTGTGATCATGAGAGGACACCATTTGGGTGATGCCGGGACTTTGAGAGTTAATGTGAGTTCGGCATTTAATTACATAACGCAGAAAGCCTGACAGATATATATGGCCTGTGATTAAGGCAGCAGCAGCAGTAGCAGCTTAGTGTGGTCCACGAGGCATTGACGCCCAAGGCCTCGCCTCGAGGCTTATGTCTCGACGGAGAGCTTAAGGAATGGGAGTTAACGAGGCGAGCGTACTCAAGGCAGGCCCTCTTGCCTGCCTCAAACTACTCAAGACGTGGGTGACCATCGTATTAACTAGTGGCATATTTAGTAGGATTGTTATTCCATGTACAGCCACTCAGCAAAGTGTCCGTGATTTGTTTTAATGTCAGTGAGCAGTGTGGCGCACCTGATATGTTTAATGTTGAGATTCAAAACAATGAAAAATATATCATATAGTTCGTGACTGCCGATAAAGAAGATGGTCATTAATCTTATTCTTCATTGATTTCGGGTGCCATTGGTCACAAGGAAAGTCTTCCCTTGGGGTTTTTTGATGGTCCGCCACGATTTCATAGAGAAGTGTCTCACTCCGAAATAGGGATCACCAAGACTTTTACAGAGTGGCTGTAGGTTAGAATATTAATTGGAGGTACTCCCTACATGTGCATACCGATATTACAAATTACAATGGAATGCAATTTTGGCAGACCTACATACGTATAGCCCATTTCACCGGGAAAGCAATCTCACAAAAAGAGGTTGTGGGCACCAGAACACAATATATGAAGGGAGGGACAGATAAGAGGGTTCAGTGTGCCTTTTCCGAATCTTTTTTTATATTTATATAATGATTATAAACCAAAACCGGTAAAGTCGATAAGGTTTACACTACCTAACACCCGGTCAACAACCTCTCTGAAACATTAATACTCTCGCTAGATAGAGGTAAATGATGTCAAAATAGTTGGGGGACCTCTAAATAACACCCCTGGCTACCTGGCTCTGTAATTGTATATAAATTCAACTTTCTTCGGCAGCTTTGGATCATCCCGTTGTCACCCTTGATTGCTTTCCCGGTGACGACTGTAGTTATCCGCCTCGAGGTATCAGCCACTTTGGAGGAGCAGGCAAATTCATCCAGAGGCATCTCGAGTAACTTGCCTCTACTCGCCTCGAGCAGCTTCGTAGGCGGCCTAATGTGGTCCATGAGGCTTCTCGAGGCTAGCAGGGCAAATGCCTCGAGATACCTCTGCCTTTTGGGGGAAAATGCCTTGTTCTGCTCGAGCAACGAGATATTATGCCTCGAGGTGTTTGAGACAATGAAAGCAAATATGTACTATTGATATAATGCTTCTCCCAACACAGGCCGGGGCGCTTGTATTCTCGTAGTCGATCTGATGTTCTCATATATACATACGTAGATATAGACTCCCGTGCCTTGAGCTACCTCGAGGCGGGTATCGGTTGGTCATGGTTTTCTATACGCCCACAAACCAACCGCGTAAATGAGACCGAAAAAAAATGAGACAGCCTCTGCATCACGAGAGATCACTCGCCGAGAGGGAAGTAGCCGCTATTTAAATTATGTTTCGAGCCTAGAATCAAAGTCCTAATACTCATATATATGAGTGTTAGTATATATGTATGTCAATATGTTGTCATATAAAGAATGTTCTAGGCACGATACTTCGGCACAAATAAAGGCATCATATGCCCCCTATATAGTTAATAATAAAAGTCAACTAGGAGAGTCAAAGTCTTCCGCATTTATTTATTTATTTGTTTATTATTTATTATTTATTGTCAATAGCCGCCGCCGTGTATACGTCGAGAGGATAAACCAACGAGATGTCTTACTTGTACGATGCGTAGATGGCGGGTCGGAAGGATGTATGCAGCTACCCCAACACCTTCTACTCGATCGTATCCTCCTGGCGTTTGCGGACGCGAACAGTATTGCATGCATACCATACAGGAATAACCCAAACTCATGGTTCTCGGAACGCAACAGCGGCCACGTACAAGTACCCGGGTGTGGACCAAAGTGATCGATCAGAACTCAACGGAGATTGGCTAAAGATATGTGAGTGCGACAAGCTGGAGCCAATAAAATCTGCCAAGAGTTTACATTTTAAATGGGGGAAAAAAGTCATCAGTACTGCATGTATTTCCAAATCTCCATATAAAAATCCGAAAAACTCGAAAGAAAATATAAAATGGTTTATCTATCGGCACCTACTCTATATTGTATTTGGACACACATTTGACTGTGTAGAGTTAATTTTCAGCAGATTTCAATGGAACTGGGGGCGAAATTTGATCTCTGGAGTTCCTTGGGGCATATGGTTGATATAAGCCCAGGGTGGGCCAACTTGGCACACCAGAAGGTTCTCTCGAGGCTCCGTCCAACCAGAGGCAGTTCTGATCACTTACCCTCACACCCGAGTATGTACAGCGATAGGTGATAAGTGATGGAACGCCATGAGATGCAGTTATACCTGCAAACACCGTATGTTGATGGCGTTTTATTCAAAACAGGCATCACTTGATCTGTCTCAGCCCGGCCGCCCCATCACTTATCACCTACCACTGTACCTACATGAGTGAGGGCTCGAGATGTGCGCTCTCGGTGTGCGCATACAAAGCCGTCTGCTCCTCTGCCTTTTGAGACACGCCCCGCACCCGAGTTGATGCCCCAGGTAGAGGCCCCAAGTATCCCCTCTATATCGGGCGCCAAGACGATGCCCCCGAGATAGTACTAGGCTAGGGATCACTCGATATCACTCGCACGAATTTCACGTCAAGTTGAGGCCAGAATTCCGCTTCAGAGGACAGCAGCAAACAAGGGCACCCCATCCACTATTTACAACCTCTTATACTCTTCGGCTACATGCAGCGGCATTGTCGTCCTCCAATTTCGGGTCGCTCATGAAGGTGTAGGGGGGGGAACCCCAGTTACACCCTCCCGTTGGCTGCGTAGGCAAGGGATGGATGTAGGTCAGATGAAGAATATTCATAGCGGACAGGCGGAAATATATATTGGTACGTAGGTCTTTTCTCTTCGCGGGGGCATCATGGGCCGTCACTCGCCCGACAAGACACATATCTGCTGGCTAGCTATAGAACAGGAAGGATGAAAGCCGACTTGATAGCGGGTGACCGTTCACCTTTCCTCATTCCGCCACATGCAACTTGATTATGGCGGGGGAGAGGCCGTGAAGAGGCATACATGTGGCCGTTTCCCACCACCAGTGTAGATGAGATGACAAGGACACATGCCATGGACCCCCACCACGATGGGAGATAGACCCTTGGTTGACCACATCTACATGCATACATGTAGGTATGCACTTCACCGCTCTTGGGCTCTTGGGCATTGTGGACCTGGCCGAGAGAGAGCGACAGCTAGACTCGAGTACTCACACTCGGGTTACGTATAATCAAGATGCTCCATGTCGGGAACTCTTCTCTCGCCTTACCTGCTCCGAGCCCTATATACATGTATATAGCGCTCTTCCCAGCTAGCTGCCCTCTAGACATGACATTGTACGTTGACAAACTCTACGGTAGTGTCTCCGCGGCGGTACGCCATTGCCAAAGTCTGGATCTGCGGTTGCCATTTTGTCCATCTTTCTGCCGCTGTGGCCAGGCTGTGGCCAAGTACACCTAGTCTACTATGCATGTCTCTCATCCTGAGCAGTATACACAGTGTGCAGCACTCGCAAAGAAGACAACACCCACGCGTTGCAAGACTAAGTTGCGAATGGTATGCCCCTAGAGATTCGACGATGGAGAGGGCAGCTGGTCCAATGGATAACCTGGGTCTGGCGGGCAGAGATACCGTGCAAGAGCACCTTGTGTTGAGTATCCACTGCGGTATATATACTCATCGACCTAGATGCTGCTGGAGCTACATATAGGATATCCAGCTGAGACATTGTTTCACCGAAATCCACCTCCTGCCAAGGCGATACGCACTTAAGGGTTAGGGTTCTGCCAATCCAGCTAGATGTTCCACTACCCGCCCCATCTCATCGAGCCGCCGAGTTGAGCGGCGCAGATTGCTTGATCAATCGGTCAGGAACCCGCTACCAATATATACATACATACATGTAGTACAAGTGGCTATCCACTGAGGAATATACATACACGCAAGGCACGCGCTCGTGCAGTATGCGGAATTCTACCGGCAGGCAGGCCCCACAAAACGTTTAATTTGGCAACATGCGCGTCTTCCTGGTGGGGAGCAACATATTAAACACCCATGGTAGGCTCCTGTGGATCTGGATATCGCTACTAAGTAGTCGGCATATATATATATATATCAATCCTCTGCAATCTAATACGTATGTGAGAGTATCTCCGGTCGCGTAATATCCAAGCCTCCCAATGGACGTGCTGCCCTCGAGGGCGTGTAGCACCGCATGCATAGGACAAACAATCCAGCCCTATTGGCACTCAGCTGTCTTCAGTCGCACATGATCTTTTGAGAGTCTCCATCATCTGGGGCTATCCCCATGGATGCGCTGGGTTACACGGGCCTAGGGCTATCACAATTTGACCGTTGCAAGTAGCGGAGCGGGGAAAGGAGAGAGGTAATTAGACCCAAGGCTGATATCGACTTCTATTGGATCCGTCCTTGTGACGTGAAGAGTAGGGAGCAAAACAAAACATATTACCCAAAGAATCCAGGCTCGCGGTTGATAGTGCATGTCATCATATACAATAGCTTTAAGAGTGCAGTTTATGAGTTCAAAATGTTCACTTGTCCCAAGACAGACAGGACACCCCCCTCTCCCCCGCCCAGCTAGCCAAGGCCACTCGTCCCGCCGGATCCCTGGCACTGATATAATTGTAAGCGCTCAGTCTCATATATTAATTACTGCTCTTTCGGTTGGTGGGCTTTTTCTTGCCTAGCAGGGGCCTTGTTTCCCGCGCCTGAAGGTGCGGGATCATTGGTTCTGGTGCTGCAAACTTCCCACTGGACACCGTCGAGGGGGGGGCTGAAAGTGCTGGATTGTAGTAACGGAGCTGCCGATGGGAGGAGGGATGGTGAGGAGGGCGTTTCTATAAATGAAAAGTAATTCCCAGTGTTAGCTTGGGTGTGTTTTCAGATCGCCAGACTTTGTCAGTTTATATCGCACATTCCATCCTCAAAGACCCTTACCATCAACGTCAAGATGCCTTCCCTCTACCGCTCTCTTCTCCTTCTCGCGCTCGGCGCGTTAAGCGTCAATGCCGGCGTCGTCCTCCGCAGGCAGGACCTCGACCCCGAGTCTTCCGTGTACAAGCTGCTTGCCAGCAACAGCACCATCTACCTCCCCGACCTCACCGTGGCGCTCGTCAACACGACCGCCACCGATGTCCGTGGCGACGTCCCGGACACCACAGACCTCAAGGTGGACGTCCTCTCGTCCGCCTCGTCGTCCCTGACGGCGGAGGACTTTATCGAGCCCACGGTGTCCGACGAGGCACTGGTGTTCTCGGTCAGCAGCATCACCACCTCCGCCATCACCGCCGCTGATGTTTCCGCGACCAACACCTTTCTCTTTTCCGTGACGCTGCCGGTGTTTTTGGCGGCGAAGGCGGCGGGGGTCCCGGCGACGCTCGACTGGTCGGACGACGGGTGCAGCTACTCGCCGGACCGTCCCGCTGGGTTCAACTTTCTGGACTCGTGCAAGAGACACGACTTTGGGTATCGGAACTTTAAGGCGCAGAACAGGCTCACGGACGCGAACAGGCTGGCCATTGATAATAACTTTAAGAAGGATCTGTACAACGAGTGCGGAAAACACGGGTTTCTCAAGCAGGGAGTGTGCGAGGGGATTGCGGATGTGTACTATGAGGCGGTGAGGGCGTTTGGGGGGTTGTAGAGAGAGAGAGTGTGTGTGTGGGCGTGTGGGGGGACAGAGAAGCACCGAGTAGTACTGCGCCGGGTGCAAGAAAGCTTGACTGTGAATATCTCGTTATAATTATCTGTACATATACTCTATACTGTATAATGAAGAATACAAGAACAAGAACACCGCGATATGAAGCAGAGAGGAATGCTCACTCACTGCCACAGCCACAGCCACTGCCACTCTGCTATGCTGCTATGATCCGAGTTATATCCCGGATGCGACTGCCCAGTTTCAGGTGTCTCAATGACATCAACGATCACTATTCTGCCCTGCAGACACACTCTCGCCGTGGGTTGCGGGGAAATCTCGCAGATCCTGCTGCGGCGTGTGATCACGATCCCTCTCTCGCGCGCATCTGGATTCCCCATCTGCACCGACTGCACTGCAGGGCCCGGAGGAGAAGGAGGAGGAGGAGGAGGAGGAGGAGGGTGGACCCTGGTGATTACATATCCGCACGTGCTGTTCTTCTCGTCCTGCCGCTTTGCCGGTTTGGGCACCGACTGACAAATGCAGCCCGTTTATACATATATAGCTGTCGACGACGACGAGGAGGAGGAGGAGGAGGAGGAGGAGGAGAAAGAAGAGATCTCTGCTCTCGGTCTACTCGCGTCTTTGAAATACGTAGATTCTAAAAGTCAGAGCCGTCAGATCACCACTGCCATGGCGTCCGCATCGTCACAATCATCCCCGCTCCTCCTGCCCGCCGCCTCCTCAAAGTCCCCAGCACAGTATGGCTCTGCCCCCGCAGCGCCCCGCACAAAGCCCCCGTTCATGCGGTCCCTCAGTCCCTCGCACCTCGGGCTGTGTATGCTCGTCGCCTCGCAGGTGCTCACCTCCGTGCAGGCAACCATCACCCGCTACCTCGCCATCTCGCTGCCTGCCGGGAGGCACTACCACGCGTTCGAGGTGCTGTTTGCCCGCATGAGCATCACGCTGCTTGGGTGCCTCGTGTGGATGTGGTGGAACCGGGTGCCGCACGCGCCGTTTGGCAGGCGGGATCTGTGGCCGCTGCTGGTTGCCCGGGGATGCGGTGGGCTCGTCGGTGTCTATGGCCTCTACAGTGCGTTCTCCCTCCCACGACCGCCATGCCGTGGCTGTGTGTGTGTATATGCTGACAGCGCTGATGCTCCCCAGCCAGCCTCTCCTACCTGCCCATGCCCGACGCCGTGGTGCTGACCTTCCTCGCGCCCTTTGTCGTGGGCTATGCCTGCTCCAAGATTCCCTTCCTGCACGAACCCTTCACCCTCCGCGAGAAGCTCGGCGGGCTCGTCTCCCTCGTCGGAGTCACCCTCATTGCCCGCCCGTCGTTCCTCTTCCCCGTCCCGCACGACCACATGGCGCCCTCGTCGGCCATCCCGCCCCCAGAGATCACCCCCGCGCAGCGCCTCTACGCCGTGTCCATGGGCCTGGTGGGCGTGCTCGGGGCGGCCACGTCGTACACCACCATCCGCTGGATCGGCGCCCGCGCGCACCCGCTGATATCCGTGGCGTACTTTAGCGGGCTGGTGACGGTCGTGTCGGTGGGCGTGCTGGTGGGGGTGCCGAGCACGGGCGGCTTCGTGGTGCCCCAGGGGCGGCTGGAGTGGGGGCTGCTGGGCGGCATCGGGGTGTCGGGCTTTGCGATGCAGTACCTGCTGACGAGGGGGTGGCAGATGGTCAAGGGGGCGAGGGCGGGCATGATTGTGTACACGCAGATGGTGTTTGCGGTGGTGGGCGAGTGGCTGGTGTGGGGCGGGGTGCCGGACTGGCAGAGCTGCGTGGGCGGCGGGATGGTTGTGGGGAGCGCGGTGGTGGTGGCGTTCTGGAAGGAGCGGAAGGGGGAGGGCAAGAAGGCGGAGGCGGAGGCGGAGGCGGAGGAACCGGTGGCGGCGGCGGCGGTGGACGAGGAGACGGGGCTGCTGGCGGGGGAGGACGAGTAAAAGTGGGGCGGTGGTGCATGAGCAAATCCCATGGGCACAATACAGTATATAGATTGCCTGGGAGTAACAGGGACAAGCATTGGACGGGCAGATGGACATGAACATCCACAGACAGAGAGAATCACAATAGATGGCAGCATCCCTAGCATAGCCAGAGCCACTTGGGTCAAATGCCAAACCCTTCAAGATCAGCCTCCATGAACCCCTCTGTAGACTCTGGGAGACATCACGCGTGAAGACCATGTATGGAAGTGAAGTAGATGTTCCACCCTCAACACCTGCGTGTGTATGTACCCGCGTAGCTGGCACTGCACCGCATACACGGTAACGGGACCGATGCGGGGTGCGTCCTGCGGCACTTGCACCAAAACCCCGCTGCTGGACCACATACATGTATATATGCGGAGATGGTGGAGAGTGCCCTTCCGCAGTGAGGTAATGGACTGGGCAGTGTCAACAAGACCCGACACACCCAGAGGCCAGCACATGCAGCGCAAGGACCGTGTGCATAGCTCAGGGGCGAACCCCCGGATCTTGGGGAGCTGGGGAGATCTTCTGTGCGGTCTTGCCAAGTTCGAGTGATGGGCCGTGATGCCAATGCTTTGCGAGACGGATCCTGCTGAGTCATGCATCGAGCCCCCACTCCCCGCGACTGTGCACAATACACCTAGCTCGCTACATGTACTGATAACATCGACTCTATCATAATACATACATGTATATACAACTGCGGCGCTGCATCTTGACTCTCAACCATGGCGAACCCGCAGCCGTCGGAGCCGCTGTCTTGCTTGCCTGATGCGTTCCTTTCAGAGGAGAAGCTTAGAGCTTGCTATGAAGGTGTTGTTCACTACTCCCCGGATCGGAATCTTTGAATTCTACTTTACTTGGTCGGCTTACCGTCGGATAGAGTTCAGATCTGATATCAGTAATGGCTTACCCGAGGCTTCAGTCTTCTCTCATCTAGTCGGTGCTGTGAGTATATACTGCGTCCCCCTCACAGCTGGCTTGTCCGCTCTCGCTGCACCTCCTCGTACTGAGTATCCCGCCCGTATCAACCAGGTTCGCCAGCCATATACAGTAGAGATCACAGGCCTGCTGAAGAGTATCATTTGGCGGTCCGATCAGTACGAGAAGCGGCTATCGGATATGAGACAGCATTGCGAGAGCTGCCTAGGCGCAACTACAGGTAGCCGACGTCTCGGAGAGCGGGAGAGTACCATACCGCCAGCAGACGACGAGTGCCCTTCTGCCGGTACAGGGCGCGCCGCAGAGCTTCTGCCGGTAACGATCCCCAGTGGCACTTGCTCTTCGTTAATGCTTACAAGGGTAGGCCGATCCAGTTACGCTTTATGTGGGTTCGGTTGATTATGACATACGACGGGATACGGTGAGACATGATTGCGAGGAGCTGAAACAGAAGGGCTGGACCGTAAGATTTGAGCTCAAGTGTTTCAAATTCATGGAGATAGGCACAGTCAAGATAACCACCATGAAGTCTAAGAGTGAACCAGCGAGAATGAATGCTTTTCTGGACACTAGTGGCTGCGATAGGAACTGCTGGAGTGATCTGGTAATCTTCTACGCTTTTGGGTCTTGGAGGCCAAACACTGAAATGATCTCTGTTGGTTACGCCGAGAATCCCGAGAGGTGTATATTCATCAGAGGGGACCACGCGAATAAGCTTGCGGGTTGGTCAGAGAAGTTTGTTTTCTGGGTTCCGGTGTAGAACGCTCATTGTGGGGTTAGGAATATCTGTTTACCAGTGTGGAGAGGATGTGTGACGGGGAGGAGATCCATCAATGAAACCGTTTGTCCTCCAAATCGCAAAATGACGTTTTGAAGTGTGTATCTAGAATGCGTGCAAGACACAGCGCAATAACGGGGGCAGAAATGGGTACACAGACTTGACTAACCGCGGTTGATCGTGATACAGTTGCACCTCGCCATCTCGTAATTCGATATCTCGGATCTCTTGCTGTCTCGTATGGGTTTGCGGGACAGGTACTGCCATCCTCCACATGAACCTATTTGCTATCTCATATATTCTGATATATTTGCTATCTCGTACGGGTTGGGCTCCCAGAATACGCTAACGACGTAACGAGGTGCGACTGTACATGTACAGCCACGCATCAAAAGCGTTTGAGATCCACACCAAAGCTGGTCAGTGCGTGTGTGGCTTACCAGAGCTTACGGAACTAGAGTGTATCAATATAATTATACCTAGTGAGTGATAGAGAGTAAATATACCATACTGACTTTGACCACCATTGACTGTTGCTGTTTTGACGTTTGGGCATTTCAATGGGCACTGTGATTCCTGATCTGAGCCGGACATGTCACATTAAACCCGAATCACGGACACTTTTAATGAGTGGCTGTACGTATATATATACCGTGCTACAGATCAAGGATAGAGGGTAGTTCTTGGGCCATTGGGAGAGAGTGCGTGCGGAGTCGGGGGCCAAAAACACCAGCCAAAACTCAAACTCATGCAGCACTGGAATATTCTGAGTAGTCGGGAGCTCTTCTTGTTATGGTCGTGCGCAAGAGTAGAGAGAGATAATGTTTAGGTATGCCACCCGAGACTCAATTGCAACATTGTAAGGAAAAAAGAAAGAATGCCAGAGCTAAAGGAATGAGCCATGACCAGGATTACAGATGTAGGCCTAGGCCTAAAATGATCATGCCACCCTCCCAGAACGCACTTCATACAGTAGATATCCATAAAAACGAGAAAAACACTTAAGCTGGCCGTGCCCTGACCAAATGAAGATCATTGAGATTACTGAAATGTCCTGGCACCAGGCAAGAAATATATTTTGTTGATCACTTACCGGTAACTATTTTTTCTTGGACGAGTGCTTTTTCACCACGCCTCTCAACTATTACCTTGACGATATCGCAGATCAACTCTTGCTCGTCAATCGCCGTCCGAAAGCGATCAGGCTTAGGTGGGTTCGGCGCAGTCGCTTGCTCACTCCCCGTGACGTTGGTATCTTGGGGCGTGTATGTTGGGGGTGGGACATTTGGTGCGATCCTGGCAAATACCTGACGGGCCATCTTACTATGGACATTGTACACCCGCTGTTCGGGCAGGCCTGCCGACATAAGCTGGCTGTTGACACATTTCCTTCTCTGCGAGATGATATCAGCCTCGCATTTCTTGTAGTGGGCAGCTCTGTATCCTCGTCTAGATCATCTACATCCTCGTAATCAGGGTCGAGCGTCCTTCCCATCTCGTTTGCGATGTGGGTATCAGATTTAGACTATACGGCGAAAGTGGGAATTTTAAACTGGACGCAGTGCTTGAGAATGTCAATCTCTATAGTCGAGAGTGACTCATTGGGCATCACAATGATGAGGTCAAAGATGTAGGGTCCTTGGTTGTTAAAGTATTGCCAAGCTGGCATGCTTAGAGTCCCTGCGCCTGGAATATCGAACCAAGCAACTAGGTCTCGGGGGGCGTGGGGCGTGGGCATTTGGGTCTTGATACCGTGTGATTTCGAGTGTCGTCTCCGTAACACCCGTCTTGGCCGCATCTCTGGCATTATCTCTCACGCCCCGGAAGGCGTTTATCAGTGATGATTTCCCACAGCCTCTTGCCCCGGTGATGGCAATGTTTGCGTACTTGACGTTGTACCCGAGTTTCTCCTTGATGGCGGCGACTTCAAGTTTAGTAGGCCAGTGAGGTCTTGTCCTCAGATCTTCCTTGAGCCTCTGCACTTCCTTCCTTGCGCCCTGATCCGCCGCACTCTTTTCTTCAGACAGGCTCTTCTTTATCGATTCCTTTTCTGCGGCGAGCCGTTTCTCCTCTAGTTCGTTTTGTTTCGCAATCTCCCGAAGTGTCTCATTTTCTTTGCTGAGAGTAGTAGCCTCATCGCGCCAATATTGCATGTCGGGTAACGCATATAAGACACTTTGGTGTCCGCCCCTACGTGGTGTTATGTTAGCTGATTCCTCTCTAGTAAAGTTGTAGGACTAGAGAACTGACATTTTTAATAGCATAATTAAGTGCGATCTCCAGTTTTTGGTTGATTAGGTCGTTCGATCGTAGGGGTAAATGCGGCTGTGGGTTGTTGATTGCGACAAGTGCGGGGCGGTAGACTATCAATATAAAATATGGTGTGCCCAGTCTTAAGGTGGCACGCTATGGAAGTGGAATAATCGTGGCTGCCAATCAGAGGGCCAGCTTGGTGCCTCACTGCCACGGCTCCTTTTGAGGTCAAATCATTACGCCCGTTTCACGCCTTTAAAGAGAAAAGTCTCCGGACAGTAAGGAAACTCTACATGTAGAGAAGGCTGCTTAGCCTTACTAGGTGATGAGTACCGCTGTGTGAAATCTGATACATATACACAGAGAGTGATGTGTAAATACCTCGGTTCGACTGTCCCGATTAACGGCAGCATGTTTGTTTCATTGACATGCACATTTTACATGATCCCAAAAAGTCCTGAGTTTCGGATTCTGACCCATTCGAGGACGTCCCTGGCTGGTATATATGTACAATACATACTAGTCGAGGACGTCCACGGCTAGGGTATACCAGTCATGAATGGTATGATTTTCTGCTAATGGCACCATTGAGGATGTCGCTAGGAAGTACAAAGAGAGCATGTGAACTACATAAGTATGTTAGCCTCTCCTCACGACGTCCCTGCGGGCGGGTTTTGATTGGAGGGATAGAGGCCAATATGAAATGAAAAGCGTTGATCCGTTCAACGGTATGTTTATTTGCGTAACACATAGTAGATTGGTTTGTGTCCTATCCCATCCCCCGATAACCTAAGCTATTAGCCGTTTAATTGCTACTAAACGACTTAGGGTGCGTTCGGGAACGCCTTGAAAACTCTGTTTCCCAAGGATCAAAACGGAGTTTGGGGTAAAACCCCGTTTGGTGAAAAGCGACTGTGTTCGGCGTTCCACTCTAATATTCCGTTTCGATGAGATGACGGAGAAATCTTTGTCAAGTTGAAAAGTAGGTAGGACCTACTTCTCAGGAACCCCATTAACAGCGCAGTTAACGTTGTTTTTATACAACGGAGTTCTCGCTTTGGGGGTTCCCGAACGCGCCCTTAAGGTGTCGGGCTAGTTCTATTACTCATTCTTTCAATTGTACTGTAGCTAGAGAGTCGATCTGTAGCGGTCCTCCATCGAACATCGCGGGCCTTGGCAACGAAGGACCAGAGACCTAATCGGAAAAGAGATATACAAAACATTTACTGTAAACATAGTATAATAGCTCAAAGTGTGCAGAGCGGTAATGAATTAACAGTAATCACAACAATCAATCGGGTCTCAATAGAACAAAGAGTCGATCAATCAATCAATTGGGACTCCAGCCTCAAGCTCCGTAAGCCTCGAGTGATGACTCATGATCCGGTGATGCCATTGCTTGGCGTGTCTTGGCACCCTATAGGTAACGTATAACCAGCACGAGTCCGCAGTCCACTTTGAGCCTTGTATTGCTGTGCGCTCTTCGTGCCCCGTTATGATATATATATAGTAACTTACAAAAAAAAGCTCTATAGACCTAGGCCGAGATGATTCATGGTTGTCACCCAGATAGCCTTTAGATCCTGATCATGATAGTAAAGCTCTGTAAATTTCTCACGTTTAATTCTTTGCTCAAAAACCGCTTGTGCTCCTTCGGCGAAATTGGTTGCGGGAATTAAATGAAATGACGCGTGCCAGTTACTGGCGTTGATGACATCCAAGAGTCTATGTATACGTAATGTATCTCGTGTTCACTTAGCTGCGCTTAGCAGATCTGGATATTTGCTCAGAAAATGTTTGAGAAGGCCGGGACTGTTATCAACTGAATTGGCGGAGCCAGCTTTCATACTATACGGCTTGAAAGACCAATTCACCATGTATATATACATACTACCAGTCTTTCCTTCCTTCAAGTAACAATGCACTGCCTTCAACAAGTTCCCATGATCTTACTCAATAATAGCTGGCTAGCTCATGTATCGTGATCGTTCATCCCGTCGTTACCCATAGTAAAAATAAAACAAAGTTTCAACCGCATCGATCAAAATGACAAGTTTAACATAGGAAAGAAAAAGGTCAAATGTAAAAGGTCATGATCACTGAAACTCCTCGCAAGAACCATGTCTCTTTAAGAATCCCAGGTGATCGTAAATGTCGAGCCCCTGTAACATATCCAGCGATCAGAGGTTACAGAATACCCAACCTGTCTTGGGTTAGCGGTTTTACACCATAGATTATCATAAGGGGAGCTGACCCAATATCCCATTGTCCCCCTCCCATTAGGGTCGACGTCACAGAATTCGATCAGAGTGGTATCGTAACTGGTGAGATAGTCTCGCCCATTGACTGTGCTCACGCCCCATGTCCCATCGACCGAGCAACATGGATCATTAGGGTTGTAGGTCTCATCATTATCGAACAAAAGAGTCCAACCAACGGAAACACCACCATAGTTTTTGCTCCAGTAACCTAGGCAGACCCCAGAGGGGGAACTGGTGCAGTAATAGTAAAGTTTGCTATTCCACACAAAGGCGTGAAGGAGATTGCTATTGGAAAGGCCTACTCCAGGGGCTGCTATATTTGATTCATTGTGAATTGCAATGGTGACCGGAGTGTTATTAAGGAAGGTGTAGTCGGCATTGTAGGCGGTGAGAGTAAAGGTACGATTACGTGTGGTCCCTGTCTGAGCTACGGTGATCGAGAAAGAGGATAGTGACAGAAGGCATAGAAAGAGGATAGAAAGAGAGGTGGTAATCTTCGTCATTGTGAGTGTTTGAGGGTGCCGAGGGAATAATCACAGAAATGGTAGAAGAAGGTGTGGCCAGGGAGAGAAGGACGAAGACAAGCTTAAATACTATCAGATTGCCAAATGGCCATTTGTACTTCTTTGCTAGGAATTATTGAAACCCCGAGTCAGGTGAAAAATTCTTGGCGGAGAAGCGCGAGTAGGTAGTTGCGCATTGGTTCTATAAACCACGTGATTCCTGTACCAGGGGTACCAATCACACGAATACGAGGAGATCAGTTCACGGTATTGTAACATAACTGCGACGACGTGCATCACCTGGGAGAGTGCCTTATGGTGAAACCAACTTGCATGAAGCATCCCATTGGCACATAGGAAAGGTTGGGGCCCTTTCAGGCACTAAAGGAACTACATATAGACATGCTGTCTTAGGGGTCTAATCGGAGAGAGATCCAGATCAATATATCAAGTTCTTTCGTTCCAAAGGCGGGTTCCTCGACAGTCTGTATGCGTGTTTTCATCGTTGTTTCAAATTGGCCTGGGTTAAATAAAGCGCTGTGACGTCGGTCTATTTATCCAACAAAATACCTACTGATCCACCACCAAAAAAAGCAAATTTGTGTGGCTTTACTACCAGATCTTCTTATCTTTCTTATCAAATAGGAGATCTCCCACACAAATTCAACCCTATCCCATGGTAGGACGAAACTTCCAACCTTCACTAACCTAGTGTGGTAGTTCCTAGAAATTCTTGATTGGCTCTGTTGCGTAAAAAGCAAGATAATTTCCTCTCTAAGTCGTGCACGGTCCAGGTCGCAAGTTTGACAGCAATTGACGGGTTGAGGGATCCGGATAGCTAGATCTATATAGACACCTTTTAGAAACCCGCCAACCAAACGATTGTATAAGACTCGTATCGAAAGCCTCACGGCACGCAGTGGAAGTGGTTTTGAACTTGCATTAGTAATTATTATAAAACTCTATTCCTCGCTTGTCGGACCAGACCAATCTTGTCGAGCTCTTCCTCACTTAAAGGCCTAGGTCTGCCCCCCATGATAAATCTAGAGGAATTAAGTTTGTATGGAAGATCTATTAATGATAATAGAGATAGCAAGATCTGTTAGTAAAGCAATACCAGATTTGCTTTTTCTTGGCGGGCGGGATTTTGTTGACAGATGAAGGGACAGACAAGTTGAAAAGAAATCGTGGGTCATGGAGGGAGCCACTTTTAATGTGTGACGCTGAGGTCTACTATGTAGCTGGTGTGCGATTATATGGGTGCCACGAGAGGAGCCGGCCTGATCATGAGGCAAATAGGTTTTGATGTATGTACATGTTGAGCCAATGATTTGTATGAAGGAAAAAACACTACTCGTGGTTGTAGTCACACCTAGTCACGGGTAGATGTTCATGCTCATGAAGACGTGCTCCTATCTACGAACAGGTGCACCTACCTGCAAAGGGGTGTTCCAATTGATGAACGCCTGCAATCATATACAGCCACTTATCAAAAGAATTCGTGATTCGGGTTTAATGTGACATGTCCGGCTCAAGTCAGGAATCACAGTGCCCATTGAAATGTCCAAAACCTCAACACAGCAACAGTCAATGGTGGTAAAAGTCAATACTAGACATTCATGGTATTTTTGTTCTCTGTCACTCACTGGATACCATTATATGGATGCATTTTAGTTCCTCAATTTGGCCGTAGAATCTGGTAAGCCTCATCACGTACTGACCAAGTCACCAACACTTTTGGTGAGTGGCTGTACATGTATACATCTAATATCTAGTAGCTGCCACCCAGCAACGATAACTGCTTTTACGCCTCTTGTCAGCCCATCTAGTTTATGCGCAGTAGTATTATCTTAAATAATTCTGATCATGATTTTCAAAATATTTATATCTCGTAAAATCCTAATAGTTTCCCCCAGTTTAATCACAAAACTTCAATTTCCATAAAGGGGGTTTCAATATTTAAGGTCTGATGATTGGGAGCATCATTTAAGAGACTCTCTTATAGATTTCCCTACAGGCGATAGTTACCCTTTAACCCCAGGTGCGTTTTCTTCCATGACTTGAATCCACCTATATGTAAAACAGATACGGTATATCATGGCCTGACCGTCCCACTTGTAGTAGTTTTGGAATCGTGTTGTTGAGTCAAGGACCAGTGTAGCTTCGGTATTGTTTACCTGATTTGGATAACGCTCCAATATGGTATTGGGATATATGTATACTAGACTCGTCAGGGTTAAATTGTAGGAAGAAGGTTTGTACTGTAATTGAGTTTCTTTTATTCGGCGAAACAATAAATGTTATCTCTTACTGAGGGTAAAGACAACTCATCCCTCCCGGCACACTATTCCTTTATACCTATCTCCTATAAGGGATAAACAGGGTACAATTTCGGGACAGCCACATCCTTACACGTCACCGCCCAAGGCGCCTAAATTATCCTTCCCAACTTGTACCGTAGGGAAATGGCAATTCTTTCACAGTCTTGGGATATTAACATCAATCGATATATATATTTACTGTTTCTATATAAAAGAAAACTAGTAGTGGCCCACCTCCCGCTAGGATCCCCTAACCGGAAATCTCTCTCACCAACGTATAGTATTTTCTACCTCCGGTATACAATAAGTCTAACCCCAACCACGACATTCTAGGATCCTAGATCTAGAGTATCTTTGGCTGCAGGCATAACACGGAAACGCATGTGGTAGGGGTTTATAGCGGTCCGCAGTGGAGAACTTGACTTCATCAATCAATGGCACGTGCACCCGATCGCCGCATGCGCTATCCAGCACGCTGATCTCCTCATCTAACCATTTTGGCCGGAGTCTAAAAGGCTGGAAAGCGTGGTGCTATAGGACTCTGATGATGATAGGGTAGTATCTGTGCGAAACTGTAATTAAGTCTATATTGTCAGTTGTACTATGATGGTTGACTTCAAAGCTGGTAGGGTGAGGATAGGCTGGATCATGATCGCAATACATATCACAATCATGCTTAGATGTTAGTCTTTCATTTAAAATGGATTTATGCGCGCTCACACGATAAGTAAATGCGTGATAGAGATCAAGTTCTTCAATTATGCTCTGCTAGATAGGGTAAAAGGCCGGTGTGACTACCAGTTGGGTATTATTCAGAGAAATACATGCAACATATATCATTAGATACCAGTATCAAAGCTCCTCCGACATTTCTCAGAAATAACGGACTCCTCTGAGATCATGTGTTCGTCCATATTTATTCTTAACCCTCTTCGGGATTAGTCCTTTGTTAAGATTGGACCACCGTCGCACCATATCTCCGACAGATTCTTTGAACCACAGAGCCCGCGTGAACGATATGACCGATGCTAGGTACTCGTAAATACGTTCTGTGGAGGGTGCATATTGATTGCTAAAACTAAGTCTGCGGCCGTGTGTAGGGCTACAACTGTCATGGGTGGCACTTGGCTCCGTCATGGAATGTTCGCTTGTTATCCAGTCGTCCGCTAGACCTCCTTTGCTGACATTCAGGTACTTGGACCGGCTCTCATAAACTGTTGAATGAAGAGCTGAAGGTCCCATAGTGCCTTGGCAGTGTTCAACGCATCCATGGGAAAGGCCCCGTCTTCACAATATTTGAACAGAAGGGTCGAATTGAGTCTTCTATAGGTCCCCGCCATTGATGCCTGATGGTGCTTTTCGGTTGTAATTATGAATAGCCCGCTTATCATGGATAGATTACGGTGGCTGTCGACCCCCACTCGCGTTCCATCTACAATTAAAAGGGTGGTTGACCAGTGAATATTTCGAAGATAATATATCCCAAGGACCACATGCCAACCGAGTTGGTGTATTCTCCATTCTTCCTCTGTAATCTCTCTGGGAGAATACCAAGTATCTCGGGAGCCATGCATAATCTGGTTCACAACTGGGTCTGTAGTGCACTTCCTTCGGTGAATTTTGATACCCCGAAGTCGGCGATCTTGACTTGGATTGGTCAATTGGGCTCACGGCAGAGATTAACACATTCTATGAGGAAAACTATCATCAGATGCTATGCACAGTATATATGTAACTGGTTGACTTGGGGGATGCTGGGACACACCTGTGACTTGAAGTCCCGATGGTAGATGCGCATAGAATGTAGGATTTGGAGCGCTATTAAGAGCCGAGTTGTGATTGGGGTACACTGAGACCTCGCTTCGAGTGGGTGTTTCCGAATGCATTCTCCGAGATTACCGTAGGGATAAAGATGTCGCCGTACTGTACGTGTAGTGCAAACTATTAGTTTGTTGAACTACCGGGTCTTGCTGATAGTATAGCTAGCCAGGCTGCCGGGTTGGGAGGAGGGCGTTAGACTCGCCTTATGAACTGCAATCATAGCCCTCAAGTGTCTTGCCATGATGGAGTTTTCACTGCTCTCAAGCTTCAGGTAGCTGCAAACCCTTGGAGATAGACCGTTCCTTGCCCACCATGTCCTAGTACCTCCAATCTGCTCCAGACCTCCTCCCCTGTATCGAGATGGTGCACTACATGATTTTCGTGAATATCATATCAGTCTTGAGCTGATCCGGGATGGGGCAGGATGGGTTTGAATCCGCCGCCATAAAGAAGGACGTCTTCGGCACGGAAGCTTCTACGCTGCAAATGCTTGCTTTTGAGGCTTATTCCGCTGAGCGCAAGGCATTAAGCGAACCAACTGAGTCGTGACAACAACACCAGAAAGTGAGCGACTGGCTAATCACTACTTGGAGGCGCTTTTGGCCAATATCATAGTATCGTTTTAACTTAATGGCCTGTCCACCTTCGCCAAGCGATCAATTTAGGATGCTAGGTGTGGCTTTATTACATACGTGACCTAAAATACACCGATTACCGTATATGTAGTATCGTTTCAACAAGCTACATAGCCGCACAAAAGTTGTTCCCGGGTCAACGGCGAGCCTTGCATTTGACGGACTATCAGCCCGAATAGTCACCGTTCGTCGTGAACCGCGTTCGCCATTGTCCCGGGAACGGAACGACTGTACTCAGTTAGGCAGCATCTCCTGATCATGACTTGCCGCTAAAATACCACGACAAACGTTTCGCAATGTGGATTGCTCGCTCTCGGATAACAAGATTTGTTGTTGGGTGAAGACGCTTTTTCTGTTATTTTCTTCTTTTTTGTTTATAGATGCGGACGTTCCGAAGGGTTGAAATCTTTTTTTTTTGAATCGTGTATGGTGGTCTTAAAGGTAACCAAACTTCAAGCTCTAATAGCTTCATGACCGTGATAGATATGAAAAAGCCTGCTAGGATAGATGCTAGTAGTAATGATGAAAGAGGAGGTGGCCTGACGTGTTTTTGGTGTCTGAAGTTATTAGAGCTTGAAATTGGCCAAGAGTGAACAAAGCAGAACAGTATAGTATTAGACCCGTTTGTGCCCCCCAAAAGCGTTAAATATGCCTGAGCCGTGGCGGTGATGCATAAGAAATGGGCTCTCTAATTAGCCTTTGGAGTCACATTGCAGCCACGATTATTCCACTTCCCTATGCGCCATATCACCTTAAAGACTGGGTAGTTTACAACAATTTGCATGCAGTCTTAGACCATGGCGTAATCTCTATTGGTCATCTACATATACATGTAGCTCTGGGGCTTCTGCTCCTCCGGTACGCATATAGCGGAATATGTAATTACTCTCCGACATACTCATACCAGTGGCTGCAATAAAATCCCCATAGTTATCAAACGGTATCAGGGTGTGCACTCTAGAGCTACAGATAAAAGGGCTTCTGACGGTGAATCAGTTTTGAGATGTTCACAATGAGCTGCATGAATATCTCTATATTAAAGTGATATAGCTTAAATATATGAGAAGGATAGATTAAGCCTACTCTAGATCTGACTATTACGATAATACTCTGAATAATGAACTACGTTTGACCTCGGTGATGCTAATGTTTCTGTACCTTATAGGTATATAAAAGTGGTACTTTAAACATCCATAGCAGGAGAGTACAGCGATACACGAGCTTTATATATATTAAGATTCGTCCCGGGGCTAAAATCAATTTCTTCTATGCACCCCAACCCGACTCTGGACAAGTATCTACTCGAAAGGGGGCTAGCCATGTATGGATCAGCCTAGTATGTAGAAGGGTTTATCTCGCCTCGTTTCCGTATGGACGTCACACGGTGCAGTAAATTATGTACCGCATTCCTGGCTGTCGTTCAAAGGTTGCTAGAAAGTGGAGCTGGCTCCATTTGCGCAAAGCCTCTGTTAAATTAAGGATACCAGAAAAGACTAATGATAGCCGGAAGAGGAAGTAGATCCTGAATTTGACCACTTCCACCCATCCAAGGGATAGAGCTCATTATGTGAAGGATTGGCTCGAGGAATGTATGATATTGGGTTGATTCTTATTATCTCGATCTCGCATCACCGAGAAGCGAATATATTTAGAGTGCCATACGCTAATAGCTATCCTAGGGTCTATCGCTGAGGGCCCGCTGGACTAGAAAGTACTTGACAAATGGAAAAAATTGACAATTTCCCTTCGCTACGTTAAAAGGTGGTTGCCGAAACCGTCAATTCTGACTAAACCCCTAAGGTGGAGATGTACAGATGTTTACTCTTTATATACTCCGTGCAGTTCACATCCTGCCAGTGTATGTCACAGTAAGTGTGAAGAAATACCTCTGTATCTACGGAGTTTCTCTTATCGTACCTTCTGGTTGACTAGGTGACTGGGGAACTGTCAATTTTGACTTCCGAAATCGTCATTCTCAAAGCGTCAATTGTCGGAGCTTGACGCAGATCTGATTGGTTATTACAGCCTGCGCATGCTTGGCAAGTGTCTCCTAGACGCCTGGGCTCTGAGTTGTTCATTGAATGACCTACCAAGTCAGTGCAAAGTGCGGGGAAGTGGTAGTCCTCCTACCTGCTCCTGAGCAGTGATCAGAAACTTCAAACGCCGAAAACTTTGCCCCTATACTCACTAGAATGCTGTTACCAAGCTTCAGGCGAAGAAACATTTCGAGGCCTTCATCGCCCAAGGCGGCTGAGGGTATCTCTACTAGTGCGAGATTTGCAGCCGCTTCGAAGGCATTATATACGCGGGTCGTCGGCCGTATTCGGGAATATTTGGATCGAGGGTATCTAGCTTTTCCAGTCCTAGTTTCTAAGGTTTGTGTTGCTAACTATAAGAAACAGCTCAAGCACCGCAAACACAGGATCGGATAACAGTAAAGGGAAGCAAGCACCTTCGCCGCCCCCGGTTGACAGCGCCGCAAAAACAGGATCGGGTAACAGTAAAGGGAAACAAGCACCTTCGCCGCCCCCGGTTGACAGCGCCGCAAAAACAGAATCGGATAACAGTAAAGGGAAACAAGCACCTTCGCCGCCACCGGTTGACAGCGCCGC
Organism: Morchella sp. 2016-41; assembly: GCA_024713855.1. NCBI lineage: Eukaryota > Fungi > Ascomycota > Pezizomycetes > Pezizales > Morchellaceae > Morchella > Morchella sp. 2016-41. The sequence continues at coordinate 3,812,543 of JAMGZD010000003.1, forward strand.
AAAAACAGGATCGGGTAACAGTAAAGGGAAACAAGCACCTTCGCCGCCACCGGTTGACAGCGCCGTGATAGACAATAATAGGTATGACATGACTGAAGCCTTCCCTGGAGATGTCACTACCTATCTTCTAACTTACCGGTCTTTGCAGGCTGAGCCCATGGGAGGAAGCGATTCTGGGTGTTCCTGAAACCAAAACTGAGTTTACCGCAAATACAACTGGGGATGGAGGTCACAAGGATTTTATCGATGGGCTGATAACAGAGATCAAAGATTACAACACGGATATTAATAACAGGCGGTGGTTTCGGATCAATGATGAAGGCGAAAAGGTTTTCTTCGTCGAGAAGGTGATCTTTCAGCTCGAAAAATACGCAGCGATAGGGGATGTAGCTATCCAGCACAACCCTGATGTAGTGGCATTGGTCTGGGCAGGCTTCCGGTTTCTTCTACAGGTAGTTATGCCCAAAGTATCGCTGTCAAATACATCTTTGAGCTGTGCTCACGGTAAATCAAGGTTGGATCAGCATACACGAAGGATATGCAGACTGTAACGGAAGGCATCGAGCTCATTGTCTGCAGCATATGCGAATGCCATTTCTTTGAAAGATTATACCTTGGGGTGGGGCTTGGACTGGGAGATGAATTAAGAAAGTCAATCGTCAAGTTCTATGCATCGATATTGAGATTCTTAGTCTATGGCAAGAGCTATCTATCAAAAAGCACAGCTAGTACGAACCTTACCACCCTACTGGTAGCCTCCATTCACTTCTGACGGGTCTTGAGTTTAGATCGTGTACAAGAGAGCTTCTCCTCCGAACTCACACCCTTGACTGAAAACATGCGGAAGTTGTTGGTGGATGTGAAAAGCAAAGTGGGTGTTGTCCATATGCAATGTAAGAGAACCCTATCCACCGAGAGACCTGGAAGTAAACATTCTGACAAGGATTCAGGGGAAGAGAGGCGACACGATGGTACGTTTTGTTTTGCGTTTTGTATGCATGGCATCGGAAGCTGATCCCAAGGATAATCAAAGGGCTTTCAGAAGAGATGTCGCAGATTAGACAAGCAATATCGGCCCTTGAAAGACCTCTCGGCGATACTGAACTCAGGAACACGGTGGAAAAGCTTTATGACCACGTTCAAGGTTAGTCATGGGATATGCACATCTCCCGGTTGGAGCTTCATCTCATAGATCGCAGTTAAAAGGCGACTTGACATATTAAAATGGTTGTCCGAGGTCCCATTTCGAGAACACCACACATTCAACAGTCAGCGGCGTCAAAAGGATACCGGCCAATGGCTTCTCAGGAATGAGAGTTTTATAAAGTGGAGGGACTCGGATGAATCATCAATACTTTGGATGAGAGGGAATGGTGAGGCGGAATATTTTGTCATCTTAATGGCCATGGTCGTATACGTATAGAGCTGATCTGTCTGCTCTGTTTAATAGCTGGTTCGGGGAAAACCCTTTTGGCGTAAGAAACGTCTGCCACATTCACCTGAAGCAAGGCTGATCCAGGACATACTAGATCATTCATCATCGACGAGTACCAGGCAGCGGCAAGCACCAGCAACGAACACATGATGGCTTACTTCTACTGCGATTATAAAGAGCCAGCGAGGAGTGACCGGGAATCGATCCTTAGGGCCATTGTCAAGCAGTTTTGCCTCAAAGGGCCAGCCAGCGATCACATACCAAGCCTAGTAACGGAGATGTACAGCATACGCGAGAAGGATGGATTTGCATCCGGGAAACTAAGGGTATCTGAAAGTACCGAGCTCATTGTCGGATTAGCGGGAAAATATAGGGAAGTTACAATCGTGATGGATGGAATAGATGAATGCGATCGGAAGACTAGGGCAGAGCTATTCTGCGCAATCAACGAGATCAGCAAGGCTGACTCCAAGGTGAAGATCATCCTGACGGGCCGATACGACAACGATATAGAAAATATGTTCTCTACTGCGCACAAGCACTACCTCACGGCCAAGGATAACACTGAAGATATCACAAAATACGTCGAGACGCAGATGGAAGAGCGGTGCGACCCCACTCGCCAAGGCACCATGCAGTTGATTTTGAAGGGCGCAGTCCCCCCAGATCTAAAGCAAGAGATCATTGATACTCTTTGCGAGAAGAGCAACGGCATGTTGGTGCCCCGTATCCATCACTTCCATGAGCCTCAACTGACCTCGTTCCAGGTTTATGTGGGTTCATTTGCAGATACTGGCCTTGTGCGAGGAGAACACGGACGTTGGTATACGGCAGGCTTTGAAGGAACTGCCAAAAGACCTCAACGCGACATACGACCAGATCCTTGGAAGAATCACTGACAAAGGGCCTCGATTCGAAAAGGTCGCTAACCTCGTTCTCCGATGGTTGGTTTACGCGCAGGCGGTGTGCTCCACGGAGACTGTAATCCAGGCGATCGCTATACAGCCTCGCTCCAGCGAGCTCGACGACGATCTCTTGCGGTGGGAAATCGGCCACATCCTCGGTGCTTGCCAAAACCTGGTGGTGCATGACAGTGTGCTGGGTAACTTTCAATTTGCTCATTTCTCGGTGAAGGAGTATCTCCAGCGGCATCATCGGTTTAAGGACGTCGAGACTTCTCAAACGCTGATCGCCGAGGTCTGCCTTACCGTACATGTGCATCACTTTACAGAAGGCGAAGTGGGTGGAAAGCTGGGGGCACTCCTCGGCTATTCCAGCGAGCACTGGCCAGCGCATATCCGGTTATCAGGCGACGCGGGCTTTCAAGCGCTACGGCCGCTCTGGACCGATTTCCTCGAATCGGCGGAAGCCTATAGACTTTGGATGGACAGCGCACCTGAGTATGAGCTCGATAATCTTGTGGGCCCTGGCGGGTCGGGCCACGTCTCTCCGTTGTGGGCGACGTGCCATCACGGGCTCTTACCGATGGCAAGATATCTCCTACAGCGCGGAGACGACCCAAATGCAGTAAACCAATGGGAAGAAACGCCACTCTACCACGCTGCCTCTCTAGGCAATGGCCCCGTGGCGAGAATGTTGGTGGAACACGAGGGAGTGGACATAAACAAAACAGAGGTGGAGGACCGTTCTCCACTCATGATCGCTGCGATGAAAGGCTCAGCCGAGGTTTCAGAGATTCTCCTGGAGCGGAAGGATCTGCGTGTAAATCAGGTCGACAGGCATGGGCAGTCCGCGCTCACCCTTGCCATATTTGGGAACAGTCTCGGCATTGCGCGGCTCCTCGTCAAAAGAAAAGATGTGTTGGTGAATGGGGAGGCCGACCCGCGGGTGTATTCACCGCTGTGGACCGCTGTAAGGCATGGCAAGGTTCAAGCAGTGCAACTGCTGCTGGAGCGCGAGGACCTTGTGATGACCAGTGACCCTGACCCTGACGCTAGCTACGCCAACTACACACCGCTCACCTGGGCTCAAGGTTTGGGTCTTTCAGAGATCGCACTGCTCTTATCGCGTAGGTTTGGGTCGGAGTGAGAGCCGGGCGTGCCCCGGACCGAGACCAAGGGCCACGACACGACCGGACCGGAGCCGGTCTTTCTTCTGTAGATCAGGCATAACGATGTATTGTTCGAGCTTGCTGTCTTCCCATAGCCTTTCTTTGCCTATAATAACTAGACACCGAATTTATCATGATTTGTGCGCTCCGGTGGTTCAATTGGCCACCGCGGGACCAGGTGCCTACCGGTATATAGTCTTGACCGCCGACTGCGATGGTGAATCTCCGATGACCGATTGGCTTGGGGAGAGATATCTCAAGCCGGTCTGCCACTTCCGGCTGATAACAGGTGAGGTACTCTAGCAGTGGGACCCCCCCCCCCCCGCATGCTGTGACTATAACGCTCTACTTTGTTTGTACGTATATACAATAAAACCTGCCCGCCAATTTTGCTGTATGAAGAGAGAGAAAAAGAACGCAAGTGAAAAAATGAACATCTCAGTCCACAACATTTGATCCATGTTAATCTCTCTACCTCTTTTTGGTGTGGTACAAGCATCTTCCAAATGTAATGCTCCGTTTAGACAGTTTAAAGCAGACATATTCCTAAAATACAAGTATCCAGCAGTTGGAAGCCATAGTAACGCCGAGTTTATTCATGAAAACCTCAACCCGAACTTGACAAGACCCCAACCCGACGTCTGGTTCGAGACAACAGCGGATCACTATCACCGCCATCTGTGAATGGCCTCTTCAATACAGGTACATACCCTCTGGGGATACTATTCTTATTCGGGAGATCAAGTATATTGCTAGACCTACAACCTACGAGCATGTCCTACACAACAGTATTTGATAAGCTGGCACTCTCAATACCTTAATGCCTCCATGAGATTGTTATACAAGTATTCCGAGAAAACTGAATTCTCGTAGCGTCACTGAAATACAATATCCCCTTCCGCACAAGAGTCCGGCAGGTGTTTATTGTTTTAAAGATATTGATACGACGTGGATATTTCGTCCCCGTATGCAGTGCAGACCGATTCCGGGATCACATGTGGCGCGATATATAGATTCACACACGCTCCTGCCAATTCGACTATGATAGGGCGTGCCAGCACGAACATATCGCCTTGGACACGATTTCCATCCTGTAATGATTGGGGGTGGGTATATGACTAATACTCTAGTTAAACTTAGAATGAACGTGTGAAGCTGATCAGGGCAAGGAATACAGGTATCGGCGATAGAATTCGATATTAACCGACCACAAATTCATGAGTGACCACTCTACTGAAAGGGGTCATATCCTTACCTTGCTATTGGCATAGTGGCGGGCATGGGATGAGACAAGAGTAAGCCGACAGTGGTTTCGCGCGCTTGATCTGTGGTGAGGTGGGTTAGGTATATATTGCTGGTCCCGAGACAGCTGTCTGCGCTTGCTAGTAGCCCCGTAGGCTCGTAGAGTCTTGGTACTAGGCGCAGAATAAGACACCAGACAAATGGGTAATCTACCCACTCAAGCATAATAATTCATCATAGTAGGAAAAACAAATATGAAAAAGCGCATATCAATGTATCTAAAGACCAGAGAAAAAGGTGAATATACTTGGGATAAAATTCAGTATTGTTTCAGGCGCGGTAGCGCCAACCACCGACCTCACCATTTCCTTTAGCGCTCCATCCACAGCCATAACCATAATAATTGAAGCCGGAGTGAATTGCTTATAAGCACAGTGGTGGCAGCGGGTTTAATCCAATTCGTTGTGTTGTTTGTAGGCCCTTATAACCTTAGTGAAGTTGGTTAGTTAGAGGTGCAAATATTGTAGTTGCGTGTACTTTATAAACCCACTGATCGATTGATCAATCTATCAACAACAACCAATAAGTAAGACATGCAATTAACATACTGAGCTAAACGCGAAGAAAGGGGACTTGGCAAGCGAGTACGAGTGATAGTTGATGAACGAGTGACCGTTGATGAGCGAGTGACGAACCGTGACCGATCCATTGGTATTGTTTTTTTTTGTTTAAGTCATCAATCATTTGTATTTTTGTTGGTGTTAACCCATAATTATGTTATATTCTGGTATTGACTGCTTGATTGATACATTAAGAACAGTGGTAGGTAACAAGTAATGGAACGAACTGCCACAGGGCGATACCTATTTTGGCTAAAATGCCAATAACTATATCTCGTGGTGTTCCGTAACTTGTTGCCTGTCGCTGGATATGAAGCCTTCCGGCTATGGGCTTCACCATCCTACTCCTCTCCCCTCGCCCTCACCACAGAATCAAACATATAAAACTAAAAATAAGGAAACTCAAAACGCAACAATAAAGCAGGCATGGTGTACACAAAACAGATAGAAAAAGTACAACACATCTTTAATCTTATCACCGCGACATACTGGTCCAAGACCGACTATATGTCATAGATACACATACGTGCAAAGCGGAGAACTCTGGATTACACATACGCTAAAGGTTTGAGCTAAGCTAAAGTATGGTTCCGGAACTCATAAACCTAGGCTTAAGTGAGGAGGAGGGGCGCACCTCTTGTATGGATCGGGGACCCTCTTGGCATTAGATTTAAAAGGTCATCCCTGTCTCTTACCAAAAGATCGCTAACCAACCCGAGGTCTAGGTTTAATAATTCTGGACTACGGCACTAAGATTTGTATCACAGCTTTGTAGTAGTATATGAGAACATCGAAACTGTTTGTGGAAGGGCCCGATTTCCAAGTCAGAGTCGGCATAATATTTGGAGTTGGTAATTGGAAATCGTAATAGGCGACTGATACTAGAAAGCAGGTGGTATCGGGTACTGGTGGTGTAGCAGGTTGGCTGCTGTCGCCGCAGATGATTGGCCCGTGGCGGGGGGGTATTTGGTCGAGTAGTTATAAAGGAAACGTTGAAGTCTAAAGATTAGCTCTTGGTGACCAAGTACCTGGTAGAATTGGCTCGGTGGGGATGGTAGTTTCTTTTTTATCTTATTAGTTTAATTCAGTAATTATATGGTGCAGTGGTAGCTATATGTAGCGTTGGTTAATGTCTTCATCCATTTGATTTGATCAGAGGGCTCAAACCTCGCATCTTGTTCGGGGGACAGTAAATTTAGCCCACAGAGTCTTGGTCCTGCCGTTCATAATCCTGATAGCCGACTCGAGGTGTGATATGATGAGGGGAATCGCCCATACGGATGAAATGCTTAATGCGAGAATCAGAACCAGAACAATGATAACAACAATATGAATAATAGTTTAGTGTGATCTACAAGGCTGCTCAAGGCGAGCAGGAACAAGTTCCCTGTGCCACGTTTGCCCCCTGCAGGTCACTCCATGATCTGATTGGATAAAGAAATCTGATGCGTGCGTCGAGGCGCGTCGAGGTGCTCGAGGTGCTCGAGACAGATGAACGCTACATCTAAATTTATTGTCTTTGACTATTGAAGATATACTGCGGGTAGATCCCGCTAAGGAGTCAAATATGCGTAGGTTTGAAATCTTTATCGGGGAAAGAATACCTTACCTCGATAGGGAACACTAAGAAAGTCCCTATCGGAAACACCGTCACCACTGAATGTATACTAACCATTCTACTACTACCTAAACTTCGCTTCGAGGGGTTCGAGGCGTGCGTTCGCCTCGGGGATGATCGCTTTGTGGACTTTGATGACCAATTTGAACCACCTAGGCCTCGCGGTAGATGCCTCGATATTGAATATGAATTGATTATTCCTGCAGTCGAAGCGTATCTTTTCATCATGGCTCTACTTGTGACTGATTGGGTGGTCATACTGCATTGGCTAAGTCACGAGATGGTCAAGCTATCGAGCATGATGGTGAAGGGAGTAGCCCTTTGGCTAGGTGAGTGGCTTGATCAATCGTTCAACCATTGATCATGTAGTTGTTACACACCAACGAAGACTCTCTGCCAGTCTATGCCATGGACATGCTACTAAGATATACCAGTGGGGGACGTCCTCAATTGGTACTATGTATGTACACGTATGTGTGTACTAGCGCAATCTGAATAAGGTTTAGAGCCAGGTTTTGTATCTACGCTCCACGGCTACACTATGTACACATTCTACTACCATAGTGTAGGTGGTAAACATCTGAGGTATGTCCGATGGTACTAGGGTTCGATCCTAGGTACCAGCATTTATGCCGTGTGACCCGGTAAAAAGTGTGTTTGGATATAAACTACATATACTGATAGCCTTCTAGCCCACTGATGCCTACCTAGGTATATTATTAGGTATGCCTTGCTGAGTAATAATGAAGGAGAAGGGTTGTCCGCTTGCCGGGTGAATTTATCCACAGCGATCTAAGAGCGTAATACTTGGCTGTTGATCTAATGCTACCCAAGATTGTACATGTGTTGGGCTAGAAGATAAAGAGCCGGGGCAACTCGATGCAGCTTTTTCCTACACACCGAGTGATACCTTATGATTGTGCTCGCCCTGGGTGCGATACCAGCACCTCCACTCGCCCCAAGTAAGCTGTGCTAGACCATACCAGAGGTCAATATATGGCTTGATTTGATTCCACTTCCTAGATAATCAGGTACCTTTGGTACGGTATGGGCAGAATAATCTTAGCTCATCAGAGAGGAGTTCGAAGGACTCATGTTTCACCCGCCCTCCTGTGCTTTCATAGTGTAAACAAGGAGTACCTCAACACCGGTGAATAACCTCAGTGTCTTCTGCTCCTAGAAAAAGAATAGATAAACTTTAGATCTGTATTTAATAGAAGAAGCTGCCCGAACTATGTGAGTACGTCCCCATATAGGGTTGCAAGATCATCTAGCTTTACACTAAGACCGAACGGGTGGATTCTTAAGCATCAATAGGATGATAGTCTGACCCGATCAAGCGCGCGTAGCGATGATTCTGTCTTGTTTACCTCTCACTTGTGCATAGATGGCAGGTTTCTTATTGGAAAAGGTTTGGATGAGTGTGTTGAGATTTATGGTGGTACTATCGATAATTGATACTTATATTGGTGAACGTTGATGAAAGTACGAAACAGAGTTGAGGGCCAGAACAAAGGAGTTCGGAGAAAGAGAGGACAGGAAGGTCTACCTAAGGTACATGTTCGATCCACCATGAGCCCCCGCAATCACCCCTGAGCCCCTTTCCTACCTCGCTCCACCGCTTCTGCCTTCGTTGCTGGAAACTAACAAGTACTTGGTTGTGGTCGCAGGAATTCCAAAGATATTGGCAAACCTAAGCTCGCAGACATGCAGCTTGTGTAGCTCATGAATAACGTGTTTCACCGGGAACGTAATCGGCACTGGGGAAGCAATTAAGCATGACATGACCGGGATCGCAAACTGCTGTGAAAATTCAAAATCACCCAGAATTACAGAACCAAATACACTAAGGCCATTTTGAGATGTCCTTCGAACATTTCTGATCATCGTTACTAATTGGCACAAGGAGTGAGTATATAGCTATGTGGAGGGAGATTACTAAATGGAGACATGAAGGGAGAGAGGCAGAACAGGGCTGGGGAGGGCTCAGGTACGAAGAAGAGGAACGGCCTGGATGAACGAGTTTGCTTTGTTGCGTTTTCTTTTGTTTTGTTCGTGTTGTTTTGGCCCTGTTTGAGTGTGCGTTGGTCCGTTTTTAGCACTGGTTCGTGTGCGAGGCGGCGGATGAGAAGGACAGTATAGGGGCAGTGCAATATTGGCGTATACTACGGTCTGCGTGTAATTAATGAGTTAAGCAAAAAGAAAAAAGAAAAAACAGTTTATAGCTATGGGAGGGTGATCAAGCCTTGATATTAACCCTCCCACAGCTACATACTCACTACGATTATAAGGAATAGTCAAAAACACCAAGAACAATCTCCTATATATGAATGGTTTCATAGGCGTTGCTTTGGTGCTTATCATGCCCTTCTGTGAGGTGAGGTTGCTTTCCCGGATCCCGGTAATGATCGCTTTCCCAGTGAAACACGTTATTAGATATGTTGGTCTTAAAAACTTTGGTATATAAGGTGTACAGAACATAGGCATAGACGTCCATCCGTCTTCGGTTCAAGAGTTGCAGCTGGTGAAGAGCTAGTTTGATGAGTAAACTGGCATAGCTAACCAAGAGAAGCCTTGGTGTGGTTACATATTTTGGTGCACATTCCCTGGCGGTGAATCAGTAATGACAGGAAGGACTGACGATATGAAGGAGCAAGATATAAGGATGGCAGAATGGTTTGGAGTTGCTCTAACCAGCTGGGAATGAGAGACCTTGCTATCAAGTACGGAGATATATATACTACATGTGGCTAGTCCGGTACATAAAGTGCTGGGTGTTCTCTTTAGCTATGAAGCTCGAAGACATGTACAGTGTTGCTACGTATTGACTAACCTTCTCGGTAGTCATACAATATATCTTTACACGTTGTGGCATGCGAATCAGCATATCGCGCGCGCGGGCACTCACAGGTCAGTTGAGCACAAAAACATTGTCTAATTGATGTATGCCAAGAATTGAAAAGGCATAAAGTATCTGCGGACGTACTCCTGGGGGTATAGACAATCTCAGAGTGCGACCAACTCCCCACAAGGTCGAAAACCAATTGCAATTACAGCTTAACAGTGCTATTGGCGAGTTCTGGCGCCTAAGAAGAGTTCTCCATAATTCTATAAAGAATAGTTGTGTTCTTAGGACTTTCGTTTAATTATTTATGAATCGAGGTGAAATTAGTCATAGACTCTGTTTTACCATCCACCTAGGATTGTATCTACTTTCTTGAGAATAATAGATTTTACCGTTTGTTTCCACCTTTTGGTCTAGCATTTAAACATAGATACTCGTACCATCAGTAAGGTATATGTGAGAGACTTGGGAACCTTAAGTGAGCCCAGAGTAATGCGCGTCGATCAAAGTTGTGTTCGCATATCCTTTGAACCTAAACACATGCAGAGATTAAACTATAATTCCTTACGTCGCTTACATGTACTAGTTCTATAAATGGTCAAGTTTTGCCTCGGAAGCCTCTAGCACCTCGGGAGTTCATGCTTGCCTGTTCCAGCAGGTAATGCGGGTCATTGTAGGGTTCGAGGCTCCACGAACCAAGCCGCTGATGGGCCTCTGGACCATACTACATGATGACGATGGGAGGTAGTTATGGGCTGGTGAGTGAGCTAGAAAATATAAGTGAAATGCAGCCTCCGACCTCACGAATGTAGTGAGGGGGGTGAAGGTGCGGCCGATATTACGACAGTATTTCCTTAGGTTATTGTTCTCATTCTGGATTATTGGGTCATGTCATCCAAACATACAGGACGCGCTAAACCTCATCCCCACATCCTCTCATAGGTAATCCGTGGCTTATAAGCTCTAGCATGCACTCCAAGTCGTTCAGTGAGTAGCTTTAGTATGTACGTGTAGTTCATGATAAATACTATCACGGAAACTCGACCTTGATATATAAGAACACAGCTGGAGTTCTGTTCTATTGCAATAGCCACACGCATTTTAATGCCAGTTTATACCCATCTCGGGAGTAGTTCTTTGTGCAACAAATGTTGGAAATAGTAAGCAACCAATAGAAAACGTTCCTGGTGACGATGAGGAAGACTGTATAGTTTAGATAATATAATATAATCAAAGATAGACTTTCAAGGAAGCACTGTGTTACTTAAAATTGGTTCAAGAACTCTTAATTAGCAGTATCTCTAACAATGTTGCCACGAGCCTGATCGAGCCGATTGTTTCATCCATCGGGGTAAAATCGGAAATCAAAAATTGCCAAGACCTCAGTGATTAATTTTTTTCTTTTTCGTTTAACTCATCAATTACATGCAGACCGTAGTGTATGATAATATCGCACTGCCCCTGTACTGCCCGTTCTACTTCGCCCCCTCGCGCAAGTACCAGTACTAAGTAAACTAACATCAGTAATTATCTACTATGCGATGTGGTGTTGGATACGTGAGTAACCCATAACGGGATGCTTTAAATTTCATGATGGCTTTGGATTAGAGCCTGAGGTAACGGGCCCTGATCTTTCATTTGACTAGCTTTACTAAGGATAAGGATCTTCAGCACGAGCCCGATAAACTTGGGAGGTGGAATGGTACCGCGTGAACACCACTCAGCCGCGAATACCAGTCACGCATTGCAACCAGATAAGTTAATTCTTTCAGCCAACCATTGCTTATATATCGTGTACGCACGAGAGTTAGTGTCTTAGCTAGGCTAAGCGAGGCGTAGGCAGACCCGTAGGCTGGGGGATAAACGCTTACCGCTTGAGAGAATAGCTCGTATCATTGTAGGCATTGGAAACCTCAGGAGGGGATCGGCAATCGATCACCAGTACGATCGAGTCCCCCGCCCGCGTTGATAGATACCACCCACTACCAGTGGGGCAACGGCGATGATCCTTGTCTACCGGTTCTTTAAGGTTCCTGCTATCCTAGAGCGTTGATCACCAGCTCCTACGCGCTGTCGATCATTTATTAATGATCGGCGCCTTAATTGAGCACCTACACATATATCTTTGTACGCTAGTTATATCTCCGTGCAGGTTTGAGTCTCCGAACAAAAGCTTGGCTTGCTAATTGTGACCGTAATTGGATCAGTTGAGTGATTCACCATGATCCGCAGGTTAGCGTGAGATGGAAAGCCAATTGTAGTGACTTGCACCAGCCTGGGCGTTTAACGGCGGTATAGTGACAGTTGGCAGGTTTCAAGCCAATCCAGCCAGACCTCCGATAGAAATCAGAACTCATGTAGTAGTCATAGCAGTGCTGCGGCGTAAAAGGTGTCTGAATTGTCGAGTAGCAATACCATTCCTACAGGTTTCTGTTAACGAATATGTTACAGGATACTGTGAACTACGATAGTTTTTTTTATTTAACTCCTTAATTACATGCAGACCGTGGTCTATGGTCATATCGCACTGCCCTGGACTGCCCGTTCTCAACCGCCGCCTCGCACAAGTACCAGTATTGAAACAAAACATAAGCAAGATAAAGCAATCTATCCTCGTTCCTAGAGTCTATTCTTCCCCTTCTCCCTCTTTGAGCCCTCCCCATCCTTTTTCCGCCTCCTATCTTCTTCTTCCCTGTTCTCGTTCCTTTCGCCTCTTTCGCGCTGTGCACTAGGGTATATTCGAGAGGGGTTTAGTAAAGTAGGTTTTTTCTTCGGAAGGGTGGGTGTTTCGTTCTGAGGAGATTGCGGTTGGGAATTGAAAACAGCATAATTAATGTATCTTTTGCTGATCTAGATACGAAAGATGACAACAGCGAGGCAGTCATATCTGTGTTGTATGATAAACAAAATCTATTCCTAATTTCACGAATACCAAGAAGTAGAGAACTAGTGAACACCTGGCGTCGACCGAACTCCGAAATTTGAAACCGGACACCTGCGGGTCATGGAAAATCACTCGGTGCTCCCGAACGTGGTCATGATCAGCAAGCCAAGCTCTCATCGGAGGATCAAACCCTGCACGGAGATAATCAAGTTGACGGCAGGGGAGTTTGGGCCAATAGAAATCAAAAGAGACTGGGGTCTCGTGCCTTGGCTGTTGCTTTCCATGCTGGTAACAGCTCAATTACTATTATTCGTGAAAGAGCCATTTCACCTCGCATGTTCATATAAGTTATCAGATCAAGTATGTGTCATTTTAAATCCTCTGGTTGGTGCTGATCTCGCTCTACCAGCCAGGTAATTACAAGAGTGAGTTGGTGAATTTAATAGTGATAGTATTGGAGCAAGGATCTCTCAGTCTAGCAGGATGTACTTCATTAATAACGTCCTCGGTTCCTCCACAATGGCGGTTAAGATTTGCCTACGAACACCGCGATTTGCTACTTTGAACCGAAACACGCAAATTATTAGTAGCTCGGAGATTATGACGAGCTACTCGGTTCCTTATTAAAAATCTGTTAATATCACAGTACTCGGGGCTAATGCGGGCACACATGGTCACTAATGAAAGAATTGGCCCGGTCTGCTCTATTGATACGGACGGTATGAATACGAATGGCAAGGCACTGATACGAGCTGCAAGACACAGGTGCGAGCTGCAGCTCATGCCTGCAAATGTTGTTATTTATGAATTCATAGGTAATGGTTTGAAAGAATGCTACCTAGGCTCAAATCGAAGCGTTGGGTGGAACCAGTTCCAGCACAGGCTCATCTTGGACAAAGGCATAAAGAGAGCTCATTCTCCCCATCATACTACTTTGTGTCGTCAGTTCTGAAGTATACAATCAACATAAAAAATCATGCGTCATCTCACAGTTCTATCCCTTACCTTTCTCACTCTTACTTCCCATCTCGCACTTGCAAATCCCGCTCCAACGCTCGTCGTCCGAGACGACATTCCCGTACGGGTGCTTGAGAAGCGTGCGTGTGTAACCAATGGGTGCGCTTGCAGATCGGGCACTCGCCAGGGCCAGTACTGTTGGAGCTGTCCACAGGTGATTAGGCCAGGCACCGGGTCTGGGGATTACACCGCGTGGGTATTTGAGTGCGGTATGTACTGCGTTCTAGTGGTTTGTGTCCGCTGGTCCGGGCTGATGAAGGGATCCACAGGTGTACAAGGTGGAAGGGATGTGTGTTGTAGCTACGGAGAAAGGAACAGTTGTAGAAATGGGGGGATGAACCCATGTGGTCCTTAAGGGGCCGATACCTGGTACTGGTCTGGTAGAGAATTAGACAGTTGACTTTCAAGGACAATTGATGGAGTGTGTATTTTACGCTATATCTTTGTTGGAAGGTCTTTAGCCTGTTACCGTTTACCACGTTCTTAATTCAATTTCTTCCTTAGCGCAAAGTATCCTTTGGGCCCTGCCACGTTAGGCAATCGGAAATGAATAGGACTCATATATGTATCATATATATATGGCCCTTCTCCAATAATTGTTCTTAGTATACTTATAAAGGGATCTCCGCTAGTATATAGCTCTACTACGTCGTGAAATGTGTAGTGATAATGCATCCTCAGCATGCCTTCATATAATGCATTAGCGAATGCATCGGCGAATGCATCCCCAGTCCCACTTTACGATTTTACTGCTGACATTACTTGAGAGTCAGAGATAGAACTTTTAAAAAAACATTGTCGGGATCGAACCTGGAGTATTAAGCTTGAGGATCCCAGTGGATATAGTTCGGTAGTAGATTGAGACATAACGAATTAAACTAAAAGATTTGGATGTAGGGAAAGGTCAATAATGCATGGACGGTACGTCAATTGACGCGTACGTGGGCAATGCATCCAATGATGTATTTCCCGCCGTGGTAGAGTAGGTAACGTAGTCTGTCCCCAAGAGCCACGACATTTAGCACCAGGGTCGCGCTTGCCCTAGATACATCATGAAGCGTATCTAGGATTATACCTCAGGGGGTAGTCTTAAGGGTGGACCGCGCTTTGATGTGGAGGGCTAGGGGTGCAGGTAGTAGGCTCTGCAAAACGCTCCCGTACGGGAGGTATTTGACATCTCTGCATCTGCAAAATGCTCCCGGACGGGGAGTGCTTGACCTCGTTGAGTATGCAAATTGCTCCCGTACGACAGCCAGGTGAAAGCAGTAGACTCTGTAAAATCATCCCGTACGGGAGTTATTTGACAACTCTGCCTCTGCAAACTGCTCCAGTACGGGGAGTAATTGGTCTCGTTGACTACGCAAATTGCTCCCATACGACAGCCACATGCAGGTAGTAGGCTCCGCAAAATCATCCCGTACGGGAGTTATTTGACAATTCTGTCCCAGTAAAATCCTCCCGTACGGGACTTATTTGACAATTCTGTCCCTGGAAAATGCTCCCTTACAGGGTTATTTGACAACTCTGCTTCTGCAAATTGCCACGTACGGGAGGTAGACACAGGTAGTTGGCTGCAAAAGCTTCCCTTACGGGAGGTAGACGCAATCAGTTGACTCTACAAAATCCTCCCGTACGGGGGTATTTGACAACACTGCCTTTGCAAAATGATCCTGTTCGGGGAACAATTGACCTAGTTGACCATGCAATTTCCTCCGGTACGGGGGTTGTTTGACAACCCTGCCTCTGTAAAATGCGCCCGTACGTGAGTTATTCCAAAGCACTGCCTGTGCATCTGCCTCCCGTACGGGAGGCAGATGGAACCAGTTGAGTCTGCAAAATCCCCCTCAGCGGCCTGTATGGGGAACTTTGACAACTCTGACTCGGTAAAATGCCTCCGTACGGGAGGTAGAAGCAACCAGTTGAGTCTTCAAAATCCTTCCATACAGGGAATACTGAACCTCGCTGACTCTGCAAAATGCTCCTGTACGATTGCCAGGTACAGGCCATTGACTCAGCAAACTGCTCCCGTACGGTAGGTATTTGACAACTCTGCCTCTGCAAAATGCTCCCGTACGGGAGGTAGATGCAACCAGTTGACTCCGTAAAATGCTCCTGTAAAGGGAGTAATTGACCACGCTGACTCTGCAAAACACTCCCGTACGACAGCCAGGTGCAGGCCATTGACTCTGTCAATCCTCTCGTACGGGAGGTATTTGACATCTCTGCCTCTGCAAAATGCTCCCGTACAGGGAGTAATTGACCTCATTGTCACTGCAAAATGCTCCCATACGACAGCCAGGTGTAGGTAGTAAGCTCTGTGAATCCTCACATACGGGAGGTATTTGACAACTATTTCTTTGTAAAATGCTCCCGTACGGGGTGTAATTGACCTTGTTGACTCTGCAAATGCTCCCGTACGACAGCTAGGTGCAAGCCATTGACTCTGCAAATCCTCTCATATGGGAGGTATTTGACATCTCTGCCTCTGCAAAATGCTCCCATACGACAGGAAGGTGCAGGTGTTACGAACCAACCCGCTACGCGAAGGCATGAGTCATCGGAGGATCTGGAAGGTTCTGTCGGATTAGTAATAGAGGGTTGTCTTTCTTACTATAAAGAGTCGCCTATGTCTCTTGTTGTCTTTCTCTCTCTTTCCTTACGCAACATCTTGTATTCTACTTTGGGTTATTACTTTGGGGGATTTACTTCGCTTCAATACACTTCTTTACTTCTACAAAGTCCACGTTACGTCTGCTGTCCATCGTGCTCTGTACATCAGCCGTTATCCTTATCGCCGTTACCTTCCTCGCTATTTACTTCCCCCTCGCTGTCACCCTCTCGATTAACATGCCGACCGTTGTTATCTCCGTCCTCGTACGGACCATCGTCTCTGTCTTCGTGCAGAGACTCATCGCCATCCTTCCCTCTGCCCTCGTGTAGACCTACACCAGCAAAAAACTTATTTGCTCTGTCGCCTCTATGGACGCGATAGAGCTCACAGAGCTGACGGAGGAATTTTATCTCCGTGGAGCTACTCTATTATTTCCTCCCCGCGATGCAAATATGAAATAAATTCACATCCGTGAAATAAATCGTTCTCAAGGGGTGGCGATGGCGGGTATTCCACAGGGTATGATGTGCGACAGTAGTAGCTGTCGAGTTAGTCTGAGCGAGGTTTGGAGGTCTTCGTTAGGAGAGAGATAACAGCGTATGTAATTGTAACCAGTGTAAGTGTATAAAGGTGCCTCAGCCTAGCGTAATATTCTAAGTGAGGAAAACAATTGTAATAGATACAATATAGTAGAAGACGTTATTTCGACGCACGGAATGTAAGCAAGGAAATACCGGGAGTGTGAGCACCATCCACCCGGTGACCACAAGCCACGGTATATGCACCGACGGACACCGGCCGGACGCATCCCCCAACTCGAACGTTCATTTCCATCGATCGATCGTGGGGATTGCCGGGGGGGTGGGGTGCGGTCGGTATCCAGGAGACACGGCTCGGTGGCTGGGTGCTGGGAATGGTGGGCCCGAGGTCCTGGCAGGTGCTGGTGGTATCCTGTGACTGGGCGTATCACGATTGATTTGGGGGGTGGGGGGGGTCAGAGGTTGGCGTTCCTGCGCCGACCGACTGCGAGGATGTGATCTGGGGATCTGTTCTTGCGGGAGAACATTATTTGACAGGGCGGGCTTCACTCGGCAACCTCCCCGACCCCGCGGGTGAATATTTGCGCGTGGTTTTCCTCGAGGTACTGTATCGCGGCACGACCGCCCCCACCTGCCATGCCGTCGAGAACGTTGCGGAATCGAACGGTGAAGTGAAGGATTGCTGTTGCATTGGTTAGGATGGATGGATTAGGAAGGTGTTCGGAGGAAAGGGTTAGCACTAGGCGTTTTGGGTTAGGATTGCAGAAGGAAAGATCGAGATCGGTTGTGGGTTTCTATTTGGGTTGCATGTCGTGAGTCATTGGGATTAGTCATCAGAGGATTTCCTTAGATATATTAGAGGGCTCTCCCTCACTTCGTTTCTGTTCCTGTTACGGGTGAACGGCTTGGCTTCGTGGAAGAGACTTCGACACGAAGGGGCCCTCGTAGATTGGATAACATCTAGGAATCTTGGCAGGCTGGGTTCGGCAGGAGATGGACTTGGGACGGGAAACTGGCGGAGGGAGACCGGGGGCAAGGACGGGACGGGGACGGGACACGGGAGGACGGAGCTGGGTTCTAGGACTACCTCCTAGATGGCGGAAGACGGGGCTGGGTTCTGGGGCTACCCCCCAGATGGTGGAAGACGGGAGAGCAGGACAAGGGACTCTAAGCCAGACAGGGAGCGATGGCTATACGAAAGAGTTGGCCGAGAACTGGATCAGGGACTGCTAGGTAGGGAGCGATAGCAGGTCGGAGCGGAGGTGGGAGACAGGAGGCGTGTAGACCAGACAAGGCGCGATGGTCATACACGGGGAACGGGGGTGGAACTAGGAGTCCTGCTAGAGATGTAGCGATAACAGGACGGAGGACAGGACGGGGCGGGCTCTAGAGAGAGGCGGCGCCGGGACGCGGGAGCAAGGGGCGTGACTAGGATGGGGTCAGGCTCTAGGTGGAGCGGAGCCTGGACGCGAGCAGAGACGGGACAAGACAGGACAAGAGACAGAGCGAGGCGGGAGGTCAAAGACGACCATAGATTCTGAAGGGCCTTCCCCTGGGTGAAAGCCCAGAAGAAGGAACGAGGTCTACGAGGGGAACGCTTCCTAAGTTCTGGAGAAAGACCGAATTGAAGCGTACTAGAATTACAAGAAGAAAAGACTAGATAACTAAAAGAAAAGCCCCTCGAAGAGAATGGGAGGGCTTCCCTATATACAAGAATCATAACGTTGCTGATTAATCCAGACAACGTGACAGGAACGGCAAGGCAGAACGAGAAAACAGAGACAGGGAAAGCAGAAGCGAGAACGAGAACGAGAAACAGGAACGAGGAAAGAACAGGCAAAGAACGGAGAGAGGAACGTACTAGGAAAACAGGAACGGAGAACAGAAGCGAAGGGAACTTGAAAAGTACAAGGATAGCGGAGCATACTCCGACGAGAAACAGAACCGAGACAGAGACTAGGACAGGCTAGGAAAGTACAGGAGTTCAAGGAGATAAGAAAGCGGGACGGGACAGGGCGAGGCGGAGCGAGGCGACAGAGACAGGGGACGGGAGCACAGACTGGGATCGATCGGCGAATACCTCAGCGACATGTGAGACGCTGAGGCTGGACATGGCCTCACGAAGAGCAACGGGGATTGGGGTCATAATAGAGGATCGAGGCATAGCCAAGACATAGGAAACATTCACGAGCCATAGGATGTGCTTCCAGGTACCAAAGCCATCCTCCGATCCGTCCGGGTTGAATGGTCCCGGGACAATAAGGGTTGACAGGGGTAAAGCCAGAACAGGGAATAGCCTACAAGGGATTGGGAGTACTAGGACTCAGGAGTGGGGAGACTAGGGGCTAAGCGAGGATAGGGGTACAGGATGGGTCTTGACCTAGGAGACAGGGAAAGACAGGATGACAGAACAGGGCTTTCTGCCAGGGATGTGACCCGGCAGAAAGGTACAGGACTTGCAGCCGGGGATAGGACCCGACAGCAAGGAAGCAAGGAAACAGGAAAACAGGAAACAGAACGAGAAACAGAACAGGAAACGGGACCAAGGGAACAGGAAACGGAGCCAAGGAAAAAGGGACAAGGACAGACTGGAGTCCAGTCCGTACGCCGTTACACTTGTCCCCAGCCGAACGCTCGTGTCGCATGGCCCAAGGGTTGTGTATGTACTGTGGGCATGCAGGACACTTCGCTACCGAGTGCCCCAACCGCCGTCCCAATGCTCATCTGTTCCGCACCGCCGCCACCACCGAGGCTTACCAACCTCCGGTGATGCATGGGGCTCTTACTGCTCCGTCTTCTTCTGCTTCTGGTTCAGGTTTTCCTTCAACTTCTTCGGGTTTTTCTTCTTCTGGTTCTGCTCCGTCTGGTTTGTCTGACCTTGGTTTTTCTTTCTCTGGTCCGTTCAATACGTCGCGTCCCCGTTCTCCACTGTCGGGAAATGGGGACAACCTGCACTGAGTGGCTCAGTACAGGTTTCTCCTATCTCTTTGTCTCTGTCTTCGGTTTCTGGTCCTGTCTCTGTTGTCTCTTCTGCGCAAGGTTTTTCCGATCACTTGGTTGTTTCATGTTCTGTATCTGATAAAAATAAAATCTGTAAAACCTACGCATTGGTTGACACTGGAGCTTCTGGAATCCCATTCATTGACGAGAGATTCGTATGCTACCACTAACTCCTTACCTCCCTGCTCGCCTAACCTCGCAAACTACAAGTCATCGATGAGAGAGAAATCTCCTCCGGTGATATCACTTTCACGGATCGGTTGTAGGGTCTGATTAGTAATGGTTGTTCCGTCGCGTTCTGTTGTGTTCGATGAAAACTCTGTCGATTGCGTGATCATGAGTCGCTAGCGATTAGTCATCGTAGGATTTCCTTGGGTATACTAGGGGGCTCTCCCTCGGTTCATTTCTGTTTCTCTTCTTCTTTCCTTAAGCAACGTCTTCTACTATTTTGTATTCAATATTATCGCTTGCCTCTCACTTAGCATATCACGCTAGGCGAAGCCACTTCTATATTACGCTGGTTATCAATGTATACGCTGTTATTCTCTTCTAACGAAGACCGTTGCATCTCACTTGACTAACTCGACAGCCACTACTGTCGCACCTCGTACCCTGCGGAATACTTCTGCCAACGACGCCCCTTGAGAGGCAGTGGGGAGAATCGAAGAGAACGGAGTTCTTGGCAAAGTCGAATTTGACATTGTGTCAACGCATCCAGGGGATACCGAGGACTACAGGGTAGTGCCCGAGATGGGTGACATAAGCGGTTATCTTTTCGAAATGGCGTTGGATGCGGAGAGACAGTTGTGCAGTGTTCGTGATTCTCAAGGGGCGGCGTTGGCAGAAGTAATCCGCAGGGTACGAGGTGCGACAGTAGTAGCTGTCGAGTTAGTCAAGTGAGGTGGAGCGGTCTTCGTTAGAAGAGAAGGTATCAGCGTAAGCGAGGTGCAGGGGTCTTCGTTAGAAGAGAAGTATCAGCGTATATATTGAAGTGGCTTTGCCTAGCATAGTATGCTAAGTGAAACCGAGTGATAGTATTGAATACGATTACAGTAGAAGACGTTGCTTAAGGAAAGAAGAAGAGAAACAGAAATGAACCGAGGGAGAGCCCCCTAGTATACCCAAGGAAATCCTACGATGACTAATCGCTAGCGACTCATGATCACGCAATCGACAGAGTTTTCATCGAACACAACAGAACGCGACGGAACAACCATTACTAATCAGACCCTACAACCAATCCATGAAACTGCCTCCGCCACTGCAACGACGACCCCATACCCGCCTATGTCCAAGGGATTTCCAGTCCGCTTCCCGCTACACATGACCTAGAAATAGAGAGAGTATCAGCGGCCATGTTCTACGAAACCACTAACGACCTTGAAGTATTTGCAGTCGTTTTTAACCCAGCACAAGTACCATCTCTCTCAGACCCTATCACTCTTGTACCAACCGTCCACCACCAATACCTGTCACGATTTTCAGGAAGAAGGAGCCAAGAAGCTACCACAACACCGTCCTTATGACCACCGCATCCGACTCAAGGAAGGAACTGAACCCCATTCGGCCCCCTCTATGGTATGTCCCGCGACGAGCTGACAACCCTGCAGAAGCACTTGGAGGAAGAAATGGCATCAGGATGAATGGAACCAAGCTCCTCCTCTGCCGACGCACCTGTCCTGTTTGTCTGAAAGCCAGGAGGGGGGCTCCGTTTCTGCGTTGACTACCGAGGAATAAATGACATCAATATCAAGGATCGTTACCCCCTGCCCCTGTCAAAGGAAACATTCAACCTCATCGGCGCAACCAAATGGTACACCAAACTTGATCTCCGGGCAGCCTACAACCAAATTCGTATAGCAGCCAGAGACGAGTGATAAACTGCATTCCGAACCAGATTTGGCCACTTCCAGTACAATGTCATGCCATTCGGGCTAACCAATGCTCCTGCCTCGTTTCAACGGTTCATAAATGACGTCCTCCCCCCCTTTCTCGATAGGTTCTACACTGCTTACTTGGACGATATCCTGATTTACAGCAACAATCTGGAAACGCACATCGACCATGTTAACTAAGTTCTTGTTATGGCGTCACGGGACATAATAGAATAAGCGATGGTGGAGTGAAGAGAAGTGTGGTCGCACTCGTCAACGGATGAGTCATGGGTTGTTCTATCGGTTTCTACTCGGTTCCATTATATTCTATTTGTTTCCTTAAGCAATCGCATTTGTCATGTTCGGACAGGGGTTATTCGGTTATATAAAGAGCCCTGTGTTCGCTCTCTGTCTAGTTTCCTTTCCTTTTCTTTTCTCTTCACGCAACCTCCTGTATGTTAAGGAATACAAAGTCTTTATTCCTCCATAGTCTATAGTCTACGATCTTTTGGTCCCATCGGCCAAAAGGGTTTTAAGGTTTTCTTCCTCGCTTAGAGTCTACCTCTAAGTCTATCGCTTCGGCTGTGTTCCTTGGACCTCCTCTGTTTCGCCTACCGGCCCCACGTAACACTAGGTTGCGTCTCCAACGCCAACCAACACAGCCTTTAGACCAACGCCCATCATGTCGAACCCCATTGACTACGAGGAGTTATCGCGACAACTCCAGACCTACTTCGAACAGTATCCAGTCTACAACCCCGACCATGCCAACGCCCAAACCTTCGCCCTCCTGGAACGGTGTCAGACGGCGTTATCCCAATACGCTCAAGACCTTGAGGCTGCCTACTCACAAGGAGAGGAGGCAAGGCAGGCCTTCCAGAGGGACCTAGCTGCAGCCCAACAAGTTGCAGCCCAACAGCAACAAGCAGCCCCCCCAAACCCAGCAGCACCCCCAGTCAGGGAGCCCCCTTCCACGACTACCCACCGTTCGGAAAAGCTATCCGACCCTGCTGTCTTTCGCGGCGACCAGGACCGGGCCCGGCTACACCTCTTCAAACAACAGATGAGGATCAAGTTACTAGGGAATGCCGATCGCTTCCCGACCCTCCAGTCCAAACTATCCTATGCTTTCAGCCGCCTCGAGGATATCGCAGCCAGCCAGTTCCTCGCATACACTACTGACGATGGCATTAACCTGCCATCTATGGAACGCTTTTATGAGATACTGGACACTGCTTTCGGAGATCCAGACAGAGTGTACACTGCTCGCCGGAGTTTGAGGGATATGCGCCAACGAAACCGAACATTCTCCGATTACTTCGCCGAGTTCCAACGACATTCTTCTGAGTCTGGCTTTGATGAAATCACTCGAGTTGAGTGCTTGCTGAAGGGAATCTCTGCGGAACTCATGGAAGCAATGGTACACCATGAGATCCCCACAACGGTTGATGGTTGCGCAACTCTTCTGCAACGGTTGGACAACAGGCAACGCGCTATCAAGGCTAGGCTGGGTAAGCGACACCCATTTACCACCAGCAACAGTAGCCCTGTCGCCCAACGCACAGTACCCACTGTGACTCAACCTTCACTTCCCTATGTTCCTGCTCCTGCTCCCGCAAACCAAGCATCAACTGCGCCTACTCATCCATCGTTCGCGCCTGGAGGTGATACACCTATGGAACTATCGGGGGGCCGGCGTCGCCCCACTCCTACGGAAAGAAATGCTCGATTGACAGAGGGAAGATGTTTTCATTGTGGAGGGATTGGACACCTGGTGAGGAACTGCCCCCAGGCTAAGGGACAGGGTGGAGGACAAAGGAAATATACCATGAGGGGAGCGGCGATCAGGGTGGAGGAGGAACAGGACTCGGACAACGAAATAAGAAAGATTTGTCCCCGCTGGCCAAGATAAACCAGGGACCCTTTGAGGATTTTTCTACGATGCGTATTTCTACTTGTTCGGTATCAGAGGAGGAAATGGATGGGAATGAATTTGTACATCAGCAAAAAAAAAAATCCCCCAAGACGAATTGTACGTCCAGACGTACCGATTCGTCTTTTGGGCAAAAATTGTCGTCTTTTCGGTCAAAACAAGACCGCCCACAAATTCCCGTCTTTTTCCCGGCATTTTGACGGCTCGTCTTTTCCCAAAAATTTCGCCTTTTCCCGGCATTTTGACGGCTCGCCTTTTCCCAAAATTCTCGTCTTTTCCCGGCATTTTGAGCCGCCTGCCTTTTTGACCAAAAATGCCCGTCTTTTACCGGCAGTTTGAGCTGCCTTTTGACCAAAATGCCCGTCTTTACCGGCATTTTGAGCGCCTCGCCTCCTGATCAGAAATGCCCGTCTATTTCCTAATTTTGATGGCTCGTCTTTTGACCAAAAACGCCCATTATCTTTCACTATTCACGTTCTCGACACATGTAATCCGTTCAAGTATATAGCCAATATAAATTACAAATTATTGTACAAAGCAAATATTCCACCAAGTAAAACTCCCAGTCATTTTGCCTGGGAAGTTGACGAGGAAGGCCTCTCGTCATTCCACAAAATATAGCTGTCCGCCAAATTGCCTGTTAAATGATAAGGAAGCCTTCTCGTCCACAAAGTCAAGCTCCCCGTCAAATTGGCTGGGAAGTTTACAAGGATGCTCTGCATCCTCGCCATTCCTCAAAGTCGAGGCTACAGTCAATCGGGCTGGGAAGTTGACGACGATGCACCGCATCCTCGGCAGCTCCCAGCCAGATTGACTCAATTTGGATTCTTGGCGCATATCGGCGCATATCGGCGCATGAAACGTTTCTCGGCGCTCTACCCCCCCCCCCTACCCCGAGTTGATATGGTATTATCGACTGAGATAAATGAAGTGTTGAAGTTGTATGAAAACATCACTGAACTGGAACTTTGATTTTATCTGCGTCAATTCAACTGCATTAGGCAAATATCTGAACAAACACCGACTAATGCCCATCTTCAAATGCCCTTCCTCAAATGCCCATCTTCAAATGCCCATCTTCAAATGCCCATCTTCAAATGCGCCATCGCCAGATGCCCATCGCCAGATGCCCATCGCCAAATGCCCCATTCTCAACGCCCATCGCCACGCCCATCAAATGCCAGCGAGGTTAGTAAATTGACCCGTAAGTTGACAGGTCAATTGTAGTGTTGATAAACCACCGACTATTCGAGGCGAGGTAGATTCGGGAACAAGATGCGCGGCACCCAGGATACTCTTGATATTGAACACCCATATATCGTCAAAAGCGTTGATGTGGCGTGATACCCTTATCGCCGTGGTGGGCATTGGGCATACCGTTGAAGTCGGGCTTCAGCGGGCAAATCGCCGCCAACAGCCTTGCCTCTCCGTCCCGGATCTGTCAGCTTAAACACCGCCAGTAGAGTTGCCGGGCAAAGGCCCTGCAATGGCTCCAGGTCAGCGGGTTTTGACGGAACCAGATCCAATCGCTCCTGGCCTCCTCTCCTGTAATTTGCCGCTCCTGTGTGGAGAGTGTGCACCGCCCTTTCGCCCGCGCCGTGCAAAAGGACGGGCACCTTGAGCTGTCTGAACGTCGTCACACGCCAGGAATCGATATCCACGGAATCTCGCCAAAATCCCGCCTGAGTTCCTCATGAAGTATCTTCGGATGTAAAACTCGAGATTTGCTGCTGCCCGGATATTGACGCTTTCTGACTACCGTCAAATCCATCGGGTTTTGACCAGGCGCTTTTCCACAGGCTCCTCCTTTGGGAAACATCCCATGCGCGATCAGCCCCAGTCGTGCGGATCATCCTGGGATTGGCCAGCGCTTGCGCGGTGCAGCCTCCTCTGTAGATTCGGCTCCAATACCTGGAGATTTCCCACAAGATCCGATGTGGAGAATCCGTCCCGGGCAATCTGCAGAAGATTCAACCCGTACATGGCAAAGATGTAATCTCTGTTGAACGTCCGGAGTATCTGCATCGCGGGATTGACGCGATTGCTCCGACGATATGGTATCTTCAGCTGGTCCCCGCGCAGTCTCGCAGGACTCCGTCGAATAGTCGGGAATATTCCCGCACTGGCGGATGTGCTCCGTGAAGTGGCTCATCAGGTGGAGCCGGGAAGTTGAAGTCGGATTCTTCCCGTAAGACGTCGTCGATCTCGCCTGGAGATTCAATCGCTGACTAGCGACAACCCGCCGCCTCTGGGTCGAGGATTCATCGAGGGCTGCTAGCTCCGCATGGTACTCTTCACGGAGCTCTTTGCGCCGCTCAGCCACGAGCCTCTCGGTTTCCGGTTTGCCCTGTATTTCCTGAAGATATCCTTCGCTCGATGGAATGCGCGGAGATATCCGCCCAGTAGGTCAATCGTCAATTCGTTGGGAACGGCACTGGGCAACCAGTCCCCAATCGATCAATGCCCGCACGCATTGAAACGCTTTCCTGAAAGGCCCGCCTGACTGGCGGAGGATTCCTGAGCGCGGATGCCAGCGCTGGCAGGATCATCTTCTGGAAGCCGCGCATCTCTTTGCCCTGCCACTGACTGACGGCTTGGTATGGTTTTGACGGTGGGGAAAAGCCCGGGTATGGCGGCATCTTGGTCCATATGAGGTTGAATCCGTCCAGACGGTCAAATTCCTGCAGGAAATCCTCTAGCCACTGCATCAAATGCTTCAGGTTTCCGAGGTAGACGACGTGCAGCATATCGAGCTTATGGAGCTCATACGCCTGGACGAAGGGCAATTCCCAGAAGGGATTGTACAGCGGCCGCAGACCCCGCTTCTCAAACCACTTTGCCAACGCTTTCAACTCCCTCTTCTGGTCCCTGCTGGGATTTTCCAGGTCCTTCAGTGCAGTGAATTGCCGATACATCCTGCGGTATTCGCCCCTGGTCCCGGCATAAATCTTGGTAGGCTCGACCTGGTACTCTCCCAGCTTATTGACGGAATCTCGCATTTCGGGCACATGTTGAATTTAGTGCTCAGGAGATTGCAGTTCTCCACATGGTCGGCCAGCCATGCCCCCAGGATGGGCCAGCAACGCCGCCAGATCCGTCCGAGATCCCATCAAAATGCCCACGCCTGGTCAAAATGCAGGAGCGGCTCAAGAACGACGGACAGGACGCTGCGGAGTGTCTCTGCCGCCCATGCCCGGAGTCGACCTTTCGACGCTGCATCCCCGATGACCTTGGGAGGAATGGGCAATAAGGCGAGCAGCAGGTGCGCCTTATTTGACGGCTTTGACCGTATCTTTCCCGGGATATTTCCTATCGTCAAATATATGGGCCAGCTCTTTTTGTCTCCGGAGAAATTCGTCAAATGCGTGATGTCCGAGCTGCAGATGATGGGCACAATCGTCGCCCCAGGGGGTAGCTTCTCCTGGGTATTCCACCACCAGTCGGCCGTGTGCATCTCCGAATAGAGCTGATGCCCGTCGGGGTCGTAGATCTTTTCCGGGCGGTATACCATTCGGGTCGGAATAGCAGCGCTGGCCCAGCAGATATCTGGCGATTCGACGGGATTGCGGTAATACACCTCCGCTGCTTTTCGCCGCCACCGACGGTGCCAGATTGGAAGTTCGGGCGCCCGGGCATTTTGTCGAGCTGCTTCTGGAATGTATGCGGATTGAAAGGTGCGCTCGACCTCAAGGATTTGTGCAGTCCCTGATTGAAGTAGGCGCCGATCCAATTTGTGCTCGATAAAGAACCGGCAAGCCTCCATTCAGCTGCGCCCTTGAACGGTGCCCAGGGCTTCCAGTCATCCTTCAAATGATCCCGATACCCGAACCCTTCTGAGGATTTGCCCACTATTCGCGATAAACCGTGGTGCTCTGCTCAGTATCTGAATTCTCGCTCGCTGGGAACAGCACCGTCCATCGCCAGACTCGGCCAAAGTCGGACTCCATCTCGAATTTTCTCGAGTCGGTATCATCGCCGGAACCGGCCAATTATCGTGGTCAATGTGCCGGACCGCCTCCCGCCCAGACTCTTCGCTGTGAGCCATGTAAATGTGCTCGCCAGATGCCCAGCGGCGGTAATGCCGCGAGCAGAGGCAGGGTGTAGATGCCATCTTGCCTTTGTTCTTTGTTCTATGCCACAGTATTTTGCTTCGTCAATTCTTTGTCTTTCATTGTTCATGGAGTCATTTGGCAAGCTCACCGGTCCTTTTCCTGGTTCTTGGTTTGATTGCCGGCACCTCGATCGATTGCCCGCGGCCCTTCGGTCATTTTCCTACCCCTCGGTCGTTTTCCTGACCCTCGCTCAATGCCTAGCTATCTCAGTTAATTGCCTGCCACTCGGTCATTTACCTACCACTCGGGCAATTACCCAGCACTCGGTCACTTGCCTGACACTCGGTCAATTACCCAGCACTCGGTCGTATGCCTGGCACTCGGTCAATTATACCAAAGCACTCTTATACCAGCACGCGGTCGTTTGCCTGGGGGGACGGGCAATTATACCGCCCGTCAGTGGCACAGGAAAATGACGTGTGTGGGAAATNGACGATNGCTTCCTAGTCCGCAATCATTCGATACTAAAGGAATTAGCCGTGCCAAGTGTTATGAAAGCAATGATAATGACGTCAAATATCACAACATCACATCGGCCGAGCTCAACGCCAACACTCAACACCAACCTCTAAACCATGCTCTACACCATACACTACTCTAGGCAAACATCCACCACCAACATCCACCACCAACATCCACCACCAACAATTCCATGATGCATACATCAGGCGCTTCATACCGTCCGTGCGATATTTGCCCGCATTGAGCGAAGAGGCGTTGATGCATTCGGCTTTTTTCTTTGTTTGCAGGATGAATCGTTACGAATTACCGTTTCCCAGCACACCACGACGATTCTTTGCGGAATCCCGCACACACTCGGATTATTCCGTCGCGCTCTTTGTTCTATATAAAGCGCCAATCCTCCGCCCTTTGCTCAAGCTCTCTCCCCCGTCCTTTCTCCAGCCTTCGCTATTCGCCCAAAATGCCAAAATTGAAGTCAAAGCCGAAGAAGTCTGCCAATTCGCAAGCGCCCAAGCCGGCCCCATCCTCACCAAAATCATCTCCTGGGAAATCCCGGTTGAGAGCGAAGAAAGCCGATGCCTGGATATTGCATGTGCCGAAGGCAGAGTGCCAGCAGCAGGTATGACGATCGCTGATTCCATCTTCCTCGTCCTCGTCAGATTCCCGCTCTTGACCTCGTCAGATTCCCCGCCCTCTCTTCCTCGTCAGATTCCCGCACTTCCTCGCCCTATTCCCGCCCTTTGACCTCGCCAGATTCCCGCCCTCTTCCTCGTCAGATTCCCGCACTCTTCCTCGTCAGATTCCCGCACTTTCCTCGTCAGATTCTCGCCCTTTGACCTCGTCAGATTCCCCGCCCTCTTCCTCGTCAGATTCCCGCCATTTGATCATTGTCTGACGCCTGCTTAGGGGTATGCCGACTTGCCCACCATCAATATCACCACCATCAGATCCATCATGGGCTTCACGCGCGCAATGGGAGGCTATGAGGGATTCGTGCACTTCTTCATCAACAATGGAATTGCCAGCAAGACCTCCGCAACACCGCCCAGTGGGAAGAAGCACGAAGGCTCTTGCTCAGCCATGAGCCCTGGCCCCTATACCATCACCTCGCCGAGCAGGAAGGCGACAAGATCACGATGCAAGGCATCTTGGTCGACGCCTCCATCAGCTCTCTGTTTCATGATCTATGCCGCCGAAAGTCGGCAAATGACAAGGCTAGGTTCAATCTAGCGAAGGTCAAATAACGCCACAAAGACCAAGAAGCAGCAGAAGGCGGCCAGCATGGCGGCGGCCAGGGCGAATACAAAGAAGAACAAGGGCAAAGGACGAGCAGATGGGCCCTCGGAGCCTGCACAAAGTCCGGGGAGGAAGAGGGCGAAGATTGCCCACGACCCTTTGCCGGAGGAGGAGGAGGAGTACGACCTGGAGGAATTCCTGCCCTCGGACGATGACGAGGAATTAGCCCCGGAACCCCCAGCGGAGGAAGCGTCGGGGAGCCGGCGCAGGAATAGGACGGGGAAGAAGGGAAAGCGGGCAGAAGAAGCGGAGGAAGAGGTGGTGGAGGAGAAGGAAGGAGGAGGAAATTGACGAGCTTTACTCGCGGAGCCCGTCAAAGCAGACTTGGGAGGCGTATCTAGTCGACCGCCCCGTCGGCATTACCCACTGCTACCCGACATGCTACCGCTACGAGAAATTGCCCAAGGTAAGGTTCGAGAAGGGTAAGGAGGTGGTGGTGGACGGTCGACGGCGGAAGATGTGGGATATGCCCAATTGGACGCCTAGGAACTTTGCCGGGCATCCCTACCTCACCTACAGCTCACTCCCGGGCCCATATCTCTCCGAGGTAGTGAGGATGGTCAAATTATCGCAGCTGGATTCGGATGTGCGCGTACAGATGAAGATCAGGTGCATCCGGCAATTCGTCATCTGATTGGGGCACTTGTGCCTGACGAAATTCGGTTGGGCTCGCAGGCTACATCTCCGCCCAGCACCTTGCAGGCAGTCTTCCTGCTCAACGATAAGGACGTCCGGGTCTGGCTAAGTGCCTGCCGAGATTTGCCCTGCCTCCGCCTCCATGTTGTCTACCACGAGAAGGATATCAACGGGAAGCAGACCCCTCCCCCGAGCCTGTATCCATACTTCATGGGAGACTGGGAGACTCTGATGGACAATCAACTGAGGATTGACCGGAGGTCGTCGGGCTTTACCGAAGAGAAGCAGGGAAATTCCTGGGCAACGGGGAAGAGGAAAAGGCCCGAGATCATCGAGCTCAGTGACGACGAGGACGAGAATGCCGAGGAAGATGACGGAGATGAGGAAGATGAACTGGCAGGGCCTACTCCTCGTCAAAAATCTCGCGGCAATAAGAGCAAGGCTAAGCAAACATCTGGAAGCCCTGCAAAGAAAAATGCCGGGAAGGGGAAGCAGCGAGAGGAAGTGGAGGAAGAGGAAGAGGAAGAGGAGGAGGAAGAGGAGGATGATGACGAGGAAGATGACGAGGAAGATGACGAGGAAGACGACGAAGACGACAACAACGACGACAACAACGACGACGACGACGACGACGACGACGACGACGACGACGACGACGACGACGACGACGAGGAGGAGGAGGAGGAGCTCCCCACCAAGAGATCGAGGAAGGGGAAAACGCCAGCACCGCCACCGGCACCGCCACCGGCACCCAAATCGACTGGGAAAAACCCTCCCAGGTCCCCGTCAAAGTCCCCGTCAAAGACCCCGCCAAAGTCCCCGCCAAAGTCCCCGCCAAAGTCCCTTCCTCCCAGTCAGAAGGCTTCTGGCTCCAAAACATCTACGCCAAAGAAGGCACCCCCGAAGACTCCGGCAAAAACCCCAGCGCAGATGGCTGCTGCAGCTCAGAGGTGGAAAAAGACGAGGGTGTAAGTTAGAATAATTGCCCAACTAGTCAATCGTAAGGATGCCTACTAATGCCTATGAATCCTCAGACAGATGATACGGGACGAGCCTGCAGAGAGCCCGGCCCCTGAGGTGCAGCCTCAGACGGCCGAGGAAATTGACCGGGATGATGAACGGGAAGATGCCGGGCATGGGAGGACGAATGACGGAGGAAAGCATGATGCTCGTACAAGGCTTGGAGAGCTCACGCCCCTGCAGATGGTGATTTCCAGGATGGGGATATTGAGGAGGTGCATGGCCCAGATGAGGAGCCTGGTTCAGAAGAGGAGCTTACGGTTACGAGACTGACTCTTCTGTTTCCATCGAAATCGTGGAACTTGAACCTATCGCCACACCTCTGGCCGCCAGCGCCTCCACCTAGATCCGCCGGTGCTCCCCACCTATGCCCGCCGGTGCCCGCCTCTGGCAGAAATCTTCCCCGCCGTGGGAAGGGTGGGTAAGTGACCGATCATTCCGCCCACTGTGTGAATGTTTGGCTAACGAGGTATGTATCCATCCAGGCCTGGGCAATCCTCGGCCTAGCCAATCTGCGAAGTCTTCGGTCAATTTCCTTTGTTCAATCTCTTCCGGTAATCTCCTCGGGTAATTTTCTTTGTACTCACATATCTTTGGTTCTTTTCCTTGGGCAATCTCTTTCTTTGGGCAATCTTCTCTGTTCTGGGTAAAACGCCGGTTTCCTATAGTTGATGGTAATATTCTCGCCCTTGCGACCTTGAAGAATCCGAATATCGAGCTGATCTCTATTTAGACGGCTGTATTATTCCCGTCCTTACCTACTCCTGTTTTTTGACGGCTGTATTATTCCCGGTCCTTTACCTACTCCTGTTTTTTGACGGCTGTATTATTCCCCGTCCTTTACCTATTCCTGTTTTTTGACGGTTGTATGATTCTTCTTACCGATTCGACGGCTGTATCATTCCCGCCCTTTATCGATTGGTGTTTTTAACTTCCAGATATTCCCAGTTCTCATTTGGGCTTCTATGTGTTTTGGGCAATCTGTTCGGCATTTGATATCGCTCTGTGATTATTGACCGCTGTATTATTACCGGTTCCTATCTGTATTCTGTGCTCGGTATCGATATGTGATTTTTTGACGCTTGTATCATTACCGTCGGTATTTAGGACTAGTAAATCTACTTTTGGTTAGGTTCATACCATGCGGAAGGCATCTCCTGGCTTTGCTTTGAATCTCCCGGAATTGCCTGGCATTGCCGAGATTTTTGCCCGCAGTAGGCCTAAGACCGCCGAGATATTAGCACATGTATGCCGGCATTACCAAGATCCGAGATATTAGCCCATGTAGGATTTGGCGATCGATTACATCATTCTTCCCATTCCCCCAGATGCAATGGGGTGTGATAAAGTCGGTGTGGTATCTGCATTCATTGCTGCACTCACGATGCCTCACCCACCCTCCCGAAAGGAATCTTCCCGCCATGCACAGAAAATGCCCAGGAACGACTCCCACCGCCAAAAATCTGGCACGATTAGCAGGGGCAAATGGTCATCTAGTCAGCGGCATGCACGCTCATCACAGGAGGTTCCAGCACCTTTTCTCAGGATAACAGGCGAAGAGCTACCACGTCAAAATCCCAGAGGCAAGAACCCGATATCGGGGAAGAGGCTTCCGAGTACGAGGAGGAATTCCAGAGGCATTCCCAGATCGATCTCCAGCTTCATGTCGAGCGGTCGTTAATAAAGACGGAGGTTGAATGCCCGCATTTCACCAGCTCACCGCTTCTCAAGCCCACCGCGCGATTCTCAATCCCACCGGCAATTGTCAAAGGATCCGTAAGCTCATTCAGATATTTGCCCAACTTGAAACCAAATACCGCCATTGACACATCTAACTTTGGGCAATTGCAGGAAAGCGTTTACGACGACCCAGCCGGCAGGAGTCAAGTCCTCCCGCCACGGGCATCTTTCCAAATCACC
This sequence comes from Morchella sp. 2016-41, assembly GCA_024713855.1. Classification (NCBI taxonomy): domain Eukaryota; kingdom Fungi; phylum Ascomycota; class Pezizomycetes; order Pezizales; family Morchellaceae; genus Morchella; species Morchella sp. 2016-41. Next base: position 3,845,678 of record JAMGZD010000003.1, read on the forward strand.
TCGCGTGCCCGTCAAAAATATAGGACCCATCAGCGGGAATCCACACCCAGTAGCCAAAAATCTAAGTCGGATCGTCAAATTCCCGAATCGAGTCAACAAAATTCCGAGTCTTCGTCGGCAACGCCAGCGGTCGATTCTACCGAATCCGGCAAAGGACGTGTTTTTCGAACCCGTGGGCTAAAGCGTTTTGACATGAGCTACAGGTTCATCCTGGAGAAGGCGGGCTGGGATATTACCAAGGAAATCCTCTTCACAATCCGCCTCCTTCCGTGATGGCAATGCCGGTAATGATCCGGAAGGCTTGGGATTCCGCGACGGAGGGTAGTGAACATACCGAGGGTTTGACCTTGAGCGTGAGTGCACAGATCAGATACTACCATCAACGGGCGAGATCCCATATGATGGAGAAGGCAAAGAGCTTCGTCACTTCCTCGTACAGGCTTCAAGGCCTATCCCCCGAGAAGCTGAAAGACCGGGTCGATTATCTTCTGACTGACGACCGTTTCAACTGTGATCCGAACATTACGAGGGATGCATTCTTCGTAATATTCCCAGTGAATGGGCAATTCACTGATGCGTTCAGCCCGTCGAATGGCACTTTTCCGCACCCCAGATACCGCGCTTCATTGTGTACTGCTACTACAAGACGAATCGAGGCCTCGCCAATCATCCGGAGTTTGAGAGCTGCATCAACCACACATTCATCTGCGCTCGACAGTGCTCTACCACGCACTGAGAGTGCACGTAGTCGGGGGCAGTAGCTGGAAGAACGGTGTCTTCAACAAGGACTATTGCGGCAGTGAGTTTCTCCTTCTCAGCTCTCCTGTCATTTTCCCACTCTATCCGTCTTTCTCCCAGTCAATGATTACCTCCCCGCCGTTTTGGCATATTCCCACGCCATCCTGACTTTCCATCATCTCCTGACACCTCCGTAATATTCCCGCCTTTCCTCATTCTCTGGCATTTCGCTGCTTTGCACTGGTAGCTTTCCGTCGTTTCTCCTAGCATTTCCGTCATTTCCATCATTTCGGTCATTTCCGCTATTTCGTCATTTCGGCCATTTCGGTCATTTCGTCATTTCGGCCATTTCGGTCATTTCCGCCATCTTGCACTGGCGGCGTTGCCGGCATTCCTGGCATTTCCGCCATTTTGCACTGGCAGCGTTCCGGTCATTTCCGCGAAGTTAAGCTAATTGACGGGCATGCCAGTAATCTACGAGGCAGGTGGGTACCTGGAATCGATCCTTCCCAGACGCCGAATCGCCGATGCTGGTTTTGACCGCATTCGCAAGAGATAATCAAGCGTGAAATTGACCAACTCCTGCAAGCTCACCCTGCTGACCGGCGGCGCCGGAAGTTTTCTGATGGTCTTAGAGCAAAGCTCAATGACGGTAATGACGAGATGGGCATCTACCCTGACGACCTCGAATCGGGCTTTGTTAATGACGATGATATGAGTGGCTGTGGGGAAATTGACGATGCAGAGCATAGTGGTGCAGAGCGAATTGACGGTGCAGAGCATATTGACGGTGCAGAGCATATTGACGGTGCAGAGCATATTGACGCAGAAGCATATTGACGATGCAGAGCGAAGCGGCAATTCCTCCGGCGCCAATTGGTGCTGGAAGATGACGAATGAGCCAATACAGCGTGGAGAGCGAGGATTCCCAGGACAATGTCCCCGCGGAGGAGAGGCAGTAGGAGAAGAGGACGGGGACGCAGAGCTAGATAGACTAGGAGATGTATATAATTCGTAAATTGACCATAATTGCCGGAAATTGACGATGCCGACGAGGTGCCCAAAACACCTGACGACGTATCGTGAAATGCCGACGAAATGCCCAAAACACCAGACGACGTATCGTGAAATGCCGACGAGATGCCCAAAACACCAGACGAGATGCCCAAAACACCAGACGACGTATCGTGGAATGCCGACGAGATGCCCAAAACACCAGACGACGTATCGTGAAATGCCGACGATATATTCCGTCAAATAACGGGCCTACAAATGCTTGAGATGTAGCATTTCGTCAAATGACGGGCCCACGAATGCCAGTGACAGGCCCGCGAGACGCTTCGTAGAATGCCTGGGAATAGGACGGTCAAAAGGCGAACCTCTTCGTAGAATGCCTGGGAAGAGGACGGTCAAAAGGCGAACCTCTTCGTAGAATGCCTGGGAATATGACGGGCATAGGACGGGGCGTTTCGTCAAATGCCTGGGAATTTGACGGGCATAAGACGGAGCATTTCGTCAAATGCCTGGGAATTTGACGAGCCCGGGCGGAAAACGACGAGGTTTTGACGACTGCTTTTGAAAGCAACGATGACTGCGACGGGAACGGAGATTCTCTCCGCTCGTCGCGACGATATCGTTTTGCGCCGGGGCGTATGGATGCAGGTAAGAAAACTTCTCATGCGCCTTGTGCGCCCAATGGCGCCGGGTGCGCCTGGGTACGCCCAGGTGCGTCGGGTCGAACCCAATTTTTTGCTGATGTAGTAACCTGTTCGGTTTCACAGAATAAAAATACTTTTGTACCCATCTTTGCTCCCATTGATACCGGGGCTTCCGGATACGCGTTTGTAGACGAATCTTTTGTACGACACCATAAACTCACTATGACTCCATTAAAAATACCCCGACGAGTCGATGTCATCGATGGACGACCAATTCGATCTGGCAAAATCACCTACTTTGTTACCCTTGACCTCGATATACACGGACACCGCAAGGAAGCACCATGTTTTGTTACCCAGTTGGGATGATACCCGATTGTAATGGGGATACCATGGATGCGAGGACACGATGTCAAACTACGACCGAAAAAGAACAAACTGATTTTCGATTCGCCGACCTGTTGTCAAAATTGGTGCATTGAAAGGAAACCAATCGTCGCAAGGGGAATCTCCATACCAGCCCCCGAGTGGAATCTAATAGACCTCGCTGCACTCAGCAAAGCACCGTCATCGATTCAACAGATTGTTCAGCAGCTACACAAAGGCGCCCATGTAATCCATCTCTCGGCTCTAGACCAGACGACCATCGACATTCGCCAAATGGTACCTCCGGAAAACCATGACCTACTACCCTTATTCGAAGAGGCTGACGCGTCGGTATTACCACCACACAGACCCCTCTACGACCACCACATAGTACTGCAAGGGGAGAAACAACCATCCTTCAAACCAATGTACAACATGACACAGACGGAACTCAAGGCCTTGTGGGAATCTATCAAGGAGAATCTTCCGCGAGGGGTGATCCGAAATAGTACCTCACCGGCGTGTGCACCAATTATCTTCGTCAAGAAAAGCGATGGGACTCTACGGTTGTGTGTGGACTACCGGGGACTAAATCTCAAGGGGCGGTGTTGTGCGAACGTTCCGCAGGGTACGAGGTGCGACAGTAGTAGCTGTCGAGTGAGTCAAAGGAGGTGCAACGGTCTTCGTTAGAAGAGGGGTATCAGCGTAAGTGAGGTTCAGCGGTCTTCGTTAAAAGAGGGGTATCAGCGTAAGTGAGGTTCAGCGGTCTTCATTAGAAGAGAATAACAGCGTATATATTAATAACCAGCGTAGATGTAGTAGTGGCTCAGCCTAGTATGGCATACCAGGGTAGGCCGGATATGCGTACTAAGTACAAGTATAGTAGAAGACGTTGCTTAAGGAAAGAAGAAGAGAAACAGCGACGAAGCGAGGGAGAGCCCTATGATATATCCAAGGAAATCTTACGATGACTAATCCTCCCAATGACCCATGGTTACATGGCGTTTACAGAGTTTTCACCGAACACAACAGAACGCGATGGAACAACCATTACTAATCAAACCCTACAACCGATCCATGAAAGTAGCCCCACTCTTCAAGCGCGAGCTCCTGCGAGCCTGAACCTTAACCTTCATTTTGAGCGGCCCCGGTTTCCCAGGGTATTGTGCGTGGAAAATGTCGACGGCGGCGGTATCGTTATGATATGTGGCGGGTTCCCAAGTGGGGTCGGTGTATCCAGTCCACTTGACGAAGTATTGTAGACCATTGTTCCTTGTCTCCCGCGAGTCCAGGATCTCCTCGATCTCATACTCCTCTTCCTGCTCGATGATGATGGGTGGTGGCGGTGGTTGTAAATGGCCTGGTACGGGGTCTTGTGCAGCGGGGTCCAACAGCGATACATGGAAGACAGGGTGCATCTTCATACTTCGCGGGAGGTCGACTCGATAGGCGTATGGAGATACGATGGCCTTGATGGGGAAAGGTCTGAGTTTCTTCCAGTCGAGCTTCCTCGATCATGCGCGCGAATGTTCTTGCCGGCATAAAACCATATCGCCAATGTTGTAGACGGGGGCGGGGGTTCGCTTTGCGTTGGTGGCTTGCTCTTGTTGGTCTTGTGCTGTTCGATATTGGCGTAGATATTCATGAAGCTCCAACATCTTTCCGGCGAAGTCCTTTGCATCGAGGCTGGCGCGCTTGTCGGTAGGCTGATCGCCACTGTGAATCGGGGAAGCCAAGTTCATAAGAAGGGTGTGGCTTTGCAGAGGCGGAGACTTGGTTGTTAGCGGAGAATTCAGCCATAGGGAGCCACTTGACCCGATCGTTCTGTTGGTAGGACACATAACCGCGTAGGTATTGTTCCATTACAGCGTTTAGCCTTTCGGTTTGACCGTCGGTTTCCGGATGGAAGGCCGTGGACATCCTTGCTTCGATCCCGAGATGTTTGCATAGCTCTTTCCAGAACCTTGCCGTGAACTGTGTACCGCGATCGGAGGTGACGTGTGTTGGGAGCCCATGGAGTTTCCAGATGTTGCGTAGGTATAGTTGAGCTACATCTTCAGCGTTGACGGTGGTGTTGCAAGGTAGTAGGTGCCACATCTTTGTTAACCGATCCACGATTACCATGATAGCGTCGTATCCTTCACTTTCCGGTAATCCGGTCACGAAGTCCATCGATACTTCCTGCCATGGCTGTTCGGGTATTGGTAGTGGTCGGCACGAGTTTCCCGCATGTTTGGTTTGCTTGCCGACAGGTGTGGCAGTTCCGCACGTAGCGCCAATGTAGTTCCTCGCGAGGGGCCAGTAGTAGTCCCCGCTGATTAGCTCAAAGGTTTTCGCCCGGGTGTCCAGCAGATGGTGCGTCGTGGTAAAGTTTGAGAATCCGGAGTTTTAGGGGGTCGTAATCGGGGACATAGAGGTTGCCGCGGTACAGCAGTCGTCCTTCGTTCTCGGTGCACTCGGCAAGTGATATCTCCTTCGACTGTTGTTTGCCCTTACTTCGCATTTCCAGTATCTTTTTTGGGAACGGGTCAGCTTCATATCCTTCGTCAAATAGTTTATCCAGTGAGGCTTTCATTTCAGCGGGTTCATTTGATAAAGAACCCGCCAACAAACTTAGCTTTGTTTCAACATTTTCCTTCTTCAGGACGACCTGACTCTGGTGCAACCGTCTTTCATCCCCCTCTCCAGGGAGATCTCCTGATCTTCTTGTCAATGCGTCCGGTTTTCCCCCTTGTTTCCCTGGCCTGTACTTGATGACGAAGTTGAACCGTGAAAGATATTCGGCCCAGCGCGCTTGTCTTCGGTTAAGCTGTTTAGTGCTCATGAAATATTCGAGGTTTTTGTGGTCCGATATGACAGCGATTGGGTGTGCGGCACCTTCCAGTTCCGGGCGCCATTCTTCGAAGCATCGGATGATTGCCAACAGTTCCTTGTCGTAAATCTCGTAGTTGCACTCGGCGGGGGAGTGCTTCTTGGAGAAATAAGCGACGGGTCGGAGGGTATGGGTGTCATCGTATTGGGAAAGTATGCCAGCGGAGACGTAGTCTGAAGCGTCAGTTTCCACAATGATCTCCTTCTCAGGGTCAAAGTGGGCGAGAATGGGAGCGGTGGTAAAGCTTCTTTGAGGGCCTGAACGCGGTCTGAGCTTCACTTGTCCATGCCCATGCCATATCCTTCTTCGTTAGCTTGCTCAGTGGTGCGGCGAGATTCGAGAACCCATAAATGAACCGGCGATAGAAGTTAGCAAATCCGAGAAATGCTTGTACGTCTTTGACCGTCTTGGGGACTGTCCAGTTCTGTACGGTGTCCACTTTCTTGGGGTCCATCCGGATGCCATTGGGTTCGATGATGAGGCCGTGGTAGGTGGTGCTTTGTGTGTGAAACTCGCACTTCTCCGGTTTCAGCAGGATTCCATTGGCCTTCAGTGCTTCGAGGACTTTCTCCACGTGGGTTTGGTGCTCTTCGGTGGTGTCGCTATATATGAGGATGTCGTCGAGATAGGCTGTGCAGAAGACGTCAAGGTACTCGCGGACGCAGTCATTGATGAAGTGTTGGAACGTGGCGGGTGCGTTAGTGAGTCCGAAGGGCATTACCTTATACTCGGCCGACCGTAGGCGCAGCGGAAGGCTGTTTTCCATTCTTCGCCTTCGGCCATACGGATCTGATTATATCCCTGGCGAAGGTCCAGTTTGGTGTACCACTTGGCTTTGGAGAGGCGGTCGAGGGTTTCCCGGATAAGGGGTAACGGGTAGCGGTTTTTTACCGTTAGCTCGTTTAAACCGCGGTAATCGACACAAAGGCGTAGGGATCCGTCAGCTTTTTTAACAAAAAGGACAGGGGCACCGGCGGGGGAAGAGCTAGCTCATATCGTGCCTTTCGCTAGGTTGTCCTCGATGTATTTTTTAAGGACAATCAGTTCATCACGGCTCATACCGTAGAGTGGTCCGAAGGGGGGTTCCTTTCCTTCCTTGAGTGGGATCTTGTGGTCGTACGGTCGGCGTGGCGGCATTTCGTTTGCGAAGTCCTCGTCCATCATATGGTAGAACCTTTTGCATTGCGTTGGCACCTTGGTCCTCCAGTCATCCTTTGGGGTGTCCTTGATTGCTTGGTCGAGTTCCTCCATGGTCGTGCTAAAGATTTGTAATTAGAGAAGCAGCCAGAGGCGGGCGCGGCGTGACATCCTGGAAGCGGGCTGCTTCTTCGGAGGTGTTGCACTTACCCTTGCAGTAGTCGGAATCGAACCGTATGCTGTTATCCTTGAACCTTAGTGTGGCATCGTGTAGTTGTAGCCAGGGGATTCCAAGTACGAGGGGGTAGGAGCCGAGTTTGGTGACAAAGAAGGGGACCGTTTCATGGTGGTGGTGGATGGTCATCGGTAGGTAACATAGATGGGTGATTTGGCCAGAGGATATGGGTCGTCCATCTATGACTTCGAGAGTGCGGGGTGACTTGAGGGGGAGCAGCGTAAGGTTGTTGCGGTGTGCGAAGGTCTCGTCAATGAACGCGAACCCCGAGCAACCGCTATCGATCAGTGCGTGGGTTTGGATGGATTTGTTGTTGCTTACGATTTTACACGCGGCAACAAGGTGATCCCCATCCAATTTATCCTCCGCAGACGATAACGAGAAACCAGAGATAGCGAACGCAGACGAGGGAGGAATGGTGGGTGGTGGCTTCTGCCCCTTTGGTTTGCCAATGTCTACCAAAGGAGCTTGGCTTTTAAAGCCGGTTGTGAGTTGGGTACGACGGTGATAGGTGGGTGGACAGCGGGTGTGGGGGCGGCGAGAGGTGCGGCGGCTGATCTCCAGTCGGCCACGGAGTGGGCCTTGGTGGAGCGGCGTTTGGGTTTGGGCGGTGGTGGGGCCCGGGAGCGGGTTCTTTGAAGTTCCTCGACTTGATCCCAAGCCATCCTGTTTTCGACCTGTGCGTCCTCGAGCTCATCCCTGATGGCATTAAGGGAGGCTTGTAGCTCCTCCACTTGGTCCTGGGCGTCGAGTGCGTCGAGTTGGGCGTCCTCCAGTGCTTGTTGGAGGTCCTCGACCTCAGCGGGGGTGGTAGGTTCGGGCGTGGGTTGGGTGGCGGCGGTGAGGGCGGAGAGGCATGCGGCGAGGAGGTCGTGAGCCTCAGTGAGTTCGTGCCCACAGTCTCCGTCTTCCGGGAGTGGACCATAGATTTCCAGAAATGTCTGGAGGTGAGCGACGAGGGTGGAGTTGGTGTTGGCGCCGTAGCGCGTGCATCGGTCGACGATTGTCTCATCTTGGGTTGGGCCTGAGAAGGCGGCGGTGATGTGACCGAGTTCATACCCGGTGGTGGTTGTGGCGAAGCGACACTCGTAATTGAGGTCGTACTTGCCGGAGTGGCGGGCGAGATCGATGTCTGCGCCATAGGGTCGGGGCCCCAGAAGGTTGGCTACCTCTACTCTGGAGGAGCGTTTGAAGAGGACGAGATAACAATAATCTCGTTTGCGGTGGAGAGCGCGGATGGTGCGCCAGGAGCGGGTGGTGAAGTAAGTTTTGGCCGGCGTTGGTACCGGGTATGGTCCGTGTGGGACGAGGGGCAGCGATTCGGCGAGTGTTGGCCACTCAGGTTGGGGAACATATTCCCAGGTGTCTTCAGACGCCATTACGGCGTGGTTGTGGTTGTTGTTGTGTGGGTTTGGCGATAGCGTACGGTGCGGATGACGAAGCAACGTAATCTCAAGGGGCGGTGTTGTGCGAACGTTCCGCAGGTGCACGCGACAGTAGTAGCTGGCCGAGTGAGTCAAAGGAGGTGCAACGGTCTTCAAGAAGAGGGGTATCAGCGTAAGTGAGGTTCAGCGGTCTTCGTTAAAAGAGGGGTATCAGCGTAAGTGAGGTTCAGCGGTCTTCATTAGAAGAGAATAACAGCGTATATATTAATAACCAGCGTAGATGTAGTAGTGGCTCAGCCTAGTATGGCATACCAGGGTAGGCCGGATATGCGCACGCATAAGACAAGATAAGTAGAAGACGTTGCTTAAGGAAAGAAGAAGAGAAACAGCGACGAAGCGAGGGAGAGCCCTATGATATATCCAAGGAAATCTTACGATGACTAATCCTCCCAATGACCCATGGTTACGCAAGCGACAGAGTTTTCACCGAACACAACAGAACGCGATGGAACAACCATTACTAATCAAACCCTACAACCGATCCATGAAACTAAACGAGATTACTGTAAAAGATAAATATCCTCTCCCCTTGATGGAAGAAACATGGGCAAGACTGTCGAAAGCCAAATACTACACCAAACTCGATCTACGCTGGGGATACAACCAAATATGGATAGCGGAGGGAGACGAATGGAAGACAGCATTTCGGACACAGTACGGACACTACGAATACCAAGTTATGCTCTTCGGACTGACTAATGCTCCCGCGACTTTTCAATGGTGGATCAACGACATTCTCCGTCCTCATCTGGATCAATTTGTCACAACTTACTTAGACGATATCCTTATCTATTCTGAAACTCTAGAGGAACATAAAATACACGTCCGGAAAATACTTGAGCTACTGCACGCCAACAAAGCCCACCTCCGACCGGAAAAATGCGAGTTCTATACCCAGAAGAGAAAGTACCTCGGAATTATTCTCACCCCGAAAGGCATCGAAATGGATCCGGAAAAGATAACAGCAGTTGTGAACTGGGAAACACCGGAAAGCGTAAAGGAAGTACAAGGGTTCCTCGGATTTGCCAATTTCTATCGGCGTTTCATCAACGGATATTCGGAAATAGCAATGCCCTTGACGGCGCTAACCAAAGACGCTACAAGACAGGAATGGACCAAAAAGCGAGTCAAGTTCGAATGGTCAGACAAGGCGGAATAAGCTTTCCGAAACCTCAAAACCGCATTTACAACAGCACCAATCCTTCGACATTGGGACCCGGAACGAGAAGCTACCGTGGAGACAGACGCTTCTGACTACGTGTCTGGAGGGGTACTCTCACAACGTGATGACGAGAATATACTACACTCAGTGGCGTTCTTCAACAAAAGGCACACTCCAGCAGAGTGCAACTACGAAATGTATGATAAAGAACTTTTAGCGATAATTCGATGTTTTGAACACTGGTGATACAACCTGGAAGGAGCACAGTTTCCCATTAAAGTCTTAACGGACCACCGGAATTTGGAATATTTCATGACTACCAAACTGCTAAACCGTCGCCAAGCAAGATGGTCGGAATTTCTATCACGTTTTGATTTTATTATTCAATACCGGTCAGGAAAACAAGGAGGAAAACCAGATGCATTAACTAGAAGGCCAGGAGACCTTCCTAAGGCGGGGGATGAAAGATTGGCCCACCAAAGCCAAGTGGTTATAAAGAGAAAAGATTTGGATGCAAAGCTAAGTTTGTTTGCGGGCTCTTTATCAAACGAACCCGCTGAAAGAATGTCCACTGTGGAGGAATTATTTTCGAATGCTTACCAGATCGATAGTTTCCCAAATAAAGTCTTATCACTACTTCGGAACGGAGTCAAACACTCGAAGAAGATATCACTAGCCGAATGCTCCGAAGACGGAAATGGCCGACTCCTATACTGAGGCGCACTATATGTACCGGAAGAAAGTGACCTCCGCTTACGATTACTGCGGGAACATCACGACAAACCATCAGCCGGACACCCGGGGAGAGCAAAGACCGTGGAGTTATTGAGCCGAGAATACTATTGGCCACAGATGCGAAAATCCGTCGATCAATATGTTCAAAACTGTGAGGTCTTGTTACGGGCCGACTCGGGGGACACGGGGAACGGGTTCGGGGGTTCTCGGTTGAAGAACGGTAGGAGCTGGGTCAGGATCATGTGGGTGAAAACTCTTCACCTCGTGCGGGGTCAGGGTCAGGGTTCGGGGTTATCGGGCTTGATACCGATAGATACTAGGCGATGATTCCTCACGATAGAAGATCGAGAGAAACAAACGGGAACAGGATCCGAATGGCTTCGACTAGTATGGTATGCTAGGCGAGACCAACGGGTACGAGGACGGGGACCAAAGGGCACAACCGGAAGGTTATACGACTCGGGTTCGTAGAGGTTCAAAGACAGAAACTAGAATGTATTCCTATATAACAGGAAGTTCGGATAAGGAGAAAAGTAGGAAAGGACAAAGGGAAATTGCAGCCATATATATATCCATCAAACCCGATGACTAACTCGTGTGATGGAAACACATAGAAAGAAAACCCAAACATGAATGAAATCCCTAAAGAAACTTAACCAACAAAAAACCCGATTGCTAATCCTTCTCCTTCCCGAACTTCTCCTCAGGTCTTGGCACGCCGTTACAGATCAGGTCCCTCTCTAAGGCCTAGCTCCTGCTAGGCTGAGGCTTGTGTGGATACCGAGTATGGAACTCTCGGACGGCGTCAGGGGCATGTTCCAGGTCTTCCGCAGGTTGCCAGGAAGGTTCGGCATATCCTATGTAGCGGGTCAGGTACCAGAGCCGGCCGTTGCGGCGGCGGGAGTCCAGGACAGCGTCGACTTCCCATTCCTCCTCACCCTCAACCTCTACTGGCGGAGGCGGTGGTTGTTGTTGTCCAGGTACGGGGTTCCGAGAAGCAAGGGACAGGAGCGAGACATGGAATACTGGGTGGACCTTCATGGATGCCGGCAGGTCGAGTTCGTAGGCGTAGGGGCTGACCATTCTGGTTACCGTATAGGGGCCGATCTGTTTCCAGTCCAGCTTCTTTCAGGGTCGCTTGGTCTCGAGGTTCCGTGTGGCTAACCATACCTTATCTCCGACGGAGTACCTGGGGGCGGGAACACGATGGGCGTTGGCAAACTCTTCTTGGATCATCTGGGACCTCTTCATCTCATCACGGAGGAACTCGAAGGTCTGGGACATGTCACGTGCCAATCCGTTGGCTCGGTCTTCGGCGGTGGTTTTTCCATGCGTCAGGGGTCCAAAGGACATCCGGGGGTGCCTGCCATAATTGGCTTCGAACGGGGACAGGTGCGTGGTTTCCGAGACGTGGTTGTTGGTGGCGAACTCGGCGAGGGGCAGGAAGCGAGACCAGTCGTCTTGTTGGTAGGAGACATAGGCGCGGAGGTACTGTTCCATCACGGCGTTGATCCTTTCGGTCTGGCCGTCCGTCTGTGGGTGGAAAGCTGTCGAGAACCGGGGCGAGATTTCTAAACGGGAGCAGAGAGATTTCCAGAAGTCCGAAGTGAACTGTGTTCCTCGGTCCGAGACGATGGTTTCCGGGAGGCCATGTAGTTTCCAAACGTAGTCCACGAACAGGTCGGCCAGTGTGGGAGCGTCGCATTCTTCGGTGGTCGGGATCAGGTGTCGCATCTTGGTCAGTCGGTCGACTACTACCAGGATGGCGTTGTAACCGTTGCTTTCCGGGAGGCCAGTGACGAAGTCCATCGACAGGTCAGTCCAGGGACCATCGGGGATCGGGAGTGGGCGGAGAACACCTTGGGGTCTGTTGCGGGGTGCTTTGCTTCGACGACAGGTGTCGCAGTTCAGGACGTATTGATCCACATACTTCCTCATGGTAGGCCAGTAATAGCTGCGGGTCAGGAGTTCCAAGGTCTTGGCTCTTCCGGGATGGCCGGCGGAGGGCTTGTCATGGTGCTCTTGTAGGAGCCACAGTTTCAACGGATCGTAGTCGGGGACGTAGACGAGACCGCGATACAGAAGGGCGCCTTCGGGGTTCTTGGAACATTCGCCTAACGAGATGTTCCGGGAGTGTTGGGTTCCATTGGCAAGCATGGTGAGGACTTCTCGGGGGAAACTATCTGTCTGGTAAGCTTGGGTCATGAGTTCTTGGGCAGAGTACATTCTTCCAGCGGGTTCATTTGACAAAGTACCCGCTAACAAACTTAGCTTGATTCCAGGATCCAAATTTTCTCGTTTCAAAACCACTTGACTCTGTTGTTGCAACCTTTCATCCCCCTCTTTAGGGAGGTCTCCTGATCTCCTAGTCAAAGCGTCTGGTTTTCCTCCTTGTTTCCCTGGTCTGAACTAGATAACGAAGTGGAATCGGGACAGGAACTCGGACCAACGGGCTTGACGGCGGTTTAGCATCTTGGTGGACATGAAATACTCAAGATTCCGGTGATCGCTGATGACCTTGATGTCAAACTGGGCAGATTCAAGGTAATGTCGCCATTCTTCGAACGATTTGATTACCGCAAGGAGTTCTTTATCATATATCTCGTAGTTACATTCCGCAGGGGAGTGCTTCTTTGAGAAGAACGCGACGGGGTGCAGGATTCCTTCGTCATCACATTGGGATAAGACGGCGGCGGAGACGTAGTCGGAGGCATCGGTTTCCACGATGCTTTCTTTGGTAGGGTCAAAGTGTTTGAGGATCGGGGCCGAGGTGAACGCTTCTTTCAGGCTTCGGAATGCGTCGTCTGCCAGGGGTGACCATTGGAATTTGATGCCTTTCTTAGTCAGTGCCGTCAGAGGGGAAGCTACTTTACTGTAACCACGGATGAAACGCCGGTAAAAGTTCGCGAAGCCAAGGAATATTTGCACATCCTTGACGCTTGTCGGGGTTTCCCATTCCTGAATCGTGTTGACTTTCTTGGGGTCCATGCTGATGCCGTCGGGGGAGAGGATCATACCGAGGTACCTGGTTTCTTGGACATGGAATTCACACTTCTCGGGGTTCAGGTGTACTTGGTTCTGGTCCAGGAGGGTCAGGATCTTTCGGACGTGTTCCTTGTGCTGTTCCAGGTTGTCAGAGTATATCAGGATGTCATCCAGGTAGGTGGTGCAGAAGTCGTCAAGGTGTGGGCGCAGAACGTCGTTGATCCAGTGTTGGAAGGTGGCCGGGGTATTGGTGAGTCCAAATGGCATCACGTTGTACTGGTAGTGGCCAAGACGGGTCCGAAATGCGGTCTTCCACTCATCACCTTCTTTGATCCTGATCTGGTGGTAGCCAGATCGCAAGTCGAGTTTGGTGAAGAACTTGGCCTTCGACAGGTTCATCAGGGTTTCCGAAAACAGGGGTAGTGGTTCTTCACGCGATCGCGCTGAGTTTCCGGTAGTCGACACACAGACGGAGGGAGCCATCGGACTTCTTGACGAACAGGATCGGGGCGCCGGCAGGGGACTCGGAGGCGCTGATGAAACCATTGGCCATGTTTTCACGGATGTAGTCCCGGAGGGCCAGGAGCTCAGCTTGGGTCATGTTGTACATGGGGCCGAAGGGAGGTGACGTTCCGTTTTCCAGGGTGATCTCGTGGTCGTGGGGACGGTGCGGGGACAGGACATTGGCGGCGGACTTCAGGAACAGCCGGGAAAAACCATGGTGTTCAAGGGGGACGTGGGCCAGGGGGTCAGCGGGGTTCTCGAGGGCAGCATCGATAGCTCGCAGTGAAGCACAGAACACCATACCTCTCCCTTTACGGAGGAGACGGGTGAACTGGAACGCTTTGAGGGCGGCAACATGGATCGGGGCACGGGGCGGAGACATCTGGGACGTGATTCCCTGGGCAGTGACTGGCTGTCGGGAGACAGAGCATTGGCGGACACAGGAGGGCGACGAGAAGATGATTTGGTTCTGTTGGGGCCGGAGGACGAGATCGTGGTGGCGCATCCAAGGGATTCCCATCACGATCGGGTAGTGACCCAACTTGGTGACAAGGAAGGGAGCGTATTCCAGATGTCCTTGGATGTTCAGGGCCAGCTTGACGATGTGGGTGATGGCGCCAGACTCAACTGGTCGGCCGTCAATCACCTGTAGGTGGCGAGGAGTCCGGAGGGGCGTCAGAGGGAAACCGTGGGAGCGGGCAAACGTGGCGTCGATGAAGGCGTATCCAGAGGCCCCTGTATCGATCAGGGCCTGGGTCGGGACGGGTGTTTGACCTTCTTCGAAGATGGAACAAGCAACGACCAACTGGTCTTCGCTCAACTCTTCTTCAGTGTGGGGGATTGTCGACAGGATCATGGTATGCGGAGCCGGGGCGGGCGAGACAGGTGCGGGTGTGGGTGACGGGGCGGGCCCCTCTGGTGTGTCGGGATCTACCAGAGGGGCTGACCTTTTAACTGTTGCTGGGGGGTCATCTGGGTGTCTGGCTTGCGCCTGGCCACATGGCGAGGATTCTGAAAGCGGGAGCGGAGCGACGGGGTTGGCGGCTAGAGGCAGGGACGGAAGCTGGGGTGAATTGAGAGGCATAGGCCTCGAGGTTCTTAGATAGGGCCAGAGTTCCTGCTTTACGTAAGACCTGGTATTTCCCATAGCGGTTGACTTGGCCGAGCCTCTCTGAGAGTCGCTGAAGGCGACTTACCAGGCGCCGAGGTCTTCGGCGAGGATCTCAATGTTGACGGCGGAGACGGAGGACTGGAGGCTGGTCTCGAGCTCAGCTTGTACTGACTCGAAGTTGCGACCGAGCGGCGAGGTTAGCGAGGAGGCCTCAAGAGAGCAGGAAAGATCTTCGTTGGTGATCTTGAGGGTCTTGATTTCGGTGGTGAGATCAGTGGTGATCTCCGGGTAGACGACGGTGGTGGGGGCGGGAGCAGGAACGACGGGTTCAGGGACGGGGGCGGTAGGTTCGGTGGAGGCGATGGTGGTGAGGGTGGTGAGACAGTCCTCAATGAGATCGTATGTCTCGTTCCACTCCAGACCGTCTTCTGGCTGGGGGAGAGGGGTCTCTCGGATGAAATCCGACAGGCAGCCCAAGAGGGCGGCCAGGTCGGGGCGGGACATGGTGTTGTGCCGGTTGGTGTGAGGGGATCCGAACTTAGTGTTACGGGCCGACTCGGGGGACACGGGGAACGGGTTCGGGGGTTCTCGGTTGAAGAACGGTAGGAGCTGGGTCAGGATCACGTGGGTGAAAACTCTTCACCTCGTGCGGGGTCAGGGTCAGGGTTCGGGGTTATCGGGCTTGATACCGATAGATACTAGGCGATGATTCCTCACGATAGAAGATCGAGAGAAACGAACGGGAACAGGATCCGAATGGCTTCGACTAGTATGGTATGCTAGGCGAGACCAACGGGTACGAGGACGGGGACCAAAGGGCACAACCGGAAGGTTATACGACTCGGGTTCGTAGAGGTTCAAAGACAGAAACTAGAATGTATTCCTATATAACAGGAAGTTCGGATAAGGAGAAAAGTAGGAAAGGACAAAGGGAAATTGCAGCCATATATATATCCATCAAACCCGATGACTAACTCGTGTGATGGAAACACATAGAAAGAAAACCCAAACATGAATGAAATCCCTAAAGAAACTTAACCAATAACTAAGGAGATCGATGCCCGGGAGACAGACAAACTCTACTTGGAACATGTTTGGAAGTTACATGGTCTACCCGAGACAATAATATCAGACAGGGGAACCCAATTCACCGCTGAGTTTTGGCAGTCCTTATGCGATCGCTTAGAAATATCACCGCGATACTCAACAGCTTTCCACCCCCAGACAGACGGTCAAACTGAACGGTTCAACGCAGTTATGGAACAGTACCTTCGGGGCTATGTGTCATACCAACAGGACGACTGGTTATCCATGTTGCCGATGGCAGAGTTCGCAGCCAACAACCATTCCTCGGAAACCACCCAAGTTTCACCTTTCTTTGCCAACACCGGGAGACACCCGCGTATGACCTTTGGCCCCCTGGAACATGGGAAGACCACTGCAGAGGATCAAGCAAATGGGATCGCAAGGGATATGAAAGCCATCTTTGACTTCTTGAAGGATGAAATGTTCCGGGCACAGAAGATAGCGGAGGATACCGCCAATGTTAGTCGCTCACCCGGACCTCGATATTTTTTAGGAGATAAGGTATTCCTATCTACTCGGCACATCAATACCAAACGACCTTCGAAGAAACTCGATTGGAAGAGAGTGGGACCGTACAATATCAAGAGAATTGTCAGTCCATACGCATACGAATTGGACCTACCACGTACCATGAAGGTTCACCCAGTCTTTCACGTCTCGCTACTCTCACCGGCCGCAAGTGACCCAGTCCCAGGGCAACAGCAACTACCTCCACCCCCAGTGGAGATTGAAGGATAAGAGGAATGGGAGGTTGAAGCGATATTGGACTCGAGGAGGCGACGGAGGAGGTTGGAATACTTGGTACAGTACCAAGATTATCCCGAACCATCCTGGCAACCCCCGGATGACCTTGAACATTTCCCCAACCTGGTCAAAGACTTTCACCAACGATATCGTAACAAGCTAAAGCCTACCAGGAGTTAGGCCTCGGAGGGGGACCTGATCTGTTATGGCGTCACGGGACATAATAGAATAAGCGATGGTGGAGTGAAGAGAAGTGTGGTCGCACTCGTCAACGGATGAGTCATGGGTTGTTCTATCGGTTTCTACTCGGTTCCATTATATTCTATTTGTTTCCTTAAGCAATCGCATTTGTCATGTTCGGACAGGGGTTATTCGGTTATATAAAGAGCCCTGTGTTCGCTCTCTGTCTAGTTTCCTTTCCTTTTCTTTTCTCTTCACGCAACCTCCTGTATGTTAAGGAATACAAAGTCTTTATTCCTCCATAGTCTATAGTCTACGATCTTTTGGTCCCATCGGCCAAAAGGGTTTTAAGGTTTTCTTCCTCGCTTAGAGTCTACCTCTAAGTCTATCGCTTCGGCTGTGTTCCTTGGACCTCCTCTGTTTCGCCTACCGGCCCCACGTAACAGTTCTTCAAGCCATTACGGACAACGACCTGTACTGCGCTCCGGAGAAATGTGAGTTCCATGTACAGGAAACCAAGTATCTTGGGCTAATAATCACGACCAATGGTTTGGAAATGGATCCAGCAAAGGTAGAAAAGATCAGAGACTGGAAGGCTCCACGGAACGTGAAGGATATTCAGGTATTCACAGGGTTTGCAAACTTCTATAAAAGATTCATCAGGGATTACTCCAAGATACTGTAACGGCGTGCCAAGACTTGAGAAGAAGTTCGGGAAGGAGAAGGATTAGTAATCGGGTTTTCATTGGTTAAGTTTCTTTAGGGATTATACCCATTCTGGGTGGTGTGAGGTTCGGGTTAAGGCTAGATTTTAGGCCTAAAATGGTCAAATTTCGCAAATTTGTAAAAGCTACCCCGTACGGGAGGTATTTGCTGGTACTTTTGTGCCAAAAGTGCGCCTGCACGGAGGAATGTGAATGCATTAATTGAACCAAAAGGTCCCGTACGGGGAGATTCCAGAGCTCTTTCTGTGCTGATAGGTCCTGTATGGGGAGGTCCCATAGCGCTGTCTGTGCTGAGAGGCCCCGTACGGGGAGCTTTCAAATTAGCGTCTGTGCCAAAAAGACCCATACGGGGACCATTCAAATTACTGTCTGTGCCAAACAGACCCGTATGGCAGATATATGATGGCGCTATCTGTGCCAAATTGGCCGTACGGGGAGATTCCAAAGGGCTGTATTTACCAAAAGCTCTTGTATGTGGAGATTTTAATGCTCCCCATCTCCTGACAGGCCCGTACGGTAGAAACTGTTAGAGCTTTACTGTGGTGATGACCGTACGGTAAGAACTGTCAGAGCCTTGCTCTGGCAATGGTTCCTTACGGTAGACACTGTTAGAGCTTTACTGTGGTGATGGCCCGTACGGTAAAGACTGTCAGAGCCTTACTCTGGCAATGGCTCCGCACGACAGTCAGGTGCAGGTAGTAGGTTCTGCAAGATGCTTCCGTATGGGAGGTATTTGACAACTCTGCCTCTGCGGAATCCTCCCGTACGGGGAGTAATTGACTTCGTTGAGTACGCAGAATACTCCCGTACAACAGTCAGGTTCAGATAGTAGGCTCTGCAAAACCCTCCCATACCGGAGTTATTTGACAACTCTGCCTCTGCAAACTGCTTCCGTACGGGGAGTATTTGACCTTGTTGACTATGCAAATTGCTCACGTACGACAGCCAGGTGCAGGCAGGAGGCTCTGTAAAATGATCCCGTATGCGAGGTATTTGACATCTCTTCATCTGCAAAATGCTACAGTACGGGGAGTACCTGACCTCCTTGAGTAAGCAAAATCCTCCCGTACGGTGAGTAATTGACCTCGTTGAGTACGCAAAATCCTGCCATACGGGGAGTAATTGACCTTGTTGACTATGCAAAATGCTACCGTACGGGGAGTACTTGACCTCGTTGAGTACGCAGAATGCTCCCGTACGGGGAGTACTTGACCTCGTTGAGTATGCAAAATGCTCCCGTATGACAGCTAGGTGCAGGTAGTAGGCTCTGCAAAATCCTCCCGTACGGGAGATAGAAGCAACCATTTGAGTCGGTAAAATCCCCCGTACGGGGTATTTGACAACGCTGCTTTTGGACAATGCTCCGGTACGGGGATTACTTGACGTTGTTGGGTACGCAGGATACTCCCGTATGACAACCAGGTGCAGGCAGCAAGCTATGCATAATGCTGCCGTACGGGAGGTATTTGAGATTTCTGCATCTGCAAAATGCTCCCATATGGAGAGTGCTCAACCTCTTTGAGGATGCAAAATGCTCCCGTACAGAGTTATTTGACAACACTGCCTTTGTAAAATGCTCCCGTACGGTAGCCAGGTGCAAGCAGTAGACTCTGCAAAATCATCCTGTACGGGAGGTATTTGAGAACTCTGCCTCTGCAAAATGCTCCCGTACAGGGAGTACTGAACCTCGCTGACTCTGCAAAATGCTCCCATACAACAGCAAGGTACAGTGTAGGCACTTGACTCTGCGAATCCTCATACAGGAGGTGTTTGACAACACTGTCTCTGTAAAATGCTTCCATACGGCACTTATTTGATAACTGTTTCTTTGCAATACTGCTAGTACCGGTAATGTTTAACAACTCTGCTTCTGAAAATTGCTGGAAACCGAGTGAGTGACTATGATTCTGGGAAAGACGGGTAACCAGAGACCCAGCATAGGACGGGTAACCAGAGACTCGGCGTAGGAAGATATCAAAATGGGTAGCTGCAGACGGACGCTGGCAGCCTTATATACCCTTTATACCACCACACCCGTTTCATACTAATTAGACTAAATAAATCAAGTCAGCTATCGATAAAGCGCTTCCAATTGGACGGAAGAGGGAAAGGGATGAAGAGGTAAAGGAATGAAGAGGTAAAGGGATGAAGAGGTAAAGGGGATGAAGAGGTAAAGGGGATGAAGAGGTAAAGGGATGAAGAAGAACGTTAAGGAAGACCAGGATGGGAAGAATAAGAGCATGATAGGGGCAACCGAGAAGGGAGCCGGATAGGGGCAGCGGAAAAGGGAGCCTGCTGACTAAAAGAATTATGCTTTGTCATAAATAGATCTCAGTTTTGATTACGTCCGCTGAGTTAAATAAGAAAACAGTAATAATTTATACCACAAGACAATCCGAATACCACAAAGACACCTGGATACACCACAATCGAATACACCACACAGAAATAGTGAAAATAATAATACAGTAAAGATAATACACCACCCACGGTATAGTAAATATAACACATGTTCATATATCCCAGAATCATACTGCCAATAAGAAACACCGAAGAAAAACAGCTCAATCTGCCTCATCTGCTCAACTCAACCGTGCAGAAGACTTAACACCTTCTCTCAACTCTCTATCCAACTCCTCAGGCGTAAACCCGCCCTCCACAAAGACTAACAATCCACGACTGCCATCTCAACTATTCCCTACCAAATATCACAGGTATCAGTACCGTGTATCACAGGTATCACAGGTATCAGTACCAATTTGGAAATAATAGCAGTAAAGCTTACCCGTAGTTTCACCATACTCGTGATGATGTGCAGCAATTGCCCCAAACCCCCGTTAAGTCCAGCAGGAATAGTAAGTACATCCTCACGTTTGAGCAAGCAGATGATACCCACAGGGTTGACCATACGAGAATATTGGAATGTAGATCCTGAATTCATGATTCCGATGGCCTGGAGGTGGCAAAACTCAATGATTAGCTTGCAGCTGCAGGACGTTCATCATGTCGCGTAGCCCCCTCCCAATCTTGAGCCAATCATCTGAATATTTGGTCGATGTCTCACCACCCTTTTCTGACCTTGAAGCCTCAAGCACCACGTATTCAACACAACCTTCACCGATTGAATCGATTATACCGTCGTAATGTCGACCACTCTTGCGATAATTCCCCTTGTCAGTTTGTGTTCGGGAACGGTTCTTCCGGATGCTAGTTGCTTGGAGATGGGTCTCATTTCGGTCCAGGGTTACACACGAGATCGACATTATGTAATTATCGATTATTGAGGCCCACAGGGAGGTCGTAAACCAATCCTCGAGGTGATCACTGGTCAGCGGCCGATTCGGTGATGCATATACGTTTAGCCTACAAAGGATGTTAGAGGATTGCGAAAAAGAGTAGGTATATTCGGCATACCTGCAAAGGATGTTAGAGGATTGCGAAACAGAGTGGGTATATCCATCATACCTACATAGTGTTCAAGGCCAAGTAGGCATAGCACTTATTGCCATCTCGCGCATTGTCAAAAGTACAGCCCTCTGGGATGTAATGATTCTTGTGAAGCCTGGCTCTCAGTTCTTCGACAGATCTGACACTGGCAAACTCTCCAAAATAACCCAAGAGAATATCGTCCGGTGGAGGTAAAGATGGCATGGCTGCGTTGATTTCATCCAATTCGGGGGAGAGAAAGAGGCGCATGACATCCTGGTCACCCAAATCGATAACGAAGGATGGCAAAAGTGATGATTTAATCATGAAATTTGAGTCAGTAGCAATGCAGGCATCATATATGATATCCTCTACCACACGTTCGGTAAACTTTATTTTCCATTTCTCCGGGATTTCACGGTAAACGGCCCAGAAGTTCTGCTGCTGCGCTGAAGTTGATTCTGGGCTTGGAGTGCTCGGGCTAGAATCTTCATCAGATTCATCTGCTGGTCGTTGAGCATGGCCCTATTGTCAAGCAGTGATGATAAGCATGGCAACAAAAGCGGCAGACAGGAAGCAAAAGCATACCTCATTATTTGATGGGTTTGTGCAGTGAGTAGAGTGAGCGATGTTGGTGCTAACAACACTTTGGTTCAATGTGATATCACCCGTTACAATAACAGCAGGTCCTGTGCTATCACCCGACCGCTACCTCTTTAGTGCAAAGCTACCACCCTTACAACGCGACGCTGCTACATGGACTACCATAGCTACCATAGCTACCATTGCTATCATAGCTACCATTGCTACCATAGCTACCATAGCTACCACCACAACCATCTCTGCTACTTCCACGCCGCTACCATAGCTACATTTCTGCCACCGCTGCCACCGCTGCCACCGCTGCGGGGAGCAAATGCACACCGACAGGTGGCAAATGATTCTACTGCTAACAGGCAGCGAATACTGCAGCATATGGACACCTCCTGGGCGGTGAATACTGCATCCCACAGGCAGCGAATGATGCACCATATGGACACCCCTCAGGCAGCGAATCCGGTATCTACAAGTCCTCAAATACTGCACCATATGGACACCCCCAGGCAGCGAATTATGCACCTACCAGGCAGGGAGGTCAACGGGCATGAGGGCAGGCAGCAGGAAGCTCCGCGGCCAGGCAGCTCACGGGCGAGCTCAGCAGGCAAGCAGCTCTGTGGCGAGGCCAGTGGACAGGAGGACAGGCAGCTCAGTTGGTAGCCCAGCGGAGAAGCAGCTCAGGGGCGACCTCAGCGGGCAGGCCGCTCTGTGGCAAGGTCAGCGGACAGTATAACAGGCCGCTCAGTGGCGAGCTCAGCAGATGGGAGGACAGGCTACTCCGTGGGTAGCCCAGTGGACAGGCAGCCCTCTGTCGAGCTCAGCGGACAGAAGGCCAGGCAGCTCAGCGGCGAGCTCTGCGGGCAGGCAGCCCTCTGGCAAGCTCAGCGGACAGAAGGACAGGCAGCTCAGCACGCAGCTTACTGCGGTAATGGCAGAGAGGCCAGGCAGCTGACTATGGCATGAAGAGAGGCAGGGCTGGTGAAACAGACAGCTGAGATCCTGTTGCCTGAAAAGCTTTAGCGGGCACGTGAAGACGCGGGAAGCTCATCACGCAGGTAGCTCCGCGTCTAGCTCAGCCTGCTGGAAGTCAGGCTACCAGACAGACATTTCACCACAATCACGGCCGAGCAAGAGGCCAGAAACAGCAGGCCAGAGGACTGGAGGGCAGCGGCAGGCAGGTCAGCAGGCAGGTCGACAGAGGCGCCTCTGGTGGAGCTCAGCTGGCAGGAACCTCAGGTGCCTGGCAGGGCGCTGGGGCGGACATAGTTCAGCTAAAACCCACAAGATAGCCTGTGTGAGCCTCAATGCAGACGTAGCTCACCTGGAGAAAGAAATCAGCAGGCAGGAAGCCTGGGGACTCAACACAGGAATACAGGAGGGAAAGTGAAGAGGTCAATGGCTGAGGCTAAGAAAGGCGCAGCTCAGCTGGGCTTTATATGATAAGACAGGAGCAAGAGGAGCAAAGGAGCTCAAAGCAGCTGAAATTCAATGCAAAATTTATAAGAAGTTATGAGATCAGGAGGCCTGAGAACTGGCAAGAGCTGGAGGAGGGCAGGCAAGAGGCAGAAAGTGCGTGTCACTGGCCAGAGGGCAAGGCTACGGGCTGGCAGGGCAGCAAAGTGAGCAGCAGGCTACGAGCTTTAACTGAAGGCAGGCTTCAAAAGGAAAGACAAATGGAAGCAGGAGCAAGAAAGAACTCCAGAAGTGAAGCTGAGCTTACAATTTCAATGGGCAAGACAGGGAACTGACAGAGCAGACATGTACGGAAAGAGGTCAAAGAGGCACCCCTTGGCAGTAGCACGCCTCTGGCCTGAGTGCAGCGTTGGCGCAGGTGAGAGGCAGGAGGACTTGGCGAGTGAGAGGGCGGTAAGAGTGAGCAAGGCGGTGCAGCTAAAGCAAGAATAGCACAGCCGGCAACAGAACAGGAAATAGGTAGCCCAGCTGCTGAAAGCATAAGTGAGAGCAGTCTAGACAGTTCACTGGGCGAAGAGCCCACCGGACTAGCCAGCATATAGAATTCTGCGAGACACTTGCAGACAAACCAGCCTGCAAGAGGGCAGCAGGGCAGTTCAGTGGGTATGCAGTCCCTCGGGATGATTTCAGCGAAGAATGAAGTAGAGAGTTCAGTGGGCACGCAGCTCCGGAGGTAAACAGGAAGTTCACCTGGCGCAGTTATCGAACAGGTAGTTAACAGGTAGGTTAGTTAGGTTAGTAGGCTAGTTAGGTTAGTAGAAGGCTAGTTAGGTTAGTTAGGTTAGTTAGGCTAGGTAGGTTAGTTAGGTTAAGTTAGGTTAAGTTAGGTTAGTTAGGGTTAGGGCTAGTTAGGTTAGTTAGGTTAGTTA
The DNA here is from genome assembly GCA_024713855.1 of Morchella sp. 2016-41. Classification (NCBI taxonomy): domain Eukaryota; kingdom Fungi; phylum Ascomycota; class Pezizomycetes; order Pezizales; family Morchellaceae; genus Morchella; species Morchella sp. 2016-41. The sequence continues at coordinate 3,869,726 of JAMGZD010000003.1, forward strand.
GGTTAGTTAGGTTAGTTAGGTTAGTTAAAGA